>CM060687.1:75460552-76765552 GCA_030686995.1 Artemisia argyi
GCGCTAGATTTTGACTTTTTTTTTAAAGTCAAGATCAGATCTGGATTGGACGGACCAGATCAATCCGCAATTCCGCACTTAAAAATTGTATCCGCACGTGATCCTCACTCTATATATATATATATATATATATATATATATATATATATATATATATAATATATATATATATATATATATATATATATATATATATATACTGGCTTTCGAAGCCCGCCCGATGGGCGGGCATGACTTATAATTATTCTTTTGATGGTATTAGTTAACGAAAAATAATATTTAAGTCAGGCGAGCATGATATGTAATCATGTTGGAAGGTATTAGTTATCGTTTAATAATATTTTTGGAAATTATCGTTGATTATCAATAGTTGAATTGTAAATAGGGTTATTTTTTTATTTAAGAACATATACAGGTTTGTGTTTGTCTTGATATTTCTTTAAGATTGAAAAATACTTGTGTTGTTTTGATATTTATTTAAGATTGAAAAATACTTGTGTTGTTTGTCTTGATAGACGTTTGTGTTTGTCTTGGTATTTCTTTAAGATTGAAAAATACTTGTCTTTATGTTTTTTTATTAGATAGTATATGATTTTTAAAGATGGTCACTGAGTACTGAAGAAATGCACGCATCTCCCGCCACTGAAGGATTGTTCATATGCGTTGTTTTTTTATTTGTTATTATGACCTTATGAAACAAAATGAATTTTCGGATAAAGTTGTTGCTGATTATAACTGTATACTCAAGCAAGTGTTTGCTGACATATTTTTGTATATTGTTAGAAGGGTGGTAAAGAATGGCTGGAGAAGTTAACATGTGGAAATTTGACACGCTCGATGGGCGGGTTAGTCTTATTAATATCGGTGAAAAAATTGAAGCCAAGCAATGATCTTTCATAGTTTACATCCTCTATAGTAGCCTGTTTGGTGAATAGAGCATAGGAATATTTTCATTGAAATAATATATTCTCCACAGGTTTAATGATATATATAAAAAACTAAGAGTACCTAATTAAAATTTATTCAATACTTTATATTCTCATTGAAATAATATAACTGACACCATATTGACACATTAATATTTATGAAAAGGTTTAAATTTATTCAATAATTAAGTTTTTCTTTTAATTCAACAATATAAGTAAGAAACCTAGACACAATAATAAAACTGAGACGACAAGCTAAATAGTTTAAGTGGATGTATTTTTTTTTTTTGAACGGCAAATATTATTAAAACAACTAGCAAGGCGCTAGAAAAATTACAAGGAAATTAAATAAGGAGTTTTAAACCAATTCTCATGAGAAATAAATCTAGAACAACGGTTAGCACACCAAAGTGGATGTATTGCTTAGGGGATAAACTTACATAAGCCCACAAATCTCAAAATAAGGCAAAAAAAACTGAGTCTTAAGAAATATAAGCCAAAAAACAAATAAACTCATAAGGCCATATATAAGCTTAAGCAAACAGTCAAACACCCCTTAGCTAATTAGTCAGGTTTATGAGCTTATTTGTTTGTTTAAATCTCGTAAGCTCACATTTTTCAACTTATGAGCTTAGTCGTTCTAGCTTCTAACTTGAGTCATAAAAAACGTTAAAAAACTTATAAGCCAGAATAAGTGAAACATTATGTAACCTGATGTCTCCAATGTGGCTGTGTTATTGCTGGGAGTCAAGCTGCTCATGGTGTTCATCTCCTAATTCATCCCACCTTGTGACTGCATATAACCATGTAAATATTCATTTAAGATTAAGCGTAAGTAGGCATTAACATGTCATTTAGGTTTAGGAACCAGTATTTTAAAATGAACTGTTACTTCTCGAAATAAAAACAGCAGTTGTTGATACAGTTACTTGATGACATTACATCTTTGATGTTCAAGTTGATCATAACAACCTTCACTTCATACCTGTGTTTTGCTATTCATGAATCGTATTGCTGCCACTGTTATAGAGTTATTGTATCATGATATATACTTACCACTATTAGAAATAAATCAACTCTTTATTTACACACACTAAAATTATGAAACATAAGGTTTGAACAATTAAGCAAATAACATAAAAAAGTGGATAAATGACCGAGCTAGGAAAATATGATCGAACCTGATTTGCTGAACCACTTATCAAACTTGTACCACCATTTAGAGTTGAAGTGAAGTGATTGGCTGACTCGAGTAATCTGAATTGCTTGTCGTCGTGTCCTCACTGGTCATGTAAATTAAGGAGCGTTACTTTCATTTTTAACTCAAAATAAAGTAACTAATTTATTATGAAAGTCTTGCGTCATCAGTAACCATAAAAGACATGTTGGTACTAAAACTTGTCACTAAAAAAACAACAAAAAATTGGAGTTCTCAAAAGAAACAAACACTATAACATCAAATAAATACACACCCAAGCAAAGTGTGTCTCGTGATCCCAGGATAGATATTTAATGTAGTTGACAAATCCTGTCCGCAACATGAGATTGTTCTTTATCAGCCTTTGACAACACTTGTTATTAGAGTTGTAAGAAGATGCATCGTCGTTTGGAGCATCAGACCATTTCTTTGGCCCACTACCTCTCGACACATCTATGAACAGTCCAACATAACAACTGATCGGTAGACTTACCTTGAGAAGCTGAACGGCTACATCTGTCACTTTCACGTCGGGAGACCGTAACCATTCCTGACTTTTTATTAATATCTGTAACAACATACCCAAAATAATTAACAACCAGTTTTTCTGTAATTTGGTCAACTGGTAATGCACGATCAAACATTAATAAAACCTAACTTTGTTGCCAATGAGCTACTGAATGATATTTCCCGAATGAAATCATCTTTTGCTTAATTTGCAATCCGTAATCTTTCTTCATTTTCTCCATAGCTGCTTGTAGCATCTTCACAGTTTGTTTAAGCTCTTTAATAGTTTCATCGGGTCCTTTTTTCTTTGATTCGGGCCACTGAGAGAAATCTGAGCATGAAAAACATAAGGCGTGCGCAAGTTAATAACAAATTACAGATTCCTTAAGAACTGTTGTCTCCTGATATGGTTGGGAATAGACATATAAAACACTTACCTTTTCCACTTCATCATCTCAGTAACCTAATTATTATAATGGAGATCGAAATCATCATCTTCATCAAAATACATTATGTCTTATATGCAAGTAAAGATCAAAACTAAAAGAAGAGTAAAAACCACTTTGACCTTTGAGCATGCACAAATAGATATAGTCTAATTTAGTTTAATTTATTAGCGTAAGTATTATAATATAGTTGATCATAGCAAGCCAATAAACTATATTTCTTACTTGGTGTGGCCTGAAATTTTCAATTGCATTACAGCAAGCCAATAAACTCCAAATGATGCTCAAACCGAGAATGTAAGTGCTACCATCTTTCGAATGTTCGACTCACACATGACCATCATTATTTACCTCCTCACTCAGAAAGTTGTGGTCCTCCCTATTATACCGTAGCAAAGCCATTTGCTGATCTGAGAGCCGACTACCATTATGATACCTTATTATTGGCAATAAAGATTATTATAAAGGAGCTTATAATGGGCAAAGATTTGTAAATATACCAGACGAAATTTGTCTGATTCATGGTTCACTTCATATGCATTTTCTAGCTTAATTGATCTACCTGCACAGAAAAGCAAACAAAAAAATGAACAGGAAGTCAGAAAAGAAAAACCACCAAAGGTAGTGTGTATAGCAACATACTGAGAAGATGATTGCTTCTAGAGGATACGGGATTAGGGTTGAGGAAAACTTGTGTGATATGAATGATATTAGGGTTTTCAGTGATGAAAGCCGTATATAAATTTAATGCCTTTCTAAACTTATTATCCTATTATGATATACATACATACATTTATAAATTATAAGTTCCCGAAATTATCACAAAGTAATGTAATGGTGTAGTGGTTAGGATGCATGTTAAATATATGGGACACACTATGTTCGAATCTTGTAACAGTCTTTTTGAAAAAAAATCCGGAAATTAAAAATTAGCTTATATGTTTAATTTAAAAATTAGCTTACATGTATGTATTGTGATGACATGGCAGAAAATGAATTACATGGCAATGACTGGGCAATGAGGTGGCAATACGCGTGTAACGCCTCCTGTTATATATAATATAGAGATATATATATATATATCTAGGGTTTACAAATTTTTAAAAATCATCAGAACACCAAGCATGTAATAATCATAACGATTCAATTTTATGTGTTTCGGTAATTAAATACGACGTTTTAACGGCTCTTGATGCCACTGATGGAATTTGTAAGTCATAACAATTATATAAACAAGAAACACCATCAAGCACGCAGCAGAATTAGATCAAATACATGTAATTAAATTAACCGAATATAAAGAATATGCGTACCTCTATTAATGAATCAAGAACAATTGAACAAGAAACCTAAAATTAGGGTTTAATATATTCGACTATACCCTAGTCGAATCACCAACAAATCACAAACAATAATGTGTTTGTTCTTCGTTCTTGTACACACGTATTAGTAGCGTTTCAATGAGAAAAGCTAGGTTCTTAATTCACAAACAATCCAAACACTATGTTTAGAAGATCGTGTAGGAACACTAGAAGGGTGTAGTTGATCAACTAAACAAGAATGGTTTGAGCTTAGTTGATCGCGTAGGAACCCTATAAGGGTGTAGTTGATCGTGTAAGCTCAAGAGGAGAAAGAAGAAGAAGTTTGGCTTGCTAGAGAACCAAGGGATGAATGAATGAATACATAGGGACATGTATGTATACAATTCATGAAACTTGGAGCAAAAGCTACAAACCCTACACCCCTTGGGTTGGGTCGGCCGAGTATGGGTCTAGAATACCCATTCTAGATCCTTCTTAAACACTATTACATGTTTAGTCCTTCATCTTTCGTCTAACGGTCGTTAGGTACCGTTAAGTGTTATTTTGTGAATTTAATAATTATTCATAACTAATATAATAATTATTAATACATTAAACTCATACGTAAAGTGTGCAATCCCGAAGTCTCGTGTTCGAGTCCGGACATATTCATTAATTTTTTTCCGTTACTTCTAACATATGAAGGGTCAAAATAACTTGCCCCAGAATAATGCAACCTATGTTTTGGTGAATACGGACATGTGGCATTGATACTGAAAAATTCATGAAATCATAAGTCGAAAATCTCAAGTTTAGGTTTGGCTCAACTTCTTTATAACTACATATACTGCATGCACTAGCGCATTGTCTTTTAATTTATCAAAGGCATCGGCTTTGCATTCAGCTGTGGTTTTTGAAATCTTAATAATAATGAAATTCTATCTTCACTCTAATTAAAAAGACCTATATATGAAAATTGGGCTACCGATATAATTAACAACAATTTATTCTTAGTGGTCTTTTAAGCATCTCAGGCTTGGGGATAGTAGTTAGTACTAGGGCTTTGCCCTTCTATTCTAAATAGAAATTTGAACTTTATCTTAGGGGTCATGCTCACCAAAATCGTGTGTAGTATCAATCAGCCTCTCTAGAGTTTAAATGCTTTTTGTAACAATGACTTTCAGATAGCCATACCCATAAATATCGATAGCCATACTAGGCATCTGTATATAACACCGTGATTTCATTCCTGAAACTAGCCTTGAGGTTTGGATTTGTCCTGGTAACTATAGCCTCTTGTCACGAAAAATATTTCTTTTAATTTTATGGGAAACGAAAGAGATAGTAAGAATTTTAAATAATAATTTAGCACATGTATTACAACATAAACTTGATACATCTATCATAACAATGTATAGTTTCAAAAATACACTAATCTTCCTAGCAATTTTCATCACAAAGAAAAAAGAAATATCAATCCTATTTAAAAATATAAATAAGAATATCATATCTTCACGGAAAGTCATTAGTGCCGAAGGGAGAATGCATCCGAACGGGCTTTCGCCTCGAGTCCAAACGATTTCTCATCTTTTTTCTTGGCACTATTTTACGTACATTTTCGATCATTCACAACGCGGTGTAACTTTTCCTAAGGTTGATAACATGACGTTTGAACATGTCGCTTTCATATCTCCTTGATCATCACCTTCACGATTTAGAACTATATTTTCCATTAAAATTGCTTTGCATGGGAACGTCTTGCTACAATCTAATTTTATAGCCACTTCCGAATTAGTCGTTCCTTTGATATTTCTATAGACCACATTTTGCATTTGCACGGCAGAATACTGGCAACCATGAAAAAACAATGTTAATGAAAAAATCAGAAAATCAGCGATTAAATAAAAGTCTTATGCAGTGGAAAGAAAAAGCGTAATAAAATAATGTAATAACCTGTTCTGGGCATTTTTCTTTGCGGTCACAATAGTTTTGATCCACGATAATTGGATTGGTAACGTTGTGCATTATAATGTTTTCGAATCTGATGTTTTTCGCATATCCAGATCCTCCCTGTATTTATATTCATCAGTTAATTACAAAAATAATCAGTAACTTACTTCATCATCGAATACTAATCCTACTATAGGTGTACATTAAGCTAAATATTGGTATGTTAAGTCGGACTTGTCAAGTATATGTTATTTCCGGTACAATTAATGAACAAACAAAACTATATGTTGGTAAGTAACATGTTATGATATAATGAATAATCGAATACAATTAACTATTTGATCACACTTTTGTGCACTTGCATGTGCACCATGATTACCAGGTGAGAGATCGAGACGCAACATTTAATTTTACACATATGTTGTTTCATAGAACAAGAAACCAGCAGTGACAATATCATTTAATAAAGTTTGGTAAAATTTATTCAAATTGTTATGTTAATACTCGATCGTAACGATTACTACAGCAACCTTTCTAATGTGTTATGCGATTTAATATGCCAATATATATACCAAATACCAACTATGTAGGAACTTCTATCATTACTGCTATGTAACTCAAAATAACCTTATTTAGAAAACAACTTAGCTTTTATGATAACTAAAAGTACTTTTTAGGAAGAAAAAAATCAAATTTATTTAGGACCAGTGGCAACATATATGGAAGTTGAATATGGTATATTACCTGCCAACTTTTGATTCTGACTCCGTTTGTGGTATTTGACATTATTGCTTGATCCACTAATATATTTGACACTTGGTCCTCTGAATTGTTCTTTCCTAAACTTCCAATACTGAAAATAGTTGCATCAAGAAAATTAATCTTCATAGTTAATACTTACTCCGTATAACTTTTTAAAACAACGAAAGATACAATGAATAGTCCTAACTCGAAAATTCAAATATCCAACCTGATTCCATGACCTGGACCACATGTTATTTTTCTGATTATGACGTTTGTTGAACCGTCTACGATAGAAACACAATCATCACCTGTAAATATATCCGTCAAAGAAACTCTTTACTACATCATTCAAGTTAATAATTTTCATAATGAGGAGAAACCATTATGTAACTTTTACCATCCTACTCTTGTTTCTGAACTAAATAGAGACCATAAATCCTTAACCATAATTGGTTTCAAATAACTAGATTTGTATTTTCCTCTCAAAAATTCCACAAATAAAAAACACACCATGTATTATTTCTATTTTCTCAAAAACAATGGTTTATGTGTGGAAGACCAATATTATGACCGTATGAAAATCATTAGCCAAGCAACACAATTTAGCATAATATTGAATTTGAAATAATTCGAAGAAATTTATGTTAAAAAATTTACCTGTTTTCACAATAGAGTTGATCACTCTAACATTTTGAGAACCGGTTATATGAATTCCGTCGGTGTTGGGGCTTTTAGCAGGTGCGATTATCCTCAAATTTGAAGCTCTCACATTTCTTGAATTGTGAAATGTTAAGTGCATTTGCTGTGGATTTTTAATCCTTATATTATTCACCCTCAAATTCGTGCAATTTCTAAAAGTCACTGCCTGAAAAAAAATTGAAATTTAATAAGCATATATCAAGTGATGGTACTAGGTGATGTCCCGTGGTGTCACGGGACCCTGATGGAATTATGTTATGTAGTGTTATTTTCTTTTCTTTTTTAAAAAAAAAAAAAAATTGAAGCTTTAAAATTAAATTAATGTCAGAATTGCATATATATCCCTCCCAAAATGAATAATTGCATATATATATATCCTTTTTTACAAGTTTTTTATGCAAATAGTACAATGGTTTTTATGCATGTTTTGGATATATATGCAATTATGCATTTTCGGAAGGATATATATGCAAAAACCCCTTTTCTATAAAACAGTACTTAGTTTGTGATGAATTCTATTGCCTTCCAAAAGAAAGTTCGTGACAAATTTATAATAAAACTGTTATGATGGTTGAGCATCGTGAACTTACCGTTGGTGCGCCTATGCATGGCTGCAAGCAGATATAAAATAAGTTAGATTACTTGGTAAGGAAATATTGAAAGAAAAAAAAAATCAATCTCATAAATATCAATATCAACTTGCTTCTTAGAACTCACTAATCATTAACTATAAATACTCTGACTAGGAGTATACCAAATTTGTTGTTTTAAAAATAATTTTTTGCATGTATTTATAAATATATAATCACGACTAGTAGTAGGCTATGTTTGGCACACAAGATTGTTGGAAGATTGTGCTTATTTTTTCAAAAAATAAGCTACTTAAAAAATAATCTTTGTTTGGCAGACATAGCTTATAAGAGATTCTAAAAAAATAATCTTTCATAATCTCTTAAAACCAAAGGTTACTTCATATAGCTTATAAAAATAATCTCTTTTTATAATCTCCAGCACCAGCACCATCTCCAGCACCAGCACCAGTTCCAGCAACAGTTACTATCGCCAAACATACCCGTAGAATATAGAGTTTGGATTTTTTTTTTTTTTTTTTTTTTTTCCCAAAGATTTGGGATCATTTAAATAGCTGTTTTATATATTTGTATAGCTTACCAATACATAAACGTTTTTCCAATACTTAAAAAACTTCTAATTAAACTCAAACTCCTTATAATATTGCTATCTTCAAAAATATTTACCAATACATTAAACGTTTTTCTGAATAATGCAACAATTAACAGTTTATTATACTTGTATCTTGGACAATAGTGAGGCTATAAAAGAATATGCTACTGTTGGAATTTCAGTTTAAAATGTACTATTCATCAGTTATTAAAGTAAATAATGCGTTGTTATTTAAGTTTTATGTTGATAACTTATTAACATATGGAAAAAGCAAAGCTTAAAATTTACTTACTTGAGTTTCATCAACTTTGCAAGATTTGATCCACCAAATTCTCCCATTTCCATTTATGGTTCCTCCCCCTTCAACTACTAAATTATCAAGATCTTCAAACACGATCCAATGTCTTCGATCTTCCTCGTAATCTTTCTTGTGCGAAGAAGCTTTAATTGTCCCATAAACCTTGTTCAATATAAATTGAAATCAAATAATAAAAACATGTTAGTATCATCAAAATTGCATGAATATTATAATGTTGCAAAACTTAGGTCACTAACAAATCTTGGTTGCTTTGAGTTTTGATTCGACAAAGATTTGTTACATCACAGTTTTCATAGGTGGTATGATTCTTATTAATATTAATTGATGAAATACGTGTGTTTATTTGTTTAATCACTTCACCTTAATCAGATGCTCATGAAGATATACTAATATACATTTTTTTTAAAAGTCTACCATGCATTCTTATAATGTGACCATGCATAGATCATATACTAGAGAGAGATGAAGTTATGAAAGTAAATAATAAAGTATTATTAACAAGTTTGTAAGTAATCAGTTTTATGTATATAACTTTATTGTATGTGAAACAGTTAAGCTAGGTGATTCATAGAGTTGATGCAATAACTATTACAGTAACAATTTACGGTTTCATATATGTGATAGACATGAATATTACCTTAACTCTCAATTTAGGATTACAAGGGCCAGAAAATGTGATGGGCTTAAGATGATACACTTTGTTCTTAGGAACCACAAACTCAGTTGCATCTGAAGAATTACAAGCATTATCCCATGCTTGAATAAATGCCTACAATATCG
The DNA here is from genome assembly GCA_030686995.1 of Artemisia argyi. Taxonomy (NCBI): domain Eukaryota; kingdom Viridiplantae; phylum Streptophyta; class Magnoliopsida; order Asterales; family Asteraceae; genus Artemisia; species Artemisia argyi. The sequence continues at coordinate 75,470,605 of CM060687.1, forward strand.
AAATGAAAAACCATTCACATTAATAATGATATCATTCCATGGGAAAAGCAAAAATTCAATACATGATTCATGTGTTCGATTAATATAAATCTTGTGAAGTAAAATACCATAGAGTCATCGGTTCCGTTAGCATTGGCACCATAGTCATCCACATTGACGCGCCGTAACTTTGGCTGGTAATGTGCCAATAAGGTTCTTGTAATTGTTTTAATGTTATGATGGTGGTCATTGTAAGAACAAGACAGGGTTGAACATAATATGGTTAGTAGTATAACCAAGTGTTTATGTAGATACATTTCTTGCCACAATGAAACTAGCTCTTTAAGAAAGAGATGTGTGTGTATGTGTGTGAGAGAGAGGGAGAGATCAATAGGACAAGGTGGAAAGCTATGAATCAAAATTCTATGTTGTCATGGACATATATATAGATAGATTTTTTAGGAAGAGAATATTTCAGGTGCATGTGTGTGTGAGTGGATTTGGAACAAGAAAAAATTATGGCTTTATTAGTTATAAGAGAATGTGAATCATGTAAGTATGGAGTTAGAATGTGAAGTGGTTTAAAGCTTGCAATTACTTGAGGGACAATGCTACATAATTAATGAAATTGTATATACTTTTACGGTTTCAACTTTTTTGGTATGTCAAAAGCTTAAAGTCCAAAAACATATCAATAGTCATGTTAACAAAAGCTTTTTTTCCCCCTTAGTGGATGTCTTTATTCATAAGCTAGCAAGACGCTTGAATAAGTTTACAAGAGAGTTCCTACAACGCTTTTGGGATCGCTATTCCGGCCAACATATCCAAACTACTCAGTCTTTATGTTTCTACGAACGATTCAAGTGTGTAAGATAATCATAATCTCTTCCAAGTTCCAACCCGCTAATGCATCTCTTTTAGGTGGTTCATGTCATGACAGCAAACTTTATTTCGGAAACGCCAAATGACACATATTGTTGTTTGTACCACAACATCAAAACAAGACATTTAAACACCAAGTATGAACTTTCTAAAGACGGTTAACCCTCTTATAGTGCAGAATCATAAACTACTCCGTATATAGTTTCCTTCAAGTTAGTATTGAGCTTTTTTTGTATCTTTGTTTTTTTCTTGGGTCCACTATACTTAATCACCTTGTTAATATAGTGGACGTCTTTGTTTGTATTTGGTTTACTCGGTTGGAATAAATTGGCTTTCAAAAAAAATAAACTATATAGCTTTAATTTGTCACACAAATATTTAGTAATAGCTTTTGCCACAAAAACACAATTTACTTTAAAGTAACCGCCAATGCCAACTTACCATCCAAGTGTCTTGTTTATCCTATTCTTTCGTCTTACTAAAATTAGAAATATTTCGAGTATGTATATAGTAATTATATATACCGAATTTAGAAAATAATCTACTCCGTATAGTATCTGCAATTTCAAATTAATATTCACTAATTAAATCGTTACACATAATCCCTGTTTGGTCTTTTTGGTTTCTTTCTATCTTATGTTCTTTCTTGAGTTTAGCTTTTACGTGATGGTTAAAGGTTTTTGTGCTCCCACGTAACACTCATGTTTAATGTCATATGTATCTATTTAGGTAAAATTCAATTTTTATGAGTTTATCTATGTAGGTAGGATTTCATTTTTATGAATATCAATGTACATACATTCATTTCAACTTTCAAGTATTTGGTAAATGATCACAAATTTGGTTTTCAAATAATAATTTAGGGTCAAATGTTGTGTAACACGAATTTTGTGGTCAACTCTATATATTGGCGGTTTACTTGTTAGTTGATTATGGATGGAAATTGTATAATTGCAAATTACCTAATTTCTTGAGTTTATTCCAAATATGGAACATGCACGAAAAATATTAGGCGTAAATAATTAACATCATTATTTGTATTATCACCAATACCCAGTGCTATAATTAAAATGTCGTAAATCCTACTAATATAACAAATCAACACAAAGTTTTTGGTCTAGTAGCATGTATCTACCAAGCAGTATGATGATATATACAATGATGTTAACTTTTAATCTTTGGTCTAAAGAAAGATGGATCCGATAATAAATTTTGATTAAGCAATGACTAATGAGACATATGCCTCTTAGGTGTTTATCGGTTCGGTTATTAGGTTGCTCGTTTATTTGGTTGAGTTAAAAATCCTTTTTTGGATAAAACCGAAAGCCGAACCTAAAACTGAATTTGAATTTGGTTCAGTTTTTGGGTCGACTCGAATAACGCGAATTACATAAAAAAAAAAAAAAAAAAAAAAAAAAAAAAAAAAAAAAAAAAAAATCATTTAGTTATATGGTTTTAGCGTTAAAAAAATTCAAACTTTAAAAATTTATATTTATAATAAGAAAGAGTTCTTATAGTTTTGTTTATATAAATGAAAAAAAAAATATACGTATATGTTTATGTAAATTCGGTTATCGGTTCGGTTCGGTTTTTATTTTGTTAAAATCATATTTAAACCGAAAACCCAATATTTAATTAGTTTCAGTTTCAGTTTTTTGGGTCAATTTCATATCTCCCCTCCTTTTATTTAAAAGTTTTATATATACCCAAACATGCATTAAAAGCATTGTACATTATATATTTAATACTTACATTTTAGATATATAAGATTAATCATCAAAGTAGTGTGATATATGAAATTAATCATAGTTTTTAATCAGTATTACCAGAATTGTGAACACCCCCGATGCCTCTTTATCAAAAAAAGAAAAATGTATAGACAAAGTGAAAAGAAAAGAAAATAAAGTCAACGGTGTTGGTTTTGTGCTGTTATGGAAACCTATAACGGCCCAACCGTTGGGTTAGACTCCATTTGGTGTTGTTTGACTTTGACCAATTGAAGACCTAAGAAACTCTTACAACCTCAAAGTTGATACACCATTATTGAATTTTCTTTTTGAGTGTGTCTATGATTAAAAAAAATAATAAAAAAAAATAAAAAATAAATAAATAAATAAATAAATCTACAGATGCACACTGATTATTTGCGTTGCGAGCTTTTTTTTCTTTGAATAGAAGATCAACATTTTTGTTCTGACCCTCATACCTGCCTTTTCTTAGTATACAACATTTTCATTTTTCGATCCTGAATCCCGCATATGCACATGTGTAACATTACAATGACATAATTTCCTTAGATATTAATCAATGAAATAGTACATGTTTTTAACCAGATCTTATATGTAAACAGTTTACTTTCAATTACTTAGAAACAATGAAAAGACACATTTACAATGATCACTAATATTACTTTCAAACTTATAAGTTATCCTTTTCGATGTGATCAAATAAGCAATAGCTGCCAAAGTAGCAAAGCAACTAAAGAAACATTCCTTGAAGATACACGTCAAAGTCATCCACTTCATTAGATTTACCATCACCTGCGGAAGTTGAGGAAGACTTTTTCCCTGCCAAAGATGCAATAGAAATGTTATGCCATGTCATTACAGTAGAAAGTGTATGCAGAAAATTGTAAGTGGTAAAATGGAAACATGCGTAATGGGTCAAAAAAGTAAGAATTTGGTAAGGGTTGAACCAATTAGTGGACACTATTTGTCCAGAACCTTTTATTTTACTTTATTAACGATTAGCGTCTCACCTATTCTTACATTCATTACATATTTGTTTATAAAATAATAAATATAAAAAAATTGATGTAGGAGATTTTACTCATCAAATATACACTTTCAGCTCCGACCCGTTCAGCACATTTTGTGTAAGCAGTAGTTTGTTTATTTTACCCATTTGAGGTATGGAGAATAAAACCATCTAAGAATTATGAAGGCATATGGCAGTTGTTCAGCATGCACATAGGGTAAAAAGTATAGTTTCTGCGCATTATTTAAAAGTACACTGACCTTTGGATCTCTCATAAACCGTGCTTGTATCGTCATCTGCTTCCTCCCTTATTCTGAAAATTTCACAACAAATAACAGTTAAAGCGACTATATGCTTTCTGACAAGAAATAGGCACTAAAAAGGCGCTACTAACTCATCCGATCAAATAAAAATGTGAAAGGAAATAAAGCAAAAATTAGAACCATGAGATACCTTTTCTTTCTGTGCTCTTCTTTTTCCCGTGATTTTGCTTCTTCCTTTTCCTTTTCCTTCAGTTTTCTGTATAGAAGTTTTTTTGCACATCTGCAAGAAAAATAAAGAACAAAGTAGTAAGATAAAACTACTACAAGATCCTTGAAGGAGGAGCAGGAAAACTAAAAAAGGTATCATACCTCTCACAAGTTACTAATTTCACCAGAGCTTGTTTGTTTTCTCCGGCTTCAAAATATGCAAAATTCACCTGCAAAGGGAGAAAATAACTCATTATTTCCAAACATGTATCTTGCAGTAAGATGAATGCGCCAATGCGGAACACGTATTTGGCTTATTGTGATGTACTTAAAGCAGTGGTTTTCAATCAGATGATTATAAAAATCACGTCATTATAGATGTTTATTTTAAAGACTTGCCTCATAACTCGCTAAACCTTCTTCTTCACTGCAATGTTTGTTACCACATACAAACTGCCCTGACAATCAAGATCAAAAATTAAAATCTCATAAAAAGACAATATATAACATAGCTTACAAGCAATTTTAGGTAGAACCCATCTTCATATATAAGATGGCCAAAGTGTATCTCACATTGAGTAAAAATTACAACATTTTCACTAACCAGAATACACTAATAATGAGCAACACAATGCTACCTTTGCCAGACTTGTACAGTGATCATAGGAGTAATTTTTTATAAGTTACAACGAGGAGTAAACATGATATTTCATTAAGAATAAGCAAGATAATAGTTATTGTGTCAAAACTACCTTTGCCAGACTTAACTTCTTTCTCTGTCCTCCACCTCAGTCCAATCTGAGAAGATGCCAATAGTTACATTAAAGAATTAATAATGTTCACGTCTTTATGTTTATTATGAATAGGCCGGTTGAAGCTTCAATGTCAACCATATATTAAAATATCAAAACAAAGTCTTGTATACACGGCTTCTCAAGAGCCTACTGCCTACCTTGCCTGTCTTATATTGTGACATGTCTGCAATGCAATATCTTTATAAATGTTTAAGGAAAAAGCACACTGCGGGTTAATACAATGATGAAGTATGAACAACATAAGTCTGCTGACTGGAGTAAAAGAATATAACCTAAAAAGTATAAACCAGCACAGACAATAAAAGTAGAAGTCTAAACATACAACGTCATGATCTAATTAATTGGTTTGATACCAACTGTTCCGGAAAACTATATTCCGGGTAAAACAAAAAATAAACTACATTGGAGGCACAAAAAACAAACAATTAACCCACTCAAGGGTGGCCTAGTGGCAAAAGGCTTGTGACCATGATTCCTAAAATGTGAGAGGTCTCAAGTTATATTCCGGCTAGGTGCTAACAACCCTGATGTGGCCACGCCAACCTCCTAAAAAGAGAGGGCTTTACATGGTGAAAAAAAATATAATAAAAAAAAATAATAAATAAATAAATAAATAAAATAAAAATTAAAAAAAAAAAAAAAAAAAAAAAAAACAAAAAAAAAAAAAAAAAAACAAAAAAACAAAACAAAACAAAACAAAACAAACAAACAAACACACACTACTTTGGTTAGGCATTAGATAAACAACATCGAGCAGAATAAGCAACCTTCCATCCTAAGCTAGCCAAGGTGATGGCGGACCAAAGAAAGTTGCAGGCTACAGATACAAATTCAGAATAGATGCAACAGGGTTCTGAGCAATATATATTTATTTTTATGCTTACCCATATAGTCTAGTTTTCAGCTATATTTAGTAAAGATAGCTTTAATAGTCAAGAGATAGCTAGGAGTTCCAGTCTTTTTAGGATGTGAGTGAGCAGTCTTTTCACAGACTAGTTAAAAGGTGCTCATTCATTAAATTATTTTCACTTAATTCAAAAATGTTTTTCACTTTCTTACTCAAAAATCAGTATTTTTAATTTGCTTACTAGGTTCTTTAGCGATTCGCAACACACTTGTTAGCAAACTGAAAGAATCAATGCCGGAGTAAGAAAGCAAAAATTTTCTGGAATTAGACAATCGAATTAATGAATCAAAAAAGCAAAAACGAATCTTAGAATAGACTTTAATCCAACTTGAAGACTGCAACTCCTAAATTATATGAAAATCCCTAAAAACAAACAGATAATTCTGGAAATAACCAGAATATATAATGCTTAGGCGCCGAGTTGCATCTACTCGAAATACGCATATGCTACATGTGACTTCCTAGGGTCCGCCTCGATCATCCTAACATGCTTGTAAAGGACCCAAACAAAAATTCCCTTGACATTTAAAGTGGCTTATCAAACTTATGGTAATAAACTAGATTCAACCGCAGATCATGTTAAAGATAACTAAATTACAAGGATAGTCAACCACATAATATTAGCATCGATCTTCTTAGAAACCCGACAAGAACCAACATCTTTTAACTAACTGTTGTGGTGCATTTATGAAAAGAAAATTTTCCTGTTGTGGCCACAATTAATTAAACAAGATCGGTTTCTGTCAGTCTTTAAACATCAATGACAATTTCATTACCTTCCCAAATTTAGTAACCTCCAACATGATCTACATTCGTGATCTTCCAGTTGATTGTCATTTCTCCAACGAACTATTATAGTCTGTTGTGAACTTGTGTTCAAGTCCATTTCTTAGGACTGGAGAATGATGGTGAACCTAAGAAAGTGACACACTATTACAGATACGAATTGTGACTAAGGCCAAAGCATTATCTATTTATTTTTATGCTAACTTATATCTAATTTTCTGGAATATCTAATTAGTATTCTGATGCTTAGGAGACTAAGAGAATTTCAGTATTTGACATAACGTAGAAATTTGTCTATTCTCAACCTAGCACGTATTAAAATTGTTTTGTTACAGTAAAAGTACAACCAACTTTGTTAGAATTTAGAGTCAGGCGACTTGATGAACACTGCCACATCGTGACCTTGCTCCTATCCTAATTAAAATGTTCATTTCAACCATTAAATAACTAACGATTAAATGATAACAGACATCCCCTTTGGTACCTCCTCTCTACAGATTCCACATCAATAATGCTTGCCAACCCCACAAAAGGTGGCATGACATTCAAAATATCTTTTTAACAAAGACTTGTAAACTGAAAGCTATTGCAACTAGCTCAAAAAAACAAACTAATATTCTGATACTTTGCAAAGGATACTCTTTAAAAAGCTTATCATAGTAACGCTTCACCAGCCTCTGTTCCCATGATGAGTCCATATCATCCTCTTCTGAACGTATGAACCTTTGAACAAAGAAAATAGCGTATAACCAACACAATTTCAATTACTCACATTATATCAATAGTCAATTAGATGCATCAACATCAAGTATGCAAAGCACAGTGAAACACATAGCTAAGCTCATAAGTTAGGGCATCGGAGAATTTACATAGCGCATGCACAATCAAAGGTAGGTAAACAGTGAAACCATGTTCTTGTATGACATTAGCTCCATTGTAAAATTTTTGTTTTCTAATAAAGTTGCCTTTATAAAAAAATGCATCAAGATGTGTGTAATTCCGTTTATACATATAAATACGAACAAAGATGGATACATCACAATCACGTATTTTAAGTGGCTTAAAGCACGCTGTGAACTCCAATAAAATGTGTCACACAAAATTTAAGTCCTTGCTATACACTAACAAAAAAGCACAACCAATTAAAAAAGTTTAATACTTTTGAACAAGTATTGAATGTTTAAAACTTTCAAATGATCAAGACAAACAGTATGTATGTAACTTCAATAGGCTAAGGAAGTATAAATACTGATTCAGACAAAGAAATTATTAGTCTTATTCAGTTGTTCACTAAGAGGCAACATGAAGGGAATAAGTTTAGCAAATTTAAATCTTAAACATCTATGAAGCGACTCTATTCATACTTTTGACAGATATAATGACTGATATGCCAAAATAAAAACGCCACTGCAACAAACTTTTAGGATAATCACAAAGCAGCCAACAAATATGATCACCACCACACTACCCACCAAAAATTTGCAGTATCGCTCTTCTACAATCTCTAGTACTAGAACCTAATCAGTTCTTATAAGGTTGTAAAAAGACAGGAAGCAAAGCTGAAAATTCCAGATTCATAGTCGTAAACTAGTAACAGAATTACAGGACGAACGATACAGCATGAAATTATGCCTTTGCATTCTAAACAAACTTGTTGAAACAGCGTTATACTCCTTTTTGCTAAAACAAGAAGATATAAATATACACAATGTTAAAAGCATGAATGAGCAAGAGAGAGCAAACAAACATACCGATAACCTTCTCTAAGAGTGTCTTGATCCGTTTTTATTGGTAACTTTTCTTGTTTTTGCGTATCTCCCCCATAAAAGTTAGCTGCAAAAGCAACAAGACATCGCCACAGAAGTTTTCACATGAGAACTATGATGCAAAATCAATTTTCATAATTGGTACATCTAGAAGCTAAACAAGTTATTTTAGTTTAAACCCTTTAAACACATCCCCTAATCGCATTACAAATTCATCGTTTACAGACAAACAAATGCATCGACATCTCATTATTAGCAAAAACAATAACACATTTGGTCATTCATCACATTAGTGTTTTCTTAACAATTACAAAATGTAAGAACGATAGTAGCCCCCTACCTTCACTTATGCGGAGGGAAATGTTCATCATCCATTTAGTTTAGGACACCAAGAACCCGCAAATAAATCACTCACTATTTGCGTACTTCCTTAGTGTCCAAATCAATCTTTAACCTACAGGGGTGTTTGTTTAAGCTTATATAGCGGGCTTATGGCTTAAGTGGTTTTCGGCTAATGTTTCATAAGCGCACTTTTTGTGGCTTATTTTGAAACTTTTCGGCTTATAGCCTTATAATATTAGCTTATTATGACATAATAAGCTTATATAAGCCGAAAAGTTTCAAAATAAGCCACAAAAAGTGCGCTTATGAAACATAAACCGGAAATCAGATAAGCCATAAGCCCATTATATAAGCTTAAACAAACAGCCCCTTATTTTTGTGGGCTTATGTGATTTCTGCTTATATTTAATTTTCCGGCTTATTTTGAGACCTATGGGTTTATAACTTTATATAAATGCCTAAAAAAATACCCAGTTTTAAATATATAAAAAAACAAGAAAGCATATAATAACTAACCGTAATCTTTGAGAAACTTTTTGTGACGGTCGTAAGCATTGAGGCCTAATATATGAGCTTGATATTGCCTGCAAATATGAGATTTATTATTATTATATTATAAAGGTTAAATTTTTAAATGTTTTTTTTATGAATATGAATATGGTTGTAAGAGAGTACTGTTTCTTTTCTTCTTTGTCGAATATTGTAGACCGGATTGAACTGAAAGAAGCCATTTTCAGTGTTCCTCCTTCTGGTACCCAACCCTAGGTTTTAAAAGGCCAGTTGTAAGTTTTGCAAAAATGGTCCCAAATCTAGTACAAGGTTGTTGGATTAGGTTGCTGGATGAGTTTAAAGTTTGGTCGATTGTTTTAGTAGTGTTATACTAGACGGTTACCCCTCATAGCAGGGACCAAGGTTGTACAAATCGCAAATCGCTAGGCGGTAGCTGAGCAGTCGGGCATCGCCTGGTGATTAATCGGTTAGGCGGAGATTAATCGAAGACTAATTGGATTGAACTTTTTATATATAAAATTATAAAATTTTGAAACTATATGTCTAATTTGACAGATTTAGCCGATTTTTTTATAATTTGGCCGATTTTTATTTATAACTGAGTTGGCCGATTTATCCTTCGATTTGGCCAATTTATACCCGATTATTATCCGATTAATTAGTATGTTGACTGATTTTTACCAAACTGATTAACTAATAAGGCTGATTAGTGAAAATTAGGGCGGTTAATCCCCGCCTAGCGATTAATCGGCCGATTTTTGCAACACTAGAGGGGACTGTTTTATGCGGTGGCGGTGATTAGCATGTGCAAGTGGTGCAACCGCACAGGGCCTCCGTTTGTAAGGGGGTCTCCGAATGAGTATATGTCTATTACGATTTATATATGTCTAAGTATATTTATACATGTCTAACTTAAATTTTTACAGTCCTTTTTAAATATCATGTAAGTAGCATCCAATTTAGTATATATCTATTAGTATTTATACATGTCTAAGTATATTATATTTTGAATTTTTCATAATATTTGTAGAACCGTAGAGGGGGTGAATACGGTTTCTTCGGCTTTTGAGACGTTTAAAAAACTTTAAGCCTCAAAGAAAACCAAGTGGTTGTATAATCAATCCAAACAACTACAAACACAACCAAAGTATATAAAGCGAGTAAAGAGAGACACCACAATATATTCTGGTTCGGGATGGGGGTTTATACCATCCGTACGTCCAGTTACGAATCCACGACTCGATACTATTCCACTAGTATAATCCTTTCGGTGGACTACAAACCGTTACAATTCACTTGTAGCAACCCGTAATTTTCCCAAATATTTAAGTTATTGTAAACCAGAATCATTTAATTTCAAATGAGATATTAACTATTTGGATCAGTGTCACATTATATTTCCCCTGCATTCATTTAAACTATAGAATAATGAGTATATGCTTGAGCAACCCATGTGACAAAACTCATACTTCATTTGATTGGAGCTGCGCGCGCTCTGACACTATATTAGTTATGGCATAAACGTTGAAACTATATTTTTATTTTCATTCGGAGACAGTAACCTTGTCCTTATAATATTTTGCTAAAACAACCCTAAAACTTTACTTCTCGTATATACCAAACCGAAGTACCATGGTTACACTTCAGCCCAGTGGGCACAAGTTGGGTTTGTCAAGTTTCAAATAAATAACGTGAAGTGTAATACTCGGGTTGCTACACGAATTGAGTTAAGATTTCTTGTTTTCCCTCGGTCTATCTTGCGCCTCGCTCACGACTCGCACATCTTATTTATTCACGACAAACTTTAACCTACTAAATGGTTTTTATAAAATGGAACAAAAATTATGATTTGTAATCAAAAACTAATATGTCCACCTTATTTAAACCATGGACAATTATGTAAACTATATACAAAACTTAACTTTCTAAATCACTAGACGATATTTTATAAGATACTAGACGGAATTATATGCTAAAAATATTATAAATTAATACTTATTTTGACATATAGTCATCGCATATAAATAAAACTTACGCACGGGTTATGCCCGATTTTCTGAAATTCTTATACATATAATTTATAAATAATTTTAGATACAAGCTATTATAAAGTAAAGATTTTTATACACCTTTGTTTCATCACAAATATATAATTATACCTCTAAACGACATCTACTAGCCCAACCTCACTTATCGTTACTCCTCGTACATCTCGTTCCCCGATCATTGCCAACCAAATGTATTTATGTTTTTGGTCCTTGTTCTTTATCTACTTGTGTACGCATACACTTCCGAGAGCCAATACCTACCAAACTATTCAAATGTCGCCACTCAAGCAACAATGCCAAAAATCATTGAAAACTTTTAAAACTTATTTATGCTTCATTGAGTCTTAAACAAGGATTTGCAAACTAAATTATGCCATACTAATCTAGGTTGCGCGTTGGATCTATCACCGTCTCATTGAATCTATTGCATCACTACTACTACTACTGAGGTGAGTTCATAGTCCCACTTTTTACTATGTTTTCAAATCCCGTGGGGAGATACATGCTATAAATCTGAACACAAGTGTTTTTCTGTATGCTATCCTGATTGATATTGCCTAAGGTACCGCTTTTGCCAAAAGTCCCTCATATCATGAACCATTAATCACTTGCGAGTGAACGCGAATATAGTGAATAGATCTATTGGCAGTTGACGCCCCATTTGAAGTTAGCCTGGGATGGTAACCGAATGCACTATATTCGAATAACTTAGGAACTGGCAAACTCCTATTACCCGAGGGTCCTATTACCTGCATCATATTATTATGTGTAGGCTTCTATCCCATAAGATTTTTATATATCTCTTATGGCAGCATAACAGTGTTAAGGTTTGCATGTCATGAGGCTTAGGGCAATATCCTACATTACGATGTTACTGTTTTACTACTATTTGGCTTGTGTTCAAATTATTACAACTTAAATACTATGTATTCACTCAACCTTTGTGTTGACCCTTTTAGCATGTTTTATCTCAGGTAACTAAATAGCATCTATGGCACGGAGTGGACCAGGGCACCCTTTTGGATTTCACCCAGAAATGTTATCATTCACTTTTATTCAAAACATTTTCATTCTGTATTTCTAAACTCATTAAACCCATTGTGGCTTCTCTGATTTTATGTTTGATGAATGATAACAAATTTTCTCAAAACGACTCTTTTATGTCGTTTTCTATGATTATGGCAATGTTTCTATGAAGTAATACCCCGATTAGACTTCCGCTGCTTCATTTCGATTTTCGGGGTGTTACAGATTGGTATCAGAGCCATGGTTATAGAGAACCAAGTGTATTTTCAAAACACTGGACTATAACCACATTTCAAAACAAACTATTTTACATCTTACTACCTTATGCCCTCTGTGCCCACACTTTACGAATATCATGCATAGAGATTTGCTTAGCAGATGATGCATAAGTTATAAACATCATGACTAGTAAATGTTTAACATTATTTATACTAAATGACTTATTTTATTTTTGGGATGTTACAGTACCATGTCACCCCCGGTCATTATCCTATCTGACAGTGATGACGCGCCCCCGGCATCATCCCATATGCCTACCATCATCCTATCCGATGTTACCTTACCTATTTCCCCTGTTGTCCCCTCTAATGTCCCATCCGGGAATGCTTCCGAAGAGACGGAGCCCTTCGAGGAGGGTGAAGTCGCTCCAATACCTCTTGATTCATTTGCTGATGGACCACTTTACCGTCCCCTCATTGGACCCATGACATATGATCAGTACCTCCATGACCAGTACCTTCCGTCACAACAGTTCTTGGCAGCTGATGATTGTCCCACCCTACTTCCTAGTCATCATTCTGGATCAGATGCTGACAGTGAGTCATCTGACTCAGATACTTCTGATACTGCTGCATCGACTCCACCCCCATCACCGCCTGCCCCGGCTCGCCGGCGCAAGCGAGTGCGTGTCCTTGAGCCTTTTAAGCCTGAGCCTTTTTGGAAAAAGGTTCAAGTATCATCCAGATGGATCTACCCACCGTTTCACTGCTCGTAAAAGAGCACGTGCTCCACCTGCTGTTGTAGCACCACCCCTACCACCTTCACCATCACCACCATCCTCACCATCACCACTAGCTTCACCGACATCTCCTTTACCCCCGCCTCATCCTTACATGCTATCTACCTTCACCACTAAGACTTTCCCACCTATGCCACCACCTACTGTGTTTTACTCTCAGACTACTACTGTGCCCATACCACCTCCCACTTCATCCCCTGTTCCTACACCCCAGTTGCTGCCACTGAGACTGTTCCCTCACCTGATACCCATGAGGGGGATGATGCCCAGAGTTTGTCATATCTGTCAGAGGCTATTCGTCGCTGGAGATTTTTGAAGGGATCTCCGAGAGCATCAGAGCTTGGGAAGAGTTCTACACCCGTGCTACCAGTCACCGGAGAGCCGGTGCATCACACTATTCCATTGCTAGCAGCCAGACTAGTCAGACACGAGGATCGGATTGATGATATCGTGGGTGTCAAGGAGGAGATTTCTCTTGAGCGGGTAAAGAACATGAAGGAGGAGGTGACTAACCTCGTAGCTCATAGGGTGGCTTTGGAGCAGGTGTTCCAGATGATGGGCACCGAGTTGGAGGAGACTATGGATACAGTTGCTGAGATGGGCCACAGACTGGACGTCCGGAGCCATGAGATGCAGGATCAGAGAGAGATTTCAGTGATTACACAGCAGATGCTGGAGCATCAGACTCAGGAGCTAGCTGCCACTACTGCTACGGTTCATGCACTCAGAGTATCCCTTGAGGAGGTGCGAGCCTGAGAGAGAGCTAGAGATGCAGAGATGCTAGGGATGATTCGGATTATTCGAGACTTGGAGAGGAGGTTAAGAGGCGCATCTGGAGCCCCATAGATCTATGACATATCATTGCATGTAGAGACATCTAGCTTGCCATGTGCGGCATTAATAATGTTGTATCTTGTTATTTTGAACAATGTATCATATTATTAAAACCTCGTGTTGGTTATGATTGTATTGTATGGATATTGATTTATGTTGTTCTAGTATTTGATCTTATGTTATGATACTCTCGTGTACCACCATGTCGTGACTCATTATGAATGTCATGTATGTTATGAATTTTTCAATCATGTCATGATAATTGTTATGATTAATATGGTTGTGTTTGTGATGATGTACTCATTGTATGATTGAATAGCATTATGTAATAACCTCGACTATTATGGGTTTGATTGTGATGATTCAATATATTGTGTTGATCTTGGTAACAATATTCTCAAGTGTGTATTGTGACTTTCTTTTTAGAAGGATGGCTCCTCGTAAGAAGGCAACAACAACAACCCCTATGACCCCAGCTGCTATTCAAAAGTTGATCGCTGATAGTATTGCGGTAGCATTAGGAGAGCAAGCGGCGGCTATGGCACGTTCCAGCAGCACAAACAGGCCAAATGGAGATGGCGAGACATCTGGGACACGCAAGTGCACTTACAAGGATTTTATGGCTTGGAAACCCACTTACTTTAAGGGGACTGAAGGAGTGTCTGAAATTGCTCATTGGTTTGAGCGCTCTGAAATAGTATTCTCAAGGAGCGGATGCTCTAATGACTGCAAGGTCTCATTTGCTACTGGTACGCTACTAGAAGATGCCTTGTCCTGGTGGAACACTACTGCACAGAACATGGGCATAGAGGAAGCCTACCAGATCACTTGGGCTGACTTCAAGCAAAGGATGCTAAGGAAATACTGCACCCGCACCGAGATCAGGAAACTGGAAGAGGAGTTTGATCGCTTAGTGGTAAAATGAGTTGATATTAAGACTTATGGTCGAAGGTTTTAAGAACTAGCTGTGTTATGCCCAACCAAGGTGCCAGACCTTGAGAAAACACTGGAAAAGTATGTGGAAGGTCTGCCTAGGAGCATAGAAGGAGATGTCACTGCATCCAAACCTCAGACACTAGAAGAGGCTATGGAAATTGCTCAGAGACTATTGGAAAGAGAGATCAAGCGCGGTCAGACCCATGGAAACAACGATCATAAACGAAAATTTGATGACCGAAGAAACAACCACAACTCTCACAACAACAACCCTCCTCATAACAACAATAACAACAACAACTACAACCGCAACAACAATCAGAATTATGAACAAAACCGAAACCACCACCACAACCAACAGAATCGCCGGCAGGAAGCCGCCAGGGCTTACGTTGCCGCACCCACTGGAGCTAGAGGCTATGCTGGACTCGCTCCTATGTGTAACCGATGCAGAATACATCACAATGGACCCTGTTACGTTAAGTGTGGGAAATGCCAGAGAACCGGGCACCAGACTCAAGACTGTAAGGCCACAGGCGCCAACTTGCAACCAGTGGCCGTGGTGTGCCATGGATGTGGTGAGAAGGGGCACTACAAGAATCGGTGTCCGAAACAGACTGCCAACCAAAACAACAATGCTTGTGGACGAGTTTATGTGATAGGAGAAAGGAATGACCAGCAAGGCCCAGACGTAGTCACGGGTACGTTTCCACTTAACAACCATCTTGCTAAAGTTTTATTTGATTCTAGAGCCGATAGAAGTTTCGTTTCCATTGCATTTGCATCTCTACTTAACCGCACCCCAACCAAGTTAGACACCATTTATGAAATCGAATTAGACAACGGGGAACTTGAGAGCACTAACACCATAGTCCGAGGTTGTACCTTACTCTTACTTGACCAACCCTTCGAAATTGATCTTATACCTGTTAAGCTTGGTAGTTTCGACGTCGTTATCGGCATGGATTGGTTATCCAAGAACCATGCTAGGATCATTTGTGATGAGAAGGCCGTTCACATTCCGTTTCAAGGTAACACCCTAATCGTTCGTGGCGAACATAGTAAGACTCGTTTCAGCATCATATCATTCGTCAAGACGGTAAAGTATATCGATAGAGGATGTCACGCCTTTTTGGCACAAGTGACAGAAAAGAAGTCGGAAGAAAAACATCTTAAAGATGTGCCAGTAGTAAGGGACTTTCTTGAGGTATTTCCCGAGGAGTTGCCTGGCCTCCCACCAGTTCGCCAAGTGGAATTTTAGATTGACTTAGTACCAGGAGCCACGCCAGTGGCGAGAGCACCATATAGGTTGGCGCCATCTGAAATGAAAGAGTTATCTCAACAATTACAAG
Source organism: Artemisia argyi (assembly GCA_030686995.1). Classification (NCBI taxonomy): domain Eukaryota; kingdom Viridiplantae; phylum Streptophyta; class Magnoliopsida; order Asterales; family Asteraceae; genus Artemisia; species Artemisia argyi. Next base: position 75,487,033 of record CM060687.1, read on the forward strand.
AGTTTTCGGAGAAAGGATTTATTCGCCCAAGTTCTTCACCTTGGGGAGCCCCGGTGTTATTCGTTAAGAAGAAAGATGGATCTTTTCGGATGTGTCTTGACTACCGTGAGTTGAATAAACTTACCGTGAAGAATCGATATTCATTGCCCAGAATCGACGACTTTTTTGACCAGCTACAAGGATCGAGCGTTTACTCGAAGATTGACCTAAGGTCAGGTTATCATCAACTGAGAGCTAGGGAAGAAGACATCCCTAAGACAACTTTCAGAACACGATATGGTCACTACGAATTCCAAGTACTGCCCTTCGGTTTAACTAACGCACCAGCGGTGTTTATGGACCTAATGAACTGAGTGTGCAAACCCTACTTGGACAAGTTTGTAATTGTATTCATCGATGATATCCTCATTTACTCCTGAAGTAAAGAAGAGTACGCGAAACACTTGAAGACCCTCCTGGAGTTACTCAAAGAGGAGAAGTTGTATGCAAAATTTTCCAAGTGTGATTTTTGGATTGAGAAAGTACAATTTCTGGGACACGTGATCGATAGTAAAGGTATTCATGTAGACCTCGCAAAGATTGAAGCGGTTAAGAATTGGGCACCTCCTGCAAGTCCTACAGAGATCCGTCAATTCTTAGGTCTTGCTGGATACTACCGGAGATTTATCGAAGGTTTCTCGAAGATCGCCAAACCTTTAACGGAACTGACTCAAAAGAAGAAGAAGTTTGACCGGGGAGAAGAGCAAGAGTCGTCATTCCAACTCTTGAAACAAAAACTTTGTGAAGCCCCAATCTTAGCACTACCCGAAGGAAGTGAAGACTTCGTAGTGTATTGCGATGCTTCACACTAGGGTTTGGGCGCATTGTTAATGCAGAGAAAGAAGGTTATCGCTTATGCTTCACGACAACTCAAGACTCATGAGAATAATTACACTACCCATGATCTCGAATTGGGAGCAGTAGTATTTGCTCTCAAGAAGTGGAGGCGCTACTTGTATGGCACCAACTGTACGGTGTTTACAGACCACAAGAGTCTCAAACACATCTTAGATCAGAAGGAGTTGAATATGAGGCAACGCCGATGGTTAGAGTTACTCAGTGACTATGATTGTGTAATTCGCTATCACCCGGGAAAGGCAAATGTAGTGGCAGACGCCCTAAGTCGAAAGGAGAGACTCAAACCCCTTAGAGTCAGATCTCTAGGGATGACAATCAGGTCGCCACTTCCATCAAAAATCCTTGAGGCCCAGATTGAAGCTCTTAAGGAGGAGAATAGACCCAAGGAAAGATCTATGGAATGCCAGAAAGTAAGAATGGCTTTGTGATGAAATCGGACGGGAGGTTGTGTTTCAAAGACCGGAGTTGGATTCCGCTTTATGGAGGGATACGTGAACTCATCATGCACGAGTCTCACAAGTCCAAGTACTCCATTCACCCGGGATCGGATAAGATGTACCAAGATCTCAAGAAGCTGTATTGGTGGCCAAACATGAAAGCCGACATCGCTGAGTACGTGGGGAAATGTTTGACATGTTCGAGGGTGAAAGCTGAGTGTCAAAAGCCATCTGGTTTACTGATACAACCCGAACTTCCAATGTGGAAATAGGAGAGGATCACAATGGACTTCATCACAAAACTACCCAAGACATCGGGTGGATTTGACACCATTTGGGTCATTGTTGATCGCCTTACCAAATCCGCGCATTTCTTGCCAATCAAGGAAACCGACGACATGAACACTCTTGCACAGTTATATCTGAAGGAAATAGTCTCCCGGAATGGAGTGCCGATTTCCATCATCACAGACCGAGACAGCCGTTTCACCTCTAGCTTTTGGCAATCATTGCAAAAAGCCTTGGGTACTCGGTTGGACATGAGCACCGCATACCACCCGCAAACTGATGGCCAGAGTGAGAGAACTATCCAAACCTTGGAGGACATGCTGCGTGCATGCATGATTGATTTTGGGAAAGGTTGGGTTAAGCACTTGCCATTGGCGGAATTTTCCTACAACAACAGTTATCACGCTAGTATCAAGGCAGCACCATATGAAGCCCATAATGGTCGGAAGTGCCGATCACCGATTTGTTGGGCAGAAGTTGGAGATGTACAAATCACAGGACCTGAACTGATCCACGAAACCACTGAGAAAATTGTCCAAATCAAGCAACGCTTGCAGGCTGCTCGTGACCGACAAAAGAGTTATCCCGATGTTAGAAGGAAACCCATGGAATTTCAAGTTGGGGAAAGTCATGTTAAAGGGATCTCCTTGGAAGGGGATGATTAGGTTTGGGAAGCATAGGAAGTTAAACCCTAGATACATTGGACCATTTAAGATCCTGGAAAGGAACGGCCCGGTGGCATACAAGCTTGATCTCCCTGAAGAACTCAGTAGAGTGCACAATACCTTTCACGTTTCCAACTTGAAGAAATGCCTGTCCGATGAAACCCTTGTCATTCCATTTAAGGAACTCTGACTCGACGATAAGCTCAACTTTATAGAAGAGCCCGTAGAAATCATGGACCGGGATGTGAAACAATTGAAACAAAGCCGCATTCCCATCTTCAAGGTTCGCTGGAACTCTAATAGAGGACCGGAGTACACATGGGAGCGTGAAGACCAAATTCATGCTAAATACCCTCATCTCTTTACCCAAGCAACTTCGACGACTGCCTCGGACTAAGAATTCCGGGACGGAATTCAGAATTAGGGGTAGGTACTGTAGCAACCCGTAATTTTTCCAAATATTTAAATTATTGTAAACCAGAATCATTTAATTTCAAAGGAGATATTAACTATTTGGGTCAGAGTCACATTATATTTCCCTTGCATTCATTTAAACTATAGAATAATGAGTATATGCTTGAGCAACCCATGTGACAAAACTCATACTTCATTTGATTAGAGCTGCGCGCGCTCTGACACTGTATTAGTTATGGCATAAACGTTGAAACTATATTTTTATTTTCATTCGGAGACAATAACCTTGTCCTTATAATATTTTGCTAAAACAACCCTAAAACTTTACTTCTCGTATCTACCAAACCGAAGTACCGTGGTTACACTTCAGCCCAGTGGGCACAAGTTGGGTTTGTCAAGTTTCAAATAAATAACGTGAAGTGTAATACTCGGGTTGCTATACGAATTGAGTTAAGATTTCTTGTTTTCCCTCGGTCTATCTTGCGCCTCGCTCACGACTCGCACGTCTTATTTATTCACGACAAACTTTAACCTACTAAATTGTTTTTATAAAATGGAATAAAAATTATGATTTGTAATAAAAAACTAATATGTCCACCTTATTTAAACCATGGACAATTATGTAAACTATATACAAAACTTAACTTTCTAAATCACTAGACGATATTTTATAAGATACTAGACGGAATTATATGCTAAAAATATTACAAATTAATACTTATTTTGACATATAGTCATCGCATATAAATAAAACTTACGCATGGGTTATGCCCGATTTTCTAAAATTCTTATACATATAATTTATAAATAATTTTAGATACAAGCTATTATAAAGTAAATATTTTTATACACCTTTGTTTCTTCACAAATATATAATTATACCTCTAAACGACATCTAATAGCCCAACCTCACTTATCGTTACTCCTCGTACATCTCGTTCCCCGATCATTGCCAACCAAATGTATTTATGTTTTTGGTCCTTGTTCTTTATCTACTTGTGTACGCATACACTTCCGAGAGCCAATACCTACCAAACTATTCAAATGTTGCCACTCAAGCAACAATGCCAAAAATCATTGAAAACTTTTAAAACTTATTTATGCTTCATTGAGTCTTAAACAAGGATTTGCGAACTAAATTATGCCATACTAATCTAGGTTGCGCGTTGGATCTATCACCATCTCATTGAATCTATTGCATCACTACTACTACTACTGAGGTGAGTTCATAGTCTCACTTTTTACTATGTTTTCAAATCCCGTGGGGAGATACATGCTATAAATCAGAACACAAGTGTTTTTCTGTATGCTATCCTGATTGATATTGCCTAAGTTACTTCTTTTGCCAAAAGTCCCTCATATCATGAACCATTAATCACTTGCGAGTGAACATGAATATAGTGAATAGATTTATTGGCAGTTGACGCCCCATTTGAAGTTAGCCTGGGATGGTAACCGAATGCACTATTACCCGAGGGCCCTATTACCTGCATTATATTATTATGTGTAGGCTTCTATCCCATAAGATTTTTATATATATCTTATGGCAGCATAACAGTGTTAAGGTTTGCGTGTCATGAGGCTTAGGGCAATATCCTACATTACGATGTTACTGTTTTACTACTATTTGGCTTGTGTTCAAATTATTACAACTTAAACACTGTGGATTCACTCAACCTTTGTGTTGACCCTTTTAGCATGTTTTATCTCAGGTAACTAAATAGCATCTATGGCACGGAGTGGACCAGGGCACCCTTTTTGATTTCACCCAGAAATGTTATCATTCACTTTTATTCAAAACATTTTCATTGTGTATTTCTAAACTCATTAAACCCGTTGTGGCTACTCTAATTTTATGAATAATTGAATGATAACAAATTTTCTCAAAACGACTCTTTGATACGTGGGAATCGCACCAGGCTTTACCTCTCAAGAGATCTTGAGAAGCTTACAACCCCCACCAGGCAGTGTACCTGATCGTTGTAGTATAGTATAGTGACAAGTACCGGGGGATTGATCGTTCAGCTAGGAATAGTGTCGCTAGGATTAGAAAACCTAAATACTAGTTCTAAAGGTGAGGGATGATTATTTTTGTGTTTTTATATTTTATGGAAAGCAAGTAAAAATCTCGGGTTTGAAGGATTTGGGCGGAATTAGTTGCTAATCAACTAACCCAATACTAAGATGCAATCAAAATAAAATATTAAAAATGAAATTAAACTAAATTATACTAAAGTTGTGAGCAGTAATTGGAGAAAATGTGTTTACTTAGATTTCACTACTCCCTAGACATCTTTTACACGTTAATTACTTGTTATAAATGCATGGATGACGGATCGTATTCCTTAATACCATTCATGGGGTGGCACACTTAACTCCCCAATTCTATGAGCTCTTATCTCCTCCTACACCATGCCCAACACAACTATAGGGATTGTAAACAGTGGCTCATGCATTAAATACAACCAATAAAGACCTAGTGCGCGTCGGTTCATGTTTCTTAAGACGTTCAAGCATGTTACCAATTGGAGATCTGCCAGTTTTCTTAAGCCTAACATATAAATCATTCATCCAAGACAAGAATAAACAAGTAATCAACACATAATCAACATCTAGGTTTCATTAGATCTAAGCAAACACAAGATAGATCTAGCCTAGCATGATGGAATTAAGACAAGAACAAGATATAGACAACCAACACATAGACATATTGATTGAATTAAAAGAACACTTATCTTGATTACACATGCAAGGTATCAAGGGGTTGGAACCCTTGAAAAAACTGTAAAGTTACACCAAAATCGTACTTAGGGTTTCTCCCCAAAACTTCTCTCTTTAAATGTGAAAAATTAGAAAACTATATATAGGAAAAGGGGTCTGACGGCGTCAAGACAAATCTTGTGACGCCGTCACCTCGCCACCAAAACTATTCTCGGACTGCCTTGATCTACATTTGACGCCGTCAAGACTTAATCATTTCCAGGCCGTCATGACTTTTACTCTTGACGCCCTACCTTCATGACGCCGTCAAATCTCTTCTGGACCGTCATGGAATTTTGCTCTTGACGCTGTCAGGAAATTACTCTTGACGCCGTCACCTACTGTTCCCAGCATGGAAAATTAAGACTTTGGTGTTTTCTTCACTTTTATGCTCCAAAAACGTCCGAATTGCTTCCTTTTCCAGATTTCACTCCCAAAGTACCTAAAATCACAAAAGGAACGATTTAGGGCAATATTTGATCAAATAAATTCGAATTCGGACTTAAATGACCCCCTAAAAACGGATCATTTTTCGCCTCATCATATACCCTTACACTTGAGATTTGCTTGTCCTCAAGCAAATGCGCTTTTATTCTACTCAAAATACAAGTTAGGGATCATTTAACACTAATATAAAAGTAATTACAACAAATAATCGTTCCACTAAAGACCAATAGATAAGCACGGAGGTCATATACTAGCACCTCACAAATAGTGTTTAGATACTCATATCTCTCGGGTGTAATAAAGTGTAAATTACAATATGGAAACGGAAGATATCTCTCACTACCTGTCATAGCAAAATAGATTACCATAGGCTTGGGAAAGGATCAAACCTCCACCACATGGCGTAAGCACCTAGGATAAACTATCAAAGAGGTCTTTTAAAGGGTTGTAACGTTAGGTGTAGGGATATGAAATACACGGTTTTGTTGGATAAAGGAAGTTTTACTGGTGGCAAGTTAACAATCTTGGTTAATTACATGTACAATGTGGCGTTGCTAAGCCAAGACTAGACTCGACTTAAGCTAATAAATGAAAAATAACAAAAACATAAAATGAACATAGAATGAAAAGGGATGGTAGTCCGTATGTTTTTTTTTTTTTTTTTCTTTTCCTTTTTTTTTTTTTTTTTGCATACACTCTTACCCTACCATCCAAAATAATACATCATAGGGAATGAACATTTCCCTTACACTTGAATCTTTACATACTTTACAATTAACTAATCTAATGACTCGAATTAAGAAAATCAAAACACTTGGAGCACTTTTAAGATTAACGTACATATGGGGGTAATAAATGATGTTCTTCCCCATTACTCCATAAAATAAGTACTTACCCATGAGTCCCAATCGTCCCAAAACAATATGTACAAGGATATGACTCGACTTAGCAAACATGTAATCAATTAGATAGTTAACTTAGGATTTAACAAATAACAATAATGCACTAAAAATGAGCGCATACACGGAAGGCTAAGGCGATTTGGTTGTACATTTAAGTGGGGTGTAACAAATTCTTCCTTTAAGTAAGATGCTTAAAGTTAGAAACGAAAAGATAGGCTCGGAGGGGTGTACTAGGGGTTTCGTGTACTAAAAATGAGTACAACGCTAAAGGTGTGGGAAAAATTAGTTGACTTAACTAGCCAAGTGATATGACTTAAATGGTCAAGTAATTATGATACGGGTTTAACACAAGGGTAATCCTAATGCCTCTTATCATGTAGTAAATCCTACTACACGAATGTAGTCTCACTAGCGGTCTCGGGATGCATCACTAACGCAAGTTCTAGAATCTAAATGCTACCGGTACACTCATAAGCACTAATAATGAATGCTTTTCCTATCAAATCTAAAGGCGAACCTCACATATTTGGGTGGAAAATTTTTCTGAATATACGGTTATGTGCTAGTCATACAATCTCCTATCCATGAGACGCTTGCTATGGCTAAAGTTTCGCTCTTAAATGTTGTAAAAAATTTTAAATTTGGCACTAAAATTGCACTAACAAGTATTTCTCATAGTTTTATTACACATCTACCATCAAACAAAACAAACTCAAGCGAAAGTGCATATGTAAGGTATCATCTTTTTACCCTCCCCTTACACTTAAGATGAACATTGTCCCCAATGTTCAAGTAAAGAATGTAAAAGTGAACAAGTAAAGAGAATGAAATCAAATACTCCCCTGATTCGCTCGGTATGGATAATAAGGTGGCCAGGTTAAATCTTCCTCCAAGAAAATGAACAATCAAAGCTTCCCTTCCAGAATATAAATCATCTTCTTGTCATACGTAACCTGTAAAACCTGAGAAAATAGACAAGACAACCTCGCGTAAAATCGGCGGCATCCTATATAAGTTACTAAATCCTAGAAAACAAAATAAGATATAATGCTTGTGGAATGAAGTTTGCAGATCTCCTGGAGATTATAAAACTTAATAATTCACAAAAACCATAAGACTCCGTTAGAAAAATAAAACCGGTAAAATTTCCAGATTTTTACACCTGATGCCGTCAAGAGTAAACTCCTGACGCCGTCAGAATTGACCTGCAGAAATTCTTATGTTAAGTTTCCGGAAAATTTCTGGAAAAACTTGGTCCTTCTTCCTGGAAAATCCTGCAAAACTTCATCATGACTCAATACAAGCATTTGACTCTAACAAATACGAATATACATGTTCATTTAATATTTTGGAGAATCATTATCGGTTTGTTTCTTGAAAACATATTTGGGGTTTCCCCTTACACTTATCTTTTGCAAAAATACCTTTAGGTGGAGTTAAGACTAGGCCAAAACAACAAAGTAAAGTATTTCCATATTTTAATTGCGAAACATGATCAACCAACAATAAAAACTAAGCATGCATATGGAAAAAATAACAAACAAACAAAATAAAATCACACAAAACATGGGTTGCCTCCCACGAAGCGCTTTTCTTTATTTACGAGTCTTGTAGCTAGACTCAAGGTCATGGGTTACTACGTGACCTCATCATCAAACGTCACATCCTCCTCACTAATCATTTCATTGTTATTCTCTTGGTAGTGCTTGACACGTTGTATGTTAACAGTAAATTCCCTACCTTCATCATCTAGTAACACCACGGCTCCAAATTTAGAGGAATTCTTTACCGTGAACGGTCCATACCATCTAGACTTAAGTTTTCCCGGAAATAATCTCAACCGAGAATTGTATAATAGGACCTTGTCTCCCTCTGAAAATTCTTTGGGTTTCTTAATTCTCTGGTCATGCCATCTTTTAGCTCTCTCTTTATATGTGATGGAGGATTCGTAGGCTTCTAGCCTAAGCTCATCAAGCTCGTGTAATTGCAAGAACCTATTGTTTCCAGCAATTGTGTAATCTAAGTTGCATGTCTTAAGCGCCCAATAAGCCTTATGTTCTAATTCCACTGGTAAGTGACATGCCTTACCATACACCATGCGGAACGGGGTCGTTCCAATAGGTGTTTTGTAGGCGGTTTGGAATGCCCATAAGGCTTCGCCGAGTTTAAGTGGCCAGTCCTTTCTGTTTTGACTAACCGTTTTTTTAAGTATTCTTTTAATAGCCCTATTGGTGTTTTCGACTTGGCCATTGGTTTGTGGATGATAAGCAGTGGAGAACCGATGGGGTACTCCATACCTTCTCATGACCTTTTCCATTTGTGCATTGCAAAAATGGGTTCCCCTATCACTGATGAGAGCTTTAGGAATCCCGAATCTCGCGAAAAGCTTTTTCAGGAAATGAACAACTACTCTGGCGTCATTGGTCCTAAGGGCTTGTGCCTTAACCCATTTTGAAACATAGTCAATGGCGACTAATATGTACTCGTTCCCCCTGAAGATGGAAAGGGTCCCATGAAGTCAATCCCCCAAACATCGAAGACCTCACAAACTTGTATAAAGTTCTGAGGTGCTTCATCCCTATGTGATATATTTCTGGCTCGTTGACATGCATCGCACGCCTGTACCATTTCTTTTACATCACGGAAAATTGTGGGCCAATAGAATCCCGCATCGAGAATCTTTCGGGCGGTGATGTTTATCCCATGGTGCCCGCCAGAGGGACCAGAATGACATTCCCTCATAATCTTTACTGCCTCATTTCCTGAAACACAACGCCTTACAATTTGGTCAGGACACCTTCGGAATAAAAAGGGTTCATCCCAAAAGTAGTACTTTAGTTGAGAAAAGAACCTCTTCCTTTCGTACTTAGTCAGGTGTTCAGGAACGAGTCTACTTGCGAGGTAATTAGCAAAATCAGCGTACCACGGCTCCGAGTCACTCATTAACATGAGTTGTTCGCCAGGAAATGAATCCCTAATCTCACTTCTATCGTGCTCATCCAAGGGGTTTTCGAGACGAGATAGATGATCTGCGGCCAGATTTTCAGCTCCCCTCTTATCACGAATCTCAACATCGAATTCTTGTAGCAACAAGATCCACCGAATTAGTCGTGGCTTAGCATCCTGCTTCGCGAAGAGATATCTAAGAGCCGAGTGATCAGTGAAGACGACTGTTTTTGAAAGGACAAGATATTGTCGGAATTTGTCGAATGCAAACATTACGGCTAATAGTTCTTTCTCGGTGGTGGAGTAGTTCTATTGAGCGGGATTCATGGTTTTGCTAGCGTAGTAAATAGGTTGGAAAAGCTTGTCACGTCGTTGACCTAACACAGCCCCGACAACGAAGTCGCTAGCGTCACACATGATTTCAAATGGTAACTCCCAGTTGGGTGTGATCATGATTGGAGCTTGAGTGAGTTCCCTTTTTAAGAGATCGAATGCATCCTTGCATTCTTGGGAAAAATCGAACGGAGCATCCTTCACAAGTAATTGAGTCATTGGCCGAGCGATTTTGGAGAAATCTTTGATGAATCTCTGATAAAACCCGGCATGCCCCAAGAAGCTGCGTATTGCTTTAATAGTCGTGGGGTATGGTAACTTAGATATAGCTTCAACTTTAGCTTGGTACACCTCTATTCCGTTCCCTGAGATCTTATGCCCTAACACAATCCCTTCTTTTACCATGAAATGACACTTTTCCCAGTTTAGCACCAAGTTGGTTTCCTCACAACGTTTAAGCATCTTTTCAAGATTAGCAAGACAGTGGTCGAAGGAGTTCCCGAAGACCGAAAGTCATCCATGAACACTTCCATGCTGTCTTCCATGAGTTCGTGAAAGATTGCGGTCATGCATCGCTGGAAAGTGGCGGGGGCATTACATAGCCCAAAAGGCATCCTTTTGTAGGCAAATGTTCCATAAGGGCAGGTAAACGTGGTCTTTTCTTGGTCCTCAGGTGCTATGGGAATCTGAAAATATCCAGAGAATCCATCCAAGAAGCAATAGTACTCGTGTCCAGATAATCTCTCTAACATCTGATCAATGAATGGTAAGGGAAAGTGATCTTTCCTCGTGGCATCATTGAGCTTTCGATAGTCGATGCATACCCGCCATCCAGTGACTGTTCTCTGGGGCACCATCTCACCCTTGTCATTCTTAACTACAGTCATTCCACCCTTTTTAGGTACAACTTGCACAGGACTGACCCATGGGCTATCCGAGATCGGGTAAATCAATCCTGCATCCAAAAGTTTTATGACTTCTTTCTTCACTACTTCCTTAATGTTAGGGTTCACGCGCCTCTGGGGTTGCACGGTTCGTTTATAATCTTCTTCCATGAGAATCTTATGTGTGCAAAAAGTTGAGTCAATCCCCTTAATGTCGGCCACACTCCATGCGAGTACCCCCTTGTATTTTTTTAGGACCTCTAAGAGTTTACCTTTTTGTTCATGTTCCAAGGAAGAGTTTATGATTACCGGGAGTTGATCCTCTCCCTGAAGGAAGGCATACTCCAAATGGTTAGGAAGCTCTTTAAGATCTACATCAGGAGGTTCGATAATAGAAGGTTTGAGCTTGTTTTCGGGTTTTCGGAGCTCGAGATGCTCCGTTGCCTCTTGTCTGGGGTAGAAGGAGACTGCACTAACATCCCCCATCTTTTCTACCTCTAGCAAAGGCAGAAAACTCTCGTCCCGTAGCCAGCCTTCATCGATCTGTTCATCGACACAGCTATCAATGACATCTGTGAGTTCATCTACCTCCCCGATAAAATAGAGCCGGTTGGCTGCTTCGAGGGAGAGGTCCATAGAATCCTTAATGTCGAAGGTTGTGCTATCGTCTCCCACTCGTAAGGTTAATTTGCCATCGTAGACATCGATGACTGCACGAGCGGTAGCAAGAAATGGTCTACCTAAGATGATGGGTACCAAGTCATCCTCCTCCATATCCAGGATTACGAAGTTGACCGGGAATTTGAATTTCCCAACTTTGACTAGCACATTCTCGCATATCCCTACGGGGTACTTGACCGATCTATCGGCTAGCTGGATGTTCATACGGGTAGACTTCAATCCAGAGTATCCTAGTTTACGGAACATAGAGTGAGGCATGAGATTAATACTCGCTCCCAAATCGGCAAGAGCATTCTTGATTGATAGAGGTCCTATGGAGCAAGGCAAGGTGAAGCTGCCCGGATCGTCTACCTTTTTTGGTAGCCCTCGGTGGGTCACCACTGAGCATTCTTCCCCCAGGGTCACAAGACCCTCGAGTTTCTTCCGGTTAGCAAGTAGTTTTTTAAAGTATGTGCTATACTTTGGCACGTGATAGCAAGCATCAAGGAGAGGTATGCTGACAACCGAGTCTTTTAGGTAAGACAGGAATCTCTTGTTATCATTCTCAGTTTTCTGGTTCCTTAATCGGGACAGAAACGGGATTCTCACAGGTTAGTTAGGCAGGGTTGATGGGGAAGGGGTCGTCAAGGGCGGTTGGTCGGGGGTATTACCGCCGACATCCTCCTCCCCCTCCCCAGGTTTGTTTGGATCGGGGGTGATGGGAGATGAGTTTGGGTAAGGAGGGTCCTTGGTTGTTGTTCCAGCTCGAGTGGTTATCGCGAGCATGGGGTCTTTTTTGCTTACTGATGGCGTTTCAAGATTATCTAGGGCAGAGTTAAGCTTATTGAAAAATTCTCCAATATCCTCCTGTTGCTCGTCGAAAAGCTCATTAAGACCTTTCATTTGCAAGCCTTTTTCTTGAGTGAAGCGACCAAGGTCATTTTCAAAACTGCTCCTGATTTTGAATTCAGGGCCTTCCTCCCCTTCTCTTCTCTTTACCAAATTTCCCCAAAGGGTGCAATCGTCATTTTGGTAAAAAGGCAAAAGGGAGGGATCAGCATAAATGTCCCCTCCTGACAAGCATGCATGTTCAGTTGTGGCTGCTCCTCCGCATTCTTCTACCTCATGCGGGCCCCCACAGTAATTGCAGATTAGGCAAGGATTCAAGAGTTGTTTAGGTAACTGCGATCCAGCTAGGTATTCCACTCTTTTGTGAATTCTTCTCAATCGATCAGAAGTGATTTCAGAAATGCTGACAGTCGACTCAGGTTCATCCCAAGTGTCATCCTGGTCTTGAGCATATTCTTCAATCCTATCCCATCCTTCTTCGGCACTAAGGTTGGCCAATCTCCCTTTTCTAGATTGGTTAATTCCGTTTCGATCGTTAGAGGAGATATTATCGTAGAAGATTTGGACCAAGAGCCAAAGCTCAATGCCATGATGGGGAACTTGTCTTATTAAATCTTTGAATCTAATCCACGATTTATGGAAGGGTTCGTCCTTCCCTTTTCGGAAACGGAGGATCCTATCTCTAAACGCTGAGGTTTTTCCAGGTGGAAAGAACTTCTCATAGAACTTGGATATGAGTTGCTCCCATGTGAAAATAGATTCAGAAGGGAGTTTGTCATACCATTCTTGGGCTTTTTCATATAGGGTGAAAGGAAAGAATCGCAATCGGGACGTGTCTCTAGTAGCCCCATCCGTATGGAGGGTGTCTACTATTTTCAGGAAATCTTTGATGTATTGGATTGGATCTTCCTCATCTAATCCGCAAAACTTACACACACTCTGGACAAGCCAAACATCGTTTGCATGTAAGACCTCGTTGGTGTGTTCGTTTGGGTAGACAATGGCGTTTGAGAAGCCACGAGAGGTTGGGGAGGAGTAGTCCTTAAGGCGCTTAGGAATGGGGGTTGCAGGGGTACTCATCTCGTCGTTGGGTTGGGAGCTAGGGGTTGTGACATGATTTTCTGAATTTTCTTTAGAAAGAGGTGCATCAAAATCGATGGCAACGCTAGATGGTTCAGAAGTTGAGTGATATTGTCTCAATCTATGCATTTCTCTTTCAGGTTCCGCATAAGGCAAGACAAGGTTTCGAGTGGAACTACGACTCCTAGTGATCCTAAGGTTAAGGGATTCGTCATTTGCCATGATGGCAGGTGGTGAAGAGTTACGAACAAAGGCACAAAGAAATGAGATAGACTAAAGAAAACCTAAAAATAAAAATAAAATCTTACTAGAAAGGAATCTAGCAAGTAGACCTAATAAAAAGAAATTCTAACCTAGACAATAACTATTCCCCGGGCTGCGGCGCCAAAAACTTGATACGTGGGAATTGCACCAGGCTTTACCTCTCAAGGGATCTTGAGAAGCTTACAACCCCCACCAGGCAGTGTACCTGATCGTTGTAGTATAGTATAGTGACAAGTATCGGGGGATTGATCGTTCAGCTAGGAATAGTGTCGCTAGGATTAGAAAACCTAAATACTAGTTCTAAAGGTGAGGGATGATTATTTTTGTGTTTTTATATTTTATGGAAAGCAAGTAAAAATCTCGGGTTTGAAGGATTTGGGCGGAATTAGTTGCTAATCAACTAACCCAATACTAAGATGCAATCAAAATAAAATATTAAAAATGAAATTAAACTAAACTATACTAAAGTTGTGAGCAGTAATTGGAGAAAATGTGTTTACTTATATTTCACTACTCCCTAGACATCTTTTACACGTTAATTACTTGTTATAAATGCATGGATGATGGATCGTATTCCTTAATACCATTCATGGGGTGGCACACTTAACTCCCCAATGCTATGAGCTCTTATCTCCTCCTACACCATGCCCAGCACAACTATAGGGATTGTAAACAGTGGCTCATGCATTAAATACAACCAATAAAGACCTAGTGCGCGTCGGTTCATGTTTCTTAAGACGTTCAAGCATGTTACCAATTGGAGATCTGCCAGTTTTCTTAAGCCTAACATATAAATCATTCATCCAAGACAAGAATAAACAAGTAATCAACACATAATCAACATCTAGGTTTCATTAGATCTAAGCAAACACAAGATAAATCTAGTCTAGCATGATGGAATTAAGACAAGAACAAGATATAGACAACCAACACATAGACATATTGATTGAATTAAAAGAACACTTATCTTGATTACACATGCAAGGTATCAAGGGGTTGGAACCCTTGAAAAACCTGTAAAGTTACACCAAAATCGTACTTAGGGTTTCTCCCCAAAACTTCTCTCTTTAAATGTGAAAAATTAGAAAACTATATATAGGAAAAGGGGTCTGACGGCGTCAAGACAAATCTTGTGACGCCGTCACCTCGCCACCAAAACTATTCTCGGACTGCCTTGATCTACATTTGACGCCGTCAAGACTTAATCATTTCCAGGCCGTCATGACTTTTACTCTTGACGCCCTACCTTCATGACGCCGTCAAATCTCTTCTGGACCGTCATGGAATTTTGCTCTTGACGCCGTCAGGAAATTACTCTTGACGCCGTCACCTACTGTTCCCAGCATGGAAAATTAAGACTTTGGCGTTTTCTTCACTTTTATGCTCCAAAAACGTCCGAATTGCTTCCTTTTCCAGATTTCACTCCCAAAGTACCTAAAATCACAAAAGGAACGATTTAGGGCAATATTTGATCAAATAAATTCGAATTCGGGCTTAAATGACCCCCTAAAAACGAATCATTTTTCGCCTCATCACTCTTTTATGTCGTTCTCTATGATTATGGCAATGTTTCTATGAAGTAATACCCCGATTAGACTTCCGCTGCTTCATTTCGATTTTCGGGGTGGTGCATCACTCCACCGATATTCAGCAATATCGATGCTCACAAAGAAGGAGTTACTCCCATGGTATTCTGCCCTCGGAAACCACCCAAAAGAATCTCGCGATTCGACTTCACCTAAGGGTCACCAAGACCACTACCAAGACTTCCCACCGGAAGTATCAAACCCCAACTAGACACAAGACTTCCCTTACAAATAATTGAATGAATGAATAAGTGTTTGTTCAATAAACCAAGTCCTAACCCAACCTAGAGACACAAGACCTCTACCAAGACTTCCCACCGGAAGTATCAAACCCCAACTATATCCCCAATGAGCTAGGCTTGGTCACCAAGACACAAGACTTCCCTTACAAACAAATGAATGAATAAATGTTTGTTTTATCAACCAAGTCCTAACCTAACCTAACCTAGAGACTCAATTGTAATAGAAAGGGTATAAGAAAGAAGACCCTCGACACAATCACAAGAGTGGATTAGGTTCTTGTGATTCTTCCCTTGCAAAGATATGTGTTCTTTCAAAGATGTTAGTATGAAAATCAAGAACACAAGATTAGAGATAGAGATAGAGATAGAGATTTGAGAGTGTTTAGAGAGAAAGAATCTAGAGAGAAAGAATAATGGTAAGAGGTGAGGAATACAAGAGGCAAGGGTGGTATTTATAGGCCAAGAACCCAAACTTGGGAAATTTTATCGAGGCTGGCGCGTCACCCACGCGTCAGCGCGCGGGCAGCGCGCCAGGCTTCTGTAAACTTTTCCCAAGTGTTGCGTGTTTGGATCTTATAAATACCTATCCTTACTAAACCCCCAATTGTACTTCACACTAAACCTTAACATTAATCATTCTAAGGTTTACCAACTCAAATAGCCAATTAGAAAATGTTTTGTGAAGTGTTTATAAGAAAACCAAATACCAAAGGTAGAAAGTGTAAATAGGGTAATTTGTAACGGGTAGAAGTGTTATTCCTCACATGGCATAGAAAAGAGAGAAAGAATATGCCAAGGTATATTCCATTGCCTGGGGGAAAGAATGAGATGGAGGGTTGAGATGAGAAGGTTTGAATTGGATGGCTAGGATCACAGGGAGCCTTCTTTGGTTTTCAAATTATTTGGCATGTGGGAAATATGGAGGGTTGAGATGGTTTTGTTTGAAATGGATGGTGGAGATCAAGGAAGCCTTTGTTTGGATTAAGAAGGGATATTCCAAAGGAATATGCTTTGCTTGGGGGGAAAGGGTGAATCAATGGTTGAGATGGTTTTGGTTTGAAATAGATGGCTTGGATTAAACACATGTGATGGTATAGAGAGGAGGGTGAGTGAATGGTTGAGATGTGTTGTAATTTGAATTGAATGGCTAGGATCAAGTGAAGCCCTTTTTGAAATTCAAATAATTACCATGTGTTGAAATTGGAAGGTTGAGATGTGTTGTAAGGGAATGAATGGTTGAGATGTAGAGTGTGTAAGGAATGATTTGGATTGTGTAACGGAATATGTAAGAGTGTAAAAGATTGTGTAAGATAATATATGATTTGGATATGATTGGATATGGTGGTATTTGTCCTTTGTAGAAATGAGATTAAGAGAAGATTAAGAAGTAATCTAATTGTCATTAAGAAGAAAAGGTTTAGACAATTAAGATTATAAGTTGAGAAATTCATAGGTTACTTATAAGTTCAAGTAACACAACGTCGAGAATCCATAGGTTCATATCTCGTGACTTTCCATGACTCGACGTTCTCAACTAATACCTTGGTTCAAACAAGTTAAGTGCTTTGCCTGGATGTAAAGCATAACCCAAGTGGGAAAGGATGCGTTTACGCAAAGTGACATTTGACTTATTTTGACCAATAAGGGAGTAAACCTGTTACGTAATTAGAGAAGACGTAAGCACGGGATATGAGCATATGGATGCTTTATCACGATGTCACGTGAAATATATAAGCTCCCTAAGTTTTAAAAAGCCTTGGCTAGAGGCGATAGTTAGAAAACATGAGTTGGCGTTTTCCCGTGAATGGGTGTTTTAAAAGTAGGATCTCTCAAGACTCAAAACTCGTTTCGAGTGTTCTCAATTAAGCACATAACATATTCATACCTGTATTGAAAGATCCGCATTTGTCAGGTATGGGGAAAGCCGATTTTGAAAATTCGCCCGGAACCATACAGTGTCCTGGCGCGTCACCCGCGCGTTGACGCGCGGGCAGCGCGCCAGGAGCAGATATGGGCTCCGGCGATTTTAAGCTAACGTTTATTATTTTATGTGTTTTGATGGTTTATTTGTCATCATTAAAACATGAAGAGATCTTGATCATGTTGCCTCAACAATCTCCCCCTTTTTGATGATGACAAATAAAAACCGAAAGCAAATAAAATTACAAAACTTAGCGAAGACAAAGCGCGCCTTTGATGTAGCTTGCGTCTTGACCTTTGCCTTGTAATTTGGTGAAGCCTTTAACAATTCTTGAATGGTCTTCACGCTCTTGCTTTCTTTCTCCCCCTTTTGTCGAATCAAAAAGGCGGGACTACCAATCAAGCCAGATTTCGAAGGATAAATGAGCTTGTGTGTGCACCCGAATGTGCTCCCCCTTGAACATCGCTCCCCCTAGATCGTTTCTCCCCCTTGTTTCAAGGCGGGGATCCATGGGTCAAGAGCCTCACCTTTGCGGTGGCCTAGCTACATAAAAAGCACAACATGCAACAAACAAGAAATCCTCACATGTGAAAGTTCCAAAAATGGGTTAGGTTACCATTTGGAGACTTGCAACATGGGTTAGTCCACAATATATATATATTTGTCCAATTATGACTCCAATAACCATTTGTTGAGCATGACAAGATTGAGGAAAGTGCATTGATTATTATTATAAAGCTTGAAAGCTAGAGTTACAACTATATCATGTTACCATGATATCCAAGGAACACAAAATATGCACAAAGCATCTACCAAATACACTTAAGGAATACATGATATAAGGAAACTATTTCTTGTGATCTACAAGATTGTCCTCACAAGTGTCAACACCCCTTTCTTGATGAACAATGCATGTTATGTTTAAGGCCAATGCTTGAAGCATTATAACTCCGTCATGAAGAGATTTGAGCATTTTACGGGTTTCTTCTCTATGATCCTTAATAGCATTAAGCATGTCAATTGTGTTTTCACTACAAATTGCATGGTTGCCTTCACGAAGTTTTGGGCTTAAGGGCTTCCTTATCTTTTCCCAAACTTCTTCATCACCAATACCCCTAGATGGGGATGTTGTGACTTGAACATTTTGTAGATTGCTCCAAACATCATCTTGCATTAGTTTTTCAAGGTCAATCCTAGGATATTGTTGTTGGTTGTTTTGCATAAACCACCTATTTCCCATCCCAACACTCTTAGTAAGAGTTTGAGGGACAACATTGTTGTTAACAATTTCTTCACTTCCATTGTTTCCAATCAAAGAATTAGTGTCACTACTTTGGAGGATGAATTTGTCATGAACATTGTTTGGAGAAGGTGGTTGGTTATTCATATTTAACTTAGATTGAGATTTTAGGTGTAATGTTTAGTCAAGATCTCTAATCCTTAAATAATAGTAGTGTGAGGTTTAGATATGGGTAATGACTCCTATTATCCAACGGGTATTAAGGCAATTAGTACTAAGATTCCTCATTAGGTGTACAAGTTGTGAAGATCAAGAGGAAGAGAATATATAGGAAAGGTAAATATGCTTTGATCACATGGTCATGGGAAGAGATATTCAAAGAACTATGAGTGTTTTAGTTGATATGTAGACTAAACACACATGCTACCTGCCATGATTTCTCAAGCATGCACCATAATTTGTTAAGCTATGCATCTAACAATAAGCAATGAAACATTATTCACTTAAAATTTAGGCATGCAACATGTATTTATCACATAAGGTGAACAAGTAGAACTAGATACAAAATCTTCAACACAAGTGTGAATTGAATATCATATCTAATCTTGGAGGTTATGACAAAATCAATATTATCGAGATTAAGCAAGATAAATTGTGTCAAATTTTCTTGTTCAATGCACATTGTATAGACATGTAGAATCTTGGATATTATCAATCATTGTTTGAATAATGAGTTGATACATATATTTCCTCTTAGAAGACATTTATTAGGGCTCCCATCCATGCCTCCATATAAGCCTTAATCATGTAAACACATAAGCTCTAATAGCACCTAAAGATTGTACTCCTAAGATGCATGTTTTAACTTCAAAACCTATCCCAAAGCAATTTGGATTTTTGAAAAATGTCATGCCAAAACTTAGACTTGTTTGTTTTGTGACCTAAGTGTCCTTTTATTCAAGTCACCAATGACTTGTTTTATAGGATGACCGCTCGCTTCTCTCACTTCCTTAGGATTGCCTTCATTCGAAACATTAACTTGTAATGTCGGCGACCTTTCTTGATCTTGAACTATAGGTTCATTGATCACATCATCTTCTACTGAAGGAGATGATTTAGGCTCGGTCATGCTCTCATCAAAGGTCACATTGAGAGATTCCTCAATCCTTAAAGTTTCCTTGTTAAGCACTATGTATGCTTTACTAGATTGAGAGTATCCTAGGAACACACCTTCATAAGACTTTGGGTCAAATTTGGTGAGATATTCTTTGGTGTTAAGTATAAATACTTTGCAACCAAATACTCTAAAATACTCTAAGGATGGCTTCCTATTTCTAAGTAATTCATATGGAGTTTTATTAATGACCTTTCTTATATGAACTCTATTAAAGATATAACATGCGGTATCTAGTGCATGACACCAAAACTTTTGTGGGATGGATTGCTCGTCAAGCATTGCACGACTCATCTTTCTTAACTTACGATGTGTTCTTTCAACAATCTCAAGCGATTGAGAAGTGAACGAACCCGATAAGTTATAAGATATTCCATGTTGTTTACAAAAGGTTCCAAATTGCATTTTATCAAATTCAATACTATGATTAGTTTTAATTGAGACAATTGAACAATCAAGTAGGTTTTCAAGTTTCTTTCTTAAAATGTTGAATTTATTCAAGACTTCATCCTTGTTTTCTAAGAATAATATCCAAGTGTAATTTGAATAATCATCTATAATCATTAAAGTGTAGAAGTTTCCTCCATAACTTTGGATTGGAGATGGAACATACAAATCCAAATGAATCAACTCTAAAACCCTATTAGTTGCCACTTCTTTTTTATTCCTATTAATAGTTTGTCCTTGACTCCCTAGACATGTATCACAATGATTCCTCTCAAAGCTCAACTTTGGTAAATTTCGTACTAGCTCGTTAGAAGCTAGGTTTTGAACTAACCTCATATTGATGTGACTTAACCTCCTATGCCAAAGCGTTGAGTTGTCCACCATGGACGTAATACATATGTGTTGCTTAGAGTTATCACTCAACTTGCATGTATATAAGTTATTTCTCCTATGACCTTTTGCTAACACAACACCATTTTTACTAATAGTACAATCTATCTTAGTAAATTTAACTTCACAATCATCATCACTTAATTGACTCACACTAATCAAATTAAAGTTTAAACCTCTAACATGCTCAACGTTGGTTATTTCTATGGAGTCATGAAGGACATTACCTTTGCAGACAATTTTGCCGTTAAGTTCGCTCCCAAAAATGACATGATTGCCATTATACGCCGTGTATGATGTGAGCAATCTTCTATTCCCGGTCATGTGTTTAGTGCAACCACTATCCACTACCCACTCATCCGGTTGTAGATCACTTTTGAGACAAACCTACAACAAAAGTACAACTGATGCCTTTGGTACCCATTGTTTCTTGGGTCCATTTTGGTTAGCATTTAAAGTGCCCAAGTTAAAAATTCTTGGGTCTTGAAGCAAGACACATAATTTCTCAATACCAAATTTAGAGAAAGCGGACCAAGGATTATTTTGATAGTCATTTTGAGTTTGATAACTTGGTCTATAGTTATGATATGCTTGAGGTCTAAAGAAGTTTTGGTTTGAATAGGAGTTGTCTCTCCTTTGGTAATTGTTATATTGGTATTGATAAGACTTTTGACCATAGTTAGAGAATTTTCTTTTTTGGTTATTTTGAAAAGATGATCTTTGGTTGTATGAGGTAGAGATCTCAAATTGTGTGTAGGCAAAAATGGTCTATGATTTACTCAAGGTTGTGAGTATCCAAGTCCATTGCGAGAATTTGAGTTAGAAAATTGTTTTGGGTTTTCTCTTCTTGCAATGGGAACTTAATTACCTCGAGTACTTACAAGAGGAGCTTGAGGAGTAATTGGTTTAATGACATTGTTTGATGAAGATCCAATTTTCCTCAGATGCCTGGCGCGCTGATGGTGCGTTGACGCGTCAGCCTCGGGGATTTTTGGGGCCTCGTTTTCTTTAGCCTTTACAAATGTTATTGGTTTTGTTAGGCTTATGGGAGTTGTTTTTCCAATTTTTGAAAATCCAAGACCCCCTTATCTTGGGACACTCTTTGATGACTTAAAATGTCATCCAAATCATTTGAGCTTTTTTTATATTTTGAAAAGCTTAACGACTCCTTTTGAAGTTCCAACACTTTCCCATTCAAAGAGTTAACCTCAAGTGTGAGTGCTTCACAACTTTTACAAGGTTCAATCATCCCTTTGCAATGTTCTAGTGTTTTTACTTTACTTTCAAGTTCACAAACCCTTTCTTTAGATTTAACATTTTCTAACTCAAGAAGACGTTTTTCTTTAAGGGCTCTATCAAGGGTTTTTCTAAAATCATCATTAAACTTAACTAGTTCCACATTCTCCTTTTGCAAATTGATAATATCTAAGTTATTAGAAGAAGAAAGGTATGGGGATACCTCAAATTTTTCTTGAGCCATAAGACACGTAGCGTCATTTATTGGTTGTTCTTCATCTTCACTATCATTCCATGCTCCACCCACGAATGCCTTGTTGTCCCTTGGCTTAGGACACTCATTAATAAAGTGACCCTTTTTTACCACAATTGTAGCATCTTTGGGTTCGCCTTGAGCTCTCACCAACCTTGTTGTCAACACCTCGGTTTCCACCAAAGTTATTTCTTCCATCATTTCCTTGGTTACCAAACCTATTGCCTCGCCTAAAGTTTCCACCTCTTCTAAAGAACTTCCTAAAGTTCTTTGCCATAAGGTTGTACTACTCGTCGTCAACATTGTCTTCTTCATCACTACCATCTTGACTATCACTATCATCACTAGCTTGAGTGCTAGTGACTTTAAGCCTTAAGAGCCAAAGACTTAACCTTCTTCTTTTTGTCTATGGTACTCATCTTGTCGTTCTCAAGAATCATCTCATAGACCTTGAGGTTTCCAATGAGCTCGTCAAGAGGTAGTTCCGCCAAATTCTTGGCTTCTTCTATGGCCGTCACCTTTAGCCTCCACTTTATTGGAAGTGCTCGAAGAAACTTCCTCACATGGTTCTTGTTATAGAAGCTAGGATCTAGAGCCGTGAGGCTAGTGATAATAGCGTTGAACCTTGTGTAACCATTATCAATGGTTTCTTCATCCGAGACCGTAAACTTCTCATATTGTTGTATGAGCAAGTCGATCTTGCAATCTTTCACTTGAGAGTTGCCTTGATGAGTGATGATGAGAGAGTGCCTAATTTCCTTGGCGGTCTTGCAAACATGAACCCTCTCAAACTCCCTTCGAGGTAGAGCATTATAGATCAACATCTTGGCTTCATCATTCTTACCAAGCTTTCTCCTTTCATCATCATTAAGATCCAAATGTGGCTTTTTCACCAACAACTTTGTTTCTGAGTCTTCCACTATGAACTCAAAGTTTCCATTCTGGATGATTTCCTACAAATCAAGATCTTTGGACCTAACATAGGTCTCAAACCGGGTTTTCCAAAAACAAAACACATTGATTTCTAGCAAAGGTGTTCTTTGCATAGAACACCCCTCAACATAGTTGTAGAACCGAGGAGGGGGGGTGAATGCGGTTTCTTAGGCTTTTAAGACATTTAAAAACTTTAAGCCTCAAAGAAAACCAAGTGGTTGTATAATCAATCCAAACAACCACACACAAAACAAAAGTATACAATGCGAGTAAAGAAAGACACCACGATATATACTGGTTCGGGATGGAGGGTTTATACCATCCGTACGTCCAGTTGTGAATCCGTGACTCCGATACTATTCACTAGTATAATCCTTTCGGTGGACTACAAACCGTTACAATTCACTCCACCGATATTCACCAATATCTATGCTCATAAAGAAGGAGTTACTCACCAACGGTATTCTGCCCTCGGAAACCACCCAAAAGAATCTCACGATTCGACTTTACCTAAGGATTACAAAGATCTCTACCAAGACTTCCCACCGGAAGTATCAAACCCCAACTATATCCCCAATGAGCTAGGCTTGGTCACCAAGATACAAGACTTCCCTTACAAACAAATGAATGAATAAATGTTTGTTTTATCAACCAAGTCCTAACCTAACCTAACCTAGAGACTCAATTGTAATAGAAAGGGTATAAGAAAGAAGACCCTCGACACAATCACAAGAGTTGATTTGGTTCTTGTGATTCTTCCTTTGCAAAGATATGTGTTCTTTTAAAGATGTTAGTATGAAAATCAAGAACACAAGATTAGAGATAGAGAGATTGAGAGATTTGAGAGTGTTTAGAGAGAAAGAATCTAGAGAGAAAGAATAATGGCAAGAGGTGAGGAGTACAAGAGACAAGGGTGGTATTTATAGGCCAAGAACCCAAACTTGGGAATTTTTACCGAGGCCGGCGCGTCACCCACGCGTCAACGCGCGGGCAGCGTGCCAAGCTTCTGTAAACTTTCCCAAGTGTTGGGTGTTTGGATCTTATAAATACCTATCCTTACTAAACCCCCAATTGTACTTCACACTAAACCTTAACATTAATCATTCTAAGGGTTGCCAACTCAAATAGCCAATTTGGAAAATGTTTTGTGAAGTGTTTAAAGAGAAACCAAATTACCAAGGGTTTAAAGTGTAGATAGGGTAATTTGGAAGGGGTAGAAGTGTATCTCCTCATTTGGCATAGAAAAGAGAGAAAGAATATGCCAAGGAATATTCCAATGCTTGGGGGGGAAGAATATGATGAAGGGTTGAGATGAAATGGTTTGAATTGGATGGATTGGATCAAAGGGAGCCTCCCTTGGTTTTCAAACAATATGGCATGTGATGAATGTGGATGGTTGAGATGATTTCATTTGAAATGGATGGCTAGGATCAAACATGCCTAGGTTAGGGTTGACAAGGATATTCCAAGGAATATGCTTTGCTTGGGGGGAAAGGAGAAATGGAGGGTTGAGATGGTTTTATTTGAAATAGATGGTGGAGATCAAAGAGAGCCTCCTTTGCTTGGGGAAGAATTGTGGATCAATGGTTGACATGGTTTTGGTTTGAATTGGATGGTGAGGATCAAAACCATGTGGTGGTATAGGTAAGAGGGATTGGATGGATGGTTGAGATGTGTTTGATTTGAATTCAATGGCTAGGATGAGAGGAGCCTTATTAGGGTTTCAAGAAATTCCCCATGTGTTGAAAATAAAGGGTTGAGATGTGTTGTAAGGGAATGGATGGTTTAGATGTAGGGTGTAAGGGAATATGTAAGGATGTAAGAGATTGTGTAAGAGATTATTTGATTTGGATATGATTGGATATGATTGGTTTTGTCTTATGTATAAATGAGATGAAGAGAGGATTAAGACATAATCTAATTGTCATTAAGAAGAAAAGGTTTAGACAATTAAGATTATAAGTTGAGAAAATCATAGGTTACTTATAAGTTCAAGTAAAATAACGTCGAGAATCCATAGTTTCATATCTCGTGACTTTCCACGACTCGACGTTCTCCACTAATACCTTGGTTCAAACAAGTTAAGTGCTTTGCCTTGATGTAAAGCATAACCCAAGTGCGAAAGGATGCGTTTACGCAAAGTGACATTTGACTTAGTTTGACCAATAAGGGAGTAAACCCGTTACGTAATTAGAGAAGACGTAAGTACGGGATATGAGCATATGGATGCTTCAACATGATGTCACGTGAAATATATAAGCTCCCTAAGTTTAGAAAAGCCTTGGCTAGAGGCGATAGTTAGAAAACATGAGTTGGCATTTTCCCGTAAATGGGTGTTCTAAAAATGGGATTTCTCAAATTACAAAACTCGTTTCGAGTGTTCTCAATTAAGCACATAACATATTCATACCTGTCTTGAAAGATCCATATTTGTCGGGTAAAGGGAAAGCCGACTTTCAAAATTCGCCCGGAACCATACAGACTCCTGGCGCGTCACCCGCGCATTGACGCGCGGGCAATGCGCCAGGAGCAGACATTGGCTCTGGCGATTTTGAGCTAGCGTTTGTTATTTTATGTGTTTCGATGGTTTATTTGTCATCATTAAAACATAAAGAGATCTTGATCATGTTGCCTCAACAATCTCCCCCTTTTTGATGATGACAAACAAAAACCGAAAGCAAATAAAATTACCAAACTTAGCGAAGACAAAGCACGCCTTTGGTGTAGCTTTGCGTCTTGACCTTTGATGAAGCCTTTAACATTACTTGAATGGTCTTCACGCTCTTGCTTCCTTTCTCCCCCTTTTTTTGAATAAAAAAGGCGGGACCGAACGTGCTCCCCCTTGAACATCGCTCCCCCTAGATCGTTGCTCCCTCTTGTTGTAAGGCGGGGATCCATAGGTCAAGAGCCTCACCTTTACGGTGGCCTAGCTACACATAGAAATCACAACATGTAACCAACAAGAGATCCTCACATGTGAAAGTTCCAAAATGGGTTAGGTTACCATTTGGAGACTTGCAACATGGGTTAGTCCACAATAATATGACAAGTTGTATAAGTTCCAAAAGATTGCATTTCATTCCAAGCATACATGAACAAAATATGCTGCACATTTTATTATACAAGAACTATCCTAGTACTTTATCTAAAAGCACTATACTAGTACTTGATGGCAACATAAAGACGTGGTGTCTAGATTCCTAGGTTTGTGCCTAGGTTGAACTCTTCTTTCACTATCTTCCCTTTCCCAGTCACCTTATCATCTTCCAACTTCCTATTCATTTTGGACATAGTGGCAAGCAATTCCATGATTCCTTCATGGATGGACAAGAGCATTACCCTAAACTCAATCCTTGATTCTTTGAGAGCATTGACCATGTGTGCAGTGTTTTCACAACAAATGGAGTACTCATCTTCACACAACCTTGGACTTAATGGTTCCTTGATTAAGTCCCACACTTCACTTTCCACAAATGTCCTTAACTCATACTCAAACTTAATCCTATCATCACCTTCCTTCTTCATCATATCCGTGAATGGCCTTTTCAATCTCTTAGAGCTCTCCGGGTATTGATTTCCTTGATTATTGTTGACGGACCCTTCCGAATGAGACATGATTCCTATTGTGAGTGTTATTTTCTAAAGTATGGTGGAGTAAGTTATGTGTTCTAAGAAAAGTCTCTAGAGATTTAAAAGAGGATGAAGATGTGAAAAGGGGTTATTATCCAATGGTTAATACAAAAGGTTGTATGATTATTTGTGAAAAGTAGGAGTTTAGTGGATCATAATTAAAGACTTGTACTACAGATTCTTCCACCATATCCTATTTATCATTTATATCCTCATCATCTTCTAGTAATCTCATTCCTAATCCTAATCTTAAATAATTGAATTGATCTTTATCTAAGGGTTTTGCTAGTATCTTAGAGATGCTGTCATCACAAGGAATTTTCTCTATGGTGATATAGTTCTTAGTGATGTTGTCTTTTAGAAAGTGATGTCTAATTTCAATGTGTTTCATGCGAGGGTAATCAATTGGGCATGAATTTAGATTGATAGAGCACGTATCGTCACATAGTATAGGTGCTTCGTTTAATATGACGTTATAATCAACAAACGCTTGCTTCAACCATAACGCTTGTTGGCAAGCCCTTCTGGCCATAACGTAATCGGATTCTGTTATGGAGTTGGCGAAGGAAGTTTGTTTCTTAGAGAACCATGATTTTAAACAAGCACCTACAAATGTACATATTCCACTAGTGCTTTTCATATCAACTATATCTCCCGCATGATCCGAATTGGCATAAACCAATACTTTTACCCCTGAATCCTTTGGATACCAAAGACCTAGATGTTGAGTTCCCTTAACATACCTAAATATTCTTTTAACGGCCTCTAAGTGGGAGATTTTGGGATTTTCTTGAAACCTAGCGCAAAGGCAAACACTAAACATTATATCGGGCCTACTTGCTGTTAGATAAAGCAAGCTTCCTATCATACCCCTATACTTAGTATTATCAACGGATTTGTTGTCATTGTCTAGGGTGAGAACTCTTTTTCTAGAGATAGGGGTTTTTGTAGCCTTAGAATTTTCCAAGCCAAACTTCTTAAGCATTTCACAAATATACTTCGATTGATTGAAAAATATCCCATCACTTAATTGCTTGATTTGTAATCCTAGAAAGAAACTAAGTTCACCCATCATGCTCATTTCGAACTCATTATGCATTAAGTTTGCAAATTCATCGCAAAGCGATTGGCATGTTGACCTAAAAATGATATCATCTACGTAGATTTGAATAATAATAAGATGTTGTTCTTTTGTTTTAGTGAACAAAGTATTATCTACCATACCCATTTTGTACTCATTAAGCAAGAGAAAAGATTGTAACCTATCATACCAAGCTTTAGGAGCTTGTTTAAGTCCATACAAAGCCTTTTTGAGCTTATAAACATGATTAGGTTTTTGAAAATCAATAAAACCGGGAGGTTGTGCAACATACACTTCCTCTTCGATGACTCCGTTTAAAAATGCACTTTTCACATCCATTTGAAAAAGTTTAAAACTATGACTACAAGCGTAAGCAAGCAAAATTCTTATAGATTCTAATCGGGCAACGGGTGCGTATGTTTCATCATAATCAATACCTTCTTATTGGTTATAACCTTGAGCTACTAGCCAAGCCTTGTTCCTACATACTACACCATTTTCGTCAAGTTTATTTTTAAAGACCCACTTGGTTCCTATAATAGTGTAACCACTAGGACATGGGACTAAGATCCATACATCGTTTCTTAAGAATTGATCTAGTTCTTCTTGCATCGCCATGACCCAATTTTCATCTTTTATGGCCTCCTTAATGTTCTTAGGTTCTATGGTTGATACAAATGCAAAGTCATTGCTTTTGTCTTGAGCATGTGACCTAAGGGTTCTTTCATCTAATTCTCCTATGACTTGATCTATGGGATGATCTCTTATTTCCTTAATATTTTCCACTCTAGGTAGTATTTCCTCTAGATCATTATAAGACAATTCAATCTTATTTTGACATGCATCTTCTTCTATGATGTCATCATCAACTAAAGGCAATGTTCTAGATTTTGGGGCAGTTTCGTCAAAGATACATTATATGATTCTTCAACTTTTAAGGTTTCCTTATTTAGCACAATGTAGGCCTTTGATGTTAGTGAATAACCTAGAAAGATCCCATTGTAATTACTAGTATTGTTAAAGTTTTCTAATGAGTTGAAGATTAAGCATTTACAACCAAAAACTCTAAAGTATTCTAGGGATGGTCTTTTACCTCTAAGAATCTCATAAGGTGTTTTATAAATGATTTTTCTAATCAAGACCCTATTAACTATGTAAGATGCGGTTTGTACGGCATGACACCAAAACTTTTGAGGTATGGATTGTTCATTTAACATAGTGCGACTCATTTCTTGTAACGTCCGGTTCTTCCTTTCAACTACCCCATTAGATTGAGGAGTGCGAGGAGCCGAGAAGTTATGAGATATACCATGTTTATCACAAAAGACTCCAAATTGAATTTCATTATCAAATTCTCTACCATGATCCGTTCGAATTGAAACAATTGAACATCCAAGTAGGTTTGGCAAATTTTTCTCTAAGGCTTTGAATTTATTAAATGCTTCATTTTTCGTTTTTAGAAATAGTGTCCAAGTGAACCTTGAGTAGTCATCCACTATTACCAAAGTGTAGAAGTTTCCTCCATAGCTTTGAATAGCGGATGGTCCAAACAAGTCCATATGTAATAGTTCTAAAACTCTTGATGTAGAAATCATGTTTATAAGCTTATGACTTGCATGGACTTGCTTACCTACTTTACATGTATCACAAAAATGATTGCCAAATTTTTCTTCAGGTAATTTCCTAACTAATTCCTTAGATGCAATGTTGTGAATTAATCGCATGTTAGCATGACCTAATCTCCTATGCCACAAATTTGAATTATCTACAACGGATGCAAGATTAATAGTGTGATTGCAAGACACATTACCTAGTTTTGTATCATTTTCCTTAGAGATGATTTCAAGTAAGGTATGCATAACGTCAACATCATTACTAGGTTGAGATCTTGAAAGTGGCCTTTCCTTAGAGCATACCTAACATTTGAAGTGCATCTCAAAATTTTGGTACCCATTGTTTCTTGGGTCCGACATGGTTGGCACATAAAAAGCCCAAGTTGAAAACTCTTGGGTCTTGAAGGAATAAATGCAATTGTTCAATTCCATATTTTGAAAGGGTAGACCAAGGATTGTTTTGAAAATGTGTTTTGTTTCGAAAGTTGGATCTTTCATATATTTGATCTAAAGAATATGGTCTCATGTTTGGGGTAGGTAGGAGAGGTATTTGGTCAATTCTAGCGTGAATATATTTAAGACCATTGTATGTACCAGGGTTGTAGTATGGTTTTGTGGTTTTTCTCCATACAATGGGTCTTTGATTATGTTGAGTATTTGCAAGAGGAACTTGAGTATTGATAGGTTTGATAAAACTTTTAGTTTGAATACCTCTTTCTCTCAGAATCCTGGCGCGCTTCTGGTGCGTTGACGCATCAACCAGCGCGTCGGATTCGGAGGATTTGAGAGTTTTATTTTCGTTTACTTTCTCAAAATTTAGGGGTTTAGCTATATTTTTGGAAGTGGTTTTCTCGTTATTTGCAAGTTCAAGACCTTCCTTATTTTGGGATGTCTCATTTAAATCATTTTCACTCTTTTTGAATTTTGTAACATTTAATGACTTTTATTGAAGTTCTGAGACTTCTTCACTCAAAGAGACAACCTTAAGTGTGAGGTTTTCACAATCTTTACATGGTTCAACATTCTCATGTAGAGTGACAAGTCTCTTTATTTCAATTTCAAGTTCATTATTTTTGTGAAGAGCTTTAGAAAGTTCCTTTTGAAAAGAGCATTATTCCTTCATAGTTAATTTTAATTTTCTAAATACTTCCTTATAGTTATTAAGTAATTCCTCATTTTCCTCTTGCAATTCATTTATAAAAGAAGTTTTGCTAGTAGTAGGGTTATATTGTACCTCATGAGACTCAATCGCCATAAGACATGTTGCTTCCTTGTTTGCTTGATTGCCTTCGTCATTGTCACTCCATACATCACCAACAAACGCTTTGCAATGTAGAGGATTTGGACAATCACTAATGAAGTGATCCTTTTCACCACAATTGAAGCATCCATCATCACGCTTTGAGCCTTGACCATTCTTGTTTCTACGATCATTAGTGCATCAAGCTGGTTCCTTCGTTGAAACTTTCCACCACTTCTAAAGAACTTTCTAAAATTCTTAGCCATGAGCTTGAATTCTTCATTGTTCATTTCTTCTTCATCACTTTCTTCAAGGCTACCACCAACTTCACTTGTATGACTTTTAGTGACTTTAGCTTTAAGTGCCAAAGATTTCCCATTTTCCTTTTTGTTTTTGGTCACAACTTTGTCACTTTCGAGAATCATTTCATAAACTTTGAGATTCCCGATAAGCTCATCTAGAGGAAGCTCCGCCAAGTTCTTTGCTTCTTCAATAGCCGTAACCTTAGGTCGCCACTTCACTGGAAGAGCACGAAGGAATTTTCTAACATGATTCTTGTTGTAAAAGCTCGGATCCAATGCCGTGAGGCTTGTGATAATATCATTGAATCGTGTATAACCATTGTCAATGGTTTCTTCTTCCAAGATTACAAACTTCTCATATTGTTGAATGAGTAAGTCAATCTTGCAATCCTTAACTTGTGAGTTCCCTTGATGAGTGATGATGAGAGAATGCCAAATCTCCTTGGCAGTTTTGCACACATGGAATCTCTCGAACTCCCTTCGAGGTAGAGCATTGTAGATCATCATCTTAGCCTCTTGATTTTTGAAAATCTTCTTCTTCTCATCTTCTTTGAGTTCCGAATATGGCTTCTCAACCATCAACTTGGTTTCCGGATCAAGCATCATGAAAACAAAGTCTCCGTTTTAAATGACCTCCCACAAGTCAAGGTCCTTGGACCTAACATAGGTCTCAAACCGGGTTTTCCAAAAACAAAACCCTTCAGTTTCTAGCAAAGGTGGTCTTTGCATAGAACATCCCTCTACATAGTTCTCTTGAGCCATGGATCTATACTCTACTTTACCAAAAATCTTAGTTAGGATTTTAGATTTTTGGGAAAGAAGTTTTTGACTTAAAACGACTTCTCGGGAAGGCTTTAATGCTCAAAAACTTGAGTATACTGCTCTGATACCAATTGTAGAACCGTAGAGGGGGGTGAATACAGTTTCTTAGGTTTTTAAGACGTTTAAAAA
Organism: Artemisia argyi; assembly: GCA_030686995.1. Lineage (NCBI taxonomy): Eukaryota > Viridiplantae > Streptophyta > Magnoliopsida > Asterales > Asteraceae > Artemisia > Artemisia argyi. The sequence goes on from CM060687.1 coordinate 75,519,098, forward strand.
CTTTAAGCCTCAAAGAAAACCAGGTGGTTGTATAATCAATCCAAACAACCACACACACAACCAAAGTATATAATGCGAGTAAAGAAAGACACCACGATATATACTGGTTCGGGATGGGGGGTTTATACCATCCATACGTCTAGTTGCGAATCCGCGACTCTGATACTATTCACTAGTATAATCCTTTCGGTGGAATACAAACCGTTACAATTCACTCCACCGATATTCACCAATATCGATGTTCACAAAGAAGGAGTTACTCACCAATGGTATTCCGCCCTCAGAAACCACCCAAAAAAATCTCACGATTCGACTTTACCTAAGGATCACAAAGATCTCTACCAAGACTTCCCACCAGAAGTATCAAACCCCAACTAGATCCCCAATGATCTAGGCTTGGTCACCAAGACACAAGACTTCCCTTACAAACAAATGAATGAATAAATGTTTGTTTTATCAACCAAGTCCTAACCTAACCTAGAGACTCGATTGTAATAGAAAGGGTATAAGAAAGAAGACCCTTGACACAATCACAAGAGTGGATTAGGTTCTTGGGATTCTTCCCTTGCAAAGATATGTGTTCTTTCAAAGATGTTAGTATGAAAATCAAGAATACAAGATTAGAGATTGAGAGATTGAGAGATTTGAGAGTGTTTAGAGAGAAAGAATCTAGAGAGAAAGAATAATGGCAAGAGGTAAGGAGTACAAGAGACAAGGGTGGGATTTATAGGCCAAGAACCTAAACTTGGGAATTTTTACCGAGGCCGGCGCGTCACCCGCGCGGGCAGCGCGCCAGGCTTCTGTAAACTTTCCCAAGTGTTGGGTGTTTGGATCTTATAAATACCTATCCTTGCTAAACCCCCAATTGTACTTCACACTAAACCTTAACATTAATCATTCTAATTTTTGCCAACTCAAATAGCCAATTTGGAAAATGTTTTGTGAAGTGTTTAAAGAGAAACCAAATTAGCAAGGGTTTAAAGTGTAGATAGGGTAAGTTGGAAGGGGTAGAAGTGTATCTCCTCACTTGGAAGAGAAAAGAGAGAAAGAATATGCCAAGGAATATTCCAATGCTTGGGGGGGGGGGGGGAGAATGTGATGAAGGGTTGAGATGAAATGGTTTGAATTGGATAGATAGGATCAAAGGGAGCCTCCCTTGGTTTTCAAACAATATGGCATGTGGTGAATGTGGATGGTTGAGATGATTTCATTTGAAATGGATGGCTAGGATCAAACATGCCTATGTTAGGGTTGAGAAGGATATTCCAAGGAATATGCTTTACTTGGGGGGAAAGGAGAAATGGAGGGTTGAGATGGTTTTATTTGAAATAGATGGTTGAGATCAAAGAGAGCCTCCTTTGCTTGGGCAAGAAGTGTGGATCAATGGTTGACATGGTTTTGGTTTGAATTGGATGGTGAGGATCAAAACCATGTGGTGGTATAGGGAAGAGGGATTGGATGGATGGTTGAGATGTGTTTGATTTGAATTCAATGGCTAGAATGAGAGGAGCCTTATTAGGGTTTCCAACAATTCCCCATGTGTTAAAAATAAAGGGTTGAGATGTGTTGTAAGGGAATGGATGGTTTTGGATGTAGTGTGTAAGGGAATATGTAAGGATGTAAGAGATTGTGTAAGAGAATATTTGATTTGGATATTATTGGTTTTGTCTTATGTATAAATGAGATTAAGAGAGGATTAAGACATAATCTAATTGTCATTAAGAAGAAAAGGTTTAGACAATTAAGATTATAAGTTGAGAAAATCATAGGTTACTTATAAGTTCAAGTAACACAACGTCGAGAATCCATAGTTTCATATCTCGTGACTTTCCACGACTCGATGTTCTCAACTAATACCTTGGTTCAAACAAATTAAGTGCTTTACCTTGATGTAAAGCATAACCCAGGTGGGAAAGGATGCGTTTACGCAAAGTGACATTTGACTTAGTTTAACCAATAAGGGAGTAAACCCGTTACATAGTTAGAGAAGACGTAAGTACGGGATATGAGCATATGGATGCTTCAACACGATGTCACGTGAAATATATAAGCTCCCTAAGTTTAGAAAAGCCTTCGCTAGAGGCGATAGTTAGAAAACATGAGTTGGCGTTTTCCCGTAAATGGGTGTTTTAAAAATGGGATTTCTCAAATCTCAAAACTCGTTTCGAGTGTTCTCAATTAAGCAAATAACATATTCATACCTGTATTGAAAGATCCACATTTGTCGGGTATGGGGAAAGCCGACTTTCAAAATTCGCCTGGAACCATACAGACTCCAGGCGCGTCACCCGCGCGTTGACGCGCTGGCAGCGCGCCAAGAGCAGACATTTGCTCCGGCGATTTTGAGCTAACGTTTGTTATTTTATGTGTTTCGATGGTTTATTTGTCATCATCAAAACATAAAGAGATCTTGATCATGTTGCCTCAACAATAGTTCTCTTGAGCCATGGATCTATACTCTACTTTACCAAAAACCTTAGTTTTGATTTTAGATTTTTGGGAAAGAAGTTTTTGACTTAAAGCGACTTCTAGGGAAGGCTTTAATGCTCAAAAACTTGAGTATTCTGCTCTGATACCAATTGTAGAACCGTAGAGGGGGGTGAATACGGTTTCTTCGGCTTTTGAGAGGTATAAAAAACTTTAAGCCTCAAAGAAAACCAAGTGGTTGTATAATCAATCCAGACAACTACAAACACAACCAAAGTATATAAAGCGAGTAAAGAGAGACACCTCGATATATACTGGTTCGAGATTGGGGTTTATACCATCCGTACATCCAATTGCGAATCCATGACACGATACTATTCCACTAGTATAATCCTTTCGGTGGACTACAAACCGTTACAATTCACTCCACCGATATTCACCAATATCGATGCTCATAAAGAAGGAGTTACTCCCACGGTATTCCGCCCTCGAAAACCACCCAAAAGAATCTCGCGATTCGACTTCACCTAAGGGTCACCAAGACCAGTACCAAGACTTCCCACCGGAAGTATCAACCCCCAACTAGATCCCCAATGATCTAGGCTTGGTCACCAAGACACAAGACTTTCCTTAGAAACAATTGAATGAATGAATAAGTGTTTGTTCAATAAACCAAGTCCTAACCTAACCTAGAGGCTCGATTGTAATAGAAAGGGTATAGATAAGAAGACCCTCGACACAATCACAAGAGTGGACTAGGTTCTTGTGATTCTTCCCTTGCAAAGATATGTGTTCTTTCAAAGATATTAGTATGAAAATCAAGAACACAAGATTAGAGATAGAGATAGAGATAGAGATTTGAGAGTGTTTAGATATAAAGAATAATGGCAAGAGGTGAGGAATACAAGAGGCAAGGGTGGTATTTATAGGCCAAGAACCCAAACTTGGGAAATTTTACCGAGGCCGACGCGTCACCCGTGCGTCAGCGCGCGGGCAGCGCGCCAGGCTTCTGTAAACTTTTCCCAAGTGTTGGGTGTTTGGATCTTATAAATACATATCCTTACTAAACCCCCAATTGTACTTCACACTAAACCTTAACATTAATCATTCTAAGGCTTACCAACTCAAATAGCCAATTAGAAAATGTTTTGTGAAGTGTTTATAAGAAAACCAAATACCAAAGGTAGAAAGTGTGGATATGGTAATTCTAAAGGGGTAGAAGTGTTATTCCTCACATGGCATAGAAAAGAGAGAAAGAATATGCCAATGTATATTCCATTGCTGGGGGGAAAGAATGAGATGGAGGGTTGAGATGAGAAGGTTTGAATTAGGTGGCTAGGATCAAAGGGAGCTTCCTTTGGTTTTCAAATTATTTGGAATGTGGAAAATATGGAGGGTTGAGATGGTTTTGTTTGAAATGGATGGTGGAGATCAAGGAAGCCTTTGTTTGGATTAAGAAGGGATATTCTAAAGGAATATGCTTTGCTTCGGGGGAAAGGGTGAATCAATGGTTGAGATGGTTTTGGTTTGAAATAGATGGCTTGGAATAAACATATGTGATGGTATAGAGAGGAGGGTGAGTGAATGGTTGAGGTGTGTTGTAATTTGAATTGAATGGCTAGGATCAAGTGACGCCCTTTTTGAAATTTAACTAATTCCCATGTGTTGAAATTGGAAGGTTGAGATGTGTTGTAAGGGAATGAATGGTTGAGATGTAGAGTGTGTAAGGAATGAGTTGGATTGTGTAAGGGAATATGTAAGAGTGTAAGAGATTGTGTAAGAGAATATATGATTTGGATATGATTGGATATGGTGGTATTTGTCTTTTGTAGAAATGACATTAAGAGAAGATTAAGAAGTAATCTAATTGTCAATCAGAAGAAAAGGTTTAGACAATTAAGATTATAAGTTGAGAAATTCATAGGTTACTTATAAGTTCAAGTAACACAACGTCGAGAATCCATAGGTTCATATCTCGTGACTTTCCATGACTCGACGTTCTCAACTAATACCTTGGTTCAAACAAGTTAAGTGCTTTGCCTGGATGTAAAGCATAACCTAAGTGGGAAAGGATGCGTTTACGCAAAGTGACATTTGACTTAGTTTGACCAATAAGGGAGTAAACCCGTTACGTAATTAGAGAAGCCGTAAGCACGGGATATGAGCATATGGATGCTTTAACATGATGTCACGTGAAATATATAAGCTCCCTAAGTTTAGAAAAGCCTTGGCTAGAGGCGATAGTTAGAAAACATGAGTTGGCGTTTTCCCGTGAATGGGTGTTTTAAAAGTAGGATCTCTCAAGACTCAAAATTTGTTTCGAGTGTTCTCAATTAAGCACAATACATATTCATACCTGTATTGAAAGATCCACATTTGTCGGGTAAGGGGAAAGCCGACTTTGAAAATTCGCCCGGAACCATACAGTGTCCTGGCGCGTCACCCGCGCGTTGACGCACGGGCAGCGCGCCAGGAGCAGATATAGGCTCCGACGATTTTAAGCTAACGTTTGTTATTTTATGTGTTTTGATGGTTTATTTGTCATCATTAAAACATGAAAAGATCTTGATCATGTTGCCTTAACAATATTTAGAATTTTCGTGATTTAAGGGGCATCATTCGTTGTTTCGCACCGAGCCACCCAAATCAATGGGACGGCTCTGGTTTTATGGTAACGTCAATTATTTGTGCAATTTCTTTTTATGCATATACGGGTGTGAAATATGTGAGAGTGAAGAAAGTTATAGTGTGTTTGTTTTTACAAAAACACCTGACAAGCTTCTTATTATTTACCAGTCAGACGCGATAAGACCTTACCCATCTTACCCAATAAGTGGTTGTGCTAATGTATGATTGCCTTTAAACCCTATATATCCATCCACACCCTCACATCCCTTCAACTCATTATCACCCTAAAAACCCTTCCAATTAAAGATCATTGCACGCTCAATTTATGGGTTACTTCGATTTTATCATTTCAAGAAAATATCTTTAAAGATTTATATAAACCCATCATCGATCTTTAACAAACAACAAAAAATACACCTTACTCGAGAATAAAAAAGATCTAAGCCGAGATTAAACAAAACACTACACAAGTGTTTTTGTGTTTCATTCATGGGTTTGAGAAAAAGGGTATTCGATATTTAGTTCGTGTGTTCAAATATCAACATCAAAAGAACATCATATCTTGTATTTGTGTTAGATATGTATTGTGGCTGAGTTTTTTGGTTAAGAGATTAATTAGGATAGGGCTTATAAGTGTTAGATATTTGATAAATAAAGTTTGGTATATAAAAAATCGTAAATAGTAAAAAGTTCATCGTAGTTTTCATAACTTGTTATATAGTTGGGCGGCTATTTTGTAATTTTTTTTCTTTTAAAACGAAACAAAGCCGCAATGTTTCGGCTGAACTTGGACCGAACTATTTCCCTTACGAGCTGCAATCAATTGCAAAGTGATTAAAAAAAATGTAAAAAGCTACTCACCATGTGACATGCGTCTTCCCATCTTTTTTATTCAAAAATCTGCCTAGGGGTATATTGGTCACCATTAAAGCCTATAGGGTTAGGAGTGGTTGATCGGAAAGCTCGGGCAGGAGCAGGACATTCCATACAATTCCGGGGCATACCCCACCTCAGGTAACCAAACAAAGAACTCAAGACACTCCCCGAGCTCTAAAATCTAGAAACTAACCTAATGTTTTCCATGTTTTTTACTTTCACTCTCAAAATTGAAACGCACATAACTATTAGACGACAAACTTTTAGAAAAAATCGATTTCACCATAATTTCTAAAATTTAATCCTCTTTAATTTGGTATAAATCTTGTTAAAAATTTTGAAACATTTTTTTATATATCAAATGGGTCTTGATTTTCTTTTCTTCTTTTGGTATTTTCAACCATATTTTTTACCCTCATAAATGTTTAATCGTAAAAAACTTAAAACATGAAAGTTATAGGATTTGGTTTACTCTTTACACAGGCATTTGAATTACTTAAATCCGATGATATATGAGTGTGATATCACCCGTTAAAGATGACGTTTTAGTCATATTTGTTGCACAAAAGGTGTTTGATAAAATGTCTAACCTAGGCTTTTAGTGTTAAAATTAAATTAAATGCACTAATTTTTGTACAACAGCGCACCATTAATCATTTTATTAATGTGGGATTCAAAAAGTGATGTCCTTTTTATTTTTCATCACTTAATGTCGGTTATTGTTCATCATGTTTTTTGTTCAGCAAAAGTAGGTTCATCAGTTATCATTCACTAGTTTTTATTCATTATTATTAAGTTGTTTTGTTCATCAGTTAGTGTCAGTTGTTTTTCAACATGTTTTGTTCATCAGTTAGTGTCGGTTGTTTTTCAACATGTTTTTTTGTTCAGTAAAAAGTATGTTCATCAGTTATCGTTCATCATTTTTATTCATTACTAGTTGGAAACTCACGCACAACGGCGGCAAATATATATGTGTTCGTTTTACAACACTCCGAATTTATATGTGTTCGATGTATGTTTTTGTTTGTGTTTGTGTTTCCCATAGCTTTCTCTTGCCCGTATATACAAAAACCTTCACAATCCCTTACCCGTCAAACACTCCTTCACAAAGTATATTACTCCCTCCGTCCCATATTAAGTGTCCACCATGAAATCTTTGGATGTCTCAAATTAAGTGTCCACTTGTACCTTTCAACCAATAAGATGAAAGTTTAGTGGGTAAAAGTAATATTTGATTGGTGAAGAGTTTAGTTAATGGAATCTCCTAAAACTTTGTGCATTATGAAAGTGAAAACTTAACATGGGACGTGGTAGTATTTTGATGAATCAAGTTTTGTATTGACTAAAATAAAAGTTTAAGTTGTAAAAATTTTGAATCAAAATAAAATAACCCATTAAAAATGTAAAAACTTAAAACTCATAAAAATATATCGAAAAGATATTGAATTAAATAGCACAAAATTTTAGAAAATATGATGAAATTAGATCATAAATAGATAAAAAGATATTTCAATTTGAAAATAAAAATGTTTTTTTAGTTGAGAAGTGACACATGTCACATCATGATTAGAGCTCCTTATCTTAATTTATGATGGCGCCCACAACTTAAATGCTTTATATAATAGTATAGATTATGTTGTTTTGTTCATCAGTTAGTGTTGATTGTTTTTCAACATGTTTTTTGTTCATCAGTTAGTGTCGGTTTTGTTCATCAGTTATTGTCGGTTGCTTTTCAACATATTTTTGTTCATTAGTTAGTACCGGTTTTGTTCATCAGTTAGTGTCGGTTAATATTCAACATGTTTTTGTTCATTAGTTAGTGTCGGTTCGTTCATTAGTTTTTAATCATTATTAGGTTGTTTTGTTCATCAGTTAGTGTCGGTTGTTTTTCAACATATTTTTTTTCATCAGTTAGTGTCGGTTGTTTTTTAACATATTTTTGTTCATCAGTTATTGTTTTTGTTCATCAATTAGTGTTGGTTATTATTCATCATGTTTTTTATCACCAAATATTGTTCATCAGTTATTGGTCAGTATTGGTTGTTGTTCATCATTTACTTTCAGTTATTGTTTTTATTAGTTATTATTAAAAATCACTTTTTGAATATTACATTAATAAAATGATTAATGATGAATTGTGGTACAAAAATTAGTGTTTTTAATGTAATTTTAACACAAAAATATAAGTTAGGCATTTCATCAAACACTCTGTATGCAACAAATATGACTAAAACGCTATCTTTAACGTGCGATATCTCACTCATATCATCTAGGATTTGAGTGATTCAAAATTTTGGATAAAGAGTGAACGAAAATCTATAACTTTCATGTAAGTTTTTCATGATTCAACATTTATGAGTGTAAAAAATATGGTCAAAAATGCTAAAAAAATAAAAAAAATTTAACACCCATTTGATATGTAAAAAAAGGTTTCGAAATTTTTAACAAAATTTATACCAAATTAAAAAGGATTAAATTTTAAAAAATTATGGTATAATTTGTTCTTTCTAAAAGTTTGTGAGTTATGTACGTTTGAAATTCAAAGGTGAAAAAAAGCTCAAATTACTATTATGCCCCTTTCACCAAAAATAATTAAAAAAAAAATAAAGTTGACTAAATCTCATTCAACTTAACGGTGGGGATTTTAAACTTTGCAAATTGATATCACTTTCGAATAGATCCGATACCATAAACGTGTTCGGGATTAAAAAAATAGACGTTGATCCTAATTTGGCTATAATCAGTTAGCTTAACCAACACTTAGGTTTGAATGATGTTCGCCTACTAATTTCTAGATTAAACGTGAAACTCAAAACTTGTACGATACACAATCATGACATTATTGTCAAGTCATTACTTTGCTTTTGGTCAGGGTGGTGGCAATGGTCACTATGAAAATTCTCCATACCTCTCAACCAACTTATAATATTATTGCACTCCACTCACACTTTTTTCATACCTCTCAACACTTTTTTAGTGGCAATTGTCACTTTTTTCATACCTCCCAAACCACAAACTTTTTATTTTTTTATTTTTTTATTTTCATAAATAAATAATTTAATAAAAACATAATATTTCATTAATAATTAAAATAAAAATACATAATACTAAAAAAAATTAAAAGAAAATTACATAGCTGAAAATGATAAATTAGAAATTAGAAGGGTTAAAAGTGAAATCATTATTATGTACAACATATCTGGTCATTAAAATATGAAATGCACAGTACTTCTTTTTTCCTGGTCATCTTCCTAGTAGACATGACCTCAAAACTCCATTGAAACAATAAGAACTCCAACGTCTCTTTCTTTCCAACTTTTTTTTGTTTTTACCCCCAACGTTCCTCTGCATTAAATGTTCCAACGTAACTTTGTTTCAAACCGCAACAGTGAAATACCCCGCTGACACAAACCGCTCACCAAAACTGCTGGGGTGGCGGCAGTGTTCCCCGGCGGTTTGGGGCAAACCGTTGGCCACCCCGCTTCCATTGCCACCACCATATCTTTTCTTTATATACATATTGTCGCCAATATTACTCATTAACAACTCACCGTAGAACATTGACTTCGGTGCTCATTGGTATCCATCTTTATTTATTTTTTTACCCTTGACCCGACATAGATGTACATCATTATATGGCTGTGCAACTTTTTCTCCCTTTTTACTCTTAGATATTTGATGATTTGATCAACTAATATCTAATATCAGCATGACACCTAACTTGGAGCTCGGAGTTTTCCACAACTTTCGTTATAGAACCTATGTGTTTGAGAAAATAAACTGTTAATTTGTAACGATAGTAAATTTGCAGACTTTTAATATGTATAATAGGTAAACTACATTGTTGCTACTACATTTGTTGGCGTATGTGTCCGGACGGTATGCATGTCCGGATGCTCTATCCGAATGGGAGTCAACCGAATGATTTAGAGGGAGTGCATACATATTATATGGACTGAAGAGTAATCAAGGTACATGCTTTTATCCAAAACAGAGCTTTACCCAAAGGGCAATGGTATGGACCGCCGCCAAAGTCGCCATCCCTGATTTCCTGGGATCTGGTCGTACACATGCCCTGACAGCTACCTATAAAGCTAGGCGTACCTCGGCTTGCTTAGTCCCGAGGAAAACAGGTAACCTAATGGGGGTAGTATAAATACCCCCACCTCATTTAATACAGGTATCTAACACACGCAAATCGCATTTACTCACACTTTTCCCCTTACCTTCCGTATCACATATACATACTCCCACGCCGGAGGTTGGTCCTGGGATAACACCCGGGGTGAGCCTAACGTGTGCTACTTGTGCGCATGACTTTATATCTATCCGAAGGACTCATCCCGAAGACCTCTTTCGAGGAAGGATTCCATTCCCAGGTTTTACTTTAACAAATTGGCGCCATCCGTGAGACCCGATATCCATTCTACCAAAGAAGAATGACCGGTCCTCCTCCCCCACCTTTCCACACCCCATTCTCCCAAACCGGAGGGAGTGGAATAAATACCAACCCAGACAACACAAACAACCGTAGCAACCCGGAGAATGATCCTCCAAACCTTCAAGAGTTGATTCTTGGGCAAGTGGCGTCCCTGACCGAACTGATTAAGAAACATAATGCTCAAGGAGAAAATGTACTCCGGCCGATATGCTTGGATTTTGGGGACGATGGAAATGAGGTCGTCAGAAAGGATAAGGCAGCGGAAAGAGATGAGGACTTGAGTAAGCCATTCAAAGAGACATCACGGTCACCATTCACCCGCCGGATAGTAGAGTTTTCCGGAGAGAACTACGTAATGCCCTTTAACATGAGGTTTTATGATGGATCAACGGACCCGAACGATCATATCACGAGATTCGCGGGGGCAGCTAACCAAGGGCAATGGCCGATGCCTACTTGGTGTCTTATGTTCCAGCAGACCCTGGATGGGGCAGCCAGAGGATGGTTTGAGCGATTAGAACCCAACAGTATCAACAGCTGGGACGAGTTAAGAGAACAGTTTTCTACTCGGTTTTCTCTCCGAAAGAAATGTATCAAAGATCCAACAGAAATCACCAAGATCGTCAGAAGAGACCATGAGTCGTTGGTGGACTTTAAGGAAAGATGGACTGATGAAGCTAGTTACATCAGCAGAGTACCGGAGATCATGCGCATTTCGGCTTTCATGAGTGCTCATAAGTGCCCAGCTTTGGCAAAGAAATTTTCGGACAGGGTACCTCGTTCGGAAACGGAAATGTTTGCCCGAGTAGATGACTTCATCAGGGCAGAAGAAGCATATCGGAACACGGAGTTACCCCGAGCAGAAGGGTTCGAAGCAAATAGAAAAAGGGGTTTCAAAGATGACAGGTCTAGGGGTGAGAAGAGAAATGACCCCCGGCACAAAGATACATATCACCCATACGTGGCTTCAAGAAGGGACCTGGGCCGCAATGACTATTACCGCCAAGATCGCATGCCGATTGAAACCTTCAGGGAAGGCCCCCAATGCCCCGGCCTCAGCTCACTCACAAAACCTCCTAGAGAGATCCTGGCCACAGAGCGTCATCTAAACTTACCAACACCCAGGCCCACAGGCAACAAACCCACACGGGAAAACATGGGTAAGTTCTGTGAATACCATAAAGAAGCCGGTCATTTAACCAACCACTGTCGGGAGTTGAAGAAACAACTAGAGGTGGCACCGGAGTCCACAAGACTTGATCATCTGCTGAGGGAATGGAAACAAAGAGATGCCGGTAGAGATAGAGAGCCAGCAAAAAAATATGACAAAGGGAAAAACAAAGTGATCAACATGATAAGATCCTCTGGGGGAACAAAGCGGAGAAGCTATGACCATGAGGAAGGCTGGATGAAAGCCCCAATTACTTTTCCCCCAATCATGACGGAGGATTTGTCCGATGAGCCCCACATCATTGAAGGGGACATCAGTGGGTATCTAGTACGGCGGATATATGTGGACGAAGGATCGGCGGTAAATGTGATGTACGACCACTATTTCAATAACCTTAGTATCGACATCAAGGATCGACTCAGAGAGACCAGCACGTCTCTCGTGGGTTTCTCCGGAGAAACAAACAGGCCCTTGGGAAAGATTGAGCTTGAAGTATGTTTCGGTGACCACGACATGTACCGAAGGACAATGATGAGCTTCTGCGTGGTAAGCCCCCCGTCACCATACAATGTAATCTTAGGAAGGACGTGTTTGAAAGAAATAAGGGCCATACCGTCCACCATTCACTCGATGATCAAATTCCCTACACCCAAAGGAATAGCAACCCTGAAAGCCCGCTCATCGATAGTATCCGAATGCCGAAAGTTAGAGGAAAGGCAAATGAACGAAGAGCCTCGGTCCAGAGGTCCTCAGGAAGTAATTGCCGATGGAGAGAAGACAACGGGAACAGAGGAAGTTTTGGTAAACCCAGCTTATCTGGAACAGTTAGTAATCATCGGGAGGAGTTTTTTGAAAGAGGGCCGGAGAAACCTTATTGAGTTGTTGCGAAGAAATAAAGATATATTCGCGTGGCAACCATCGGATATGACCGGAGTCCCTAGACGTTTGATCAAACATCGACTGAATGTGAATATGGCGGACACCCCGGTAGCGCAGAAAAAACGGAGCTTCTCCGCAGAGAAAAATCAAGTCGTGACGAAATAAGTGGAGGAATGGGTGAGAGCAGGGATCGTTAGGCCCGTCAAGTACCCAACGTGGATCTCCAATCCAGTTCTAGTGAAAAAATGTGACGGAAGTTGGAGGATGTGCATCGATTTCAAAAACCTTAACTCTTCATGTCCGAAGGACTACTACCCATTACCGGAGATTGACTGGAAAATCAAGTCGGTGGTAGGCTTCAGATACAAATGCTTCCTAGATGCATACAAAGGATATCATCAAGTTCAGATGGCTGAAGAGGACGAAGAGAAGACAGCATTTTACACGGAGCAAGGTACGTATTGCTATACCAAAATGCCCTTCGGACTCAAGAACGCAGGAGCAACCTACCAGCGGTTGGTAGACTCGGCCTTCCAAGATCAAATAGGCAGGAATTTAGAAGCTTATGCAGATGACATGGTGGTCAAAAGTAAAGATGAGAGGGAAATGTTAGCCGACATCTTTGAAACCTTTCATAATCTCCAGGGAATAAACATGAAACTGAATCTGAAGAAATGCTCCTTCGGTGTAGAGGAAGGGAAGTTCTTGGGCTACATTGTGACGTCCGAAGGGATAAGGGCCAATCCCAAGAAAACAACGGCAATCGCAGAAATGAAGTCTCCATCCACTTTGAAGGAGATGCAGAGCCTGAGTGGAAAATTAGCAGCTTTGAACTGTTTCTTAGCAAGGTCCGTAGAGAAATCTTTTCCGTTCTTTGAAACCTTAAAAAACATCACGAAAGAGAACAAAGACGAATATAAATGGACGGAGGCGGCGGAGGAAGCATTTCAGTCCCTTAAGCAATTGATCCTAACACTCCCTTCATTAACCACTCCCAAGGTAAAAGAGGTTCTGTATATTTACCTAGCGGCTGCCCGCCACGCAATCAGTGTTGTTCTGCTGACTGAGAGAGATGGGAGACAGCTGCCGATTCATTATGTTAGCAGAACATTACAAGAGGCCGAAAAGAATTACTTACCCATCGAGAAATTGGCCCTATCGCTCCTGCATGCATCTAGACGATTGAGAAGATACTTCGAGGCACACCCAATCAAAGTTATAACTGATCAACATATTAAGCAAATCTTGAACAAAGCCGAAGCATCTGGAAGGCTTACGAAATATGCCGTGGAGCTTGGCGCGTACGATATAATGTATGTACCAAGGAACTATGTTAAGAGACAAGTACTTGCAGACTTCATCTCAGAAATATCAATTGAACTTAGAGGAAAGGACGACGGGCAAGTAATAAAGGAAATATGTGATGTGTCATGCTCCACCGAATGGGTGTTGTATACAGACGGAGTGTCAAGTAAGAAAGGTTCGGGAGCCGGACTAGTTCTGATTGGGCCAAACGAAATAGAACACACCTATGCGCTCCGTTTAAACTTCGAAAGCACCAATAATGAAGCGGAGTACGAAGCGCTCCTAGCCGGTCTACGTATAGCGAGAAAAATGAATGTAGAAGCTCTCGATGTCAGAGTAGACTCCAAGTTGGTAGCAAGCCAAATAAACGGAGAGTTCACAGCCTCAAAAGAGAGCATGATACGATACCTAGCAAAAGCAAAAGAGCACATCAGACTATTCAAAAAGTTTAAAATCCGTAATATTCTGAGGTCCCAGAATCAAAAAGCCGATGTTCTAAGCAAGTTAGCTTCAGTGGCCTTCAACCATCTCACCAAAGAAGTTTTAGTGGAAGTTTTGGAAAAACCTTCGACAAAGGAAGAGGAAATTAAAGCCATCGTGGAGGAAGAAGGTGACAATTGGATGACACCGATCATTAGGTGCTTGCAAGATTGGCCGGAAGATCCAAACGAAGCTAGGACTCTCCGGATGAAGATCCCTCATTATGTCATGGAAGGTGTAATCTCCCGTAATTTTTCCTATGAATAGTAAAAGTTAATCAAAGACTAATATATCAGTACGTTAATTAATAACGTTTTTACCAATAACAAAATTTTTGTTTCTCAAATATGCTATGTTACTCAAAATCACTACGATGTTTATAATCCCTTTTTCCTCGGAACGATGCTCACACCGTACCACTATAGTCTAAAAATCGCGAGAATATTAAACTTTTACCACCTACGAACTTACGTAACGTATTTTAACAAAACGCGTTCGACAACTTCCGGACTCACATAAACGTCTAACTAAATATTTACTAAACCTTTCACTAATCACAAACTAATTATTTTTACTAATCCTAATTACACCTAACTGGACCCGTAATTAAGTTACTAAGCCCAATATTATTTTTGGCTTGTTACTATTCACAGCCCACACGAAATTGAGCCCAAACCTCTTATAATTATTTTGTAAAATGCGACTAGACCAAGCCAAAAATGTACGTCGTACTCCATAATCTTACACACGACACAAACATATTTTTACACATTCTCATTTCTCACCTAGCCAACTTTGAGTATGTCGATTCTCAGCTTTCCATATCGAGTCTAGCTACGTTTTTACGAGGCCAAGTGTTGGTCCAAAAACAAACCCATCCGATTTTAACTAATCTAAAAACTAAACCGTTTTGAACCCCGCTTGTTTCTATGAAGTCCTAAAAATATTTCTAAACACAATATCATGTTTAAATGTTGCATTTGATCAATTGTCACCAAGTCATACACGATTTCCAAATCGTGTACACAATAGAAATAGTAGTCGACATATTATTCAAACACAAAGAGTACTCCCTCTTTTCATGCACACACACATGCATATTTTATGATCTTAGGTAAGGTACTAGCTCATTTTAAAAGAGAAACTACAAGTACAAACCATTTTTATATTTGAAACCACACGTTTCTTTTGAACTAGATAGGATGTCGATAAACTAGAAACAAAAGAGGAAAACATGTTGCGTCTTACACTCTCAAGACTTTTGGTAAACACATAAACATCCCATCTCATTAATTTTGGTCACTAGGATACTCAAAAGTCCATATTTATACGCCATGCATGCATGCACTCGTTTACCACCTTCATGCAAATCAAAATTTACAAAAAAAAAAAAAAAAACTAAGTCCTAGTGTTAGTTCCTACTCCAAAACGCTTTGGCTAGAGCACAAGCATTCCAATCGGGTCTAGGAGGAACGAAGCATTGTTTGTGAACCTTGGTCGAGCCAACACTCACGCTACACTCTCGTACTACCCTCCCCTCGACTCTACGTTTCGTTTTACCCCACCATTTTGGTGTAGTAAGTCTCATACGACTCTTTTTCAATCTTTATCTAAACGTACATTTTGATTATTTTCGTATACAACACAAACACTTGCACTTTATTATTCGTAATCTATTAAAACGACACATACATATTTTTCATCCATCTATATATTTAATACGCTAATTATCAAGACACATAAAGTTTTGAACCTAAGACTCACGTATAGACAATTTTTGAGACACATTTCTAAGTTACATCGACCATGCATTACATGCAAAACACTTAGAAAAATTCTAAGTCTTTTACTTATAAAACTCGCCCCATGCAACCCAAGAACGAATGTATAGCTTTAAATCCAGCATAACGAGCATACTATTTTATTTCATAAACTATTAGACCACCTGACAAACTATCATTTTTGTATAGAACATTTGCAATAATAGTCGCGTCTTGAACCTCTAAAGGATACAAAGCAAATCGACATAGAACCATGTTTTGAAAACTAATAACCACCGATTGGGCCTTAAAGCCCAATCAGTCGAAAATAAGCTAACACGATAAGCTATTGTAGTAAGCTGTTTTGTAACGTTTTTAATATCCTAAGATAAGCCCAAAACCAAGCCCAAAACTTTCGTAAGCCCATTGGATTTAATTTACTTAACGGGCCTAGTCTTTTTTGTTAAACAGCCCATTAAGCCACGAATAGGCTTTTTCGAAAAATAAGCAGTTTTGAAAAGTTCAATAAACTATTTTTAACTTAATTAATAAATAAAAACACTAAGTTTCGAATTTGGTGAATTTTGGACTAAGTTTGCAAATTTTATAAATTTCGGGTTAAAAGTGTCAAGTTTATAAAGTTGAGGTAAAAACTGTCATTTTACAAACTTGAGGATGAAAAACTGATTTTATAAACTTTTGGATGAAAAGTGTAAAAATTATAAAGTTTTGGACGTAAAACGTAAATATATTTAACTTTGGACTAACGGTGTAACGCTAACGCCGTTAGGGTAAAAAGTGTAAAAACTTGGAAAAGACAAGGGCCATATACTATAATTAACATTTTTATTTTTACTTTTCATTTTACGATTTCACATCACGACATTACATTTTATTTCAAACTATTATTATTATTAAATTTTACGTTATATATATATAACTTAACTAAACTTACGATATCTTATCAAACCACAAGTTTTGCTATCGTTAAATCAACAACTCACGTATTCAAAAACTACTCGTGATTAAACCATTAAGACTATCAAACACTAAAACTTGCCATATATTATCTAGGTCGTGTGTGGAGTCGTTCCCTTATTGCAAACTGAGTATCGATATTTTTACCACTATACCACTAAGGTGAGTTCATAGCCAACTTTTATATAACTGTTTTCGTGGGGAGATACATGCTATAAAAACTGAACACAAGTATTTTTCTTGGTATGCTATGCCTGATATTGTTATTGCTTAAGTACCTTATTGCCAAAAGTCCCTCATATCATGAACCTTAGTCAGTTGTAGGGTGAACGTAAATAATTGTGGATAGATCTATAGGGATTGACAATCCCCGTTTGGTCGCTAGAGGAAAGCCACCAAATGCACTTTATTTGAAATATAATAGGTGACTGGCAAGAACCTATCCAGAGGGCCATTGTTACTATTATCCATCATATTTGATGAGATCTGTTAATCGGATGAGTGTCATGAGCTTAATGCAATAATAACTGATTTTAACTTATAATTGTAATTCGATGCAATTATCACTTATAGCTTGTGTTCAACTACTAAACTTAAACCTATGGATATCACTCAACTTTTGTTGATTTTTGGCATGTTTATCTCAGGAAACTAATGCGAAGGAGCTCGAGGCACGGAGAGGGCACTAAACCCTAACATGGGTGTTAAATAAAATGTTTTGTCATTCGCTTTCAATAATTCATATCTTCTATGATATGTTAAAACTAATGGAACAACTTTGTACTTGAATACTTGCTTTTAATGAATGATAAACATAACTTTAAAAATGTCTCTTTTGAGTCGTTTTCTATGACATTGACTTCGATCCTCTAAGTAATACCCCACAAAGTCTTCCGCTGCTTTAGTTGAAATTTTGGGGGTGTTACAGAAGGAAACGTGTTGTTCAAAAAATCTTACCTAGGTCTAATGGCACGCTGCGTAGGACCCCTGCAAGCAAATTATATCATCTGAGAAGTCCACGAGGGTGCGTGTGGCATGCATTCCGGCCCAAGGACTGTCGTGGCGAAGCTCATTAGGCAAGGATACTACTGGCCAACTATGCATAAAGACGCCCGAGAGGAAATAAATAAATGTGACTCTTGTCAGATTCATTCCCCGGTACCGAAACTACCTAAGACAATGCTGACTTCCATCATGGCCCCGTGGCCCTTTTATGAGTGGGGAATGGATGTGCTTGGTCCACTGACGGAAGCCCCAGGGAAGGTGAAGTATGTAATTGTAGCAATAAATTACTTCACCAAGTGAATAGAAGCAAAACCTCTGGCAAAGACGACGGGTAAGGAGGTGAAAAAGTTTGTCTGGGACAACATAGTTTGTCAGTTCGGACTCCCAGCTATTATTGTCACAGATAATGGGACAAATTTCGTAAACGACCCTTTCAAAAGTTGGTGTGCAAAACTGAAAATAAAACAGATCAACACAGCCGTGGCACATCCTCAAGCTAACGGTTTAGTCGAAAGGGCCAACGGAAGCCTCATGCACGGTATCAAGACAAGGCTAGGTAGGGCAAAAGCCGGATGGGTCGATGAGCTACCCAACGTCTTGTGGGCACATCGAACTTCTTTGAAAACAAGCAAGGGTGAAACACCATTCAGTCTCACGTATGGAAGGAAGCCGTCATACCGGCCGAAATTGGAATGCCGACACATCGGACTATGATGTTCAATCCGGATGATAATGTAGAAGAGCAACGTCTAAACTTAGATTTGCTACAAGAAAGGCGAGAGATGGCAGCGATTCGAGAGGCAAAATACAAAACCAAAGTTGAACAATACTATAACCAAAGAGTTCGCCCGGTGTCATTCAAAATAGGTGATTTTGTCTACAGGAGGAATGAGGCTAGTAGAGTGGAAAGCCAAGGGAAGTTAGGTCCAAACTAGGAAGGCCCTTACCGGGTGGTAGAAGCATATCACAACGGATCATACAAACTTGAAACAACGGACGGTCGAAGTATTCCTCGAACATGGCATGCAATTAATCTCCGGAATTGTTTCCGATGAACTTGTAATGTAAGAACTTTCACCTTAATGATAATCGCCACTTCTCCAATATCAGGGGAAGAAATTTTCCGCTATTCATTCATTTTGCTTCTACTTTTAGACGGGTCGTTAAAATACACCATCCAATTGACGGGTCGTTAAAAAACACCGTCCAATTGACGGGTCGTTAAAAAACACCGTCCAATTGACGGGTCGTTAAAATACACCGTCCAATTGACGGGTCGTTAAAATACACCGTCCGATTGACGGGTCGTTAAAATACACCGTCCAACAAACGGGTCGTTATAATACACCGTTGCGAATAAGCGGGTCGTTATAATACACCGTTATAAACAGACGGGTCGTTAAAATACACCGTCCTAAACAAGTGAATAAATTAAAACTCATCCGTCCTAAACAAACGTTCAGTACAACGATTCATAGACGCATTCGAAAGGAGCAAAAAGAGGAAAATTCAATTACAAGTGTTCAACATAAAAAGTACATGCTACTGTAAACACAACGTTGACTGATTACATTCATCAGAAATATAAAGTGCAAATTACATTCATCCGAATAAAAAAGAAGAACATTCTACTTCAGGTCACCCTTCGGTTCAGAAGGTCCAGTAACGGGACCCTTGGGGGGAATCTCCCCGGTAGGCACACTCTTCTCTAGAGGGGTAGAATCATCCGGTAGGAAGTTCATCAGGTCACCCAGCGGAAGACGATAGGACTCGGACACCTTCTTAACATACGGATACTCGGCATCAAAAATCTTGTTAAACTCAGCTTTCCATAATGTCGGAGCATCTCTGTTGAGGTTCTTAACCTGCCCAAGTATCCTCTCCACATCCTCTTCCTTACGGCTTACCTTCACTCCGTCCTTGAAGTCGGCTTTCACACCGTCAATAAAACCAGCAGTGTAAGAAAGGCTGTACACCCGCCCCATGCTCTTCTTATACTCACGGCTCTGAAAAAGCCGACGGCAAACGGCCGGGAGAGGTTCTTTCACTGTGTTGTGACGAACAACTTCAGACTGAGCAACATTGGCGGTCAACTGTTTGTTATGTTCCTTCAGGTGGTCAACCTCAGAAGATCTACTTGATAATTTCTTTTCCAATTCCCGGATCTTAGCAGCTTGTGATGAGGCCATGGATTGCCATTCATTCTTTTCCCTCTCCATCTCCTCTAACTGATCAACCAAACCCTCTTGGCGGGTAGAAGCGGCACTCACCTCGTCCTCCAAAGCACGGAATTCTTTGAGCAACTGATCAAAGTTCTTAGCCCGAGTATCACGTTCCTCTTCAACCTCCTTTAACCTATCAGATAGATCACTACAACCCCTATGAACCTCCGTAAGCTCCCTATGCTCCCGGTTCAATTGACTAAAACATTGCAAAAGCTCAGCCTGGATGACCACTCCTGAACCAACATTAATATAGGCTTGACGAACCAGCTGGTTGTTGTTAAGCCCAGAAATAGCCTCTTGTTCGGCTGGTGTGGCAAGATGATCCATCATCTCCCGACAGGCCCTGAAGGAATTCATGCGAACGTGATCACGAAGGGTCCACCCAGGAACAAAATACCCTCCGGTTTGATCGGTATTACCTGAAAATTAGATAATGATGTAAAAAAAAGAAAAGAAGAAAAGGGGAAGAAGAGAAGGAAAAACAATTTGAATAAAATGTGAAATAATGTACCGGATTCCACGGGAGGAGATCTTCCCGAAGGGTCGGGAGAACGAGAAACATGACACTCGGAATGGGCCGTGTGGACGGAAACATCTGTTGAAAAAAGAAAAATAATAGATGAGCAGGTAAAAAAAAAACTTTAAGAAGACACAGATTATTTACCATGGGAGTGGGACTTCGGAGAGTTTTCAGGATTCTTCCCATCATTGTTTCCAGAACCTTCGGCCAAATTATCCTGTGGCTCCTCTGCATCGTGGGCAACATCTTGCTCTCCTTTAACAGGAGAATTTTTCTTCTCAGCATCCACGTCAATCTGTGGCTCAGCTTGGTTCAGTGGAGTAACATCCAGAGTCTTATCTTCGAATGAAACGACCTCCTCCTCTAACAGCCTCTTCCTACGCTTCGGAGCATTTTTGACGTTGTCAACGGTTTTCCTCTTCGTGACAGGATTCTTCTCTCTTTGCTTTCTTTCCTTTTCCTCCCGAGCAGCAACCACGTCATCATCAGCAGTTTCGACCACCTTCTACAAATTACTCTTCACGGGGAGCTTTTTCTCGGGAGAGAGTGGCTTGGCTGTTCTTTCCAGACGAACATGCCCTTCGGGGAGAGGGTCCCCTTTACTAACAACTAACCCCTCCAAATCCGAAAGCTCCAAGTACTCAGACGTTGTTATAACTGCAAAAGAATAAACAAATAAGCACAAGTCAAGGGAAGGAACAAAGACAGCTAGAACAAAATGAATTATTACCACGCCCCTCGGCATCCTTTATAACCAGCCTGTGTCCGGTAATTCGGAAAACATTGCAGAGCCCATATATTCATACAGAAGGCTCGAAGGTGTCTTCCGAAGAACAATCGTCTTGCTAGCAACCTTCCTGGCATCTCTCGCTGAATAATTCTCCGGAAACTTGTCCGATATCTTAGAATCCTTATGCCTCCAAGGCATGGCGTCCGGAATGGCCCTACGGTCTATTAGGAAGAAAAAATCTTTCCAAAACTTCATCCCCGTCAGCAATTCCTCAAAACATTTCATCGCTCTTTTCCCGGTTCGGCTTTCAAACGAAAACCAGTGGCCCTGCTTGCACAACCGGTAGAAAACCCTAAAGAGAGGAATGGTGGGCACGATGTCTAAACTATAACACCGAACCTCGAAAAGAGTTACCCTATTCAACCCTATAGGAACAAGCTGAGAGATATGTACCCGGAAATACCCTATGACGGCTAGAAGAAAACAAGAGAAGGGAATCCTAACCCCTCCCAGTTTAACCTGCTGCACATATATCCCTATCTTATCCTCCGGAAACTCATTCATAGTTAAATCGTCCGGTGGCAACATGGGGTTTAAATCAGCCGGAATACCGTAATCTATACAAAGCTGATCTAATGTATGCTGAGATAACTTAGAAGTATGCATATGCATATCAAACTTCCCTATCGGTTTTGCATTACTGGTTGTAGGGCCTTCATCCGGAATATTCATCTCTCCGGGTTCACTATTGGCCATATGAAAGAGAAAGGATGCCGAGGAAATGTGTATATGCAAAGGAAATTACAAAGTAGAGTAACGCACCTCGGTTAAACCTTGAAATAATAGATGCAAAACGCTCCGACAATATCACAATGCAAGTGGAATAAAAGAAGCAGTAAGTGTAAAATGAAAGGTTTAGAGGCGCTATTTATAGGGAAGACCTTGAAGAACGTGAAATGTCACGTCGCACAGTATACCAATGACGTGGCGTAGTATGGAACGTCCGATCTCTGTAAACGTGAGATTAGTGGCATCCAGCTGTATCCCATAAATAATATTATCTTAATCGGCCCATGGGCCACAATGGGCTAAAGAGCCTGATATAACCCCGGTATGTCAAAAACACCCCAGTCTCTCAAGTATTGAACTATCAGTTTATAACCGATACTCCAATACTGGGGGGGACATGTTGGCGTATGTGTCCGGACGGTATGCATGTCCGGACGCTCTATCCGAATGGGAGTCAACCGAATGATTTAGACGGAGTGCATACGTATTATAGGGACCGAAGAGTAATCAAGGTACATGCTTTTATCCAAGACAGAGCTTTACCCAAAGTGCAATGGTGCGGACCGCCGCCAAAGCCGCCATCCCTGATTTCCTGGGATCTGGTCGTACACATGCCCTGACAGCTACCTATAAAGCTAGGCGTAGCTCGGCTTGCTTAGTCCCGAGGACAATAGGTAACCTAATGGGGGTAGTATAAATACCCCCACCTCATTTAATACAGGTAACTAACGCACACATATCGCATTTACTCACACTTTTCCCCTTACCTTCCGTATCACATATACTTACTCCCACGCCGGAGGTTGGTCCTGGGATAACACCCGGGGCGAGCCTAACGTGTGCTACTTGTGCGCAGGACTTTATATCTATCCGAAGGACTCATCCCGAAGACCTCCTTCGAGGAAGGATTCCATTACCAGGTTTTACTTTAACAACATTCAATTTCCTTTTTTGACATAAAGTTATGATTTTAATAAACATACTGTTAGATATCACATTTTATGATGAAACTTCAGAACTTATATAAAAATGGAAAACAAAAGAACACAAAACAAAACAACAAGAACACAAAAAACATAAAACCATTCATTTGATTACTATTTTGCATAGCTAAGAAAAAAATCAACCTAAGACCAAACATAAAATGACAAATGCTCCTAACACAAAGACTAAAAGATGAATTCATCAAAGTTACTGAATTCCTTTAGGCAAGACCCAAATCCAAATGCCATAAATCTAAAAGCTTCCATTACCGATTATCCATAGCCAATCAAGAGCAACACCCGAGAAAATTCCAGCTAAAAGAAAAAACACCAAAATGTTTCCTAGAGCATTTGCCTCTGGACCCTGAAAAGTAAGCCCGAAAACAAAAGTTAAGACATGGTCCCAGTTATTCTAATAAGAGTACATTTTGCACCAGTCACTTACCGTGTAACCTTTAGGAGCTGTAGTCATGACACATACAGTGAGGTGGCCATTTGTCAAACCGAGTAAAGATACAAGCATAATCATCCAACCTTGATCACCATATTTTGCAGTGAAATAGAATGCGGGAATGAACAAGACACGTGAAATTATAGCAATCATTAGCCACTTTCGTGACTCTATCTTAGTACACTCGATTAGAGGCGTGTATCTTGCAATGAGATCCAAAATGTTATACATTGCAATTAGAACTAGCGGGTACCTACAAAAAATAAAAGCATTCTTTAAAATAACACTTCTAATCAAGGAAATCTGCCTAGAGAGAACATTTAGAATCAGTTTCATGAAAAGTTACCATGAGCCCAATTTGTGTGTTCCTGTATTTTCAAACAAGAATCCAGGGAAAATGGAGAGGGTAAGGACGTATATCAGGTACAAATCCAACCCGTAATCAAGGTTCTTGATCAACAGTTGTTTGGTGGTCAATCTCTCAGCCTGCAATTTTTTTTTTTTATATAAGATGTATTTTATAATAATCAGCCAACATAATTTAGGAATTTTCTTGTTTTTATTATTGAAAGTTAGGGGTGTTAAAATATCCATACTCGGATATTTAAAACTCAACTGAAGTTATTCAAAACCTCATATATCTGAATTTACGGACTCAGGATTTTTGATAGAAGTTTTGGATATTCGTAGAACCAAATATTGAATATTCAAATACAAAAAGCCATTGCCCGGAATTTCTGATATCTTGTTTTAATACTCCAACTTAAATTCTCTTAAAGATGCTCATAATGATGTATAAATGTTCTTTTTTATTGACTAATATATATGTACAAAAAATTTAAACCTAATTATATCTTTTGCAAGGGAATGTAGATTACCACTTCGGTTGCTTCTGTGTGGATGCCTACAGCAGCAAGATCAGATGAAACAGTTTTTGACCCTTCTCGTGCCGCTTTAGTGCGATAATACTTAACAATCGGCAACTTAGCAAACACAAATGCGTAAAGGAAAATGCATAAAAACTCGAAGAATGTAGAGATTGCTAGAAATAATACTGCAAGAGAAAAAGAAATTGATTATATATTTGACAACTTTTTCTCTTGAAATAGATAGGAAAAAGATGATACTCACTAGTCCCTTTTCGTAAACCATCTGAAGATTTATCAAAAATAGCTTTAGTCATTAGCCTTAAGCCCGAGGTCACAGCACCCGATGCTGCCAAACCGGCAAAGAAAGACTGCAAGAGCCATGCCATAAAAGAGTCAAAGTTTGTATTCTGTATGATTGTTTGCCAACAACTTTGAAGTGAAATTAAACATTTAAGAATGTCCTTTCACTTTTAAAAGAATGTATTTAAAAAGTTCTTATAAAACATTGTGTTACAAGTCTACTGTGAACAAGGGACAAGGTCACACAGGTAAGGGTAATACTGGTTAGCCCAATATCTAATTATAAAGTTAATTAGAACATAGGCCCTTGAAGGTCCATTTTGGAAGTCCGTTCCTTAAGATAGAAATCTACAACTGATTTCCTTTCGCATATCCCTA
The DNA here is from genome assembly GCA_030686995.1 of Artemisia argyi. Classification (NCBI taxonomy): domain Eukaryota; kingdom Viridiplantae; phylum Streptophyta; class Magnoliopsida; order Asterales; family Asteraceae; genus Artemisia; species Artemisia argyi. The sequence continues at coordinate 75,544,293 of CM060687.1, forward strand.
ATTTTTATTCCATCGTTTTTTTTTTTTTTTTTTTTTTTTTTTTTTTTTTTTTTTTTAAAGAAAAAAAAAGAACACACTTACCTGCATAAACTCCGGTTTCATAAATGACAAATCTCCGACCATTCCACCTTGAACATGAGCGTCCGCTACACCAAAACCGGCCACACACACACATACGAAGATGTAATTTCCAATTCCACCTTTCCCAGATGTGGCCAAGTCTATCTGTGAACATGTTCATATCAATGTGTTGTTGGATAAAAATTTAATTACTCATGTACATATACTAGACCAAATTCTAGTCACTTACCACAATGAGGCCCAGAGAGCATATAAAGAACACGATGTATCCTGCAATGTTACGTTTCCTTGTATCGACCTTTGATTCGTTATATGCAAGTATTGCTATTACTCCTATAGCAAATGGTTGGTAGACAAGGGTGAGTACCCTTGATGGATGGTAATCCTACGCAAAAAAGAAAACCAAAAATACACGAAATATATTAACAATATATAACAATACTAAACACTCACTAAAAAAATATACTGTAGTAAATATTATCTTCAAACTGAAGGTTTTTTACTTACTGGAAATACGGCATAGTAGTAGTCTGCTATGGTTAACATACTATTCCAACACACCAAAGATCCAAAACCAAGAATCCAGCATACTGCCATAGCAATACAATTCCCCTAAAAATTTACAAATATATTAATATATTAAATAGCTAGAAGATATTTATAAAACCACAGACATCAAAATGTATGGAATCTACTAAAATTATAGAAGATATTAAGCATAAACCTCAAGTTTCATTGGAACTTCATCAGGACGAGTAGCAGTCGTGTCTGCCATACTACATAAACAGAGATAATAAGGAACATGTAAGTTTTTTCACACAGATAACATCAAACTTTTCACACAGATAGTATCAACCGATATGGAGTTAGCATGAATCTGATAACTAAAAAATAGCGCTTTTCTAATTAAGATAACCATTTGTACCTTTTGTGTTGACAAAATAGCTTGTATTATCTTTATGTTATCTTAACACAATAGCATGTATGTCTGCAATTGATTTGTGGACTCATCGACCTTTATAAGCCTAGAAATTCCAGAAACTACTTATTCGATATGTTAATTTGAGAGAGAGATTTATGTTTCATAAATTTTAGACCAGCTTAAGTTTCTGACATGTTAACATGACTATGGGTCATACAAAATAATAATGAGCAATCGTATCTTAAGCAGAACAAGATAGTAAAATCGAGGGAAGTAAGTCATATAGTAATGTTCAGTATAATTAAAAGTTGTTTTTTCTGCTAGCGTTGTAGCCTCGAAGGCAAACAAAAACTCATTAACCAAGATATAATCTTTTGATTCAGTACTTGGGATATCATGCAGTTATAATTTTTAGGACTAGAGAAATTAGATTCAAGTACTTTTGTTATATTTTGGTTTGCTTTCTTTGCTTTGATATTGTTGAATTGAGTGAAAGTAAACCAAGATGTTGTTATCAGAAGAGGAGACTGAGATGGCATCTTAGACTATCTTTATTCACAACCTCATCCAACCCAATCTTTCATTAAAATATTATTTTCTCACTCATCCACATATACAATCTATACATACAATCAATCTCAACTTTTTTACCATTTATCAACAACCCAATCTTAAATATATACTCGTATTTAATAGAGCACTACTTTCACTTTTAAAAGCATTTTATTAACCCGTACGAGTATTAAAATTAAGAAAAGAACATGATAGTGGGATACAGTGATTTTCTCGAGAATCTACAATATAGTGTATGCACCTTATAAAAACAACTTTATTGACTTTTGTTACTAGTATTCTTTTTCATCTTCTTTGTGTCATCTTCTTCAACTGTAGCGTTAATGTCCGGCCAGATCTGCAATAGTTTTACTGTTTCATTCCTTCCAAAATTTAAATTGTTGGCAGAGTGACACGTGGCAAGGTCGGCTCAAAAGTTTGGAAGTCACATACCGACCAGATCGTGCCTTTCTCTCTCTTTGTTTGGTATTCTTTTAATATAATATTGAGTATTTTTTGTCGTATATACTCCGATCGGTCGGATCAATTTGCCGATAAAGATAGTCTTAAAGAGGAGAACAAGAAAGTAAAATAAAATTACATAACGCCACTTAAACTCTTAAAGCATTATTTGGAGTATCCTACTTATTGATAAATCTTATAAAAGTAAAGTAAAGTAACTCCCAATACCGTCTTCCACGGGTTATGGGTCCCAATACCGTCTTCCACGGTGTATGGGGAGGTTGAGACATAGACAACCATACCCCTACCTAAGGTAGAGAGGTTGCTTCCGGTTCTACCTAAGGTAGAAAAGGACCTCCGGCCTTTTGTAGGGAGTGAGGATCGAACCCTTGACCTCTAGGTTAAGAGTAAGGGGTTTTCCAACTGATCCAACCCTACTTGTTTATTGATAAATCTTATATGTTCCTCAAAATGTCGGCTTTTCTTAGCATGTGTTCTGGTAAAAATAATACTGATAAAGTGATAAGTAAAACCGTTTACTTGGTAAAATAAACATTGAGTTATATCTTGGCTGGTTATGATTAAGCTAAGAAATGATAGACAGCTTACATTTAATTTTGAAATGACGATAAAATCACAAGGCAGCATTATATTGTAGTACATTTACCATTACACTATAACAAGTCAATTGTTTTTCAAGCAGTTTCAATACGTCACATTCAATCTCGACTCCATTCCTTCACTAATTTTATACGTACTTAGTTAATTAATACATGCCATACAATGGCATTTAGGCTGTAACTGCGATTCGTGACATATTACAAAACCCAAATATTCCAAAATTTCACCAAAATGACCACTGTATCGCTAGAGTATACACTATAATCTCAATATTACGACTAGTTATATATCTGATTAACCGTACATCTACACGAAAATACTGCTAAGTTAACATAAGTAAAACCATTTAGAACTTACCTCGGATTACCAATATCGACTCAGTCCGCAACTCTAACCCGAAAATGATTCAGAGTATGGTTGCAGCTCTCGCTCTTCCTTTGTTGGCTTAATGAGATTTTAGGGTTTTGTGAATGATAACTACTTAAACAGATACGGGCCGATATACATGCATACGTGATTTTAGTAAATTCTAATTGATCCATTCCAATTTTTAAAATGACTCCTACTTTTATTCATTTATCTCTATTTGATTCCCTTATAAGGTAACGTAAAAGTATGCATATGGTTCATTTTTGTTATATTTTATTTAAATAACTATAGTCCAATTATATTTGTAACATATTTGTCTTTTTTAATATGTGATTTGATGGCCGATATCAAAGACTAACCAAAGTTAGTCCTATGAAAATCACTTGATACAAAGGTTAATTACTTTGTTGGAAATTTAGTGCAATTGAGGGTTTTAGGTCACGGCTATTAATGGGCTTGGGGTATGGAATATATACCCATCAGGTCACTGGCTTCCCTGACTCTAATAGTGGTAAAGTATGATTCATGTATCAGTTGAAGTTCATGGTGCGTACTCTTTGGTATGTAAGTGTAACACTGAACGGTATTCATTCAGGCTGATAGCTGATGAGTTCAGCTTCATACTCTTTGAGTAGCATGCTGAAGGATCTCATCACGAAGTAGTCTCATTAGATGCTTCATCTCTTCAGTGAGTAAGCACGTTGAACTGAATTTAAACTAACACTGTGTTCTCGAGTTAGAGTTAAGCAAGAAAATGAAAGAAAATGGAAAGGAAACATAAGATGTTGTGTTCTCGAGTGTCACTTAAAAAGGAAAAGAAAAGGAAAATGAATTAAACTTAGTGTTATTTTGTTGATTTTGAAAATAAAGTGTTTCCTCCCATTTTTGGGAGGAAAATGTTTACTTTACTTTCCTTTAATTTTCTTTAATAATAAAACTCGAGAACACAGTGTAAGTAGGCACGTTAAACTGAATTTAAACTAATTTTTAACAACTTGACTTATTCAAGAGCGGTTATAAGTTACAACTGCAACTTAATGGCAACGTTTGTAGGATCCCATTTGGTATCAAGATTCACATTTGAAAATGTATTTCGTGTACACAGAAAGAGAGAGAGAGAGAGAGAGAGAGAGAGAGAGAGAGAGAGAGAGAGAGAGAGAGAGAGAGAGAGAGGTGTAGAGCAAAAACCAACACACACTTGTGTGAAATGTATTAGCACAATAATCAACTCCCACACCCTCTCCTTGGCTAGGAGAGGGTACTTATACCGAGTACAAAGGCCATGTGGTGGATCGAGAACCGGGCTAGGCCCATTAAGGGTTCTCGGTTTACCTTATGGACTAGCACATGTTACCTATTACACGTTTACATATGTTCACTATTACAAGGCTCGTTCAACTAAGAATGATCGCTACTTTCAATACTACAATCTCCCTATAAGAGGTGATCATTCATCTATCATTAAAAAAATAATCCTTGTGACGTTTGACTTTGATCTTCATATCTTAAGCGTTATTGTGTAATAGCTTGCTAGTCTTTATGTTCCAATCATGCTTTGTGATTCTTCATCTTGAGCTCTTTTATTTTTGTCTTTGTCTTGGCCTTGAATCCTTTTCTTCTTGCCTTTGATAACTATGCATCTTTATATCATCATTCATTAGTCTTGACCGACGTACTCATACCATTGGGCTTTACTTAATGCAAATTTCATAAATGATTGCCACTACAAATAATCATTCTCCCCCAAGTACAACAAATGAGGTCTTCTTAGGTGTAGCAACTTCTTAAGCTCTCACCTCATTCTTTTGGGTAGATCGTGTTGAGGAGATATGGATGAGTATGACTATGATGTATTGAAGATGTAGTATTAGTCGTTATGTATGATGATGATGGATCAGAAGTAGTTTTCTCCATCGGTACCTGTTCATTCACAATACAGTAGGTAACAATAACCTCCAATTCTGTGAAGATCGTTTACAACTCTTGAGAAGTATCAAAAAGTTGACATGTTAGGTATAAGTAAAGCTTTCTCACGATTTCCACTTAATCATCATAAACTTTCTTATGTGCTTTGGATGTAACCATTTGGTTAACATCGTGAATTGTATTCAACCACTTTCGATTCTTTTTAAACCGTTCATTTCTTGAGATGTCTCAAGAGAATGACCCGAGGTTAGTGGTTTACCACCATTTTCAGGGTTTCCAATTGATCTTCCTGAACTTTCTTGAAAGATTGTTCCACTACGATTGTTTCGGCTGGAACGTCTTGTTGTTCATCGATTTTAAATAGCATTAACCTCCAGCTCCATTAGGACCGTTATTGATATGTTGGAAAAAATCCATGTACACACCTATGCCATCAGGATTCGATTCATTAACAAGTATCCTAAATAGGTTTTCCAGCTCAAAGAGTATGAACATTCTGAACACTCACTCTTGCCGTTCTTGAACCCGGATGCCTCAAGTATGATAAAAACGAGTTCAGGTGAATCGTTGAAGTATGCATAAAGTGTTCAACCTGGATGGTTCATATCTATCATTTCACAACTTCTTGGATCACATGGATTTCCAGTTCACGCTTAGTTAGATTCATAAAGAATCAACTTAGTGACCTACTTTCAGTATTGTTTGACATTGACACCGGTAGGTTTTTCATTCAATCATTATGAAATACTATGTGAGTACAACTATGAATATTTTGGCAAGATTACAAGGATTTTCATAGGAATTTAGTACATCTTGTGTTCTATGTTGTGAACAACAAGTGTATAAAAATTTATTTATGTCCTATAGAGTTTTTATTTTAATGTCGTTGATTCTAGACTCTATAAGTGCATTTTGGTTTTAGTGAGCGGAGGCTGAGCGAATTGCCACTTGTTTCAATATCCACATTTCTCAAAGTGAGAAGTCGATAGATAACATGTGTAATCTCCATGAGAAATAAAACAAAAACTTTTTAAGAAGTCTTTGAGTAGCTGGGAAGGGTTGTGTTTGCATCACTGGGTCCATGATGTTAGTCTTGAATATCATAATCATATTTTTGATAACTGATAGCTTATGCATTTACCCGATTTCTTTCTTAGTGTATGGAGGGTTTTGTTTCTTTTAACTCCTACATAACTATTCTTTTTAATCCTTCAACGCATTCAATACATATCACGTATGATTGTACCGATGACAGCTTATGACAATGATAGCATTATTCCCTTTCTCATTCTTCTCCAAAACCTATGAACTTCTAATTTATCTAAGGAATGTCTCGGGTAAGTCCTTCTGGCTCTGGCTGGACCATGGGATAATACCTAACCTTAACCATCTTATATCTTCTTTGGTTGAGTTGGTTTGGTATTGCTCGTAGACATTTAAACAAACAAATCATTCAAAGTGTTTATTTGAAAAATAAAGTTATTTTAACACTTTAAAGGTTTATGCACCATATTAAAGACATTTCAAGCTCTTTTAATCATAATTTCTCCCTCTAAAAAATAGCATATCATTGATATTTTTTATACCAATTGATTAAAATATACGTTCTTTGAAAGGCAAATGAAGACGAATGGATTATGTGATTTATTTTGGAACATTTTTATTAGCCCCCACCCCCCCCCCCCCCCCCCCCCAAAAAAAATAGAGTAATTTTTATATTGATTTATTGAGGGAGTAATGTTTTAAGTGATCTTGAGCACGAATTTTGAAAGGTTTGAAAAATCTTTTTTAAATTTTTTGAATAAATTGTGCTCAAGTTGTTAGAAGACTTCTCTTTTTATCCATTAAGATTGTCGTACTAAAACATATAATAAGGTCAACTTTGAGAGACGTGTCGACCACACCTAGGGAAATCAAGTTCCTTACTTCACAGACTAGACCAAGCCCTAACCGATGGTGGGAAAACTACAACAACCACGAATTCCATTCCGATTCTTCTTCAACAAAGACTTGGAGTATCTTTAACACAGTAACGAGACTGAACGCAAATATGCATCTTCTCTGGCTTGTCGAATCCCTGCTGCAAGATACACTCACACTGCAATAGAAGAAACTTAAGCTAAGATATTCATCGACAAGGTAGCCTCGTACAACAGAGATGCACAACTCGGGATTCACCATTGGCCTAAACGTCGAGAGCTCTACTATTATTGCAGAGAAAAGACAAGAGAAGATGTTAGAAGTACGAAATGGATTGTCGCCATCATGTCTATCAAATCCACCACAAAGTTTGATTATACTTACATGAAGTAGATTGTTGTCAAACGACAAGATGAAAAGGAGTACTAATTTTGTGAAGCTGACTTTCCCGACTTGAACTTAAACGATATTGAAGATATGTATCTCGAAAACGTTCAGGGAAGAATGCGACGTTTCTCAACTATGTTGCAATATTCATTCATTACTTCTCTTCTAATCTTCATAAGGTGTGTAATTATCCAATAAAGAGTCAAAGATCTCCAGTTAGGCGTCGAAAGTTACCAACAAAAACTCAACCTGACAAGACCACAACTTCAGTATCCTGGAATTCACGAAGCATCACAATATCAGCTGAAGAAAGACCCAAACTTCGGATTCACCTACAAAAGTGCATTCGGATGTGTCAACTTCATGCAATATGACGAAATTCACATGTTATGTGATGATACATTGAAGATTGTACATGATCGCTTGAACAATAGGTTGAATGATCAGACGATTGGAAAGAGTCAAAGGTGGAATACTAAAGAGTCAAGGGAGGTTCGTAACTTCATCAAGAGGATCGAAGAAAGGTTGAAGTGACAGGATCAAATCAGACGTCTAGATAGCTATGTTGGAGGAAGACCAAGCTTTCCTATTCGTACATTCCAAAGACCTGAGTGATCGTTATGTTTGTGAGTTAATTGTGAATAATTATTTATTGATTTTTTCATTATTATGGCTTGTGCACACATAACAGTGCACAACCCGTTCTTTGTGAAGAAAGGACCCTGAGGTACGCTTTAGTGACTAATATAAGGAGCAAAAGCTTCTTACTTTGAGTAGAATTAATCAAATGTTTAAGTTTTTCATAATTCTTCTCAAAAGAACAAGTATTCTCTCTCGTAATCAAAACCTCAAAATGTTATTTCACATATTGAGGGGGGGAGTATTTGAAACAATCTTTGTTCAAAACGATAAGTTCTTGGTGATTTCTTCCTAAAAACCTTAAAAAGCATATTTTAATCAAAATGTTCTTCAAAAACAACATCAATATGCTATTTTTGAGGGGGAGAAAAACAAAATTGATTAAAATATGGTAACTAATGGGGAATCTCATATGAGCTCGACTCAGATTTGACCAACAAATTGATGAAACTTAACTGTCAGTAATCGAAAGGACTTGTCCTGGACGGATAATAATTTCAAGCTGGTCTAACAGTGATGTAAGCGTGTCTCGAATAGGATATGTCTAAGTAGAGTGTATCATTTTGAGAGATTCTCATTGAATATGACCATGACGGGTAATAATTTCAAGCTAGTTTAACTAGTGATGTAAGCGTGTCTCGAATCGCTCGTGTTCACTGAGATTCAATCAATTCAAAAGTGCGAACTCCACCCAACATGTGTAAATTTCAATTTATAACTTATAAGCACATGTGAAGAGGGAGCATTTCTGAAAAATCCAAAACTCTCAAAGTGTTAACAAAACGTATCATATTCTCTCTCATAAACACTTTGAGAAATTTTCAAATAAATGGTTTTATGGCAACATAGGATAGTCATGGAATTATAAGGTGACTAAGGTTAGGAAGTACGTCCTATGATCCACCAGAGCCGGAGGGATCTACACAAGGACAACACCAAATAGTTTAGCACTAGAAAGTCCTTAGATATGATTGGAAAAAAAGGAGAAATATGAGAAAGGAGAAAGAAGGGGTTGAAGAATTAAAAAGAAAAGTTATGAAAAGGGTGAAAATAAATAGCCCTACAAATATTCAACCTTAGGGCAGAAACAAGGTTCAATTCATATGCAACTGGTTGTTACAAAGGTAACACCGGTATTGAAGACAAAGACGTCATGGAACCAATGACGCACTGCACTTAACCTTCTAGCTACTCTAGTTCTCTCAAAAGGACTTGTTTCATTCTCACGAGGAACCCTTCATAATCTATCGACCTCTCACTAGGAGTTGTGCTGTTATTGAAACAGGAGACACCGCTTCAGTCTCCGACTACTAAAATCAAATCGCACTTATCGATTCTAGAGCCACGAGATACATAAAAAGATCTCTTTAAGAGCACCAATTGTAAATTTCAGAGTCCTGCGCAGATCCTAGCAATCTGCCAAGAACATTTATGAAAGGATCTACAAATGTAATTCTTATTGATTAAATGGAAATACCTACCAGGTCAACATCAAACATCCCTGAGAGTAGGTCACTTCGGTAATCCCTTGTGGATTACGCTTAGTGTTCTCGGTGGTTTCAAACGGTCAACAATCGTGGAGTGATACTTCGGTATACTTCAGCGGCTCACCTGAATCGTTGATATACTTCGGTATATCTGTGTAAGCCCTCTTGAGGGTATCCGATTCAGGAACAGCCTTGGTAAGGATTAGAAAACGTTTTCACACTATGTTGTTAATGATCTCGAAGTCCGAACATGTAAGAACTGGATGCTTTATTGCTAACTGTTTTCATGAAGGTACTCATAAAGACTGGAAGTTCTATTACCACCATTACCATCATCAACATTACATCAATTTTCACATGCTCATATGAACATCACAAAGAAAGTTCTCACAATGATCAAAGTAAAGCAAAGTTCAAAGAAAGATTATACGTCATGCAAAAGAATCTACAAAGTTTAAAGATAAAGATCAAAGCAAATGAATTGAGAGCTACTTAAGTATGAAGATTCAAAGTCAAAAGAAGTATGAGAATGTTGGCAAGACGTAAAGACACCAGAGGAAAAGACATTGATGAAAGGCAGACCATTTCATTACCATATCATAAAGAACAAGAACAAAGAACAAAGATTAAAGAGACGTCAAAGCCAATGAAGCAAAGATGACGTCAAACAACCTTTGATGACCAACCCTTAGGGGGAGATTGTTGGGAATAAGTTTTAGTAATATAAAGTATCAGTCATTTAATCTTGTAATAGGTTGCTTTGTTAATTATTATCACTAGACTTAAGTTATAAGTCCATGGGCCTTAGTTAAAGCCCATTAGAAAGAAAGGAAGGATGCCCTAGCATCCTCCCCTATATATAATCTTGTAAACACACATTTATTATTGTTGGTTATTCATATATGCTAAGAAACCTTTGCTATTTATTCTTATGAACTAATCGGCCATTCTCTAATATCTTTCTCTCATCTCTCTCACTTATATTATTGTTTTATATCTATTATGGTGACCTAACAATATACAAGAATGCCATATTGGGCTTGGACATATGGATTGGACTTGGACTAGACAATTATAGGTTACTAACTTGATTAACCTAAGTCCATATTAGCTTAACTTTACTACACCAAGTCCATAAGCCCATTACTTGGTCTAATACATGTTATTACAAGGTTCGTATAAGTATAGCGAGAAATAGTGAGAAGGTGGTGAAACTAGGTGAAGTGTTATTATTCAAATGAGGTCTCCCACCTCCAAATGAAGCATTTGGATCTATTATACATATAAGAATTCCATATTGGGCTTGATGGGCTTGGACATATGGATTGGACTTGGACTAGATGATTATATGTTACTAAATTAACTTGACAACACTATGGCTATGTTTGGCACAAAGCTTTTTGGAGCTTTTTTGGGCAATAAGCGGTGAACAATGAGCTTTTTGATTTATAGTGTTCGTTTGGCATGAGAGCTGTGAGCTTTGCTATTTTTTAGGAAAGCTCATTTTTCCAATGCTTCTTTATAAAGCTGTGAGCTTTTTTGGCTACTGCTCACAACTCATTGCTACTGCTCACTGCTACTGCCCACAGCTACTTTTGCCATACAGAGCCTATGGCTATGTTTAGCACAAAGCTTTTTGGAGCTTTTTTGGGCAATGAGCGGTAAACAATGAGCTTTTTTATTTTTAGTTTTCGTTTTGCATGAGAGCTATGGGCTTTGCTATTTTTTAGGAAAGCTCATTTTCCCAATACTTCTTTATGAAGCTGTGAGCTTTTTTGGCTACTGCTCACAGCTCACTGCTACTTGATGAGGCGAAAAATGAACCACTTTTAGGGGGTCATTTAAGCCCGGAATTGAATTTATTTGATCAAATATTGCCCTAAATCGTTCCTTTTATGATTTTAGGTACTTTGGGAGTGAATTCTGGAAAAGGAAGCATTTTGGACGTTTTTGGAGCATAAAAGTGAAGAAAACGGCAAAGACTTAATTTTCCATGCTGAGAACAGCACCTGACGGCGTCAAGAGTAAAATCCGTGACGACCCAGTGAAAACCTGAAGGCGTCAAAACAAGGGCGTCAAGAGTTAATATGGTGACGGCCTGCATAAGGGATACACATGACGGCGTCAAACCCAGATCTAGGCAGTCCGAGAAACTATTTGGCAGCGAGATGACGGCGTCAGAGATTTGTTCTTGACGCCGTCACCTCAGAAAAACTATATATATTTTTCTATTTTTTCATTCATAGAGAGGAACTTGTGTGGGGAATACTAGGGCCGAACCCTAAAAACCCTAGGTCGTTTTTTTACTGTATTTTCAACGGTTTTCACCCCTTGAAACCTTTCATGTTCAATTAAGATAAGTCCTCTTTCAATTAATTCAATATGTCTATGTGTTGTTTGAATATATCTTATGCTTGTCTTGATTTCAACATGCTAGGCTAGATCTATCATGTGTTTGCTTAGATGTAATGAAACCTAGATGTTAATTATATGTTGATTACTTGTTTATAGTTGTAATGGATGAATGATTTCAATGTTAGGCTTAAGAAAACTGGCAGATCTCCATTGTGTAACATGCTTGAACGTCTTAGGAAACATGAACCGATATGTACTAGGTTTTATTGGTTGTATTTAATGCATGAGCAAATTCTAATGATCCCATGTTAGGAGCTTCTTAGCCGACTCGACATAGGAGTGAAGTAGGCGCTTATAGGATTGGGGAAGTAAGTACACCACCCCATGAATGGTATTAAGGAATACAATCCGTCATCCACGCAACTGTAACAAGTAATTAACATGTAAAAGATATCTAGGGAGTAGTAAAATCTAAGTAAACACAATTCTCCCATATATTGCTCACACCTTTAGTTTAATTTAGTTTATTTTTATTTTTAGTATTTTATTTTGATTGCATCTTTAGTAATTGGGTTAGTTGACTAGCAACTAATTCCGCCCAACTCCTCCAAAACCGAGATTTTTAATTGCTTTCGTAAAAATATAAAAATACAAAAAGAATCATCCCTCATCTCTAGACCTAGTCTTTAGGTTTTCTAATCCTAGCGACACTATTCCTAGCTAAACGATCAATCCCCCGGTACTTGTCATTATATTATACTACATCGATTAGGTACACTGCCTGGTGGGGGTTGTAAGCTTCTCGAGATCTCTCGAGAGGTAAAGCCTGGTGCAATCCCTACGCACCAAGTTTTTGGCACCGCAGCCCGGGGAATAGTTATTGTCTAGGTTAGAATCTCTTTTTATTAGGTCTACTTGCTAGATTCCTTTCTAGTAAGATTTTATTTTTATTTTTAGGTTCTCTTTAGTCTATCTTTTTTTTCGTGCTTTTGTTAGTAAATTAAATTCATTGATTATTCCGTTGACCATTATGGAAAACGTGAATCCACCCCTTTTCCCTAGAGAAGTGGCTTTGTTACGAGAACAAATTGAGAATGAGATTAGGGAACTTAGGGAGCTTAATAGGTTGATTAAAGTTGAGCTCGACCATGCATTTAGTGACCTAGCGACCGCCTTGTATTCAAATAAGGACCTAGGACCTAATAATTTTGAGAATGTTGTTGAGGAACTTGAGGAAGGGGAAATAGATCCGAAGCTAAATGACTATTTCAATCTGTACCCCACTAAGGAGGAAATCGCATACTATAATAACCTTATTGATAATCCTCGACCTCCTTTCACTAGAATCGAACCCAAGATAAAGATAGGCGACCCTAAGAATGCTAAGGTACCATGTATGATTGGGTATAGACACGTTGACAATGCTTACATTGACTTTAAATCCCCAATCAACATTATGTCCTCAAGTGTTTATAATGATATAGTGAAAACAAGACTTGGGCCTAGAAGGGATCCCAAATACCCCGGTGGAGTTTGTAACTTTGTCGGGAGAATTAAAGGTCTACATGTCTTTGTTGGGAATTTCACTTATATCACTGACTTTATGATTGTTGAAGATCTTGCTAATGTTATCGATTGTCGATTATCCAATGTTGTGTTTGGTAAACCGTTTGTTGAAGAGTCCAAGTTAGAATATGATGAGATAGAAGGGACAATCCGATTTGCGAGTAACACCGATAGGATCACTTATAGGATGCCTAATAGAATGAAAGAATTTCATTTTGTGCCCCGATTTGACTTGGATAACATTGGTGCCTTTAAGGACATCAATGAAGAAGATAAGAAAAAGGCATGGATTATGTATGGGAAAAGAAGAGTCTTTTCTACCAAGATTGCTTGACTCTAGGACCAAAGTATAAAGTCGATAAGGAACTTGCCCATAGGATTATAGGAGCGATTGAGAAAAAGGTGATTGGTTTCTACAAAGAACATTTACAATCAGAGAGTGAAACCAACAATGAGGTCACGTAGTAACCTATGACCTTGAGTCTAGCTACAAGACTCGTAAATAAAGAAAAGCGCTTCTTGGGAGGCAACCCATGTTTTGTGTGATTTTTATTTTGTTTGTTTGTTATTTGCTTCCGTATGCATGCTTAATTTTTATTGTTGGTAGATCATGTTTCAAAACTAAAATAATGAAAATACTTTACTTTGTTGTTTGGCCTAGTCTTAACTTCATCCAAAGGTATTTTTGCAAAAGATAAGTGTAAGGGGAAACCCCAAATATGTTTTTAAGAAACAAAGCCAATCATGATTCTCCACAATATTAAGTGAACATGTATATTCGTATTTGTTAGAGTCAAATGCTTGTATCGAGTCATAATGATGTTTTGCAGGATTTTCCAGGAAGTAGGACGAAGTTTTTCTAGAAATTTTCCGGAAACTTAACATAAGAATTTCTGCAGGTCAAATTTGACGGCGTCACGAGTTTCCTCTTGACGGCGTCACGTGTAAAAATCTGGAAATTTTACCTGTTTTGTTTTTCTAACGGAATCTTAAAGTTTTTGTTGAATCGTTAGTTTTATAATCTCTAGGAAATCTGCAAACATCATTCCACAAGCATTATATCTTACTTTGTTTTCTAGGATTTGTTAGCATATATAGATTACCGCCGATTTTACACGAGGTTGCCTTGTCTGTTTTCTCAGGTTTTACAGGTTATATATGACAAGAAGATGATTTATATTCTGGAAGGGAAGCTTTGATTGTTCATTTTCTTGGAGGAAGATCTAACCTGGCCACCTTATTATCCATACCGAGCGAATCAGGGGAGTATTTGATTTCATTCGTTTTACTTATTTCACTTTTACATTCTTTACTTGAACATTGGGGACAATGTTCATCCTAAGTGTAAGGGGAGGGTAAAATGATGATACCTTACAGATACACTTTTGCTTGAGTTTGTTTGTTTGATAGTAGATGTGTAACAAAACTATGAGAAATACTTGTTAGTGCAATTTTAACGCCAAATTTAAATTTTTTTACAACATTTAGGAGTGAAACTTTAGCCATAGCAAGCGTCTCATGGATAGGAGATTGTATGACTAGCACATAACTGTATCATTCAGAAAAATTTTCCACCCAAATATGTGAGGTTCGCCTTTAGATTTGATAGGAAAAGCATTTACTATTAGTGCTTATGAGTGTACCGGTAGCATTTAGATTCTAGAACTTGCGTTAGTGATGCATCCCGAGACCGCTAGTGAGACTACATTCGTGTAGTAGAATTTACTACATGATAAGAGGCATTAGGATCACCCTTGTGTTAAACCCGTATCATAATTACTTGACCATTTAAGTCATATTACTTGGCTAGTAAAGTCAATTAATTTTTCCCACATCCTTAGCGTTGTACTCATTTTTAGTACACGAAACCCCTAGTACACCCCTCCGAGCCTATCTTTTCGTTTCTAACTTTAAGCATCTTACTTTAAGGAAGAATTTGTTACACCCCACTTAAATGTACACCTAAATCGCCTTAGCCTTCCGTGTATGCACTCATCTTTAGTGCATTATTGTTATTTGTTAAACCCTAAGTTAATTATCTAATTGATTATATGGTTGCTAAGTCGAGTCATATCCTTGTACATATTGTTTTGGGACGATTGGGACTCATGGGTAAAGTATTTGTTTTATGGAGTAATGGGGAAGAACATCATATTATTACCACCATGTGTGCGTTAATCTTAAAAGTACTCCAAGTGTTTTGATTTTCTTAATTCGAGTCATTAAAATAGTTTATTTTAAAGTATGTAAAAATTCAAGTGTAAGGGGAATTTTCATTCCCTATGATTTATTATTTGGATTGTAAGGTAAGAGTGTATTCAAAAAAAAAAAAAAAAAAAAAAAAAAAAAAAAAAAAAAAAATCTAAAAAATCAAGAAAAAGAAGAAAAAAAAACCGAAAAATCAAGAAAAAAACAAAAAAAAAAAACAATAAAAAAAGAAAAGAGAAAAACATACGGACTACCATCCCTTTTCATTTTATGTTTTTGTTATTTTTCATTTATTAGCTTAAGTCGAGTCTAGTCTTGGCTTAGCAACGCCATATTGTACATGTAATTAACCAAGATTGTTAACTCGCCACCAGTAAAGACTGCCTATATCCAACAAAACCGTGTATTTTATATCCCTACACCTAATGTTACAACCCTTTAAAAGCCTCTTTGATAGTTTATCCTAGGTGCTTACGCCATGTGGTGGAGGTTTGATCCTTTCCCAAGCCTATGGTAATCTATTTTGCTATGACAGGTAGTGAGAGATGTTTTCCATTTCCATATTGTGATATATACTTTATTACACCCGAGATATGTGAGTATCTAAACACTATTTGTGAGGTGCTAGTATATGGCCTCCGTGCTTGTCTTTGGTCTTTAGTGGAACGATTATTTGTTGTAATTACTTTTATATTAGTGTTAAATGACCCCTAGCTTGTATTTTGACTAGAATAAAAGCGCATTTGCTTGAGGACAAGCAAATCTCAAGTGTAAGGGTATATGATGTGGCGAAAAATGAACCACTTTTAGGGGGTCATTTAAGCCCGAAATTGAATTTATTTGATCAAATATTGTCCTAAATCGTTCCTTTTGTGATTTTAGGTACTTTGGGAGTGAATTCTGGAAAAGGAAGCATTTTGGACGTTTTTTGAGCATAAAAGTGAAGAAAACGGCGAAGACTTAATTTTTCATGCTGAGAACAGTACCTGACGGCGTCAAGAAGAAAAACCTGACAGCGTCAAGAGTAAAATCCGTGATGACCCAGTGAAAACCTAAAGGCGTCACAACAAGGGCGTCAAGAGTTAATATGGTGACGGCCTGCATAAGGGATACACATGACGGTGTCAAACCCAGATCTAGGCAGTCCGAGAAACTATTTGGCGGCGAGATGACGGCGTCAGAGATTTGTTCTTGAAGCCGTCACCTCAGAAAAACTATATATACTTTTCTATTTTTTCATTCATAGAGAGGAACTTGTGTGGAGAATAGTAGGGCCGAACCCGAAAAACCCTAGGTCGTTTTTTACTGTATTTTCAAGGGTTTTCACCCTTTGAAACCTTTCATGTTCAATTAAGATAAGTCCTCTTTCAATTCATTTAATATGTCTATGTGTTGTTTGAATATATCTTATGCTTGTCTTGATTTCAACATGCTAGGCTAGATCTATCATGTGTTTGCTTAGATGTAATGAAACCTAGATGTTAATTATATGTTGATTACTTGTTTATAGTTGTAATGGATGAATGATTTCAATGTTAGGCTTAAGAAAATTGGCAGATCTCCATTGTGTAACATGCTTGAACGTCTTAAGAAACATGAACCGATGTGTACTAGGTTTTATTGGTTGTATTTAATGCATGAGCAAATTCTAATGATCCCATGTTAGGAGCTTCTTAGCCGGCTCGACATAAGAGTGAAGTAGGCGCTTATAGGATTGGGAAAGTAAGTACGCCACCCCATGAATGGTATTAAGGACTACAATCCGTCATCCACGCAACTGTAACAAGTAATTAACATGTAAAAGATATCTAGGGAGTAGTGAAATCTAAGTAAACACAATTCTCCCATATATTGCTCACACCTTTAGTT
This sequence comes from Artemisia argyi, assembly GCA_030686995.1. Lineage (NCBI taxonomy): Eukaryota > Viridiplantae > Streptophyta > Magnoliopsida > Asterales > Asteraceae > Artemisia > Artemisia argyi. The sequence goes on from CM060687.1 coordinate 75,561,657, forward strand.
TAATTTAGTTTATTTTCATTTTTAGTATTTTATTTTGATTGCATCTTTAGTAATTGGGTTAGTTGACTAGCAACTAATTCTGCCCAACTCTTTCAAAATCAAGATTTTTAATTGCTTTCATAAAAATATAAAAATACAAAAAGAATCATCCCTCATCTCTAGACCTAGTCTTTAGGTTTTCTAATCCTAGCGACACTATTCCTAGATGAACGATCAATCCCCCGGTACTTGTCATTATACTATACTACATCGATCAGGTACACTGCCTGGTGGGGGTTGTAAGCTTCTCGAGATCCCTCGAGAGGTAAAGCCTGGTGCAATCCCTACGCTACCACTACTGCTCACAGCTACTTTTTCCAAACATAGCCTATGTCCATAAGCCCATTACTTAGTCTAATACATGTTATTACAAGGTTCGTATAAGTATAAATGACCATCACCTATAATCCTAACGCTATTTGAATCCCACATATAGCAGCGAAGTAATAGAGGTAAAAATATACCGCACATAGATCACATGTAATTATTACGAACTATTTATAATATATAAATTGTAAAGGCAAAACACCTTTTCTTCAATAAACCTTTCTTGATTCAGTGACAAGCCATACAAGGCTACATGGACATATAGGACACACAATATGTCGATTGATTGCAATAAATCAATACCAGAAAACAAAGAGCTGGCAACAAGCTTTAGAAAACTGCAGATGGCTAAACTTTGGAAGATGTGTAACTTGCATAAATTAGTATTTGCAATCCTGCAAAGTATTAATAACTTTAAATCTCATGTAGTTTTAATAATATGTAAAGTGCACATTTTCGCAAGTGATACAATTGTACTTTTCCAAAAACATGTAGGCCAACAAATTGTTTTCACATGAACCCCCAATAATATTAGCTCATAACACAATATATCTAACTAGATGCCGAAAATTATCAAGAACGAATACCATACGTAAATTGGCTCTGCCGCAACTCGTTTATACTAATTATTATTTAAGAATGAGTTTTTCTAAACATAGCCCTAAGGGCTACTTTTAAGAACCAAATATGCATAATTGTTGGTACATAAAGTCGGTTGAGAGTTTTTTTTTTTTTTTTTTTTTTTTTCCTTTGAAAGGCTAGTTGAGAGATGTCAATGTAAGGGGTAGACTGTTATTATAGAAGGTACAAACAGATAATGTGTATCTGAATATCATAAATGTAACAGCTATATTTAGCAATTTTCTTTTAGAATTACATTGAAACCGGTGTATAAACTTAGGGGCGTCTCCAAGTTCAAGGGCCCTGCAAAAATCAATAATGAGGACTCTAAAATTAATACTATACAAAAAATGTCATCAGTAGTAGGTCAAAATTGAGTAATTTTGTTATAAAAATATACCAATAAAAAGTCTTTAAATTTTAAATAAAATGAGCTCAATATTGGAATACTTTTGATTTACATTTTATAAAAAAATAAGGATTAAAATTTTAAAATTAACTTCTTATTTATCCGGTAGTAAGTCACAATGATTGCAAATATTTGAATAACATAGAAAGTAGACTCATTACAATAATCATTATTAATTTATGGAAGAGTTTTTATATACGTTTTATTTTTAGAATATAAACTATTTTGTTAAAAGAAATTAATGGTATAATACTTGAACTTCTATGTTTTTGTAATTACCTTAACTTAATAGATAAAGAATATGAATTGCATTACATAATTCAGTTACATGAAAACGAATGAATATCAAATTATATAGACATCTGACAAACGAGTTAGTGGTCATTCAAGCGTTTGCTTGAGGTTAATGTGGTATTTCATAGGGGTGTTCAGTATTTTGTTTGACACCGAACAAACCGAAATATAAACCGGACTGAAACCGAATAAAACCAGACCGAAATTTTTAATTGTTGTATGGTTTGGTTTAAAACCAAACCGAATTATTTAATTGGTGTTTGGTTTGGTTTTGGGTTTGAAAATACATAACCAAACCAAACCAAAAAAACCGAATATATATATCTATACACACAAAAAAGTTTAAATTATCATAGGGCTTTGTGGTCTAATGGGTGAAGCTTATTAAGTTAAGCGAGCCTATGTGAGAGTAGTACCGTGTTGGGTGACCAATCGGGAAGTCCTCACTTGGGGACCACAAGCTCTAATGATATCAACCAGCTACCTTAGAAGCCTGGTCATCAAACCTTTGCTGGGTAGGGTTGATTGGTACCATTATGGCACATAGGGTTGAGGTGTCCCTGCCAATCTACACTTTTGATCCAAAAAAGTTTAAATTATACATATACAGATTTTAAGTGTTTATCTTCATAACAAAAAATCCTAAAAATTTAAAATATCGTATAAAACTAACCACTCCTCAAATCAAGGATTGATGCATATCCAAGGAGTTTAACCTACTTGATTCCTATAATTTCACATATACGGTATCCTCTCATACAATAATTTCACACATCATCTGTCATCCAAAAAATGAATCAACAACCCCCTTCTGAAAGCAAATCACAAAAAAGGTTAGTTAGTTCAATTGTTTTTTAACATCATCTACAACTTTTATGTATTAGTAATATTTCAGTTTGAAATTTGTATTTCATTGATGTTTAAATACTGCACTAATTTTTTGTATCATTGATGTTTGAATGGTATGTTGTAAATTCTCCATAGGACACATTAAAAACTATGATTATAATCCTTATATTAATATATCACACATTAGTTTTTCAAAAGCCCCAATTACCTTTTTGTGGATAAGTGTAGTCAAAGTGCCATGGCTGATTATTGATATATCAACTGTCTTATACTCTTATAGCCTCTTAGGTACTTTACAATAATAGAATTAGTATAATATTAGCATGTTATGATCGCTTTAGTACTTAAGTTTTCAGGCACTTTTGGTAAATGAAATGGGTGTGGACAGATTAGTCTTTTATAGATCAATCAAATATGTTCATTTTTCATAATGCCTATAGAATATGACACTTTGAGATTGGTATGTAGCAAATGACAGTAAAAGTAAAAAGTAAAGTAAAGTAACTCCCAATACCGTCTTCCACGGGTTATGGGTCCCAGTACCGTCTTCCACGGTGTATAGGGGAGGTTGAGACGTAGACAACCATACCCCTACCTAAGGTAGAGAAGTTGCTTCCAGTTCTACCAATGGTAGAAAATATATTAAATTGGTATAGCAATTAAAGAACACTATAAACCCAAAAAGAGGTGAAATTTGCGCACTTAGGCAAAACAATAAAGGCAAAATTATCACTTTGAGACAACAGAAAGTACATAACAAATTGACCAATGGCTATAAGACTACTTGATATATGGGCTCATGATTAACTCAACTTCACAAATATACGAGCTCGGCTAGATAGTCGATCTAAAATCGTTTACGTATACCTGATGTAAATTAAAATGCTCATTTGTGTATTTTTCTATTTGTATTCTCTTAAGCCACTGATAAGCCAACATACATGAAGCACTTATACTAAAACTTCAGTTAGTAGATATCAATAATGATATAAAGGTAATCGATTAAATTCAACTTTCTATACTTTATGTTGACTTTTTTCTCTATTTTCTAATTACAGAGATGATATTTTTTGTATCATTTTGAGATGAAATTTTTAGATTTTTAGTTATGAAATTTTTAGTTTCCTATTACAACTTGAAAATGTTGATTGCTTATATGAAAGTGTTAAGTTCTTAACCAATAATGTTACACTTTGAAGAGTGTTAATTTGTTTTGTTAAAAGACAAAATGTTTGTTTTTCATTATATACAAAGGTGAAGAATTCTTATGTTAACGATACTTTCATAAATTTGTCATTGCAAAGTTATCATTTTCTTACTGAAACTTATTTATATTCACTATGGTTTACACCTTGTTAGCATAATGAGGTATGCAGATGAGACAGAGCACATGGAAGTGGAAGATAGAGAGTCTCAAAGTAAACTGGCTTATGCAAAAGACACCCAAGATATCAAAATGGAAGCTGCAGATTCTCCAACATATTTGAACTTGAAGGGTGCTAAGCGTAAAGAATATAAGGAGAGGGCGAAATGTAACTATTGTGCTACTGATTATTCTTGTGATACAAAAGCTGGAACTTCTACACTATGGGGTCATTTGACTAGATGTGACTCAAATCCCATAAACCCACCTACTGATCAGACACACTTAGCATTCAATACAACTAGGGTTGTGGAAACCGGGGAAACAAAACACAGTCTAAAAGCTTGGAGGTTTGATTAAAAAAATGTAGGAATGTTATAGCCGAGATGATAATAATTGATGAATTGCCTTTGAAGTTCATTGAGAATGAAGGTTTTTGAAGATGCATGAAGATGTGTCAACCTGCTCTTGTTGTTCCATCAAGAAGCACAATAACAAGGGATTGTCATCAATTATATGTTGATCAAAAAGCTAAACTTAAAGCTCAACTACAAAAATCTACTCAAAGGGTCTGTTTAACAACTGACACTTGGACGTCTTTGTAGCGTATAAACTACAGTATATGTGTCTCACTGCCCATTATGGTTATGATAGTTGGAAGCTGCACAAAAAATCATCAACTTCTGTCCTATCACTAGCCATCGAGGAAATGATATTGGACGAGTTATAGAGAGCTTTTTGCTTGAGTGGGCTTTGCCAAATATTTTGACTATTACTGTTGACAATGGGAGTAGCAATGATACAGCGGTTGATTATTTGAAAACAAAGTTGGTGAAATGGAATGATCGTTGTATTTTGGAAGGAAAATGGACTCATGTGAGATTTATGGCTCACATCATGAATTTAGTTGTACAAGATGGGCTCAAGGATGTGGGAATTTCAGTTGATCGTGTAAGGGTGGGTGTTCGATGGGTAAGGCAATCACCAACACAATTGAAGAGGTTTAAGGAGTTTGCTGTAATGGACAACAATGTGTGTCAAAAGTCTCTATGCTTAGATGTTCCAACTTGATGGAACTCTACTTACTTGATGTTAAGTGTAGCAATTGAATACGAGAAAGTATTTGATAGATTTTCAGAAGAAGATTATGTGTTTATGCGTGATCTTGGAGAGGGGCCTGAGCTGCCGACTTCAAATGATTGGGCTAACATGAGGAGGTTAGTCGGGTTTCTTCAACATTTCTATCTGCTCACTCTGAGAGTTTAAGGTACTTAATCTACTATCTTCTTGTTTATTTATACTTTATGCAAGTATATAACTTTTAACTTTGATTTTTCTTTTTAAATATTCATGTACAAAGTACATTACCTCAAACACATATCTGGATGCTATCAGTTGCATTGATAGTGTTTTGAAGGAATGTATTGCAAGTGATGATAGTGATTTGAAAAAAGATGGATATGAAAATGAAGCTTAAATTTGATAAGTATTGGGGCGACATAAATAAATTCAACTTGCTGGTGTTTATTGCTTCTCTTTTTTATCTAAGGACAAAAATGGAGTACCTTAGCTTAAGGTCACTCTTAATGGTATGTATGGTGCTGATGATGGGCTAAAGGTTGCAGACTTGTGTGAAAAGGCATTGATTGCGCTATTTAATGATAAGAATTTACTCAAACCAGAATGCAAGGAGCGTTTCTTCTTCATCATCTGATGCTACAACCTAATCCTTTTCCACTAGCCAAAGTTTTCATGATAAGGGTTTGTTTGGTAGTTCAAGTGATGCAATTACAACACTTAGAGAGAAAAACATGGCTGAGGTGAAAAGGGGAAAGACGAAATTGGGTGTAGCAAACGATTCCAAGTCCGAGTTGGATAGGTATCTGACTGAGGAGATTGAGGGAGACGAGGCGTATTTCAAGAGTGGTGACTTTGCTGTTTTGGGTTGGTGGAAGAGGAAAAGCCCAGCTTTTCCTGTATTTTCCCTCGTTGCTCGTGATATTTTCGCAATTCCAATATCAACAGTGGCATCTGAGTCTACCTTTAGCACCGGAGGTAGGGTGCTTGACTCCTTTAGGAGTTCCTTATCTCTAGAAACTATTCAAGCACTAGTATGTTGCCAAGATTGGGTCCGTTCAGATGATGTTGCAGTAATCTCGAAGATCACATTGATGACCTTGAAAATTTTGAAGATGGTAACTTAGTGTTTACATTCTTTATAGCCTTTTATTTATTTATGGATCTTATATACACATTTGACACATGTGACTTTTCTATTTATCTTATATTTTCCACTTCTTTTTTAGAAATGAGAACAACATCTGATGCAAACCTTGGAGAAGATGTGTGAAGTTGCAATGGGGATTGGATGCTTGAAGATGGAATACTCAAGCATAAGACTTTTGAAGACCTTTGTCGAAGAAATTTTTATCTAATTTTGCTTTCGTTTATTTCCGTTAAGTTATCAAACCTTTTGGTTTCTTAAACATTTATTATGTTGATTTACTTAAGCACTTTGTGACACGTTTTGATTTGGTAGTTTTATTTGAACTATAGGTTTTTATTTGTGACTTTTAGATTACATTTAGAAGTTTACTTGAATTTGTTTTTCTTGGTTTTAACCGAAACCAAACCGAATTCTAATTTGGTGTATGGTTTTGTTTTATCCGTTCTATAATTGGTTTTGTTTTGTTTTGTTTTTAACTTTTAAAATTTTCAAACCGATTAACCCGAACCGTACAGCCCATGAAACCAAAAACCGAACCGACGAACATCCCTAGTATTTCAGGCACGTTCCATTGTACTTAACTTTTCTGCGATTAATATACTTTACTGGCGTAACCCTTTAACAAAAAAAATGAATAAAAAAAAGAATTATATAAACATATGCAATATTTTCTTTTTTGCAAAGAAAATAAAGTAACTAAACTCTTTTAAGTGAATATACCATAACAGTTTTAATCCTTGTACACATTTTCTTTTAGTTTTATCCTGAAATAATTATCAATACATAAATATACAAGTTGAAATTAAAGTTTACCATATAACTTTAGTCAAAATTATTATTAACAAAGTTAAATGAAATCAATAATTATACTTATTATTAAACCACATTGTGTTCGACGCCGTTTTGGGGGAGGGTTTCCCGCCATTTTTCCCGGGCTCCACAGGCCCATAATTTTTTGCCCTTCCAGCTGCCTGTTGTCCGCTCCCAAAAAAAACAAGTGTTTATATCGGTGTCTCTAGAATCCACCACATCCCCTCACTGCCTCACAATCAGACTGATGCCAAAAGTTTGATTCCAAAAGATGGTGTGATAAGAGCTAATACAGAAGATTCAGAGCGGCAGTTCATCAAATCTACAAGAAAGGTATAAAATTATTTATATTTATATAAAATCTATTCGGAAATTAGGGTTTTGTTATAATTTGGAGGTTTTGCTAATTTGGGCCTTTTGTTATAATTTGGTTGATCTTGGGGTTTCGCAGATATTTGATGAGTTGTTTATCAACAACAAAAAGGTTTGCAAGCCCTAATTTCATTATCCTTTTGGTTAAAGGTTCTGGCTGAAGATGCGTTAGGCTGTTTGTTTTAATTATACTTACTTTTTTTTATTGGTTTCGTCTTTTTCTTTTTTCAGGAAACCATGAGTTATCATGCCTTTTTGGAAGCCTCATAGATTCATAGCAAAACCAACAACGAGCAGGTACGGTTTTTTTGTTTAACTTATGTATATTATTAATATGTCTCTTTTGCCTAATTTATGTATTTTAATAATATGTCTGTTTCAATCTTTTTTGCATTGCTTTCGGTGTCGATTGCTTTTTGGTTTTAGGCTGTTGCATAAATTGGTGTTTCAGGTTCTAAAGATAAGTTATAACTTGAAGCTTAGTTATTTATGTTGCTCGCGTAGTCACATTCTTAGATTATAATATCTTTTTTCATGAACTTGCAGCATGTAAAGATGTGGTGTCTATAAGATCATTTCAGTTGGCTTAAGGAGCCTTTGAACGATGATATAGAATGGGTTATGGTGGACATGGGATTGTTGACCCAGCGCTTTTGAACGATGATGGGAACCTTGCACCAAGTACCAACAAGGAAGGTATAGAAGAAACAACGGGTTACATGCTTCGGAGGTTAGAAATCACAGGTACTTTCCCTCGCCATCTCTTATAAGGATTTTAAGTAACGTACACTCGGCTGAACAATAAGAATTCCCATATACAATAGCACTTATATGGGGTTTTGCAGTTTATTTTTAACATGCCAAATGGATTAAGCAACTACATTCAAACTAAAGTAGATCGTCTGGGATAATTTACAATGGATAGAACATCATAATTCTTTTAGTATATAATTTTCATTATTATTCTAATATCATAGTTCTGATCATTGTGCAGCTATGTGTGGGCTGTTGCAAGTAAACAGCCAAAGGATCCAAATGGGTAGACCTTTGTTGACGAAAACTAAAATCTGCTTCTCCGGCCTTCAACCTACCATGGAGGAGACCATCATGATTCAATGGCTGTTCCAGAAGCTAAAGCCAAAAGAAAAGCAAATAAACACAACAACGACATTCGAAACTTCAGGTAACCAAAAAGTATTATAGAAACATGATTCACTAAGAAGTTTTAACTGACCATCCAAGTTAATCAAAACAAGCTAAGAGCTGAACATAAGGTTAAATGAGCTATTAGGTCTTAAAAGCAATCTAAAATAAGCTAAGCTGATCCTAAGAAGCACTTCCTAATAAGCTGGAAACAAACAAAAAATTGCCTGACCAAAACTAATCCAAACAGTCCTACTAGGCAACTTTAAGCTGTTGCACAAGTGAAAATACTAAAAGCTAATGTATGATAAGTTGTAACAGAGAGAGAGAGAAGACGGAAAAGAACTTATAAAATCAATTTTCAAAGATTTTTTTAATAGTTTAGACCCTATAAATAAGCACTTGTAATCTGAAAGATGGGAAACTTAGGCAAATTTTGATTTTCAAAACAGTCTAACATTCCTGATTGCAGCCACAAAATAAGCACTCAAATAAGCTCTATATCCCTAAATAAGCAAACACAGATCAAGCTTATACTTCTAACTATTTGTACTCCAAATTTTAAACAAAAAAGCACTTCTTGATAAGCAGATTTAAAGCTGAAAATGATGGCACTTAGACAGATGTGTAAACAGCAGACCTAAGAAAATTATATATGATCTTCACTAAGAAGTTTTAACTGAACTGTGGAAAACTAGAAGGGGGGGTTGAATAGTTTTCCCCTCTTTTTCATTTTATAAAAATTTTGTTTCAAAATGTTGATTCGAATTTATTCAATTGTTTGTTTGGAAAACCTTTAATTAGAGTTTAGTATGAAAACACCATATAATCAATATGATCAATTATATACGTAAGCTTTTGGAAAAACTTAGTTTTATGAATGGAGCTTTGGTCGGTATTTGTGTGAATACATTTTCCTTTTAAAATCTTAAAACGTTTTGTATCAAATTATCTATCAAGTTAAACTTAATATGAGAAGTGTGAATAATAATCTATTTGACCATATCATATAATTATACACACAATCACAATATTAACTTCTATGTACAACACAATCAATCATCACAACTATATAAGCAACAACTAAGACATATAGGCAAGCATAGATGTAAAGCGATAAATACAAGAATAAATGAAAGAGATAAGAGAAAGGAAATGCAAACCGGACACGATGATTTATAGTGGTTCGGCTACAAGGACACCTTCCTTGCCCTACTCCACTCCCCGAGTCACCTACTCGAGAGTTTTCTTCACAACTAAACAAGCTCCCTTTTGGCGGAGAAAACCGTACACAACTTTTGCTTACACCATTTAACGACACTAAGCTAAATGTCGAGTTCTAATAGTAACTAGAACCAATCTCACAACACTACTTCGATCACTACACAACTTCTACACGACTTCACGACTTCTTCATGGCTTCACGACTTCACGACTTCTTCATGGCTTCATGACTTCACGACTTCTTTACTACTTCATAACTTCTTCTATACTCCACTACATATTCACACATCTACTTCTTCACAACTTCATGACTTCTCCACACTACTACTTCTTCCCACTACTTCTTACTCACTCATAAACTCACTACTAAGTAAGATCATCTTGATCTACTTATTACATATACATAACTCACAACATTACATAAACACTAACTAGATCCTAATACATCTTTGGCTTTATGATAGGGAGGATTCTTCTCTTGCACTTTGAATGGTAAAGGATTGGATCACTTGAAACAAAGACTTATAATCTTATGATCAAAGGATTTAGAAGGATGTTTTGAAGGGATTGGGACTGAAAATTTTCGTGCACAAGGTGAGAAAAATCTGTGGAATGAACCAGTATTTATAGGGGAAAAAATACTGTTTAGGAGCGTGGGCGGTCCCCTTAATTGTGTGGCCGGTCCCCTTAATTTACTAGCCGGTCCCCTTAATTAATTAAGGGGGCCGCCTAATAAAAAAATATTTTTTCTTCAGAATTTTTGTCTTTTTGTGGGGAAGGTTTTTCTTGAAGAATATGACCGTTTTTTGGGTAGAAATTTGAACTCAAAATATTTATTTTTAATCAAATATTTCTTATAAATACAAAATTGTTTTGTATAAGTTTAAAAATATTTGTCACACTTTAATAAAATGTAAGGTTTGTAAAAATAAAAATTCCTTTGATCATAAAATGTATTAGACATTTGTTTGTACATACCTTAAATGATTGTTGAGGCAAACTCGAGACATTGAGATGTCAAGGCTTGTTGACGTAAGAATGCATAGATGAATTGTGATCACAAGTAACTTAAGCACTTTACGTTATATGTTGTAACTTACATCTTTGTCATCATCAAAACATGAAGAGAATGTTTAGATTAAATATCGTAATATTCATGCCAACATGAACATCCAAGTTAATTATCAAAGTTTCTATGTTTAAATTATATATGATCTTCATTTGCATTCTTACTGATATCGATCAAACACTCCCTAATCTTTGATATTGTTGTCTTGGCAGGCACACTTTCAACCTCTCGAACAATCAGAGACACGAAATATGGAAGGTAGTTGAGAAGCTGCTTACAAATAACCAAGTGTGTGACGTGCAAACAGGTGGTGACGTATACGTCAAAGGACACCTAAAATAACAATGTTGAAGATGACTGCCCAGACTCAATCCACCAACAAAACCATGAAACAGAACATAGGTCGCCGCCTTTACATATAGGTATCCATCAAACTTTTTAATGCTTATCCTAAGCTTAGCCAAACAGTTCCGATCCATTTATGCACTGAGTAAAAATTATAGGCCCATAACATTCTCGACACACACAAGTAGGAGAATTTGCATAAAGCAAAAGTAGAAGTTTCTATTTCTAAAACTTGAGGTTTATTTTCATTTTTCTAGACGTGAAATTTTACTTATCATGGTATGTTTTTACGCGAGGTACGTTTTCAAAAGTAGAAGTTTATATTTCTAAATCAGTCAAAATTTACTCGTGGTATGTTTTTTTTAGACGAAATTGGAAAAGAAGAGAATATGGGTATGGTACTAGAAAAACACGGACTGGGTACTTTCAGTAGACTTTTTTTCATTAAAAGGACAGATGATATATTAGAAGATCCTAGCAAGAGTCTAGGACAAGGATACATGGAAACAAGTTACATTGTAATAGGAATACAATTTTGAAGGTTGCAAAACCAACTCAAAGCTTTTCTACATCTATTATAAACCCAAATGTTAGTAAAATGTTTAATATCGTTGACGAGAACCTCTTTCTTGGTCCGTATATGTGAAATACTGAAATGTTTACTCTCCCTTTTACATTAAGCAATTTTGATCATCAGATTCCTAATTCAGACTTTACAGTCAGATTGGTTTTTGTAATATTTTCATGAGCTTTCAGTTTTGGTTTTGATGTACCCATTGTAGCTGCGTGGATTATTGTTTTGAATTGTAATCGCTTTATTCTGCTTGCAGTTTCATAAGCGCATTGTCGTTCTTTTCTAAGCCGTTATTTCCATATACACTTATATGGCAAATTGAAAAACATGACGAATCCCGGTGTTCGCTGATGGATGGCTGATTTTAGCGATGGTATTCCATTTGATGCCTGCTTCTACTCAGGTTTGTCTTTTTCTTGAAATTCATGTTAACCCAATTGGGCTGCTTCAAATAGAGGGTAATTATAATTCAGTTAAAGTAGAATCTGGCCAATGCAACATAGTCTTTTATATATGGTGACGGTCCAATTTCTTTTTCGTAACCATCCAGGATGATATTTACCTGGTAAGGATTCTGTGGACCAGAAACAGATGAGACTAAAAAAACACAGACCATGATACTAAAAAATACACTTTTTTACTTTTTTATAAATGGACTTCGATTAATGTTGGGATTTAAAGTATGGGTTTTCACAACTTTGGCAAAGATATCTAATAGTTTTAAAATAACAATAAATTATGAAGGGGCGTAGTTAAAAAGTCACGGACAGTAAGCAGATAATGAGTGTCGGCAAACAATGGTTTTTTTTAAGAACGGCCGTCGGTTGCAATCTGCAAACAAATAATGTGTGGCTGCGGTCTAATTAAAAGATTTGCATTTTTATTGTGTTTCTTACTTATGTGTTGTGTATCTTACAGAGGCTCAGCCACCACGCGTGCTCCCTTAGCAGATGGAGATAGGAACGATGTGACTGTCACAGACCTTGGAAGAAAAAGTACAAAGGGTATATTTCTTTTTCTTCTTTTCGTTTTTCCCGTAATTTAAGATCTAATGAGTTTTTTTATTTTTATTTTTTATTATTTTTTTTACTGATGTGAGTTCAGTATCTTCCAAAATTTGAAATGACAGATATAGCATGGGTCATACAACATATTAAGCTAATTACAGATATAGCATTTAAATGATACATGTAACAGCCGTATGCAGAGACATGAGAATACAAAACGAAAGTTAGTATACTTTAGGCTAATTACATGACCCTCGCATTTTATGGTGTTCTGTTGCACTAACTCACATTTTTTTCACCCTTTTTTGGCAGGACCTTTATCCGATAATTTACTGCTTATTGTTGGTGACATTTGGAACTAGGGAAAATGGTAACTATCTTCTTATTTCCAAATCAAAACTTTTTTTTTTACACTTATAGGTTTATATATTATTTTTACAATTGTATCTTAATTGAGATATTTTCTATACCAATAGGTGAAGTTTACAGCTGAGGAGCTTCGTAGAAGCATAGATTACAACCACGACATTCTTAGCATATTTGTTATTGCTCATGGTGATTATGGTATGTAAACAACTTTTGTACTGCATTAACGTTCTGTAACGTGTTTTAAAAGGATGCCACATTTTTTAAATAACTACATGATGGTTTCTACGTATTATATGTTTCTGATGCATCAGATACTTATTTGTTGTGTTTTGTCGATCGGAATTGACATAAAAGGTGTGTGATTATTTCGTGTTTGCTTCTAGAATAGACAATGTCATAGTAACTTTATGTGGTTTTATTGCAAAAAAATGAAAACGTCAAGCTTCTAATTGTATTTTGAAATCTCCAAATATTAACTATCAGAAAATGCAAAGGTTTATAAAAAAAGGAAAATGGATATTTTTGTAACAGATTTATGGTTGTTACAATTTTTAAATCGTCTATTATTGAGATTGATTTGTACATCCGATTGTTATTTAACCGTAAATCTGTTACAAATTTTAATGCTTATATAACAATCTGTTACCAGGTAGCAACGTATCAGCTGGCTTGCCTGCCTTAGTCAACCATATGCATTCATTTAGTCGAGGTAAATTCTTATACAAATTAAAAGATTATAGTCATTTTAATTCCTTTAGGCGTCTTCTTACATATCTTAACAAATACCTACAAAAGGCTACGGTCTACCGACGTTTGCGTAACACACGTGGGTTCTCGACAGTTGAGTGCAAATTAACAAATCAGTTGTTGCTTTGTTCGGTTGTTGTAAACACTGTACGGCCAACGGTTTAGGTTACACTAAATGTTTGTTATCTGTGACTGCGCATCGAAGTTAGAGAAAGGGCTCGCACAGACCCCTTCATCCAATAAAAAGATATGGGATATGGTATTGTCCTTCCAAGCTAAACTCATTAACTAAAAATCTGTAACTGCTTAACAGTTCTGCATACACATTAATAATTTTTTTTGCCAGTGGTAACAGCATTACTTTAAGCCTCTAGAACGAAATGGCGACTAAGTTTGAATTGCAACTTGCTATGGAGTTAGAGCAGCCTATTATCATGGCGGTAAGCTCATGTTTGGCTAAGCGATTCGGTGGCATGGTACAACTGTCAGGAACCCCAGCCACGTTTTACTATCTCAACCCTCAAATCCCAGCGGCAAACTACATCCGTCCAGTGTAAGTATATCACATCGTAGGCAAAAAAAAAAAAAAAAAAAAAAAAAAAAAAAAAAAAAAAAAAATTGACATCCTTTAGTTCCTACACACCCCCTTTCTCAATTGAAGCAACAGGAAAAAAAGAAGCAACAAAAGACATGGCTCCATCGTCTGTCAGAAAACAAGTATTCGAAGGTTCAGCGTAAGAAGAAGAAGCGCCACATCCTATCCTAAGAAAGCCAAAACAGTTGCTGAACATGCTGATGATTAGCAACACAAGATGGTCTACAAGCTTTTGTATCACAACCATGTAAAGGTTAAAAAGAACTAGCAATGTCGAATCTGTATGACTGTTGTAAAAAAACTTAACAACGTAGTATCGGTAGGAATGTTGTATAGAAACCTTAGAAGGTTTAGGTGCCCGAATTATACAGTAACGCACAAATTTTGGGCAGTCTTTGCAGCGTAGCTGCAATAAAATTACCGCATAAAGTAAAGTGCCTAAGAGCACACATTTTGATCACTGTTTATGTTATGCATACATCATTGTTATCTACTTTTGCAGCAAGTATACTAATATTCAAACACACAACCAGTGTTCTGAAAAGCTCAAGGCGCACTAAGGCGCAAAGGGGGCCGAAGAGCCTCGAGTCGAGGCGCATTCCAAGGCGCGGGATTCATGAATGCGAGGCGCACTAAAAGCATTAAGTTTTTTATAACATATGTGACCATTTATGTAGCTTAAATAATACAAAATAACATTAAAATACTTAATGCATAACACATATTGCCATTATAAATATTAAAATGGATTGGTTGTTACTTCTAGAACGGATCAACTCTTTTGCTCGATGACCTATATAGAAATTAAAATCCATATCAGACTAAATATGTTTGTGTCCTACACTTGTAGCTTACATCTAACAAAGCTCACAATTTAACCCAAAATATCAAGTAAGCAATATATTAATATTCAAGGCACAATGCTACATTTTCATGATAATATGTCGTAAAAAAATATTTAATGAAACAAAATAACTTCTTAAAGAAAATTTCAATCAATAAAATAAACATAAAATCAATTTAAATTTAGAAATCATATAAATACACACCTATGACTTAAAAGGCCCATGCATTATATCTTAAAAAAAAAAAAAAAAAAAAAAAAAAAAAAAAAAAAAAAAGTCCCAAGGCGCAAAATATTGCCTAGGCGCAAAAATCGCCCGAGGCGCAAAGGCGCAAAAATCGCAAAAGCGCGCGATTTTTGTGGGAGTCATGCATGTCATGCGCCTCGAGTCAAAAAAATCCCCAAGGCTAGCGCCTTGTGCGACTTAGCGCCTAGGCGCGCCTTAGGCGCGATTTTGACAACTTTGCACACAACACGTTGTTCCGTTCGTGTTTGGTATACACATGCAAACAATAAGTGACCAAAAATGAAACACAATGTAATAGACATAATAAAACAAGTTAACAAACAGGTACAGTCACACACGATTTGTCAACCAATAACATAGGAAACATTTAATTCATATTTGAGGCAGCAGAAGACGCGGCACGGGCTTATACTTTATTTCTACAAAATCGGCTCGCCAAAAAACCAATAGAAAAAAACAGGCTCGCCCGCAACGCGGCAGCCTGTCGCCATTCTCGTTAATAGTTAAAGGATGAAACTGTCTTTTAATATAATTTTCAAAAGTCAAACTAGTAGTAAAAATATTTTTTTAATCTGTTTGTTTTTTGTCGGTAAAGAATAATTTAAGACAGAGATAGTTTCAAATAATACACCGCCGTAACGCGTAAAGATTGTATTTCTAGTTAGTTTTGCTAAATGTCAAAACATGTATTTATTGCTGGTCAAATTTTTCTTCAATAACAAACTCGTTTTTAACGTATATCTATGTAATACTTTTATTTTATAAAATTATTTTTATTTTTGGTATTAAAAAATAAAGACCTGTTCTCAAACTTGAAAAATAAATTAAATTAAAGAAAGAAGGCCAATCTCATGGTTTGCTATTTTTTTCTTTTATTTCACCCCACCTTAGATTTCAAACCCGAGTGCTCCATGCCTCCTTTTTCTCCGGAATACCCCACCAACTCAATCCAATCCACTTCATAAACCCTTTTCAAATCCGTTCCTATAGCGGACGCCAACCTAATATTCCATTCCACTTAATAATTCAACCAAAAGTCCACCTTTGTAGTAGTAGACTTACCGGGAAACCGGTTTACCCAGTCACCACCGTCACTCACCTAAACCCCTTTTTACCGACACTTCCCGTCCCCACTCTCCACTAACAATAATAACCTTGTTTTTATTCTTAAAATTAAAGCTCATTTGAACAAATCGGGAAGTCCTCCCTTGTGGACCACTGCCCTGTCGGTACGATTTCAAAGTCCTTCAATGAAGGTTTCAACCCACAAGGGTTCGAATCTGGAGAAGGCAGGGTTTACTTCAATTTAAGTGTCGTGCCTTCGGGCGGCTTAAGTTGAAGGTTTTCCCCCATCGGGTTTCAAATTGGACTTGGATTTCCCCAATGAAAGTCAATTTTCAAAAAAAAAAAAAAAAAAAAAAAAAAAATTTGAATTTCACTTGCATTTCCATTCGCATTTAATTCATCTCACTTTTTCTTTATTTTTTTATTTTGACTATTTAAAACAACAAATAACTATCTTACATTATACAACTACAAATTATCTTAGGCTAGTCACAAAAGGACCAAACGATCGAGTATAGTGATCGATTTCATTCGATCGTCCATATTGGAGTGATTCTATTGTCAGACGAAAAAAACCCAAATGGGTCATGTAGCCGATCGATAATCGCGTCATTTTTTTTGTTTGTGTGTGTATTAATTAATTAAAAGAGGTATTTTTGTGGGGTATTATTTTTGTAGTGTAGGTCGTCTTACTGGGGCACCCAATCGCCTGCAAGTCGCTGGAGAGAAAAAGCTGACGTGGCAGAGAAAAAGAGTGGGATTGAATTCCCTTACTGTGATGCTCTAAGAGTTTGAAAATTTCTCGCACAACAAAAATTTGTTTTATCTCAAAATAAGTTATATCCTCTCTACGAAGTATCTCTTTTGGGTAATATATGAGCCATTTCATCGAAACATCTGATTTCACTCGCACATTCAAAACTTGGTCTTTATGACTCAAGTTAAAATATTCATTTTGTAACTCATTATTTCATTTTACGTTGTTCCAAACCAACTAAATTTTTATTTATTAAAACTACAAATAATTATATAAAATGTCTTACACAAAAATAAAAAAAAATTACATTAACTTTATACTACGAGTACTAGTTTATTTATAGTTTTGATGGTTTAAGGGTATCAACTAAAAACTTAACATACAAAAAGGTTTTCAATGAAAAAAAAAACATATTATAAAAGTCATCTTCTCCGTTTAGATGTCAGACACAGTAAAAAAGACACATAAACACACACTAAAAATACACACAAGCACAAACTCAACACAAATATTAACTTTTAACAGAATACTCGTAAAAAAATGATTTTAGCTCAAGCCAATGAATTGGCGTTGGCTTTGGCACCCGTGAGTCTCGATAAATTTCTTTTGTATTTGATAAAGATCATATTTAATTATGAAAAATATACTATTAGTAATAACTAATAAAACTTTTTGGAATACGAAAGTGATCATTTGTTATTGAATGAAGTATTTTATTACGAGTAGTAAATAACAATAATTATTATTTTTTCTGTCTCAAAATTATTATCCACTAAAAAATAAAAAATAAAACAGACTGTTCAAAAATAAAACAACAATTTTTTTTTTTTTGCCTTAAAAAAAAAATAAAATTACTTGGCAGTCTTCAAAAGTAATAAAGTGACATTTTTTTTCCCTTTCGACAATTTTCTTACATTTAATTTTGTTAATAATAATTTTAATTAAAAATAATACGGAGTATGATAAATTAAAACAATTTAAAGTTTAAACTTATAGTTATAGTAGTGGATTACCCAAAAAAGAAACTTTAATAATAACATTTGGACGAGAGTGAGAGTATATTATTTTTATTTTTATTTTATTTTATTTTTAATTTTTTTAATAGACAAATAAAATTTCATTTACATTCGACTTGCATTTCATCCCCATCTCCCCAAATACGTTATTTTCTCTCTCTAACTTACCTTTCAATCCCTATATTTTATAAAAAAATAAAAAAATACTTGTGGAAATGGATATATAAATACTCAAAAAACATAGGTTGTATCGACAAGTATCTGAATCAATCGTTATCGAGTGAGAAAGAAAGAAAGAAAGAAAGAAAGAAAAATTAAATGGAGTTTGAGGAACTGATTATTTGCTACTACCACTTTCTGTTCCTATTCTCATAAATCTTTTCTTTCTTTTTTTTACATTTTTTTATAACAGATCTGGGTTACTTTCTAGATCAGCTAACTAATTTTTTCTCGGTAAGTTTTTTTTATATATTTTTATATTTTTGTTGATGTTTGTTTGACTTGAATCTAATAAGCGGTTAAAGATGCGATTTTTATGCTAGTGATTCATGGTTGATTTTATCCATAGATTGAATATTATTTGTTGACTTAATATATATATTTTTTATCATATATTTATGTTGTAGATCATGATATTGTTTTTTTCTTTTATTGAAGTTTCATGGATCTTGATTAGTTTATATGTTAGAAAAATGATAAAGTTTGAATCTTTGATGAAGATCTTTATTTACTTTGTTGATACTTAACTATATAAAAAATATAACTTTGATTAGCCTTAGATCATTTAGATATTAGTTTTTTGTTTAATATTGTAAAATGAATATGTTATATGATCTTGTTTATGTTTTTTTTAGTATAGTACTAGTGTTAAATGATGTATGTGTGTTTGTGTATGCAGTGTATTGTTTGAAGAATGTGTAGTGGCCCTGAAGAGAATAATAATAATAATACTGCTTCATCGTCAACCGAGTTAACGGATAAATCAGATAAGGAAAAATCTAACAAGATGGTCATGAGTCCACTAACCGTGGAGACCGGAGATTCTTTTTCGAGTTTACTTGAGTACGCAGCTAACAATGACTTTGAGGGTTTTAAACGCTCTATTGAGAATGATGACTCGGCTATTGATGAGGTTGGGCTTTGGTATGTAAGGAAGAAGGGGTCGAAGCAGATTGGTTTAGAGCATAGGACGCCGTTAATGGTCGCTGCTACTTATGGGAGTTTGAGTGTTTTGAAGCTGATTGTGGAGAAATCCAAGGTTGATGTGAATTTCGCGTGTGGGCCGGATAAGTGTACTGCGCTTCATTGTGCGGCGTCTGGTGGGTCGGTTGATGCTGTTGAGGTTGTTAAGGTGCTTTTGTCTGTTGGTGCTGATCCGAATATTGAGGATGTTAATGGGCATCGTCCGGTTGATGTGATTATTGTGCCTCCGAAGCTGTCGGGGGTTAGAGCTTCGCTTGAAGAGATGCTTATGAGTAATGCTTCGGATGGATCGCTTGGTGATTGTAAGCTGACTGTATCTGTGGCGACATCAAGCTCATGGTCCCCGACGCTGTCGTCTTCACCAGAGAATGGGTCTCCTTGTTCTCCTTCAGAGTTGGTGTCGTCTCCAACGATGTCAAAGTTTAACGACACTCCTGTGAACTACACTTCAGAGAAAAGGGAATACCCGATTGACCCGTCTCTTCCGGACATAAAAAACAGCATTTATTCTACTGATGAGTTCCGGATGTTTTCATTCAAGGTTCGACCTTGTTCACGAGCCTATTCTCATGATTGGACTGAGTGTCCTTTTGTTCACCCGGGAGAAAATGCACGACGAAGGGATCCGAGGAAGTATCATTATAGCTGTGTGCCGTGCCCTGATTTTAGGAAAGGTGCTTGTAGACGTGGGGATATGTGTGAATACGCTCATGGTGTGTTTGAATGCTGGCTACACCCTGCTCAATACCGTACCCGTCTGTGTAAAGATGGTACAAGCTGTGCTAGACGGGTTTGTTTCTTTGCACATCTTCCGGAAGAGCTTAGGCCGTTGTATGTGTCTACTGGCTCTGCTGTCCCGTCTCCTAGGTCATCTGCTGGTGGTGCTAGTGTTATGGATATGGCAGCAGCTTTGAACCTTCTACCTGGTTCACCCTCGTCAGTCTCGATGATGTCTCCTGGTTTCAGTCAACAGATGTCCCCATCGGGAAACGGTGGTCCACACTCTCCGGTTGGTTGGCCTCAGCCAAATGTCCCGACACTCCATCTTCCAGGAAGCAACCTACAGTCAAGTCGTCTCAGATCTTCTCTCAGTGCTCGCGATATTCCACCAGATGATTTGAGCATGTTGCAGGATTTTGAGTCTCAGATGTTAAATGACTATGCGTGTTTCTCACAATCACGGCCTGGTTCACTCTCCTTAAACCGCTCTAGCCGCTCTAAAACACTTGCTCCTTCAAATCTTGAAGATTTATTCTCGGCTGAGCTTACTTCTTCACCGCGATACTCTGACCAGGCTGCATCTTCTGGTGTCTTTTCGCCATCACACAAATCAGCGGTTCTCAATCAGTTTCAACAGCAGCAGAGCATGCTTTCACCTATAAATACAAATGTGTTCTCTCCAAAGAACGTTGACCATGCTTTATTGCAGGCTTCTTTTGGCGTTTCATCACCTGGAAGGATGTCTCCACGAAGCATGGATCCAATATCTCCAATGGGTGCTCGTCTTTCTGCTTTTGCACAGCGTGAGAAGCAGCATCAGCAGCTGCGTAGTCTCAGCTCAAGGGAACTTGGAACTAACATCCCTTTTAATGTCGGGTCGCCTGTTAATAATAATAATATTTCATCTTCTTGGTCAAAATGGGGATCTCCAACTGGTAAAGTGGATTGGTCTGTTAATGCAGATGAGTTTGGTAAATTGAAAAGGTCATCTTCATTTGAGCTTAAAAATGACGGTGCGGAAGAGCCTGATTTGTCATGGGTACAATCACTTGTGAAAGAATCACCACCCGAGATGATGAAAAACAAGTCTGCTGATGCACCACCGGCTTCCAGTAATAATGGTAATGGTGGTGCTGGTGGACCATCCGGTGAGGATCTTTCACGTGGTGAATCAACTGATCATTCAGTAATAGGTGCGTGGCTCGAGCAGATGCAACTTGATCAGCTCGTAGCCTAAGCAAAGAGATGAATTCATATTCATTTTCACTTAGATATTGACGAAACAAACTTATTTCTAGATATAAGTATATATTCTTTTGGGGCGTTGGTTCGTTCTTTCATGTGGGTTGGTGGTATAATGGGCAGGTGGGAAATGTTTTGTTGCAAAACATGTTCAAATTTTATATTCTTTTGGTTTCAAAGATAATTTGGAAAGCTTGTTCTAATGGCAGAAAAGCAGAAGAATGAAGAAGAAAGCAAGGCCTATAAGATTTGGGTATCGTTTCTTCCATCTCTGTTATTTCATAATTCTAGCACATTTGTTTACAATTTTTATATGATGTTTCATTCATGTTGAAACAATTTTCAATTTTCATTAATATTTCCATTTGTCTAAAGCAAGTACTGATCTCAAAAGACTTATTATTGGGGATGGATTTTGTGCTTACTTAATTTGTATTGTGGCACAAACAATCCACCTTTTTATTATGTAAAACATATTATAGCTATTATTTTGTTTCTTCCATCGGTATTTATATTTGGTTACATTGTACGTCGTTTATATAGTGGTCCCGGGTGGTTAGAATTTGGCAAATCAAATTGGTTGTTTAAAGTGAAACCATGTGAGATTCCTCAGTAATCAAAATCTGGCAGGTTGTTTAGATTTTTGTTGTATGTGAGGGGGTTACGTGATGTTTGTTTGGAAGAATGTATCTGGGTCGTTTTGAATTGTCAATTCTGAATACTTGGCTTTGTTTGTCATGGCTAATGGGTTGGTGTCTTTTAGCGATTCTGCATAACGAGTTTAGAGTTGCATTGGTTTTAGTGGGAATGCGTCAACAGGTCTCCTGAATTGGTTGGGATGGCAGATATAACGGGTCCCCTGAATTATTAGGGTGTGTTGGAGTTATGGTATTTCGGCTTTCTAGAAGTCTAGGCCAAATCTAACTGTATATATCTGATTAGTGCTTTATTGGGAGTGTACAAATCGTTAAGCACGGTAATTTTTTTTGAACGGCATTAAGCACGGTAATTATGTCTGCATAATTATGTGGACATGATGGTGTGTTTATTTTTGCCACAGCTCTACAAATGTTTTCCTATTTAGGTACCAAACATATCATGTGGTTTAGGGATACAAAAACTACATTTAGGTAAGCAATGGTGTACATCATGAACATATCATGTGGTTCCTTTAGGTTTTATCGTCCCTCTCAACAGTTGGCGCCCCCACCAACTCCGGCTATCTTTTTTTCTTTCTTTATATCTAAGTTTTTATAGGCCTGGTCTAGTTCTAAATTTCTTAGGGGTTTTGCTTATTCTCTGGCACTCACGTCATCGATCACACCAACAAATTCACAGCCACATTGACCGCACCGTCTTTCTAGTCTGGTGCAGCTCTGGCCAGAACTTCCTTCAACGCATTTGTTTTCTCATGCAGGCGAGACCCAACCACCATCATAACTCAATATATCACAAATATCTGTTTGTCATGATAGCTTTGCATGCTGATTATATCATGATAAGAAACCCCGTCTAATAAGACACGACACCAAAGAATGGCAATACCTTTTGTGCTAGGTGTACCTAATTGAGTTTATCCATCCTAAAAATAAGTCTAGTTCAAATATGCTGTTAACCAATCAAATGTTGTAATTTGGAAAATAAAAATTATCTTTTAAAGAATTAAAATAGCAATGTGAACTACTTTTTTTTTTTTTTTTTTTTTTTTTTTTTTTTTTTTTTTTGAGATGAAGTGTATCAAAGAGGTGATTTATACGCATTTTCCTTTATTATAAAAGAGCATGTATTTTGACTATGTTGCCATCTACATAATTTGTTACTCTTTTCTTATTCTCCTCCATCTACATAAATTAAGGTCTTTGTCTTTTTTACTCTTTTCTTATTCTCCTCACCTAATCAATTCATGAAGTTATTCCTTCTTCCATGTTTTTAGGCATTGCCTTATTATCATCTCTATAATTTTCCTTTTCCTAGTCAAAGGAACTATAGCTCAAGTATTAATCATTGATTGAAACATTATTTTTGCCAAATGCCAAGTCCTAAAGCTTGGTCAAGTTGTTAAAATAACTTGGTTACTCAGCCTTAAGAAGTGGGAGGTCCTATGTTTGAAACGCTTTTTATGTGATCAATTTTTTCGAGGGTCGAGTTGGTTACTCTTTAGGGAGTTTTACATGTTTTAAGCTCGTATCATGCCTTGTTCGCTTTCAAAACTTGTGCTCAAACCTTGTATATATATCTGCTTCCAAAACTCGGAACGAAAGTCTTCAAACTTAGTTTCCGAAAGAAAATACCCTTGTTAGTACCAAACAAAGTGTGTTGTACAAGGTTAGTACCAAACAAGTGTGTTAGTACCAAATTACTCGGAACGAAAGTCTTCAAACTTAGTTTCCAAAAGAAAATACCCCATTGTATCCTCAACCGCTTCTATGTACATGCTTTTAGTGATGGTAGAAAATTCAAAATATTGGTGTGAAGCAAAAACACCTATAACCAGTCCCAGCCGGAATGTGTTGTACGTAATTGGCGTAAATGCGCTGTACTTAGTCCCAGCTGGAATGTGCTGTACTTAGTCCCAGCCGGAATGTGAAGCAAACACACCTCTAAAAAGTGCACTTGGCGTCCCAGCCGGAATATTTGGATGTCCGCCTTGGTCCATACCATGACTAGCCTTTTGTTAGATTAGGAAGACTCATTAATTAAGGGCCATCTTGTCCCAGTCCTAAACTTTTGACTAGATCATGCAGTGTTTGTTTATATATGATTTGATGAGCTTACTTAGGTTAAAAATGTACTTTATAAGAATAGGGAACAGAGAAATGCAAATCATCCAACCTCTTTCGATACTTGATGAATTTGAAAGAAGAATTGTATGGTTGGGTCAATCAGATTGGCAAATTATACTGTACATAAAAACATACTTTGCACAAGCTCATACATTGAACTAATTACTCTTCTCAGCGAGATTACTCATCATCGACTTTGACCATTGGCTGTACATTCATTCTTTCGTTGACAATTTGGCTCAGTTTAGTACCATGATAACTGCAAGTGTACATTTTCGAGTCTATATTTTTGTTACCAACTTTGTTTCAACTAACTATAGTACGTATTAATACCTACTAAACATAAGACAACTTTATTTGCATAATAGCATAACAATATTAGACTACAAGGAAGTTTACCATTACCAATCGCATAGTATACAAAAGCGTAATGCATAAAAAGATATCTCAATACAAATAACCAATGATGGATACGATCGTGATATGAAATCTGTATGAGCAAGAACTAAAGGTGGTAATTTCCATATCCTATGAAAATAGCCAATCCTGTAAGCAGCAACCATCTTTTACTTCCTAAGAAATGACCATGGACCCGTTCCTGTTCCCATCCTACACCCCAGATACCAACTTATCAATAAACCACATTGACAAGGTTCGATTTTAAAAATTTATGTCACGGTCGGTATAAAATTTATTATGATTAAAGAAAGTTACCTCCAAATGCCTGCAATGGCACGTAAGCTCATGAAAATGGATAGCGCAATCCATATTCCAACAAAACCAGCAGCTTTGTATAAAATAAATAGTGACCCAATGCTCCCAATCGCCACGAGGATCTAGCAAAAAGAAATGTACATAACTAAAGTTAACAATTTAACATAAGTATAATGCATGAATAAATAATAGTTTTTTTGAACAAGAATGGTAAATGCTGACCATGGAGTATGCAGAATAAGCAAAATCAGATGCACCAAAGTTAACTCCATCGAATATGAATGCTATTGAATTGATCGGTTGTGTGCCAGCAACAAACTGATCGGAAAAGAGACACAATGAAATGTAAACATGAAATATAGAAATTAAAACATTTCAGATGTTGAAAATGGTCGGATACATACCGGGATTCCTACGGTAATAATGTGTTTAACATTTATGTCTTTCGTGAATACCCCAGAACCAAACTGCAACCCGAGTCCAACAAGAAGAGCGAGTCCTAGACCCATTACACATCCCATCTGCAAATATTATAGAAAAGTAAGAGTTTTTTCATGAAATATATAAACTAAACAAAT
Source organism: Artemisia argyi (assembly GCA_030686995.1). Lineage (NCBI taxonomy): Eukaryota > Viridiplantae > Streptophyta > Magnoliopsida > Asterales > Asteraceae > Artemisia > Artemisia argyi. Next base: position 75,587,210 of record CM060687.1, read on the forward strand.
ATCGTACTAGGTTAAAGTCATAATATAGAACATCTATTTCATTATTCTAGCTATACGTTTCCTTCACGATGCACCTATACCTGCAGCACTCGAGTTGCCGCTGCTGTTGCCTTCTCAAAGTTCTTTTCAGCAAATGATGTAGCAATTATTGCCTACAGATTTCCATGAGCAGATATATCCATTAACACTTGTCTTAAAATCCATGTATAGACTTCTAACATACAAAACTTGACATAAAGTGGAATCTACCTGTCCAGCAACTGCCAAGCCATCAGCAAGAAGTGAAGATGTTAACCAAACCTGCAAACACACTTGGAATGCAGCCATAGGTGTTGGACCCAGTCTTGTAGCCAATGATGCAGCCAACGTCACACAGCTAGTTGCTGCTAATACCTTAAACAACAAGAGAAAACCTGTCGAAGAAACAAAAAAGATGAATTATAACTAGATTATATATGGTACCAAATAGTAAAGTGTGGGTTCATGTTTCTAATATATGGATACTATTAACTGTTGAGACTCATGACATACCATTTTTAAGAAACCGGCTAAACTGCAAAGCTTTCATACTTGGAGGTAGTAGGTCAACTTGTTGCATCAATTTGACTAGTAGAATTATCGATATCAAGTACCTGAAAAATAATAATCGGCGTTTAATTAATCACACGAACTCCATTCATATGAATTAAAGTTGAAAGGATTGGAACAATTACTGGGAAAGAACGTGTGCAATAGCCGCACCACTAACACCCAACTTGCAGACAAAGATAAGAATTGGATCCAAAATTATGTTTGCTAGATCTCCTGCAACTGTGTTAGGAGCCAAAAAATTTCTTAGAACATTAAGTAGCCAAAGTAGTTGTGTCGTCAACTCGATGCTAAGATAAAAGTGAAATACCCGTGGCATATAAAGGAGTTTTAGTATCTTTGAAACCACGAAAGACACCTTGCATCGCCAAAGAGAGAAGAACTGCAGGAGCTCCGAGTGCACGCAATGTTAAATATTTATGGGCTGGTAATAACATTTTGTTACCCTGTTCAACAAAATAAAGGTTAGAGTCATATACGAGTAATCGTTATACTATACATATATACAACACTACTAGAATGAGAATACTTACATGTCTCACGCCCATCAAACTTAAAAGTGGTTCTGCTAGAAAGACAAGAAGTACGGTTTCAAGAAGACCGAGCACTGCACCAAACAGAAGTGCGGTTGATGCTGATGGGATATTTCGTTTTTCTCTTTTAAACTTTGACATCTTTGGGGTGGTTTCAGTGACAATCAGATGCCTGCCTGAACTTGTTTTGAAGCCTGATTAAATAATTAAGATCATGAGTATTATTAGCTTTTTATTTTGATGTGAACAAAAATGTGAAGAAAAGAACAAGAACAAAACATACCATCTTCTAGTGCTAACTCTTTTTTCTCGTCCGGTATTTTTGAGCCATTTTCCAAGTTTTCAAGTTTAAGATCCTCCTTCATCAGTTCTTGTGTTTCCTCTTTAATCATAGAAGTCTTCTTCAAGTTCTCATCTTTGGGTAATTTGCTATTCAGTCTTTCTATAGTCTCTTCTTCAGCAACAAAGGAAGTAGTAATACTAACAAGTGGGAATATGGCTACTTTTGAAACTTGATTGAAAATGGCTATAGATACTCCAACAGCAGCGATTTCCACCGGGCCTATTCACAAGCATAAATGTTTTAAGAGACTACAATGTGCAGAAAATAACGCTACTTCATCCTTTCCATAAATGGAACTTATGCATACCTATATGACCAATGAATGCGGTGTCAATTAAAGAAGCAACAGGATCTGCAGCGAATGCCATGGCTGCAGGTACGGCAATAGTAAGTACTTCCTTTCCAAGTGAATCCATTTTTAGTACAAGCCTACAAAATCGTTTCATATGGCCATAAGAACTACAATCATGTATTAACAAACTCCAAATGGAAAACAACATGAAATCTCAACAAGAAAGTTGATAAAATATATGCACAGAATCAAGAAAAATAGTTCTTAACATGGAAAGTCGCTACCTAATATCTTTGAAGAAAACAAAGATGGGATGTCTCCATTTTCTCTCTACGGGAGCTACAGCACCATCCTCGGCCATAGGATATTGAAGAAAGATATGTAAATTAACACTTCAACGGGCACGTGAAAAGCTTCAACTCTTATGCACGCAAGATACAAGATCTGTATAATGCATATATGAGTCTGTTAAGCATATATATTTGACAATGTAGCTCTAGAAAATGTAAATAGACTCAATGTGGTGCATAAACTAACAAAATACATGTAAATGTTCGATTAAAAAATGCAGCAAATGTCAAACAAAGCTCAACTCATACATGGACAGATTAGAAGCCTCTATCAGTTTTCTAAGTATAAATTATAGCAATGCCAAAAAAAATCCAAGGAGAATGTAACACCAGGCAGAGGTAGACTGCTTAACGACAAATTCAATATCAATTTAAAGAGTTCTAAAGCACATAAAGCCTCCCCTAGTTATGGGACTAAGTTAGAGAACTATGGTCTCCTGTTGACTAACGGTCTCAAAACGATATTTCCAATGAAACTTCCTACAAGTTCTCCACATCTAGCTAGTTCGTTTCCGTATTTCTACGTTTCCAAGAATGATGAACGGGCACAGATCGTTATGTCTTGGTTATGTTAAGAAAACCGTACAAGCATACATCTGTAACTTAATTCATATTACAAAATCTCAGTTCTAGTGACACGGAAAGGCACTAGTAGTATATATGCACAATGCAACAAATACGATTTTGTAAGCGATATTGAATATATTATTTCAATTACACATGATATATCAGCATGGTCTGGACTAGCCTGCCATTGGTCTCATGCACATGTGTCAATCGCTCTTTGCCTACTTATATTTACTACTTATCAATTAAAATAGTCGAAAAAATGTCTCACAAGTTCTTGATATCTAAACTAATGGCCTAAAACAAGTATACCTCCCCCACTCAACACTCCCTGTTAATATAGATTAATACATAAGACTAAACAATCTTGCAATTCATGGATATGCAAATTGTCAGAGTTAAGCCTGAGCAATTATGGGACCTTGATACTTAATATCATAAATAATTGGTACTAACATATTCTCCACCAGATAACACCCTGATACTTAATATCATAAATGATTTGAAAGGCTCCCCATTCAAGTAATTCTGAATTAACTTTATTTAAATACTACGAAAGGATCCAAGAGGAAGATGCAGACATATATACTGATAAATGAAAGGAACAGAAACATCGTACTTGCCTAGAAGCTCACAGGTTTCGTTAATTAATCACTAAAAAACACACAATTCATCCCCTTATGACTCAAAGCTGCCAAATGTTGATTGCTACCATAACTTGTTATATACTTTAGTGTCTCTACTTTATCTTTTTTCTTTTAGTTATGTACTCAATCTATGAATTAACATGCAAAGGGTTCACTGAAAATAAAATGCCGGTTAAAAGATCACTTTGTATGTTGTGTACTATTCAAGTGCTTGCCTATCGCATGACACCTTGCATTAAGCTTCTACTTTATCAATGAATCTTTAATAAACATTTTTTTATTGAAAGTAACTGGGTAACATACCTGTCTATTGTTGTTCCATGTTTCTGAGATCTTCAGACACACAATCGTGTTGTATCTTTGTGTCTCTTGTACATCATTGTGATAGATGATTTGAAGGTGATATTGGTGTCATGGTCTGATTTAGTGTTCATCTCTACGTAAATAAGGGTACATATATGTAGTAGGCTTAAATGATTTGTAATGAGAAGTGATTACATATAGCATAATATGATTATTTCTATAATTATAAATATAATGACATAAGCGTTACTATTATCTACTAGATTTCAAAAAAACTTTAAAATTATGAAGGTATTTGGAGTGTTTCAGATGCATGAGCTCTCCATAATACTGTTAATTCCAAAACGTTATTAGTGAGTTTTGTTCTTCAGAGTAGGTTTAAGGAGTTGAACCATTTAAATCGCACGTATCACTTATGGTAGTGCAATTATATATGGAGTATTCAATTTCTTGTTGTGTTGTCCGATTCCAACAATCACGTAACTGAAATAGCATGATTTTGGTATTAAATTACAACGCTACCATCTCCTGTTTCATAACATACAAGATGATATGTTTATTGTAAAAGATAACAACAACCACTTTTACTTCCTAAGAAACAACCATGGCCTTGTTCCTGTTCCCATCCTGCAAATTCGACAAAGAAATCAATCAGCTAGCGATCTTTTTTATTTTTATTTTTATTTTTTATTAAACGACACAATGTTCGCTGAATGTTACCTCCATATGCCTACGATTGCACGTAATCCCATGAAAATGGTGAGAGGTCCATATTCTGAAGAAATGAGCAGCTTTGTGTGAACCAAATAATGATCTGATAGACAAGATAGAGACTAGGATCAATAGAATAGAATTCAATATCAGTTACAATGTAGACACAAATATACAGTATTTTGTTCTTGGACAAGAAGGGAAGAAACCAACTATGGAGTATACAGACTAAGCAAAATTACACGCCCCAAAGTTAAGTCCATCGAATACGAATGCTATTGAATTGATTGATTGTGTGCCAGCAACAAACTGATTATCGAAGTTAGATGAAATGGTAATGATCAAGAATAAAGGATTAACATGACTTACATTTTATGGATGGAGGATATATAAGAATAGTTACCGGGGCACCAATGCTTATAATGCGCTGAACGTTCATGTCTTTCGTGAAAACACCTGAACCAAATTGCAGGCCAGGGCCTATAAGAAGAGCAACTCCAAGTCCCAATACAAATCCCATCTGCAATTAGCTTTATGACGTGAGTTCATTAATATCGTCACTATGATACAGAATATAGACATTACAAAAGGATGGACGAGGTGGACTGCATGTGTACATTATAAATCTTTTCTGTATGATGAAATGTGTTAGGTTGACGTGACCTTTTTTTTTTTGCGGGTTAAAAAGGGCTTGATGTTGTTTATATATATAATGATTGTGTTTTTGATACAATCAAAAAATATATACGAATACAGTTACAATATACTTTTTTTGACTACAATAATCTTTCATTTGAATGCATCAGGTGCAACTGTTAACCCTTTTGTTTTATTTATTCTTTTTTTACCCATTTGATATATTGTAGATAAACATAACCTGAATAGAATCATCCACAAATAAAGTTACTAAAAGTGCTAAGTCTAATAAAATATGATTTATGTGCTAAAGAGGTACTTGCAATACACCAGATGCAGCTGCTGTTGCCTTTTCATAGTTCCTTTCAGAAAATGATGAGGCAATTATGGACTATAATTCTCGATCCCAGCTGGAATGTGAAGCCAAAACACCTCTAAAAAGTAACTTGGTGTCCCAGACGGAATATTTGGGTGGCCGCCTTGGTCCATACCATGACTAGCCTTTTGTTAGATAGGGAAGACTCATTAATTAGGGGCCCATCTTGTCCCAGTCGGCCGATCATAAACTTTTGACTAGATCATGCCGATTTTGTTTTTATATGATTTGATGAGCTACTTAAGTTATAAATTTACTTTCTAAGAATAGGGAACAGAGAAATGCAAATCATCCAACTTCTTTCGATACTTGATGAAATCGAAATAAGAGTTGTATGGTTGGGTCAATCAGATTGGCAAATTATACGGTACATAGAAACATATTTTTAACAAGCTCATACATTGAACTAATTACTCTTCTCAGCGAGATTACTAATCATCGAGTCTTTCCTTTGACTCAGGAGAATTATTATGGAATGTTTGAAACAAGCATCCGGTTTGAAAATAAATGCAAACAAGGCCACAGTTTATGGAATTGGGGTGCAAAATGGGGAGATTGAAGATTTAGCTAGACGCATGGGTTGTGGCGTGGGTTTGATGCTCTTTACGTATCTTGGTATTCCTATTGGGGTGAACATGAAAAGAACCGAAAGCTGGAATGGGAATGTTGAAAAATTTAACAAAAGATTGGGGGCTTGGAAGGCTAGAACTTTATCGTTTGATGAGAGATTGACGTTGGTAAAGTCGGTCCTTGGTAGTTTATCTCTCTATTTCTTTTCCTTGTTCCGTGCGCCTATGAGTGTTATTAAAAATTAGAAAGTGTGAGACAACAATTATAAAAGTTGGTTATGATATTCAAAAAACGGGTATTGATTTTTTCTCCTCTTTTAAAAAAAATGTGGGTAATGGGGTTAACATGCTTTTTTGGTTTTAGATTGTTGGGTAGATGATGGGGTGGTGCTTAGTGAAAAATATTCTAGGTTATTTAGATTAGAAGTCAATAAAAGAATTACGGTTGGAGAGAAACGATCGATGTGTGATGGGACATGGGTCTGGTGTTGGGATTGGGTTAGGATAGAGGGAGAGGGTTAGGCGATCTTATGGAATTGACAGACAAAATAAATTGGTTTGTACCAAACGTTTTGTTAAAGTAGATACAATGCATCTTAAGGGAATCTAACAAATTGGACAACTTGGATAGCCACTTGGTTTGTGATAGAGTCATCCATGATGTCACATGGTTGCAAATGATGCCTATAAAAGGCAATGAGGGAAGCCTCATTTGTGCATCCCGTTTCCAACGAATCACATACAAGTTCTTGGATCTTATTCTTTCTTTCTCCTAGTGAGTAATTAGAGAGTTTGGTATATTTCCTAGCACAAGAGATATAAAGTTGTATTATCCTTGTAACTAGAGAAAAGGTGTAACTCCTAGTTTACATAGTGAAACGTATCTTTCCTTGCCCGTGGTTTTTACCCTATTGGGGTTTTCCACGTTATATCCGTGTGTCATCTTTTATTATATTTCTATTTTAGTTGCGGGTTTGCTTCAGTCCGGTGTCACTTTTCTCAACAAGTGGTATCAGAGCTAAGGTTGGGTGTGTGTATAATTATTTATCGTATGCTCTGTGGTTGCCATTTTTAAGTGGACCCTCCACATCAAAAGATAAATAAGATTATACTCACTCAAAAGGTGTTCGGTACTATTATTAACAAATAATAGTTTTGTCAAAAAAGTAGATTGTGATTGTAGCAATGGCAGCAAAATTTGAAATCGAAAAATTCAATGGGAATAATTTCTCGTTGTGGAAATTAAAGATGAAGGCTATCCTTAGAAAGGATAAATGTTTAGCGGCCATTGACGAAAGGCCAGCTGAGGTCACGGATGACAGTAAATGGGACGAGATGGATGGAAATGCTATTGCAAATCTTCATCTGGGATTAGCGGATGGAGTTTTGTCAAGCATAGAGGAGAAGAAGACTGCAAAGGAGATTTGGGATCATCTTGCTCGATTGTACGAGGCAAGATCGCTCCACAATAAAATATTTCTCAAGAGGAAACTTTATGCTCTTCGCATGACGGAATCTACTTCAGTGACTGAGCACGTTAATAACCTGAATACTCTATTTTCTCAGCTCACATATTTGAGTTGTAAAATAGAGCCACATGAACGTGCTGAAATTCTACTTCAAAGTTTACCTGACTCATATGACCAACTCATAATCAACTTAACTAGTAATGTTCTTTCGGACTATCTAGTCTTCGATGATGTTGCAGCCGCTATTCTGGAAGAAGAAAATAGGCGTAACAATAGGGAGGACAGACAAGCCAGTTCAAGACAGGTGGAGGCGTTGGTGGTAACGAGAGGGAGGTCAATGGAACCTGGCTCCAGTGGGAGTCACAATCATGGTAAATCTAAAACAGAAAAGAAGAAGAATTTTAAATGCTTCAACTGTGGGAAGCAGGGTCACATGAAGAAAGATTGTAGGAGTTTAAGAAACTCTAATCCTCAAGGAAATGCCGCCAACACTTCAGAAGATGGTAACACTGTATGTTGTGAAGCAGCGGTTGCAAATGAAGGCAGGACGAGATTTGCAGATGTATGGCTGTTCGATACAGGAGCAACTTTTCATATGACCGCAAGAAGAGAATGGTTTCATCAATATAAACCTATCTCTGGAGGCGGATCTGTGTACAGTTGCAAGGATGAAAAACTAAAGATCATTGGAATTGGAAGTGTCATGGTGAAGGTGCATGATGGTACAGTTCGTACTATTCGGGATGTGCGACACGTGGAGGGCCTGAAAAAGAATTTATTGTCTCTAGGACAATTTGATAATCTTGGTTGTAAGGTTGAAATACAAAACAAGATTTTGAAAATTATAAAAGGCGTGCTTGTTCTTATGAAAGGTGAAATGGTGGCTGCGAGTTTATACCAACTCAAGGTAGAGATAGTGGAGGAGGCGGAAGCATCTGTTGCTTCACATAGTCCAAGTCATAAAGTTGCAGTAACATGGCATCAGAAGCTTGGACATATGTCAGAACAAGGAATGAAGATTCTTGTTGAAAGGAAGTTAATTCCTGGCCTCACAATGGTTTCTTTACCTTTCTGTGAGCATTGTGTTATCAGCAAGCAGCATCGCCTAAAATTCAAGACATCAAATTCTAGAAGTGTCTCTGTTCTAGAATTGGTTCATTCTGATGTATGGCAGGCACCGGTTCTATCCCTGGGAGGAGCAAAGTATTTTGTATCCTTAATTGATGACTATTCCAGGAGATGTTGGGTGTACCCAATCAAGAAGAAGTCTGATGTGTTTGAAGTTTTCAAAGTTTACAAAGCGTGGGTTGAACTTGATTCTGGAAAGAAAATCAAGTGTTTAAGGACTAATAATGGAGGTGAATATACAGGTGATGAATTTGATTCCTTTTGCAAGCAAGAAGGAATCAAAAGGCAGTTCACGACGGCATACACTCCTCAACAGAATGGAGTGGCAGAGCGGATGAACAGAACCTTGTTAGAAAGAGCAAGAGCAATGTTGGCAACTGCAGGCTTGGAAAAATCGTTCTGGGCAGAAGCAGTCAATACCGCCTGTTATGTGATAAATCGGTCACCTTCAACTGCACTTGAGTTGAAGACACCGATGGAGATGTGGACGGGAAAGCCGGTCAACTATTCAGACCTTCATATATTTGGAAGTCCTGTGCACGTGATGTACAATTCTCAAGAAACTACAAAGCTGGATCCGAAATCCAGAAAATGTTTGTTCTTGGGGTACGCTGACGGAGTAAAGGGGTATCGCTTGTGGGACCCCACTGCCCACAAAGTAGTCGTCAGCAGAGATGTTGTCTTTATGGAAGACAAAGTTCAAGAGAATGAAGAAGGTGATAGCACTACAAGTGAAACTACATCAATACAGGTGGAAAAGCAGTTTCAGTCGAGTGATTCTTCTGAAGCCGTACCACAGCACGTGGTGAATGAGACAACTGAGTCTCAAGCTCCAACGACTCGTACTCTTAATCGTGAAAGAAAACGTCCGGTGTGGCACACAGATTATGTTATGGAGGGCAATGTTGCATACTGTCTTCTTACAGAGGAAGGAGAGCCATCAACTCTTCAAGAAGCACTGAATAATTCAGATGCTTCGTTCTGGAGGGAAGCAATGCAAGAAGAAATTGAAGTTCTTCATAAGAATAAAACGTGGGAACGGATGCCACTACCAGCAGGTAGAAAACCTATTGGAAACAAATGGGTGTACAAGATCAAGAGGAATGGTGATGACCAGGTGGAGAGGTATCGTGCAAGATTGGTAGTCAAAGGATATGCTCAGAAAGAGGGAATCGACTTCAGCGAAATATTTTCCCCTGTGGTTCGAATGACAACTGTTCGAGTGGTTTTGGCAATGTGTGCTACGTATGATTTACATCTAGAGCAGCTAGATGTGAAAACTGCATTTCTTCATGGAAATCTTGTGACAACTGGCAAGATAGGGAGCCGTTTTATAAAACCCGCATTACATTGAAATTATAAATTTAGAATTTTTGAAAATTTATTGTGACGAGATATTTTACGAACGTTGATACTTGATTTTGATCGTATGTTAATTATGAGGATTGATTATTTATTTATGGTTTGGTTTGATTCGTTCGTGATGATTTATTTTGAGATCGTTATTTTGGCACTACTTTGACTCCGGCACTAGGTTGACCAAACAATATTAATTATATTTTATATGGGTTCGGATATTATTATTATTTTTGGAACGGGTTCGGTTGGAGAAAGTGGTTTGATTATTTAAGGTTTCGGGTTTGGCCCGTGTGTTTGCATTGGGCTACTTAGCCCACTACACTCTCACTATTATTATTACTAATAATAAAAAGATTTTTTTTTTTTAAATTACATTAAATCGTCCTTGTGTGAACCGAATCCCACAAACACCCTCACCATTTCACTCTCTCCTCTCTCTCTCAATTTCTACATCTCACAAACCCTAATCCCTTGAGCCGCCGCCCCTCCAATCGGCTGCCACCACCACACCGCCGCTCCACCACCATCAATACCACCACCAATCGACTCCCCATCTCATTTCTTTCTTGATATACACAAACACGCGCCCTAAAACTAATCTTTTCAACTCGTTTTATCACAAAAATCATCACCATCTTTATTGTTTTTGAAGTCTCTTCACGATTTGGTCTTGGGAATCAAAGGTAGGACGGGTTCGACCCGTATTTTGGTGAAAACGTGACCAAGGGTCACGGGTTTAATTAATTTCTTTCGGATCTATGGTTAAATACATGAAATACTAGTGGGTTTTTGATAAAACATGACCTAAATCGAGTTTGGTATCCGGGTTGTGTTTATTTTTGATGGGTCGAAGTGAACCCGAGAGCTTGTGCTCTCGGTTGGTATTAATCTCGGTTTTGGTTCTGGATTTGTGATGATTCTTGATCTTGGTGCTCGAATTTTTGATGTTTGAGTATCATCTTGATGTTTGGTATACTTGGTTGTGTTTGGTTCGACCCTTGTGGTCATTTGGTATTCGGCCGACACCCCATGGGGGGGCTGTTGGGTCGAGTGGGCTCGAACTAGAGCAAGCCGAGACCTAATGGTCTCGGGTGGGACTCACGCACCTTGTTTCGGGTGTAATATTGACCCGGGTTGACTTGGTAAATCAACCCGTAAATGATTATGTTTCGGTTGTTATTTTTACTTGCCGAAGTATTGCTTTTGTCGTGGTTATTATTTTTGGGCCATGAGTTTATTATTTTGGAACTTGAAGTGGTATTTTGGAATACGAGTTATATTGGAGATGTGTTGTCGAATGTGGAACTTGGGGACCGATTGTGAGATGGTCATTAGATGACGGAGATAGGTTAGTCGGGTGCCGTAGTCGGACCCTCATGTTGTAGCACGTGGATATGGGATTGTTTGGACGGAGTTGACATGTTTATATTGTGACTTGATTCTTATTACTTTGGACTTGGACTATGAGCCGAGGGTCATGACTCGGACATGTGACCAAATTCTATGACTCGATAAATATTTAAAAGTCGATATTAAAAATAATACTCGTTATAATATTATTAAGAATATAATCGTTTATAAACGTATATATAGACGTGTTAAACGTATATATATATATATATATATATATATATATATATATATATATATATATATATATATATATATATATATATATATATATATATATAAATGCGTATATTAATAATAAAACGGTCATGAGTAAACGTTATAATAATAAAACGATAGTTATTATACTATGCAAATAGCGTAATAAATGTCGGACTATTGTTATAAATAAAAATTATATAAATAATGGCGAAGCTTAAGTCGGGTAAATAATAATTAAAAATGTGATTTTAATTATAAATTAGAAACTATCGAGTTATACGAATTGTGGGTCTTTAAAGTCCAAGTGGGCTTTATATTGTGACTTCGTGTTGTCACGGATATATGACGGTTAATATAAACATTTTATATATCGAATGACTCATTCTAGATCGAGTTATTTGACGATATAAAATGGGTATATTAATGGGCATCGTATCCCACGACGCCCATAGGATGTGGTATATATTTTAGGGTAATAAATTACTATATGTCTCGTGGAATTTGGCCGATTCGACGATATATATAGGGAATTCATTGGACTACGACATATACCAAATAGAAACTTATGTGCAATGTGCTTTAGGTTGGGTATAATCTTGGAACGATATATTACGTAAATAAATATGGGAGATTACCAAATTGACAGATTTGATAAGCTTCGATAATTATTTAAAAAATATATTGGGCTAACATTAGACCTATAGTTGTCTTATTATTGTTCTTTGTTGTGGCTTTTTGGTTTGTGCTGTGTCGACCCTCCACCCGTATGGATACCAAACGTCGAATTTCAAATGAATATGAAGTTAATTCGAGAAATGGATAATTTTGGAAAGTAAAATGGAATACGTTTGGGAATGGGAATATTTGATTTTGAGGAAATGATTTCTGAACGGGTTTGATATTGTTAGGAAGTGCCGAGTCAGTAGTCGCCGTTACGTGAGTTGCTTGAGATTACTTACGTCTTTCTTCTATCGTTTCTTTTGAGGATTTCTGGACTTGAGGTGAGTCATAGCCCCACTTTTACTCTTGAACTATGTTTTCAATACTTGGGGTGAGAAACGTGCAAATGTTTTATGTGGACTATTATCGCTTTATTTATTTATTTCAAAACTTGCTATGCTTAAAGAACTAGGTAGGATTAAGCGAGGCCTAGTCCCGAACTAGGTAAGCTATTGATTAGTTGTTGAGCGAGGCCTAGTCCCGAACTAGGTAAGCTATTGGATTGGTTATAGAGCGAGGCCTAGACTTGAGCTAGGTAAGCTATTGATTGGATTGATTTGAGCTATAGCGTGCACCTATAGGGATGATTTATTTTGGTTGAAATATTTTGGTTGGAATATTTTGGTTGGATATTTTGGTTGGATATTTTGGTTCGATGATTGAGGCCTAGTCTAGCTAACAAGCGTTTTGCGTATATGTCCACTATATTGAATTAAGAATCTAAACCTATGATCTCACCAGCGAAAGCTGACTTTTAGCACGTTTTCTCAGGTAATTAAGTGATGCTCTGCGGATGCTTGGGATTGGAGGCTTGGCATTTGGCACCGGTTATGGATCTATATTTTCTAAAACTCTGATAACTATTGTGGACCTATATTTATTTCTTTTGGGCCTGACTTTGGATGATTTTGGGATAATATAAACTTTAAAACCCCGCGTGGTTGCATTTTATTTTGTTTACTTTATCTCGTTCTTTTATGTCTTGTGTTTGGATACCAATCCCCGTAGCACCCCGAAAGCTTGTTGAGTCTTCCGCTGTATCAAATTTTGGGGGTGTTACAGATTGGTATCAGAGCCAAGGTTATAGAGAACTAGGTAAATAGACACCTAAACTATAACCGATTTTTATAGAAAACGATCCTCGACCATTGCCCGCCAGCCCGCCAAGCCGAAGCATCATTGTTTATTATTGAGGTATTATGAGATTATTGAGATGATTATAGATTTGGGATTCTTGAGATGATTTGAGGATTTGAGGTTTATTGATTTAGTAATATAATGCGTTTTGAGGAATTATATGCGTTTTGAGGAATTATATGGCTTAACTGTTTTGAGAATGGTTTTAGTAATGCGGTATTTTAAATCTTTCTTGATTATATACGATTTGGAATTATATGATGATTTTTGGATATGGTGTTTTGAGTTCGCGGTTTAGTTGTTTTTGAAACACTTACACCTACCCTACGCCGTTGTCACAGACTATGGCCTCCCATACGCCTGATGTTGTTGAGGATATTCTTACTACACCGGTATTGCCAGCACAGTTCACCATGGCTCCTGATGACCCTTACCAGGTTGCCATGCATTCAGCTACTATGACACCGACAGGTTCTACTTCAGCACCATCTGCTGCATTTACGCAGTTACCTTCATCTTCTTTAGGACTCCCTGGTACATCGAGGCAGCTTACTCTTCATCAGGCTTTGGCTCGTGTGGCTCCACGTTTTGCCCACCGAGCTACGGCACGTATGTTGGTACGCCCTACTTCACCACCTTTACAGATTGATGCTCACTCTCTTCTGTCTGAGGCACCACCCGCATCATTGCGTTGTCGTCCTAGATCACCTACCCCTTCACCACATGGTTCACCTAGTAGGAGACGACGATTGATGATGTACTCTTCCGATGAGGAGGAGGAGTACGAGGGTGAGGATGAGGCTGATGACCCTCAGGAGGCTGAGCAGGGTGATGATGATGACCCTGAGGAGGAGGATGACCCTCAGGAAGATGAGATGCCTGATGATGATGATGTGTTAGTACCACCAGCTCAGGCTGAGGAGCCTGATTCACCTGTACATCCGATTGAGCCTGATTCACCTGATCATCCGTTTTTGTTTGAGTTGCCACCTGGTAGTCCCGTTGAGTCGGATGCATCTTCTGAGGTTTCTGCTGAGCATGCAGAGTTAGGTGAGATTGGTAGGTTGTGGGCTCGGATTACTGAGCTTAGTGAGAGAGTTGCACATGTATCTGATCGACTTGAGAGGGTTATTGGAGAGTTCTTAGTGGATTTGAGAGTCGATATGACTGTGGTTGTGGGCAGGACTACTGAGATGAGGAGAGTTTATTGGAGGTTCATGAGCATATCGATAGTTTACAGCGAGGTTTTGTTACAGCTCGAGAGGCCGACCGCAAGCTATGGCAAAGGAATGCCGAGCTGGAGAAGGAGGTGGCTGACCTCAAGAGAGACCGAGACACCCATAGCGTTGAGCTAGTATCGTTATGGAGGGATCTTGATGGCTTGAGGCAGGAGTTGAGGAGCCTCCGCCAGCAGCGTGGCTAGTTGCTTGGGTTAGGTTGTCTTGTTGCTTTCTTAAGCGAGGAGTGTTCGGTTAGAAAAGCTAGTTATCATGTTTTGATGTATTTTGTTCAGTATTCGTCTCTTTTGGAACGATTAGTACGTTTTGTGTTATCCAGTAGTTGGAACGATGTTAGATCGCTATTGTATGGTTGATGGTTATTAGTATATGGTATTATGTGATTTTGGGTGTTATGGAAATTGAGTCCTTATCCGTTTTATTGATGTTCCATGGTGTATTATTGCTATTCTTTCCGTGACTTGGCTTCGTTGATTTAATTCTTGTTGAGCATATGATAAGTCCTATCGGAGACTCACGAACTTGTATGATGTTTCAGATCAATGGCCCCACGAAGAAACCCTGTTAGAGCTACCAGAACTGGACCTGCAACGGCTACCCCTAGTCATCGAGGACGCCGTCCAGCTCGAAATGTTGAGACCCCTACTCCTGATAACCTGGACACTACTAACCGCAACAACAGGGATCAAAATGTTGATGTTCAGGGAGACAATGATCATGTTCCACTTAATGCACCTACTGTGGATCAAGCAATGATCAATCAACTTGTGAAGCAACGAGTTGCTGAGCTACTAGCTGAGTCAAATCATTCCAACAATTTTGCTGGAACATTTCCACCTGTTCGTGCTAATGGATGTAACTACAAGGAGTTTAAGATCTGTGGACCCGTTGAGTTTGGTGGAACTGAAGGAGTGGTTTACTTGGTTAGGTGGATAGAGAAGACTGAGTCAGTGTTTAATGTCAGTGGTTGTGCGGAGAATGCGAAGGTAAAGTTTGCTTCTTTTACTTTCAAGGATGAAGCCTTAACTTGGTGGAACAATTACCGTAACTCAGTTGGGAGTGATGTGGCTTATGCTATGACTTGGGAGCAATTTAAGTCTTTGCTGATTCAGACTTACTGCCCAAGGAATGAGATTAAGAAGTTGGAAATTGAGTTCTGGAACCACAAAGTGAAAGGTACCGATATGGCAACTTACAATCGCCGTTATCGAGAGTTGGCCTTACTCTGTCCCGATATGGTTAGGACTGAGACCCAAAAGATTGAGAGGTATACCGATGGATTGCCGGTAGCTACAAGGAACGATGTGATTTCTGCTAAGCCTGCAAACATTCATGAGGCTATCACTATCGCTCAACAATTGATAGACTCTTTGGCATTGGAAGAAGCTGAGAAGGATAAGAATGGAAAGAGAAAGAGGGATGATCACTCTAAGGGTAATGATCGTCGAAACAAGCGGCAACTAACTACTAGAGCTTATGCCATGGGAGATGGAGACAAGAAGAACTACAATGGAGATGCACCCAAATGTAACCGATGTTACAAGCATCATTCTGGTCGATGTACGGTAATGTGCAAGAATTGCTCTAAGATGGGACACATAGCTAAGGATTGTAGAGCTCGACCCTTTGCTATGGTTCAAGCTACTCCTGAAACTATGAGCAAAGCAAATGTTACTTGCTATGGATGTGGAAAGAAAGGACATTATCGGAATGAGTGTAGGGAATCGTGGAACCGAGGAAATCAAGGATCGGGTGGTAATGGGTACAATAATGGAAACCGTGGAGTTGGAGGAAACCGTGGACGACAAGATAATGGGGACCAACGTGTGGAAGCTGGAGCTGCTCATGGAAGAGTGTATGCACTTGGGAACGAGAGAGGAGAAGATCCGAACGTTGTTACTGGTACGTTCCTTCTCAATAATCGTTATGCTTCCATACTATTCGATACTGGTGCCGATAAGAGTTTTGTGTCCACTAAGTTTGCACCCTTACTTGAGAAACCCCCGATGGCCTTAGGAATTGGTTATGATGTAGAGTTAGCTAATGGAAACATAGAGAGGATTAGGACTATCCTTCGCGGCTGCACGTTAAACTTTTTGAACCGTCCTTTCAACATAGATCTTCTACCCGTCACGTTAGGAAGTTTTGATGTCATTATTGGTATGGATTGGTTGTTGAAGTATCGTGCTCATATAATTTGCGATGAGAAGATCGTGCGTGTGCCTTACGGCAAGGAGATTCTGAACATACCAGGAGATAGAAAGGATTTGAGAGGCCCATCTAGATTAGCGGTTATATCTTGCACTAAGTTGCCGAAGCTAATGGAGAAAGGAAGTTACCTTTTCTTAGCCCAAATTTCTGAGAAAGGAGAGAAGGAGAAGAAGGAAAGGTGCATTGGAGATGTACTTATAGTTCGTGATTTTTCGGATGTGTTTCCCGATGACTTGCCGGGAATTCCACCTACTAGACAAGTGGAATTTCAAATTAAGTTGATACCTGGTGCTGCACCTGTAGCACGAGCGCCTTATCGTCTTGCACCTACTGAATTGGAAGAGTTGTCGAAACAATTAGCGGAGTTAGCCGAAAAGGGATTCATAAGACCAAGTTCTTCGCCTTGGGGAGCCCCGGTTTTATTTGTAAAGAAGAAGGATGGATCGTTTCGCATGTGTATTGATTATCGAGAGTTGAACAAGTTAACGGTGAAGAATAGATACCCGTTACCGAGGATCGACGATTTGTTCGATCAGCTTCAAGGATCGAGTGTATATTCGAAGATCGATTTGAGATCAGGATATCATCAGCTTCGAGTGCGCGAGGAAGAAATTCCGAAAACGGCTTTCAGAACCCGTTACGGGCATTACGAGTTTCAAGTGATGCCGTTTGGATTGACGAACGCACCGGCGGTATTCATGGACCTCATGAATCGGGTGTGTAAGCCTTACTTAGATAAGTTTGTGATTGTGTTCATCGATGACATTCTGATTTATTCGAAGAGTGAGAAGGAGCATGAGGAGCATCCAAGAATTATCTTAGAATTGCTCAGGAAGGAGAAACTGTATGCCAAGTTTTTGAAATGTGAATTTTGGATTTCGACGGTATAATTTCTAGGTCATGTGATTGATAGACAAGGAGTTCATGTGGACCCTGCTAAGATTGAAGCGATTAAAGATTGGGCTGCACCTACGACCCCAACAGAAGTTCGTCAATTTTTGGGATTAGCCGGTTACTACCGAAGATTCATTGAGGGATTTTCGAAGATAGCAAAACCGTTGACCAAATTGACTCAAAAGAGTGTTAAGTATGAATGGGGAGATAAGGAAGAGGAAGCCTTTCAGTTACTTAAGGAGATGTTGTGTAGTGCTCCTATCTTGGCGTTACCCGAAGGTAACGAGGACTTCGTCGTCTATTGTGACGCTTCACATAAAGGTTTAGGAGCCGTGTTAATGCAACGAGAGAAAGTGATAGCTTATGCTTCCCGACAGCTCAAGAAGCATGAGAAGAACTACACCACCCATGATTTGGAGTTAGGTGCTGTGGTTTTTGCTTTGAGGATATGGAGACATTACTTGTATGGAACCAAGTGTGTAGTGTTTACTGATCACAAAAGTCTGCAACACATTCTGAACCAAAAAGAGCTTAACATGAGGCAGCGACGTTGGATTGAGCTGCTAAGCGATTACGATTGTGAAATTCGCTACCATCCGGGTAAAGCAAACGTTGTTGCTGATGCTCTTAGTCGAAAGGAGAGAATTCCACCGTTACGAGTTAGGTCATTGGGAATGACTATCGTATCGCAATGACCGTCTCAAATAT
Organism: Artemisia argyi; assembly: GCA_030686995.1. Taxonomy (NCBI): domain Eukaryota; kingdom Viridiplantae; phylum Streptophyta; class Magnoliopsida; order Asterales; family Asteraceae; genus Artemisia; species Artemisia argyi. The sequence goes on from CM060687.1 coordinate 75,605,600, forward strand.
TAGAAGCTCAAACGGAAGCGTTGAAAGCAGAGAATCGAGCTGCTGAAAACATATTTGGGATGGCAGAAAATGAGAAGGGATTTGTTAGACGTTCGGATGGAGTATTATGTTTTGGAGAGCGAAGTTGGGTACCATTGTATGGAGGAATTCGAGAGTTGATTATGCATGAGTCGCATAAGTCAAGATACTCTATTCATCCTGGGTCTGACAAAATGTACCAGGATTTGAAAAAGTTATATTGGTGGCCAAATATGAAGGCAGATATAGCGTTGTATGTTAGTAAGTGCTTGACTTACTCTAAGGTTAAAGCCGAACATCAAAGACCGTCAGGATTATTGACGCAGCCGGAACTTTCGGTTTGGAAATGGGAGCGGATTACGATGGACTTTATTACCAAATTACCAAAGACAGCTAGCGGTTGCGACGCTATATGGGTAATTGTGGATCGTTTGACTAAGTCTGCTCATTTCCTGGCGATTAGTGAAGATGATAGTGTGGATAAACTTGCGAGGTTATATGTGAAGGAGATTGTTTCTCATCATGGAGTTCCGATATCGATTATTTCGGATCGCGACAGCCGCTTCACGTCAGCATTGTGGCGATCACTTCAAACCGCTTTGGGGACGAGACTTGATATGAGTACTGCATATCACCCCCAAACCGATGGTCAAAGCGAGAGAACTATCCATACTTTGGAGGATATGCTTCGTGCATGCATCATAGACTTTGGTAAAGGCTGGGAGAAGTATCTACCCCTTGCGGAGTTCTCCTACAACAATAGCTACCACACAAGTCTTAAGGCTGCACCATTTGAAGCTTTGTATGGTCGTAAATGCCGTTCACCTATTGGTTGGGCAGAAGTTAGAGATAGCCAACTCACAGGCCCTGAGCTTATCTTGGAAACTACTGAGAAAGTAACGCAAATTCGCGATCGACTGCAAGCAGCTAGAGATAGGCAGAAAAGCTACGCCGATCAGAGGCGTAAACCCCTAGAATTCCAGGTTGGAGACAAAGTGATGTTGAAAGTCTCGCCTTGGAAGGGTGTGATACGTTTTGGGAAACGTGGGAAACTTAATCCCCGCTACATTGGACCATTTCTTATTTTGGAAAGAATTGGGCCCGTAGCTTATCGTTTGGAATTACCTATGGAACTGAGTAAAGTTCATGATGTGTTTCATGTTAGCAATCTGAAGAAATGCCTTTCAGAGGAAACACCAGTTATACCAATCAAGGATATTCGTGTGGATGAAAGTTTGAATTTTGTGGAATAGCCGATTGAGATAATGGATAGAGAGATCAAGCGACTCAAGAGGAGTCGTATTCCGCTCATCAAAGTTCGTTGGAATTCGCGGCACGGACCGGAATTTACGTGGGAACGTGAGGATGAGTTTCGAAAGAGATATCTGAAGTTTTTCACTTCGTAGATGGGTTATTTCGAGAGAAACCCGGGACGGGTTCCTTCTGAGGCTGGGAGGATGTGACAATTGGCAAGATAGGGAGCCGTTTTATAAAACCCGCATTACATTGAAATTATAAATTTAGAATTTTTGAAAATTTATTGTGACGAGATATTTTACGAACGTTGATACTTGATTTTGATCGTATGTTAATTATGAGGATTGATTATTTATTTATGGTTTGGTTTGATTCGTTCGTGATGATTTATTTTGAGATCGTTATTTTGGCACTATTTTGACTCCGGCACTAGGTTGACCTAACAATTTTAATTATATTTTATATGGGTTCGGATATTATTATTATTTTTGGAACGGGTTCGGTTGGAGAAAGTGGTTTGATTATTTAAGGTTTCGGGTTTGGCCCGTGTGTTTGCATTGGGCTACTTAGCCCACTACACTCTCACTATTATTATTACTAATAATAAAAAGATTTTTTTTTTAAATTACATTAAATCGTCCTTGTGTGAACCGAATCCCACAAACACCCTCACCATTTCACTCTCTCCTCTCTCTCTCAATTTCTACATCTCACAAACCCTAATCCCTTGAGCCGCCGCCCCTCCAATCGGCTGCCACCACCACACCGCCGCTCCACCACCATCAATACCACCACCAATCGACTCCCCATCTCATTTCTTTCTTGATATACACAAACACGCGCCCTAAAACTAATCTTTTCAACTCGTTTTATCACAAAAATCATCACCATCTTTATTGTTTTTGAAGTCTCTTAACGATTTGGTCTTGGGAATCAAAGGTAGGACGGGTTCGACCCGTATTTTGGTGAAAACGTGACCAAGGGTCACGGGTTTAATTAATTTCTTTCGGATCTATGGTTAAATACATGAAATACTAGTGGGTTTTTGATAAAACATGACCTAAATCGAGTTTGGTATCCGGGTTGTGTTTATTTTTGATGGGTCGAAGTGAACCCGAGAGCTTGTGCTCTTGGTTGGTATTAATCTCGGTTTTGGTTCTGGATTTGTGATGATTCTTGATCTTGGTGCTCGAATTTGTGATGTTTGAGTATCATCTTGATGTTTGGTATACTTGGTTGTGTTTGGTTCGACCCTTGTGGTCATTTGGTATTCGGCCGACACCCCATGGGGGGGCTGTTGGGTCGAGTGGGCTCGAACTAGAGCAAGCCGAGACCTAATGGTCTCGGGTGGGACTCACGCACCTTGTTTCGGGTGTAATATTGACTCGGGTTGACTTGGTAAATCAACCCGTAAATGATTATGTTTCGGTTGTTATTTTTACTTGCCGAAGTATTGCTTTTGTCGTGGTTATTATTTTTGGGCCATGAGTTTATTATTTTTGAACTTGAAGTGGTATTTTGGAATACGAGTTATATTGGAGATGTGTTGTCGAATGTGGAACTTGGGGACCGATTGTGAGACGGTCATTAGATGACGGAGATAGGTTAGTCGGGAGCCGTAGTCGGACCCTCATGTTGTAGCACATGGATATGGGATTGTTTGGACGGAGTTGACATGTTTATATTGTGACTTGATTCTTATTACTTTGGACTTGGACTATGAGCCGAGGGTCATGACTCGGACATGTGACCAAATTCTATGACTCGATAAATATTTAAAAGTCGATATTAAAAATAATACTCGTTATAATATTATTAAGAATATAATCGTTTATAAACGTATATATAGACGTGTTAAACGTATATATATATATATATATATATATATATATATATATATATATATATATATATATATATATATATATATGCGTATATTAATAATAAAACGATCACGAGTAAACGTTATAATAATAAAACGATAGTTATTATACTATGCAAATAGCGTAATAAATGTCGGACTATTGTTATAAATAAAAATTATATAAATAATGGCGAAGCTTAAGTCGGGTAAATAATAATTAAAAATGTGATTTTAATTATAAATTAGAAACTATCGAGTTATACGAATTGTGGGTCTTTAAAGTCCAAGTGAGCTTTATATTGTGACTTCGTGTTGTCACGGATATATGACGGTTAATATAAACATTTTATATATCGAATGACTCATTCTAGATCGAGTTATTTGACGATATAAAATGGGTATATTAATGGGCATCGTATCCCACGACGCCCATAGGATGTGGTATATATTTTAGGGTAATAAATTACTATATGTCTCGTGGAATTTGGCCGATTCGACGATATATATAGGGAATTCATTAGACTACGACATATACCAAATAGAAACTTATGTGCAATGTGCTTTAGGTTGGGTATAATCTTGGAACGATATATTACGTAAATAAATATGGGAGATTACCAAATCGACGGATTTGATAAGCTTCGATAATTATTTAAATAATATATTGGGCTAACATTAGACCTATAGTTGTCTTATTATTGTTCTTTGTTGTGGCTTTTTGGTTTGTGCTGTGTCGACCCTCCACCCGTATGGATACCAAACGTCGAATTTCAAATGAATATGAAGTTAATTCGAGAAATGGATAATTTTGGAAAGTAAAATGGAATACGTTTGGGAATGGGAATATTTGATTTTGAGGAAATGATTTCTGAACGGGTTTAATATTGTTAGGAAGTGCCGAGTCAGTAGTCGCCGTTACGTGAGTTGCTTGAGATTACTTACGTCTTTCTTCTATCGTTTCTTTTGAGGATTTCTGGACTTGAGGTGAGTCATAGCCCCACTTTTACTCTTGAACTATGTTTTCAATACTTGGGGTGAGAAACGTGCAAATGTTTTATGTGGACTATTATCGCTTTATTTATTTATTTCAAAACTTGCTATGCTTATAGAACTAGGTAGGATTAAGCGAGGCCTAGTCCCGAACTAGGTAAGCTATTGATTAGTTGTTGAGCGAGGCCTAGTCCCGAACTAGGTAAGCTATTGGATTGGTTATAGAGCGAGGCCTAGACTTGAGCTAGGTAAGCTATTGATTGGATTGATTTGAGCTATAGCGTGCACCTATAGGGATGATTTATTTTGGTTGGAATATTTTGGTTGGAATATTTTGGTTGGATATTTTGGTTGGATATTTTGGTTCGATGATTGAGGCCTAGTCTAGCTAACAAGCGTTTTGCGTATATGTCCACTATATTGAATTAAGAATCTAAACCTATGATCTCACCAGCGAAAGCTGACTTTTAGCACGTTTTCTCAGGTAATTAAGTGATGCTCTGCGGATGCTTGGGATTGGAGGCTTGGCATTTGGCACCGGTTATGGATCTATATTTTCTAAAACTCTGATAACTATTGTGGACCTATATTTATTTCTTTTGGGCCTGACTTTGGATGATTTTGGGATAATATAAACTTTAAAACCCCGCGTGGTTGCATTTTATTTTGTTTACTTTATCTCGTTCTTTTATGTCTTGTGTTTGGATACCAATCCCCGTAGCACCCCGAAAGCTTGTTGAGTCTTCCGCTGTATCAAATTTTGGGGGTGTTACAAATCTTGAGGAAGAAATTTACATGCTCCAACCAGAAGGTTTTAAACAAAAAGGAAAAGAGAACTTGGTTTGCAGGTTAAACAAATCTCTGTACGGTTTAAAGCAGGCGCCGCGGTGTTGGTACAAGAGATTTGATTCTTTCATCATTGGCCTTGGATATAACAGACTACACGCAGACCCTTGTGCATATTACAAGAGGTTTGGAGACAATGATTTTGTCATCTTGCTGTTATATGTTGACGACATGTTGGTTGCAGGCCCCAACAAAGATCGTACTAGTAAACTAAAGGCACAACTCGCTAGGGAATTCGAGATGAAAGACCTTGGACCCGCAAACAAGATTCTAGGGATGCAAATTCACCGAGATAGAGTTAGTAGGAAAGTTTGGCTTTCACAGAAAAGTTATGTGAAGAAAATCTTGCAAAGGTTCAATATGCAAGATTGTAAGCCAATATCAACCCCGTTTTCTACTAATGTCAAGTTATCCTCCAAGATGAGCCATAGCAGTGAAAAAGAGAGGATGGAGATGTCTCGAGTACCGTATGCATCAGCAGTGGGAAGTTTAATGTTCGCGATGATTTGTACAAGACTAGACATTGCACATGCACATGCAGTGGGAGTAGTGAGTCGGTACATGGCGGAACCTGGTAGAGAGCATTGGGAAGCTGTGAAGAGGATCTTTAGATATCTTAAAGGAACCTCTGATGTTGCATTATGTTATGGGGAATCGGGTTTAACTGTCAAGGGATATGTTGATTCTGATTACGCAGGTGATCTTGACGGAAGTAAATCAACCACCGGGTATGCATTTACACTTTCTGGCTGAACAGTAAGCTGGGTTTCAAAACTGCAGTCAGTTGTCGCTATGTCAACGACAGAAGCAGAATATGTTGCAGCTGCTCAAGCCAGCAAAGAAGCAGTATGGTTGAAGATATTGTTGGAAGAACTTGGGCACAAACAAGAGACGATTACTCTCTTTTGTGACAATCAGAGTGCCTTGTATCTTGCAAGGAATCCAGCATTTTATTCAAAGATAAAGCATATACGAGTTTAGTATCACTTCGTTCGTGAGCAAGTGGAAGAAGGAACCGTGGATATGCAGAAAATTCATACTGATGATAACGTGGCAGATTATCTGACGAAAGCAATCAACTGTGACAAGTTTATATGGTGCCGATCCTCATGCGGCCTAGTGGAAACGTAAGCAACATGAAAGTGCAAGGAAGGATAACGGTGTGAAGATCGATTTAGCTTTAATCGGATCTTCAAGTGGGAGATTGTTAAAGTAGATACAATGCATCTGAAGGGAATCTAACAAATTGGACAACTTGGATAGCCACTTGGTTTGTGATAGAGTCATCCATGATGTCACATGGTTGCAAATGATGCCTATAAAAGGAAATGAGGGAAGCCTCATTTGTGCATCCCATTTCCAACGAATCACATACAAGTTCTTGGATCTTATTCTTTCTTTCTCCTAGTGAGTAATTAGAGAGTTTGGTATATTTCCTATCACAAGAGATATAAAGTTGTATTATCCTTGTAACTAGAGAAACGGTGTAACTCCTAGTTTACATAGTGAAACGTATCTTTCCTTGCCCGTGGTTTTTCCCCTATTGGGGTTTTCCACGTTATATCCGTGTGTCATCTTTTATTATATTTCTATTTTAGTTGCGGGTTTGCTTCAGTCCGGTGTCACTTTTCTCAACACGTTTTTCAACCAGATACGTGGAGATGGTCTCTTGATGATAAAGATAAAGGAATGTTCACGGTTAGAAGACTAAGAGAATTGATCGATGAAAAGACTCTTCAATCACCAAACGCTGTCCAAGAAACAAGATGGTGCAAAATTGTTCCAAGAAAAATATGTATTTTCATTTGGCGTCTACAACGAAAAAGACTACCGATGTTTGAGTGGCTTCATCATATTGGTATAGACCTCAATTCAACTCTTTGCTCTCATTGTGGAAATGAAATAGAGACGTTGGATCATTGTTTCTTAAGATGTAATCGGGTTGTTGAGGGTTGGAAAAAAGTGTTTAAATGGTGGAAATTGGGGTCGTTCGATGTGCAAGATGTTGAAGAAATTTTATGCCATAAAGGTAATGTGAATTTTCATAAAAAGCAAAGAACTATTTGGCAAGCGGTTTGTTGGTCAATGCTATATATCATATGGTCATCTCGTAACAAGAGGGTATTTGAAAACAAAGTATCTAACCTTACGACAATTTGCGATGATCTACAAGTTCTTTCCTATTATTGGATTACTATTAGAGCTAAAGGATCAATTTCTTCATGGTTCAAGTGGTGTTCAGGTCCAGTAAAAGCGTGCAAATTCTAAGCGTCCTCTGTGGTATCAGCAGATCTTGTGTTTCAGATTACATTTCTGCAGGTTTGAGCTCCAGGTTTTTGTTGTTTGGTTCTGCATCAATTTGGGTTTTTTTTTTGCAAAAGAGTTTCAGTGTGGTCTGCAATAGTGTTTGGCAATAAAGGTTCATGGTCTGATGAGTGGTTCTGAAAAAAGTGTGTTTGGCTATAAGCTTCAGGGTGGTCTGCAAGTTGTTCCGCAAGGTTTGCTGTCTGGTTTTGCAATACGTCTCGGTGTCCATATAGTTTGCTTTTGCTAGTTTCTTTTGTAGTTCGACAATGTGTTTGTAAATATGTTTGGTTGTCTTTCTTTTTGGGTCCTCTATCCTTAAGCCTCTTGTTTAAGATAGTGGGCGCCTTTGTTTGTACCCGTTGCTCTTTTGGTTTTGTCTTAATGAAATTTTCTGCCTTTCAAAAAAAACAATTGTACATAATACCTATTAAACATAAACACAACTTCATTTACATAATAGCATAACAATATTAGACTACAAGTTTACTATTACCAATGGCATAGTATACAAAAGCGTAATGCACAAAAAAAATCTCAATACAAATAACCAATGATGGGTACGATCGTGATATGAAATCTGTACTAGCAAAAGCAAAGGTGATATGGAGACTCTACTCAATGATTTCCATATATTATGAAATAGCCAATCCAGTAAGCAACAACCATCTTCTACTTCCTAAGAAACGACCATGGACCTGTTCCTGCTCCCATCCTACACCACAGATACCAACTTATCAATAAACCACATTAACAAGGTTGGGTTTTAAAAACTTATGTCACTGTCGATATAAAATTTAATATGATTAAAGAAAGTTACCTCCAAATGCCTGCAATGGCACGTAAACACATGAAAATGGATAGAGCAATCCATATTCCAACAAAACCAGCAGCTTTGTATAAAATAAATAGTGACCCAATACTCCCAATCGCCACGAGGATCTAACAAAACGAAATGTACATAACTATAGTTAACATAAGTATAATGCAGGAATAAACAATAGTGTTTTTGAACAAGAATGGTAAATACTGACCATGGAGTATGCAGAATAAGCAAAATCAGAAGCACCAAAGTTAACTCCATCGAATATGAATGCTATTGAATTGATCGGTTGTGTGCCAGCAACAAACTGATCGGAAAAGAGAACAATGAAATGTAAACATGAAATATAGAAATTAAAACATTTTAGATGTTGAAAATGGTTGGATACATACCGGGATTCCTATGATAATAATGTGCTTAACATTTATGTCTTTCGTGAATACTCCAGAACCAAACTGCAACCCGAGTCCTACAAGAAGAGCGAGTCCTAGACCCATTACACATCCCATCTGCAAATATTATACCAACTCTAAGAGTTTTTCCATGAAAGAAATAAACTAAACAAATATCGTGCTAGGTTAAAATCATAATATAGAACTATATAATAACTCATTCTAGTGACTAGATCGCAGTAGAAAATTGATATCATTCTACACGTTTCCTCCACGATGCACAGTATGTATACCTGCAGTACTCGAGCTGCCGCTGCTGTTGCCTTCTCAAAGTTCTTCTCAGCAAATGATGTTGCAATTATTGCCTACAGATTTCAATGAGCAGATATATCCATTAACACTTTACTTAAAAATCATGTATAGACTTCTCACTTACAAAACATGACATAAAGTGGAATTTACCTGTCCAGCAACTGCCAAGCCATCAGCAAGAAGTGAAGATGTTAACCAAACCTGCAAACACACTTGGAATGCAGCCATAGGTGTTGGACCCAGTCTTGTAGCCAATGATGCAGCCAACGTGACACAGCTAGTTGCTGCTAATACCTTAAACAACAAGAGAAAACCTGCCAAAAGAAACAAAAAAGATGAATTATTACTAGATTATATATGGTACCAAATAGTAAAGTGCGGGTTCATGTTTCTGTTGAGACTCATGACATACCATTTTTAAGAAACCGGCTAAACTGCAAAGCTTTCATACTTGGAGGTAGTAGGTCAACTTGTTGCATCAATTTGACTAGTAGGATTATCGATATCAAGTACCTGCAAAATAATAATCGGGTTTAATCACACGAACTCCCATCATATGTTTTAAAGTTGAACAGGATTGGAACAATTACTGGGAAAGAACGTGTGCAATAGCCGCACCACTAACACCCAACTTGCAGACAAAGATAAGAATTGGATCCAAAATTATGTTTGCTAGATCTCCTGCAACTGTGTTAGGAGCCAAAAAATTTGTTAGAACACTAAGTAGCCAAAGTAGTTGTGTCATCAACATGATGCTAGGGTAAAAGTGAAATACCCGTGGCATATAAAGGAGTTTTAGTATCTTTGAAACCACGAAAGACACCTTGCATCGCCAAAGAGAGAAGAACTGCAGGAGCTCCGAGTGCACGTAATGTTAAATATTTATGGGCTGGTAATAACATTTTGTTACCCTGTTCAACAAAATAAAGGTTAGAGTCATATACGAGTAATCGTTATACTATACATATATACAATACTACTAGAATGAGAATATTTACATGTCTCACTCCCATCAAACTTAAAAGTGGTTCTGCTAGAAAGACAAGAAGTACGGTTTCAAGAAGACCAAGCACTGCACCAATCAGAAGTGCGGTTGATGCTGATGGGATATTTCGTTTTTCTCTTTTAAACTTTAACATCTTTGGGGTGGTTTCAGTGACAATCAGATGCCTGCCTGGACTTGTTTTGAAACCAGATTAAATAATTAAGATCATGAATTTGCTAGCTTTTTCATTTTAATGTGAACAACAGTACGTGTAGAGAAAAGAACAAGAACAAAACATACCATCTTCTAACGCCAACTCTTTTTTCTCGTTCGGTATTTTTGATCCATTTTCCAAGTTTTCAAGTTTAACATCGTCCTTCATCAGTTCTTGTGTTTCCTCTTTAATCATAGAAGTCTTCTTCATGTTCTCATATTTGGGTAATTTGCCATTCAGCCTTTCTATAGTCTCTTCTTCAGCGACAAAGGAAGTAGTAATACTAACAAGTGGGAATATGGCTACTTTTGAAACTTGATTGAAAATGGCTATAGACACTCCAACAGCAGCAATTTCCACTGGGCCTATACAGAAGCGCAGATGTTTTAAGAACTAAAAATTTCAGACAACGATGTTATTTCATATTTTTTACAAATGAAATCTGTGCTTACCTATTTGACCAATGAAAGCGGTGTCAATTAAAGAGGCGACAGGATCTGCAGCAAATGCCATGGCTGCAGGTACAGCAATTGTAAGTATCTCCTTTCCAAGCGAATCCATCTTGAGGACAAGCCTACAAAACCATTTTGTATGACAATAAGAACTCCAATGGTTTATTAACTTATTTCAAGTGGAAAAAACCTGAAATCTAAAAAAAGTAAGTTGATAAAAATATGCACAGAATCAAGAAAAATAGTTCTTAACATGGAATGTCGCTACCTAACATCTTTGAAGAAAACAAAGATGGGATGTTTCCATTTTCTCTCTATGGGAGCTACAACACCGTCCTCGGTCATAGTATAATGAAGAAAGATATGTAAATTAAAACTTCAATGGGCACGTGAAAAGCTTCAACTCTTATGCATGCAAGATACAGGATCTGTATAATGAATATATGAGTCTGATAAGCATATGTTTAACAATGTAGCTTTAGAAAATGTAATAGACTGGATAAATAAATAAGGACAGTGATGGTAGTACATACACTAACAAAATACAAGAAGTTAAAGGGATAAAAAGTTTCTTATAAACAATCCATAAGAAAATGCAGAAAACGTCAAACATAGTTCAACTCACATATCGACTATCAAGTTTTCAAATATTAATTTATTATAGCAATGCCAGAAACAAACCAAGGAGAAAGTAACACAATGCAGAGGGACATATAACCTCCCCTAGTTATAGGATCAAGTTAGATTTCTAAAAGCACATATAGCCTCCCCTAGTTAATTATACGATCAAGTTAGAGAACTATGCTCTCCTGTTGACTAGCGGTCTCAAAACGATATTTTCAATGAAAGTTCCTACTAGTACGTTCTCCACACCTAGGCCGTTTCGGTTTAGCTACGTACGTTTCCAAGAGTGATGTATGGGCACAGGTCGTTATTTGATTCCTTTTTTTTTTTTTTTTTTTTTTTTTTTTTTCCTGAATGCCTATTCTTCCAAGAGTGATGAGCAGGCACAGATCGATATTTGATTCCTTTTTTTTCGAATGTCTATTCATAAAAGAAACTAGCAAAAAGCTAAATTAAAGAGATTTCAAAAATTGATAGGTTCATACTAGATATTATGGGATCACCCATCCGTTCGATCAATCTCCTACTATGAAAAATCCATGAGGAATGAGAAAAAACCTTAGTGTCCTCTACAAAAGAGTATCCTTCCTAGGTAGCCCGATTTAAGATCAAAACAAAAGCATGCCTTTGAAACTTAAATCATGTTCACGTATATCACAAACTCTTAAAAGTTCAAGTAACAGTGATAGTTGACATTCTGAAAAACACTAGTAGCATATATATGCACCGTACCATGCAACAAATACAAGGATATAATTTTATCAGCGAATGTTCGATATAAATATTAGTTCAGCCATCGGTATATCAAATGGGTCAATAGCTCTTTGCCTTGGGATTTTATACTACTCATCAATTAAAAAAGTCGAAAAGTGACACACACGTTCTTGATATCTAGAATAATGGTGTAAAACAAGTATACCTTCCCCACTCAACATTCCCCGTTAATCTAGATTAATACATAAGACGAAACGATCTATACATGGATACGTAAACTGTCAGAGTTTGGCCTGCGTGTCTTGGGACCCTGATACTTAATATCATAAATAACTGGTAACATATTCTCCCCCAGATAACACCCCATTCAAGTAATTCTCAACTTGTGTTTAAATAATATAAAAAGATCCAAGAGAGGATGCAGACATATACATACTGATAAATAATGTTACTTGAAATGAAAGGAACAGAAACATTAAACTCGCCTAGAAGCTCACGGGTTTCATTAATTAATCACTAAAAAACACACAATTCATCCCCTTATGACTCGAAGTTGCCAAGTGTTGATTGCGCTCTACCATAACTAGCTTGTTATATACTTTAGTGTCTCTACTAAACATAAAATGCCGGTTAAAGATCACTTTGTATGTTGTGAACTATTCAAGAGCTCGCCTATCGAATGACACCTTGTATTAAGCTTTTACTTTATCTTTTGCACAGGTCTTTGCGGATCTTGGATCAATCATGGTGAACATGTATAATGAAAAAACAATAAGAGTATGCATAAGAATCTGTATGCAGGGACTCGATATAACAACAGAGGGTGGGAATGATTCTGATTAACACACGTTATAATTATTATTCCACACTAAAAATGTTTACAATTGATATGTATATATACTATGTCAATCGGTATGAATGAACCGATGTGACTCTTCTAAGAGTTATCTTCTAAACGTTATATCCTATCCTACTTTACAGAAATACAGTTAATAAGTATCTATATAACATATATGGTCCTTCTATTTTCATCACTCTCTGATACCACTTTTGCACAGGTCTTTGCGGATCTTGGATCAATCATGGTGAACATGTATAATGAAAAAACAATAAGAGTATGCATAAGAATCTGTATGCAGGGACTCGATATAACAACAACTAGAGGGTGGGAATGATTCTGATTAACACACGTTATAATTATTATTCCACACTAAAAACGTTTACAATTGATATGTATATATACTATGTCAATCGGTATGAATGAACCGATGTGACTCTTCTAAGAGTTATCTTCTAAACGTTATATCTGTTGTGGAATAACCGCGATAATATCCCACCGATTAGGTAAAGAGTGTGAATATTTCAACACCACTACTATACCTCATACTAGCTACTTGAAAATTTAGACAATATGAAAAGAACCAAGAATGAAACACCAAACTTTCTTATATATTTCTCAATGCTAGAAATATCCTACAAACTACAACTAGAGAGGAAAAACTAATAACACTACAAGAGAAGTACTTGTGTGTTTTTTTGGTGTGTCAAACTCAATGGAAGAGCCTTCTATTTATAGGCTTCAAAACTCTTCACAAGTAGCAAGCAACTTGCTTATCTTCAACTTGCATGATCTTTAGAAAATCTTGGATGAGATTCCATATCTTTCATAAGATTGCATATATTTGCAAGTTGCATATATATCTGATATTGAGCCATTATTCAACAAATCTCCACCTTGGCAAAATATCAATTCCTTCAATCTCGCTGTCAACCATTGTTGGTGGAGTCTTCAAACAAATCTTTAAGTTTTCAGAATATTGATCAAGTCTAAACAATAATTGAACTTGATCCCAGCTACTACTTTAGTCAGCATATCCGCGGGATTCTTAGATGTATGGATCTTCTGGATTCTGACTCCACCTTCGTCCAGTATCTCTAGTATGAAGTGATACCGAACATCAATGTGCTTCGTCCTTGCATGATAAACTTGATTCTTTGCTAAGTGAATTGCACTCTGACTGTCAGAATGCATCGTGACAAATTTCTGATTGATTCCAAGTTCACCAAGCAACCCTTGAAGCCAAATTGCCTCCTTTACAGCCTCTGTAATCGCCATATACTCTGCTTCTGTAGTTGACAAAGCAGTAGTTGACTGTAAGGTAGACTTCCAACTAATTGGAGCTTTTGCCAGAGTAAATACATAGCCTGTTGTAGATCTTCGCTTGTCTAAGTCCCCGGCATAGTCTGAATCGCAGTATCCTTCTACCTACTGACTACTTCCATGTTCGAATACTAACCCTACATCGACTGTGTTATGGATATATCGTAATATCCATTTAATAGCTTGCCAATGTCCTTTTCCAGGGTTATGCATATACCTGCTCACCATCCCGACAACATGACTAATATCTAGTCGAGTACATATCATAGCATACATTAAGCTACCCACAACATTTGCATAAGGCACTTTCTTCATGTATGCCCTCTCTGCATCATTTTTCAGTGACATAGTTATATTGATAAGCGAGTGGAGTACTAACTCGTTTTGTTTGCTTTTCAAACCTAAAACACTTAAGAATCCTTCTCAGATATTGTTTCTGAGTCAAACAGAGCTTCCTCAATTTTCTGTCTCTGACTATCTCCATGCCGAGAATCATCTTTGCTTCACCGAGATCCTTCATCTCAAATTCGCTTTTCAACCGAGTCTTTAACTTTTCAATCTCGTCTAGACTTTGTGAAGCTATCAACATATCATCTACATATAGAAGAAGATATATGAAGGACCCATCTTGTAGCTTTTTCAAATAGACACAATGGTCATATTTGCTTCTTGTGTACTTCGACTCCATCATAAACTTATCAAATCGCTTGTACCACTGTCTTGGGGATTGCTTCAATCCGTACAACGATTTATAAAGCTTACATACTTCATGCTCTTTTCTAGCAACTTTGAATCCTTCTGGCTGAACCATATAGATTTCCTCTTCCAAGTCTCCATGTAGAAATGCAATCTTCACATCCATCTGAACTAGTTCCAAATCCAACTGTGCTACCAAAGCCAACAAAATTCTAATAGAGGAATGCTTTACCACTGGAGAAAAAACTTCATTGTAATCAATTCCCTCTTTCTGAGCGTAGCCTTTAGCTACCGATCTTGCTTTGTAGCGAACATCATCTTGGCTAGGAAATCCTTCTTTCTTTGCATACACCCATTTGCATCCAATTGCCTTCTTCCCTTTTGGGAGGTTGGTCAACTCCCATGTATGATTCTTCTGAAGAGACTGCATTTCTTCGCTCATGGCAATCATCCACTTCTCATTCTCTGAGTCTCGAACCGCTTCAGAGTCAGTAGTAGGAACATCATCAGCTACAATTGAAGATGCACAAGCCACCATATCATTAAGGCGAGCAGGCCTTTTAGTGTTTCTTTTGGGCTTGCTGGTAGCAATTGATTCATGTTGTTGCTGTGGAGGTTCTTCAGTTTGAACCTCATCTTCTTCATAATCTCCTTCTACCATAGGAGAATCATCAACTGTCTCTTTATCATCTGGTGCAATTATTCTTTCAAACTCCACCTTTTTGGGAGTTCCATCTAACTGCTTAGCATTCAACTTCTTCAACATGGTAGATTCATTAAAGGTGACATCCCTGCTAAAGATTGTCTTCTTCGTCTCTAGACACCATAGACGATAGCCTTTGATTCCAGAGGTGATCCCCATGAATAATGCTTTCTTTGCTCTGGGATCCAACTTTGATTCCTTCACATGATACTATGCAGCGGAACCAAACACATGTAAGGAATCATAATCTGTAGCAGGTTTTCCATACCATTTCTCAAATGGTGTTTTCCCATCAATAGCAGTAGATAGCAAACGATTAACAAGGTGACACGCATACGTCACAGCTTCAGCCCAAAATTCTTTACCCAACCCAGCATTGGATAACATACACCGAACTTTCTCCAGCAAAGTTCGGTTCATGCGTTTTGCCACTCCGTTCTGTTGTGGTGTATGTCTGACAGTGAAGTGTCTGACGATGCCTTCATTTTCACAAAATTTTGTGAACTGATCATTTTTATACTCTCCACCATTATCTGTTCGGAGATGTTTGATCTTTCTGCACGTCTGAGTCTCCATCATCCTTTTCCACTTGATGAACACTCCTAGCACTTCATCCTTTGTCTTCAACGTGTACACCCAAACTCTTCGGGAAAAGTCATCAACAAAGGTCACATAGTAGTGTCTCCCTCCTAAAGATCTTGTCTTTGAGGGACCCCATACGTCAGAGTGGACATAATCCAAGATACCTTGTGTCTTGTGGATAGCTGTCCCAAATTTCACCCTTGTTGTCTTCCCGTTGATGCAATGCTCACAGAGATCCAACTTACAGGAACTCACTCCTTTCAATAATCCTTGCTTTATGAGCAAATTCAAGGATTTCTCTCCTGCATGTCCTAAGCGCATATGCCATAGCTTCACAGCTTCTGAATTTCTATCACCATCGGTAACAGCTGCTACAGTTCCAACAACCGTTCTACCCTTGTAGTGATACGTGTTGTTTATTTTACGAATACCCTTCATTACTACAAGTACACCAGAGATGATCTTCATAACCCCATCCTTTGCTCTTACTTCGAATCCTTTAGATTCTAAGGTACCGACGGAAATGAGATTCTTTTTCAACTTTGGTGAATAATGAACACCTTTCAAGGTCACAATTGTTCCATCTTCATTCTGCAATCGAACGGAACCAATCCCATGAGTAGTGAGGGGAGTTTCATCTGCCGTATAAACAACTTCCTCATGTTCTTCAAAATTACTAAACCACTCTCGATGTGGTGTAATATGATGGCTACATACGGAATCTAATAGCCATACATCATAAGCATTCTTGGTTGACGATGTTGCAAGTGAGAGATCTGATTCTTCATCATCACACTTGGTGACATTCGCCTCAGCTACAGCTTTCCCTTTGTAATGATTGTCCTTAGTTTTCAACTTTGGACAATCTCTCTTCCAATGGCCTTTTTCATGACAAAAGGCACATTCATCTTTGCTTAGTCTCTGCCTCGACTTGGATCTCCATCTCTTATCGGTGCCCTTCTTATGCGAACGACCTCTGACTAGCAAAACCTCTGCGTCTCCACTTGAACTAATCTGCTTGTCCTTCCTTCTTAGTTCTTTACTATATAAAGCAGCACAAACTTCACTAAGAGACACATCATCCTTCCCATTAAGTAAAGTTGTTTCAAGCAACTCGTACTCCTCTGGAAGTGATCCCAACAGTATCAATGCTAGATCCTGGTCTTTGAACACCTCATCCATATTCATCAAATCGGTTACCAGCTGGTTAAAACTGGTAATGTGATCATTCATTGTGGTACCCGGTACATAAGTGAAGCGAAAGAGTTGCTTCTTCATAAAGAGCTTATTATGACAATTTTTCTTCAGAAATTTCTCTTCCAACACCACCCACAATTTATAGGCGGATGTTTCTTTTGAGAAAGCATATCGTTGCTCTCTCGAAAGACATGAACGAACCGTACCACAAGCTAACCGATTGATGGTTAACCAATTCCTCTCTTCTACATCCTCTGGTTTACTTTCTTCAATGGCAATGTCTAGACCTTGCTGAAAAAGAACGTCTAGAACCTCACTTTGCCACATACCGAAATGGCCTGTGCCATCAAAAACCTCCACCGCCAATCTTGCATTCGTCAAGACCGGTCTAGCCCAACTTGGAGATGTTGGATCCACCGGTGTGGAAGGTTTGTCAACTATGCCATCCACCATTTCGTGTACAAATTAATTTTCAATAGCTTTAACCAAAAAACCAATGTAATTCTTTTCTGATGTGGAGGATCAAAATAAATTGCAACCACAGAGCATACTAAGAATAACCTCGGCTCTTGATACCACTTGTTGTGGAATAACCGCGATAATATCCCACCGATTAGGTAAAGAGTGTGAATATTTCAACACCACTACTATACCTCATACTAGCTACTTGAAAATTTAGACAATATGAAAAGAACCAAGAATGAAACACCAAACTTTCTTATATATTTCTCAATGCTAGAAATATCCTACAAACTACAACTAGAGAGAAAAAACTAATAACACTACAAGAGAAGTACTTGTGTGTTTTTTTGGTGTGTCAAACTCAATGGAAGAGCCTTCTATTTATAGGCTTCAAAACTCTTCACAAGTAGCAAGCAACTTGCTTATCTTCAACTTGCATGATCTTTAGAAAATCTTGGATGAGATTCCATATCTTTCATAAGATTGCATATATTTGCAAGTTGCATATATATCTGATATTGAGCCATTATTCAACAATATCCTATCCTACTTTACAGAAATACAGTAATAAGTATCTATATAACATATATGGTCCTTCTACTTTAAAGACTTATGTTTCTTGATTATATTCGATGCCAACATTATCAATGAATCTTTAATGAACATTTTTTTTATTGAAAGTAACTGACTAACGTACGCACGTACCTGTCTATTGTTGTTCCATGTTTCTGAGATCTTCAGACACACGATCGTGTTGTATCTTTGTGTCTCTTGTACATCATTGTGATAGATGTTTGAGCTCTCCATAATACTGTTAATGCCAAAACTTTATTGGTGAATTTTGTTCTTCGGGAGTAGGTTTAAGTAGTTGAACCATTTAAATCGCACGTATCACTTATGGTATTTTGTGCAAGTATATATGGCGTATTCAGTTTCTTGTTGTGATTTTCGATTCCAACAATCATATGTGCTGAAATAGCATGATTTGGGTATTAAACTACAACACTACCATCTCCTGTTTCATAACATACAAGATGATCTGTTTATTGTAAAAGATAATTCTACAAGACTTTTTACTTTATTGTCATATCCTGCTAACAACAGCCATTTTTACTTCCTAAGAAACGACCATGGCCTTGTTCCTGTTCCCATCCTGAAAATACAACAAAGAAACAATCAATCTGTTAGAATATGTAAATCATAACTAATATATAAACATATAAACACATCAAGCACGCAGCGGAATAGGATCAAATACATGTAATTGAAATTAACCGAATATAAATGAATGCGTACCTTTGTGATTTCTAGCAAGAACAAGAAATCAATTAACAAGAACTTATAAACCCTAATTAGGGTTTAATGTGGATCGACTAATGTGTTAGTCGAATGGGCAATCACAACGTTAGCAAAAGTATGCCAACACTTCGTTCTTGTACACACGTATTAGTAGCGTTTCAATGAGAAAAGCTAGGTTCTTAATTCACGAACAAACCAAACACTATGTTTAGAAGATCACGTAGGAACCCTAGAAGGGTGTAGTTGATTGATGAGACAAAAAATGAACCACTTTTAAGGGGTCATTTAAGCCCGGAATTGAATTTATTTGATCAAATATTGCCCTAAATCGTTCCTTTTGTGATTTTAGGTACTTTGGGAGAGAAATCTGGAAAAGGAAGCAATTCGGACGTTTTTGGAGCATAAAAGTGAAGAAAACGCCAAAGTCTTAATTTTCCTTGCTGGGAACAATAGGTGACGGCGTCAAGAAGAAAATCTTGACGGCGTCAAGAGTAATTTCCATGACGATCCAGTACAGATTTGAAGGCGTCACGAAGTAGGGCGTCAAGAGGAAAATGCATGATGGCCTGGAAACATATAACACTTGACGGCGTCAGATCTGGATCCAGGCAGTCCGAGATTTATTTTGGCGGCGAGATGACGGCGTCACAAAATTTGTCTTGACGCTGTCAGACCCTATTTCCTATATATAGTTTTCTAATTTTCACATTAAAAAGAGAGAAGTTTTGGGAAAAACCCTAAGTACGAACTTGGTACGAATTTTACAGGTTTTTCAAGGGTTCTAAGCCCTTGATACCTTTCACGTGTAATTGAGATAAGTATTCTTTTAATTCAATCAATATGTCTATGTGTTGGTTGTCTATATCTTGTTCTTGTCTTAATTCCATCATGCTAGGTTAGATCTATCTTGTGTTTGCTTGGATCTAATGAAACCTAGATGTTAATTATGTGTTGATTACTTGTTTATAGTTGTATTGGATGAATGAATTCGATGTTAGGCTTAAGAAAACTGGCAGATCTCCAAATGGTAACATGCTTGAACGTCTTAGGAAACATGAACTGACGTGCACTAGGTTTTATTGGTTGTATTTAATGCATGAGAAAATTCTAATGATCCCATGTTAGGAGCTTCTTAGCCGGCTCGACATAGGAGTGAAGTAGGCAATCATAGGATTGGGGAATTAAGTGCTCCACCCCATGACTGGTATTAAGGAATACAATCCGTCATCCACGCAACTATAACAAGTAATTAACGTGTAAAAGATATCTAGGGAGTAGTGAAATCTAAGTAAACACATTTTCTCCACTTATTGCTCACAACCTTAGTTAATTTAGTTTATTTTGATTGCATCTTTAGTATTGGGTTAGTTGACTAGCAACTAATTCCGCCCAAATCCTTCAAACCCGAGATTTTTACTTGCTTTCTAAAAAAAATATAAAAATACAAAAATAATCATCCCTCACCTCTAGAACTAGTATTTAGGTTTTCTAATCCTAGCGACACTATTCCTAGCTGAACGATCAATCCCCCGGTACTTGTCACTATACTATACTACAACGATCAGGTACACTGCCTGGTGGGGGTTGTAAGCTTCTCAAGATCCCTTGAGAGGTAAAGCCTGGTGCGATTCCCACGTATCAAGTTTTTGGCGCCGCAGCCTGGGGAATAGTTATTGTCTAGGTTAGAATCTCTTTTTATTAGGTTTACTTGCTAGATTCCTTTCTAGTGAGATTTTATTTTTATTTTTAGGTTTTCTTTAGTCTATCTTATTTCTTTGTGTCTTTGTTCGTAACTCTTCACCACCCGACATCATGGACGATGGGAACATCCTTGAACCCGTCATCCCACCACAACAAAACCCTCCACTAGAACCTCTTAGGCCCCGAACCTTAGGAGAGTATTCCCGACCTAGCCACCAAGGCTACCGAAACACCATTGAGCTCACCGGAGTCAATGTGACCCCCTTGCGATCCGACACCATCCGGTTGGTGCAAAGCGGATGTGCATTCCATGGACTTCGTTCCGAAGATCCAAACCAACATCTTAAGGACTTCCTCAAAATCGTAGATTCCATAGACCTAGGTGTTGAAACTAGAGAGACAACCCGATTACGCCTATTCCAATTCTCTCAACGGGATCAAGCTAGTCAATGGCTTGAGCGTTTACCCGCGGGATCTATCACCACTTGGGATAATCTCACCAATCGCTTCCTTACTCAATTCTTTCCACCGGGGAAGACTGCAATGCTTAGAAATGACATTTTGATGTTTGAACAATATCAAGGAGAAACTTTCTACGAAGCATGGGCCCGTTTTAAGGATCTCCTCCATAAGGTCCCTCATCATGGTATAAACCTTTGGTTATTAGTCCAGATTTTCTACGACCATGTTGACTATCACACTAAGCGCATAATCGATAGGGCCGCGGGAGGTAAACTGCGTGATAAGAACGCCGAGGAGTCCTGGGCGATTATCGAGGAGCTTACCGCTGATAATAATGAGATGTGGGAGTTTAATCATACAATAAAAGCGGCCATCAATGCAGTCTCAATATCTGGAGGAACCACCGAAATCCTCGATGAACTCCTATGCAAACTCGAGGCAAAAGTTGACTATTTTGAGGAAAGGCAAAGGAGACCTTTAAGTCCTAGACGGGCTACTGTCAATTCTGTCTCAAAACCAACTTCGGCACCATTATTTGAGTCACCTTCTAGAGAAAATGTCGAGACTTTTCAGAACTATGCCCCACCTTGTTTCCCTCCCGAGGAGCTTAGCTCGGAGTTTGAAGCTAGGATGAGAGAATATATGGCAACTCACTCAGATCGGCTTGCTAGATTCGAGGAAGCAGTTTATAAGCAAAAAGAGGAAATGCAAGAGAAAATGAATGAGATGATGAGTCTATTAGAGGAGTATGCCAAACAGAGAACCCCCGAAAGAATGCTACTAAGGAAAGAAAGCGCCACTCCCACTACCCATTTTGTTAATTCCATCACAATTGTCCACAAGGATAATGAGAAGGTAGAAGCCCCTGTTAAACAGACCTTAGAGAAACCACCAGAATCCCAACCCTTGAGTCACTACCTGAAACATGATATAAACGAAAACACCATAACAAATTGGATTAAGGGTGATGGGCGTAACCAACCTTCCAAACAGGGTTCGGAGAAAGAGGAAAAGGCAAAAGATGAGTATGATACGTTACCTGGGGGATCAGTATTCGGGAGGCTGTTGGTGCAAAAAGTGGCTACTAAGCAGATAGCATGTGGGAACTTTGAGATACCAACTAGCATCGGGGACTTGAAATATCTTAGTGCTTTCGCCGACCAAGGATCAGAAGTAAATCTTATGCCCCTGACTATTTACATCCAACTGACGTCAAAAATGCCAGCCCCTACTCGTGTTAGGTTGTCCCTCGCTGGACACTCGTACGTGTACCCCCTAGGAATCGCAGAAGATGTATTAGTTAATGTCGCAGGGTTCATGTACCCCGTTGATTTTATGATCATCGATGATAAAGGAGATGGATGCATGCCAATAATCCTTGGGGCATCATTCCTCGCCACCGCTTGGGCTGTCATTAAGTATGAAGGTAGGAAAATTGAGCTCAAATCTGGAAAAAGAAAGATTAGCTTCCCCATGACTCCGCGAAGTGGGCATGAGAGTTTGAGTTGGAGAAAGATCAAAAACAACATTGACACGACACCCATTCGTGTTCAGAATAAAATTATTGCATGGGAGGCAAGAATTAAAAGCTATAAGGAGGCTAAATATGAAAGAAGCAAAAGCAATAAGGTTCAGGTCGAATTCGAACATACTCAACCCGTAGAAAATCATGTACCATTTGAGGAAGGGAACTTGGTACTCTTGAGACACCTAGAAACAAAGATACCACCAGAGAAACCGAGTCCTTGGTGGTATGGGCCTTTCACAATTGAAGGCGTCAGCCAAGATGGGATAGCTAACTTGAGAAGCGAAGTTGGTGGAATGGTGATTGCGAGTATCGATAGGTTGAGGCACTACCACCATAACAATAATGATCGCAACTACATGGGGTATATCATTTCAAGGGACGAGGTCACGTAGTAACCCATGACCTTGAGTCTAGCTACAAGACTCGTAAATAAAGAAAAGCGCTTCTTGGGAGGCAACCCATGTTTTGTGTGATGTTATTTTTGTTTGTTTGTTATTTGCTTCCGTATGCATGCTTTATTTTTATTGTTGGTTGATCATGTTTCTCAATTAAATAGTGGAAATACTTTACTTTGTTGTTTTGGCCTAGTCTTAACTCCACCTAAAAGTATTTTTGTAAAAGATAAGTGTAAGGGGAAACCCCAAATATGTTTTTAAGAAACAAACCGATCATGATTCTCCACAATATTAAATGAACATGTATATTCGTATTTGTTAGAGTCAAATGCTTGTATTGAGTCATAATGAAGTTTTGCAGGATTTTCCAGGAAGTAGGACCAAGTTTTTCCAGAAATTTTCCGGAAACTTAACATAAGAATTTCTGCAGGTCACTTCTGACGGCGTCAAGTATTAATTCTTGATGGCATCACGTGTAAAAATCTGGAAATTTTACCGGTTTTGTTTTTCTAACGGAGTCTTATAGTTTTTGTGAATTATTAAGTTTTATAATCACCAGGAAATCTGTAAACTTCATTCCACAAGCATTATATATTATCTTGTTTTCTAGGATTTAGTAACTTATATAGGATGCCGCCGATTTTACGCGAGGTTGTTTTTGTCTGTTTTCTCAGGATTTACAGGTTATGTATGACAAGAAGATGATTTATACTCTGGAAGGGAAGCTTTGATTGTTCATTTTCTTGGAGGAAGATCTAACCTGGCCACCTTATTATTCATACCGAGCGAATCAGGGGAGTATTTGATTTCATTTGTTTTACTTATTTCACTTTTACATTCTTTACTTGAACATTGGGGACAATGTTCATCTTAAGTGTAAGGGGAGGGTAAAATGATGATACCTTACAGATACACTTTCGCTTGAGTTTGTTTGTTTAATAGTAGATGTGTAATAAAACTATGAGAAATACTTGTTAGTGCAATTTTAGCACCAAATTTAAATTTTTTTACAACATTTAGGAGTGAAACTTTAGCCATAGCAAGCGTCTCATGGATAGGAGATTGTATGACTAGCACATAACCGTATATTCAGAAAAATTTTTCACCCAAATATGTGAGGTTCGCCTTTAGATTTGATAGGAAAAGCATTTATTATTAGTGCTTATGAGTGTACCGGTAGCATTTAGATTCTAGAACTTGCGTTAGTGATGCATCCCGAGACCGCTAGTGAGACTACATTCGTGTGGTAGGATTTACTACATGATAAGAGGCATTAGGATCACCCTTGTGTTAAACCCGTATCATAATTACTTGACCATTTAAGTCATATTACTTGGCTAGTTAAGTCAACTAATTTTTCCCACACCCTTAGCGTTGTACTCATTTTTAGTACACGAAACCCCTAGTACACCCCTTCGAGCCTATCTTTTCGTTTCTAACTTTAAGCATTTTACTTAAAGGAAGAATTTGTTACACCCCACTTAAATGTACACCCAAATCGCCTTAGCCTTCCGTGTATGCGCTCATCTTTAGTGCATTATTGTTATTTGTTAAGCCCTAAGTTAACTATCTAATTGATTACATGGTTGCTAAGTCGAGTCATATCCTTGTACATATTGTTTTGGGACGATTGAGACTCATGGGTAAAGTACTTATTTTATGGAGTAATGGGGAAGAACATCATTTTATTACCTCCATATGTGCGTTAATCTTAAAAGTGCTCCAAGTGTTTTGATTTTCTTAATTCGAGTCATTAGATTAGTTTATTGTAAAGTATGTAAAAATTCAAGTGTAAGGGAAATTAACATTCCCCTATTATGTATTATTTTGGATGGTAGGGTAAGAGTGTATGCAAAAAAAAAAAAAAAAAAAATCGAAAAATCAAGAAAAAGAAGAAAAAGAAAAAGAAAAAGAAAAAGAGAAAAAACATACGGACTACCATCCCTTTTTATTCTATGTTCATTTTATGTTTTTGTTATTTTTCGTTTATTAGCTTAAGTCGAGTCTAGTCTTGGCTTAGCAACGCCATATTGTACATGTAATTAACCAAGATTGTTAGCTCGCCACCAGTAAAAACTTCCTTTATCCAACAAAACCGTGTATTTCATATCCCTACACCTAACGTTACAACCCTTTAAAAGACCTCTTTGATACTTTATCCTAGGTGCTTACGCCATGTGGTGGAGGTTTGATCCTTTCCCAAGCCTATGGTAATCTATTTTGCTATGACAGGTAGTGAGAGATATCTTCCGTTTCCATATTGTAATTTATACTTTATTACACCCGAGAGATGTGAGTATCTTAACACTATTTGTAAGGTGCTAGTGTATGACATCCGTGCTTGTCTATTGGTCTTTAGTGGAACGATTATTTGTTGTAATTACTTTTATATTAGTGTTAAATGACCCCTAACTTGTATTTTGACTAGAATAAAAGCGCATTTGCTTGAGGACAAGCAAATCTCAAGTGTAAGGATATATGATGAAGCGAAAAATGAACCACTTTTAAGGGGTCATTTAAGCCCGGAATTGAATTTATTTGATCAAATATTGCCCTAAATCGTTCCTTTTGTGATTTTAGGTACTTTGGGAGAGAAATCTGGAAAAGGAAGCAATTCGGACGTTTTTGGAGCATAAAAGTAAAGAAAACGCCAAAGTCTTAATTTTCCTTGCTGGGAACAGTAAGTGACGGCGTCAAGAAGAAAATCTTGACAACGTCAAGAGTAATTTCCATGACGATCCAGTACAGATTTGAAGGCGTCACGAAGTAGGGCGTCAAGAGGAAAATGCATGACGGCCTGGAAACATATAACACTTGACGGCGTCAGATCTAGATCAAGGCAGTCCGAGATTTATTTTGGCGGCGAGATGACGGCGTCACAAAATTTGTCTTGACGCCGTCAGACCCTATTTCCTATATATAGTTTTCTAATTTTTACATTAAAAAGAGAGAAGTTTTGGAAGAAACCCTAAGTACGAACTTGGTACGAATTTTACAGGTTTTTCAAGGGTTCTAAGCCCTTGATACCTTTCATGTGTAATTGAGATAAGTATTCTTTTAATTCAATCAATATGTCTATGTGTTGGTTGTCTATATCTTGTTCTTGTCTTAATTCCATCATGCTAGGCTAGATCTATCTTGTGTTTGCTTGGATCTAATGAAACCTAGATGTTAATTATGTGTTGATTACTTGTTTATTGTTGTATTGGATGAATGAATTCGATGTTAGGCTTAAGAAAACTGGCAGATCTCCAAATGGTAACATGCTTGAACGTCTTAGGAAACATGAACTGACGTGCACTAGGTTTTATTGGTTGTATTTAATGCATGAGTAAATTCTAATGATCCCATGTTAGGAGCTTCTTAGACGGCTCGACATAGGAGTGAAGTAGGCACTCATAGGATTGGGGAATTAAGTGCGCCACCCCATGACTGGTATTAAGGAATACAATCCGTCATCCACGCAACTATAACAAGTAATTAACGTGTAAAAGATATCTAGGGAGTAGTGAAATCTAAGTAAACACATTTTCTCCACTTATTGCTCACAACCTTAGTTAATTTAGTTTATTTTCATTTCTAGTATTTTATTTTGATTGCATCTTTAGTATTGGGTTAGTTGACTAGCAACTAATTCCGCCCAAATATTTCAAACCCGAGATTTTTACTTGCTTTCTAAAAAAATATAAAAATACAAAAATAATCATCCCTCACCTCTAGAACTAGTATTTAGGTTTTCTAATCCTAGCGACACTATTCCTAGCTGAACGATCAATCCCCCGGTACTTGTCACTATACTATACTACAACGATCAGGTACACTGCCTGGTGGGGGTTGTAAGCTTCTCAAGATCCCTTGAGAGGTAAAGCCTGGTGCGATTCCCACGTATCATTGATCAACTAAACAAGAATGGTTTTGAGCTTAGAAATCTAGTAGGAACCCTATAAGGGTGTGGTTCGATTTCTAGCTCAAGAGGAGAGAAGAGAAGGAGATTTGGTTTGCAAGTGAACCAAGGGATGATTAGAATGAACAAAGAGGTTTGTTTATATACTAATCAAAGAACTTGAAGCTCAAGAAAACAACCCTAATCCCCATTGGGTTGGGTTCGGCTAAACATGGGTTTTACAAGCCCATTCCATGTTTTTCTTGAACTCTATTTCAAGTTCAGTCCTTCATCTTTCGTCTAACGACCATTAGGTACCGTTAAGTGTTTATTTGTGAAATTAATAATTATTCATAACTAATATAATAATTATTAATACATTGAAACTCATACGTAAAGTGTGCAATCCCGAAGTCTCGTGTTCGAATCCAGACATATTACATTAATTTTTATCCGTTACTTCTAACAGCTCCCACTCAGATATACATTAATGCAATAATGACATTGGTTTGTCTAGCATAACACGCCAATGTCCCCAAAACGATCACGAGTATGGTTTCCTGGAAAAAACCACCTTTGATGAATCATCATCATACTTATCCTTTTGTTTCTAATACCACATTAATATGGATATGGATCTAAGTCATTCCATAATTAACTATTCTGTTTCTTGTTATTTATGATTGAGCAAGATTACCAATTCATCTGAACGTATTCCAGATAGACCTTGGGCATGGCCAAGCAAACATCTTGTCAACCCTACGAGGGGCCCAACATTATTAAACTTCAAAACAAATTTGATGGAAACAAATCCTGTGTTGACTACAAGCATAACCTATGAACTTCGCATCACCTCTGAAAATAATCCTTATAACTACCAGTTACGGATAGCGTTAGACTATCTCACAGAAAATGAGCTACATCCACAGTAGTTACCTGGTATCTCAAGTCTGAGGATAAATATTTATGATTTACTATAATGACAATATCCATAAGTATAATCATGTAATTGGGATTTTGTCTTATATTCAATTTATTCACTTATTGAATATCATGTGAATTTGGCATGTCTACGCATCAATATACTTCTAGTATATTATATCAAAACTCAAATTTGTCTTAGTTCAATGATACTCCCATATTATTAATTGAAAACGGACTATTTAGAATAATATAACATAAATTATTCATGGATTAAACATGCAAATATGAGATACAATCTATTATTAATGAAAACAAACGTACTCAGTACTTTAAGTCATTGTTAAATAATAATTGCTTAACATCCCTTTATCCAAATACTAAATAGATCAATGCATGAAAATTCTCGTTAATGAATTTTGTCTCAAGTAATACCAATCATACTTGTTAACAATTATGCCTTAAGTAATGCCATACTTGTTGACAAGGCATTATTCAACTAACTTTGATCTATCGGAATTTTGAGAATACTTATTTCAAGAATTCAATTAGTGAAGTTCTAGTATATGTGCATTCAAATAATTTGATATAACCACATAATACATCATAAAATGTGTGACATCCTCAACATCCAATTTATGATAATTAAACTTTCAAACCTTATAAAGTTTAAAGTATTCTTATTCTTTAATGTATAATGCAACTATGCTTTTAGTAAAGCATAACTAGTATACATGGCTATTACCAAGGATAATATCCTTCCATAACTAGTATTGAGTGTCATCTCAATTTAATTAGCATCATTGTATGCAACAACAATATGCTATTTTTCCGTAAACTTTAATGTGTAATGGTTTATGCCTTCCAAACTTCCAAGTTTGTAAGCTATGACAATTGACAAATTGTTCATCTATAGAATCTAGAAATTGTTCCAGGCTGAGGATGTGATTCTATATCCAAATATATTCCTTTAAAATATTCATTACACAACTTATCTAATATCTTTCAATTAGATATCAATATTGTCAAATCATCTTTTATTAAAGTATGATATAACAACAACATGATGTACATGAAAAATTCTTGTGTCCAACTTAAATTTCATTCATGTACTAAATATCCATTTCAACTTTCTAAATGATATATCATGTTCAATAAGATTCATTTACCGCACATGTTTACATCAATAAACATATATTCAAGGTTGTATGCTTTACTTATTAAATCTTTCAAGTAAAGTTTCATTCCAAGTTATGACTTAACACTTAACTTATATAGAATGTTACTTTCGTTATGTCATACAACATATATGATTTAAGTAAGTAAACATAATACTCCCACTAGCTTTCAGAATTACTTAGGATTTATCTTATTTTAAATCATAAATCAAAACATGGATTTAATATTTAAACATAAGATTTCTCTCCTTGATGCATGCATCTATCCATACTTGGATCTTTGCATTTTGTATACTTCCAAAGATTACATAAATTCATAAACTCTTAATTACTTATCGTCCTTGCTTAAGTAATTATACAAGAAAGAGCTTTATAATCCATTGTCAAATTCCATATTCATAAAAATGAATATGACAATTACCATCTTTGTATCTTTGATGTGCTTAGGAAAAAGTATTCAATCATAGTTAATTACTTAAGTACGATTAATAATCTTGTCATAAGACATATATTAAAATATGTATACAATTTCGTCAATATGATTCATTACATGAAGATTTAAACCTCTAGGGTTTTCCTTCTCTTGAAGAAACTCATCTTCATTAAGATAAACCAAGTTTTCAAAGTTGACTTATCTTTATGGACAACATCTTAACATTCATAGTATGAGCAATTTACCATAATGCGTCATTATGATTAACAGACTTACTTTGATCCTGTAATTCATATTACTCAGCATATCAATCAAATATCTGAGACATCCCTACGGATCTATGAATGAGAATTTCATCATGTTGAGGTTTAACCTTTACATTTCAAGCCTCATCATAATTTTCACTAGTGTAGTTTTAGAAGATTATGTATCTTGTAATTTTATCTTTTCAAGATAAAACTCCCACTTGCCTTTAGTAATTTATCTATAAATACTTTAGCAAGTTGAGCAACACTTAATCGTTCTCTTTTGGGATATTACAAAACATTTTACAGTTCCTGACTCTTGTTTGTTAAAACTACTTATTAACAAAATCAGGACATCATATTAAGACTTTAATGTGATTCATCACATTCCATAATATCTTATTTAATCTTCTAGGTTGGAGTCTTATTGAGTATATACAATCCATACTTAATTTTCTAACATTGATAACTTTTGGAAGAAAAGAAGTCATATTTATCTTTTAATCAAACAATATAACAAGAGTTTGATTTTTCCTAACTGAACACACCACCAACATGTGATGTTTCATTAGAACTTAATATTGTATAACAAACTTACAATATGTAAGATAACTTTATACTCCTTTTGGCTTACCTATTTACCAACTAAATCAACTTAATGGTATAATAGAATTTCCAAGCCAATTGCATGCTATATAACATAAGTACTTTTGAACAAGTTACTTCATGTTCATGTCTTAAGAAGACATAAACTGTTATATTCCCACTCTACATTGTACATCATTGATCAACTCAATGATTTCTTGTTTAAAACATAACAAGTTTAACGTCTTACTTTATTATAAGTCTTGTAATAGTTAAAAGACTTTATGTTTATAAGAAGATATAAACATATATAACTAAAGTATTTGTGAACACCACCACTTGGTTTCAATAGTAATTTCAAGTTAATTTACTACTCCATTTGCTTATGTCATTTTATGAATTATCCAATTTAAGAAACTGAAAACTCACATAATTACATTACATCAGTTGATCTGCTAGTAATGATATCATGTAGTTTACCTTTCCATTGCAATCTAGCCAGGTTACACCATGATGTAAATTGTAAATTCAAGTGTTTCTTTTAATTTGAATATCATAAGACATAAAAGTAGTCTTTGTTATAATCATGACACATGTTCTACATAAGATAATCTTACACATTAAATGTATACGTCCTATTAGAACATAGATCTCTTACCTTGTAATTAAGAGAATCCTATAATCATATTTCTATGTATTGTTCCTATGCACACAATAAATAATTCTTCCACTTGTGCATTGAACAATATCATGTAGTATATGAACAACACAACATATGTTTGTTTATGTAATTCAATATGATTTGTGTCATAAGTAGATGTAGGACTACTTTGTCTTATCAGGTTACGCATATGGCTATCCTAAGGACATGAGTGTCTACAATTGGAAAGTAATTATCTTGAATATAATCTGGGCAACTACTCAGAAATTAAATCTTGTAGCTCCCACTGAATTAGAGAACATAACAATAACTCCATATTCAGTAACACAGCGCAACGCTCCCACTGGATTTGACAACATTATACGTGTTTCATAACCAGTGAAAACAATTTGCTTGTTTTTACTTTCCTACACATTTAGAAAAACCCATATGTAATAATTACTGAGGTTCTAAAATGTGTATTCTACTATGTATATGATGGATTATCCATCATGATATTAACTTGAAGAATTTGGGCATGCAGCTTCTTCCTTAATAGGTCTACCATCCTCATAATGGTATGTAGCACCTTTAAAGCACAACAACTAGATAAAATACTAATTTTGCCTTTTACCAATTTTGCGGTAATCTGTCCAGCTTCTAATAACTCATATTTTCCATTTAACCAAATTCCTTGTTTGTTATAGAAGAATTCATTCACCAAATTAGGGTAATGAAATTTCTATGGAAAATAAGATGTGCAATACTCTTAAGTATGAAAGATTGCTATGAGTTATATATTAGAATGTAGACAATTCTAATGTTCCTATCATACCTTTCTCAATTATGAAAAGGGATAGGATTGAGTCTTATTCTTCTCTCATGGAAAAGAGACTTTGTGTCTTTTCAGTAAAATTTTCTCAATCAAACATTATGTTTGAAAGCAGAATTAGATCAATTTACCAATTTAAGACCAAACCACGTTTACGGCTTTAATTTTGCATTAATACATTAAAAATAATTACAAAATTCAATTTTAGTATTTTCGATAATTAAATATTCAAGAAAATTAAATACCCATGGTTCATAATCATATAACCATTTAATTTTCACTGAAAAACTAGGATCCAAATTGACATAGGTTTATCACATCAGTTGATCTGCTAGTGATGACGGTATTCAATAAGGTACGAGTCGAACCTCAATTGCCAATATTCAATTGTAATTCCTAGAATCGATGGGATTTACATATTTGCCAACCGCAGTTGCAATGTAAGCATGTTTTATCCCCATCTTCTTATGCCTTGAGTGATCAGTCCCACTATCAACTCAATTAAGTTAACCAACTTAAGAAACAGTAAACTTACATAATTCCACCACACCAGTTGATCTGCTAGTGATGAAATCATGTAATTTGCCCTTCCATTGCAATCTAGCCAGGCTACGCCCTGACGTAGACCCAATTTTAGGTGTTTCCGTTTCATTGGATGGCATATAACTTAAATTTTAAGGGTAGTAAATTTGATGTATGTAATCAAAATATATGTACAAAGATGTCATGCATTCATCTTGTAGCACATGTTTTATGTAAAAAAAACTTTTACTCATTAGTTTCTTTACGAGCTTAAATCTCCAAAGTTTTGATTGAGGCGTTGAGAAACTTACAACTTTGCCTTAAGTGCTTCGTAGTTATCATGGTTGTTGGGTAAAACTAAATTTTGACTCACAGGCGAGCGTCAAGCCAGAATGGATGCTCATTAAGGCCGCAATTTAATGCTAAGCCACCTTATACCCACTTTAATAGTTTGTCAAAATTAGTCTCACCTTCCAACCACTTAATACAGTCGCGATCAATCAATCAAAAGTTCAAGATTTTTGTAAGCTCATAACAAGATTTCACCATTATTAAATCCATTTAATATTTTACTTATGAAATTACCCTTTGCTTACTATCATGCCACCAAACATATAAAAATAAAAATAATATAAATAAAATAAACAAACAACAACAATAATAGACATGCAAATTAAATCAATTTAAACACACAATTGATTTACACGAATAGGGTCTTCCTTAATTTTATAATTAATTAAATTTTAGTAATCTTTATAGTTATAATATTTACTAAAACACATCAATTATAATTAAATCGCATAATAAGCATGAAATCTACAAAACCAAATCACCATAATGACAACACATGTATGTTTGTCATGGATGCCCACATTGCACATATTATAATCATATAATCATGTCAAGGAACGCAACTAAAACAGCATATCAAAATACCCATTTATTTACACATAAATATTACATGCAACCTAGGGTTTCTACAAGTTTTATAACAAAATTCAAAAACCCTAATTTTTCTTTTAAAAAAATAAATTCGACATATATGAAAAAAAATTAAAAGTCGACATTTTAAAAAAATAAAATTCTAGGGTTTATGAAAAATTTAAAAAATATAAGAACACCAAGCATATAATAATCATAACGATTCAATTTTATGTGTTTCGGTAATTAGTTACAACGTATTAACGGCTCTTGATGCCACTGTTAGAATATGTAAATCATAACTAATATATAAACATATAAACGCATCAAGCACGCAGCGGAATAGGATCAAATACATGTAATTGAAATTAACCAAATATAAATGAATGCGTACCTTTGTGATTTCTAGCAAGAACAAGAAATCAATTAACAAGAACTTATAAACCCTAATTAGGGTTTAATGTGGATCAACTAATGTGTTAGTCGAATGGGCAATCACAACATTAGCAAAAGTATGCCAACACTTCGTTCTTGTACACACGTATTAGTAGCGTTTCCATGAGAAAAGCTAGGTTCTTAATTCACGAACAAACCAAACACTATGTTTAGAATATCGCGTAGGATCCCTAGAAGGGTGTAGTTGATCAACTAAACAAGAATGGTTTTGAGCTTAGAAATCTAGTAGGAACACTATAAGGGTGTAGTTCGATTTCTAGCTCAAGAGGAGAGTAGAGAAGGAGATTTGGTTTGCAAGTGAACTAAGGGATGATTAGAATGAACAAAGAGGTTTGTTTATATACTAATCAAAGAACTTGAAGCTCAAGAAAACAACCCTAATCCCCATTGGGTTGGGTTCGGCTAAACATGGGTTTTACAAGCCCATTCCATGTTTTTCTTGAACTCTATTTCAAGTTTAGTCCTTTATCTTTCGTCTAACGACCATTAGTTACTGTTAAGTGTTTATTTGTGAAATTAATAATTATTCATAACTAATATATAATTATTAATACATTAAAACTCATACGTAAAGTGTGCAATCCCGAAGTCTCGTGTTCGAATCCGGACATATTACATTAATTTTATACGTTACTTCTAACACAATCAGCTAGCAATTCTTTTCTATTTAAACAACACTATGTTCACTGAATGTCACCTCCATATGCCTACGATTGCACATAATCCCATGAAATGGTGAGAGCTGTCCATATTCCGAAGAAATGAGCAGCTTTGTATGAACCAAATAATGATCTGATAGTCAAGATAGAGACTAGGAGCTAACATGAAATCGAATAGAATTCAATATCAGTTACAATGTTGACACAAATGTACATTTAAAGGATGGAGGATATAAGAATATTTACCGAGACACCAATGCTTATAATGCGCCGAACATTTATGTCTTTCGTGAAAACACCTGAACCAAATTGCAGGCCAAGGCCTATAAGAAGCGCGGCTCCAAGTCCCAATAAAAATCCCACAAGCAATTAGCTTTATGGTGTGAGAATTATCATCACTATGATACAGAATTTAGACATTACAAAAAGGGTGGACGAGGTGGATTGTGTACATTATAATTCTTTTCTGCATGAAGAAATGTGTTGGGTTGACAAGACAATTATTATTAGAGGGAAGGGTGTGGGCTTGATGCCCTCCTTCGTCATCCTACGTGGATGCTTGCTCACCCTCGTTGTAGCACTTCACCACACCACCCCAACCTCCTCAAGTCACCCTTGCTCGTCTACACGGCGAAGCAAGAATTCTGACAAAGTGTACTTTTTTTTTTTTTTTTTTTTTTTTTTTTTTTTTTGAGTGATAAAAAAATAAAGGTGTAAGTGGTGGGTCACAAATGAGTAAGTTGAGGTTAGTTGTGAGTGAGGAGGGGTTAGTTGTGAAGAGGTGTTGGGGTGATGTGACACCCGTGGCCCCAAATGAGGAGGTAAAGGTTTGTCACCACACCTCTTGCTCTTATTATTATTATTATTATTATTATTATTATTATTATTATAAAAAGCGGCTTCGTAGATGTTCTTTATATAATGCTTGTGTTTTTGATACAATCAAAAAAAATATACGATTACAGTTACAAAATACTTTTTTTGACCAAAATAATCCATTCATTTGAATGCATCAGGTGCAACTGTTAACCCTTTTGTTTTAGTTATTCTTTTTTTACCCATTTGATCTATGGTTGATAAACATATCCTGAATAGACTCATCCACAAATAAAGTTACTGAAAATGCTAAGTCTAATAAAATATGATCTATGTACTAAAGAAGGACATGCAATACACGAGATGCAGCTGCTGTTGCCTTTTCATAGTTCCTTTCAGCAAATGATGAAGCAATTATGGTCTATGATTTTTGAGATAGAGACGTTAACACATTGGAACGTCCGTAATACACAAAAAACGTACACTTACAATAAACTATGTTTACCTGTCCAGCAACTGCTAAACCATCTTAAAGAAGTGACGAGGTCAACCAGACCTGTAAGCAAATTTGGAATGCAGCCATAGCATATATTTTGCACCCAGTCTTGCAGCCAATGATGCGGCTAGTGTCACAGGGATCGTCGCTGCAAGGGGAATAGTAAGGTAGGCTCAAAATGTATGTTGAATGATCTAAAGAAGGGGAAGATTCTTTTTGGTATTTTATGTTTATTAGAAGCAAATAAAAATCTGGGGTTTTGAGGAAGTTTCTTTTAACTAATATTAACTCTAAATTGCGATAAAAGTAAAATGACAAAAAAAGTAAATTTGGTGGTGTAAATTAAGGAGAGGTCAAACCGTCAAAGCGTATTTACTTAAGGTGCACTACTCCTTACTAGCTATCCAATTCTACTTATGGATTGTCACTTCTTTGAATAATTAAAGGGAAAATTGTCCAAAAATACATTCAACTTGTCACCTTTTACTATTGTATGCTATGAACTTTTTTTTCTTATTGTATACACGAACTTTCTTAATCTTCCTATTGTAGCCATGAATCTGACGTGGCAGGGAGTTAATTACATAAATTTACATGAATCGTCCTTATGGCTCAAAACAATTACACCATTCGTCCTTGAAACAATTACATAAAAGGTCCCTGTAGCTCAAGAGTTAAAATATTTGCATCGTTAGTCCTCATTGAGTTAAAATATTTGCATCGTTAGTCCTCATTGACTATTGAGTTAAAATATTTGCATAGTTAGTCCTCAATGACTATTCTTGCGTTAAAATATTTGCATCATTAGTCCTCATTGACTATTGAGTTAAAATATTTGCATCGTTAGTCCTCATTGACTATTCTTACGTTAAAATATTTGCATCGTTAGTAAACCCAAAACCCTATACCTTAAACCTTAAACCCAAACCCAAAATCCAAAACCCTAAACCCTAAACCCTAAACCCTTCTGCTCCGAATCATTAAAAGTGTAAAACACGAAAGTTATCCGGAATGATGTTTTACATCAAAATCTGTGAGATTTTAACCTGAAACTGCAAAACAATGACTGTTTACTACCAAAATTAAGCGGTTTTTGACCAAATTCATAACTTATAAACTTATAAACACTTGTAAATCTTATAAGTTATAAGTTGTGAAAATCATCAAACTTATAAGATTTACAAGAGTTTATAAGTGTATAAGTCATGAATGTGGTCGAAAACCGCTTAAGTTTTGGTAGTAAACAGCCATTGTTTTGCAATTTCAGGTTAAAATCCCACGTGTTCTAATATAAATCATTATTCCAGACAACTTTCGTGCTTTACACTTTTGATGATTCAGACCAGAAAGGGGTCAAAATCATGATTTAAAATCGATACAGAAACATTTTTATCAAATGTCAAGTTTTCATATGTTTTTATTTATTTTTATATATTTTTATCCGTTTTCATATATATATATATATATATATATATATATATATATATATATATATATATAGACGAAAACGTAAAATAATAGATGAAAACGAATAAAAGTGTATGAATACGGATAAAAACATATGAAAACGTGAGAAAAATGGAAGAAACGGATAAAAACATGAGAAAAATGAAAGAAAACGTATTAAAACGGATGAACACTGATAAAAACGTATGAAAACATGAGAAAAACAGACGAAAATGTAAGAAAAACGGACGAAAAGGGATAAAAATGTAATAATAGTCAATGAGGACTAACGATGCAAATATTTTAACTCAATGAGGACTAACGATGCAAATATTTTAACGTAAGAGTAGTCAATGAGGATTAACGATGCAAATATTTTAACTCAGTGAGGACTAACGATGCAAATATTTGAACTCAATAGTCAATGAGGACTAACAATGCAAATATTTTAACTCATAATGCAAATATTTTAACTCAATAAGGATAAACGATGCAAATATTTTAACTCTTGAGCTACAGGGACCTTTTATGTAATTATTTCAAGGACGAATGGTGTAATTGTTTTGACCCACAGGGACGATTCATGTAAATTTATGTAATTAACTCTATGCCACGTCAAATTCATGGCTATAATAGAAAGATTAATAAAGTTCGTGTATACAATAGGAAGAAAAAAAAAGTTCATAGCATATAATAGTAAAAGGTGACAAGTTTGATGTATTTTTGGACAATTTTTCCATAATTAAATGCCATATGTAACAATTCTAACTAATAGCATACATCTCCAAGGCTTGGCCTTTGAGTAAACACATTCGTTATTCACATGGAGAATTTATAAAAGGTTATATAACAACTCAATCCATCTTGATCTATTATGAACAACTTTAACTTGACTGGAAATAGTTATAATATTTGGTTATTATGATAAGTCCAACAAAATGAAGATGAGAAAGAATAAAACGTTTGCCAAATGAGGTTGGAAATGTTTTATTCACTTCTCAGTTCTCACCTAGATAGGAATTGAAAGGTAAAAATACAAGATTTATTTAATAGAGCATGTTAGAAAAAAGATCACCCTTAGATAGAGTGGTTCGTTACCGATCTATATGAGGCTTTCTAACCGATCTAACTAGCTTTTTTTTGTAGTAGTGATAGAGACGTTAGATAAGTACTAATGTCCCATGTATCATCAAACTGATGTATCGTGTATGAAAAGCTTGTGAGTTTTGCACTTGGTGAATGGTGTAAACTATCACATTACAATGAGCGATGCATAACATACAAGCACATGTCTGGGAAAAAGAAACATCTAAAAAAGAAACAAGTGCTGGAAATGAACCATAAGGAAGGTGAAATCTATCCTATGAGCAGGAGGTATACAGACTCTACACAAGGAGTTATGACATCATATGCTGAGACCTTGTTTCATTTATTAACGATCATGTAAGCAACAACCATCTTCTATTTCCTAAGAAATGACCATGGACCCGTTCCTGTACCCATCCTGCAAACACATATATGAAATCATTAATATACTAGAGGTGGCAAGATGTTCGGGTTGAGATATTCTCGGGCCTGTTGGGTTAGCCCACACGCACTTTTTTTCATTTCTTTTTAGAAAAAGCTAGGGAAATTGGCAAAAAAAAAGGCATTATACTTGCCACTTTTTGTCATTGTATGTAGCGTCATTTTTTTTTTATTGTAGCACTAACTTTTTTAAATCGTGCCATTGTGTGTACTTTGTGACCATTTTACCCTTACTTTTTTCAAATTTTGAAGGGTAAAATGGTTATTTCACATGGCTCAAAAGTCGCAAAGTACACACAATGACACGATTTAGAAATGTTAGTGCTACAATCAAAAAAAAAAAAAAACGCTACATACAATGACAAAAAGTGGCAAGTATGATGCCTTTTTTTGCCAATTTCCCAAAAAGCTAATGCACTAAGTTATGCTTACAATAATAATAATGGTTTAGGAGGTTGTTAGAATTAGACTTTAGACGTTCTCATTTCTCAACCTGTTTTAACCCATATGACCCGTTTACCTTATTGTTAATATTTTTAATCAACCTGTTCGAGATAAAACACAACCATTGTTAATATTTTTAATCAACCTGTTCGAGATAAAACACAACCAAAATCTACCCATTCATAAGTGAATGGATCTGAAAGTACAACTCTAGAACTAAACTGTAAAATCAACATTGTTCGTAAGATGTTTTTAATAAGTGGTTCCAAAATTTGGGTGAGTTGTTGTGTGTTTGATTGAACAAGAAGGTTACCTCCATATGCCGGCAATTGCACGTAAGCCCATGAAAATGGATAGAGCAACCCATATTCCAACAAAACCACCAGTCGTGTACAGAGCAAATAATGATCCAATGCTTCCTATCGCCACTAGAATCTAACAAGAAGAAATTCACATAATCATAAGACTACACAAATTTAATGCGGACAAAATTGTTAATGTTCTTGAACATGCATGGTAAAATGCTAACCATGGAGTATGCAGAATAAGCAAAATCAGATGCACCAAAGTTAACTCCATCGAACACAAATGCTATTGAATTGATTGGTTGAGTGCCAGCAACAAACTGGTTGTGAAATAGAGAAGCAAATCAGCAATCATATGAGACGGTCGCATTCAGGAAATTAAAAAAACAAAAAGAGTGTCAGTTTAAGCAGAAGGATAAATACCGGGACACCAATGGTAATGATGTGTCTAACATGTATGTCTTTTGTAAACACACCAGAACCAAATTGCAACCCGAGTCCAACAAGAAGAGCAAGTCCCAGACCCATTACAAATCCCATCTGCAAATTACAAAATATATTAAACAAAGAGCTTGTTATGTTGTAATTTAATCTATTTTTCTTGCTACACGCCATATACAGATACACCAAAAACACACCTGTAGTACTCTAACTGCAGCTGCTGTTGCCTTCTCATAGTTCTTTTCAGCAAATGATGTAGCGATTATTGCCTACAGAGTTCCATGAATCGAGATATTGATTAATACTCGTGTTAAAAAAATGTTGTAAATAGGCATCTATCGTACAAAAGTTGTCATATAGCGGAATCTACCTGTCCAGCTACTGCCAAACCATCAGCAAGAAGTGAAGATGTCAACCAAACTTGTAAACAAATCTGGAATGCAGCCATTGGTGTTGTACCCAACCTCGCAGCCAATGATGCAGCCAAGGTCACACAAACAGTTGCTGCTATTACCTTGAACAACAATAGAAAACCTGTAGAGAAACACCAGAAAGATGTTGAAAATTGAAAATTAGCCACATAATTATGGTACCAATTACAAAAGAATTTGTTTCCCAAACTATGCGTACCGTTTTTAAGAAACCGGCTGAACTGCAAAGCTTTAAGACTTGGAGGTAGTAGGTCAACTTGTTGCATCAATTTCACTAAAAGAATTAGTGATATTAAGTACCTGCAATAAAATAGATGGTTTTAATTCACAGCTGACAAGAGTATTTCGATGTACTCATGAACAACTAAGTTTAAGATCTAAATAATTACTGGGAAAGAACATGTGCAATGGCTGCACCGCTAACTCCCAGATTGCACCAAAAGATAAGAATTGGATCCAAAATTATGTTTGCTACATCTCCTGCAACTGCATTAGAAAGAAAAAAAAAATATATATGTTCAATAGATCTAGCATCAAAAGTACTTGGATCATCAAATATGAGGAAAGGATAACTTGAAGTACCAGTGGCATATAGAGGAGTTTTAGTATCTTTAAAACCACGAAAGACTCCTTGCATTGCCAAAGAGAGAAGAACCGCTGGAGCTCCAAGTGAACGTAGTGTCAAATATTTATGTGCAGGTAACAACATAGGCGAATCCTGTTGAGTAGAGAAAAGTCAGAGTTCAAATAATTATTATACTGAGCACGAAAACACTACTACAATGTAGATGCTTACGGATTTTACACCCATCAAACTCAAAAGTGGATTGGCTAGAAGTACAAGTAGCAGTGTTTCAAGAATACCGAGCACTGCACCAAACAGCAGTGCAGTTGATGCTGAAGGGATATTTCTCTTTTGTTTTTTGATCTTTGATGTATTTGAGTTGCAGTCAGTAATAGGCGGCAGATGCTTGCATGGACATATTTTTAAACCTGATTAGGAACAAGTCACCCATAAGATCATAAATACTTATATTCTTTGTGAGTTGATTTCCGATAAACTATTCTTTCAAGCCTTAGCTTAAACTAGGTATAGACTTACCATTTTCTGGTGCCAAGTCCTTCTTCTCTTCTTTTGGTGTTGAACCGTTTTCCAAATTTTCAAGTTTGACATCATCTTGTGTCAATTCTTTTGTCACCTCTTTGTTCATAGAAGCTTTTTCTGTGATCTGAACTTTGACTGCTTCATTTTTTATTCTTCCTATAGTCTCTTCCTCAGCAACAAAGGAAGTGGTGATACTAACAAGCGGGAATATAGCTACTTTTGAAACTTGATTGAAAATAGCAATAGATATTCCAACTGCAGCAATTTCTACCGCGCCTGTACAGAAATATATGTGATTTAAGATGTCATAAAAGAAAAAAATGATATTACTTTACACTTATCACAATCATAGTTGAAGCCATAACACGAGTAAAGATATAATGCATTATGGTGACATATAAACTAGTGCTTATAAATTCAAATGAATAAAGAAATACCTATACGACCAATAAATGCGGTGTCAATCAATGAGGCAATAGGATCAGCAGCTAATGCCATGGCTGCAGGTACAGCAATAACAAGTATTTCCTTTCCAAGTGAATCCATCTTGAGGACAAGCCTACAAAACCATGTTAGATGACCATAAAAACTCCAATAGATATATTAACTGATTCCAATAAGTTTGCAAACACAATGATTGAATCCACCTAAAAACTGATGTGTAACATGCGATATGCACTATATGAAGGAAGTACCTAAGATCTTTGAAGAAGACAAAGATCGGAAGTTTCCACTTTCTCTCTGTTGGAAGCACGACGCTATCTTCTGCCATGGGAGAAATAAGGAACCAACGTAAAAACGAATATAAGATGGTGAACAACAGGAGGAACTTGAACCCTCAGCGTGCAAGATTCAAAACCTGTAGGATGGATACAAGATAGTCGCATGTTAAGCATATACTCAACAGTGTAGCTACAATCAGCACAATAGAATGTATGAATAAACGTTTTTAAGTCTCGATAGCAATTAACCAAGACTCATATAAAGGACTATCACAAACCTCTATCAGAATTATATTGGCCTGATATACTATACTATCCAAGTGATGTAAATGAATAAGGACACTACTTCATGACAGTATCTATGTCACTTTATATACTAATAAAAGCAGTAGAAAACTACCTTAGATGTAAAGTAAGAAAACCAAGGTACCCCATGTTGACTAGGTGTCTTAATTAAGTCATCAATAAGTATACTTATGTACGAAATTTCACATGATTCTTCCTTAAACTTTACATACCTAGTCAACATTCAGGTTTATGTATGTTGCCAAAAGCAATGACCATGCATGTACATCGTTATGTGAAATGAAAAGAAGATGATTTGCTTAAGCTACGGAAATTGTACAAGAGTATTTGTAGCACAAATGAAATTGGAATTATCATAACCCCATAGCAATATAACATAAAGTGTTGTAAAACACTTGAAATTGGTATTTGATCTGACTCAACATTCTCTAATTAAGTAATACTCTGGTTTCAATTGGGCAAATCTAAAGCTGCAAACTCAAAAAATATATAAATATAGAAAAACGATGGGATATAAGGAGGTGTCCGAGATTAATTACTAAAACTGTGAATAAGAAACTCTCTACGTTATTATCGAACACTGCTTATTTTTCTTCGTATAAATAATAGATAAGCAATCTGCAAAAGGTCAAGCACCCTTAAAACTACTTATATATGATGTATCAAAATGCAGTAAGCAAATATGTTGCTCGACTTCCTAATCCCACCAGATATTCTCTAGTACACATTCCTTTACTTATATTAACCACCTATCGATAACTTATGAATATGATAACATGTGCTTCATTCCCTCAAAAGGGTCACAGATTCTTGATATCATGCAAAACTAACGCAAGTTAGCATATATATAGAATCCATAAAAATAATCCAAAAGATATATTCTTTAACAAGTAATTACCAAAACTATAATTTAATTAGTCCGATGCAATCCATGAAAATGGTGCCAGAAATTATCATATATATTAATTCTAAGAAGTAAAAAAGAACATATTTTCATAAAATAATTTAACTTTTAGAGAAACAATTCATAAACTCCATAACTTACTTAAGGAACATGATGAAGTAATTATACAACATGAATGTTTCAACATTACTAGATTAATACCGACGATGGCACGGGCAATATAATTGAGCATATGGGATATTAGAAAGTTGCAAACATGAAGAACTGTATAAAGATGAAATGTGGTGCAACTTTTTTTAGTGGACACTAGGAAGCAGTACTGATAAAGTGTGGGAATATGTGTGTACATTTTGGCTTCATTTTGAGCAAGATTAATCAATCTTACAATCATAGTGAGACAGAAAAGTTGTAACAGTACTACAATCTTGTTTGTTTTGCTAAGTTGATGTTACTTGTTGTCGTAAGTAAGACAAACGAGATGGAACATTAGTGTTCAAGGGGGCTCTTGGTATTGATTGTATTAGAGTATTATGAAGTTTCTATTGAAAAGAAAAAAACTATTTTTATTTTTCTAAAGGCATAGTGTTTTTGTTATCAACAATAGCAGCGATTGGCATGCTAAGCTTGCTTGCTAATTTTATGCTGGAATAAAAAACATGAGAACAAATGTCTAAATACAAAGGTAATTTATAACTTAGAGAATGTGTTAAATTTGTTTAGATTAAATATAGAGAATATATAAGGCATGTATGTTTTCTTACTATACAAAAGTTAAGTCAATGAAAAAACTTTGTTTCGTTGAAAACTAAGACTTTTCAGTCAACGAATTTAGTACTCAACAGCGTGATCTGTGACCTAAAGGTATGCCTAACAAAGGGGTTAAGACATCTCACATATTATCAAAAGGTTAAATAAGGAAGCAAATTTGCAAAGATCTCACGTCAAATATT
The DNA here is from genome assembly GCA_030686995.1 of Artemisia argyi. NCBI lineage: Eukaryota > Viridiplantae > Streptophyta > Magnoliopsida > Asterales > Asteraceae > Artemisia > Artemisia argyi. The sequence continues at coordinate 75,649,749 of CM060687.1, forward strand.
TAATGAACAACACGTACTATTTGGTAAATCAATTATGTGTTTCAATAATAATTTTTTGTTGCAATTTTTTTTTTCAAGGCCGTGGAGATCACGAAAGACTCTTGAAAATTAAAATGTCTTTGCATTAACAGAAAACTAAGGTATGCATTTTGCAAACGATCGAGATCCTTTTAAGTTTTGATGAACATGATCGGTGTTGTGTACTCACTAACTAAACAACGAGATCAACAGGACTCAAATTTTATTTTGTATTTGAAAGATAATGCGAACTTGAAAGAATATCAATTTATGTAACATTTGCTAAAAGTAATGCACCTATTGATTGATATTGTGCTTTTTCTTTTTCTAAAGACTAGACGAGTACCCGTGCATAGCAACGGGATTTTATAGCGATAGATAGTTTATTGATAAAAAAATTTTATAGGTTATAAACGAAAAAAAATAAAAGTTTGAATATTTGGGAATTAAACATAATGTTTTGAAACCCGGTTCGACCCGGGAGGTTCAACCGGTTGAACCGTTCCGGGTGAAAAATGGGTCGATTTAAACCGGGTCAACTTGCTAGGTTGGGTCGGAAACGGATCAAATTAAACTGGGTCAACCCGCCGGGTTTGAAACGTCCCGGGTCAACCCGGTTTGTGTTTTAATTGGGTGTATTTAATTTGATAGATTTTTTTTTTAATTGGTTGTACAATTTAAATAAATCATTGCATTTTTAAGTAATGGATAATGTTTTGAAACCCGGTTCGACCCGGGTGGTTCAACCGGTTGAATCGTTCCGGTCGAAAAATGTGTCGATTTAAACCGGGTCAACTTGCTAGGTTGGGACGAAACCAAGGTGATACACTTTGATTCGACATGTAATATATCAGGTTAAGGTGATACACTTTGATTCGACATATAAATTTATAGTTGTGTATCACTAATCCAAACTCATGTATCAATTGGTTATTAGTTGCTAAAATGTTAATTCGTATTAATACTTTATTTTTTTGTGTATTATTGCCAATATCGTTATTTATAAATGGTTTATATGATTGTTTAGACTAGATCTTATTTTTATAACTTTAAGTTTGATCTCACATTAAATATCCTTTATATATATATATATATATATATATATATATATATATATATATATATATATATATATATATATATATATATATATATATATATTCTCTTTATATATCTCTTCTTTCTAGTATACAAAATACATTTAATTTTTATTTTAGTTATTTAAACATTATTTATCAATAAATTAATGTTATTCTTTCTTTTTTCTTTTTTATTAATTCTAAATAATTGTAACCCTGTCTACATTTCACAACAGTCAGATTCAGAATGCTCATGCACAAATAATAAACTAGTCTCCAATACTCAAGATCGACTAGATTTAAACAAGTCGATCACGAGATACTCGAGTGTCATTTTGAATTGGGTTCGACCTCCATGTTACTCGACTCGTGTAGCTCGCGAGCCTTTTCAAGCATAGGTTAAGTTACACTCTTACCATTTTATATACTTAGTTACGATTATCATATAGGATGAAGCAAGTCGAGTTAAGTCGAGCTTGATATAACGATTTTCATGCCCGAGTTTGAAATGTAGGGTCAATTGAGCTCGACTTTTAAAAAACGAGTCGAGATCAAGCTGGATACTCAAAGCTCGATCGAGTGTGAGTGAAGCTTTAAGCTCAACTTTTGATAATGAAATCGAACTCGAACTTGAAAGCATTCAACTCGACACACCTCGTTCATATACAAACAAATTATGACTAGTACTCAATAAACGCAAAACACTTGGTGCCTTAGCTATTTATGCGGCTATGTACTTTAAATTAACAAAAACACATTGGCTCATTTATTTTTTTTAGATAGACTACCCATCAGCCACGACCTATCCTTTGTCTACCTTTTCCCTTAATTCTCTTAGTGACTAAGCATGTCTGTTGGCAAACTCATGTCCAGATAAAACATATTGTTTTGTCTTCATTTGGTAATGGTTTATGACGTATTAGTTTTATTGAAAGAAAGCAAAATCTTTACGTTCACTTCCATTCTCTATTTTTAGATGTGAGCATAACATGTGAAATCCGATTTTGTTACGAAAATCACATGATCTGAAAATGATTCTCTCTTCCTTTGAATCATAGCCATAGGAAAATAAGGCATAAATTCACTTAAAACATGGGATATGCACAATGGACATGAACGAGGTGGGTGCCATGGTTGGAGAAAAGTACTCGTATTAATTTTGAAATTTTAAAAGGATAATTGCATCTTTTATTTAGGGCAAATGGCACAAAAAAGTACTAAACTTAGGGTCCATTTTCAAGGTATTTTTCTTTTTTTCTTGCATAAAAAGGTACCCAACAATTTTTTTTGACGGATTTGGGTTTTTTACTAACGTTCGTTAACTCACTTCGTTAGTAAATTACATATTTGGTCCTTGAATTCGTATAATCATTTCATGCAACATCCACCACCACCACAAACCGTCACCACCATCACCAACTGCCACCACCACCACCTGCCACCTCTACCACCATCATCCACCACAACCACCAGCAGCAGCTACCACCACCACCTCCGCCGCCGCCACCAACACCACCAACCGCCGCCACCATCACCCATTTTCAAGCAACATCTCTCTCTCTCTCTCTCTCTCTCTCTCATAGACATATCATCAAACACTTTAGATGCATATTCGACACCGTCACAACCACATTTACTATAAAAGCTCAACAGACTATTCCCAACAAACACCTAGAAATATCAAAACCCATTTTCACAACATCCCCATGAATCGTTCTACCAACATCAAAATCCTCAAAACATTTCAGAATAAAAGTGTAAGTAAAACTGTTAGGTGAATTTGATGTTCGAAGTATATTATAAGCGTAATGAAGGGAAATGACCGATCGACTGTGAATGCCTAATGTATTACACACCATAAAGGTTATTTGAAATACACATTCTATAATTCTTATATATTAACGAACTTTCAATCAGCTCATCCTTACTCCTCTCGACTTTATTTTCCAAGAAAAAAATATGGACAGAAATAATGTAACAACTCATCTCAAGTGCATTCAAAATTAAGAAGTTTGAACAGAATGGAATAAGAGCAGTAGCTTTTCAAGGTGCAGTGAGAGGACATCAGGTATAAGTGTGGGAGTTCATACAATCCATTATAATTTTAAGTTTAGATTTGGTTGTTATTAAGTTAACCTCTTGCGGCTTTGGGCTTGGACATCTTACAGAGAAAATTTAGTCAAATTAATGATGTACAACTCAAGCTTCTTCTATTATGCTTATTTTGAATTGCTTATTGAAACTACTTATCTGTCATTAGAATATGCTTCTTAAGTGCTCCTTGATCTATGGGAACTTCTGTATTTAAGTTTGGGATCATAAATCTACTTGTAGTAGTTTAAACTTGCCTGACTGTTACTTAAGGGGGTGTTTGGGTTAAGGGTTAAAATGGGGTAAATATATGTTTTGGGTTACAAGTTTGATTAAGTTTAGCTTTGATTCAGTTTTAGAAATAGATTAGAGATAGGTTTTAGTTATTTCACAAAATCTCTTAGGCATTTTAGCTTATTTAGAACTGCTTATTTAGGATTCCTTATGGCTTATTTAGTCCCCCTAGTAGTTCTAGCTTAATTCCCCCATAGTTCAGCTTGTTTGATCCCTATTTAGCTTTTGAGTTTCCTTAAGATGCCTTAGTTTTAACCTTAGTTTGAAACTGTTTCTATTTAAATGCTTGTTACTGTGCTCATGTTGGACATACATTTCCATTTTGTGGGTTCCATTAATAAGGCGTGATCATGGGAAACATAGAACAAACAAAGATGATGTTTGTGGTGGTAGAGGTGGGTGGTGGGGAAGGGTGGTGTTGGTGACGGCGGCGACGGTGGTGGTAGCTGCTGTTGGTGGTGGGGAAGGGTGGTGTTGGTGGCGGAAATGGTGGTAGCTTATGGTGGTGGTGGTGGCAGTTGGTGATGGTGGTGTGGCGGTTGTTGGTGATGGTGGATGGTGCATGAAAAGCGTATACAAACTCGAGGACCAAACATGTAAGTTAACGATCGTTAGTAAAAAACCCAAATCCGCCAAAAAAATTTGTTGGGTACCTTTTTATGCAAGAAAAAAAGAAGAGTACCTTGATTGGAAATAAGTTTGATACCTTTTTGTGCCATTTGCCCTTTTATTTATCATATCAGATTTTTATTTTATTTTATTTATTAATTATTTTCTATTAACTTTGTGTGTATATTATTTTTTTTTTAATTTTTTTATTTTTTTTTTGGTTTATCTTACTTTTGAATTCCGTTTTCTTGGTGTCATAAACCAATTGTGTTTATTACTTAACTAATGTACCATATCATTTACACACTCAAATTAATTGGGGTAAGTATAAAATGGTAAAAAGGATACAAATAATTGGTCTACAATACATCAAGATGACGAAATTAAAAGGTATGATACTCCAAACATAAAATATTTAATACGCTACATAAAGTTAAAACAACGTGACAAATAAGATATATATAAAGATGCAGTTAACCCAAATTTTAGCCCTTTATTGTTAAGTAAAGCATGCTCATTTCTACATTTAACTCATTAACTATCATACAAAAATTGAGAGAATATCTATAATACATAAAAAGCATTTGAGAGAATATCTATAATACATATAAAGCATGTATATTTTTTTTCTTAAAACTCTAAAAACTTAAAAATAAGTAAATTTAATCCCCCATAATACTCTTCAAACTTAAATTCTCGCATAAAAATTAAAACAATGTTTCATTAATGAAATAATTGCATTAAAGATCTCACCCAAAATTTCAAAATTTAAAAAATAAAAAAATAACAAATGCATGACAACTTTTGACAAGTTTTTTTAATGTAATTTCTAAAGATATATATATATATATATATATATATATATATATATATATATATATATATATATATATATATATATATATATAATGCCAACATTAATAACTTCAATAAATTCATCCACAAACTCTATAATATAATACATCATTTTACAACTTCATTTTTATTATTATGTTAGTTTATAGTTGATGAAAATAAATAATTACGTAATTATAAAAGTTTGCCGCTATAAAATTTCGTTACTATGCATGTGTATTCGACTGGTATAATAAAAAAAAATATATATAAATGGTAAATTAAGTCAATTAAGCCAAATTCAAACATCACCTTATTCTTCTTATTTTTCAATTATATGTCTCGTAAATTAAGTTCTTGTTGGTCCTATAACTCAGTTACTTTTATACACTATAATTACTAACTTGTCGGTTTAGAAAACTTTAGTTACCGGAGCTATAAGAAAAAGTAAGCAAACTACAGTAAAATATAAGAATAATAAAATACCTTTTTGTGTCTTAAAATTGATGTCCTTTAACTGAAAATAAATACATAGTGTAACCATTTTACTATTATAGATTCTTTTGCAAAATGACAATTCTACAGTTAATTAATTAATTAATTACTTTAGAGTTTATAACAACAATTTCAAAAAAAGCGTAATGTGATAATCTAGATCAGTTTTTTTTTTTTTTTTTTTTTTTTTTTTTTTTTTTTTTTTTTCAATTTCTAGTAACTAACAATTAATTTGAGACAACCATAAAAAAAAATATGTACAACTAATTTGAGACGTAAGAATACTATAATTTCAGAATAAGAACGATTGAAGCTAATAATTTATATCAAAATGGGTCACACAGCTTCGAACATGGCCCGTTTAGAATAACTGAGTGTGACCCACAGGAATGTTTTATTTATGCGAAGTGCATGAAAGATGATTGATGCAAATTGCTTGGCGCCAATTATTTTAGTTGCGCACACACGTATAAGCCTTAGGGGGGTGGCAACCTTGCGGTTTGGAGGTCTCGGCAACCCCTACCGATCGGCAACATGGAATGCCAGGCACTCGGCAAACGAATTTCGGTAGCTCTTGCGGTTTGATACACCGAATCGGTGTATTTGATTTCCAAGGAAAATATGAACGTTGCCATTAAATGTTTGTGGGACGTTGCAATTTTTAGTTCAAACATCTCAAAAAACTTGCCACTTTATACTTAGGTGCTTTTTGATACATTTTTTTTTCAGATCTGAACATTAAAAAAAAAATTAAGATGTAGACTGTGGTGGTGGATTGGTTGCAGCGGTTGTGACTGGCTGTGGTGGTGGTGGTTTGGCTATGGGTAGAGATGTTGATGGCTTCCGGTAGTGCTAGGTGTAGACGAACATGGTGATGGGCGTGCTGGTGCTGAGTGTAAATAAAGATCGAGATGTTGATTGTGATGGTTGTGGAGGCGAGGTGTTGTCGGTCGAGGATGGTTAAGCTAGTGGCTGCTGGAGGTGGTGGTCGCCGCTAACTGGTTTGGTTGTTTGGTGGGATGTGTACTTTTATTAAGAGAGAAAAGATAAGACAGAAGTGGTAAGGAGTATTATGTTTTTTTTTTAATTTAAATTATATAATTAATACATATTTAATGCTTGCCATTAGGCAAGATTGCCACTAAAAAATGAAGATTAGGCAAGATTAGGCAAAAAATTAGTTGGACAACCATGATTGGTTGTTTGCTTTAAAAGATGAGGCATTGTGTGGCAAGGTTGCCACCCCCCTTAAAAAAGGATGTAAATATGATACTAAAATTGATGTGTATTAATAAAATATAAATACACATCAATTTTACTAATTATTCTAAGTGTGCAAATCACCTCCATTTCAGTAAACGTAGTTACTAATTCTAGCCCTTAGAAGAATATAAAAGTTACCAAATAAGGAAAGTTAGGCACAAATATTTTTAATAGCAGTTAAGAAAGAGGAACATACCTATAGGAGTTGAGAGCTCTCTTTCTCTTGGTGTTAATAAGCAAATAATCTTTGATTTTGCACCAAAACTCTCACCTTCTAATTGGCTTTTGAGTACTAGTGCATTCCTTCAAGACTCACTCTCCTCATGTCCACTATATATACTATGTTTAGTTCCTTTTTCCTTTATTAGAAATGCAACAACTTTTTTATTCGATCTGTTATAAAAGCCATAATGCTTGCTTTTTCCGTTTCTTTTTTTCATAAACGTTTTATTGAAAAGTGAATAGTTAGGTCATTTCATGGGAAAAGTATACATGAATGTTATGATCATTTTTTCCAGTGGCGTGGTTAGATAATAAAAAAAGGTTAGTGTCATGTAATATTTTTTAAGGGGTTAACTACATTTTTTTTTTTTTTTTTTTTTTTTTTTTTTTTTTTTTTTTTAGTGTTTTAGTTATTAGTTTGTATTTGGTGGACTATATAGTTATTGTTGTCTTGATTTTTCAACCGAATACAGCCCCAACCGGTGTAAGTGTCTAACATGTTATAAATTACACTTGAATGTAAATATGTTTTTGCCAACATGTTAACGAGAAGAGGAAAATCTTATGTTAATGCATTTCCTTTTGTTTTTGTCCGTTTCCATAACATGTTTGTGATTTTAATTTCAGCAACTATTTTAGGTAACTGCGATTTACTAGAGACCAGTAAAATTTCATATTAAGCTCGTATACAAATTAGAAAAGTATAAAGTGCATACTCGTTAAGCTAATATGTTTTCGCCTGAATACAAGTGCGGAGGGTCAAGGGGGCGCGAGATCAAGGGGCAACACCTCTTGCTGGTGAAGGTTCAAAGTTGTTAAGAGATTTCCCGCCAAAAACCCAACTGACATATGTCTATTGGTGAAGGGTTGTGACCCTTCTTTTTTAACCGAAATCAACCGCCATAACTGTAACATATTTCTGTTATTTAACAGACATATTTAGTGATTTAGTCTCTTCCAAATATACGAAAACTCACAATTCTCTCTATTTTGTTTTGTTCTCTTGTACCTAGAAACAAAGTGTTCTTCTCGGATTATTCTGATAAGGATTTCATGATACCCAAACATCAAGAGGGTTGAAATACTTTATACGAAAGTAAACTTACACAATTTGTGAAGATATCCAATATTATCATCATCCCGACCCCAATTTCTAACATACAACAATAAAAAGGTTTAAACACGTCAAGATTGTGTAAATTATGACACACTAGACAGCTGATGGTTTGTGCAAACCCAAAATTTAAACTCATTAATAACAAGGGCTATGGTATGTATTTTCTTTAAGTTATCAATAAATGCAAGAATTATCATGAAATGTTTATGTTAATTTTGTATACGATATTAGTTCTACTATTTAAACAACTTATACCAATAAATGTAACTGTAAATTACTCACTCCGTCTAAAAATATAAGTTCATTTTCAATTTTTGAATCAAAATTTGACATTAAATATTTTTGTTTGTATTATATAATACTTGATGAAATTATACAAAAAAAATATATTTGAAACCCAATCTATTTATATATTTTACATCAAGTATTATATAATATAAACAAAAATATTTAAAGTCAAAAATTAATTTAAAAAATCAAAATAAATTTATATTTTGAGATGAAAGGAGTATATTAGTGAAAGTACAAATTTGCTTTTACTTGCACAAATACAAGCGATTAGCCTTTGGTACCAACAAGAGTACATGTTAAATTGATATAATACGTATAATAAACATAATGTAAATTACATGCTTCAATCTACAAACTACATTGAACAAAAGTACAAGTTTGTCATCTTCATAGGTGGCATTGTAGCAAGAGAATGAACTTTCACATGTTGCCTCACTATATGTGGTAAACCACTTGGTTGGTAACTAAAGGAGGTGAAAGCCAACACATGCATATAGGTTATACTTGTCAAACCTACTCTATAATAGATTGGTGGCTATTTACTTATTGTATAATTTAAAAAAGAAAGAAAAAAAAAAAAAAAAAAAAATCATTTTTGAACACTCTTTGACGTGAAAAACCATATGGCCCAAAAGGAAGATTTTCTTGAAATATATTGTGTAATTTTGGGAGGTCAAGTAATTGAACTAGAGAGAAATGAGATAAAAGGGTAGTGATAAGAGGAGAACAAGGCAAAAATGTCTGCAACATTATCATCTTATAGTAAGGAGTATGGTAACACAGTCTTCGAATCATTCACATGTGGCAATGGAAATGGCGCCGCCATTCCCGCGCCACCATACCACCTTGGCCCGACGCCACTTTAGAATTGAGTATGTTAACGCACGCCACTTTGTATAATTTGCTTCCATTTTTAAATTTTCTGACCGTTTGAATTTACAAACACAGTTTTTTTTTTCTTTTCTTTTTTGACCTTTATAAATACTATTTATATTTTTAACATTTTTCACACAAAAAGCTTAATTCTATACTACTAAAAATCATGCTTTGTTCACTTCCACAAACCACCAATGAAAGCATAGCTTGTTAAAAGTATACATGAATGTTATAATCATTTTTTTCAGTGGCGTGGTTAGATAATAAAAAAAGGTTAGTGTCATGTAAGGGCCCATTTGGTTTATAAGCAGGTTTGGATTAAGATTCGGATTTTGTATAAGATTTGAATTTAATGAATGTTTAGGAGAGAGAAATTATATTTAATTAAATATATTTTATAATATATTTTAAATATCATAATAATATTTGATAGTAAAAAATAAGAAAGTGATAATATATAATATGAATGTCTCACATATATAGAGAATAAAAAACAATGGCCCACAAAATTAAAAACCCATGCAAAACCTCTCAAAATAATTATCTATCAATTTTGATTCCAAACAATTATTCTCCTAATCAAAAGAGTGAACCAAACATCCAATTAATGTCAAATCAATATCAAACCCAATCCATACCCTAAAAACAAACGCACCCTAGTATTTTTAAGGGATTAGCTTTTCTTATTAGTGTTTTATTTATTAGTTTGTATTTGGTGGACTATAATAATTACTGTTGTCTTGATTTTTCAACCGAAAACAACCTTAGCCGGTGTAAGTGTCTAACAGGGTATAAAGTATAAACTACGCTCAAATGTAAACATGTTTTTGCTGACATGTTAAGGAGAAGAGGAAAACGAGGAACATACTCATGTTTTTCAACAATGCAAGTCCTCCATCACCAAGATGCACACCTCACATCTCGGAAACAAATATGTTACAACACTTCAAAAAATATATATACTAAGCAAAAAAGGTGTAGACGTTATGGATGTACCAGCCATCGAGTCATGGACGAGCCCATCAGCAACACTGTTGACTTGTTCCATGAGTGATACACGCATATCCGTCTCAGCCTCATGGATTCTAAGGCCACCATGCACCTACCATTTGCAACTTCGTCTAGGACAGTTGTATAAACTGCTCCTAGATATAGGGTTAAGGATTTAGGTCTCGTATCTGGGTGGTCAAATGCACCCTGATAGGCCGAGAAGAGGTTTCGAAGGAAGTTACGACACGCGTAATCCCATCTTTCGTCCAAACAACCCACGCTATAACATTTAAGTTTTTTTTTTTATTAGGATGACTGAATTCACCCTGATGGTACTTAGGGAAAATGGTAGAAAGTTAGATGCAAGACCCTCTTCATCTTCCATTGCAACATTCACTTGTAAAGTCCCACCGGGGTCAACAAGAACCCATGGACTAGCAACGTTAGACAAGAATAGAAGAGGAGTTAATATGTCCACATCTAACCCCCATTGGTAAAATTAATTCAGAAAAACAATAATGTCCTCTCCATCACCACGACTAACACTCATCCTTCAGTTACACTCGAAACAAACAGAAGAAGCAATTCTTCTTATTTTACAAAAATGACAACTAGCCTTCACAAAATTCAAGAAAAGCCTATGAAAAAATTTCCTACTAAGAAATCTTTGGGTTTAGGAAGAGATCTGAGAAAAAGAAAGAGGAAAATAAGTTTATTTGCTTCAAGTTGTAACTTCCCAATTTTCTAGTCCTATTTATAAGCAAAGAAAATGAATCGGCGGATTACACTTAGCGAAAGCTCATTGGGTCAAAATACATTTTGAGGCGCGTGAAGCCCACCCAGCAAAGACGTAAGTATGGCTGACATCAACGTACACGTCACGTACAGTCGAAGGGACGGGTCAAACACACTGCTCAATAAATGTCAGGATGATACTGCCTACAATCGAAAAGGCAACTGCGAAACATCAAATCCTAAAGATAGCGAATCATTCAAAAAAATCGTAAACTTCCCACGTAAACATTAAATACCATCTTCTCTAACACAACTCAAAACCTTTGATCGAGGTAAAATAGCCTGCGCCCAGTCATTAAAAAAATAAAAAATAAAAAAAAATAAAAAAAAAAAGACATAAGCCCGGGAACATTGAGCCTGAGAAGGAACCCTAGTAGTACAACATGAACTAGCGGGACTCAGTTAAATAGTTAAGCATCATATCACTCTTACATGATATAATACTAAACTTGGGGGACTTTATAGCTTATCAACATTAGTGGCCCAAGCCCATGCACTAAATATATACACGAATCAAGCCCATTACCAATGCCCATCAATAAACACTTGATAGTGGCCAGACTAGAAAGCCAGAACACACTTGGCCAGACGGAACTCAACAGGCTATACTGAACGCATAGTACTACTGCTCCCCAATTGACACTACGGTTATGATATACCATCTGACATAGAAGAGTAGGGACGAAAAGTAAGCACCACTTTGTACGAGCCAAGGAAGATAGTCAACCTGTCTCTCTTGTCTGCTCCTTAAATGATCAAAACATGGCATCCTCACAGCCGTTGATCATCTTACAAGGGTTTATCTCTAAACCTTACTCGCCTATCTATAAATAGAAGGCTTCACACATACCTTCATAAGTTTCACACACTTGGGTAAATACTACCTCACACGCAGTCTACAACTAGTTCGTTTAAGTGTTACTCGAGCTTCTTGATCTTTATCAACTTATCGGGTCCTTACTGTTCAACAGGAGAAACCAAACAACACAATCATCTCAATCCACTTTTAATGCCGATTTACACACTATACGTAAACACTAATTAACATTACATAACTTAAGGGTAATAAATTTTAAAGAAAATTTTCAATAAAATTCATCCAATAAAAAAAGGAAGGTGATTTACATAATTTATAAGTTGATTAGCACACTCTAATTTAGTGTGTATTGCCATTTATACCCTTATATCACTTGTACTCCTCTTCACCTCTATAAAAATATAAATAATAATACACATTAAATTGAAGTGTGCCAATCAAATTGTGTAGCGTGTAAATCAAATCTCATAAAGAAAAGATAAGGAAGATGAATGGTGGGGCAGGTGAATATTAATAAATAAACTATGTAACAAATGGTGTGCGTTTTCATTGCAAGGATTTGAATCTTGGTTTGGAGACTATTTAAAAGACATTCTTTACCACTCGACCAAAAGTAAAATGAGATATGCGACAAGTTGTACAAAGAGAATTTTACAAAATTGAGATGGCTATTTAAAATTAGTTAATCACAAAAAGAAGAAAGAGAATATAAGAGTAAGAAACATCAATGATACTATTTGAACGTAGCAGTTTAATAATAATAGCATATTTCTCAAGTAAAACATTTTGTAAAAATTTTTTGTAATATTTGAGTGAAATAATATTTCTCAAGTAAAATATGGTTATCATCCGACATATTTAGTGTATAACAAAGTTTTAAAATTAAAATAAGAATATTGTCCAGTATTTTTCCCATATAATTTTCGGATGCTTTGGTTTGATCTTAACATACTATTTGAACGTAACAGTTTAATAATAACATGTTCAAGTTTTCAAATTCTTGTGCTTTTTATTTTCTAATTTTTTAACAGTTTGTCGAATTGAAATAAAAGTTTTTTTAAAAATATATATATAATTACAAATAATACTTGTAATTTGGTTATTATAAATAAATAGTCAAAGGTGAAAGCTGAAAATATTGTTATCAAGTTACCAAAGTGTTTTTTTAATTCTTTTTTTATACTAGACGAGTACCCGTGCATAGCAACGGATTTTCTAGCGGCAAATAGTTATAGGTGTGATATTCTGGTTAAGTATTTTATGTAACGTTTATACATAAAACATAAAACAATAAAAATGATGTGTGGAAAGTTCTCTTTTAGCTGATCGAGAAGATGAAACTGATGGTTGTTCCACAGAATCAGAAGGGGGTGTTGTATTATAAGTTGTTGCAATGGGTATTGACGAAGCACGTGCTACCACATCCTGGAAGACATGGTCAACAACATTTTTTTTACCAATGAGATTAGTGAGTAGTGCAGGTAGTATTTGACTTATGACATTTCCCAAAAAGTTCTGCATATATGATTTAGAATCAGGCTTTCTTTTAGACAATATCGCCTTTAAAAAATGCCATGTTATTAAACGATTTGGGTGCATCAAAACATTTAAGTTTGAATGAATCCAGAAGCTAAGATGCTAATCTCAAAAGAACCTACCGAATCGTTCTGATTAACTTGGTCGAACAACGTTCACAATAAAAGTGCACCTTCATCACAAGCAGCCAGGTTCTTAATATCTATTTGAACGAGAAAGAAAAAGTGGATAAGAAAGAAACATATGATACACATCTAAAGAAAAGATACAACGAAGGGTACAATCGTACATGATAAGCACAATAAAATATGATTCAAGATAGCCATATATGTTTACTACCAATGATAAATGTCAAGAGTTCAGATGCTAATGAATCCTGAAACATGTTATGGGCGCACAATTAACTGATTTTAGATGTTTTAACTCGTCTCTAGTTTCCCACATACCATGCCTGCAATGAAAAAAACACATAATTGAAAAAACAAATAATTAATCAGTCTCAGCATTAAAGAAACACAATTGAAAAAACAAAACACAAAAGAGTGGAGTAAAGGAAATGGCGAATCTGAAACCTGTGAATCGGAATTTCAATACCACCGAATACTTGATCGTAACTGCACCATAAGAATTGACATAAACGATATTAAAATGTTGATATCACATTCAAAATCAAATAAAAAATGTCATAAAGCTGACAAACATGCACCAAACAATTCATAATTGAGTTGATATATTCACAAGAATTCGAGAATCACACGGAAAAGATGAAAAAATAAAATCTTATCTATGATTAAAATCATGAATATTCGAAGCTGAAAATATGTGGCCATTTTATGATGTTGATGAAGGGATTTTTTTTAATGATATTGTGTCATATACTCTTATGTTGGTATGAATAAACTTTGAAAGCTTTCCAAAAAGTCTGGTATAAACACTTGATAAGGATGGGACGTATATCTTGAGGCTGGCCCAAATTTTATGAAGCTTACATGAGAAATTTTGTTACAAAGTCTTATTTCCTTAATTAGTGGTAAAATTCAAAGTAATATTCACAAATAGTTTATATCAACAACCAATATTCACAAATTTACGCTTGAATTTTAACACAACAAATAGACCAACAGTTTAATGAATGAGTGAATAATGAATGTGAAAATGATGTATCCTTAACATAAATAAGACTTTAGGCCTCTTAATAGACTATTACCCACAGAAGAAGAGCTGGACCAACTGTGATCACTAATAAAGACTATTAATCACAGAAGAGCTGGACCAACTGTGATCACTAATAAAGACTATTAACCATAGAAGATCTTGACTAAATGTGATGTCTCATGGAGCAGGTAACTAAACCCACTTGACATTTCTTGACGGGTTTTGCCTAGAATTCTAGCCATGATGTATATTTACTGGCTTATGGTAGATTCAAAAGTGCAAAAACCTTTTCATAATAAAGAAAGTGCTCAAAGTGTTAAAGTGAATGAAATTAGAATATTGAGTCTTTACAGGGTTATAGTTTCAATGGTTCCGGTTCCCGATAATGCAAAAACCTTTTCATAACAAATGAACAGACCACCTGAATGAAATACACATGCCAAACTCATTCAGACATTATCAAGAATATCTGGTGTGCCTTGATTACACATTACCCTAACATGTGATCAATTAAAAAAAATAATCGTTGTGGAATTTCTTAAAATTGCAGATGATTCAAATCAATCGTGATATAAAACTTAACTAAAAGAGTTACCTAATTGTTGAAGGCCTTGAATTCAATGTGGTTTTTTACATTTTATAAAGTGCCTTCAATAAAAAATATGCAATTAAAATCATGAAAGTAGAAACAAAGAAATAAGTGAACACAATTCTTTAAACTTCCTGGGTAAGCTTAATAGTGGCGCTTTTTGGATGATGATGATGAAGGGTTTTCTGAATGATGGTTTGATACTTTGTGCATGAATAAAATCCTGGTGCGTTTCTTAATGCATAGTTGGGGTGGGTTACAACTGGTATCATGAGGCTTACATGAGAAGATTTAAGAAAAAGTCTTATTTACTTAATAAGTGATCAATTTAAAATTTTACGCATGTTCCATTCCAGATCAATATTTCCTTTATTCACCCTAAATGCCATTTTGGCTTTCAAGGTTCAAGGGTAGAATAGACGAGTACCCGTGCATAGCAACGGGATTTTATAGCGATAAATAGTTTATTCATAAAATTTTTTTATAGGTTATAAATGAAAAATAATAAAAGTTTGAAGATTTGGGAATTAAACATAATGTTTTGAAAACCGGTTCGACCCGGGTGGTTCAACCGGTTAAACCGTTCCGGTCGAAAAATTGGTCGATTTAAACCGGGTCAACTTGCTAGGTTGGGTCGAAAACGGGTCAAATTAAACCGGTTAAACCCGTCGGGTTTGAAGCATCCCAGGTCAACCCGGTTTGTGATTTGTATTAATTGGTTGTATTTAATTTGGTAGATATGTTTTTAATTGGTTGTACAATGTGAATAAATCATTGTACTTTTAAGTAATGGGGTGTTTTAATAAGAGTATTAATTATATTTCATAATTTCCTTTAATAAATTTTTTTCAAGATTTCCACTTTTCAAGATTGACCATTTTTTCAAGATTGATCATTTTTCCTTTATATGTAGTATAGATAAATTTACCAAATTTTTTTTTTATCATTCCAATTTTAAGAAACCTTAGCGGTGTATATTTAGTTACTAAATTTTGGATATCCTTGCTGATAAATTTATAGTTTGATGTATTTATTCCAATTTTAGTGTCTTCTCATGTATCATTTTAAACTAGAGTTTTTTGAAGGGCATTATATAGTATATACCATTAAAGATGAAACATAAATGAAAATTTGCAAAACTGACATGGAAGATGACATATACTTCCAACTTAACTGAACTTTATGTCATATTGGTAAAACCTAAGATTTTTTTTTTCAGATATTCTAATATTACTCTCCTGACACCGTACTTTTCTACTGATTTATGTGGTTTCTCTCTCCAATTACGGATCCTGCAACAAAGTACGAAACCTGACCTAGCCACCTGCGATATATTAAAAAATCATTTTCCCGCCAATTTTCATATTTCCCAGTTACAATCACACCCTAATCATTTTTGTGGAAAACTAGAAGGGGGGTTGAATAGTTTACCGTTTAAAATCTTTTTAACTTGTTTAGTTAGCTTTGAAACTTTCCGTTTAATCAAAGATATATATACAAACACAATATATAACATGCAAGTAAATGAAAGAAACGATCAAACCACAACACGAGTATTTATCGTGGTTCGGCTACAAGGACTCTTTTTCCTTGCCCTACGTCCACGCCCCGAGTATCCAACTCGAGAGTTTCTTTCACTAGTCAACAAGCTCCTTTCACCGGCGGAGAAAACCTTACACGTCGCTTATACTTTTACCGACACTAAGCTAGATGTCGAGTTCTTTACCAAGGGTACAACCACTCCCGTTAGTTCTTTTATAAAGGTACAACTACTCCCGATACACTTTGTATTTTGAGGACTAAAATACTAACCGATCACTACTGAAAATACACAATCAAATGAAGTGTAAACTACACAAGTCTACACAATGCTAAGCTAACAAGTCTTGCAACGTTGTGTTGAATACTTGTTACTTTTAATGAGCTCGTGAATCTCTTTGCTACTAAAAGAAACTTCACATATGAAATGTTAAAGGGTTAGATGAAAGAATGAATGTGTGTGTGTAAAATATGATGTAGAGTGATAAGCCAAAAATCAACTTGTGGCTTGGTATTTATAGCAAAGCCTTCTGCAAGCCTGGCGGATACGGCGAAACCCTCAGATGGGTTCCGCCCGTGTACCCCCAGGGTTCCGCCGGGCTTGCAGTTGGTTTTGCAATAAATCTTGCAAACCAAACAAAGTCACATCTCATTACACCTTGCAAACCAAACAATGTCACATCTCATAATATCAAGTCAAACACTAAACTTGCAAGCAACTACTTAGTAAGTCAAACACATTTCTTTCCATAAATGTATATTGACAAAACTTGCCATAAATGTGATGTGACAATTCTATTTTAAGAAAAAAAAAGTGTTGTGTTTTATGAAATGTAAAATGTAGCAAAAGTCTAGTTTATGCAAGTCTTTAAAACTAAGATTATGTTTTACTTAGAAACTAAAGTTTACATTTTGTCGTTAACAAAACTTAGCGAAGATCGTAAAATATAAATAACGTTTTTAGGTGATATTTGTATTAATAATCTCCCCCTTTTTGTTGATGACAAAACATAAACTTTGTTTTTAAGTAACTCACAAAATCTTGGTGTTTAAGACTTAAAAAAATTATATTAAACTTGTTTTACTTAAGTGATGAAAATCATATTAAGTTTTGAAGGTTTAATATATTTCTCCCCCTTTTTGTCGAAAGAAAAAGTAGAGTAGCGAAGCGGAAAAATGCACTTGCTCCCCCTTGCTTGTTACTCCCCCTAAAAGGAGTGCCAATATGGGAAACATGGATTTTGATCCTACAAAAAAATGGTTAGTTGATGATTTATATAGTCAAGCTTGTAGTTACCACACACATTACAACCACGATGACAACACAAAAATGATCAACCAACAATGCACGAAAGTAAGTAGAAAGAAATATCATTCCAAGTAAAATTTTGACTTTGAAAAGTCAAAAGACAAGAAATGTGAAATATTCTTCTACTTCTAAACAAAAACTAAAAAGTAACCAAGAAAGAAAAATAAAATCCTGTTTTCCTAAATGGAGCAAACGGCCTCCAAAGGTTGTCTAGGATTTGTTTGGGTGGGAAAGAGCATCCAAACATTCTATGACGTGTTGGAATGCAAACCGGGTTTCATCTTGGAATTGGTGAAGCAACGTTTTGATGCTTGCACCCATTTGCTCACAGTTTGAGCAAACATGGGGATGAGTGGGTGGAAATGGGTTGGTTTGGGTTTCTTGGTTTGATGGTTGGTTGGTTTTTGGTTCTTGGGTGGAGGATGGATTTGGTATTGAGTCAAGCAAGGTGGTTTGAAATTTCATTGCTTGATGAAGGTGGTTCTCAACCATGCTTTGGATTTCCTCATATGAGGGGAAGAAAAACTCAAAGGTTTGGGCTTGAGAATGTGGTGGAGTTGGGTGATCATGATTTTCAAAGTTTGGTTCTCCATAAAGAGGACCATGGATGTCATGGTAGATAGGGGAAACAACAATGGTTTGGATTGATGGTACACTTGTTGTGCTGGTTGGGTGTGGTTAAAATGCTCATTTTGGTCTAGAATTGACCTTGGTGATTCATTTGCAAAAGGTGGTGGTTGTGTAGGTCTTGGTGGAAGATCATTTAGATCTTGGACAAAAGGGTGTGGTGATGTGGGAGGAGACCCAAATAACTCCATAGGTTCAATTTTGGGTAATGGTGATGGTGATGGGGTTTTGGATGGTTGGGTTGGAGCACTTGGTGGAGTTGGGTCAATGGGTGATTTAGTAGGTGGTGGAGTGAGCTCATTGGGTTCATTGGGTGATGGTGATGGAGATGCAAGGTTCAAAAAGTGTTCATTTTTTATAGGTGAGGTGAATTCATCCGAAGATGAGGAGCTTAGGTTGATGGGTTGATTAGACCATAGTGGTTTTACACTTATCCGGGCGGTTTTCCGGATGGGTCGTGATGGTTGTGAGGTGATTGTTGACTTAGTCATGGTTAAAGATGGTTTAGAAGTTCAGAAATTGTGATGAAGAAGGTGTGATTTGATAGTGTTTAGGATGGTTTAATTTATAGTGATGAAGGATTGTGGAAAGGAGTGTTTGGATTTGATGTTAGTCCATACAAAAATGGAGGTTCCTAATGATTTGGAAAACTAATTGTGGGTTGTCATATCATGGAAGTCAATCCAATGAAAATGGTGAAGTGAGAAGACAAGGTTTGCACTAAATGCTTAGTGGTTTTAGTAAATTTGTTGAAGTATAAATCTCAGGGATTTGAAGGATCCTTTAGAAGGGTTCCTCCCTTTATGTATGAAGGGTCCTTGGGGTGGTTATGGCTATTTTTGAATTTTGGCGGGAAATGGTTTTGGTTGAGTTATAAGGAATAAGAAGTACCCTATTGTGCTAAACATATTGCAGGAAATGGGTTTCTATCTAAAAGGATTGGATTTTGGTGTTTGGATGTTCAAATGTTGAAAACAAAAACAAAAATTCTGCAGGCAACTGGCGGAACCCTCAGAATACACAGGCGGAACCCATTTGAGGGTATCGCCTGGTCCGTTGGGCCATTTCTGGGATTCCCAGAAAATACACTGGTGGAACCCAATTTTGGGTACCGCCGGATCCGCCAGTCAATGTTGCAAAAAACGGCCTATAAGGCCTTGTAATCGCCGATTCCAAGCTACAAGGCCCTGGAACTTGGAGACATTTACAAGGAAGTCGGCCGATTAATCGGCGATTACAAGGTTTTGGGCCGATTAATCGGCTAAAAAACACAACTCGGCCCTCGACCGCCTCAGGACCGATTCACGATTTTTGCAACATTGCCGCCAGTGCTGAAAAAAGTGGCAGTCCGCGATTTTGACCCGCGAGACGATTTTCAAAATTTTCGAAAATTCCTAAAATCAAAAAGATAATGCATTTCTGGTTAGGCAATGCAAAAAGTAGACACGTAAACGTACATATCATATGATTTTGACCTTGAGGTCGAGAATTTCACTATACTTAGTGAAAATATCATAAGCATGAAAATTTGACAACTTGCCAAAAGTTGTCTTCCTGCATCAAAGTTAGATAAAACATGTTCCAAATAGTATCAAACATTGTACCAACCTAAAAGTACATCACAAACATTGTTTAAACAACCAAATTAGTTCAAATAGCACCTAGTACCAAACACTCCTACACACCCGCTCTCATTGACGGTCAATCTTGTTCTTGAGCTTTCCAAGGAACCTTCCAAGATTCTTAAACATCCCCTCTGTTTGCTTGAACTCTGCCGACTCATTTGGAATATCCGGAAGTTGGGATAGGTATTCGAGAGGTGGGAGCCTAGAGTTTGGCAAATTGTCATCTTCACTCATTGAGGAAGACGAAGATGAGGTAGGAGGATGTGGACGTTTTCCTTGGGCTTTGTACACTCTTTTATCACTTAGTGGGACAAAGGTGTGTGGAATGAGAGAGTAGTCAAGGCGAAGACCATTTGGAGTTGGTGGAATGGGTGAGATGAACCTAAAGAGACGGGTCAAGAGCATTCCATACGGCATAGCCGTTGTGCCATGCACGGGAATGTCGGCCATTCTCTTGGCCATGTAGTAGGCAAGGTTGAAGGGTTGCCTAATGGACAAGGAGTAGAGCATGTAGCAAAAGCAAAGGTTGATATAATCTCGGTTTCCTATTGTACTAATGACATTGGCTCTAAGGACTTCCTCCCATTTCTTGAATTGAGGCTTAAGTTCATTCATTTCCATTCCATATGGGTCCTTATCAACCTCATTTCCCGAACGGGTTCTCCTAGTGTTGGTGGTCCTAATAAAGAGTTGATCACGAAGTACATCTTTTGACACAAGAGGAGTGTCATAAGGATGGATGCGGTCATGGAGGTTGTCAAGAGTTGAGAGGGAGTGCAAGTCGGAGTAGATGCAAGTACCTTGGTTTGGGACACCTATGATTTGAGCAAACTTCTCAAGATTAAAGGAGTATTGATGACCACTAGTCCTAAAGTTGATAGACATATGACCATAATCATCCGTGGAGAGGACGGCGGATGCATAGAACTCTAGAATGAATCTAGGACAAATAGGCTCGTCGATATTCAAAAGACACTCAAAGTTGATTGTAGCAAATTCGGCGTAAAGGTTTGTGCCTTCTAGGAAAGACGGGTCAATGGTTCTACCCTCATGGACATAGTGTTTTTCTAAGGCTTTGAAAACGTTGACTTGGTTTGGGGTAAGGCCTTTGGTTTTGTGGTGTTTTGGTAGGTACTTAATGGTGTCCTTGTGGTCGTAGTGGGTTAGAGGAGGCATGATGATTCCTAGAACAACAAAATTTCACATTTTAGTTTAAGTAAACTACTATTATAATGTGGATGTTCTAGTGTGTGCCTATATGAAAACAATGTGGAGGTGCGGTTATCTTGACTCATTTTAATGCTTCAAAAACGTTTTATAATGCAAGTTTTGTTATAAAACAAAAGATAACCCAAACGCTCCTAGTTCAATGTAGCTTCGTTTGAATGTACCCGAAAATACATATTGGTTATGTATTCCCTTTAGCATTCAAGAGACATTATGCAAGTGATGTTTTAAACATAACATTTTGATTTTGTATTCTCAATGTGAGACGAAAAAATATTTGTCCTACTTGTGAGAAATTTTTGGAAAGATTTGACATGGGGTGTTTTAGCAAACATGTTTATACTAATTGAGAATGCAATTCCTAACTATGGGGAACATGATTAATTTTGTTAAACACCTAATTTTATGCATGAGTTTCTCGAGTTTAATGCATAACCCCAAGTTTTTGTTTTTGTGCAAAAATAGAATTCCTAGACTCAGATCAGGATTGTAATCAAGTTTAGAATACTTACAATGATGATTGATTTGCAATGTTAGTGAAAGGAAGACCAAGAATTCGTAGGTATGGATGGATGGTAAAGTGAATAGTAACAGTTTGGAAGTGGTGATATGAGATAAAGGGTGTTTGGTTTAATATAAACAAAATATTGATTCTGCAGGTCGGCGGACACGGCGGACCCCTGAGTTGGGTTCCGTCCGTTGTGTCTGAGGGTTCCGCCGACCCTGCTGAGAAAAAGACTTATTGATTTGTTTTGATTTTTGTGATTTTTGTCTAAAGTCCAGAACTACAATGTAGGTTCCATGAGTCCTAAGCCTAGCCTAAGAAGGTTAAAAGGTTCACGTTTAAGGGGTTTTGTGAGAATGTCGGCTATGTTGTCTTCGGAAGAAACTTTATCAATTGAGATATTTCCTTTTTGAATGTTGTCACGAAGGAAATGATGACGGATTTCAATATGTTTGGTACGAGCATGTTGAACCGGGTTTTTGCTAAGATCAATGGCACCTTTGTTGTCACAAAGAATTGTGATGTCGTTGAGTTGAATTCCGTAGTCGACAAGAGCTTGCTTCATCCAAAGAGCTTGTTGACATGCCTTTCCGGCCGAAATGTACTCGGCTTCCGTTGTTGAGATAGCAAGATCCGTTTGCTTCTTAGAGAACCATGAGGTGAGACAATGTCCAACAAAAGTACAAATACCACTTGTACTTTTTCTATCGACATAGTCACCGGCATGATCCGAGTCGGCATACACTATGGTGTGTATTCCCGTTCCTTTGGGATACCATAAACCTAAATTTGTAGTGCCCTTAATATACTTAAAAATCCTTTTAATGGATTCGAGATGGGTAGTCTTAGGATCTTCTTGAAAACGACTACATAGACAAACACTAAACATATTGTCGGGTCTACTAGCCGTTAGGTAAAGTAGACTACCAATCATACCTCTATATTTAGTGCTATCTACGGATTCACTTTCCTCATCCTTGGTGAGTTTAGTTTCCGTGGACATGGGAGTTTTGATAGGTTTCAAATCTTCTAATCCAAATTTTTTAAGCATGTCCTTAATATATTTAGATTGGTTAAAGAAGATACCATCTTCTAGTTGTTTAATTTGGAGTCCTAAGAAAAAGTTGAGTTCTCCCATCATACTCATTTTAAACTCGTCATGCATGATTTTTGAGAAATCCACACATAATTCTTGACAAGTTGATCCGAATATAATGTCATCAACATAGATTTGGACTATGATAATATGTGAATCTTTCTTCTTAGTGAAGAGAGTATTATCAACTAAGCCCATGGTATACTTATGGTCAACTAGGAAGGTTTTAAGTCGATCATACCATGCTTTTGGAGCTTGCTTAAGTCCGTAAAGAGCCTTTTTAAGTTTGTAAACGTGATTTGGTTTTTCAAAATCGATGAAGCCCTGTGGTTGAGCAACATACACTTCTTCATTTATGACTCCGTTTAGAAATGCACTTTTGATGTCCATTTGAAAGAGTTTGAAATTATGTGCACATGCATATGCAAGTAAGATTCTAATTGACTCGAGCCTAGCAACCGGAGCAAAAGTTTCATCATAGTTAATGCCTTCTTGTTGGTTATATCCTTGTGCAACTAGCCTAGCTTTGTTTCTAGACACAATTCCATTTTCATCCATTTTATTACGAAATACCCATTTTGTTCCAATTATAGTTTGACTCTTTGGTTGAGGAACTAATGTCCATACATCATTCCTAACAAATTGGTTTAACTCTTCTTGCATTACAATTACCCAAGACTCATCTTTAATGGCTTCATTAATAGTTTTAGGTTCAATGGTTGACACGAAACAAAAGTAGTTGCTTTCATTTTGAACTTTTGACCTTAGTGTTCTTTTGTTAATGTTGCCAATGACACCATTTAATGGATGACTTTTAGATTCTTTGACATTGACAAGTTCTTTGTTTAATAGTTCATCTTCCTTGTCATCACTTAAAATTTCTTGACTTTCTATTTCTTGGCTTTCAACTAAGTCATCATCTACCAAAGGTGATGTCTTAGAGGGAGGTGGACTCTCGTCAAATGTTACGTTCAACGATTCCTCGACTCTTAAGGTTTTTTGTTCAAAACAATGTACGCTTTACTATTTTGTGAATATCCAAGAAATACACCTTCATAAGACTTTGAGTCAAATTTGGTGAGATAATCCTTGGTGTTAAGAATGAAACATTTACTCCCAAACACTCTAAAGTATCCTAATATAGGCTTTTTACCTTTATATAGTTCATAAGGAGTTTTATTCAAAAATGGTCTAATTAATACTCTATTTAAAATGTACGTTGATGTGTCAACGGCATTACACCAAAACTTTTGTGGAATGTTTTGTTTATTAAGCATTGTTCTACTCATCTCTTGCAATGTCCGGTTTTTACGTTCCACTACACCATTAGATTGAGGAGTACGTGGAGCCGAAAAGTTATGAGTTATACCATTAATATCACAAAAGTTTCCAAATTTAAATTCATTATCAAATTCACGACCGTGATCCGTTCTAATAGACACAATATTAGACCCTACTTGATTTTGAATTTTCTTACTTAGAATCTCAAATTTATCAAAAGCATCATTTTTAATTTTCAAAAAATTTGTCCAAGTATATCTTGAGTAATCATCAACTATAACCAAAGTGTAGAAGTTACCTCCATAACTTTGTATATCGGATGGACCAAATAAATCCATATGCAAAAGTTCTAGATACCTGGATGTAGAAACCAAGTTTTTAGCCTTATGGCTACTATGGACTTGTTTACCGACTTTGCAAGCATCACAAAAGTGTTGGTCGTATTTCAACTTAGGTAGGTTTCGAACTAAGTCTTTGGAGGAGAGGTTTTGGATTAGTCTCATGTTAGCGTGTCCTAAACGTCTATGCCATAAAGTTGAAGATTCATCTAATGAGTAAATGAGGTAAGACAAAGTTTGTCTCTAGATGTTGGATCCATCTTCATGACATATACGTTGTTCTTAAGGACACCTTTGGCTATGGTTATACCATCTTTAAGTATTTTACTACCATTTTCACTAAAAAGGACATTATACTTATTACGACAAAGTTCACTAATACTAAGGAGATTAAAACCTAAGTTATCAACATGAGCTACATCATCTATAAAAAGGGATTCATGAGAGATTGTACCTTTTCCGATGATTTTGCTCTTAGCTTTACTACCAAACGTAACATTACCTTCGTCACATTTGTGATAAGAAGTGAAGAGGCTTTTGTTACCCGTCATGTGCCTTGAACAACCGCTATCTTTAATCCATTCATCCGGTTCCAAACAAACTTTGAGGCACACCTATTTTATGAAAAACACTCAAACATTTGGTCCCCAATTTCTCATGGGTCCATTTTGGTTAATCATACCATTAACTTGTTCCAAGTATGAAAATAGAGCATAAGGGTTCCATGACATGTAATCTGGAGTTTGGTAATGTCTAGGAGTGTTTTTGTTCCAAACATGTTGGTAGTTTGGTTGAGCGTTGAAGTTGCTCTTTGGAAAGGGGCGTTTGGGAATTGGAGTCTTAGGTCTTGGTTGAGTAGTCTTAGCTCTAAATTCAGTCCTACTCCAGTTTTAAACATAGGTTTTGTTCCATTTTTATACGTAACTTTAACAAATTTTGAACGATCCGATGTGGATGGAGTTACTGCTGCAGCAGGCCTGGCGGAACCTTCGGGTCCAATGGGCGGAACCCTGGATTGGGTTCCGTCTGATCCGCAGGCTGCTGTAGCAATTTTGTTAGTTTCTTGTGCAATCTTTTCTTGTTTCGTTTGACCCTTTGAAGTTTCTATTTTCATGAATCCTAGTCCTGTTTTATCAAAGGGTGACTTTTGAATTTTCATAATTTCATCCGCACAAGAAATGCTCTTATCGAACTTCTTAAACTTTGTGGTTTGTTTTATTAGATTATTTTGAGTAATTTTAAGTTTCTCAACTTCGAGTTTAAGCTCTTCACATGATTTACAAGAAGTGTCAACACCTTTACTCTTTTCTAATCTCTTAGTTTTTTCTTTTAATTCATAAACCTCATTTTCTAAAAACTCTTTTTTAGTTTTCAAAAATTTATTTTTGTTTATGATTTTTAAGCTCAATTCACAAAGTTTGTTATATTCTTTTTGTAAAGTGTCATAATCAATAGAGGAGTAAGATGAGTCGGAGAATACCTCATTTGAGTTGTGAGCCATGAGATCAATATCATCATTCTTTGGCTCATCGTCATCTCCTTCATAGTCACTCCAAGCACCACCCACAAAAGCTTGTTGAGGTTTGCTCTTGGGTGGTTTTGGACATTCTCCTACAAGATGACTTGTGTCTCCACACCTATAACATTTTCTTTCAACCTTTCCTTTCCTATCATCACGATCTTTTCGGAAAGTTTTCTTGTCATCTTTAGGTTGCCTTACAAACTTTCCTTTTCTACGAAAGAACTTTTTGAAATCTCTAATGGCCATAGCATATTCCTCATCATCACTATCCGAAGTAGATTCTTCATCATCACTTGATTGGACTCTAGCTTTCAAGGCAATGTACTTAACTTTTTCTTTCTTGCCTCTAACTAGTTCCGAATCTTTTTCCATTACCATTTCATGAACTTTGAGGTTTCCAATTAGCTCATCAAGTGACATGCTTGAAAGATCTTTGGATTCTTCAATTGCTGTCACTTTTGCTCTCCACTTCTGATGGAGTGCTCTAAGAAATTTCTTGACAAAGTTCTTACTACAAAAAGATTCATCAAGTACTTTAAGTGAAGTAATAATAGTGTTAAACCTAGCAAAAGCATTATCAATAATCTCATCTTCGGAAATAACAAATTGTTCATATTGTTGAACAAGAAGATCAATTTTGTTATCTTTAACTAGTGAGTTTCCTTGATGAGTGACAATTAAAGATTGCCAAATATCTTTGGCGGTTTTACACAAAAAGACTCTTTCATATTCTTTCTTAGGCAAAGCATTGTAAAGCATCATTTTAGCTTCATTGTTTTTACCAATCAATTTCTTTTGATCATCATCTTTAATGTTAGTAACTACGTTATCACCATCAATGATTATATACCATAAATCTATATCTTTAGATTTCACGTAAGTTTCAAAACAGTTTTTCCAATATATAAAACCATTTGCTTCAAAGAGTGGTGGTCTTTGCATAGATTGCCCTTCTTTGTAATTTTCAAAATCCATGGATCGTTTCAAGTTTTAAAACACAATATATTTTAAAAGCTTGAGTAACGTAGCTCTTGATGCCAATTGTGGAAAACTAGAAGGGGGGTTGAATAGTTTACCGTTTAAAATCTTTTTAACTTGTTTAGTTAGCCTTGAAACTTTCCGTTTAATCAAAGATATATACTCAAACACATTATATAACATGAAAGTAAATGAAAGAAACGATCAAACCACAACACGAGTATTTATCGTGGTTCGGCTACAAGGACTCTTTTTTCTTGCCCTACGTCCACGCCCCGAGTATCCAACTCGAGAGTTTCTTTCACTAGTCAACAAGCTCCTTTCACCGGCGGAGAAAACCTTACACGTCGCTTATACTTTTACCGACACTAAGCTAGATGTCGAGTTCTTTACCAAGGGTACAACCACTCCCGTTAGCTCTTTTACAAGGGTACAACTACTCCCGATACACTTTGTATTTTGAGGACTAAAATACTAACCGATCACTACTGAAAATACACAATCAAATGAAGTGTAAGCTACACAAGTCTACACAATGCTAAGCTAACAAGTCTTGCAACGTTGTGTTGAATACTTGTTACTTTTAATGAGCTCGTGAATCTCTTTGCTACAAAAAGAAACTTCACATATGAAATGTTAAAGGGTTAGATGAAAGAATGAATGTGTGTGTGTAAAATATGATGTAGAGTGATAAGCCAAAAATCAACTTGTGGCTTGGTATTTATAGCAAAGCCTTCTGCAGGCCTGGCGGATACGGCGGAACCCTCAGATGGGTTCCGCCCGTGTACCCCCAGGGTTCCGCCAGGCTTGCAGTTGGTTTTGCAATAAATCTTGCAAACCAAACAAAGTCACATCTCATTACACCTTGCAAACCAAACAATGTCACATCTCATAATATCAAGTCAAACACTAAACTTGCAAGCAACCACTTAGTAAGTCAAACACATTTCTTTTCATAAATGTATATTGACAAAACTTGCCATAAATGTGATGTGACAATTCTATTTTAAGAAATAAAAAGTGTTGTGTTTTATAAAATGTAAAATGTAGCAAAAGTCTAGTTTATGCAAGTCTTTAAAACTAAGATTATGTTTTACTTAGAAACTAAAGTTTACATTTTGTCGTTAACAAAACTTAGCGAAGATCGTAAAATATAAATAACGTTTTTAGGCGATATTTGTATTAACAATTTTTATTAAACTTCCTTTAATTTTTTTACATTCGCTCGTCACTTTTACATTCTAAGACGTAAATCACAATATTGTGATGACAGGTAAGAGTCTATTCATGTATATTCTTGTTTCATTATTTTCTTCATAGATTTTCAGTTTACGTCAAATTGCAAAGTTATATATATTACGATTGTTAATGAATGTGTAATTGCATGTCTACCATGCATATATCTTGTTATTGCAAATCTTTATTGGATTAAGTTTCCTAGTTAATATCCTAACTTTTTATCATAAAAAACAATCGAATTTTTATTGCTTACAACAGAGATTTGAATGAATAAAATTATTACCTCGTTTTAACCAATCGTTGTTCGTAATAGCTTCAAAAAAGTTTCATAATTAATATGATACATGTTGCGATAGAAAACCATGTGAGATATAGACAGGCAGTCTATTTCAAAAAGTAGGATTTCGCAATGAATCGTAAACTATTGCATTATTACATGGTCTTACTGTCGAGTAGAGAATGGTAATATCGGACCTGCCGAAAACCTCCAGAATTGAATGAAATGGATGTCTAAATGTAGAGAATTTAATGAGCAATTTTCTAAACTACTTTCAAGATTTTTTTCATTCAAAAGGGAGGAAGAATTTGCCAAGAAGAAGACGAAAGAGGAATGACTAATTGTTAACACTGTAAAGTGTTAGGAATAACTGACATCATTGACGCAAAATGCATTTCGAACGAAGAATATAGGTAGTTCACATAAATGTGTTATAGTTTTTATTATAATATGTCACAAAGTTGAGTCAAGATGAAAATAAATGTCATCTTTGATGCCAATTTTAAAAATTTCCCAATAAAAACTAGCAACAAGCTAGAATTACACGAAATTAACATGAGAATACATTACACTAACTTATATCACAGACTATCAACCCATGCTAACACCATCATCGACTACCGACCCTAAAACTAGCAACAAATATGTAAGAAAGTGAACATATCCAATCGACTAAAGTAAAATGTGGACCTCCATATTAGAAGATAAATAAGGTCAAGCTTGTTTGTGGGTTTACGGTTTCATATGTAGTCACTATAAGTTATGCTCTTTGTTAAATCTTTCTCATTTATTTTATGCGGATGACGTGATGTTTGTTAGGAAATGGAGCAAATCCAATATTAATATTCTTGTTCATGTATTGGAGTGTTTTAACAAAGCTTCGGGTTTGAAGATTAATATGAGTAAAAGTAAGATTTTGGGAATCCATGTGGAGGATGTGAAGATCAAGCAAGCGGCTTCTAAGCTCGGTTGCCTTGTGCTCAATACTCCATTTCTTTACTTATGTACGAAATTAGGAGGATCTATGTCGCGGGTTCATGCTTGGGATGAGGTTGTAGGGAAAGTGACGTCCCGTTTATCGAGATGGAAGATGAAAACGTTATCTATAAGTGGTAGATTGACTCTCATCAAGTCGGTTTTAGGATCTATGCCTATATTCCATATGTCGATTTTCAAAGTTCCTATTACTGTTCTTCATAGGCTTGAAACTATTCGGAGTCGTTTCTTCAAAGGGCATGATCTTGGAAATACTAAAGCATCGTGGGTTAGGTGGAGTAATGTGCTGACACTAATAGATAATGGAGGTCTAGGAGTTTTCAGTTTGTATGCGTTAAACAGGGGCTTATTACTTAAATGGATGTGGAAATTCTTTGTTCAGAAAACTTCTTTATGGACGAGAGTGATAAAGGCGATCCACGGTGTTGACGGGAAGGTAGGACAAGTTAATAATTCTGGTGCTCGATCTTGTTGGACTAATATAGTTCGTGAAGTGGAAGTTTTAAAACAACAAGGGGTGAATTTTTTTGATCATTTACAACTAAATGCGGGTAATGGGGACTCGATCAATTTCTGGGAAGATAGGTGGCTCGAAGGGGCTATGCTCAAAGACAAGTTCCCTCGTTTATATGCTTTAGAGTCAAATGTAAAGGTGTCAGTGGGTGCTAAATTAAAGGAAGCTAACCTGGATAGTTCGTTCCGTCGGAACATGAGGGGTGGTATCAAACAAGTTCAATATAAAGAGCTACAGGATATGATTAGTCTGATCTCTCTTAGTTCGCAGCCTGACAGGTTTGTTTGGTCGTTGTCTAATTCGGGAATTTTTCATGTGGCTTCTTTACGTAAAGTGATTGATGAGAATCGTTATCCGGGTGGTTTGTCTAGAACTCGTTGGGTGAAGTATGTGCCATTAAAGGTAAATGTCACTGCTTGGAAGATTAAGTTAGATGCACTTCCTACGAGACTCAATATTTCGCGACGTGATATCGACATTGATTCTTTGTCATGTCCTATTTGTGATGGCGGGGTCGAATCCTCTAATCACTTGTTTTTTCAATGTTGTTTGGTAAGGCAAGTGGTCTGTAAGATCTCTACCTGGTGGAATATTTGCTATGCGAAAGTTAATTCTTATGATGAATGGTTAAATTGGTTGGTGTCTTTGTAGCTTACGGCTAAACATAAGGTTTTGCTTGAAGGAATTTTTTATGTGTTATGGTGGTCGATTTGGTCTTTCAGAAACAAGCTACTATTCGAAGCTAAATCTCCATCCAAGGCGGTTATTTTTAATAACATTGTTTCTAGTTCTATTATTGGTGTAAGTATAGATGTAAAGCTTCGTTTAGTTGGAACGAATGGCTTAAAAACCCTTATCTTGTGACGTTGTAATTCTAGCTCATTGCTAGGTTTTTAATTTAATAAATTTGCTGTTAAAAAAAAAAACATCTTAGAAGAAAAATAGGCTCACACTTGTTTGTGGGTTAAGGTTTCCAGGGTTTCATATATAGTCACTATAAATATTGCGGATCAATAAGACATAACACATCACAGGGTTTTCATTGTCTAACATTCCAAAGGCAGTTGCACTAAAGGCATTCACTCGGTTGAAAGTATGAAAATGAGCTACAACACGACCACAACCACAACCACAACCACAACCTGACACTTAAAACTTAACCCGCTGAAATACTAGATAGTACGTACAGTAAGTTCTTTATCTCTAGCTGTTTATTAACTACTATAAAATCGAAGATAGCTAGCGTGATTAGTCGTCTTACATGCCACTTGACGTTTTAAAGAGAGGAGTCATTGTGCACCTCCATCCAATCATGAATCATAGTTTTTAATCATCTTCCTATTGGTTCATTAAATTACTGCTTAGGATAGAAAGGTTACGGATTTGAGCAAAAATCCATTCCGAATAAGATCTCAAAATATCTTTACTCCTTTATAAAGGGTTTAGGACATTTTAAATATAGTAGTCTTAAAATTTTTAAGACCAAAAACATTTCTATAAAAAGGAAGTTACTTTTGACAAGCATAAGGGCATCTACTATGATGGACCTTTATAAAGGTTTATAATAGTGCCTAGTCATCCGAAATCATAAATTCATAAACCTTTTTCTTGTTATAAACCTTTCTTCACTATGGATAAACTTTTTAAAGCTTTATCAAAACCACATTAAATACAAAAACATTAAATTTAGAAGAGGTTCAAGATATTAGACTTTTTCATTCCACATAAGTATGAAACACATTTCCAGTATGGTTAATAAAATTATAGACCTCTTCATATTTTCTTAGACCTTTTTATAAACCACCAAAGTGGATGCTCAGCATACACATAATTAATGTCTTAAATTCTCATACTTGTAACATCCTTCAATATTGATGCATCTCATTTAAACCATATGAAGAATTGTAACAGCCAATTAAAAACTTGTAAAAGCCCATTAAAATCGAGCCTTGCCCCCACCAACCTTAAATATACATACTACACATAAGTCTATCACACACCAAACACATAAAAAACACACAACTCACGGACAGGTTCTCTCTCGGCTCGCTTACTTTCGCCACAAAAATAGTAACCGAGTACTTGCCGTCGCATTGCGCGGGTACCCTTCTAGTATTAGTTAAAACAGATACTATACAACTCTAATATGAAAGACGAAGAAATGTAGATACAACTATCTTTCGCAACTTATTTTAACAATCTTTTCAGTAATAATGTGATTTTAGTAAGGGAAAAAAAGGGTTTCTACATGGTATAAAGAACCCATTGGATCAACTCCAATGGTTCATAACACCATAACTTGACTCAAGTTGTACCTACAATTTGAGAGAATCCTTATCCTTAAATTCTGCTTTTATATATTAGGAAATTTTCCGTTGTTTCTATACTCCGTCCGGCTAAAACATCATACCACGAGCTGATGTATTTGTTATAATTAAACAAGTACTCGTGTATAGTAAGTATTGAATGCTCTGAGTAACTCGTGGTCATTACTCTCAACCATACGTATTGAATTGCAAATATACTAAAATTTTCTTCCATATTAAATTATTTATTTTTCTATTGAGAAATAAAAAATGATTTATAAATATTTAAATTAAAATTTTAATTACATTTTTTTTTTATAATTTAAATACTCCTCCCGTCTCATAAAAAGTGTCTATCTTAATATTTATGTTTGTCCGAAAATAAGTGTTTAGTTTTTATATATGGTCAGTAATTATAACTCGTAATTACTGCTTTTCCTATTTTACCCTTGTAATCAAAACTTGCACTAATTATTCAATTCTAATTTTTTTATTAACTAAGAGGGTAAAAATAATATTTCATCAATCAAAACTAACATTAATTAAGCATATCTTAGTTTGCCCATTTTTTTTAATGACACTCTTTTTGGGACGGAGGGAATATCTCATTAACCGTTTATCGTTAGACAAAATAATTATACTGTTATTTTTACAATTTAATTATCTTGCTATAGATGGACACTTTAATATACTTTCGATAAAAAAAATTGTCGTTTTTTCACGTTTTATTTTCGGTATTAAAATTCACATGACATATCACATGTGATTTAACAATAATATTGAACTTCAAACACTAAACATCTGTACTAAAATTGATATAAATATTTATTTATAAATCAAAAACTTTTTTCGTTTTTTGCAATGAAAAGCACACATTAACGGCTTTCCACCCATATATCACATATTTAATTACAAATTATATATTATAGCAGTTTACTCGTGAAACTTTTATAATCACATGTGGCAACAACACATGTAGTAAAAATCATATGTGATTGAGATCACGTGTGGTTAAAGTCACATTTGATTTTATGTGTTTAATTCAACTTTGATTAATTAACTGGACTAATCTACAATCCAAAATATAATGTGTTATATATGGTTGGAAAGCTATGAATGACTAGTTTTCAAGGAAAAAATTGTGAAACATTTAATATATTGTAGAAAAAGTTATGCTTATTTATTACACGTTTAAATATTCGAATATTCAAATTAATGTTTAACCACATATTTTTAATGCAAGTTTCAACAACGAAAAAAAAAAATGTAAAAACATGAAAAAGATGATTTTATTTTGTTGAATGTATATCATAGTGGCCGTTTATAAAATGATAATTAAATGTTAGTCGTGATAGTTTAATTTTTTTAATTAACGATTAACGATTTAAAGGATATTAATTTTTGACAAAAAGGGTGAGTTTGGTATATAATCTAGAAAATGAGTGGCTAGAGTTGATCTCATCGTATGTAACTAAATGTTTGATATGAAAATAAACTTAAATCTTTATTTTTAAAAAGTTGCATTGTTTATTTATTTATTTAATTATTATTTATTTTTAATATTCTGACCGAACATGTTATAGTTTGTGTTCCTTGAGGTGAGATTAATATAAAACTTATATTTGTCATAGAATCAATGAATCAATTACAGCCATCTATTTTTTTTTTATCTAAATTAATAAAAAACTATTTTCCACATTTAAAAAAAAATATATCTTGCAAACGGTAAATTTTCAAGTTACAAAAAATACACCATCGCGACGAGAATTAAATTATCTTTCTATCGATATGCATTTTTATATACTTTCGACCATTTTTTTTCCTCCCAGAAAAATCACATGTGATTCGTAAAATTCACACATTCACATATGATTCTTACGAATCACATATGATTTGATTTTTACGAATCACGTGATTTTTCTGGGCAAAATTAAAAAAAAATTGTTGAAAGTATATAACAATGCATATCTATAGAAAGATTATTGAATTCTCGTCGCGACTCTATAATTTTTTTGTGTAACGATTAACGGTTTGCAAGATATTTAATTTAAAAAAAAGGTGAAAGTTTTATTTATTTATTTTTTATTTTGAAAAAAAAAATGAATGGTTATTATTGGTTCATTAGTTTTACGACAAATATGAGTTATATATTGAATTTTTGTTAATGTTCCTTTCCATTCCATTTTGATTAGTTCAAGAGGTTTTATGAGATCAGATTAAATATTTAAAAATTGCTTCTGATCCCTTTGGTTATTTTATTTTTTTTTTGCGCAAAAGGTGAATGTATTATATTAATCTCCAACCAACATTTACAATCATAAAAAAGCAAGACTTGGACAACACCCAAGCTTGATACAGAAATAAAATCCATACTAAAAACAACAAACAAATCACTATTGTCTAATATCAGACATTACAATCAACATGTCAGACCATACTTTTCTTGAACAAAAACAGAGTATCTTCAAATAGACTTCAATACATGCTTCAAAAAACACTTGCTCCATCCAAACTCAAACATCAATTCACCATTAAGCACCTACCATCTAACTACATTTTCCCAACTCCTATCTACTCAACCACTCATCCTGCCACCACAGTAGAAGAATAAATAAGGAGTGAGGCATCACTAGGAACCCATAATCCATCCATAAGGGGGGGGGGGGGGGGGCTCTGCCAAACAACCTTTATTTCCCTCTCAATGGAAGGCTTCAACTGTTTGGGAACACTCATCCTCCATGATGACCATCCATTTCCTCCTATGGCAATGTATTGGGTGGACCAAGCAGGTTCATCTTTCACTCCTCGCTATTCCACCCATCATACACTGCCCACCCAAACTATATACCCTTCACAGTGCATTAACATATATTATGGTACATTCTAGTGAATTAGACCTCTCACTAGATCCATCATATCCTAAACAGCCTCCTCCCTAGGCCAGACTGTATTAAGAAAATGAGAACCTAATGACTACAGTCACACCACTAAAACTCCAAGTACTATGTCAATACACTGCTATGGTTTGCAAAAACAAGATTAATTTGAAAATCCATTGAAGAGAAGAACAAACTGATATCAAACACCCTAAAAAACTCAGTCAATACCAAACCCCAAAAGCAGAATACCATCAAACAGATGCATCTGATAAAACTCATTACACCATCCATAGAATACCATACCCAACCCACCATACAATATAACAACAATTACCCTTTGTGCAGAGTCACTTTCCACTTAAGTTCAAACTTCCTGATTTCAGAACTGTATTTCACCCTCAAACCATACAATCTAGCTTTCACTATCTCCAAAATTCTCTTAACAGTTTCTTCCCATGTCTTATTCTCATCACTAAAAATTCTATAATTTCTTTCCTGCCATAAATAATAAACACAAGTAGCAAAAACAAGCCTTCTAGCAATACTCCAAATATTGTTACTATGCTTAAGCTGGGACATAAATTGCACATAATCAGTCCAATTAGTATGATTATACTTAATGCCAGATAGTTCATGAAAGTATCTCCAAATTTTACTAGATTAATCACACCTAAAAAACAGATGGTCATGGTTTTCTAGCCCTTAATTGATAGCAAAGCATACACATATTAGGAGCATTTATACCCCAAACTCCCAGTTTATCCTGAGTACTAAGTCTTCCAAGTATAGCCAGCCAAAGAATAAAAGAGTGCTTAGGTATAAATTGAGAAAACCAAACTTGTGGGAAACTAGAAGGGGGGGGGGGGGGGGGGGGGAGGGGTTGAATAGTTTTCTCTCTTTTTCGTTTTGTAAGACTTTGCTTTTAAAGTATTTATTGAGTTTAGAAAAACTTTGTTTCTAAAATATAGATTTGAGTTTGTTCACTGTAGTTGTTTGAAAAATACTTAATTAAATTTTAGTGTATGGCCTAAAATATTATCAATAGTATATATATATATATATATATATATATATATATATATATATATATATATATATATATATATATATATATATATATATATATATATATATATATCCTTTTAGGTTGGTTATGTGAAAATAGTTTTATGAATGGAACTATAGTTTGATCTTTATGCGAAGTTGATCTATGCACAATTATAACTATATGCGAAACATAAGTAAGTAAACTAAGTAAAGAGTGAGAGATGGAAAGATCAAACCGAGAGACAAAGGATTTATAGTGGTTTGGCTACAAGGACACCTTCCTTGCCCTACTCCACTCCCCGAGCACCTAACTCGAGAGTTTTCTTCACTAAGTCAATATGCTCCCTTATGGCGGAGAAAATCGTACACACCTTAGCTTACACCAATTTAACGACACAAGCTATATGTCGAGTTCTAATTGTAGCTAGAACCAATCTCACAACTTCAATCACACCACAACTTCTTCACACCCTTTCACGCCTTCTACACTTCTTCACAACTCTTTTTTCTTCACGGCTTCACAACCTCTATCTATTCACTACTTCAAAGCTTCTACGTCTTCACAACTTCTAGGCTTCTAAGTCTTTACCACTTCAAGGTTTCTAAGTCTTCACTACTTCAAGGCTTCGATGTCTTCACTACTTACTACTACTTCTATACACTTCTACTTCCTTGCTTTTAGTACAATTTCACACTTTCAACTAATCTAGTTCCAATGTCTAAATCGAGCTAACCAATATACACACCTCAGACACCAATCAATAAATAATTTACAAGTTGAAATGAACTAACAACTTAGATAGCAAGATAATACTAAGTTGTAATACTTCTAGTCTTGATTGATAGAAGTATTCTTCTCTTTGCACTTGAGTGTTTAAGCTTGAATCACTTGGAAACAAAAGCTTATGATTATATGATCAAAGAATTGATTTAGATAGATTTGGACAAAAAGTTTTTGTGCAAAAAGGTGAGAAAAATCTGTGGGAATGAACCAGTATTTATAGCCAGAAGAATACTGTTCTGGAGCGTGACCAGTCCCCTTAATTAGGGGCCGGTCCCCTTAATTATTAAGGGGGCCGCGTAGTATAATTAAGGGGGCCGCCCATTTTAAACGTTGCCCAGAATTGTTTTTTTGTGAGAAAGGTTTTTCTGGACCATTTTTGCCATTTTTTGTTGAAAATTTGAATTTATATATTTATGGTTAATTAAACATTTTAATTTAGTACCAAAAATGAGTACCAAAAATGATTTTCTAAAAGATATAAAATGTTTGTGATATTTTATAAAAAATCTAGTTATTAAGAAGATGTTCCTTTGATCATATAATGCATTAGTCACTTTGTTTATTCATACCTTAAGTGATTAGGTTGTTGAAGTGATTATTTATGACTAAATACTTGTTTATATCATAATATTTAGTTTAATGAGTTTATATTTTGTGATTATCAAAACATAGAGATATCAAAAAATATGAATAACATTTTAGGCATTATTTATATCAACAATCTCTCCCTTTTTGATGATTACAAAACCTAAACTCATTAAATCCAAAAATTAACATTTAGACAAGTATTTAGTGAGTTTATATTCACTTGTCCCCTTTTTTTGTAGAATCAAAAAGGTTTAAGCCAGCAAGTTTCATGTGTGAATGATGACGTATGAGAAAGCTCCCCCTTGAAGTGTGCTCCCCCTCGTTTGAGGGCACCAAGGGATCGAGCTATGGAATTCTTGCAAGAAAAATATTACAACCACACACACACACACACACACACACACACACACACACACACACACACACACACACACATATATATATATATATATATATATATATATATATATATATATATATATATATATATATATATATATCAACTAATGATAAGCATGGCAAAGGAATGTTAGGAACACATATTAAAGCATTCATTAATTTAAAGTGATTATGCCAAACACATAATCATTGTTACATGATTCATAATACTAGAATTTTAAATCTAGTAGAACATCTTATTTAGCCAAGAGAGAGTGTGTCAACAAACTTGCTTGTATCCCAAAAGCTTGAAGTGTTTTATTTGAAAAATAAAAAGCATAAGCATATAGTATGCTTAGGCGAGAGTGGTTGAGTGGGGATCATGTTGATGGCTTAATGGATGTTTATTTTTGGTTTCATGGATGTTGGTGAGTTTGGTGATGGAGAGCTTGGAGGTGGTGAGTTTGGAGTTGAGTTTGTTGGTTGAGGGTTTTGATGTTGTTCAAGTGATGATATTTGTTGAGATCTAGTGTGAAGATACCCAATCCAAGTAAAGTGCTCATTCAATGCAATGGTTTGGTTTTGGAGGAAGATGCAACAAGGGCAATTGTTAACATGCTTCTCAATTTGATTTGGGTTGTGTGGTGATGAGGGTGAGCTAGATGGAGGTGGATCCAAATTGCGTTGAGCAAGATGTAAGGCTAGAAGAGCACTAAGCTCATGTGCTTCTTTTAGCTCCTTAACGAACTTCAAGTGTTCTGAGGAAAGTGATGGTGGTGGAGTATGGTTGTTGTCTTGGGTAAAGGTTTGAACATGCAACATAGGAATGGCATGTGAAGTTGTAGGGTGTGGTGGTGGTACTCTTGGTGGTGGAGACATGTTTGAGCTTGGGTAATCATGAAAGCATGATATGGATGGAAGAGATGCTTCATGAGTGGATGGTGTTTTTGTTGAATGAGCAACAAGTGAAATATTGGCAATGAGGATAGGATTGTTGTTTTGGGATTGTGCATGCTCATAATGAAAAGGAGCATTGGTGGAACCAAGTATGGGTATTTGGCTTTGTTTGTGAGATGGGTTATTTGTATGAGTAAAAGTTTTGGGTATTGATTGATTTGGAACAACATCACTTGAGCTTTGACAAGAGTCAATCTTTCTCCTCCAAACGGGTTTTACAAAGATCTTAGCAACTCTTGAGAGTTTAGATCTTAGGTTGTTGGGGGATGACATGTTTGGTTGGATGATCATTAATAATGAAGGAGATGTATTTATAGTGTAAGAAAAGTGTGATTTTAGGAAGGTAAATTTTGAGGGGTAGTTTTAGGACAAAATGTGTTTGTGAATTTTGGGAAGTATAGGGTGAGAATGGGTCAAAAAGTGAAAAAGAAAACAGTAACCCCAACCATTAGATGGCCGGTCCCCTTAATAATTAAGGGGGCCGCCCATCTGGTGTTTCCCAGATTACCAAAAATGAGTTTTTGGCAGAAATGTTTAGAGAAGGTTATGTGTTTGGGTTTGGTTTTAAGCAATTTCACTCTTTGAGGCAATATAGGATATGTTAGTCATGTATATAAAATAGTTTATCTACAAGGATTAAGTAAACAAGAAATCTTTAATAAGCATGCAACCTACTCATCAAGCAAGCAAATTTTATAAGTTTAGGGACAACAAATCATGTTAAGCTAATGATTAACTAATAGGATTAATGAACTAGTTCATTGATTCTAAGTGGTGCCTATGTGCAACAAAAGGAGAGATATGATTGTAAGGACATCAAGACTTGTTGCAAACAAGATTCAAGTA
Organism: Artemisia argyi; assembly: GCA_030686995.1. Classification (NCBI taxonomy): domain Eukaryota; kingdom Viridiplantae; phylum Streptophyta; class Magnoliopsida; order Asterales; family Asteraceae; genus Artemisia; species Artemisia argyi. Next base: position 75,689,678 of record CM060687.1, read on the forward strand.
GGCAAACCATGATTCTCTTGAGATGATTTGGTTTAATTATGAATGTCATGTTCATAAAAGTATATGACAAATGTGAGATTATCATATATGGCTTAAGAAAACGTTTTTAGCATTATTCAACAATGCGTTGAAGTAGATTCAGGTATATATTTGAGTAAGATAGATTGGGTTTTGCTTCAAAATGTGTCAATAAAAGAGAAAAAGAAATTTTCCCAATCTTTGATTTTTGATTAGGATAAAGTTGTGATTATTCCTATTCCAAAATATGTTGTTGAAAAATGTGATAATTATTTGAAAGATTATTATTCAATGTCTGAGTTTTATGCATGATATTGGATTTTTGATAACAAGAATCATTAATCATGGATTTAAAAAGTGTGTTTGTTGAAGATTACACATTCAAGAGAATCGGTTAAGCCTATTGTCACATATAACCTTTTGTATGTAAACTATGAGCATCAATGTGTGATGACATAATCATATAGGTTTGATGCAACATAATTTGAAAGGGATACAACCTATCATCTATGGTAGCAAAATTTGTGCATATTTACTTATCTCGTCAATGTATTCTATAATAACTTATCTTAATCCTAGGTTATAGTATAACATATCTATTGTTGCTACTAAATTGGTTATTTGTCCTTAAATATAATCATTCTATTAGTGGTCGTAGATGATTCCCATATTCAATGGTGCATAAGTGAGCAATTAATATAATGCCTAGAGGGACAACTAAACTAAGTTCTAGTATATATAATATTAGAAATTTTAACTAATAGAATATGAACAAGGCAACCTACAACCTTAAGCATATTTCATAGACTAATTATGACATGGTTAGATATATTGTAATACTTATAAGTTTTTGAAAAGAAAACTTACCTCATGTCCAGCTTTTCTTTATGAGTGAGCACGTGAATGTTGGTTGACATATTCAATGTTTAGTCAAAACATAATATCGTAGCAAAGTGAATATACCATGCCTTCAACGACCAAGGTGGCTTGATCCGAATCATATCTTACATGTAAATTAATTATTGTAATATCCTCAATACACAAAACCATCTTGAGTAGTATTTTTCATATCTTCATATTTGATCATCCCAAGATACCACCATAAGAATTTGATTACTTGATAACTTGAATGTAGAATGATGAGATGACCTGAATATCTTCAACGGAGGTATTTCCTTTTTCATGAGTTGTGTTTGTCAAAAACGTTTGCTTTTGATTCCTTCATCTTGAGGTAGTCTAACCATTCATCTTAATTAAATGATGAAATTTTAGATACCTTTCTTGATTGTCACTAGTAGAAATTACTTTGAATACATCCCAAAATCAAGACTCCAATAATGAATATCTTATCATCAATTCTTATAATGGCCGCAACTACGTCATTAGCTAATCGTGTGTCGAATAAGATTCAGAGTGATATGATTCACTGGTCTTCATGTGTATGTTTTGAAGGTGAGCGATCCATTGTAAAAAATACAACCGTCACTTCGTTCGTTAATTACTTATTCATGAAAAACAACTTGGTACCCAGATTCACATGGGTCCGAGATGATTAGTTGAGAACATCCATTGCATTAGAATGCACATGGTGAGGATGTTGCCAAGGAGTACAAGAATTCATCAATAGTTTGTCTTAACAAACAAACAATAACTTTCTTGACTTATATAATTAATAGTAGATATAAATAATATTAATTCTAAATTTCTCTACTAGATTTTACAAATTTTATTTGCCTTAATTTACTTGTTGAAGGATCATTTGCATTAAATCCTCAGTCGGTTTTATCATCAAATGACTTTTGAAGATTAAATAAGTATTTTAAAGATTTTGAGCTATTTTCAAATTTAGCTAATATTTTTGCTTTTTCATTTTCCTTCCTAATTTCTTGTTTGTAGTCTTGACATTTTTTACATTCAAGATCAATTTCAATATTACTTTCAAGTCTAGACATTTTATCTTCTAAAATTATTTCTTTTTCAAAGTTACTTTCAACGGATGTTGAAGATTCATTTTTAAGAATGATTTTTGGGTCTATGTTGCAAAAATGTTTGAAGTTGTTTTCTAATTTTGAAAACTCTAATATAAATTGATCATAGCAAAATGTTTGGTTTCGGATTATACCTCATTTGTAGCTTTATTTGCTTCACAATCTTCACATACCATACGATGATCCTTTTCAACGTCCATGTCGCTCCATGTTTCATTTATAAGTTTACTTAGGTCTTGGCGCATGTAGTCCTTGCCATCAATAATTGTAGTTTCATCTATTTGAATATCATCACAAGCCATATTTTGATCATGTTCTTCGTCCATGTCGCTCCATGATTCATTTACAATCTTTCTTCAGATTTGGCTCATGTATTCTTCGTCATTGATACCTTCAACGACCACATTTGAACTAGTAGCACTTGTATTTATTTCAACTAAATATTTATCTATCAAATTTTCTAGAGTGACTAATTCTTGTGTAACATCAAGTTTATCATCTTTGGCTTTACATTTCCCTTGGTGAAAATTTAAAAGATATTTCTAAATATCACTTGCCGTTTTACAAAAGAATACTCTTTCGTATTCAACTCTTGGTAGGGTTTTATAAATCATTAATTTAGCTTTAGTATTTTTATCAATCTTCGTTTGAAGATGATTACATTGATTTCAAAATCCGTTTTAGTTATTTGACGATCACCAACTGAAATGATATTCCAAAGATCAAGATCTATTAATTTCACATAACTTTCAAATTTATTTTTCCATTCACTAAAATTGTAGTTTTCAAATAATGGTAATTGTTGCGTTAAATCCCCTTCTAAATATTTTTCAGATTCCATAGATCGTTGCAAGTTTTAAAATACAATATATTTTAAAAATCTTGCTTGACGTGACTCTGATACCAATTGTGGGAAACTAGAATGGGGATTGAATAGTTTTTCCTCTTTTTTGTTTTGTAAGACTTTGCTTTTAAAGTATTTATTGAGTTTAGAAAAACTTTGTTTCTAAAATATAGATTTGAGTTTGTTCACAATAGTTGTTTGAAAAATACTTAATTAAATTTTAGTGTATGACCTAAAATATTATCAATAGTGTATATATATATATATATATATATATATATATATATATATATATATATATATATATATATATATATATATGGGAATATATTAGCTACAAATTATGGTATAAATGTGGGTCCTGATTCTTTTTTGTGGGTCCCTGATTCTTTCCTGTGGGTCCCTGATTCATTGCATGTGTACTTTTTATGAAGAATTAGCTAATTGGCTGCAAAAATTGTAGCCAAGTTATCCTCTATACTAGATTTCTCAGCCCGCCCGATGGGCGGGCATGACTTGTAATTATTTGTTGCGTAATATTAGATGCTAGTTAACTAATTTTAATTATTTTTTAGGTTTTATATTTTAATTATGTGTTTATTTTTTTTGTATTTTTTTATTTTTTTAATTTGGTAAAGAAATCGATGATAGTGTTTTTTGTAAACTCAAATTTAAAAAGAGTTTGAGCATAGTAAATATAATTAATGATAAAACAACTTATTTTTTTATTTAATTTATTATTTTTTTTTAAAAGTGGAAAAGTAAAATATATTTATTAAAAATTAAGAATTTTATAAGTTTATATTAAGGTTGAGTTTGAGCATAGTTAATATAATTCATGATAAAAAAACCTTATTTTTTTGTTTTTTTTGTTCTTATATATTTTTTTAAAATGTAAAAGTAAAATATATTTATGAAAAAATATGAATTTTGTAAGTTTATACTAAGGGTGAGAATCAGTCTGGGCCTGATTTGACTGTAAAAAACAGAGATCGTATTAAGGTAAAAACAGGGACCGAGCCCGAGGCCGAATATGGTTGGTCCGATATTAAAAGGCAAGATTTTATATTTGGTCACCCCTTGTTTATACAGTATCACCTTCAATAATGAATTGTGTTACTTTATTGATGCATGCAAAAGATATTAAGCCGTCAGTTTGATAGATTGCAATCATTCATATTGAGACTTTAAGTTTTCTCACTTGTTATTATTTGTGAGTGGAATCCTTGTTTCAATTATGATGCATCATAGGGAGGCGATACCGAGAGGTGGTCCTCAAACAAAACATGGGCATTTGTTGTACAGAGAGGGATGGAGTACAGTTGTAGCTGATCAACATCTTGATGCTGAGATGAGTATCGTGGTGACAAAACTGGGTGGTAATTTGGTTTCGCTGATGCCATCTTCAAGTGAGAAAGGTAATTCGCTTGGTTATGAAAATCTTGGACGTACAAATTTGAATTCTAATTCTCCTTTTGTGAGGAATATATTTGAGAAAGGTATGTTGTTTTAATGGTATGAAATAACTTTGATACTTTATTTACATGTATTATGTTTAAGTATAACTGATTACTATACTGCTATCTGAATAGATCCACGCATGTTTCACATATGTGATTGGGAAGGGCACACTCAGAACTTCAACAAAAAAAGGTTTTCCATCATCCTTTTCTTGCTTATGTTACTGATAGAGGACGTCTGGTGAGCATTTTTTGTTGCCTTCAGTCACAGTTGATCTATATAATACGTATTATTATTAGAGGGCAAGATATAGAAAATATTGTAATGTTGATTTATTTTATACACTTGTTACAGACGATTCCATCTGAGTTTGTTAAAGCACATGAGATGTGGAAATACCACGATGCGCTAATCCGCTATAAAGGGAAACAGTTCAAGGAGGATATTCAGTTAGAATACCACAAAGAGAGACCATATAGGAGGAACCACGTAAACATGTATGGTAAGTGGAAGAAGATTGATGATCCCGGTGTTTGACATGTGTTGATATGTTTTATCTTTTGCTAAGCTGCATAATTTGGATAGTTGGTATGTATTTTGGAATGACTATTGCAGGGCATAAAGGAATAAGCAAGTGAATAGTTTGGTAATTTTTTGGTGGTATAGAAGTGTTTGTTGGAATTTGTTGGCAGACTTGGATGGATAGTTTGCCTATTTGATAAGTACTCATGGTTTTTTTATTTTATTTTATTTTATTTTTATTTATTTTTATTTGTATATTATGGTTTTGTATTCGGATAAAGTGAATCCATCCTTTGTAAACATGCAATCCTTGATGGTGCATTTATAAATATTTATATTTACAAATTGTATGGTTTTCAGCCGTTGAAATGTTTGTGTAAACAAATGTAGCAAAAGTTTTAATTTTTAAAACTTGATTCCAATGGCGATTCTTGGCGATTAGATAATCTTCAAATGTGGATTTTGATTTTTTTAATGTAACTTGATTTGACTTTATAGATTTATACCCGGCCTCGTGTTTTTACTTTTATGTTTATTTGTATTATTGGTATATTGTGAGTCATGAGATGTAATCTTTGAGTATTAGTTGTGATAAATAGCTGCGGATCATATATCTGTTCATTTTGTAATGTATGGTATGAAATTGTAGACTGTGTATTGATAGTTTTGTTATGTTTATGAACATAATCATGTTTTTATTAGTTATTTATTTATGATATTATTTAAATTTGACATATTATGTATTAAATTTTATGAATATATAGTAAGGGTGAGCATTTGTTTGTTACTTGATTTAACCGGCAAAAGCCGAGGGCGAATTAAGGTATAAACAGAGACCGAGACCGAATATGGTTGGTCCGGTTGAAGAAGGTTTTTTTTTTTTTTTTTTTTTTTTTTTTTTTTTTTTTTTTTTTAACACCTAGTTTATTCACTATCACCTTGAATAACCAATTATGTTATGTTCTCGATGCATGCAAAAGATATTAAGCCATCATTTTGATACAATGCAATATTGTGCCGTCATTTTGGTAGAATGCAATGATTCATATTGATGCCAAAATCTTTCCCACTTGGTTTGCTTTAACTCAGTAGCTCTGTAGCACTTATGTATTGGTTTATATATTTATTCTCACCACACAATCCACACACATTCACACACATATCATCTTTCTACTTTCTTTCATTAATTTGGTTGACCGATCATCATTTAGCGGTGGGTTTATCTTTTCCGGTAGGATTTTTTTTTTAAATTATTAATTCTAATCGTTATTTATTATTATTATTAGTGTATGATACTTACATTTATATAAGGATAGTTTTAATGGTTTTTATAATTTATTAGGAAAAATGGGTTTTATTGTATTATACATTCGATCTATTAGATTTAAGGTTAAAATGATTTGTTTACTTCTTAGGATTTTATGGTGTCAATGGATTGTTACACACATAATGATTACTCAATTTATTTTTTATTGCCACAAATTACGACAACAACAATATTTGTTCGACAATAATGATTCAAACATTAGTCACCATTCTAACAGAGTCTACATATATGAGTCATGAGCATGGAATATACATAAAAAGTTACTTGCAAAAATTAAAACAAATAAAATAATTAAATTATGAAGTGTGTTTTTTAAAATTAAATTCTAATAAAGCTTCTTTATACACGACATTAGTTGTTGACTTTGCGTAATTGGTGTGTGCTTATTCACACACCTTTTTCTGTCCATATTAAGACCAAAACAAACACAAACTAACCATAAATACCAAAGATATTGTGTTTTTGTGTTTGTGATCGTGCAAGAACGGATATTTCAGAAATTGGCAAAAATCAGGTCAAAAAGGACAAAAACGAGCACGTGTCAAAAGCTAGAGCCGGAAAAGCAAATTATCATTTTTGAGCTCAGAATGTCAAATCACACCTTGGAGAATCACAAAATGCCAAAAATAGTCCTTGGAGCAAAAATTTGCAAAATTGGCAGAAATGGTCCCTCAAGTTTGGAATTTGGCAGAAATGGCTCCTGAGCATTGGATTTTGGAAGAAAAAGTCAACACTGGTCCTTGGAGTTCACAAGTTTCCAAGTTTAGTCCCTAGGTGAAAAGTTTGAGGAATTGGCAAGTTTGGTCCATGAAGTTTTAAAGTTTGGCAGTTTTGGTCCCTGGGAATTCAAAATTGGAAAATTTACATTTATGGTCCTTGGGTTATTCAAAGATGGAAAGAGTGGTCCCTTAAATACAGTAGTACCAATTTTACCCCTCAAGTTTCAGTTAATTAAAAAATTGGTCCTTGTAATAAATTCCAAACCAAACGGACCCTTTTTATTAATAAGTCCAAATCCAAACACAACCATCACCACCCCTGATCCACCCACAAATCCAACCCAACATCCAAGCCCAAAAACTACCCTAAGCCCAATTCCCTTTTAATACTCCCTCCAGTCAAAATAAGTCAAACCGCAAGTTGATCTTTTTGGCCTGTCTCTTGGGTAGTTTTGGCCCTTTGCTTATTTGCCTTTCACAGCTTATTTCTTGTGCTTATTTGCTATCTTTTGCTTATTTCTAGTGTAACTCAACTATTTGTAGCTTATTTTATTCTGTGTAATCAATTTGTAGCTTTTTATTAGCATTTTCAAAAGATCAAAGTCCTAATAAGCTTATAACTCAAGTTGTTAAGCTCATAAGCACTCAAACTGCTTATTTTTTAGTACAAGCCAACTTGTCTTTGTAAAAGTTAGTTAATTATCAGTATTAAGTAGTTTTGTAAAAAGGAAATCCAGAAAAAATCAACTTTAAAAATAGTGATAGCTTCTATTTAAGCCATTTGGCTTATTGCTCAGCTTTTTCAAAAAACAATTTTCATTTTTATAATTTTCCTAAGTTTCTAATATATTAAAATAGTTTAAGAAAAATTTTCATAATTTTCTGAGTAAATTTAGTGTTTATAATAATTAATGTAAGTTTAATTAGTTTTAATTAAAAAAGCCAAAAATTAATTTTCTTTCTACTTATTTATAAGCAAAAGTAGCTTTTTCTATTTTTCCTAGGTTTTATAATTAGTAAAGTATTTTTAGAAAAATTTTCAGAATTTTCACTGTTAATTTAGTATTTTTCATAATTAAATTAGTTAAAATAGATTGTAATTATTAAATAAGTAAATACTTTGTAAAATAGTCTAAAAATAATGTTTGTAAACTTTTTATAATTTTTTAAGATTTCTGTAATGGTTAATTAGTTTTGTAAAAGTTTTCATATTTTTCTAAGTAACTTTAATATTTTTCTTAAATTTAAATTAGTTTTCATTAATTATTAAATAGTTTAAATAGTTTTTAATTAATATTAAATAATAAAATAATCAAAATAATAATTTTTTTTTTTAGTTAAATTTTATTTTAATATTAAGTTTGTAAAAATTTCATTTTCACCCCCTCCAGTTTAAATTTGTTCAAATATCACCTTTTTCCCGGTACATAGCCGTATCTGTTTGAATTCCAGTTTACGTTTATTTATATATGTAATCCTGTAATTGTTTATACTGTTTATTTGTCTTAATATCAATCAGTCAGTAGTGTAGTCAAACCCAAATCATTATTTGTTACTATTCCCAATCACTGGTTCCCGTAAACGTTTCTCAAACACAATTTAATCTCGTTGGGACATAACGACCCGGGGATTTTCTTATACTTCCACGGAGTTAATATCTTGCGCTCCTCTCCCTTACTGCTTGACTTGTTAACCATTCCCGGTTAATTTGTGAGGTTGGTTTGTGAGGAGTCAAATTTTGGCACTGCTGTCGGGGAGGTTGTTGAGTGTTTCTAAAAAACGTTTTAGGTTTAGTGATTTTTAAAACCCTCCTTGTACAAATTTCACCACTTTGTAAATTTTTGTAAAAATCTTAATCATATCAGAAAAAGTTCATTAACACTTTTCCTAAAGTGTTAACAACACCAAAAAAAAAAAAAAAAATCATAAACAACAAAACAAACCGTGAAGTTAAATTACTTCAATTTCTTTAAGATTACGACCTATACAGGTGGTAAACAGAAGTTCTGACATTAAATTGCGATTTGAAGAGAGATCCATTCTTCTCTCCCGCCACCCTGTGAGTAATTTTAAAGGAAACGATTTTGGTTAACGAATCGATACCAAAAATATTTCCAATTTTTTTTCACACACACACCCCGAAAAAGTTAAAAACATTTTGTTTTCTGTTAATAATAAATTACATAAAATACATTGTCGAAAACCAAGGCTGAATACCTACCAACTGGGGGTATGAACCTTTATAAGTTCTCAAACTAAAGATTAAAACTTGCCTTTGTATCCTTGTGATTGGTGTGCCTTTTTCAAAGAAGCCATTAATACTGCAATTATTGGTTTAAGTTCCCTATTGTTTTGCCTCGGTCTTGTTTTAATTGACATTGTTTTTAGTGCATGCACATTCGTTCACAAACAAAACGTAATCGTCAGAGAAATGTACCCGAGTTATGTACAGTTATTGAAGATCCCAAAATAAAAATAGACGAGCCCCCACCACCCCAACCTGACCCTCCCAAGGATGAGACAGCTCCCAATCTCCGAATGATGGAGGAGTTGTGCCAACCTACCGTGCACGAGAAAGGTGGACCCATTGCACCACTCACTATTGAGGCCACGGACTTTGGACTCAAGCATCACATGATTCAACAAGTCCAAAATTCATGTCAGTTCCACGGATTGGCGGGTGACGATGCTAACAAGCATCTCAACAAATTCTTAACCGTCACTCAGAGCATGAAACAAAATGGCGTCACCGAAGATGGCCTTCGTTTGTATCTCTTCCCCTATTCTCTCACTCATCATGCGACTGCCTGGTTCGACGTCTTCCAAAGAATTCCATCCACAATTTTGATGAGATGGTTACCAAATTCTTGGCAAAATACTTTCCACCATCCATGGTAACTAAGCTGAGAAATGATATCAGCAACTTCAGACAGCTTCCCGACGAGTTCTTATTTGAAGCATGGGAATGCTATAAACTTGCTATTGATCGATGTCCCAATCATAATATGCTTCTTGTCACCATTATAGATACCTTCTAAAATGGTTTGACACTTCGTCACCGTGACACCATCAATGCTGCTGCTGGGGGAACCTTTATGAAAAGGACCACTGAAGAGTGCTATGATTTGATCGAAAACATGACTGCCCATCACAATTTCTGGGATTCCTCAGCTCAGAGGAATGACTCATGTTAATCAGTCACTCCAGCAAACAATGATATAGCTGTCCTTGCTAAAAAACTTGATGATTTGTCCACTGCAGTTTTACGTATCCATCAGTCAAATCAAAATCATCACGTCAAAGCTGTTACCCCAAGTTGTGAAACTTGTGGTGGTCCACACCCGTACACTGAGTGCCCAGCCTCCGGTGGCTTCACTCATGAAAACGTGTATGCAACTCAAGGTTCCTATAATGCGGGAGGTAATTCCTACCAACCACAAGGGGACTATAACCTTTTAAGCTATCGTTCCAATAACTACCTTGGACCACCCGGGTTTAATTAAGCTCAGAATCAAAATCAAAACCGAAATATAAATTTTAATCAAAATCAAAACCGAATGAACTAAGGTTTTTAAAACCAAGGGAATTTCAATTCCGGTCACAACCAGGCTTTTCAAAATCAAAACCAAGGAAATTTTAACCGTAATCAAGGTCATTTTAATCAGGGTAATAATTTCCAACAGGGTAATTTTCAACAAGGAAATAATTTTCATGGTCATAACAATCAGAATCAAGGGTATTTCCAAAACAACCGTGTTCAAAATTTTCCTAACCAAAATCAAGCCGTTGTTCCAACTGGACCATCATCCGATGAGTTGCTGAAACAATTTATGAAATGCCAAGAAGAAATGAACAAATTGTTGGTCAGCCAAATCTCAAAACTTAAGAAGTCTTTAAATGATCGACCCTCGGGCTCAGGTACACTACCGAGCAACACGATCGCTAACCCGAGAGGTGATGTTAAGGCGATCACAACTAGAAGTGGAGTTTCTTATAAAGGATCCACGGCTCCGTCCACCTCTTCTCCTATCCAGGTAGAGGAACGTGAAACTGAGGCTACAACGGACACGGTACTTCCTACTAACAACGGAGGAACCAATAACATCCCTCCTCCAGTTATCCCGATCCCGATCCGCAAAACAAGGGTCGTATTTGAACCTCCCGAGATTCCTGTTGAAAATCCAAAACCCAACCCGAAACCTTCAATTCCATATCCGTCACGTTTACAAAATCAAAAGCTCCGCGAAAAAGCAAATCATCAAATGGAAAATTTTTTCCAAAATTTTCAAGATCTACACTTTGATATCAGTTTCGCGGATGCTATTCCTTTGATGCCCAAATTTGCATCCACAATCAAAAACTTATTGAGCAATAAGGAAAAACTGTTCGAGATGGCAAAAACACCCCTCAATGAAAACTGCTCTGCAGTTCTGTTGAAACAGCTTCCCGAGAAGCTGGGAGATCCCGGGAAATTTCTCATTCCATGTATCTTCCCGGGAATGGTTGAATGCTACGCCTTGGCCGATCTTGGTGCCAGCATCAACTTAATGCCTCATTCAGTGTGGAAGAAACTATCTCTTCTGGAACTCACTCCCACCTGCATGACTCTTGAGCTTGCAAATCGTTCAGTATCTCGTCCCCTTGGTATTGCCGAGGACCTATTTGTCAAAGTGGGAAAGTTTCATTTTCTAGCTGACTTTGTGGTTGTTGATTTTCATGCGGATCCAAGGGTTCCTCTCATTCTTGGAAGAGGATTCCTTAGGATGGGTCGTGCTTTGATCAATGTATTCAATGAGGAAATCTCATTACGTATTGGTTCTAAAGCTATAACTTTCAACCTTGATCAAACCTCGAGATACTCCTCGAACTATGATTCTAAATCAATTAACCGCATCGATGTCATCGATGTTGCAACAGAGGAGTACTCTCAAGAAATTCTTGGTTTTGCTGATGATTCTCAGAGTGGCAATCCCACTCCCTCCTCTCATCCCATAATTGCTAATTCTTCTCCTTCTCTCACTCCGTTTGAGGGAAGTGACTTCGTCTTGGTGGAAATAGAGGCCTTTCTCCAAAGTGACTCAATTCCCGAGGGAATTGATAACCACAAGATTGACCCGGAAAGGGATATACTTCTCCTTGAAAAGTTGCTCAATCAAGATCCCTCTCATACTCCTGTTCTTTCACATACACTTAATAAAGAGGAAATCAAAAATGTTGAGAAAACTGATGATTTCCCCGAGGTCGAGCTTAAGGACTTACCTCCTCATCTTGAATATGCATTTCTCGAGGGTGATGATAAATTACCTGTCATAATTGCTAAAGATTTAAAAGATGAGGAGAAAACTGCTCTCATAAAGGTCTTGAAATCTCACAAGCAAGCAATTGCTTGGAAACCCTCCGATATCAAGGGTATTAACCCTGAATTCTGTACTCACAAAATCTTAATGGTGGATGATTTCAAACCAGCGGTTCAACAATAGAGACGGGTTAATCTCAAAATTCATGAGGTTATCAAATAAGAAGTTCTCAAACTCCTTGATGCCGGATTGATTTACCCTATCTCTGTTAGTCCTTGGGTTAGTCCCATCCATTGTGTTCCAAAAAAGGGTGGCATTACTGTTGTCATGAATGAAGAAAACGAGTTAATTCCAACTCGATTGGTTACGGGATGGCGTGTATGCATTGACTATCGAAAGTTAACTGACGCCACCCGAAAATACCACTTTCCTCTACCCTTCATGGACCAAATGCTCAAGAGATTAGCAGGAAATGAGTACTATTGTTTCCTTGATGGTTTCTCGGGTTACTTTCAGATTCCCATTGATCCGCAGGATCAAGAAAAGACTACTTTCACGTGCCCCTACGGAACTTTTGCCTATAGACGTATGCCTTTCGGCTTATGTAATGCTCCAGGCACATTCCAAAGGTGTATGATGGCCATATTCTACGACATGATCGGGAAAACTATGGAGGTCTTTATGGATGAATTTTTGATCATTGGGGATTTGTTCCAATCTTGTCTCTCCCATTTAGAAAACATGCTTAAACGTTGTAAAGAAACAAACTTATGTCTAAATTGGGAGAAGAGCCATTTTATGGTCAAAGAGGGTATTGTCCTCGGCCATAAGATTTCCAAAAGTGGGATCGAGGTTGATAGAGCTAAAGTTGATGTTATAGCTAAACTGCCTCCTCCCACTACTGTCAAAGGTGCCAGGAGTTTCCTTGGCCATGCCGGTTTTTATCGTAGATTCATTCAAGATTTTTCAAAAATCGCCCGGCCTATGACCCATCTTCTTGAAAAAGATGCTCTTTTCATCTTTTCACCCGAGTGCATCGAAGCTTTTCAAACTCTGAAGAAAAAGCTTACTGAGGCACCTATTCTTGTTGCCTCTGATTGGGACTTGCCCTTTGAACTTATGTGCGATGCTAGTAACTTTGCTATAGGTGCAGTCCTGGGGCAAAGTAAAACCAAACATTTTCAGCCTATACACTATGCCAGTAAGACTATGACTGAAGCTCAAACTCACTATACCACTACGGAGAAGGAACTCTTAGCCGTGGTGTATGCTTTCGAGAAGTTTCGGCCGTACCTTATCTTGACAAAGTGCATAGTGTATACGGACCACTCGGCTATGAAATATCTCTTTGCCAAGCAAGATGCAAAGCCGAAATTGCTCCGATGGGTTCTCCGACTGCAAGAATTTGATATCATTATACGTGATAAAAAAGGAGCTGAGAACCTAGCGGCTGATCATCTATCCCGACTAGAGAACCCTCACCAAGATGCCCTCGAGAAAAAGGAAATAAATGAAACCTTTCCCCTCGAGACACTCAATGTGATCTCTACTCGTGGTGATTCCACTACCCCATGGTTTGCAGACTTTGCAAATTACATTGCGGGTAACTTCATTGTTAAGGGATGACGTCCCAATAGAAGAAAAAGTTCTTCAAAGATGTTAATCACTACTTCTGGGACGATCCCTATCTATTCAAAATCTGTGCGGATCAAGTCATTCGGCGGTATGTCCATGGCCAAGAAGCCATGGATATCCTCAAAGCTTGTCATGATGGACCCACGGGGGGACATCATAGTCCAAACTACACTGCCAAAAAGGTGTTTGATTCCGGGTTCTATTGGCCCACGATCTACAAGGATGCCCACGAGTTTGTCAAAACCTCTGACGCTTGTCAGCGTCACGGGAATATTTCTAAGAAGGATGAGATGCCTCAAAACGCCATCTAAGTCTGTGAAATCTTTAACAGCTGGGGCATTGATTTTATGGGTCCATTCCCGTCTTCACGAGGGAATAAGTATATACTCATGGCTGTCGATAATCTGTCCAAATGGGTTGAAGCCAAAGCTTTACCCACCAATGACGCCCGAGTTGTTGTAAAATTTATGAAAGCTCTTTTTGCCAGATTCGGAACACCACGTGCCATAATCAGTGATCGTGGTACGCACTTTTGCAACAATCAGTTTGCAAGAGTCATGCAAAAGTACGGTGTCACTCACTGTCTTTCCACTACGTATCACCCCCAAACAAGTGGGCAGGTGGAGGTTTCCAATCATGGTATTAAAAGAATTCTGGAGAGGACAGTAGGAGAAAATCGTGGCTCCTGGTCGGATAAGCTAGATGATGCACTCTGGAATTTCCGTACAGCTTATAAAACACCCATCGAGTGCACTCCATACAAGCTGGTATACAGGAAGGCGTGTCATCTACCGATTGAGTTAGAGCACAAAGCCTAATGGGCCTTGAAACATGCCAACTTCGACCTTAAGACAACGGGTGATCACCGCAAGGTTTAGATAAATGAATTAAATGAACTTCGTGATCAGGCTTACGAGAATTCTTTGATCTGCAAAGAAAAGAAAAAGAAGATCCACGACTCAAAAGTCAAGAACCGTGTTTTCAACGTTGGTGATCGAGTCCTTCTTTTCAACTCAAGATTGAAGATTTTTTTGGGCAAATTAAAAACCTGTTGGTGTGGGCCTTTCACTATCACAAAAGTGTTTCCATATGGAACCGTTGAGTTGTATCAACCCGACGGTCCCAACTTCAAAGTGAACGGTCATAGGTTGAAGCATTACTTTGGATGAGACATACCACCCATGGTTGTCCCGGATCTCCAAACTTTCTCCACGAACCAATGAATTCGGGGATTGAGTCAAGCTAGTGACTCGGTGAACAAAAACATTAGCATGCACATGGGTTTTCACCCATGTTTCTAACTTCTCTCTTCTTTCTAATAAAATAACGGGAAGAGGGCAAACTCTTCCGCATCTTTTGTCTTGTGGTTGTTGTGTTTGTACAGGTAATTGTTCTTGATGCATGAAGGCTCTCCTGCTCGTGTTTTTGTCCTTACTTCATAAAAGCTTCATCATTCAAGAAATCTGATATCCTTTACTAACGTTATCTTTTGGCATAATTAATAAACGGCCTTAGATACAAAGTAGGATGACCCTTACCCTTGAAACATTGAGGACAATGTTTAACTTTAGTTTTTTTTTTTTTTTTTGGGGGGGGGGGGGGGGGGTATCTTCGATTTGACTTGCACCTTTCACATGCCGTTTACTCATGCAACTCCGTTTTTCTCAAAAATCCAAAAAATTGAAAAAATTCATCAAAAAGCACCAAAAAAATTCAAAAAACATTTGAAAATTTTCTACAAAAATATAATAAGTTTTGACACTCTATTCTGACTTTCCGCTGTGTAGAGTAGGAATAGAAATTTTGACTTGACCGGGCACATTGAGTCCTAGCTGTTCCCTTAACTCAGTGAGGCTAAGCATTCGCGAATCTCATTTCTTGAGGTAGTGACCATCCGATTATTAGATTAATTGACTAATCGCGCCAGCGAGCTAGTGTATAACTTGGTGACCATCCGTTATGCAAATAACGCGCCAGCGAGCCAAGAAGTACACTAGTGACCATCCGTTAGTTGAAGCATCAAAATATTCGTTCCAACGAGCTACTAATATAGAGTTTGGTTAGAAGTTAGATGCTAAACGTAGAGTAGTTGGTTCTCTTTAGAGCTCATCGTAGGTACTTGTGGCTTTTTGCTCCCACAAAATTGTCTCACCGTATATATATGTGAAATAAAAATTAAAGATATTACGTTATGACAAAACTTAGTTCTTTATCTTCTTAAGAGAATCCTTGTTTAAAAGTTGGGTACACATCAAGGTCATTCCATGAGCTGCAATTCTAAAAACGGGACTTTGAACCTCTTTTTGGAAATATGTGAGGTCGTGACCTAAAACCTTTGGGTCCTCATATCAGGAACGTCTAGAGTGGAAATACCCCATGTCATGTCGAAAAAGTTATGTCATAAAAAAAATGAATAAGAGTGATTAGTGCTTAAGTGTTAGACAAAAGTTGATGGCGCGTGAGGTGCATGTGCAGGGTCCTAGACCAGATACATGAGGTGCACGTGTATTTCTCCTAAACTAATGTCTATGAGTCTGTATGAATCCCAACTCTTTGATGTGGACCTCATTTTTAAAACAGTGATTCTCGAGAAAAGATAGAAAACTACTTAGCGTCTTAATATAGTATCTTTATCGAAATAAAAATTATCGAAACGAGAAAATATGAAGAAATTCATCTCTCACCAAAAATAAAATAAATAGAGGAAAATAGGAAAATGGGAGCCAGAAGTTATTACACAAGTAACTTCCATGAGTAGTGTTAGCATCTAACTTGTAATTAAGCTATGACTTCGTTTTTACGTTTAGCATGGGAACTGGTAAAAAATCAGGAACGATGAATTCTATCCGTATGGACACTTCTCTCTGAGCTGTGTTTTCTACTCTGTGACCCCAAAAGTTATTGAAAAATGATGAAAGTCAAAACATATCGTCACCCAACAAGTGTAAAAAGTACGTAAATATTAGTGTAGGAAATAAAGATAAAAAATGGAGCGTTCTCTGAAATAAATGATTTTGTACTCTCTTTTGAACATTTTGCTACTTCTTCAATGTTAGTAGAAAGAGTTATGAAAGTTATTTATATTGGAGGGCGTGAAATGATCCCATTACGTGAGAACACGCCAATATCTTAGTCTAGGGGGATTTGGTGTGTGCTTATTCACACACCTTTTTCTGTCCATATTAGGACCAAAACAGACACAAACTAACCATAAATGCCAAAGATATTGTGTTTTTGTGTTTGTGATCGTGCAGGAACGGATATTTCAAAAATTGGCAAAAATAAGGCCAAAAAGGACAAAAACGAGCACGAGTTTGGAAAACGTGTCAAAAGCCAGTGCCGGGAAAGCAAATTATCATTTTTGAGCTTAGAATGTCAAATCACACCTTTTGAGAATCACAAAATGCCAAAAATAGTCCTTGGAGCAAAAATTTGCAAAATTGGTAGAAATGGTCCCTTAAGTTTAGAATTTGGCAGAAATGGCCCCTGAGCATTGAATTTTGGAAGAAAAATTCAACACTGGTCCTTGGAGTTCACAAGTTGCCAAGTTTAGTCCCTGGGTGAAAAGTTTGAGGAAGTGGCAAGTTTGGTCCCTGAAGTTTCAAAGTTTGGCAGTTTTAGTCCCTAGGAATTCAAAATTGGAAAATTTACATTTATGGTCCTTGGGTTATTCAAGGATGGCAAGAGTGGTCCCTTAAATACTTTGGAGTAGTACCAATTTTACCCCTTAAGTTTTAGTTAATTACAAAATTGGTCCTTGTAATAAATTCCAAACCAAGCGGACCCTTTTTATTAATAAGTCCAAATCCAAACACAACCATCATCACCCCTGATCCACCCACAAACCCAATCCAACATCCAAGCCCAAAAACCACCCCAAGCCCAATCCCCTTTTAATACTCTCTCCGGTCAAAATAAGTCAAACGAGCACCCTGTACACCTTCCCTCCCCACTTGCACCCTGCAACAAGCATCACATCACCACCCCCACCATCTCAGTCGCATCCCACTGCTCCGTCCACTATCCACCTCTCATCACCTCAGCATTAAATGATGTCACCCCCAATTGGTATTAACAGTGCAAATTGCACTTTCCTATTTTGGTGCTGATTGGCTCCAAACGGTCAACTAAAGTCAACCACGGATGTGGTCAATATAGTCAAACAGTCTAGAGTCAATCTCCATGGAATATAGTGTTTCCCCGGGTCGTTATGTCCCGACGAGGTGTGAATTGTTATCAAACGGGCTTGTGATCGGGTGAATTTGGACAGGATAGGGGTTGAGATTGATTACACTACTGATTTATACAATGAAATAGCTTAAATAAGCTATTATAACAAGTCTGTAAAATTAGAAAAACCAGAAATGTTTAAAACCTAAAAAAGTGTACGTTCAGATTAAATTTACGCGAACGTACAAAATAAAAAATGAAAACTGCAATCTGAAAACCCACAGGGGGTGAAAATGACTTTTTTACAAACCTAAGGACAAAAGAAAATTTTTAGAAAAAGAATATAAAATTTTACACTAATTAATTATTTAATATTAATTAAATACTATTTAATACTAATTATTAATATTTAATATAATTAAATACAATATAATATTATTTAAATACTAGAAAAATGAAAATTAAATTTCTAAACTTATAAAATAACTAAAAACTAATTTTAAAGTTAAAAATATGTGTTTTTGTCTTTTTGTGATTTTTCTATTAATTAATTACTATTTATTTTAATTAAACCAATTAAACTATTTTTAAATTACTAATAATACTAAAAGTGACTAGAAAATTATAGAAAAATTTATAAAACTAATTAACCATTACAGGAATCCTAAAAAATTATAAAAAGTTTGTTTTATATATTTTTACACTATTTTACTAATTATTATATTAAATATTAATTAATTACTAATTAAACTTATTAAATTATAAAAACTAGAAGATGAAAAGTAGAAATTCTAGAAAAATTCCTTAAAAATGTTTTGTAACTTAGAAAAGCTAGGAAAAATATAAAAACTAGGTGTTACTTTATAAAAACTAATTTTGCTATTTAATACTTAATTATTAATTAATTGTTAATAAAACTAATATTAAATCTAATTAATACTAAATAACAAAATAAATATCTGAGAAAATTACTAAAAGTACTTTAAGCTAAAAGGAAATTAATAAAAATATAAAAATGCAAGGTCCTTAACAAAAATTAAGGAAAATTAAAAAGATAAATAAAATTAAATAGAAATATCACTTGTAATTAAATTGATTTTTCTGGATTTTTCCTTTACAAAACTATTTAAAAACTTAAAATGTGAAACTTTAATGAAGGGACTTTGCTCAGAAGCTTAGAAATAAGCACATGAGAGCTTAAAAGCTTTGACAGTTGACTTTGGTCAACTGTTATGGGCAAAGGCTGGTTTGAGCAGCTAGGGGGGCCCACAAAGGTAAAATACGCTGCAACTAAGTGAAATGGGCCAAGTTAAGGCTGAAGGAGCAAGGTCGAAGCTCTGGATAAGACAATTAAGCTGATAAGCAAATCCAAGAAGCCACAGACCAATCAGTCCAATCAGCTAACTTGTAGGCAAGATTAAGCTAGGGGCAAAAGCACCCAAGCTCAAAAGGACCTTGGAACTGAATAGCCAGCTAGGTGAACATCTAAAAAACCTAAAAACAAGATGTGGGGCCCACTGATGAGGCTTGTGGGACACACAGAAGTTGAGGTGTTGGGATAGTTTGCTGATGCAGGGGAGAACACTCCCCCTGCAGGTGTGTTTGGAGCTAGGTGGGACCCACTAGAAAAATCATAAAAATGAAATAAGAGTGGGAAATCAAAGTTTAGCTGGGGGACTATAAGTATAAACAGGTTTCAAAGCCTAAATCAAATCATAAAATTCACAATAATTCCTTGAACTTTTGAGATTTTCTGCCTATGGTAACTTTGACTTTTTGTAAAAATGACACAGGTTGACTTTCATGAGATTTGGGTGATCATAATTGATGAAATGTGTTATGTTAATCTTAAATAAACCTAAATGAGGCATCCTAAACACATTCTAAGCTAGATTGAAGCTTATTACTCTCCCTAGTCCTAACAAATAAACTGATTATGGGGGATTAAGGGTGAATTTGACTTTTGTAACTGTTGGCACTTGATCTTATGGTTTCTTAGACCTAAAATAACCTAAGGTTACATGTTATGAACATAAAAAACAACCATTAACACCCTGAGCCCTCAAAACAACATGAACCAAACACCCCTTTAGGTGTGACTGAGTGGATTTTTAAAAGAGAAAAAACAATCTTTTGCACAAACCTTGAAAGTAATTAGCAAAATAAGTTAACTGGTGACTCATTAAGCACTAATCATCCAGAAAATAAGCAATTCAATAATCAAACATGAAGAAGCATTTTATGACTAGGTGACACAGTTAAACAACAAAAACATAAACTAAAGACTTATAAACTAAACACTAAGCATACTAAGCACAAAAGAAACATAACTAGGCTGCTCTAAACCAGAAATAAGCAAAAACATAAGCTAATAAGCAGATGAACAGTAACTAAGGAGAAATTTAAGCAAAAATGATGAAATTCAACTTACAACCAAAGGCATGAGTATAACACCCCAATTGCTTTCTAAATCATCCTAATGCTTTCCTAAAGCTCTAAACCATTATAAGGCTTCAACTGCTTATCTTATTATTTCTTATTTTTGATTTTTCTTATTTTTCACTATTTTTATAATTTTTGTTTATTTTTGTTAATTTGAAGTGAAACTGATCTCAATGCTCAAATAACTTAAAGAAACTAAAAACTAAGCTTGAATAAGCTTAAACAACCATTGGATGGCACTTTTCACAATTTTAAATGGAATTGAGAAATTCAAATGGAAATGCATAAACTGAGTAAAGTGACTAGAAGATTGATTGACTGATTAAAAACGGTTTCAATTACAATGAAAATGATATAAATACAACTCAGGAATGGAGAAATTAATAAAACGACATTAAGTTTTCTACTACTACACTACACTAGTTAACTGCCATTCTTCTTTGCTTCCTTTTTTGACTTATAAGAGTCCATGTGGTCTTCTAAATCTATCCCACCTCAATTGGAGCCGTTGGATTACTTTGATTTGATCCCAGCCATCAAAAACGATTTTGGCGGGAAACTTGATTGGACCATTTTGTCAGTTACTTGGAGGCTTATAGGGACAATAAATGTAGTTTAGAGGTTAGTGTTTGGAGGGGGAACATAGTATGGGGATGGCTAATGTGGAGGAGGGGGGATGTGGAGTGTGGCAGGGGTGTATCAGGCCAAGTGGTTGGGAGGTGGAAGGAGGGTTGACTATTTGACCTGGGAGGGAAGTATTAAAACGGGGTATTGGGTTTGGTTGAGGAGTGGGCCTGGTGAGGTAAATTGGGCCAGGGGTGTGTTTTATTCTTGGGTTTGGATTTGTATTTGTTTTGGGCTTAGAATAATAACAAGGGTCCGGTTTGGTTATGTATTACAAGGACCATTTTTGTAATTATTCTAAAATTGAGGGGCTGCAAATGAAACTTTCCCAAAGTAGCCACAAGGATAAAAATTGCCATCTTTTATTTACCCAAGGTCCAAAAAAATGTGATTTTCCAATATTAAATTTCCCGGGGACCAATTTTGCAAAATTCCAAATTACGGGGACCAAACATGTAATTTCCCCAAACTTTCATCCCAAGGACTAAAATTGATATTTGTGATTTCCCAAAGTCCAATGATGATTTTTCTTCCAAATATTTTCCACCAGGGACCAATTCTGCCAATTTTTAAACTCCAAGGACAAAACTTGTGAATTTCTAAAACTTTTGAGATTTTTCACCAAAGGACTAAATATGACAACTTATGATTTTAAAAGGACCTTTGGTGATAATTTTCCATATTTTGAATGACCAGGGACTAGTTTTGACATTTTATGAAAGTTGGGGGACTGAAACTGTCAATTTTGCAAACTTTGTACGTTTTTCATATGTTTTTACTCATTTTGCATCTAAAACATATAAAACACAATTTTAGAATATTTTCAGTATTTTGATGCATTTCTGAGTGTTTTTGTATGTTTTGCAGTTCAGATTTGACAAAAAAATGATGAGTGTTTGAGCACTCATCAATCCCCCACACTAAACTATTGCTAGGCCCTAGCAATAAACTGTTTTGAAAACTTAATGGATTTTAATCTCTTTACCAAAAGCCATTACTTCTGGAGTAGCCAAATGTATCATTTCAAGTAAGAACTATGGTCCACTTGATAACCATGTGATTTTGAGCAAACCACCAGCTGTCAACGGATTTGATTTTTCTTTACCAAAAGCCGTTTGCTTCTGGACTAGCCAACTCTTGATGGAATAGTCAACATCTTGGTGAGCTGATTACCAATTATGGTTTTTCCACTGCCTTTACCACAAGCCATAATCTTGAGGGCTAGCCAACTCATTCACTTTTTTGGATATGGCGAGTTGATATACCATACAATTTTGGGCAAATTGTCAGCCATCAATGGATTTGAGATATCTTTACCAAGAGCCGTTTGCTCCTGGATTAGCCAATCATTTTGTCGATTAGACATGGCGGACTGATAACCACAAAAATTTTGAAGCACAAGTGAAAAAAATTTAAAATTTATGAAATTTTGGCCAAAAACGGGGGTACTAGATAGTAAAATGTGATAAAATTCGCTAGAATACCCCCCACACTTAGAATGAATATTGTTGTCAATATTCAAAGTCCCGGCTATTATGCCGACTCTTGGAATGTAAAAGGGCAACATTACAAGCTAAATGTGGAAACACCATTTTCTTTTCACTGTATTTGTAACCACAACAGGGGTAACTCCCCCACACTTAGGGTGAAAACCCTATAAGCATGCTACTGTTTTTGTTTACCGAGTCGCTAGCTTGACTTGACCCCGAATTCATTGGTTCTTGGGGAAGCATGATGTGGAAGAAAAAATCTCCATCGGACTTTCATTCAAGATGTTTGGACAAACATTTGAAGCACGTGAAAGTTCCACACCGATGAGATATACAGACCCTGGCTCAAGATAATGGTAAATGAAAATGCCGGGATCAAAGATGGTATCTTCATTCCCGAAGGAGTGAAGAAGAGAAGAAGTCACCCCATAGGTGAAGAAAAGGAAGAAAACCATGATTTGATCTTCTTCCTCGAGATCAGGCTCATTAGCCTGAATTTGGATTTCAAGGGTTAAGCTCAAAAACATCCCGGGAGGGTGGGTGGGAATTTGCAAATTCTCATGATTCAGTGCATCTCCCCCCGGGCTATCAAACTCCGGAGGAGTCATGATATGAGTGAGTTCACTGGAGAACTCCACATGAAGAGAATCTTTCACAAAATTTGAATCTGTGAACTCATGTTCCGAAATAGACTCATCACAATCCTCATTCCGAATACCAAAGATTGGATTATTAGAAATCAAAGTGAATTCAGATTCGAATTCAAAAAGAGGATTGGTGAGAGTTGTTTTGAATGTTTCGGGAACAAAGTGATTAACATTCTCTTGTGGACTGTTGGGATAAGAAGTAAGTGACTGATCATGATATAGGAGATTTTCAATTTCTCCAAGATCGGCTTCAAAGTCAACGAGATCATCGTCACTTCCCGTTGGAAGTGGATTGATGTGAGTGAATTCATCGGCGAACTCCTCAAGAAGATGATCAGCATCAGAATGTGGAAGTGGTGCCTCAATATACTCAATGTCTCTATGAGATGTACAATCATCATTAAAATCTGAGAAAGTCTCAAAATGATCGTTTGAACACTCAAGAGGGGAAGGAAGATCACACATATGCTCAAGAATTCCCTGTGACTCTCTTGGGATTGGGACAAGGTTCTCAACACTAGACTTTATGAATTCATCCGATTCCTTTTTAGGAACAGTGTCAAGATGCTCGTCCCCCATGCTCAGAGAGTGAGTGGGAACCTCGGGTGTGATAGCAATTGTTTGATGGAATCTCAACTGCTGGGATATCAACTGATGAACTTGATGAAGTTTTATAAAATTGAAGAATATCACGGGTATCTTCATCATCACTGTCATCAGGGATGAAACGAAACTGAGAGCTAGATTTGGCTGTTTTTTCTTTTGCAATTGATTCCCTAATAGATTTTTCATAGGCATCTTGGGAATTTATTCTAGCAGCCTGCTCTTCAGCTAGCAATTCTTACATGGATTTTTGATGAGTGTCTTTTTGGGCAAAGTCTTTAACTAAACCCTTAAGCTCATCAAGTAATTCCAATACATTTTGCATTTCTGGAAGAAGTGCTTGATTCATTTGGTACTGTGGAGGTTGGTCATAATAAGGTGTGTCAAAATTATCACAAGGATATGGATTCCCAGTTTGACAATCTGAGCTGAAGTGTGGACCCCCACAGTAAAACTGTTAAGTCTAGACTGGTGAATCATATGGGTATTGGTCATAACCAAAGTTCTGAGCATCACCGGAAAACTGTTCATAGACAAACGTGTTTCCGGCTTGACGCTCAAATCCTTGGTGAGAGCCTCCACAAAACTCACACAGATATGTCAGTATCTCATGATGTGGTGGCTGGTAGGATGAATCAGATGTGTCATGGTAAGGATAGGGAGCTTGGTTATAGACAGACCCATCTCCTGACTCTACCATGCTACAACCGGGACAATTCCCACCATTGTGAGGACCAC
Source organism: Artemisia argyi (assembly GCA_030686995.1). Lineage (NCBI taxonomy): Eukaryota > Viridiplantae > Streptophyta > Magnoliopsida > Asterales > Asteraceae > Artemisia > Artemisia argyi. Next base: position 75,714,203 of record CM060687.1, read on the forward strand.
CACACCATTGACAACTACAATGGTGTGGATACGACATAGAAAGAATCAAAGGTTTACAGAGGGGTAGGGATGAAGAATCAAAGATGTGAGAGGGTAAAGGAGAATGTTTTTGGATAAACATTTTGTACAAATAAGAAAGAAAATGTTTTTGGGTTTTTGTGTTTGTTGAAAACTGACTTAAAATGTTTTCGGGAACAGTTTTGTTTTTATATGATGAGAAAATATGAACAAAGATTGTAAATATACAAAGGATTGAATTCCAAAAGCACTAATCAACAAACCGTTTTTAGAAAAACGCGCACAACCTCCCCGGCAGCGGTGCCAAATTTTGATTGGCTCTAAACGGTCAACTAAAGTCAACCACGGATGTGGTCAATATAGTCAAACAGCCTAGAGTCAATCTCCGTGGAATATAGTGTTTCCCCGGGTCGTTATGTCCCGACGAGGTGTGAATTGTTATCAAACGGGCTTGTGATCGGGTGAATTTGGACTGGATAGGGGTTGAGATTGATTACACTACTGATTTATACAATGAAATAGCTTAAATAAGCTATTATAACAAGACTGTAAAATTAGAAAAACCAGAAATGTTTAAAACCTAAAAACGTGTACGTTCAGATTAAATTTACGCGAACGTACAAAATAAAAAATGAAAACTGCAATTTGAAAACCCACAGGGGGTGAAAATGACTTTTTTACAAACCTAAGGACAAAAGAAAATTTTTAGAAAAAGAAAATAAATTTTTACACTAATTAATTATTTAATATTAATTAAATACTATTTAATACTAATTATTAATATTTAAAATACTTAAATACAATATAATATTATTTAAATACTAGAAAAATGAAAATTAAATTTCTAAACTTATAAAATAAATAAAAACTAATTTTAAAGTTAAAAATATGTGTTTTTGTCTTTTTGTGATTTTTCTATTAATTAATTACTATTTATATTAATTAAACTAATTAAACTATTTTTAAATTACTAATAATACTAAAAGTGACTAGAAAATTATAGAAAAATTTATAAAACCAATTAACCATTACAGGAATCCTAAAAAATTATAAAAAGTTTGTTTTATATATTTTTACACTATTTTACTAATTATTATATTAAATATTAATTAATTACTAATTAAACTAATTAAATTATAAAAACTAGAAGATGAACAGTAGAAATTCTAGAAAAATACCTAAAAATGTTTTATAACTTAGAAAAGCTAGGAAAAATATAAAAACTAGGTGTTACTTTATAAAAATTAATTTTGCTATTTAATACTTAATTATTAATTAATTGTTAATAAAACTAATATTAAATCTAATTAATACTAAATGACAAAATAAAAATCTAAGCAAATTTCTTAAAGTACTTTAAGGTAAAAGGAAATTAATAAAAATATAAAAATGCAAGGTCCTTAAAAAAAATTTAAAAAGGAAAATTAAACAGATAAATAAAATTAAATAGAAACTATCACATGTAATTAAATCAATTTTTCTGGATTTTTCCTTTACAAAACTATTTAAAAACTTAAAATGTGAAACTTTAATGAAGGGACTTTGCTCAGAAGCTTAGAAATAAGCACATGAGAGCTTAAAAGCTTTGACAGTTGACTTTGGTCAATTGTTATGGGCAAAGGCTGGTTTGAGCAGCTAGGGGGGCCCACAAAGGTAAAATAAGCTGCAACTAAGTGAAATGGGCCAAGTTAAGGCTGAAGGAGCAAGGTTGGAGATCTGGATAAGCCAATTAAGCTGATAAGCAAATCCAAGAAGCCACAGACCAATCAGTCGAATCAGCTAACTTGTAGGCAAGATTAAGCTAGGGGCAAAAAATGTTCTGAAAGGCTCAAGGCGCACTAAGGCGCAAAGGGGGTCAAAGAGCCTCGAGTCGAGGCGCAAACCATGGTGCAGGATTCATAAATATGAGGCGCACTATACATTTAGGTTTTTTTTATAACATATGTGACAACTTATGCTGCTTAAATAACACAAAATTATCAATATTCAATGCATAATGCCACTTAATAGTTATTACATTGCATTTAAACCCAAAATATTAAGCAGGCAACATACCAAAATCCATGAACTACCCTAAATACCTGAATATAAATTACAATATATGAGTTTATGACTTATAAAATTTAACAAATTACCATGTATCAAACTATCAACTATCAACAACAAAAAAACTATGTTTGTTTGGTAACACTTAACACTAAAGAAACAACATTTGTATCTGTTAATAAGCTAGTATTCTTAGTCATTAGATTACAAAAAAACATAGTTCTTTGTTGACTGTGTGTTTTATTTATTTTCTAAAATATCAGGGTTATTAGATACTTTATAACTTAAAGGGCCAAATGTATATAACATGTAAGCCCAAAATGTATCTTACTATTAAGAAAAAAAGGCCAAAACCTCGTTACATCTTCTAGGCGCACAAATCCCCAAGGCGCTAAAGCGTAAAAATCCCCAAGGCGCTGCGATTTTTACGGGATTCATGCATGTCGTGAGCCTCGATCTAAAAAAATCCCAAAGGCTGGAGCCTCGTGGGATTTAGGGAGTAGGCGCGCCTTAGGCGCGATTTTTAAAACTATGGGCAAAAGCACCCAAGCTCAAAAGGACCTTGGAACTGAATAGCCAGCTAGGTGAACTTCTAAAAGAATCTAAAAACAAGATGTGGGGCCCATTGATGAGGCTTGTGGGACCTACAGAAGTTGAGGTGTTGGGATAGTCTGCTGATGCAGGGGAGAACACTCCCCCTGCAGGTGTGTTTGAAGCTAGCCGGGACCCACTAGAAAAATCATAAAAATGAAATAAGAGTGGGAAATCAAAGTTTAGCTGGGGGACCGTAAGTATAAACAAGTTTCAAAGCCTAAATCAAATCATAAAATTCACAATAATTCCTTGAACTTTTGAGATTTTCTGCCTATGGTAACTTTGACTTTTTGTAAAAATGACACAGGTTGACTTTCATGAGATTTGGGTGATCATAATTGATGAAATGTGTTATGTTAATCTTAAATAAACCTAAATGAGGCATCCTAAACACATTCTAAGCTAGATTGAAGCTTATTACTCCCCCTAGTCCTAACAGATAAACTGATTATGGGGGATTAAGGGTGAATTTGACTTTTGTAACTGTTGGCACTTGATCTTATGGTTTCTTAGACCTAAAATAACCTAAGGTTACATGTTATGAACATAAAAAACAACCATTAACACCCTGAGCCCTCAAAACAACATGAACCAAACACCCCTTTAGGTGTGACTGAGTGGATTTTTAAAAGAGAAAAAACAATCTTTTGCACAAACCTTGAAAGTAATTAGTAAAATAAGTTAACTGGGGACTCATTAAGCACTAATGATCCAGAAAATAAGCAATTCAATAATCAAACATGAAGAAGCAGTTTATGACTAGGTGACACAGTTAAACAACAAAAACATAAACTAAAGACTTATAAACTAAACACTAAGCATACTAAGCACAAAAGAAACATAACTAGGCTGCTCTAAACCAGAAATAAGCAAAAACATAAGCTAATAAGCAGATGAACAGTAACTAAGGAGAAATTTAAGCAAAAATGATGAAATTCAACTTACAACCAAATGCATGAGTATAACACCCCAATTGCTTTCTAAATCATCCTAATGCTTTCCAAAAGCTCTAAACCACTACAAGGCTTCAACTGCTTATCTTGTTATTTCTTCGTTTTGATTTTTCTTATTTTTCACTATTTTTATAATTTTTGATTATTTTTGTTAATTTGAAGTGAAACTGATCTCAATGCTCAAATAACTTAAAGAAACTAAAAACTAAGCTTGAATAAGCTTAAACAACCATTGGATGGCACTTTTCACAATTTTAAATGGAATTGAGAAATTCAAATGGAAATGCATAAACTGAGTAAAGTGACTAGAAGATTGATTGACTGATTAAAAACGGTTTCAATTACAATGAAAATGATAGAAATACAACTCAGGAACTTAAACATACACTAAAATTGGAGAAATTAATAAAACGACATTAAGTTTTCTACTACTACACTACACTAGCTAACTGCCATTCTTCTTTGCTTCCTTTTTTGACTTATAAGAGTCCATGTGGTCTTCTGAATCTATCCCACCTCAATTGGAGCCGTTGGATTACTTTGATTTGATCCCAGCCATCAAAAATGATTTTGGCGGGAAACTTGATTGGACCAATTTGCCAGTTACTTGGAGGCTTATAGGGACAGTAAATGTAGTTTGGAGGTTAGTGTTTAGAGGGGGAACATAGTATGGGGATGGCTGATGTGGAGGAGGGGGATGTGGAGTGTGGCAGGGGTGTATCAGGCCAAGTGGTTGGGAGGTAGAAGGAGGGTTGACTATTTGACCTGGGAGGGAAGTATTAAAATGGGGTATTGGGTTTGGTTGGGGAGTGGTCCTGGTGAGGTAAATTGGGCCAGGGGTGTGTTTTATTCTTGGGTTTGGATTTGTATTTGTTTTGGGCTTAGAATAATAACAAGGGTCCGGTTTGGTTATGTATTACAAGGACCATTTTTGTAATTATTCTGAAATTGAGGGGCTGCAAATGAAACTTTCCCAAAGTAGCCACAAGGATAAAAATTGCCATCTTTTATTTACCCAAGGTCCAAAAAAATGTGATTTTCCAATAATAAATTTCTCGGGGACCAATTTTGCAAAATTCAAAATTACGGGGACCAAACATGTAAATTCCCCAAACTTTCATCCTAAGGACTAAAATTGATATTTGTGATTTTCCAAAGTCCAATGATGATTTTTCTTCCAAATATTTTCCACCAGGGACCAATTCTGCCAATTTTTAAACTCTAGGGATAAACTTGTAAATTTCCAAAAATTTTGAGATTTTTCACCAAAGGACTAAATATGACAACTTATGATTTTAAAAGGACCTTTGTTGATAATTTTCAATATTTTGAATGACCAGGGACTAGTTTTGACATTTTATGAAAGTTGGGGGACTGAAACTGCCAATTTTGCAAACTTTGTACGTTTTTCATCTGTTTTTACTCATTTTGCATCTAAAACATATAAAACACAATTTTAGAATATTTTCAGTATTTTGATGCATTTCTGAGTGTTTTTGTGTGTTTTGCAATTCAGATTTGACCAAAAATGATGAGTGTTTGAGCACTCATAAGGTGCCAAATTCAATCCGAGGGCTAGGATCATTGCATCTCCAAATTGAGGGTTGGGATTTGGTCAAGAGTGCTCAAGGATGACTTTTTGACTTTTAGTTCACACAGGAGAAGCACATGGATAAAGATATTCCTCATTGGCATTTTTAGTATAAATAGAGGTCCCTTGTAAGCCTTTAAGGCATGTAATGTACTAGTATTAATTTAGTTAACTAGTTTTCACCTTGTAATCTGTTTTCAAAGTTAATGAAAGTTCTTATGTTTTAAATCGTTTGTTCAACTTTTTAGTTTCATTAAGCTTTTTAAAGTTCATTCTTAAAAGTCATTAATCAAGTATAAGCTCCTGATAAGCTCTTATAAGTTCACATATTAGCTCAAAATATAAAAAGAAAACAAAAAGAAACACAAAATCAGTATCAAATTAATCACAGGGTACCTTTGCATTTTGAATGTGGAAAGCTTTGGAAGTTGTCGAAATGGATTGGTAAGATGGACTTTACCACCTTATTCTTTGAATAAGCTGGAGCTTGTTGCTGATAAAGAGGCCCTAATAGAAGCTAGGTCAAGGTGCAAAGTTATTTGTCTCAAAAATTTAAATTTCTAGAATAATTTAGCATAATCTATTGGAGAGATTATTTGTTCTTAATTTTTGCTTATTTCATCTTACTATTGCTTATTAGATAAGTCCTAGTCCATAGATTGAGCTCTAGTTTTAGTTTCATCAAGTTTCTTTAAAAATCACAAGTTTAAGTAGTGTTTGGGTTTTTTCTACTTGACTGTGCATTTGTTGGTTTCATTGTCTAAAATTGGTTTAAACATCCTTCTCAGTAGCAATATAGACTAGAATAACCATCTTTTAGGTGGTTGTAAGCTTTAATAGTCAAAATCTCTTTAATCATACCTTAGGCAGTTAACTGTGGAAATTTTAGATTGGTAGACCACTCAAATCAATTCACAAATAGATAGGTAGCTTAAATCAATCATATTATAGCTTAATAACTTCTTATCAATCAATAGGATTAGATCAAATCTTACTTTAGTCAACTTAGGATCAAAACATAAAAGTCAAAAGTTCACCTCTTTCAGAAAACCAAAATTTCAAGGAATTTTCATGATTTTATCTTTCAATTTCAAGACCTGAGCTTCTTGAAGGTTAAAGTCCATCAGCTAAACTTGTGAAACCCATGCTTAGCTTATTTTTAAGAATTTTTTATAGTGCTTATTTGGCTTGTTGAAAAGACCTGCAGGGCAGATCAATACCCTGCACCAGGGCACTTTGATTGTTGGTCATTTTTCAATTGCCCCTCCTGAATTCATAAGTAAACCTTAGGACTTGTAATTTAGTTTTTTGGAAAGCTCTTCAGCATGGCTTTTTAGGTCTTAGCTTATTTTGAATCTCAGTCATCATCTAGTTAGCTTATTTGTGCCTTAAAGTTTTCCTTATTTAACTTGTATACTGAGTGCTCAGTATAGACCATCAAAGTTCAACAGGTCATAACCTGTTCATTAGTGGTCCCCATCTTGTGCTTTTTGGATTTTTGGAATCCCCAATAAGCCATTTCTCTGAATCAGTGCTTATTTTGTAATTTTGATCTCATTTGGCCCACCAAATCAAGGCCTACAACCTGGCCTTTTTCACCAAGTATACTGAGCTCATCAGTGTGACTAGGCTTATTTCCAGTGCTCATATCTAGCTTATCAGTGACTCTTAGGAGTTGCTTATTAGCTTATTTGAAAGGCCCCCTAGTTGTAAAACCCCCATTTTTCACTGATCGCAGTGGATAAAGTGTTTGGGGTATTACTTCATAGAATCACAGATACAGTAATAGAAAATGACTCGAAAGAGACGTTTTGGAAATTTAGTTATCATTCATAATTATCAGGGTTTTAATTATAAAAGGTATACTTTTATTTTTGATGAGGTCCCAAAAATCTAAGAGTTAGGTTGTGTTTTAATGATAACCATGAAAAGTCCTCCAAGTTCAGTACCTCCTTCTGCCTTGGATCCATAAAAGTAATATACCTAGAATACATGCTTAAAAAGTCAACACTAGGTGTTGAGTGAGAATCATAGGTTTAGGGGTTAGTGAATACAAGTTCCCTGGGTTCAGTTGTTACACCCATCTAGGAAAATGCAAGTTTTGTGATAATTGTGATGCATGTACAATTATCAGGAGTTTAGTATGTTGCACTAAGCTCATGAATCACACCTTAACGATCTGGGTCATGTGGGCTACAGACCCAACATGAGGGGATAGAAGGATAACTTGCCAAAGTTATACCTTGAGTGGATTCAAATATAGTACTTACTGGTACCACCTAGTGGGGTGTTAATACCAACCGGAGTTGTCAAACTCCAATAGGTCTATCAACTATATTCGTGTTCGCGTGGGTAAAATATCCCAAACGATTAGATTCATGAATTTTGGTTATGTAGTGGTGGCTGTTAGTTTACTCGTGCAAACAACCAAAGAAAAAGACTTGTATTCGGTTTTAAGTAAAGCATTTAGCATGTATCCCCCTCACAGGGTTTATAAAGCATTTAGAGTGAAAGCATTTTAAAATGTATGAGGCTATGAAAACTCACCTGGGTTTAGAGTAATCTAAGTGATGCAAATAGTGACTCAGAAACTAGACCGTCTTATTCACGTATCCTAGTGTGTTGTTGGTTTTGGATATATGTCAAGTTTTAGTTATCATGTTTATGTTTCTCAAGTTATTTTTTTTAGGTTTGTTAATGTTTTATATATAGCATAACACCGTTCAGGCCATTGTAATTCAGAAATATATGACTCCTCACATGAAGCTCCCTACCATTGTATTATGTTATCAACATAATACCGTTCGGACCATCATAATTCAGAAGTTAATACTCCTCACACAAAGCTCCCTATTATTGAGTTATGTTGTTATTAGGGTTTAGTTATTATCATATCACCGTTCGGGCCATCATATCTCAGAAGTATATGCAATAATCGTTCGAGGAGTCAGGGCACTTTAATTCGTAAACCCAACAAACTCGTCAAAACGAAATATCCACATAGTACTCCTCGCATGAAGCTCCCTAGTATTGTGTTATGCTTTTAACTTTATTTAGGTTTTATACTTATCTGATATTTTCACTTTTTACCCTTATAGTATATATATTTACGTTTTCTACCCTAAATCTATATTGCTTATATTACTTATACTAATAACTATCTATACTTGACACAACTAGTCCCTAGACTTCTATATTTTATGTAACTAACCTAAGAATCTTAAATTTTCTATATTTTACCATTTAGACTTTTAACTTTATAATATTTACGTTTTTAGTCCTTTTTAGTGTATACTTATTTTAATATCTATCATAGGGTTTTAATATTATCCAAAACTAGTCCTTACACTTATAACTTCTAGGAAATGTCAAAAACAGTCCCTAGACTTTATAATTTCAGGAATTTATGATATATATCCTTATGCATGTAAAGTTTTGCAAAACTAGTCCTAACATGCATGTAACTTATATTTTATCTAGCAACTAAGTTTTTTAGCTTATGTTTTACTTATTTTAACTTATCTAGGTTATGTATAACTAGTGTATGACTTATAGAAGTGACTTATAGCATGCATGCAAGTATATGACTCGATCTAGGGTTTTAAAACTTAAACTAGCAAATGAAAGGGTTCAAGGCTCATGCAAGGGTTCCTAGGGTATCTAAGGAATCCTAAATCTATCCTAAGACTAAAATAAGGCTAAATAGACTAATATGTAAGACTTACTTGGCTAGATGAGGGTTTATGTGGGTTTTAGGGTTTTCTAGGGCTCGCTCGACTTCAAACCACAACACAACACAATCAAGGCTTAGCTACTCAACTCCTAGGGCTTCTAAGGACTTATTACTACTGAACTAATGTAAGGTGAAGAGAAGAAAGGGTGTGAAGAAGAATGGAGGGGAGGAGGGGGTATTTATACCCTCGCTAAGGTAGTTTGTGTTGAAAATGGGGTGTAGGTGTCGTGCGAGGGGATGGGTGAGCAAGCAAGGCTAGAGGGGGGTTGTGGCAGGTCTAGTGGTGACGAGGAGAAGCTAGGAGATAGCTAGGGGCTGAGCTAGGACGATTGTGGTGGTGGTGAAGCCGAGAAAGGCAGTTTGGTGGAGTAGCTTACAAGGAGGTGATGCACCTACTAGCTTGGGTGCTTGGAGGTGCTTGTAAGCTGCTTAGGGTATTTTGGGATGGTTTAGGGTGATTAGGGGTGGATTAGTGGTGGTTTATGGTGGATTAGTGGTGATTAGTGGTGGATTAGTAAAGTAGGTGATGCACCTACTTGTGTGGGTGCTTAAAGGTATTAGGGTGTGTGCTTAGGTATGACTAAGGTGTTAGGGGTGCTAAGTTGAGGTGTTTGAGGTGCTTATGTTTAGGTTTTACTTGTTTTAGTTAAGTTTAGACCTAGTTCTACTTATTAAGTGTTTAAGGTTTTTCCTAAGGTTTAGTGCCTAAGTTAAGTTCCTAAGAGTGTCTAGTGACTAATCCTAAGTCCTAATGGGTTTATTCTAATTGAGGGTAACTTATGGGAAAGGTTTGGGAAGGTTTGACCTAGTTTTGTAATCTAAATGACCTAAGTGTGTTTAGTGAGAGACTAGGGTTTATCCTACTTTTTAGTGCCTAGACTAGTGTCCTATGAGTGTCTAATAACTATTCCTAAGTTCTAAAAGGCTTATACTGTAACACCCCCAAAATACTGCAGTGGAAGACTGTGTCACTTAGGGTGCTACTTCATAATACAAAGTACAAGTTATAGAAAACGACCTCTAAATGAGACGTTTCAAAAAGTTACCATTCGATTAATGAATTCAAAGTTACAAACATGAGATTCCAAAGTATGATACATAAATGTATACAAAATGTTTTGAATGGTAAATGATTAAACTGTAAGTCTTCAAAATATGCAGCTTGACTCTAAGTTCCACGCACTAGCTATCACCTTACTAACCTGAGATAAACATGCTAAAGTGTCAACACAATGGTTGGTGAGTTCATAGAGTTTGTCTTAAAACAGTTGAAAAGACTTTAAAGAATGTTCACACAGCAAAGGCATTGTGAATCCACTCAGTTGCAAATCCCGCCCATACAACACTTGCAACCTGTGTGTTCACAACCCACTGCTAAAATATAGTATGAGTAAGACATGTATAAGTTCATCACAACAGTTAAGCAATTAGTCATAAGGCTCTACTTCATCTCCGGAGACCTCATATGGGTATGCTGCTCACAAAGATAGAATATCATTGGCTCCACTTCATCTCCGAAAACCCAATGCATATGTTATCAAAGGAGACTTTATGATGCTCACGAGGAGACTTACAAGTTTAGGTATAACGCAATCAAGTATAACGCAATCAAGTATAATGAAATCAAGTATAATGCAATCAAGTATAATGCAATCAAGTATAACGAAATCAAGTATAATGCAATCAAGTATAATGCAATCAAGTATAACCCAATCAAGTATAAATGTTTTGGAGTATTTGTAAAAGTAAAGGCAAGTAGTTGAGCATGTATCTCTCCAAAAGAGTTAAAACAAGTATGAAAAGAGTAGGGGCTATGACTCACCTTGAACTAATGATATCAAAACGTATAACAGAATCGATGGATAAGCCAGGAAATCTCTACGCGCAACCAGAATATGATGATATGTCTTAGGTTTGGAGTAATATCTAAGAATACAAAGAATTACCTATATATGTCTTGCATATAGTTCACGATGTAGCACTTACTATATAGTGTAAGTCGTTGAATAAAAATGGTTTATGAAACATGTATAGTTTGTATATCGCTTACTACCGTTCGGGCTGACATAATTCAGAGGCCATGTAGTAAACGTTCGAGGAGCCAGGACACTTTAATTCGTAAATCCACAACTCATCTCGACGGTTTACTTTAATGAACCCCTCACATGAGGATCCCTACTATTGTAGTATTTGATAAAAATATATATAAGTTTTTGATTTAGAAAGCCATAAGGTCTTTAGCCGTGGCTTTGGTCATGGCTACCATGGTCTTGAGACTCATCCTTGGCCTTAGCCATGCTTTTGGTTTCGGCTTTAAGGTCATTAGACCCCTTGGTTTTACTTAGCCATTACCAATAAATGGTCAATTGGGTATTAAAATGGGCTGTTAAGAATTTGAAGAATAATATCACTCGTTATACGTTTTCAGGGTTCGAGCTTCCTTAGACCTGAACGAAAACGTCATTCCGGACAACTTTCGTGCTTTAACTTTTTGATGAATCGGACCAGAAGGCCTCGAAAAAAATCCAAATTTTGATCAGAATGTTAATAGGCAGTTTCGGGTTTTTAGGTTCGCTAACTTCTTTTGGCCATAACTTTTGACTCGTGTACTCGTATTAGGTGAGTCAAATTGCTATGTTTTCCTTTTAAAACCCTATTTAATAGTAGGTAAGTGTCTCATATCATGGTTACTCTATTTTTGTCGTGGTTCTCAATATAAGTCACTAGTTTCCTTGTTTACTTAACATAAGTTAACATATAGTGTTCTTAACTTGTTTTAAAGATTTTTGTACATCATGAACACAATACAAAGACCATATATAGCGTGAATGAAGTATAATAAGCTTAAAAATGATATTGAGCAAGAAAGTGTATTAGGGTTTCTTACAACTTTTGGCTTTCAAAAGAAAGGAAGTCAAGTATGAACTAGGACACTAAACCTATGCTTGCAAACCCTTCACCACAACTCTTGCAAACCCTTGCTAACCTTTACATAACCCTTGTGAAAAACATTTAACCTCAGCCCCTAACATCTTGTGTAGCTCCTAATTCAACCATGGAATCACCAAACAAACTCTTGATTCATGTAGAGACTAACTATGCCTTCAACTTTGGTATGTAACTTATAACATAGAAATCAAAGGATCATGGTTTATGGATTTGTTGTTGGGCGTTTGGAATGAAGAGAAAGGAAAGGATTAGGCTTGTATTTATAGCATGAAGAGGATGTTAGGAAGGTGCCTAGGAAGTTTCCTTGAGGAGGTTAGTGACTTAGGATATTTTCCAAGACTTAGTGGCCAAGTTTACTTGTAAAATGTTTAGCTTCCTATGTAAGCTTGCTATCCTAGACTTAGTGTCACAACTCGTAATTTCCGGTCATTTTTCCAAACTTCGACAATTTACTATTCACAAGTTACTATTCATCATTTACTATTCATCGATCACTATTCATCATTTTTGAGGTCAATTTGACATTTCGAGAAACATTCAGAAATTTTACTATTCACTTGACACTATTCATTCCCGGAAGAAAACCACTATTCACGTGCATTACTCATTTCATCGTAAACTTAGTTTACGGGTATTCAATATTCGCGTAACCGTATTGGTTCAGGAGCGAATTCATGCATTATCATTGAGACATTTCATACGGACTAGAAATAGTCCGCATATCATTATTATGGCACTTGCATACTATTCCACTCGTAGGATATATTCAAATTAATACTTTTGATATATTTGACTTTATACGTATGTTTATTCTTAAATAAACGTTAACAAACGACCAATAATGTGAATAACACGTCCGACACTCCCGACAATGATCCAAATATATCTTTATATTCATTTTAATAATATAAAAATTATAATATTAATTTACCCGGTGTTTTCAAATCAATGACTATATTTCACAGTCGAAGCTTATTACTCAGTCGGTTTGCGATATTTCAACCCGATAATTATTTTAACACCCGATTATCATCAGGAATATTATTTTACAACTTTTACAACTTCGTCATATTTTATTTTAACTCGTTGCGATTTATTTTTAGTTAACTCGGTACCCGATAACACCCAAAATATACACAAAATACACTAACTCATCAACAACTAGACAAGAACATTAAATGGCACAATTTCTTCCTTCCTTTTTCCCAATTACACGCCAACATGCTCCCTAAGTCAAAGATTTCTTAATTACTTGCACATGTTTTGCAACCAACAAATATCTAACCATGTATCCATTTCATTTCTTTCATTTTATACTTCAAGTAACTAGCAAAAAGCTCTCATTTCTTCCTTTCTTCTTCATATTTTCGGCTCAAACAAAAACAACAAGAAGAAACATCAATTTTTCCAAGATCAAGTGATAATCTAGGTTATTTAGTACTTCTTGTTAGGGTTTTGAAGTTTAAACACAAGGTTTTGCAAGTTTTTCATCTCCACTAGCCCACTAATCTTCAAGTAAGTTATCAAGACCTATTTTTATAAATTATTCAAGTTGTTTCATTGATCATTCAAGTTTATTCAAGATATATATGCATGTATTGTTTATACCACTTTATTTTACAAACTCTTAACTTTTGAAACCTAGAAAGTGTTTATAGTTAGATCCTTGTTAGATCTACTTGGTTATGATGTTTAGGAACCCATGACACCCTAAGAAGGTGTATGGTAGGATTAGACTAGTTTTGTGGTGATTGAAAGTGGTTTGGTTGAAGTAGAAACTAGATTGAAACCTTGAAAACGGTTTTTGAACAAGTAAAAATACATGCTGTCCTATTTTGGTTCACCCAGAAAACTCCGAATTTACACAGTAACTTTTGATAATATTTTCAGAAAATACTTTCCGAAACGAAACCGTGGCCGCTTGAATCACTAAAATCCGAGTTACGACGAAAAAGATATGCTATTTTCAATTTTAACGACGAAAACTATATTTTCCGGAAATGCTTGCTGATGAACAGTACTCACGGGCAAATTTGAGCATAAAACTTGATCTAGCCATCATAAATTGTCAAAAACATGTTAGTATTTTATCCCACGATTCCGTGGATATAAAGAACGAGTAAAACGGGCTTAAAACGACAAAGATATTCACGTTTCAGTAACGGCAAAATAAATATAGTTTTGACAGCTTTTCGACAAACATAATATACAACTACGTAGTAACTTATATTACTAGAAATATTACTCAAGTACTCAAATTCATAACTAATAAAGTATTAGTGATTTCAAGTATATTATCGTGGTTTTTAAGACGTTATGTCAAAGATTTCAAATCGGGGATTGCAATACTAATACTTATATATATACGATATATATATGGATTTCGGCTAGTTTATTTTCTAGATTGCCATATTTTCCCAAATTTTGGAAAATGAATATTTGGATATTAACAAGTATTTTTACAAGTTACGAGTGGTATAGGAATCATATGCACGTGCATTCATTTCATTATGTCATGATCTAAGGTAGATCGTTATTACTCATATTAGGTTGCGGTTAGAGATCGTGCCTCATTTCAGTGTATCCATTTTTGTCATCGTAGCTATCGCTCCAGGTGAGTCATAGCCCCTACTTTTTCAATTGTTTTATCAACTCTTTGGGGGAGAATACATGCTCGTTTTACTTAAAACGCACTACTTGTTTTACCTGGTTGATTTCTCAAATATTCCCAGCTTTATCTAAATATTATTTGATCACCTGCACTTCATTGGTATGCTTGACTACCGGTATTTCTTTGGTATATTTAATCACCTGCATTCATTGGTATGTTTGATTTCCTGTATTTCATGGGATTGATTATCCTTGTTTATATGACCTCATAGTCCCCAATTGTTCTTATATGTCCATTGTAATACTGTGGTATTCCCCACTTGGCTGTGATGTCAAACGTAATATTGTGGTATTCCCCACTTGGCTGTGATGTCAAACGTATTGTGGTATTCCCCACTTGGCTGTGATGTCAAACGTAATATTGTGGTATTCCCCACTTGGCTGTGATGTCAAACGTAGTATTGCTGTTTCCCTACTTGGTTGACCTATATGTTCATCGTAATATTGTGGTATTCCCCACTTGGCTGTGATGTCAAACGTATTGTGGTATTCCCCACTTGGCTGTGATGTCAAACGTAATATTACTGTTTCATTTCTTGACTGAATTGCAATGCCTTTGCATCAACTTTATTACGGGTTTTCCCGCTTGACTGATTTATCATATGGCCTCATTGACTGAATTATTTATATAGCCGTTTTGCTATATTTATCTGGGAATTTGGATACCAGTATTTCTTTTGTTCACGTAAACTTTAACACTTTTGGCAGTGGGTTGTAAACACACAGGTTACAAGTCTCTTATGGCGGGACTTGCAACTGAGTGGATTTACGATGCCTTTGCTGGGCGATCTTTTCTCTATAGGCATTATTTGATAAACGAACTCTATGAACTCACCAACCTCGTGTTGACACTTTAGCATGTATTTTCAGGTCTTAACTTATGGCACGCTACAGGAGGTTTTGGCAGGGCATGGCATGGTCATAGAAGACTCTGATTATTTATATGGGGACCGTTTTAAACCATTTTTAAGGGCCTACTTCCGCACTACTTTTAAAATGTAAATTCAACATTTATGACTTAACTATTTTATTCTATATAATTGAAGTGAAAACCATTTTTGTACTTGTGTCGTGATATCAATTGAGTTACACCCCAGCTGCATGTATGCTTCCGCTGAACCCGATTTTGGGGGTGTGACAGATTGGTATCAGAGCTTTGGCTATAGCGAACTAAGTGTTTTTAAAACCTAGACTATAGCTACTTTTACGAAAAACTTAACCCTATGACCGTCACGTGCCTGCCTGCCAAGATGAAGCCTCATTTGTGGTTTGTTGCTGACTTAGGTGATGAGATTTGTGTCTCATTATTTGATATATTATGTTCACTTATTCTAGTTGATTACTATCATTGTCTTTCATATAAGCATGCTTACGTATCATATATGTCACCCTGTTATGTTTCCCTTGCATAGTTTCATCATTCGACCTCGAGTTTGGTCACTTGCTTTTGTCTTTCTGAACGTCTTGGTATTTGTGAAGGACATAGTCTTAGTATAACTGAGCTGAGTATTTCAAAATTCATGGAACCTCGGTGGAATATAGACTGGTCATCTATATTCGACCCGGGATAGTGAGATATAGGCTGACCACCTATGTCTGACTCAGAGATGAATTTTGCAACACTGAGAAGGGTTATAATAAAATTTTGTCTGGATTAAATTCTCTACCCAATTTCCAAATGTTTCATTCATGTGTGCGTACTTACTTTCATCACAATCTCGTTATGTCGCAGCTGTCACAGTCTTTTCCCTTCTCACCATTATTATCATTCCTCTTCCCCATATATACAAGGAATTAGGTGATACTCTATAGATTCCGATGTCACTCATCACTCATTACTTCCAATATTGATAAATGGATATTATCAATGACCTCCCTAGGAAAGACTTCCCATACCCTATATAAGGAGGATCCCTAGGTACATTATGACCATTTAAAACTCAACGGAAATCCCAGGATATCACAAAACCACTCGAGCCACGTCAACTCGTCGTATTGCAACATCAACCTTTCATTCTATAATAACCCACTCTCGAACATCTACTACTAGGAACGTCTTAATTATGTCTCACCCTTCTTTTCTCGTTTTGAAGAGCTATGCCGCCAAGGAAAGTTAAAGCTACTCCAACTATGACACCTGTTGCTATTCGGAAATTGGTTAAGGATAGTATCGCCGAAGCTCTAGAGATCGAGAGAGCTGAGGTAGCTGCAAGGGCTGCTGAGGCCGCTTTACAGAAAGGGACAGATGGACACTTTGAGAATAAGCGCGAATGTACTTGGAAGAATTTTAAGGTTAGTGATCCCATCAAGTTTAAGGGCACTGAAGGAGCGGTTGCTTTGATTCGCTGGTTCGAAAAGACTGAGAATGTGTTCCTCATGTGCGACTGTCCTGATGTCAGCAAGGTAAAATTCGCTACTGGTATGCTTTTGGATGAAGCTATGTCATGGTGGAATTCTTATGCTCAACCGATTGGTATGGAAAATGCCTACAAGCTCACCTGGGAGCAATTCAAGAAATTGATGACTGATAAGTTTTGCCCTCGTACTGAGGTGCAGAAGTTGGAAACAGAATTCTATGGGCTGGTGACTAAAGGTGATGACATCGAGACCTACTTCAGGAAGTTTCAAGAGTTGGCTGCACTATGCCCAACTATGGTTTCAGATAATGAAAAGCTGCTAGAAAAATTCATCGGTGGACTACCGCGCAACATCAGTGGGAACGTAATTGCTTCTAAATCAGACACGCTGGAGGAAGCTATCAGAATGTCTCAAAAGCTTATGGCTCAAGTAATAAAACAAGAAACTACTGTCAACAACAATAACGAAAACAAAAGGAAAAGGGATGACAACCAAGGAAACGATCAAGTATGGCAGCCAAACAAAGGACAAGAAGTGTTTAGAGCTTATGTTGCAGGACCAAGCGCAAAGAAAAGATATACTGGAAATTTACCTTATTGCAACATGTGTAATTTGCATCACTTATATCATTGCAGTGGACTGTGTGGAATATGCAAGAAGCGGGGTCATCTAACTAAGGACTGTACGAAACCCACAAATCAGAGGATTCCAGGAAGTTGCTTCAAATGTGGAAACTTAGGGCATCTCAGAAAGGACTGCCCGGAGCTAAGGAACAAAAAGACCAAAGCCTTAACTCTCTAGTGTTGTATTTCTTTTGTGTTTAATTCTACGTTCTATCGTATAAGTTTCATGTACTATTAACGAATTCCGACCTAATGAATATTCTATCTTTTATTACCGCAAGCTCCTAGCGATTTCATTAAGATTCTTTGGAACCACACCACCTATCATCTGCAGACCAATGGTCAGGAAGTAGAGAATGATTCACACATAGGGAGATATGCTTAGAGCATGAGTCATTGACTCTAGAAATGGTTGGACTAACCATTTTCCATAAATCAGATTCCTTTATAACCATAGTTACCACACGAGCCTAGAGACTATACCATTTGAAGCACTCTATGGTCGAAGTGCCAACATCCAAGGACGGATCGAAATTCGGAAAAATCCAAACTCACTAGTCCAGTAGGCATTCATGAAATAACCAGAAATTTCCTACAAGTCAAGAATCAATTTCAAATTCTATAAGTTGTAAACCATTAAAACTTCAAATTGGTAGCCAGATCATGTTGAAAGTTCTGCCTAGGAAAGGCATGATATTATTAGGAAAAATTTGGAAAGTTAAACCTGATATACACTGGACCACGTAATATTTCAGACAGAGTAGGCCTAGTGGCCACCAGACTTGAGCCTTGTTAGAGAACAGCCGGATTACACAACTATGGTTCGCCTATTCAAACCCCAGGAAATGACTTTCAGATTAGTCACTTATGGTCCCATTTGGAAAGGAATCCAACCCAAAGACAAACGTAAACTTGGCAAGAGAACCAATAGAAATCATGGACTGTTAGGTCGAACGGTTGAAGCGGAGTCGAATTCCTATCGTGGAAGTTCGCTGAAATTCTCAATTATCACCATCTTTTCACCAATACCATTCTAGAGACATACACAAACTGAACTTCGGGACGAAGTTCCTGTTAGAAGGGAAGACTGTCACAACTCGTAATTTCCGGTCATTTTTCCAAACTTCGACAATTTACTATTCACAAGTTACTATTCATCATTTACTATTCATCGATCACTATTCATCATTTTTGAGGTCAATTTGACATTTCGAGAAACATTCAGAAATTTTACTATTCACTTGACACTATTCATTCCCGGAAGAAAACCACTATTCACGTGCATTACTCATTTCATCGTAAACTTAGTTTACGGGTATTCAATATTCGCGTAACCGTATTGGTTCAGGAGCGAATTCATGCATTATCATTGAGACATTTCATACGGACTAGAAATAGTCCGCATATCATTATTATGGCACTTGCATACTATTCCACTCGTAGGATATATTCAAATTAATACTTTTGATATATTTGACTTTATACGTATGTTTATTCTTAAATAAACGTTAACAAACGACCAATAATGTGAATAACACGTCCGACACTCCCGACAATGATCCAAATATATCTTTATATTCATTTTAATAATATAAAAATTATAATATTAATTTACCCGGTGTTTTCAAATCAATGACTATATTTCACAGTCGAAGCTTATTACTCAGTCGGTTTGCGATATTTCAACCCGATAATTATTTTAACACCCGATTATCATCAGGAATATTATTTTACAACTTTTACAACTTCGTCATATTTTATTTTAACTCGTTGCGATTTATTTTTAGTTAACTCGGTACCCGATAACACCCAAAATATACACAAAATACACTAACTCATCAACAACTAGACAAGAACATTAAATGGCACAATTTCTTCCTTCCTTTTTCCCAATTACACGCCAACATGCTCCCTAAGTCAAAGATTTCTTAATTACTTGCACATGTTTTGCAACCAACAAATATCTAACCATGTATCCATTTCATTTCTTTCATTTTATACTTCAAGTAACTAGCAAAAAGCTCTCATTTCTTCCTTTCTTCTTCATATTTTCGGCTCAAACAAAAACAACAAGAAGAAACATCAATTTTTCCAAGATCAAGTGATAATCTAGGTTATTTAGTACTTCTTGTTAGGGTTTTGAAGTTTAAACACAAGGTTTTGCAAGTTTTTCATCTCCACTAGCCCACTAATCTTCAAGTAAGTTATCAAGACCTATTTTTATAAATTATTCAAGTTGTTTCATTGATCATTCAAGTTTATTCAAGATATATATGCATGTATTGTTTATACCACTTTATTTTACAAACTCTTAACTTTTGAAACCTAGAAAGTGTTTATAGTTAGATCCTTGTTAGATCTACTTGGTTATGATGTTTAGGAACCCATGACACCCTAAGAAGGTGTATGGTAGGATTAGACTAGTTTTGTGGTGATTGAAAGTGGTTTGGTTGAAGTAGAAACTAGATTGAAACCTTGAAAACGGTTTTTGAACAAGTAAAAATACATGCTGTCCTATTTTGGTTCACCCAGAAAACTCCGAATTTACACAGTAACTTTTGATAATATTTTCAGAAAATACTTTCCGAAACGAAACCGTGGCCGCTTGAATCACTAAAATCCGAGTTACGACGAAAAAGATATGCTATTTTCAATTTTAACGACGAAAACTATATTTTCCGGAAATGCTTGCTGATGAACAGTACTCACGGGCAAATTTGAGCATAAAACTTGATCTAGCCGTCATAAATTGTCAAAAACATGTTAGTATTTTATCCCACGATTCCGTGGATATAAAGAACGAGTAAAACGGGCTTAAAACGACAAAGATATTCACGTTTCAGTAACGGCAAAATAAATATAGTTTTGACAGCTTTTCGACAAACATAATATACAACTACGTAGTAACTTATATTACTAGAAATATTACTCAAGTACTCAAATTCATAACTAATAAAGTATTAGTGATTTCAAGTATATTATCGTGGTTTTTAAGACGTTATGTCAAAGATTTCAAATCGGGGATTGCAATACTAATACTTATATATATACGATATATATATGGATTTCGGCTAGTTTATTTTCTAGATTGCCATATTTTCCCAAATTTTGGAAAATGAATATTTGGATATTAACAAGTATTTTTACAAGTTACGAGTGGTATAGGAATCATATGCACGTGCATTCATTTCATTATGTCATGATCTAAGGTAGATCGTTATTACTCATATTAGGTTGCGGTTAGAGATCGTGCCTCATTTCAGTGTATCCATTTTTGTCATCGTAGCTATCGCTCCAGGTGAGTCATAGCCCCTACTTTTTCAATTGTTTTATCAACTCTTTGGGGGAGAATACATGCTCGTTTTACTTAAAACGCACTACTTGTTTTACCTGGTTGATTTCTCAAATATTCCCAGCTTTATCTAAATATTATTTGATCACCTGCACTTCATTGGTATGCTTGACTACCGGTATTTCTTTGGTATATTTAATCACCTGCATTCATTGGTATGTTTGATTTCCTGTATTTCATGGGATTGATTATCCTTGTTTATATGACCTCATAGTCCCCAATTGTTCTTATATGTCCATTGTAATACTGTGGTATTCCCCACTTGGCTGTGATGTCAAACGTAATATTGTGGTATTCCCCACTTGGCTGTGATGTCAAACGTATTGTGGTATTCCCCACTTGGCTGTGATGTCAAACGTAATATTGTGGTATTCCCCACTTGGCTGTGATGTCAAACGTAGTATTGCTGTTTCCCTACTTGGTTGACCTATATGTTCATCGTAATATTGTGGTATTCCCCACTTGGCTGTGATGTCAAACGTATTGTGGTATTCCCCACTTGGCTGTGATGTCAAACGTAATATTACTGTTTCATTTCTTGACTGAATTGCAATGCCTTTGCATCAACTTTATTACGGGTTTTCCCGCTTGACTGATTTATCATATGGCCTCATTGACTGAATTATTTATATAGCCGTTTTGCTATATTTATCTGGGAATTTGGATACCAGTATTTCTTTTGTTCACGTAAACTTTAACACTTTTGGCAGTGGGTTGTAAACACACAGGTTACAAGTCTCTTATGGCGGGACTTGCAACTGAGTGGATTTACGATGCCTTTGCTGGGCGATCTTTTCTCTATAGGCATTATTTGATAAACGAACTCTATGAACTCACCAACCTCGTGTTGACACTTTAGCATGTATTTTCAGGTCTTAACTTATGGCACGCTACAGGAGGTTTTGGCAGGGCATGGCATGGTCATAGAAGACTCTGATTATTTATATGGGGACCGTTTTAAACCATTTTTAAGGGCCTACTTCCGCACTACTTTTAAAATGTAAATTCAACATTTATGACTTAACTATTTTATTCTATATAATTGAAGTGAAAACCATTTTTGTACTTGTGTCGTGATATCAATTGAGTTACACCCCAGCTGCATGTATGCTTCCGCTGGACCCGATTTTGGGGGTGTGACACTTAGTGACCAATAAAATGCCCCTATGTGGTCTAAAATTTCGTTCAATGCCTATCTTGGATGACTAGATATGTGTTTTGATAATATCTTGATTTTATGGAGTGAGTTTTGTCCCGGTAATCGCTAACGGTAAGTCGTTAAGTCATGAAACTTAAAATCGGGTATCCTAAAAATATGAAACTAATAAATATGTTATAACTTATTAATATAACCTATCTTAGCATATTTAATGAGTGATAAGTTCTATCGGGTTGCTTAAGCGCTGCTAAAACTGGAAACGCGGGTCTAAAACGCATAATTCGCGTAAAACGCTGAACTGGAAAACGTAAAATTCCGAAACTTTTTGAATTGTCGTAAAATGAGAGAAAATCATATTTCTATTATTTATAGTGTTTTATGGACATATCGGGATGCTGGAATGACGTTTAAACCTAAAAGTAAATCTCGGACACGGTTTCGTGATTTTTGCAGAAATGATCCGATGAGTGTCAAACTCTCGGATTATCATTAAAATAGTTTAACTTACGAGAATATGAAATAAAAATTTCGAGAGTGAATAGTAAAAGTGAATAGTAAAAATCAATAGTAATCAAAAAATGTGAATTGTTACAGTCTCTACCCCTTAAGGGAACTTCGTCCCGAAGTTCTTTTGATATTAACTACTTACGATGTGTCTAAGAGAATTCGGGATCTCTAATATAGTGGTGTTCACTCTGATTCATCTAAGGTTGTGGTTAAGGAGTTGTACCAGATACAAATAAGCCCACTTATTTATAACTCATTACTTACATAAAGAAGCGTCCAAATTTATGTAAGTAAGGGATCATAAACTCATGGTTCGGTGATTTACAATTTCTTTATTTAAATAAAGAGGCGTCCCAATCCATTTAAATAAGGAGATTCTAAATCATCCTACTTAAGAATTTCCGACTCAAAAACTCGCTTTCTCAGACAGATAATAAGATAATCAAGTTATCAAATCCCTAAATCTAAGTAATTATATTATTTAACTCAAACCTTATGTCTCATCAAACAAGAACTATCATAAGATCAAGTTAAATAATTAGTTATTACTGAGCTCCATATTTTTAATGACTCGACTAATCTCTGGGGTTCCTTATAATACTAAAGTCACATCATCTAACAGCGTGGAACTAAACCAATAACTAACAAAAAGCATATGCGTATGTAGTGTGTGTAAGGTAAATAAAGAGGAGAGTCTTAACGTATATAGCAGTTATAGTCTAGGCACTAAATGCAACCTAGTTCTCTATAACCAAGGTTCCGATACCAATCTGTAACACCCCCAAAATACCGCAGCGGAAGACTGTGTCACTTGGGGTGCTACTTCATAATACAAAGTACAAGTTATAGAAAACGACCTCTAAATAAGACGTTTTGAAAAGTTACCATTCGATTAATGAATTCAAAGTTACAAACATGAGATTCCAAAGTATGATACATAAATGTATACAAAATGTTTTGAATGGTAAATGATTAAAGCGTAAGTCTTTAGAATATGCAGCTTGACTCTAAGTTCCATGCACTAGCTATCGCCTTACTAACCTGAGATAAACATGCTAAAGTGTCAACACAATGGTTGGTGAGTTCATAGAGTTTGTCTTAAAACAGTTGAAAAGACTTTAAAGAATGTTCACACAACAAAGGCATTGTGAATCCACTCAGTTGCAAATCTCGCCCATAAAACACTTGCAACCTGTGTGTTCACAACCCACTGCTAAAATATAGTATGAGTAAGACATGTATAAGTTCATCACAACAGTTAAGCAATTAGTCATGAGGCTCTACTTCATCTCCGGAGACCTCATATGGGTATGCTGCTCACAAAGATAGAATATCATTGGCTCCACTTCATCTCCGAAAACCCAATGCATATGACTTTATGATGCTCACGAGGAGACTTACAAGTTTAGGTATAACGCAATCAAGTATAATGCAATCAAATATAATGAAATCAAGTATAATGCAATCAAGTATAATGCAATCAAGTATAACGAAATCAAGTATAATGCAATCAAGTATAATGCAATCAAGTATAAATGTTTTGGAGTATTTGTAAAAGTAAAAGCAAGTAGTTGAGCCCCAAAGAGTTAAAACAAGTATGAAAAGAGTAGGGGCTATGACTCACCTTGAACTAATGATATCAAAACGTATAACGGAATCGATGGATATGCCAGGAAATCTCTACGCGCAACCTAGAATATGATGATATGTCTTAGGTTTGGAGTAATGTCTAAGAATACAAAGAATTACCTATATATGTCTTGCATATAGTTCATGATGTAGCAATTAGTATATAGTGTAAGTCATTGAATAAAAATTGGTTATGAAACATGTATAGTTTGTATATCGCTTACTACCATTCGGGCCGACATAATTCAGAGGCCATGTAGTAATTGTTCGAGGAGCCAGGACACTTTAATTCGTAAATCCACAACTCATCTCGACGGTTTACTTTAATGAACCCCTCACATGAGGCTCCCTACTATTGTAGTATTTGATAAAAATATATATAAGTTTTTGATTTAGAAAAGGTCTTTAGCTGTGGCTTTGGTCATGGCTACCATGGTCTTGAGACTCATCATTGGCCTTAACCATTGTTTTGGGCTCGGCATTAAGGTCATTAGACACCTTGGTTTTACTTACCCATAACCAATAAATGGTCAAATGGGTATTAAAATGGGCTATTAAGAATTTGAAGAAAAATATCACTCGTTATGCGTTTTTAGGGTTCGAGCTTCTTTATCCCTGAACGAAAACGTCGTTCCGGACAAATTTCGTGTTTTAACTTTTTGATGAATTGGAGCAGAAGGCCTCGAAAAAAATCCAAATTTTGATCAGAATGTTAATAGGCAATTTCGGGTTTTTAGGTTCGCTAACTTCTTTTGGCCATAACTTTTGACTCGTGTACTCGTTTTAGGTGATTCAAATTGCTATGTTTTCCTTTTAAAACCATCTTTAACAGTAGGTAAGTTTCTCATATCATGGTTACTCTATTTTGGTCGTGGTTCTCAATATAAGTCACTAGTTTCCTTGTTTACTTAACATAAGTTAACATATAGTGTTCTTAACTTGTTTTAAAGATTTTTGTACATCATGAACACAGTACAAAGACCATATATAGCATGAATGAAATATAATAAGCATGGAAATGATATTGAGCAAGAAAGTGTATTAGGGTTTCTAACAACTTTTGGCTTTCAAAAGAAAGGAAGTCAAGTATGAACTACGACACTAAACCTATGCTTGCAAACCCTTCACCACAACTCTTGCAAACCCTTGCCAACCTTTACATAACCCTTGTGAAAAGCATTTAACCTCAGCCCCTAACATCTTGTGTAGCTCCTAATTCAACCATGGAATCACCATACAAACTCTTGATTCATGTAAAGACTAACTATGCCTTCAACTTTGGTATGTAACTTATAACTTAGAAATCAAAGGATCATGGTTTATGGATTTGTTGTTGGGCATTTGGAATGAAGAGAAAGGAAAGGATTAGGCTTGTATTTATAGCATGAAGAGGAGTTTAGGAAGGTGCCTAGGAAGTTTCCTTGAGGCGGTTAGAGACTTAGGATATTTTCCAAGACTTAGTGGCCAAGTTTACTTGCAAAATGTTTAGCTTCCTAAGTAAGCTTCCTATCCTAGACTTAGTGACCAAGAAAATACCCCTATGTGGTCTAAAATTTCGTTCAATGCCTATCTTGGATGACTAGATTTGTGTTTTGATAATATCTTGCTTTTATGGAATGAGTTTTGTCCCGGTAATCGCTAACGGTAAGTCGTTAAGTCATGAAACTTAAAATCGGGTATCCTAAAAATATGAATCTAATAAATATGTTATAACTATTAATATAACCTATCTTAGCATATTTAATGAGTGATAAGTTCTATCGGGTTGCTTAAACGCCGCTAAAACTGGAAACGCGGGTCTAAAATGCGTTATTCGCGTAAAACGCTGAACTGGAAAACGTAAAATTTCAAAACTTTTAGAATTGTCGTAAAATGAGAGAAAACCATATTTCTATTGTTTATAGTGTTTTATGAACATATCGGGATGCTGGAATGACGTTTAAACCTAAAAGTAAATCTCAGACACGGTTTCGTGATTTTTGCAGAAATGATCCGACGAGTCTCAAACTCTCGGATTATCATTAAAATAGTTTAACTTACGAGAATATGAAATAAAAATTTCGGGTGCGAATAGTAAAAGTGAGTAGTAAAAATGAATAGTAATATGAAAATGTGAATTGTTACATATACTAAGTAGTAGTGACCTATGGGGAAGTTTTGGGATGGTTTAGACCTAATTCTAGTTAACTATGACCTAGTTATGGTTTTGGGCTTATGGGGTTTGTATCTAAGTTCTAAAGGTTTATTCTATAGCCTATTGGTCCTAATATATCCTAATATTCCTAAGGAAACTTATACTTAAGCCTTGGACACATTCATACTACTTAAGTTTTAGTTTAGTGTTTATTAGGGTTTTGTGTTATGTTTAGTGTTTTAGATTGGTGAATTACTTATTATTGTGTTGTTATGATTTTATGCTTCACATACTTGGGGTTTATAGGATGTGAATGTTGAGTTATTTGGCTTGTGTGGATACGTGAGTAGGTCTAGTGAGTCATGCAAGTAATATTTCATAAAAAGCAAAAATTACTTGTGAAATACCTACTATAGGCATTTTTTTGGGTAAAGGGGAGTAATCTTGCACCCTGGTAAATATATTAACCAAAACGTTTAAGTACAAAGGATATGGGTGAAATCCCATATCTCAGCCCGTTACATAGGCAAACAACTTACATAGGAAGATACTTCCTATTTTCTAAACAAGAAAACAAACCATTACACAAATGATAACATAAGACAAAACGAAATAAAATTACTTCCTAAGACCTTGAAGCTTGGTGCCATACCTGGCATTAAAAGTATCCAAATTTCCTGGGAGATCATAAACCTGTTTTGCATAGTCATCGTAGTCATAGTCATCATAATCATCTTCAAACTCTTGGCCACCACCAAATAGATTAGCAGACTCATCAAATGGGTTAGAAACCAACTCATCATCAGAATCAAAAACCTAAATCTCTCCCACCTTAGTGAAAGGGTTAACTCTCTTAGTAGAAGAGGCGGGCGTATTACAAGAATCAGTAGTTTTAGGAGCCATAATCGACTCCTTCTCTTTCAAATCGCTCACAAGGGGTTCTTGTGATGCATTACCTGTCTTAGTAGACTCATCTTCATTAACTTCCATTTTACGACTAGAATCCCCATCCATGTTGGTGTCAGTAGTGGGAATGCCGAAAGCATCCGTCTCTTCCATATTAAGAGCAGCAAACTGATTAGATGTAGAGATCTTCGTTCCACTTGAGCTAGCCACATCAGAAGCATTCATATTATTTCCATTCACTTTCTCAGGTTGAGGAGGAGTCTTCTTGGGTCGATACTGAAACTGGTTACCCACAACAGGTTTAGGACCCCCTCCTTGACCCGGAATAGTAGAACCACCTTGTTTCCCTTTCTTCTTATTATTGACAGTCTTGAAACCATCATTAACAGTCGTAGTAGGCTGGATAGGAGGTATCAAAACTTTAGGGCAATCAATAAGAGTATGACCAAAAATCTTACACTTATCACAACGCGGTGGTTTCCACTCGTATTCAACCCGAATCTTCTCAATAGTAGAGCCCGAACCATCAAGTAAAGGTATCTCAACAGTGAGGCTATCCTTAAGTACCTCATCCGACTTCACTTCGATCATGCATCTAGCAAAACTACTACGTCCCCATGATTCCTTGCACATTTGGCTAGTATAAGCGTCTAACTTTTTAGGCGTACCAATCAATATGGCAAGAAGACTAAGACCATCATCAGAAAATATAAAAAGAGGCAAATCATGGAATTTAACCCACACTGGGATGCTAGTAAAATCCTCTTTAAGTAGGTTAGTTTTCAAAGTCCATGGTTTAAGAATAATAGGAACATTTCTAATCAACCAAGGACCATTTTCAAGAACATCATCAACACCTTTAATCGAATTGAATTTAAAGAAAAAGAACCCCTTTGCATTCATCATCACCATTTGTATACCATACTTAGCCCACGCATTGTGTACATAGTAATCGACAACAGGAAAATCAAGGCGTTGACCAAGGAAATACCCATAAAGAGTATTCTCAAATCTGAGATTCACCTCTTCCACTACTTTCATCGAGACACAAAGATCAACATCATTCTTCTTGTTGCTACATTCCAACCTACAAAAATTATACACATATTTCTTTGGATCGGTAGAAGTAGCACCCGCATAAGAGACCGACATCACTCCCGCACCACACGTATGAGAAGGCTGATCCAAACCATCACTAGTGTTAGAAACCGTATTCGTACCCTTATTATCATCAATCTCACGTTGAACTTGATTTATAGTAGCATCAAAATTCTTTCGCGCACTTAACAATAACTGTTCAACATTAGGAGCAACCACAGATTCATTATTAGACTCCTTCGCCACTTAAGGTTCATTCACCGTATCATTAACAGTACTAATGACAGGAGTCCCATCATTCAGAGGTAATGGAACCCCATCATCATCCACAAACACAAGCTTACCTTCAACAATTTTCCGTTCCATATCACGGATCTTTTCATCCAAGGAACGCGTCACGGCATCACCTTGGGAAGCAACCAAACTATTAATAGTAGACTGAATTTCACTTAACTCAATGTTACCCACGTTTTCCTTAACCACAGAACATGGAACGCTGTTATTCACCTCTCCTAAATTCGACATCACAACAATCCAAACCCTTAAATAAGTAACTCACACCTACTATAGGTATTTGTAATGGTAATGATGGTAATGGGTGTTTGTGGGTTGTTGTAGTCTTACCCCCTTAGAGAAAATCTCGTCCTGAGATTTTGACGATTATAAGAGTAGGGGAGAGAGTAAGTCGAGAAAATAAAGGAAGAAGAGGATTATCTTCTGATACCGAAGAAAATGATGTAAAAAGAAGGAATATTTTGCACAAGAGGAGTAGGAATTGCTTGTACAGATACCAGATACTTAGGTTTTTATATCTCATTATTTGCAAATAAAGGCGTCCCAATATTTGAAAATAGAAGCGTATAAATTCTTAACCTATTTGATTTATAACTTTCTCATTAAAATGTAGGAACATCCTAATTCATTTTAAGAGGATAGTCATCATATATCATCCTTAAGTAGTATCGGTGGAAATTGAAGAGAGTTTTACCATATTTAAGGATATATGGTAAGGGAATATTTTAGAGACAAGTTTCAACCGAGATGAAAACTAGTTTTACATCATGGTGGAGACAAATTTCTAGATACGGTAGAGGAATATTCTAGTCAAGGTAGAGACAAGTGCTAGTCATGATAGAGACAAGTTCTAGTCATGATAGAGACAAGTTCTAAAGTTCTCCGGTTTAGCAACTTGTCACATGGTAGATTCCCATGTTAAAACTAGAATGATAGATGTAGAAGATCTCATTTTTTTGCAATTTCTTGCAAAGTGAGATTTAATATCATAGTCGAACATAATGAGGATTAAAGTTCGATGTAGATATTCTTACAAGTTCTAACTAATAGAAACTTGTGTTATGATGAGAAATGCAAGTTCTAGTTAATAGAGCATTGCAGGATGAGGTAGGGAGAGAATATAGAGAGAAGAAAATAGAGTGTAAAATGACGGTGAAATAAAAATGAAGGGAAATGGGGTGAAGGATTTATTGGAGTGGAGTGGAGTGAGAAAGGAAAAAGGATGAAATGGCAAAGTAGGGGAAAATGGAAAAGAAAAAGGAGTTTTGGAGTGGGTAGAGTAGGGAAAAAGGCGGGAAAATTGGATTTTAAACGGAAGAGTAGGAAGAAGTGGGAGGAAAAGATTTAAACGGTAGAAAGAGAGAAATGGAAAGATGAGATTAAACGGAAGAGTAAGAGTATAGGATACCTGAAGGAGAATATCCTAACGGAGTTTTAGATTTACTAGATTTCTTCCTAGAGTTTGTTTTCCCCCCTAAGGTTCTTCTAGTTTTTCCTAACTAATCGTAATTTCTAAAGGTGAGGTGTTTGATTCCATTGAGGTAGAGGTTTCTAAAGAGGGATTAGGTTTAAGTGTTTTCTTTCCTAAGGGTTAACTAGGTATATCCTTATTTTTAGGTGTAGTTTCAGGTTTTCTCTTTTGTTTTAGGTTGTCTATTATTACCATTATTACTATTATTATGAGTAATTACTATTCCTAGGAATTTGAAACCAGCTAGGGTACTATCCATAGTATCTCCTAAGTGAAATTTCCTAAAGGGTATTCTAAAAACTATCAAATCTTAAGGTATAATCTAAAATCCTCAAGTGTATAGGTATGGGTATCCTAAGGGCTAGGTATGGGTAATCTATGACCTAAATCTACTATTCCTATAGGGTAGTGGTTTGCTAATGTGTCTATCCTAAACTAGGGGTCTAAAGGCTTAAAGTGAGGGTTATCTAATCCTAGGTTTTTCCTAATCTATATTCTAATCCTAATGTTTTCCTATATCTATTGGGGTAGGGGTTTTGGTTTCTAATCCTAATGATTTAAGGTTTTCTATTTCTAAGTTTATGTTTTATAGGGTTATCCTAATGTTATTTCTAATCTCAAGTATGGAAATCCTAACTAAGGTTTTGGGGTTTACTAAAGGGGATTGGGGAAAACTAGCTCGGGAATCATAGTAATCTAGAGGAATAAAGGGTAGGAATATGCTTATATATGAGGATCATATATTTGCATATGGGATAGTTAGGGGTAGAATCTCTAACTAGGATGAAGATAGCTTATGATAGCTAAGGAAAGAAGTGAAGGTTTAGAGATCAGAGGAGAAAGAATTCAGATCTCTATGGTGAAGAATGACGATCCTCACCATTGGTAAGGGAAAAAGTGTTGAAAAGGTTAAAGTAAGGGAAATTTAAAACAGTTTAGAGATTCTATTTACCTAAGACATCGGGGTGGGTTTCCTAAGATCCTAAGGGTAAGGGTTAAGGGTAGGTTATAACAAGTACCCAACTTGTTATGTTTTATGGGTTATACCTAATTTTCCTAAGGGTTTACTATTGGGTTAAGGGTGTCCTAAGGTGAAAGGCATTCCTAAGTCTAGTTATCTAATCTATCCTAATTAAGGGGTACCAGGTAGTTTCTAAATCCTAACTTGTTTTATTTATTTTCTATTCTTCTTATCCTATAGGCTCTAACTATTCTAAGGCATATCTCCTAGGGTTATTTATCTACTTAGGGTTTTCTAAAGTTTCCTAATTTCCTAATTCCATGAGTTAGTGTTTTCTAAGTTTTCCTCATCATTATCTATTATCTTTTCTAAAGTGCGAATCGTAAAGCGGGCAAAGACTATTTTATGGTGATGTTTCATTTGGTTTTTCTGTGTTTTAGCTATTTTAAAATGGTTTTCTTGTAAATTCTTTCTTAAACTACTATAGTCAAGTTGATTATCTAAGTTATTATTATTATGAACGTTTTCTATCTTCTCAAGGAGATCAAGAAAAATTTCATCAAAGTTATTTAAAATCTCCTCTAATTGGTTTTCCTCATCTTCTAGAGTTAACCTAGAGGGTATTTCTTCAATTTCATCTTTCTAAGATGGAATAGGAGGGTTTATTAGGTAAGGGGTAGGGTTTAAGGTATAGGGTTGCCTAAAGTCATATCTAGGGGTATAGGTAGGGATAGGATGTTTAGGTATATATGGTTCTCTCAGAAGAAAGAAACCATGGGGTTCTGTTCTAGAGGTAGGAAAAAGTGGATGTATAATAGGGTTTAGGGGAGGTAGGGGTGATGTCTTAGCATAGAAATCTCTTATGTGTTTTAAATGAGGGTTATCTAAAGAAAGGGTATATCCTAAGGGTAAAGGTTTATCTAAACTATTCTTAGAGTCTTCTAAGTTATAGGGTTTAGGGGAATAATCTAGTACATTTGGAGAGGAAAGATCATTCTCCGGATGTAGACTAGATAGGATAGGGGTAGAGTAGTGGGGAGTAGACATAACTATATAATAAAGAAAATACTGTAAATCATTTAGCAGTTAAGCAGACAATTATTATACTTACCTTAGCACGTATGGTTATGGAGGATGGCAGAGGTATTGAGGACCTTCTAGGGTTTAGGAAAAATAGTAGTAGTTTAGGTTTTGACCTTGTTCTCTACAACTGAAGCTCTGATGCCAATCTATAACACCCCCATTTTTCACTGATTACAGCGGATAAAGTGTTTGGGGTATTACTTCATAGAATCACAGATACAGCAATAAAAAACGTCTAAAAAAGAGACATTTTGGAAATTTAGTTATCATTCATAATTATCAGAGTTTTAGTTATAAAAGATATACTTTTATTTTTGATGAGGTCCCAAAAATCTAAGAGTTAGGTTGTGTTTGAATGATAACCATGAAAAGTCCTCCGAGTTCAGTACCTCCTTCTGCCATGGATCCGTAGAAGTAATATACCTAGAATACATGCTTAAAAAGTCAACACTAGGTGTTGAGTGAGAATCATAGGTTTAGGGGTTAGTGAATACAAGTTCCCTGGGTTCAGTTGTTACACCCATCTGGGAAAATGCAAGTTTTGTGATAATTGTGATGCATGCACAATTATCAGGAGTTTAGTATGTTGCACTAAGCTCATGAATCACACCTTAACGATCCGGGTCATGTGGGCTACAGACCCAACATGAGGGGATAGAAGTGTAACTTGCCAAAGTTATACCTTGAGTGGATTCAAATATAGTCCTTATTGGTACCACCTAGTGGGGTGATAATACCAACGGGAGTTGTTAAACTCCAATAGACCTATCAACTATATTCGCATTTGCGTGGGTAAAATATCCTAAACGATTAGATTCATGATTTTTGGTTATGTAGTGGTGGCTGTTAGTTTACTCGTCCAAACAACCAAAGAAAAAGACTTGTATTCGGTTTTAAGTAAAGCATTTAGCATGTATCCCCCTCACAGGGTTTATAAAGCATTTAGAGTGAAAGCATTTTAAAAAGTATGAGGCAATGAAAACTCACCTGGGTTTAGAGTAATCTAAGTGATGCAAATAGTGACTCGGAAACTAGACCGCCTTATTCACGTATCCTAGTGTGTTGTTAGTTTTGGATGTATGTCAAGCTTAAGTTATCATGTTCATGTTTCTCAAATTATTGTTTTTAGGTTTGTTAATGTTTTATATATAGCATAACACCGTTCAGGCCCTTGTAATTCAGAATTATATGACTCCTAACAAGAAGCTCCCTACTATTGTATTATGTTATCAATGTAATGCCATTCGGGCCATCATAATTAAGAAGCTAATACTCCTCACACAAAGCTCCCTATTATTGAGTTATGTTGTTATTAGGGTTTAGTTATAATCATATCACCGTTCGGGCCATCATATCTCTGAAGTATATGCAAGAATCGTTCGAGGAGTCAGGGCACTTTAATTCGTAAACCCAACAAACTCGTCAAAACAAAATATCCACATAGTACTCCTCACATGAAGCTCCCTAGTATTGTGTTATGCTTCTAACTCTATTTACGTTTTATACTTATATGATATTTTCACTTTTTACCCTTATAGTATATATATTTACATTTTCTACCCTAAATCTATATTACTTATATTACTTATACTAATAACTATCTACACTTGACACAAATAGTCCCTAGACTTCTATATTTTATGTAACTAACCTAAGAATCTTAAGTTTTCTATATTTTACCATTTAGACTTTTAACTTTATAATATTTATGTTTTTAGTCCTTTTTAGTTTATACTTATTTTAATATCTATCCTAGGGTTTTAATATTATGCAAAACTAGTCCTTACGCTTATAACTTCTAGGAAATGTCAAAAACAGTCCCTAGACTTTATAATTTCAGGAATTTATGATATATACCCTTATGCATGTAAAGTTTTGCAAAACTAGTCCTTATATGCATGTAACTTATATTTTATCTAGCAACTAAGTTTTCTTGCTTACGTTTTACTTATTTTAACTTATCTAGGTTACGTATGACTAGTGTATGACTTATAGAAGCGACTTATAGCATGCATGTAAGTATATGACTCGATCTGGGGTTTTAAAACTTAAACTAGCAAATGAAAGGGTTCAAGGCTCATGCAAGGGTTCCTAGGGTGTCTAAGGTATCTTAAATCTATCCTAAGACTAAACTAAGGCTAAATAGACTAATATGTAAGACTTACTTGGCAAGGGGAGCTTTTACGTGGGTTTTAGTGTTTTCTAGGGCTCGCTCGATTTCAAACCACAACACAACACTATCAATGCTTAGCTACTCGACTCCTAGGGCTTCTAAGGACTTATTAATATTGAAATAATGTAAGGTGAAGAGAAGAAAGGGTGTGAAGAAGAATGGAGGGGAGGAGGGGGTATTTATACCCTCGCTAAGGTGGTTTGGGTTGAACACGGGGTGTAGGTGTCGTGCAAGGGGAGGGGTGAGCAAGCAAGGCTAGAGGGGGGTTGTGGTAGGTCTAGTGGTAACGATGAGAAGCTAGGAGGTAGCTAGGGGCTGAGCTAGGACGGTTGTGGTGGTGGTGAAGCTGAGAGAGGCGGTTTGGTGGAGTAGCTTACAAGGAGGTGATGCACCTACTAGCTTAGGTGCTTGGAGGTGCTTGTAAGCTGCTTAGGGTGTTTAGGGATGGTTTAGGGTGATTAGGGGTGGATTAGTGGTGGTTTAGTGGTAGTTTAGTGGTGGTTTAGGGTGAATTAGTTGTAACACCCCAACCCAACAAGGGTAAAAGTGTCACAACAATATGGTGTTACATCAGAACAAACAGAACAGATCAAAAGCTGAAGTCTTAAATATGTAACTTACTTTAAATGACTATGGTCAAAATCTTCAATTCAACTCTACTCTTAATCCCATAAAGCTAACTTGAATACCTGCCACAGTTAAAGAAAATGCGGCTGAGCTTAAAAACCCAGTGAACAGATATATAACAAAATGAAACGAAAAATAAATGCTGAAAATGATATATTTTAGGAAAAACATTTTTAGGTATAACGGATAATACGGAAATAAAAATGTGTAGGTTAGGTAAGGAATTCATACAGTCACCTGTACGAATAGAATCAGAACCATAATAATACCATAAGCTCGGAAATAGATAACTTATCCTAATCATAATTCACACATAAGGCAACATAATGGAGTAGCTAACTCCCAGAATTTTGTGAAGGACGTGTATTGCACACACAGACACATTCACCAGATAACAGATAACATATAACAGATAACAGATAACAGATAACAGAAACAGATCTAGGATGCATCCATACGCCCTTTCCCAACACATAAATATTTGCAGCCAAACCAAGGGACGCGGCAGAACATTACTCTACTGCCCTAGAGTCATGTGAGAGGTGCATCCCTGACATGGATATGGAACCCCCATGCCTAGTGAAACTCATGAAATCAAATGGTTCATATTTAAGGGTTCAAAACATAATTTTAATATAAGAAAGTTCAAATATCAAAGTTTAGCATATCAAGGTTCAAAAACTGAAAGTTCATAGCAAAGGTTCAAATCAGAGATTTTCAAAATAGAAAGTTCATAACAGAGGTTGTAACCACGAAGGAAACCTTAAAAGTAAGGTCAGAATATTCGTACCTTAGCAAAGCGATGAGATCAAAAGAAAAATTCATGAAGGGAAGAGTTCACTTCTTCTTTAATATATCCACCTGATTTAGTAATCATTTAATTATTAATAACTTATCTAAAATCAAATTCCTCCTTTTATTCAACTTTCCATTTCTAGTAACTTTCCATATTTAGTAGGTTTTCAAAATTAGTAAGTTTTCATAATTAGAAAGATTCCACAATAAAATTAGGTTAAGTCTTTAAATAAATCATTATTATGGAATTAGGGTTTATGTTGGACCCTTTTACTTGGTTAAGGTTAACTACAAAGTTAATCTAACCAAGTTCCATGGTATAGCGAAGTATTGATTAATTATAAAAAGTAAATAAACGTAAAAGATAAGACACAAAGTTTTGTTAACGTTTAATTCTTTATTAGAAATTAATCAAAAGAATTATACCCAAGTGTTTGCGGAACAACACTTGGGATTGAAATGACAAGTATGGTGTACTCCTCACTAAACCCAAACTAAGTTTGAGTGACAACTAAGATCCTGCTGAGCAATCTTAGGGATTGTGTTGTTCTTTGGAGAGAGTAAAGATTTGGTTTGTGAATGTCTAAGCATTAAGTGCACAAACGTAATCTTTACCTCTCCCACTTATTCTCTATTTATACACAAGTAAATTCTAACACATACCTAATGGACAAAGACTACAAGACAAGATTACATCATCCTAGATTGGAGAAAATACATAGGTATTTTGTCCCTGTTACAAATGGCTATAAGTAGTAAAAGTCAAGGATGCTTTCTGGTCTTCAGTGGTGACACATGTCTTAGTATTATACTCATTCAGGGAAAGTTGACCTTTGCATGATAAGGACCTACCCTTATCCATTCAAACTTATCCCGCCTAATCCTGCCTTTACTTCAGTCTTCTTATCTTCAGTCTTTGTTCATTCAGTGATCTTACTTGGTGAGGAGTCATGGGACTCAGTGAGTTATTGTCATCCCTCACTGTGTCCATCATCTTCTTCTTTGGTTCAGGTATCACTCACTGAGAACCGCTTCACTGAATGGTGAATCTTTCTTCATAGATCCGCCCTGAGCATCTTGAGGATGACTCACTGAACAACTATGTATTTAGTGACTTGTTTGGTGTTTTCGGTTATCAAACACTTAGGATATTTTATGTTCAAATCCTAGATTAAGGAGTTTGGGTTTTAACAAACCAAACAGTCTCCCCCTATTTGGATATACAAATAGCCTGAGTGTTTCAAGGTTCAGTGAGAGATAGCAAAGGTATTATCTCTACGACCAGAATGATTACGTATTGTTTAGGACACTGAATGTTAAACAAAAAATCAATATTATTCATAATCATTACAATCCTAAACACTACAAAGTAAAGAAAAGATAGTTGTTGTTGCAGACATGCTCAGGCTTTAGAAATTTAGACCCATGACTTCAAGTTTGGCTCTCTTTGAACTCAGTAGGTGTTTATCAGGATGCTCTTTGATTTCGATCTTCAAGTCATGATAGAACCTTGCATTAGCTTCATTCTTGATGGGATTGGCCACGAAAAAGTATCCTGCCATTGCCTTGATTCCTGATAGATCAATGTCAGCCTATCTTTGGAAGGTTGGATCTCCATACTCATCTGTTAAGAAGAGGCCTCTCTCAAGTTGCTTAATGACTAAGTTGTTCATAAATTTAACTCCTTCAGGGAGGGCTCTGTTGCAGTTTAGACCGGGAGCACTAACTTCTGGTTCAGTCTCTATCTTATTTCTTTTCCTCTTAGAAGACTGAGTTGGAGGAGCCTGAATAGCTAAAACTGATGCTGGGAGCAATGAAGGAATCCCAAGTTCCTCATGCTTTTTGGCCAACAGATCATACCTAATTCTGAGGGATTTCAGTAGGTTCTTGACAACAACATTGTTCTTCTTTGCAATAATCGGACCTAGCTCATCAAGCTCAGTGATCCCAAAGTCAGCAAATCTGAAAGGATCATGAACTTCAAAGTGTCATTTGTCCTGACCTCTATAGACATTGAGAACAGCAGGTTTTGAGTTCTGGTGAATCTTGACATCAGTGATAGTTTCAGGGTTCAGTCTCTGTGTCATGATCCAAGTGTACTTTTCAATGTTTTGTTGCCTGACTGCAGCAGCTTTCTTCAGCCTGGCATCCCTCTTTTCTTGCAGTTCCATCAGGGCAGCATCCTGAGTCCATTTAAACTTTTCACCTCCTTCTCTATGTGCAAGGTCCCGAGGCTTCAGACCAATAGTTGTGGCTTCCTTATTAACCACCTCAATGTGAGTAGCCTTGCTTGCTTGTTCCTTTAAGACTACTTTCCTCAGTCTTTCCACTTTATCCATGCGAGCCTGGATTTCATCTTCAGTCATCATATATGTAACACCATTCATCTAAAAAGGAATCCTGATAGGTGCATCAGGGTCCGGTCTAATGACTGAAGAAGCAGCAACCAATGTTGTTGTAGGTTCAGGCACAATAGTAAGAATGCCTTTGCCTTTATCCGCCTGGTTTGATGGTCGAGTGGTTGTTTCAGGAGACTGGAAGATGAGATTGGAGTGGCTTCAACTATGCGCTCCCCCTCAGCCTGAGAGGAAGGTTGACTGGTGGAGGTTTCAGGGACTCCTGTAAGTGGAACTTCAGTGGATCTCTCCCCCTCAACTGTTGCCGCAGCATCAGTGAGAGCAAGAGTTGGTGGCACCACTAAAGGACCCTTGAAGGCCTGGTAAAGTTCTGAGAGCATGCTCTTGATGTCAGAAGTGTCCTTCCGAATTGTAGACACTTTGGCATCCAGGGAAGCCTGAGATGATTCGATGGCACACATCTTTGGCAAAATATTCCAGGCTAAGGAGTTTGAATACTTAGCCCAAGCAGCTAAGTTTTTCTCCATGAGACTGAGTGATGAGCAGATGGACGTCACTGAAGAATTGAGACCCTGAAGATTTGCAGACTTTAGCATATCTACCAGCTCAGTGAATTGAGCAGAATTCTGTTGGTATGTCTGAGCAGCCTAAAGGATCTTCTGGTTGAGTTCAGGATCATCTTTGATAGACTTTTGAATGGTAGAAACGCTCTTGGTGATGTGGCTGAGCGTTTTGTTGAACTTGCTGAGGTGCCCATTAAGAGTAGTCAGTCTGAATGCAACATCAGCTTGCCGTTCCAGAGTGTTGTCATGAAAGGCCTCAACCGAGTCCCTAAGGTTGAAGTAGTGAACAGCCTGCTCAGTGTGCATGTCAAACACATCTTCAGTGATGTCATTGTAGATGACTTTGCAGGCCTTTTGCAGAAACATCATCAGCTTTCTTTTAGTGAGGGGTGTTAGGTCATGATTTTAATAACATAATCACTTAGAGATCTAGAGAGAGAAAGAGAGTAGAGAGAGAGAGAGAGTGGAAGGAACCCTTAAGAATGGAATGAAAGAAAATGAAATTACAAGGAGAACCAACCAACCTCAAAATGCGGTTATACATAGCTATTTATAGGTAAGGATTAGGGCTTCTCTAAACTTAGACAATATGACATACTTAGCCCTTAGACTTTATCCAAACCTATAAACCAAGCATAAAACTTACAAAACTTATAAAATAACTAACGTTATAACTAAGTAATGCAACCTATACCAAAAACTCAATGACCGACACTTGAAATAATAAAGTCTATTCCCAACAATCTCCCCCTAAGGGTCGGTCATCAAAGGTTGCTTGACATCGTCATCTTCTATACTTTGACTTTGTAGTCGACGTCCTCAAAAATAGTTAGAAAAATCTTTCATCGTTCTTTGTACTTTGTTCTTTGTTGATGTGATGGTGATCATGTTATGAAGTTGTCTGTCGATCGTCCCTTCCGTGTCTGTGGTGGTTGTCCGCCATTCCAACATGCTCATACATCTTTGGACTTTGACTTATGAAAGCATAAAGTTCCTTTGCATACACTTAT
Source organism: Artemisia argyi (assembly GCA_030686995.1). Classification (NCBI taxonomy): domain Eukaryota; kingdom Viridiplantae; phylum Streptophyta; class Magnoliopsida; order Asterales; family Asteraceae; genus Artemisia; species Artemisia argyi. The sequence continues at coordinate 75,753,857 of CM060687.1, forward strand.
ATCTTTGTACTTAGTCTTTATACTTTGCAGATTCTTCTTTTTGGCGTAGAATCTTTCTTTGAACTTTGTGGTGCGAAGATCTTTGGGGGAGCTTTCATTTGCTTCAAGATGTATATATGAGCATGCTGGAATCTACCATCATGGAGGTGATGTACCTGCAAGTAAACAGTTAGCAATAAACAACCGGTACTTACAGATAAGGAATTAGAGCTCGTCAACAGCATAGTGTGAAGACTCCTTCTAATCCTTATCAAGGCCGTTCCCATGTCAGATACTCCCGAAGGAGCTTACGAGACCTACTAAGTAGCTCAATGACTGGGTGAGTAGCTGGGGATCACTCCACGACTGTAGACCGCTAAAGAACCACCGCGAACACTAAGCGTAACCCTTGTGGGGTTACCGAAGTGACCTTCTGTCAGGGCTGTTTGATGTTGACCCTGGCAGGAATTTCCGTTTAATCATTGAGAAATACATATGTAATTCTCTCATAAACGTTCTCGGCAGATTGCTCAGATCTGCGAAAGACTCGATAATTTACAGCTGGTGCCCATTGATGTAGAACACCAGTTGTAGAAATACTAAGTGTTCCTAAGAGATCTTTGATGTATCTCATGGCTCTAGACTCGATAAGTGCTCACTTAGGTTTCCTATATGGAGACTAGGGAGGGGTCTCCTGCTTCAATATCAACTATCTCTAAGAGATAAGTCGATAGATTACACTGGTTCCCCGTGAGAATGAAACAAGCTCTTTTAAGAGAACTTGAGTGGTTAAGAAGGTTTAGTGCATTGCGTCACTGGGTCCTTGACGACTTTATCTTCAATACCGGTGTTGCCTTAGCAACAACCAGTAGCATATGAGTTGAACCCGGTGTCTGCCCTAAGGTTGAATCACATGGAGGGCTATTTCTTTTCACCCTTTTCATTACTTTTTCTTTTTAATTCTTCAACCCCTTCTTTCTCCTTTCATTCTTTACTCCTTTTTTCGTATCATACCTAAGGACTTCTAGTTCTAACTATTGGTGGTGTCCTTGGGTAGATCCCTCCGGCTTAGGCGGATCATAGGACGGTTATTTCCTAACCTTAGTCACCTTATAACTCCATGACTATCCTATAATTGCCATTGAAACCTTTGAAAATCTCTCAAAGTGTTTGTGTTTATCAAACATTTTGTTTAACACTTTGAGAGTTTTATGTTTTTATGAAGGGCTCCCCCTTCACATGTGCTCATATGTATTTAATAAATTTGCACATGCGGGAGGAGCGAGCATTTTTTGAATTGATCCACTTTCAGTGAACAAGACCGATTCGAGACACGCTTACATCACTAGTTAGACTAGCTTGAAGTTATTACCCGGCCTGGTCAAGTCCACAGAAAGTTTCTCGAAATGGTACATTTCTACTAAGACTAATCCTTTTCGTGACACGCTTACGTGGCTAGTTAAAGAGTTCCATTGTCAGCTTTTAGGTGACAACTAGCTCTAGTAACTAACTTGATGTTATTACCCGTCGAGGAAAAGTCTTTTTGAATTTACTAACTTTTATGTTTCGTCAATTCCTGGGTGAATCTGAGTCTAGCTCGCATGAGATTTGACATTTCAGCAACTTTTAACTTTCATATTTTAATCACTTTCCTTTTCTCCCCCTCAAAAATAGCATATACGATGTTGTTTTTGAGAAACATTTGATTAAAATATGCTTTTTGAGTCTTATGGGGAGATATCAACAAGAACTTTTGTTTTCCAAAACGATGAGTTTTCAAGTGCTCCCCCTCAACAAGTGAATACTCATTGAGGTGAAATACTTGTCTTTTGAGCAGAATTATGAAAATCAGAAAATTGATTAATTCTACTCAAAAGTAAGAAGCCTTCGCTCCTTATATAAGGATTGAGGCACTGAAGCGTACCTCAGGGTCCTTTAATTACAAGCACGGGTTGTACACTGTTATGTGTGCACAAACCAAAAACATGATTATGACAAAGCATTTTGATTTCAAAATACTCCCCCTCAAAATGAGCATGTGTTTTGACATTTTTTAAACTGTGTATCGAATTGGGGAGTAAAGATTTGAAAAATCTTGAGCAAAATTTTGAAAAGTTTTGAAAAAACCTTTTGAAAAATTTTGAATAAATTTTGCTCAAGATTAAGAAGTTTATGATAAACTTCGTGTGAGAACTCGCTTCTTGTTTTTAGGATAAGTGCACGTTTGGTTTTAATGAATGGTTTAGCAAGGCACTTTCCTTTCTTTGAAACCCGAGTTGTACACAGAAATGTGTGCACAAGTCGTTGTTTTGATACAAAATTAGTTTTCTTTAAACGAAATACTCCCCCTCAAATAATGAATGTTATTCGAGAGACAGTCTTCTTGAGCAGAATTTTGAATCGTATAATAAAATACTTTTTGAAAAATTCGTGAGACGACTCTGCTCAAGGTTTTAGAAAACACAATCAAGTATTATACAACAAAGAGTGCTTGAAATTCAAAACTCTTTTACTGTTGAAAAGTTGTTTGAGACCCGAAGTCTTTCTTTTGAGTTTTAAAATCTGAAAAAGATTTCCATCTAAAGTTGAACCTCATGGGTTCTTTTTGAAGATTCGTTTTTTTTTTTGTGATGCATGGAAAACATCCGGTATTTGGGATGTTCAGATCAGATACATTCTTTTGTTGAAGCCAAAGCATTCCAGATTGTGAAAATTTGAAAGGTTTTGAATGACTTTGCTTTGGTCTCCACACTTGCTTTACCGGTGTAAAACGAGAGTGTAGAGTTTGGAAAAATTTGTTTCTCACCATTTTGAATCCTTTTACCATTTTAGCCTTTAAGCACATTTTGCCCTTTGACCTCAAAATATGTTCCATAAGAAACATTTTGTCGAATGTTGAAATTTTGACTTTCAATGGGATGACATGTAGTTGCACACAGAGAAAATGCATCAGGCACAAATAAGTATAAGATGAATCAAAAATCTCATTCTAAATCAACCTAAGTGATCAGAATTCTCAGATTAGCACATAAAATCACAGGTTAATTCATTCTTTCACTCGAGATTTACCAATTATTGTCATGGTTTGGGGTTATGATTTGAGTCTATGCACACTTGTTAGCATCAAAATGCAAGAATATTGTACAAACAAACGCCCTGGTAGCAGCAAAGACATCGACATCTAAGACCCTAAATCACATGATTCTAAACCTATGTTGTATCTAATTGAGCAAACACACCAATCGAGCATTCTTTAGTGTTCTCTAAAGCTATATAAACTAGTCAATTAGACAAAACACATAAAAAATGAAAGCCCTGATTGATAACCCTAGTTTCTGATTATGCCTTTTTGACCGTTGAAAACACTTGAAACATTTAGGGAATGATTAGGCAACAACCATGAAGAAATTAGAAACTCACAATCGGGAACATTCGAGGGAAAAAAATCGTTAGTCTGAATCGATGAGGTTTATCGATTATGTGTGTTACTTTTGAGAATATTTAAAGAAACATTTATTAGAGCCTGTTTTATTTTCCATGCAAGATCCTTTTTTGTGAATCTTTACTCATTAAAGGTTAATTACTTTTCTATTTGAAGTCCAAACAAGGTTAACTTGGAATCATTGCAGAAAGAATTTCCTTTCTCCTCCTCGAATTAGCATATATTTTGTGAAATCTTTTTGTACATTTTAATTCGAGAGATCATAGAAGTTTTTGAAAATGAGATTTTAATACGAATGATGAAGAAACATTTTATCCTTGAAGAATTATGATGAGGTGTGCAAACTTCATGATAATGTGAAAAGTCTTCTCCCCCTCAAAATATGTTCCATTTTGACAAAGTAAAGCAAAATTTGTTTTAATGAAGGAACATAGTTTTGAAGTTACGAAGTTTGTACACAGAGAAAGAAGATTTTTTTTTTTTTTTTTTTTTTTTTTTTTTTTTTTTTTTTTTTAATATTTAAAGAAGAAAAAAAAAATTAGATGTTTGACTCACTTAGTTTTAAAGGAAATTTTGCAAATCATCTGGAGTCAAACACCGCATACCAATATGGTGAACTAAATCAACAAACCTTGATGGAGGTAATTATCTCGCATGTGAGCAGGATCCAAATTACGTGTAGACGACTCAGTAATGTCAGGAATGAGTTGAGCCGGTACAAACGGATTAAAGAACGCTTAAAGAACGCCTCTGGGTCATGCTCTGCGGTTTGTGGAACTGATTTAGGTATGGAGTCTTCAGCTGATTGTCGTGAGTTGGAAACGGTTTGTTTTGCCGTTGTTGGAGATGCAATTGGAGGACCGTGTCTCTCAACAGTTGTTGTTGTTTGTTGAGGTGAATCAGGTACTTGATTGTGATCAAGATGTGCAGCGGAAATTGGTGAGACCTCAGAAAGATGGTTTTCAATCGTATCATCAAACAATGGAGAAAACAAGGTTTCCACTTCCTTGCGGGTGAGAGACAATTGTTCAGCCGAAGAGTCTAGAAAGTTAGACGGTTGATTACGGGTCCTAAGATGTTGTGCTCAGAAGCCATTGTTGATGTGCTTTTAAATGGTTGGATACGGGTCCTAAGCTGTAGTGCTCAGAAACCATTACGTTAAGCTCGGGTCCGAAACTGAGTTGTTCCGAAGCCATTCCTGTTATATCTGCAAAGAAAGAAAGAAGAGACAAGAAAAACAGAGAGCACGGAACCCTAAGAGAAACTGGGTTCCAGATGTTAGAAGCATAAAGATGTAGTGTCAATTATCTTCTTGACACTCGAACATACAATTCCGACGGTTTTCCTTCTTGTCTCAGGGGTAGATATAGTGGAGTTCACATTAGTTTTGGTGCAAATGTCTAAAATCTTTCCTGTAGGAATCCACCTAAGACCAATTGATTTGAAAATTCTACCCGTGGGTACCCACCTAGTGTTAGATCTAGGAGATGTTTTCCTTTTAGATGCAGTTGAATGAAATGTGGGAGCATCACTTCGTTGAGAAAACCTACGTCCTATGTTGATCCACTTCTTAGGTTTCTGACTTATGACTTTTGGTTCAACGGGTTTGTTTGTCTTAGTCGATTGAGCCTTTTCAAGTGAATTTCCCTTTTGAAGATATTTTAAAGCACAAACAACATGATTATTTACGCAACTACGCTTAGAAGCTATCCAATTCCTATTAGTTTGTTGATTACTCTTAGGTTTTGGTGTGCTACTACAAGCAGTGTTCTGTACTACAGTGGAAGGCATCACATGAGGTTTTGAACCTAGAATTCCATCCTTTTGAAGTAGTGCCTTTTTCCTAGCCTTTTCTAGATCATAGTTCTTGTACATGTCATATTTGCCATAAAACTCTTTACTTTTAATGCTCGTTTTAGACACTGTTTTCGAACTGATCCTAGATGAGCCAGGTATAATCACGTGTTGAGATTTAGATGACACAGATGCATTTTCCTTAGGCCAAGAATGTGGAGTGACTGGTTTTGTCAAATTGTTATTCTCAACAACTTGGGAGGCAAACCGAGGTTTTGAAAATTTAGGTCGTTCAGATTTAAATGCAGTTGGTTGTCGAACCACTGATTGTTTTCTGTTTGTTTGAGAAGGTTGTTTCCCCAAGATTGATGGTTTTGCAAACTTAGTATCCACACTCTGGCCAGTCAGTCTTCTTAATTTGTTTTGTAATGCAGCATGTGCAAACACCTTTTCTTGAATTTGACCTTTTAAAAGCTTATTTTCTTTAACTAATGTATCCACACATTTTCTTTGTTCATTCAAAAATTGACCATTGTTGCCCGAATTTATAGATTCATTTTGCATTTGAAGTTCAAGTGAGATGCAATGTGCCTCTAGTTTTGAAAAATCTTTATGACACTGGGCAATGGTCTTTTTGAGAAGAAGGTTTTCAGACTCAAGAGTTTAGTATGATGTTTCAGTAATTGGATTATCAGGTAAGGACTCAGACTCAGAATGTATTACTAGACATTGAACAACATCCTGGTCAACCTCTCCTTCATTACTGAAGTTAGGTTGCTCAGATTGTTGTTTCTCATATGCAGGCATAATATGATCAACAGTAGATTGTACCTCAACCATTTGTTCTTTGTCAAAGTTCGGTTCTCTGTCATAGATGGGTATGAAATCTTCCTCATCCATCTGTCCTTTGTCAAGGTTAGGCTCTGAGTCATAGAAGGGTATGATCTCTGCACAATCTGCATCTTTATCATTCCCCAATCTGCTGTTGTCATCCTGCACTTCTGATTCTGTCCCTTTGCTTTCCATGACAACCACATTAGCTTTCAATGAATCATCTTTATGAACCTGCTCTTCTTGAATCTGCAACTTCTGTTCTTTGATAGCACTCAGATGAAGTGATCTTTCATTAAGCATAAATTCTAAGCGGTTTAGGCGTGAAACAAGTTGATCTCTAAAATCTTCAACCTCCATACTCGTGATGTTCTCTCTCCATACATTGCTTTCATATTTATAGTGTATGCGAGCTTTAAAATGCAATGCCATGAACACTTTGAACTGAGCCTTGAGCGCTCTAAATCCTGCCATGCAATCGCTTCCCTGTTCAATTTGTTTTTCAATTTGAACAATGTTTTCTCGGAGTTTCCTTTGGAAGGTTAGACGATCCATTCCAATTCTGAAGAATGCATTAAAGGTACCCCCCGTAGGAAACCATGCATCTGAGAGAATCTTGCATTGAGTCTTAACTGATTCAAAATGAGCTAAGCAATTTTCTGTAGAATTGATGGCTCTTTTCTCAGCTTCAGTCATCTTTCTCTCAAATGGGTCTTTAGAGTCATCAGAAGCATTTGTGTCGTATACTGGTTCAGTATCATCCATGACACCCGAATTATCTTCCAATATTTTAACCTCATTGCCTACATTAACTACATTTGCAGTATTCTCACCATTCCCAACCATCCTTTGAGTAATACTTCCTTGTATCACAACTCTTTCACCTTGCTTGACAGCCCGATTTCGGGAATTTCGGGAATTTGATAAAGCCTGACTCGTAAATTGTATGAAGTCTGAGATGATGGAGTTGTGACTTCGTTCATGCATTTGAGACCTTGATTGATACATTTTCTCTCTGTTTAATCTCACAACTGGATCTACAGAATTATCAGACTCATACTCTGAGCCAGTATTATCCATGTGAAATTCCTGCATGTTTGCCATTAACATCACATCTGCTGTATCGGCTTCCAAATCTACTGTATTGGATTCCAAATCTGCATATTCATCATCAGATGTAATATCTCCCATGAAACTTTGCAAAACCTCATTGAGATTACTCCCTTCAACTTCCATTTGACTAAGTGTGGCATTGTATTCAACATTATCGTCAAAGACTGGAGTTGAATCATAATCCTGAGCTTCCTCATCTGCAATATTTTCTGTATATGCCACGAATGCCATGCTTGGTTCGACAAGATCTTCTTCATCATCAGTATCTTTCATTGTGTTTAAGCATTCAGAAGTTGAAGTTATATCGCCATTGCCTTTCTTAGAAGATACTTGACTAAGCTTCACTAGATTTTGCAGAAGAGACTGCACATTATTATGTAGTGTTGCAGGATGGTACTGTGGAATGAAGAAAGGCTCAGGTGCATTCGGAGGATTGAAGAAGAGACCATTTGGAGTGTAAATTAAGGATCCATGGTCAACAGCTGGAGATGGTGGAGCAGGGAGAATGGTCTTCACAGGATTCATGCTTAAACAGGATTCAAGAATTTGCTTCATTCTGATGTGATGAAGTTCTTCTGTACGATGCATAGCTTCAAGATATTTCCACATTTCATAAGCACTGGCTTGAAAGTCCATATTCATGTAAATTGAATTGGGAAGGGCTAATGTCATGAACCATGCAGCCTGATGGTCAGCATCGTACTGAGCAAGTTCAGTAGCATTCAAAGCTTCATCAGTTTGTAGTCTGATAATCCCTGTTGAGTCAGCAAGAGATATCATTTTGTATGGACCATCTTGAATGGATTTAAGCATGAGATCTGCAGTTGGACGATCTGTGAGCCATTATAGAAATCTCCGTTTCCAAACAATATACGTTCCTGGTAGCAACATTGGAGGCCTTGATTCATTGCCAAAGAGCAGAACATGGCGAATGAGGGAGCTTTGACTTTGTTGTTGATGATACTGTTGCTAATGAGAATATTGGTGAGGAAGGTAGTTGGAAGAAGGTACTGTTGCTGATGACTGTTGCTGATGACTGTTGCTGATGAGAATATTTGTGAGGAAGGTAGTTGGAAGAAGGTGATTGAGACGTTGTAGATGACATTGCTCTCCCCCTTGATTGTTGCGATGTAATCGAAAAAATCAAGCAAAATGTCACACGCAAGGTCGAAATAGTGAATTCAGATTTTCCCTCCAAAAATTATTTGAAAAAATTTTCTTTCCCAAAATTTGAAAATCACTATGAAATGCAATTATAAGGTTGCAAGAAAAATTTGAGTTTCAAAAATTTTGCCGCCAAATTTCACCGAAAAAATTTGAATTTTAGCCTAAAAATTTGAATTTTTGGCCAAAATTTTCAACGTTATACCAAAATTTAAATTTCGCGTAAAAATTGAACGTTTAGTCTCTGGTAAAAATTGAACGTTTAGTCTCTGGTAAAAATTTGAATTTTGGCCTAAATTTTTTTTTTAATTATTTTTTATTTTTTTATTTTTTTTTTGAAATCAAGAAGAGAAAGATAAGGAAAAACTTAGGTAAGTGATTATGTTAAAACTTGGATCGATAAAGATAAATAAGGTTGTAATTAGATTGGAAAAATTTGATATCAAACTCGGTATGTAAAGATGTTGTTTCAAACTCGGTATGGTCAATTAATCTTCAAACTCGGTATGTTCACTTAGTCTTCAAACTCGGTATGTAAAGATTTATCTTCAAACTCGGTATGGTCAATTTGTCTTCAAACTCGGTATGTTCACTTTAGTTTCAAACTCGATAAGTTTTATCAAGATTCCTAACTCGATAAGTTCTAGTAAGTTACTCAAACTCGGTAAGTAAATATGTTGTCTAACTCGGTAAGATCTTGGAATTCCTAACTCGGTAGATAGACTAGAGTTGGGCAGAGTTTCCCCTTAGTTAAAGTCACAACACGCCTAACTCGATAAACGATTAGGAAATGAAGGCTAACTCGCCAAGATATCAAACTCGATAAATGAAAATTAACACCTAACTCGATAGGACTATGAAACCAAACTCGATAAGTTAAAAATTAACCCCTAACTCGCTAAGAATATGACACCTAACTCGATAAGTTAAACATTAACCCCTAACTCGAAGAATTGACCAATCCTAACTCGAAAACTCAGGCGATGAACAGTACCATTATACCACATATACACAACAAAACCAAGTTTTTACTACCAAATCAAACCTAAATCAACCTATATTATCCCTTGGCGAATGATACCACTTGTTAGGTCATGATTTTAATAACATAATCACTTAGAGATCTAGAGAGAGAAAGAGAGTAGAGAGAGAGAGTGGAAGGAACCCTTAAGAATTGAATGAAAGAAAATGAAATTACAAGGAGAACCAACCAACCTCAAAATGAGGTTATACATAGCTATTTATAGGTAAGGATTAGGGCTTCTCTAAACTTAGACAATATGACATACTTAGCCCTTAGACTTTATCCAAACCTATAAACCAAGCATAAAACTTACAAAACTTATAAAATAACTAACGTTATAACTAAGTAATGCAACCTATACCAAAAACTCAATGACCGACACTTGAAATAATAAAGTCTATTCCCAACAAGGGGCCTGGAGTCATCATACTTAGCCAATTTGTCAGGGGAGGAAGATTCTGGTGCATTTTCTTCTTGAGCAACAGGAGACATAGGAGATTGTTCAGTTGTTGTTGCCTCAGTCTCCATATCATCACCAGCTTCATAGAAATCTTCCTCACTAACCTTGCTATCATCATCATCAGAGTCAAGAACAGCCTGAAAGGTAGCAATTGAGTCTATCTGCAAAAATGTGTTAGCCGGCTCCTCTTCATAGGAAGACTCGCCTTGGTTGTGGTCGCTCCCTGACCCATCTAATCCAACAGACTGGGTTTTGTCTGTCTGGTCCTTAGAGTCAGTTTGCGAAGTATGGGCAACTCCATGAGGGGGTGTAGGTTCCATATCAGCGGGTGGTTTTAATCCCTCTGAGTCTTTGTCCCCTATGACTCCTTCAGACACTAACGGGTGTGCTTCAGTGTCATCATTAGAAATCAATGAAATGTTGAGGCCCCCCGTTCCAACAGGCTGGTGCTGTCCTGTCGAAGATTTAGGGGCCGCCACTCCCTGAGACTCTAGTTGTGATGTACCAGAGATGTTAGCAGGAAAAGTGGAAGGCGCTCCCCTACCAACGGGTTGTATGTTTCCCTTTGGATATTTGGGAGTAGTCGTGTGGACCAAGGACACTGACTGTGATTTGTCAGTGACCTTCGTTGTCCCTGGGGGTGGTGGAGCCTGGTCATGGGTGGCTGTTTTAGGTTTAGGTCTTTTTTTAGGCTTAGAAGCCTGTGTCCCTGAAGCCTTAGGGCTATGTGCCTTTGGTTTGGTCTTTGGCACAGTCTGAGACTTCCCTGTCCTCTTAGGAGGGGAAGGTGGGTACATTGAGTCCCTCCGGTTGTTTATGGCAACCATATGAGCTGTCAATTCTATGTTGGAGACTGAGGATGGGTCTTTTGAAAAATTTGAAGAACTCAGGATGGCTGGTAAAGAACTTAAGTGTTCATCCTGAGTGTAGTCACAACCCAGTAACCTTTGAAGAGCACATGAGATAAACCTAGGATACGACACATAGTGTAGCCTATTTTTATTCAATAGCTTAGTTACAAGATCACCATAAATGATCTCTCCAATGTCGACAGTGACCCCGTTCATTAGGAAATGAGCGATCATCATCTGAACAGAGTTAATCTGCTCAGTGGATGAATGGTTCCCACCGAGAACCTGAATCACAAAAGTGAACAGGATCTTCCAAGCCATGGGAAAAGAGCTCTTGGTGACAGGGGACTTGTCCAAATATTTTGGATCCAAAGCAATTTTCTCTAACCCTGATTTAACATTATTTGGGTCAGGGTGTGCAACATATTTTCCATTGTTATAATCAAGTCCTGTTGCTGAGCAAAAAGTTTTGAAATCCAGGACAAATTTTCTTTTCCCATTTAAAACAGAGAAGCTGATGAGAAATTCCTTAAGGGGCGTGAGTTCGTTCTCATCAGCACTGGGTGTCGGGTCATGGGCCTGAGCAGTACACCAGAACTCCCTGAGGAGGTGATGAAACTGAAAGTAGGGTGTTGAGGTGAAGGCAGTTTTCAAAGGACAATTAAACAAAAACTTCATTATTTCCTTGTAGGTAGGGACATTGTTTGGGTGATTAAAATTGCCTACAACATTGTTTGTTTTGAATTGCACATCAGCCAGAGTCATTTTTGCCCATTGAGGTGCAACCCTGATTCCTTGGTCTTCTGCCATCTTTAAGTCAAAGAAAATTTTTAAAAATTTTCTGTTCGTGAAATGGGTGATATTGTTATCAAGATGTTTTCACACAGGAAGGATTTCTTGTTGCAAAGATTCTTGACCAAGAAAAGAAGTTTTCAAAAGTTTTTGTTATTTTGTTTTGAAAAAATTACACACAACTTTGCAATGGAGAAATTTTTGCAGAGCTTCTTTAAGAAATTTTTGTGTGTGTGTTTTGTGAGTTTGGAAAGGGGTATTTATAGAGGGTGAGGAATACCATTGGTCCGAAATTTTGAAAATCAAAATGAATAACCATTTTGGGATCCGCATTAAATGCCACCACTCCACATACCCAAGTTTTTCACAACTGTCGAGGTACACAGTGCAAAGAGCCTGCACAAAATGCACTTTTGCAGACATGATGTCACAAAAATATCAAGGGATATTATTTGTGAGGGAAGACATTAAATGCCTAGTGGGATGTTGATGTGTAAGTGGGGGCTCAAGGTGTGGATGCCAGTAAGGCTGAGACATATATTCCTATATTAAATAGAGAATTCAGTTACCAACCTAGGACATTTACTAACTAGATACTTGAAGCATTTAGTTATGCATTGAATTGCATTAGTATAATGTCCTGAGCCCCCTTAATGAGAATTCATTCAGTGTAAATTGTTTTTGGTAGGGAGATCAGTGAGTTAAAATCTCAAAGTGAGCTCCCTGCGAATGATTTTGGTGATGTTGTAGAGTTTTACTGAGGAAGGTTGATTATCAGGGGATAAGAATATACACCATGTATGATATCTTAATCAGTGATCTGATTATCAATATCTAGCGTGCCTAGTTCTGTTTTCAGCCTGGTGAAAGTAGGTTCATCCAAGGGTTTTGTGAAGATATCAGCTAGCTGATACTTAGTGGGAATGAAGTGTAATTCAATATCACCTTTCATGATGTGATCCCTGATAAAATGATACCTGATATCAATGGGTTTTGTTCTTTGATGAAGCACAGGGTTGTTTGAAATGGCAATAGCACTTGTGTTATCACAAAAGATGGGTACCATTTTGTAATGAATACCATAGTCACTGAGCTGACTTTTCATCCATAGTACATTTGCACAACAACCTGCAGCAGCAAGATATTCAGCTTCTGCTGAGGACATTGAAACAGATTGTTGCTTTTTAGCACTCCAACAGACTAACTTTCCTCCAAGAAATTGACAGGAGCCTGAAGTACTCTTTCTATCCATGTTGCATCCTGCATAATCAGAGTCTGAGTATTCTTTGAGATCAAACCCTGAACATTTAGGATAGTAGAGTCCAAGACTGGAAGTGCCCTCAAGATATCTCAGTATCCTTTTGACAGCAGTGAGATGAGATTCTTTTGGATCAGACTGGTATCTTGCACACAAGCACACTGAGAATTGAATATCAGGCCTTGAGGCAAGAAGATACATCAGTGACCCAATCATGCCTCTGTATAGAGTAGGATTAACTAATTTTCCAGCAAGGTCAGGTCCTAGATTGTTATGAGGTACCATTGGAGTTTTCACTGAGGCACAGTCACTGAGGTCATACTTTTTGAGTAGGTTCCTAGTATACTTTTCTTGACTGATGGAATTTCCTTTCTCAGTTTGTTTGATTTATAGTCCAAGAAAATAAGTGAGTTCTCCCATCATACTCATTTCAAACTTCTTTGTCATCAGTTTTTCAAAATGCTTACAAAGTTTGTAGATTGTTGAGCCAAATATGATGTCATCCACATATACTTAGACTAAAATCACATCTTCTTTTGTCCTATAGGTGAACAATGTATTGTCAATTTTACCTCTGACAAACTTGTTTTGTATCAGGAAGGCTGAAAGAGTTTCATACCATGCCCTGGGAGCTTGTTTTAGTCCATAAAGGGCTTTGTTAAGCTTGTAGACATGGTTGGGAAACTCACCACTTTCAAAGCCAGGTGGTTGTTGCACATATACATCTTCTTTAATGGTACCATTTAGGAATGCACTTTATACATCCATTTGGTAGACTTTAAAGTTCATGTATGTTGCATATGCAAGGAAGATCCTGATGGCTTCCATTCTAGCAGCAGGTGCAAAGGTTTCCTCATAGTCAATACCTTCTTGTTGATTATATCCTTTTGCAACAAGTCTTGCCTTGTTTTTGACTACTGTTCCTGTCTCATCCGTTTTAATTTTGAAGACCCATTTCATTCCAATGATTAACACTCCCTGATTCCTGTCTCATCCGTTTTAATTTTGAAGACCCATTTCATTCCAATGATTAACACTCCCTGAGGACATTCAACTAAGGTCATGAAATCATTTCTGTCAAATTGTTCTAACTTATCTCTCATGGCCTGAACCCAACTCTCATATTTAAAGGCTTCTTTAACATTTTTAGGCTCTATTTCTGAGAGAAAATCAACATAGAGACATACATTGGCTGAAGCTGCCTTGAGTTTGGCAGCCATGCTCCTTGTAAGCATACCTTCAGAGGGTTCACCTATGATGTTAACAAGTTCTATTACTTTGGACTTGGTCCAGCTATCCTGAGGTCTTGGATAGGAATTGGAACTTGTAGAGGCCTGATGTATACATGGAGTGGGGTCTAATATGGGTGCCTGAGGTACTTCAAGATTGAGATTTTCAGCAGCCTTAGTATGTTTAGCTTGATTTGTGGTATTCTGAACAATAGGTTCAGTGGTGGTAGTCTCATTGGAGACTTGTTGAGTTTCAATGAACTCACTGATAGTTGGTTGAGGTAGGTTGTGTGGGTTGATTTAGTATGAGACATCTGCATCAGCTTGGTATTGTGTGGAAAGGTTACTTTCAGGGTGAAACACATCAGGAGGATATCTTGATGAGTCATCAATACCAATTTCCTCTACTGTAGAATTTGAAAATCTAACAGCTTCAGTACTCTCATCAAAGGTGAAGCAACCCGTAAATTTTCATAAGGCAAAATGACTATTTTACCCTTTGACTTTGACTTTGACTTTTGACTATTTGACTATTTGACTTTTACCGTAATGTAAAAGCAATTACTACAACCGGTAGTTAACCGGTAGCTACCCAAGTTAAATAATTCACTCAACTTTGAATTATTACTCTCTGAACACTTTCGTTCGCCTTTGTCTATTTAACGAGATGATATCTCGCAAAACGTAAAAATCGCACACAACGCGTACCGGCACAACAATAAATTCAACAAGAAAATTGAATTGATTATGATTTTCTTAAAGTCATAATATTACTTTTAAAATTAATTACTTTTATAAGTAATTATGAAAGTTTAATGGTGTAAACTTTCCTCGCGACCAACATAAGACTAGGATGAGTCTATATGTTGAAAATACTCAAATCTCACCAATAGTCATATTTTATATGAACTATTGTCATTTGGTCATTTTTACTTGAGCATTTTATTTCTTACGTAATACGCGTGCTCAAACCTACGTTATTAGGTTTTAACAACGTATACGCACTCCGTTAAACTTGTCACACCTTTAATATACTAAGTTGAAGTATATTGATAAGTTTTAACAGTTTTATAAGTATTACATTTTTATGTTGCCCGGTTTTAAGTTTTAGGAGTTAAGAGCATAACATTAGTAATTACCGGGATTAAACTGTACTCTCTAATTAGTAAATTATTAATAAAACACAATATAAGTATATAAATTTCACTTTGTATTCCCTTGAGCCACGCCATACAACACATATCCTTGTGAGATTAAAAGAGATTACAGGTTTAACTTCATTTTATAATTCATTTAACTAAGTATGATATTGTTTTATTCAAGCTAATGAGATAGATCAAATTGTCCACCTCTTTGTCCCTCACTCTCAAACTGTACAACGCAAAGCACCACAATCAATTCATCATATGACTTTTGTAAAATAAATCTAGTGAAATTAGTAAAGGTTTAGTAGTTCACTAGTTACTTGATTCTTTTGATAGCAAGATATCTTCCATCTCAAGGGCTTGATCAAGGTATTTAGGGGCTGAATAAAAAGGGTTATTACAAAGAGAAATAAAAAGGTGTACAAAACGTGGGTTGAAGATTGGAAGACAAGGTCCAAGTGTTGAATTGTTGATTACAAGGCTGAATTAGAAGGCTTAGTACAAGGGTTCTCTAAGGCTATAGCAAGTTTGAAGACAAAGTTAGAGATTAAAAGGGGTTTAGGCTTGATTGTTCTTGTAACCACTCAATCTGATCCTTGGAGCCACTAGATGTAACTAGTGATTTTGTTAACTGTTGACACAAAATCATGAACCATGGATTTGAATGACCTTAAGAAGCCAATAAAGGATGCTAAAACTAGAACTTGAGCTTTTGAATCACTTAAAAAGGGCTTATGGTTAAAAAGTTATGTTTAAGCAAAACTTACTAGAAGATATTTGGTGTTGAAGCAAAAAGGGTTCTAATACGATTTTAAATCACGGTTTTGACCCTTTTATGGTCCGAACCAGCGAAAGTATAAACCATGAAAGTTGCTCAGAATGATGTTTTATAAAAAAAACTCGCGTGCACGTAAGCAGAAAGTGAACAACAAAGGCTACGAATTGCAAAACCCAACTGGACCTGTTTAGACCATAAAAACAGCCATGACTCAAGAGTTTTTATGGTGTTTTGAGCTCTTGGGGCCGAGACACAGCCAAGGCTAAGTCAAGGCTGTTGTCTCAACGCCTTCTAAGCCGAGATATAGCAACGGCTATGGTCTTGGTTGATGTCTTAAGGTTATATATCTAGCCGCGTGAATAGTTTGGGAGTTGATGACCCGAAACTTACTATTGAGACTTGATCATTTGAATGACTTATTTTCTTGACCGTATCACATATATCATTACCACAAAGTCTGTATTTGATCCGCGAGATTTTATTAACTAATATGGTATATAAAGATCATTTTGAACACTTTACACTATTATAAAGTGCCATTAACTTATTTACAAATATTACTTCATATCGAATTAGTAACATTTACACTTGAAGAATGTTACACTAAATCATTACACGACACCACAACCAATAGTCTTTGACGAAACACGACAAATGCTTTTATATAACATTTGTCTCGTCAATTACTTTTACTTATAAATGATAAGTACTACTACACTAGGGAATTTCATAATCATAAGAGGCCTCTTCGGGGTGTCGTATCGACAAGTTGTGGATTTACGAATTAAAGTGTCCTGGCTCCTCATACGTTCACTGCATGACCTCTAGATTTTGATAGCCCGAATAGTAGTATGAAGTTATTTATAAAAGGCTAATAGCTAAACCACATTTTAAGGATGCTTTACTCATTTAAACAACATAAGACATATGTACAACATCATAATCAAGTCAATGACTTTACATATACTTGTACACTCATGTTGTGCATTATACTAAGACGCGATCACTATACTCTCGTAGGTTATCATTAAAGATCGTGGTCTTGCCATACACTATCTGATGTATTAAACTACTATTGATTACTAAGGTGAGTTCATAGCCCCTACTTTTGTTTAACTGTTTTATAAACTACATGGGGGAGATACATGCTACTGTTTTTATTATTATGGACAATGACTTGTAAATTGAATGCTAGCCTTGATTGTATTATTGCATGCATGTCTAAGTTGTTTATGCCAAAAGTCCCCTTATCATGGACCACTAATCACTTGTTGTCGCAAGTGAGCGCAAATATTGTGGATAGGCCTATCGGGATTGACGAATCCCGTTTGTGTTAATCATACAGTGGATATCACAAACGCACTATATTTGAATTCCTAGGTATACGACATAGTACCTACTCGGGGCAATTGTTTAATAAATATATCGTACGGTAATATATATATATACAGTCAGTCGTGCGTGCCATGAGCTTAGAGCAATAATAACTATCAGGATGATAATTGCGCACATTGCAATTATACTATGAACTTTATTGTCCACTACTGTATTATAAACCTATGAATTCACTCAACCTTTGTGTTGACTTTTTAGCATGTATTCTCAGGTACGAAAGGAATTAGCTGGCATGTGAAGGCGCACGGAAAACATTTTGTAGACAATGCATATTATCATTTGAAAAACTTTACAACTTTTATGTTGTACATTTTGTAAACTTGTGGGACCTCTGTAAACTCTGATAATTTATATCGAATGATAATTTATTTCAAAACGTCCCATTTAGAGTCGTTTTCTGTAATTTGCGCTGTGAACTATGAAGTAATACCCCAGTGACACAATCTTCCGCTGCGATAATTTTGGGGGTGTTACAGATTGGTATAAGAGCTACAGTTATAGAGAACCAGGTTGCATTTAAACCTAGACTATAATTGCTCTTTACCCACTTTACTGATTGTTGTCTTTTACATTCCGTGCGTCATGCCTACTCCTCAACACAATACTATACTATTTGTATACAAACTGTTTATATGAACGATTGACTAAACATGACTGCGTATGTCTACTTGAAGGCATTATGGCACAACCATATTTTCTTGATCATACACAATTTATTGTGATCTACGAAATTTTCTCATGACATTGTAGTAGATACAATGGTCATACTTATATCTCAGACATCGTGAGATACACAATAGACTTAGATATATTTCAGACATCGTGAGATACACAACTTGCTTATTCATATATCTCAGACGTAGTGAGATACACAAATTGCTTATTCACATATCTCAAACATTGTGAGATACACAACTTGCTTGTTCACATATCTCAAACATTGTGAGATACATAACTTGTTTGTTCACATATCTCAGACATTATGAGATGCACAACTTGTTTATTCATATACCTCAGGCATCGTGAGATATCCAATTGATTTAGATATTTCGCAAACATTGAGAGACACATAATAGTCTTATCTATTTCTCAGACATTGAGAGACACATAATAGTCTTATCTATTTCTCGTATATTGTGAGGTACACAATGGTCTTATATATTTCTCCAAAATTGAGAGTTTCACAATGGTCTCTGGTATTTCTCAAACATTGTGAGAAAACTATTTCACAACTATGAACTCATCAACTCTTTTGAATGCTATGTTGATTTTCTCTGATTGTGTTACTCCTTGTCACCGAGGATGAGTGTGAACATTCATTCCATCCTATTGGAACACCTACGACATCTCGTGATACACCGCCTTGTAACTCATCAGTTAAGTATGAGTGTTGTGTCGGGAATTCTTAAGTAGGATGATTTGGAATATCTTTATTTAAATAAATTGGGATGCCTTTTTATTTAAATAAAGAAATTATAAATCGCCGAACCATAAGTTTATATTTCTTTATTTACATTGTTTGGTACGCCTCTCTATGTAAATAATGAATTATAAATGAGTGGGCTTATTTGTATCCGATATGACATGAGTATAAACTCGAACTTGAGAATCACCAGTATTTTACCATTTAACAAAAATCTTAAGAACTCATTTGGACTCTCTGAGTTCATTCTTAAGTTATCACTTTTGCTGTTACAAATCTTTACAATCATGAGCTAATTATTGAGTTAACAGACTTGTTACACTCGTGAACTAACGAACTTGGTTCAATCTTGAACTAACAGAATGAGTACGATATTCCACTTACTTACTTGGGAACATAAGATGCCTACTCTACTTAGGTGCGTGGACACCTACACATAAGCTTTCTCACGAGCTCCTCCAATTTGTTGGCCTTTATTCTGGAGACATTGTTTCTTGAAATGTCCTCACTTCCACATTCCATGACCGTTTGGATCCTTGAGCAGACCAAGCTCACATAACTTGATCCACTGGACTACGAGATATCTGGATTTTTACATCCAGTGTGAATCGATCAAACGCAGTTACGTTTCCTTGAATACTAAATGGAAGTTCTCAGAGGAATTTTTTCCCCTAAATTCTTATTGGTTGAGACCATCATTGGGCATACTACTGCTAACTCTTGAAAACGACGAATATAAGTTGTGATATCAACACCACTAACTGCAAGAAAACTTCACATCCATTTATTACACCTCATTCTGAGGGTAGTACTTCTTGATTAATAACTTTTTCAACATAATTAAATCAATTTTGTAAGCATTCTCAATACTAATGGATTGAGCAACAACATTCCACCATGATAAAGCATCATCCGGAGGTATGCTTGTGGCATGTTTGAATTTGCAGTCTTCAGCACATCTGCTAATTAGAAACACCGACTCTGTACTCTCAAACTAACAAGCCAAACCAATGCTTTTGAAATTTCTGAGCTTGCAGCTCATGAAATCCTTGCAAAGCAACCATTAACTACTGGTACAAAATTCACTCCTGTGGTGCCTTCATCTGGCCCCGAACATTTAGTCCTCTAGTACCTTCAGCTGGCGGTGCCATATCTGGCCCTCCAGGCCCTGCAACATTTAGCCACCAGGTGAATCATAATATTAATCAGAGCACTGTTGCTCACCCATCAAAACTTCAAAAGGGTCCTAATTTCACTTGGGAGCATGAGATTATAATTCATCAAATATACCTACACCTTTACCCATACATCTCAATATTGGACTATTCAAGATCCTAATTAGGGTTGGTCCGGTACCTTGAAGACTTGAACTATCACCTAAAATTAGTAGTATACCGACGTCTTTCAGTTGTGCAATCAGAAGAAGTGTCATGTTGACAAGACACTTACTATTTCTCTGGAAAAGATCTAGATTAACGAAGAACCTATTATCAAAGTTCTTCTAAACGACTTAAGTAAAGTAGCATTCCTATTATCAAAGTTCTTCTAAACTCTAGCAAGGACTTGAACTTAAGTGAGAGCGTGAAGACCAGATGTGTCGTAATTCCTCCCATCCCTTCTCAAACACACCGTTAGCATATAACACTCACTAAACTTCGAGATGAACTTCCCTTACAGAAGTACCCCCACCTTTTCTCGGGCACATCATCAACTCATAACACAAACTAAATCATGAGGACATGATTTCCGTAATTGGTGGAGGCTGTAGCAACCCGTAAATTTTCATAAGGCAAAATGACTATTTTACCCTTTGACTTTGACTTTGACTTTTGACTATTTGACTATTTGACTTTTACCGTAATGTAAAAGCAATTACTACAACCGGTAGTTAACCGGTAGCTACCCAAGTTAAATAATTCACTCAACTTTGAATTATTACTCTCTGAACACTTTCGTTCGCCTTTGTCTATTTAACGAGATGATATCTCGCAAAACGTAAAAATCGCACACAACGCGTACCGGCACAACAATAAATTCAACAAGAAAATTGAATTGATTATGATTTTCTTAAAGTCATATAATATTACTTTTAATATTAATTACTTTTATAAGTAATTATGAAAGTTTAATCGTGTAAACTTTCCTCGCGACCAACATAAGACTAGGATGAGTCTATATGTTGAAAATACTCAAATCTCACCAATAGTCATATTTTATATGAACTATTGTCATTTGGTCATTTTTACTTGAGCATTTTATTTCTTACGTAATACGCGTTCTCAAACCTACGTTATTAGGTTTTAACAACGTATACGCACTCCGTTAAACTTGTCACACCTTTAATATACTAAGTTGAAGTATATTGATAAGTTTTAACAGTTTTATAAGTATTACATTTTTATGTTGCCCGGTTTTAAGTTTTAGGAGTTAAGAGCATAACATTAGTAATTACCGGGATTAAACTGTACCTTCTAATTAGTAAATTATTAATAAAACACAAGATAAGTATAAAAATTTCACTTTGTATTCCCTTGAGCCACGCCATACAACACATGTCCTTGTGAGATTAAAAGAGATTACAGGTGTAACTTCATTTTATAATTCATTTAACTAAGTATGATATTGTTTTATTCATGCTAATGAGATAGATCAAATTGTCCACCTCTTTGTCCCTCACTCTCAAACCGTACAACGCAAAGCACCACAATCAATTCATCATATGTATTTTGTAAAATAAATCTAGTGAAATTAGTAAAGGTTTAGTAGTTCACTAGTTACTTGGTTCTTTTGATAGCAAGATATCTTCCATCTCTAGGGTTTGATCAAGGTATTTAAGGTCTGCATAAAAAGGGTTATTACAAAGAGAAAAAAAAAGGTGTACAAAACTTGGGTTGAAGATTGGAAGACAAGGTCCAAGTGTTGAATTGTTGATTACAAGGGTTCTCTAAGGCTATAGAAAGTTTGAAGACAAAGTTGGAGATTAAAAGGGGTTTAGGCTTGATTGTTCTTGTAACCACTCAATCTGATCCTTGTAAGAATTTATTTGTTTTTCATGTCATTCAATATGGTTGTAATAAGTTTATAATCTTTTGATGATGTATAAGTGGTACATGTAACATGACATGGTATGATGTTGTACATAACTTGAAACATGAGCTAAAAGTTGCTAGAGACCTTTTTGGAGCCACTAGATTTAACTTGTGATTTTGTTAAGTGTTGACACAAAATCATGAACCATGGACTTGAATGACCTTAAGAAGCCAATAAAGGATGCTGAAACTAGAACTTGAGCTTTTGAATCACTTAAAAAGGGCTTATGGTTAAAAAGTTATGTTTAAGCAAAAATTACTAGAAGATATTTGGTGATGAAGCAAAAAGGGTTCTGATACGATTTTAAGTCATGGTTTTGACCCTTTTCTGGTCCGAACCAGCGAAAGTATAAAACATGAAAGTTGCTCAGAATGATGTTTTATACAAAAACTCTAGAGCACGTAAGCAGAAAGTGAACAACAAAGGCTACGAACTGCAAAACCCAACTGGACCTGTTTAGACCATAAAAACAGCCATGACTCAAGAGTTTTTATGGTGTTTTAAACACTTGGGGCCGAGACACAGCCAAGGTGATAGAGTCTTTTCGTAGTATATAATTATTCCGAAGAAATACTCATGAAAGTATTTCCCGGGTCGTTTTCCCAACGAAGGTAGAATGGAATCTTGAATAGTCGAGTCGCAAAATCGAGTAGTGAAAAATGGTAAAGTGAAAAATATGATTTTTGAATTCAAATTAAGATAAGAAATAGTGAAATAACCAGAATGTACAAGCTATATATGCACAGATTTTAAAAACGTGAAAACGGAAATGCACACGTAAAATTTAAACGTAACGTACGAAATAAAACGCGACTTTTATTCGAAAAACGATCATACAAATGTGAAACAATTTTCTAAAAATATTAAACTAATAAAAAGAATTTTAAGAAAAAGAAAAATATTTTTTTTGGCTTTTTATTTATTTTCTATGATTTTATTTTGATTTTTGGTATTTAAAAATGAATTAAAAATAAAGAAAAATAGAAAAATAAAATGGAAAAATGAAAATTTTAATTCTAAAAATCTAAAATAATATAAAAGAATTTCTAAAAATATTTTTGTATTTTTCAAAGCTTTTTCTGATTTTTATGGATTTTTGGTAATTAAAAATGACTTAAAAATGATTTATAAGGAAGAAATATTAGGAAAAATAGTAAAATAACTTGGAAAAATCTGGAAAAATTTCAGAAAATCAAAAATAATATGGAAATGTTGTAGAAAAATTTTGGATGAAAAATAATAAGCAGAAGTGCTTATTCAAGCCAACACAGCTTATGGCAAGTGCTTATTAATAAGCACTTGCCACAAAACTTAACCAAACTTGAAACACATAAGTATTATACTATATTTAGCTTAAAGAAGCTCAGAAATGATGAGTGATAAGCACAAAAATACTGAATGCAAGCTAAAACAGTCCAAATAAGCAAATGAAAAGCAAAATCCAACACAGAATAAGCCAGGAATGAAACAGACCATGCACAATACTAAAATAACCACCAATTATCACAAGTAACTCAATGGAACACAGATACAAGCTTAATATAGCTCAAGCAGACCTATGCAATGACAAAAAATATGCAATAAGCTCTATACTACCAGGCCTGAATAAGCTATCCTAATAAGCTCTAAACAAGAAAATTAAGGGGGCAATTTAATCACTATACTACTGAGTTTAACAAATCCTAAAAGCTCAAACAGAAACCATCTATAACTACTCTAAATGGTGCCAAGTAAGGCCACCAAAACCTGTGGTGCAGGGGAGATTAAAGCTCAAACAGTCAAGTTCCAACCACTATTCTAATAAGCTAAAAAGATCTAAATCTAAATTTTCTAATTGATTAAAATAAACAAGATACTAAAGTCTACAAATCAACAAGCCAAATCTATATCCAACTAAAAATGAAACCTAGGTCTGCTTATGAAAGTGTGAGCAAAAACTGAGTAGTGACTAACTTTGACTTTTGAATTACACTAAGGCTTTGACTAATTTGGATTTCAACAGCTGAATGCTACTCTAATGTATGTAATTAAGCTATGATAAAACTATTTTATGCTACTATGATCAACTATGCAAATACCACTTCAAAATTACTGACTGAATTCTACTAAACCTAACAGTATACTAATTACAAATCTAACTTTGACTATATTATTGATAATTCCTACTATTTTAATGCCTAAAAGTCTAATACTAAACTAATGTGAACTACTGGTTATGATTATACTTAACTACAACAACAACTTATTTCAGTTATCAACTCATCCAAACACCCCCTTATGTAACAGATTCACTAGATTTAATGTAATTAACAACTAAGCACCAATTAAATGATCCAAAAAACTTTGTAAACTCTAATTACTACTAAATCAGCATGCTACAACAGTCAATTCAGACAACAACTCATAATATAAAATCCACAAAATAACAGATGCAAAATCTAACTAAGCAACATAGAATCAAGCTAAACAAATGATCAAATGATACAAACCAAATCAACCTCAGCAGTTACTTCACTACAACAATACTGAATCAAATAACAAGCAGTTACTAAACTATACTAAAATCTAAACAGATACAATTAACTAGAACTAAAAATAAGAAGATTACCAAAACTTTTCTCCCTCAGCTAAATGGAGGGAGTTCCCTTTGCTTGCCTGTCTTTTGACAGGCTGAGTGCTTCCAATTCCCACTCAACTTGTCCAATTCACCACCAATCTCAGTAGTTGACCAAAGTTTGACCAAAGAGCTTATGAACAATTGAACTGCAATTACAATCTATCCAAAGCTAAATTGCTAGAATAAGTTTCAAACTATTTTGAATCAACTCATTTGAGAACTAACTTCAAATCAAAAACTATTTTTATACCATTTTCTGTTTTTTTCTAATTTCTTTATAAAACTATGATTGAAATAAATTTGAATTGAAAACTTAAGTAAATTTGAAATAAAACAAGATATTAAGATTGTAATAAGAAATGGACATTAAGCATAAACAAGCTAAATTGATTAAAGCTAAAAAGTTAATTTCATTGATATAAAAAGAAATTACATCAAAGCTAAACTAATACAATCTAATGAAAATTTGGCAGAGCTTGGCTACTCCAAGACTCCACACCAATACAAGCTAATCTACATACTATTTATAGGTGAAGTGAGGGGTGAGCTCACGGATTGCCATGTTGGCAATCCGTGTGAGTTGTGTTTGTTTATAGCACTCCTGAGCCGTTTGATCTCTTCCAATCATATCCCATCAAGTATCAACCCTTGGATAATGAATTATGACGCGTCTCATTAAATAAGAGAATGCCACATGTCCCCCGTGTGCTTGTTTGATTCACTGACACCTCCCTGATACGTTCTGACAAGCTTCTAGATGCATTGGATTGTACTATTTTGCCCTTACTTGTGGTAATTTTGGTGTACGGGTAACTAGGGTTTATAGTGAATAGTAGTTTTCTGGGTTTAGGGGCTGAATTGGGGGAAAAGAGGGGGCGGGTAAAAGTATTTTTTATATGTTTGACTATGGTAAAGGGGTTGACCGAGGTATAAGTTGGGCTTGGATATTTTATTTATGAATTGGTTTTGGGCTTCTGATGATAAGTTTATGGATTGGATGTGGACCAGGCTTGTATCTTTGTATAATATCAGATTTTGTAATAAAATTACAAGGACCAATTATGTATTTATCTAAAAATCCAAGGGCTGATCATGTAATAATTCCATAGTAGGATCCAAGGGCTAATCTTGACAAGATACGATTCTTCAAGGATTATTTTTGACAATGCAAGCTCAAATATGAAAAATGCTTTCCCGGCTTCGGCTTTTTACGCTCTTTCCGTTCTCGTGCTCATGTTGTCGTTATTCCATGATTTTTGTCCTTTTATTGAATTTCAGTTCCTGCACATTCAAAAACACAAAAACACAACATATTTGGCATTCATGGTCGAGTTTTTGGTCGTTATGGTCCGGTATTTGGTAAAGAAAAGGTGTGTAAATTAATACATACCAAAATCCCCCCGACTAAGGTATTGCCGTATCCTCATGCAATGTGATCAATTCACGCTTTTGGGATAAATAATTTCAAAACTCTTTTTACTAACTTTGAAAAGTAGCAAGGAGGTTCGAAAGAAGTAATAAATCATTTATTCCCGAAAACGCTCCGTTTTCCAAAATTTTCCTTTTATTCCTTTATTCCACTTACATTTCCTATTTTTGTATTTTTCTATACTTCATTATTGTGACGGTTTATTGACCATACGGATAAAAATCGTCATCCTTGATTTTTCACGAGTCCCCAAACTAAGCATACAAACGAGATCATAGCTTATCTACAAATTAGATGCTAACACTACTCATAACAGTTACTTTTGGAAACTTCTTACTCCCATTTCCTAGGTTTTGTATCTCAATATTTTATTTTGTTGAGAAATGAATTGCTTCATATTTTCTCGTTTCAATAATTTTTAGTCCGATAGTAATACCTGTTGGGATCATACTTTTGTATTTTAGTCAAGTCTCGGTCATTACCTTTTGTAATAGGTTGCTTTGTTATTTATTCTACTTAGTTTATGTTATAAGGCTTATGAATGTAAGACCAATGGGCCTTAAAGCCCACGTCCAAATGAAAGGAGGGAGGAAGGGAGTGTTGCCCTACTCCTCCTCCTATAAATACTAAGCTTATGTAACTCTTTTAGTTGTTGGTTATTTGAATATCATAGTGAAACTATTGTTCTTACTTTTCTCACATTTCTCATAATCAACCAATCTCTTTTCTCATCTCATTTCTATCAATATCATACTTGTGTTTACATAAATGGTGACCTAACAAGTGGTATCATTCGCCTAATAGAGATTGAAGTGTACTTTCTTGTGTTTACGTGGGTTCTTGGTGCTTATTCTTCATCTTTTTGCATTTTTCTTTGTTTCTTTCACTCAAATCTTGAAGCTTGGACAAGTTTCAAGGTTGATATAGTGATTTGAAGCTTAGTTTTTGCATAAAGTTGTGATTTTTTAAGGTTTTTTAAGGTTTTATAGCTTCTTTGATATTGGAAAACTAGTTTTTGGTAGCAAAATCTTCAATAGTTAGTGTTTTCTAAGTATTGGTGAAGTTATTTGATCAAAAGTACCTTATTTCTAAGCAATTTTTCTTCAAAAATTTGAGTTTTTTTCAAGTTTCTGACCTGTTTACGCGTAACTTTTGAGTATAGTACTATTCAAAAGCTGTCAACAGTACTTTTTGTCCTTTCTACGAGTAACTTTTGGCTAAAACCCTTTTCTTACGAGTAACTTAGGTCAAAACCCTGTTCTTACGAGTAACTTTGGTCTTCTACGCCTAAAACCTACGAGTTGTCAATTTCTACGAGTAAGTTGTGATTCCTACGTTCAAGATTCTATGAGTAAGTTGTGATTCCTACGCAGTAGACAGATCCTACGCAGAAGTTGCCTCTACGCCTATGATTTACGAATAAGTCAATCTTACGCGTAAGTTTCTGATATCTACGCCTAACTTCATCCAAGGTTCTATCTTCGTTCTACGGTGACTCAGTAATTCCCTAGCTTGGATAAGTTAGTGGAATACTTCGACTTTGGATATCTTTCAAGCTTGGATAAGTTTGAAAGATTTGTTTGGTTGTTTAACCTTACGCATAAGTCTAAACTTACGCATAAGCCAAAGCTTACGCGTAAAGAGGAAACTTACGCATAAACTCTTTGTTTACGCCTAAACTACTCTTTACGCTTAACCTGAAAGTTTACGCGTAAGATTATTATTACGCGTAAGATTTCAACTTACCCCAGGGATTTTGGACTTGATCAAAGGAACGTGCATTTCAATCTTCTACAAAGATCCATTTCTACACAAGTGTTCAAAGATGTCTCAACCACCACATTACTATTTCTCAAATCCTCAGCAACAACATCAGCAGTATCAGCAACAACAATATCATCAGCAACAATCATATCAACAACCTTCACAGTCACACTTTCAACAACAACCGTTTAATCAACAACCACAATATCTCATGATGCAACAACATCAAATCATTCCTCAACAACAACCATATCAAATGTCCCAACAAAACACTCAGTATTCCTCCAAACAACCTCACTGGTTTGATAGAATGTGTGAAGTTATTACAACTCAACAATCCCGACATGAGGCAGGATCACTTGAAACACCTCCAATGCTAACACATGGGAACTATGTTCAATGGTCAAGTCGATTCTTACGATTTCTTGAACTAAAGAAACCTCATGGGAAATTCTTGAAACAAGTGATACTTGAAGGACCATTTGAGTGGCCAACAAGATTTGACGTTGGTGATCCAAATGCTGATCCTCCACATCCCCCTGGTGATAGACCTCTTCCAGAATCTGCACTCACAGAAGAACAGAAATTACATCGTGAAGCTGATGAGTACGCAATGGCTTATATACTTCAAGGAATACCTAATCCAATTTATCGAAGTGTCGATGCTCAGAAAACAGCCAAAGCTATGTGGGAACATGTTCATCTCCTTATGGAAGGCACTCAATTGAACAAAAATGATATGGAATCCAAACTCTACATGGAATACACAGACATCACAATTGAACCAGGAGAGTCACTTGAATCCTACTATCATCGTTTCACAAATGTGGTCAATGATCTGGAACGTCACAAAATCACAGTACCGAGGATAGCAGTGAACTCCAAATTCGTCGGTAGTCTTGGTCCAAATTGGCATAAATATGTGACATTTGTTCGTCAAACAAAAAATCTTCATGATGCTCCATATGGTTTGTTGTATGATTTTCTGAAACACCATGAACCTGAAGTTGAAAAAGATCGAGCTCTACGAGGAGGATACACACCAACACCAACACCAAATTCTTTGGCTCTCGTAGCTCAATCTCCCTATGCTCCACCACCAATGTCAAATCATGCATATGTTCAAGAGCAGAACTACTTCAGTTATCCACAGTCTTCTACCTCGAACCAAATGGTCCCTTATGACTCATCTCCACAGAATACTTCTACTCAACTTGTTCCAATGAACAACAATGATGCAGTGTATTATTCCAATTCCACTGAAGATGACGATGATGACTTTAATACTTTGAATCAGGGACTTGCTCTTATTGCTCGTGCTTTCAGAAAATTCTCCAACAAAACAAACAACCGTCAACGTTCGTCCTCTAACACAAGGAATCAAGCTGTTGTCAATGATGGAAGAGTGGAAATTCAGAATCGTAACTATGGTAGATCTGGTTCAGGAAGTTCTTAAGGAAATTTTGGGAATGGTCAGAGGTTTAATAACAATGGGGGGTTCAGGACCAACTCAGGGTCTTCTCAGCAAAGGTCTGAACCAGTTGCAACTAGGAACTCCAACTCAGGGAATGCAGTATGGTGCTACAATTGTAATGAACAAGGTCATATAGCGACACCATATCCCAAACCGAGAACTCGAGGCAGTAAGTTTCACAAGCAGGCATTACTCATGGCTCTTCAAGATGAAAAAGATGGACATTTCCCTGAACAAGATAACAACTTCATGGCAAATGTGTACAATGATGATGACATGGAAGATCTGGAAGCCAATGCAGCTGTGATGCTTATGGCCAACATGCAGGAACTTCAGTTTAATGATTCAGGTCCAGTGTATGACACTGACGGCTTGTCTCAGGTACATGACCAAAAAGCATGCCTAATACATGAAATAGCCTCACCCTCTGCTTCTGAATCAGATATGGCGCAAGTTGTTCCATCTACATCTTCTTCATCTTCTCAAATAGATGAACAAATAAGCACAGTTGTCATATTTGATGATGACACAGTTGTTTCATTTGATGATCCTATTGAGAATGATAAACATGATCATATAGAACAACATGAACCATCATTTGATCCAGACCCTAACCTAATATTGTTATCTAAACAACTGGATGCACATCAATTGCAAATCATAAAATGCAACGAGAAAAACAAAATTTTAAAAGAGAAAAATGCGTCACTTACAAGAGATATTGAGTGTTATTAAATTCAGCTTTCAAATCAGGAAGACAAGATTAAACATACAAAAAGTTTTGAAAAAGCTTTTCAAGATTCTTACAACAAAGAACAAGATCTTCAACGAAAAATGCAAGATTTAATTGAGTCAAACGGAAAGTTGATTTCAAAACTCGAAAGTGAAAAGTGTGAATTAAAAATGCAAGTTGAACGTCTTCAAACAGTACTTTCAAAAACAGAAACAGAATTGTCAAGTTGTAAAAAGGAGTTTTGTGAAAATAAAATACGGAAAAGGAAGTATATAGATGACTTACTCGGTGATATTGTTGATCTTGAAAAACAACTCAAAGAATTTCGTAACATTGTTTACAAACACGGGAACTCTGTCACAACAATTCAGAAATTTACTTTAAAACCGAGACCCGATAAAGGATTTGCACTTAGCGATTACAATTCAATATTTCTTCACACGGCATTCAAAGAAATTCCAAAAATTTACAGTATGGACCATTTGCTTGATAATACGATTGTGCGTGCTGTTGTTTTTGATACTGAAGAAGAAGAAGAACTTGAAGACGAGAGTCGATCTAAAATGAGTTACGTTCAATATTGGACACCATATGATTATTCAAAAGCTCCTCACATTTCTAAATCTTTTGTTACTCAAAAGGAATTACCTGAGAAATCATGGTTTGTCGAAGAATCATATGTTTCATCCTCTAATGTAGCCCCTGTCCAAACTGTAGCACAAATAAATGGTCCTTTACCATCATCCGGTGAAATTACACCTTTACAAAAAAGTTGTCGTGTCTTAAATTATTACAAAACTTTTATGGAAGACATCGAAATTTTGGAGGAAACAATTGCACGCAATTCTGAAATAAAAGTTGAAACTTTTCAGTCCGCTTACGAGCGAGAAAAGAGAGATATTTTTCAAAAACAAATGTTGCCAATTGTCAAACACCTCCGTCTCTGTGCTACACGTTGGGATCAGGAACTTCAAAGCGAGGTCAAAAATATGATAAACGTTTTCAATTCTACTGAAAATGAGATTTTGGTTCAAAAGCAAAGAAATAGAGTTTTAAAAAATGATGCTGATCGACTCTTGGAACAAGTTCTCAATGCTGATATTTTGTCTGTTATCATGAATGATCTCTATAAATCTGGTACTTCTATGCTTATGGATGATCTTTGTGTTGATAATAACTTGTTGAATGAGGAAATTGAGACACTCAAATAGGAAAATGATAAGTTGAGAATTACAAATGATGATGTGACAAAACAGTTTTCAAAAGAAATTTGTCTACTCAAACAAAGGCTTGAATGGTGTCAAGCTCAAAGTCTTGAAAGGGAATTGAAACTTCAAAATCAAAATATTTCAAACTCTTGTCAACTCTGCAAAAACAATGAGTCTTTCAAAAGTCTGTGTCTCAAATACGAGAAAGAAATTGCGGATTTAAAAATTGAAAACGCCGACTGGCAACAAAACCGCGATGACATCAGATATTGCAATGGTTTACTTGAGTCTGAAATTCAGGATAAAAGTCACATCATCATCGATTTGAAAGAGAAAATTAAGCTAATTCAAAAAGGAAAGATGGTTGACACCGCGGTGATAGCACCAGGAATGTATCAATTAGACAAAACTGCTAAAGAAAATGTCATTCAAAACACTAGTGTTGATAACTCCACTTCTACAGGACTAGTCTCCACTAGTAGCGTTAGCAGACCCAAGCGTAAAAGTAAAAAGAAGAATAGGCTCTGGCAACGTAAAAGAGGATCACTAGAAGCTCAAGAAGTAGAAGATCAACTTAGGAATTTGAATAATACTCATGTTGCATCAGATTTAGATTCTAATCTGGCAAATTGTAATCAAAATCTAAATGTAACGAATGATGAACCTTTGAATGTTTTGAATATTAATGCATCTTGTGTGTTTTGTCGTAAAAGCGTATCATCTGGTGATCATACAAAATGTTTAGCTAATTCTCTTCTCAATCGTCATAAGAAATGTAGGACACGCATTCCTTCTAGGCCCACTACTGCCTCTAAGTCTAACTTAGGAAAGCCGCCTTCTACGGTTTCTAATGAAGTTGAAGTTACCCCCATAAGTGCAGAGAACAAATCTAGGAATCAACCAACCACTAGTGAATTCACCATTAAGAAAGCTCGAACTAGTTGGAATTGGCAACGTTGGTTACAACACAAACCAGACTTTAAATGGATTCCTAAATTGTTGAATACATGTGCTTCTAACCAAAAGGAACCCGCACTTTCATTGGGTTCCACCCTTACTTCTGTTCCATCCGTGTCTTCTTCTTGTGATGCAGGTGGTACAGATTGTTCTCTGGATTGTTGATAGCAGATGCACCCGACATATGACAGGCAATCTCAAACTGTTGCACAACTTTGTCTCAAAGTTCATTGGTACTGTCAGATTTGGGAATGAT
Organism: Artemisia argyi; assembly: GCA_030686995.1. Lineage (NCBI taxonomy): Eukaryota > Viridiplantae > Streptophyta > Magnoliopsida > Asterales > Asteraceae > Artemisia > Artemisia argyi. The sequence continues at coordinate 75,786,063 of CM060687.1, forward strand.
CATTACGCTCTAATCATGGGATATGGTGACTATATCAGTGGGAACATTGAAATCAGTCGTGTTTATTATGTGGAAGGCCTTGGACACAACCTTTTCTCTGTTGGTCAATTTTGTGATGGGGATCTAGAAGTTGCATTTTGTGAGAAAACTTGTTTCGTTCGTGACTTACAAGGAAACGATCTAATGTCTGGCTTACGTGGTTCTAACCTTTATACAATATCAATGTCAGATATGATTGCTACATCTCCGATATGTCTTCTCTCCAAAGCGGAATCGACTAAATCTTGGTTATGGCACAAACGTCTTTCGCACTTGAATTTCAAAACTATGACTGACCTTGCTCGTTATAAACTTGTTGATGGATTTCCAAGATTCCGTTTCACCAAAGATCACTTATGTCCAGCCTGTGAACAAGGAAAAAGTACTCGTGCTCATTTTCCTAATAAACCTGAGCATAGTACGAATCAGGTGTTACAATTGCTTCATATGGATTTGTGTGGACCGATGCGTGTTCAAAGTATCAACGGTAAACGCTATGTTCTTGTAATTGTGGATGATTACTCCAGATGGACTTGGGTTTATTTCTTACGAAGTAAAGATCAGGCTCCTTCAATGATCATCACCTTTCTCACTAAAATTCAAGTTCAGCTATGCAATACGGTACGAATAGTCAGAACTGACAATGGAACTGAATTCAAGAATCAGACACTTCGGTCATACTATGAGAAAGTAGGAATTGAACATCAAACATCTATTCCTAGAAGCCCAGAACAGAATGGAGTTGTTGAAAGACGCAACAGGACGTTAGTGGAAGCTGCTAGAACTATGTTGATTAATGCTCAATTACCAGATTACTTGTGGGCGGAAGCTGTTTCAACTGCATGTTATACCCAAAACCGTTGCATGATCACAAAACGCCATCGCAAAACACCTTATCAAATTGTTTATAAAAGGAAACCAAACATCGACTACTTTCACGTATTTGGAGCATTTGTTATCCGAAAAATGATCGTGATGATTTAGGTAAACTTAAAGCAAAGGCTGACATCGATGTGTTCGTTGGATACTATGAAAATTCTAAAGGTTTTCGGATTTGGAATCGTCGAACAAGAGAAATTCAAGAAACTATTCACGCTAATTTTGATGAACTCACACAAATGGCTTCTGAGCAACACAGCTTAGGACCCGAATTCAACCGTCTTAACTCTCCGGAATCTTCGGCTGAACCATTGCCACTCAACCGCAAAGAATTAGAAACCTTGTTTGCTCCACTATTTGATGACACAATTGAATACCATCCTACTAAGGTCTCACCTAATTCCGCTGCTCAACCTGAAAATATTCCAGTACCAGACTCACCTCAACAAACAACTACAAGTGTTGAGAGAGACGGTCCTCCAATTGTATCACCATCTACAGCAGAACAAACTGGTTCTAACTCCCGTCATCCAGCTGAAGATCCAACACCACAATCAGTTCCACAACCCGCAGAGCATGATCCTGATGCATTATTTAATCCATTTGCACCGGCTCCTACAGTTCCTGATATAGCTGAGTCGTCAACACGCAATCTGGATCCTGCTAACATGCGAGATACCTATCAACTACACCCTTCAACACACAAATGGACTCGAGACCATCCACTAGTTCATATTATTGGCCATCCAGATGCACCTGTTATGACAAGACAACGACTTCACACTGATGGAGAAACTTGTATCTATGCACTCACAGTTTGTCACGAAGAACCTAAGAACATTAATGTAGCAATGACTTATGACAACTGGATTGAATCTATGCAAGAGGAATTTCAGCAATTCATAAGATTAGAAGTCTGGGAATTAGTTGAAAGACCTGACGGAGTCTTTGTCATCGGGTTAAAATGGATCTGGAAGAATAAGCTTGATGCTGAAGGAACTGTCATACGTAACAAATCACGCCTGGTAGCGAAAGGATACTCTCAACTAGAAGGACTTGATTTTGCTGAATCCTTTGCTCCAGTGGCTAGACATAAAGCTGTTCGGATCTTTTTGGCCTATGCTGCACACAGGAACATGGTTGTTTACCAAATAAATGTGAAAACCGCATTTCTTAATGGAGAACTCCGCGAAGAAGTGTATGTGAGCCAACCAGACGGCTTCGTTGATCCTGAGCGTCCTAATCACGTTTACTGACTCAAAAAGGCACTCTACGGACTTAAGCAAGCCCCACGGGCGTGGTATACCAAACTGTCCACTTTCTTGCTGGCCAATAAATTTTCTAAAGGATCGGTGGATCCAACACTATTTACAAAAACCTACGGGGAGGACTTACTTGTTGTTCAAATATATGTCGATGACATTATTTTTGCATCAACAAAAAGAAGTTACTCCAATGATTTTGCAAAATTAATAAAAGATAATTTTGAAATGTCCATGATGGGTGAACTTTCGTTCTTTCTAGGACTACAAGTTCATCAATCACCCCGTGGAATTTTTATAAATCAGTCCAAATATGCTCTCGAAATATTAAAGAAACATGGAATGATGAGTTGTGATACGTATAATACACCAATGGGCTATACCACAAAACTAGATGCTGATTTACATGGGACTCCTGTTGACCCTACCAAATACCGAAGTATGATTGGGTCACTCATGTATCTCACAGCTAGTAGACCTGATATAGTATTTGCTGTCTACATGTGCTCTCGCTATCAGTCCAAACAAACTGAAAAACACCTCAGTGAGGTCAAGAGAATCCTTCGATACATAAAGGGAACCATTAACTTGGGAATCTGGTATCCGAAGGATTCTGGTTTTGAACTAATTGCTTTTTCAGATTCTGACCATGCAGGATGTTTAGACACACGCAAAAGTACATCTGGTGGATTACAATTTCTCGGAGACAAACTTGTGTCATGGCAATCAAAGAAGCAGGACTGCACATCACTGTCGTCTACAGAATCTGAATATGTAGCCATGTCTGCTTGTTGTGCTCAAGTCATTTGGATGAGATCACAACATAAGGATTATGGCTACCTATTCAATAAGATTCCTATCTACTGTGATTCCAAAAGTGCAATTGCTATCTCCTGCAACACAGTACATCATTGCAAATCCAAACACATCGATCTTCGATATCACTTCATCAAAGAGCATGTGGAAAAGGGTACCGTTGAACTTTATTTTGTTGGGACTGAGTACCAATTGGCGGACTTACTTACCAAATCCTTAGCACCATCAAGGTTTTCTAGTCTAGTCCACCAAATTGGTATGCGATGTTTGACTCCAGAGGATCTGGAAAAGTTTTTAAAACACAATTGATCGTCAAACATCAAAACTATCTTTGTATATATCTTTTCAAAAACAAAATACAAAAATAGAAAACCAATCAAAAACACAAAAAGATTTTTGGTTCTTCTTTCAAAAAAAAAAAAAATGCAAGTATAAACCACCTCTTTCAACACTATTTTATAAAATGTCTTCAATTATTTAAAACAAGTGTTGAGGGGGAGGAAAAGTAATTTTTCAAATTTCTCAAATATATATTAATTTTTTATATACTTGCATTTTACCAAAAATAATACGTTTTTTTTTTATCAAAGGTGATGTTTCAAAAGTGTTTTGGGTTACTCTCCTTGACCGATATAATAAATTTACAGTATTTTTTGACTACGGTCTAGGGTCGAGGGGGAGTACCACAAGTTGTTCTTCTCATGTCTTGGTGTTATTAACGAAAGTTAAATGAGATAATATGTTTAGGCATTAGGTGTGTATGTAAGATGAGGTTAAGGGACCATTTTTGTCAAAATACCAAACTCATTTTAACTTTGGTCAAAACATAGTCTGACCACCACATTAACTTTACCTGCAACATATTTACTTTTCACAACCACCATCATCTACGATCCACAATCATTTGATTAATCCGTGCATCAATCTTCGAATCTGTAAGTGTCAAACGTTTTTGATCATGTTCATAAACAATGGTTTTAAATTTCATAACAATCCAACGGCTAGTTTTATCATAATCTTTAAATTTCGTCTTAGGGTTGTGCGTAATCATGAACCCAGAAATTTGTGGTTGTTATGGTTAAATTCGTTAGTGGGTAATGATCTTTAGATGTTTATAAACATGTATCTAATCTCTTAACTCACCCAGTAACATCAATTAATCGATTTAAGGATTAGGGTTCATACGATGGAATTAGGGATTCTTGATTTTGTGCTTTAGGTTTGAAATTGGTAATGGGGATAGTGTTCATGCATGCCTAGGAACTCATACATGTGGTTTAATTGCAACAATTACATCTCTTGTTCATGAATCAAAGTTCTAGGGGTCGAACGCACTAGCAGTTATGATCTTGTGTTTTTGTGGTCAATTGGTGTTAAAACTTGGTCCACATGTTCCTTAGGATGTAAGGAACACTTGCCCTAAGTTCATTTCAACCCAGAAACATGATTGAATGTGTTTGTAATTATGTGTTCATGCATACCTACGCGTAACTATGGATTATGGCATGTTTACGCATAAAAAGTGCGTATTAAATGTGTAGGAATGATTATTGATCAGTGGTTGTGCGTTTTACACTTTCAGGAATCAAAAGGACTTGAAATTTTTCAAAGGTGATTTACGTAAAACGTATCTACGCATAAGTTGTTCATCCTACGCGTAAGATTGAATCTTACGTGTAAGATTCGACACGTGGACAAACTTTGTCTTGGATAAGACAAGGTTTACGCTTAAATGATAATTCTTACGCATAAGTTTTGACCTTACGCACAAGTCTTCAACTTACGCATAAGTCATAACCTACGCATAAGTTATATCTTACGCTTAAGGGTAATCCTTTACATAAGCTCAATTCCTACGCCTAAGATTTTATCCTACGCGTAAGATTGATCCTACGCATAAGATTCACCTTACGCATAACATATAAGTTTACGCGTAGCTTTTGCTCTTACGCCTAATTTCACTTCTTACGCTTAAGTCATGTTATGCGTAGATTTTTCATGTTACGCGTAAACTTGTCTAAATCAAGAATTTTTCTAAGTGTTGTAAAATTTCCAAAGTGTAACCTCTTGTTATGTTAAACTGATGTTGTAACTTGATTGTTAGAAGATTCTACCAAGTGATAATAACTCAAGTTTGTCATATAACAAAAGTTTCTTCACACACAAACACCCACTGATCAATCAATGATATGCACAATCATGTAATCTTATGTCTGAGCTAACACAGTAAACCATTGCCATGTTTGTCTTTGTTTATGATCAATTCAGATGGCAGAACACAATGACGTTCCTTATGGACCAGAACCTGAACCAAAACTTTCATGGGAAGAAACATTTCCAGATGACTACACCAGGAAGATTGGAAAGAACAACTTACGTATCAACTTCAACAAAATCACGTGCAACGAATCCTCATGTATTGTTGCAGTTGATGCTCTCCTTTATCACCCCAACAAGCTGTTATTCACCAAGTCAGCCTCAGTCTCCTGCTTCTACATCCACCAGTTTTGGTATACACTTCAGCTAGATCTTGGGGAGGCTTCCTTCACCTGTATGCTTCTTAACCGTCAGGTTACTGTGGATATAGACACACTAATGAATGTTCTAAGGTTACCAGAACTCGGGCCAGATGAAGAATATGATCAAGTACCCACCGACGAAGAGCTGATAGAGTGGTTACGGGATATTGGCTATGACGAATCAGAAGAAGTTGTGACAAGACATTCTAGGGTCAACATTAGATTTCTTCCACAACCATGGAGAACCCTATACATTCTGATTGCCAAGTCCTTATCTGGCAGAGACACTGGACATGAACACCCAAAGCTCCAACACCTCAAACTCTTCTGGGCAATGGCTAATGTGAAGAAAGTTGATTATACCATCATTATCTGGGAAGACCTTGTGTGGCACATTCAACACAAGACCACCAACATTCCATTTGTCCGCTTCACAAAACTACTCATCGAAAGCTTCCTTCGTGAGTATGACGATATCCCACAGAGACTTGATGACAAAGATAAGAACACTTTCAGAAATGAAGATACTCTTAGAATCATCAAGAGACTCGACACCAGCACACGTAAGCAAGGAAAGAAATTTCCTGATTGTCTCTTGAATGACAAAGTAAAGCTTTGCCCGAATTTCAAGTACTATCTTCAAGCTCTTGAAGCAGAAAAAGTGGGTTTCCTGGACGAAGTTGTTCTACCTTCGTTCATGCAGAAGAAAGGAAAGAAAGGTAGCAAAACTGGGAGCTCCGGCAGTTCTACCAAGTCTACTCATAAGAAGAAGGGCACTCTCAAGAGAAGGACTCCTGCCAAGAAGCCCGCATCCATTCCTGAACCTGGGTGGTTTCCCTCACCACAATCTTCTCCAAAACCGTCTAACTCCGAAACCGAGTCCGACGAAGGTCCAGTTTACAGGGAAGCCTTTGCCAATATCACCGAGAATGTCAACCTTGATGACATTGATGACAAAGACTTGACCTTCGAAGATTGGGAGAAAAACATAGATGAGTTTGCTGATAATGCCGAATATCCATCATATCTCAATCAAAGACCGTTCGCTGAAGCACAGACCATCTTGGAAGAAGAAAGGATTAGGAGAGAGAAGATGAAGGAACCGATGACAGCTGAACAAGAGTCTGTAGGCCTTTCAGTTGAAGATGAAAATGAAAGGGCTCTCAATCTGGGTCTCCTCCACAGCAGAATTGATGCATTCAATGCTGATCTACCTCCACCTCCAGTGTTCTCTCAAACTACCAAAGCTGGCGGATCAAGCAGTAATCCTGAGTCTGCCACAGGGATCAACACTGACTTGGTCGCCTACGACAATCCTTCGGTATCTCCCACAGACATTGAAATGACTAATGCTTCAGCAACGGGAGAAGAAGAAGAGGAAGATCCCATGGATACTGATGCTCCACGGTTGATGACTATGGAAGAAATGGAGCTCAGAGAAAGGGCTCAGGAAGAGGAACTAAAGAGAAAACAGGAAGCTGAAGAGGCTAGGCTTGAGGAGCTTGCACAAGCCAAACTGGAAGAAACTATCCGTATGGAGGAAAGCAGGAAAGCTGAAGAAGCAGCTAAGCTGGCAGAAGATAAGTTAAAGAAAGAAGAAGAAGCCAAGCTAGCCGCAAAACAAAAAGCCGAGGCTGACAAACTTGCTGAAGAACAAAGGTTGGAAGAGGAAGCAGCCAAAGCAAAGAAAGTTGATCAACCCGAACCATAAAGAGGAGATGACAAAGACCTTACCACCATCATTGAATCCTCACAGTCATCACCTCCTGCATCCGAATCAACTCACGACAAATCAATCAAGAAACCAAGCACCAAAGCCTCTGCTGCATCAAAGTTGCTAAAGTCAGCATTCAGAAGAGTACATGAAAAGAAGAAAAGCAGACTGGAAGATCAGGTTGCAACACTAGTAACCCAAGTTGCTGAATTGACGAAGCTGAATTCGAACGTCCAAGAGCTGCAAGATAAAGTTGATACTTTCTTAGCTAAAGATGTACAAGAGAACTTGGAAGCCACATTAGCACCTCAAGCACATCAGTATTTGGAACAACATTTAGTTGCTGAGTTGAAAGATCTACTGGCACCCATGAGAGACGAACTTACCAAGTTCGTAGAGCAAGCTGTCAAGAAAGTAATCCGATCAACCACATTTACTCTTCGAGCTGACAAGTCTACTGTTCCACTACCAGGACTATCTATGGACGAATTGGAAGCTCAACTCTTAGACAAGCTGGCAAGCAAGTTCACATTGTCTCCTGAAGAAGCCAAAGTCCTGGAAGCGTTGAAAGACAAGATGACCAAAGAAACTTGCAGCACAGAGGCCGATAAACTGAAGCGTCAAAGAGATGATGAAGACAGGGATCCTAATTCTCAGGCAAAGAAACAGAAACAAGCCGAAGGACCCTCATCTCAATCTAAAACACCGGTCATCCCACCAACAACAACAACATCCTCACAACAACCGAAGGCATCAGGTTCCGCTCCCAAGGCACATGACCACTTTGAATACACCGGTGGTGACGAGATTCCTCAACCCGATGAAGTTCCAGAACCATCCTCTAAGAAGAAGAAAGAAAGGAAAGGAAAGCATCATCAACCCAAACCGGACACCTCATCAAAAGGCACAGAACCAAAGAAACCGAAAACCGTCCTCAAATGGCTAGACCAAGACGATAGTGCCGAATACTCCTGGTTTGAGAAGATGATCAATTCGCAACCACCACTTGAAGACAATCATGAACCTCAAGATGGTCGAACGGTGGAATATGCTCAATTGATTCAGCAAAAGTTTAAGATGAAAAAGATGAATAAGAAAGATCGGTCTGCTAACTCAATCGAGCTTGAGTACCATCTGGAAAATATTGCTCGATCTATGTCAAGCAATATTGACTGGATCAATCCTGAATCTTATGTCGATCCGGTCACAAAGAAAACCGCACCTTACATTACTGACTGGTCCAAACCACTACCGATGATTGGGAAGCCTAAGGAACCGAAGATCCCGTACAAGTTCTTCTTCAACACAGACTTGGAATTTCTGAAACTTGGTAGCAAGATTGAGAAGAAGTACGTTACCTCACTCGCCTTTCTCCCTGCAGCTCGATATCTCAACAATGCCATCGAAGAAGAAGCTTCAGCATTATTCGTTGATAAAGTTGTTGAATATGACCGGAACGCACTTTACGGTATACATCATTGGCCAGATAACCGGGCACAGTACTATCGAAGCAGCAGACTCAATCAAACGATGGGCAATGTGACGAGTGATTTGAAGATAGTCTCGATTCAGTTCATTTCGACTGTCACTCACTTTGGGTACCCCTTCCTCAGCAAAATCACACTGAAAAGACTTGATGAAAAGGAGTACGATATTTCCGAGTCAGACTTTCCACGACTACTTCTCAATGACATCGAAGACATGTACCTGCTCAAAGTTCAAGGAAAGCTCTATAGCTTGCCTAAAGAGATGCAGCTTGCCTTTATCCAAGCTCTCCTAATCTTCATCAGGCAGATAGTCATCAGAGAAAGAGTAGAAGATCTTCAATTAGGAGTGGAAAGTTATCAGAAGAAGCTCAATCTCACCAAACCCAACATGTTCAACATCCCCGACCTTCAACATCTACCTCAATACACCTTGATCAGGCATCCATTTGGGTTCACCTACCGCAGTATAAACGGTCGCAACTGCTTCATAGGCTACGACGAAATACATAAGTTCTGTGACGAAACCTTGAAGTTCGTCAGAGATGGGATCAAAAGCAGATTGGATGACATTGCTCTGGGTAAATCTAAAAGGTGGAAAACCAATGAGGCCAGGGATGCTCGCAGATTCATCTTAAGGATTGAGAACTGATTGAAGCGCAGGGATCAGTTTCGAAGGTTGGAAAGTTATGTGGGAGGCAGACAAAAGTTTTCGGGGTTGACATTTCAGAGACCTGATTGGTAGAAAGTTGTAAGAGTTTGATTTGATTTGTCAATAATATACTTCATAATGGCTTGTGTACGCATTACAGTGCACAACCCGAACTTGTAAAGAAAGGACCCTAAGGTACGCTTCAGTGCCTCAATCCTAATATAAGGAGCGAAGGCTTCTTACTTTTGAGTAGAATTAATCAAATTTTATGATTTTTTCACAATTCTGCTCAAAAGGACAAGTATTTCACCTGAATAAGACCTAATCACTTGTTGAGGGGGAGCACTTGTCAAAACAAAAATACTTTGCTCTAAATCAAAAGTTCTTGGTGAATCTCCCCGCAAGACTCAAAAAGCATATTTTAATCTCAAAGATTATCAAAAACATCATTTTATATGCTATTTTTGAGGGGGAGAAAATGAAAAAGTGATTAAAATATACGAAGTCAAAGCTTAAAAGTTGTATCATGTGCGAGCTAGACTCAGTATTGACCCACGAATTGACGAGACAATAAATGTTAGTAATATCGAAAAGATTTATCCTCGACGGGTAATAACATCAAGTTAGTTACTAGAGCTAGTTGTCACCTAAAAGCTGACAATGTGTCTCTTTAACTAACCACGTAAGCGTGTCTCGAAAAGGATATGTCTTAGTAGAAATGTACCGTCTCGAAAAACTTTCTGTGGACTTGACCAGGCCGGGTAATAACTTCAAGCTAGTCTAACTAGTGATGTAAGCGTGTCTCGAATCGGTCTTGTTCACGGAAAGTGGATCAATTCAAAAGTGCTTGCTCCTCCCGCATGTGCAAATTTATTAAATACTTATGAGCACATGTGTAGGGGGAGCCCTTCAAAAGTGTACACAAAACTCTCAAAGTGTTAACCAAAATATTTGATTATCATAAACACTTTGAGAGATTTTCAATCAAAGGTTTCTTGGCTATTGTCGGAGTTATAAGGTGATTAAGATAGGAATATCCGTCCTATGATCCGCCAGAGCCAGAGGGATCTACCCAAGGACATCTCCCATAGTTAGAATTAGAAGTCCTTAGGTATGATATGAAAAAAAGGAGAAAAGAATGAAAGGGAAAGAAGGAGTTGAAGAATTAAAAAGAAAAGTAAAGAAAAGGGTGAAAAGAAATAGCCCTCCATATGTTCAACCTTAGGGCAGACACCGGGTTCAATACGTATGCTACTGGTTGTTGCAAAAGACAACACCGGTATTGAATACAAAGTCGTCATGGACCCAGTGACGCAATGCACTAAACCTTCTTAACCACTTAAGTTCTCTTAAAAGGACTTGTTTCATTCTCACGGGGAACCAGCGTAACCTATCGACCTATCTCTTAGAGACGGTTGATATTGAAGCAGGAGACCCCTCTGTTGGGATCATACTTTTATATTTAGTCAAGTCTCGGTCATTACATTTTGTAATAAGATGATCACAACTACATCAACTAAGTACAAAGAACGATGAATGATTTAGAAGACGTCTAGAGCTTTGAATGTCAAAGATCAAGACGAAGACGTCAAGCAACCTTGATGACCGACCCTTAGGGGGAGATTGTTGGGATCAAAGTTTCACTATTTTATCAAGTCTCGGTCATTTGTAATAATATTAGGTTGCTTAGTTATTATTTACTTTCATATATGTTATGTATTAAGTTTACTAGGCTTAAGTAAAGTAATCCATGGGCCTCCTAGCCCACGTTTTCATGAAAGGAAGGAGAGGGTGTGTTGCCCTAGCTCCTTCCCTATAAATAGGATGCTTAGGTCTCTTGTAAACTTGTTGGTTAATTCATAATTCTAAGAAAACTCTTTCATTTCTATTTCTCTTATTGTCTTAATCAACCATCTCTCACTCTCATCTCTTTTCTATCATTCTTATACTTGTGTTTACATAAAGTGTGACCTAAGAAGTGGTATCATTCGCCGGAAGAAGGTGTAGTTTTGTTGTTTTCATTGAATTCCATCTTAAACTTGTTTTTAAAAATCGATTTTTTGTTAAAATATTTGCACTTTCTTGTTTGTTTCTTGGTTTTTAGCACATCTTTGCTTACAAACTTGTTCTACAAATCAAAACAAACAAAAAGTTCCAAACTTTTGTCACAAAAATCGATTTAGGATTGTTGTACTATTTTTCGAAATCTTTTGTAGATTTGAAAAAGTTTATAAAGTTTTCAACTTTCTTAAAGATCTCATCATTTTATATCTAAAAGTACAAGAATCTTGAAATAAAAACGAGTTTTTGGATTGCTTTCTTTGAAAAACAAAATCTGCCAAAATTTCGAAATCACCAATTTAACCAAGTTTCGAAATCACAAGAAGGTGCTTCAAATCGACTTACGAATTGTGGACTCAGTTTTTTCTCTCTTGTATAAGGAAGAAAAGTACTTCGACTTTTGGTAAACTTTCGAAATTGTATAATTTCGAAAAGTGTGTTGGTGACTTTTGAGTTTTCGAAAATTACTCATTTTTTCGAAATCACAATTTTTCGAAATTTTTGTCAAATTTTTCGAAATCACAATTTTTCTAAATTTTTGTCAAGTTTTTTGAAATCACAATTTTTCAAAATCACTATTTTTCGAAATCACAAAATTTTTGAAATCTCAAGTGGCAATTTTCGCAATCTCAAGAACAAGTTTCGCAATCACATGTTTGGCGGGAAAATTTGAGTAAAATTTAATTTTTACAAGAGACTAAACGTTCAATTTTTACGCGAAATTCAAATTTTGGTTTAACAGTGAAAATTTTGGCCCAAAATTCAAAATTTTAGGCCAAAATTCAAAATTTTTTGGTAAAATTTGGCGGCAAAATTTTTGAAACTCAAATTTTTCTTGCAACCTTTTAATTGCATTTCATAGTGATTTTCAAATTTTAGGAGAGAAAATTTTTTCAAATTATTTTGGAGGGAAAACCAGAAATCACTATTTCGACCTTGAGTGTGACATTTTCTTTGATTATTTCGATTACGTCGCAACAATCAAGGGAGAGAGAAATGTCATCTACAATGTCTCAATCATCTTCTTCCAACTACCTTCCTCACCAATATTCTCATCAGCAACAGTATCATCAGCAACAGTTTCATCTACAACAAAGTCATAGCTCCCTCATTGATCATGTTCTGCTCTTTGGCAATGAATCAAGGCCTCCAATGTTGCTACCAGGAACGTATACTGTTTGGAAACGGAGATTTCTACAATGGCTTACAGATCGTCCTGCTGCAGATCTCATGCTTAATTCCATTCAAGATGGTCCATACAAAATGATATTTCTTGCTGACTCAAAAGGGATTATCAGACTACAAAATGATGAAGATTTGAATGCTACTGAACTTGCTCAGTACGATGCTGACCAACAAGCTGCATGGTTCATGACACTAGCCCTTCCCAACTCAATTTACATGAATATGGACTTTCAAGCCAGTGCTTATGAAATGTGGAAATATCTTGAGGTTATGCATCGTACAGTAGAACTTCATCACATCAGAATGAAGCAAGTTATTGAATCTTGCTCAAGCATGATTCCACTGAAGACCATTCTCCCTGCTCCACCATCCCCAACTGTTGACCATGGATCCTTAATTTACACTCCAAATGGTCTTTTCTTCATTCCTCCAATTGCACCTGAGCCTTTCTTCATTCCTCAGTACCATCCTGCTACACTACATAATAATGTGCAATCTCTACTGCAAAATCTAGTGAAGCTTAGTCTAATATCTACTGAGAAAGGCAATGGCGATATGACTTCAACTACTGAATGCTTAAACACAATGAAAGATATTGATGATGAAGAAGATCTTATCGAACCAAGCATGGCATTTATGGCATATACGGAAAATATTGCAGATGAGGAAGCTCAAGATTATGATTCAACCTCACTCTCTGACGATAATGTTGAATACAATGCCACACTTAGTCAAATGGAAGTTGAAGGGGGTAATCTCAATGATGTTTTGCAATGTTTCATGGGAGATATTCCATCTGATGATGAATATGCAGATTTGGAATCCAATACAGCAGATTTGGAAACTGATACAACATATGTGATGTTAATGGTAAACATGCAGGAATCTCACATGAATAATACATGCCCAGAGCATGATTCTGATGATTCTGAAGATCCAATTGTGAGATTAAACGGAGAGAAAATGTATCAATCAAGGTCGCTGATGCATGAGTTAGAGACATATTTAGTGAAGAGATGCATGGAACAGTGTAGATCACTTAAGTCACACCTTAAGGTCCTCTCATACAAAGACTTGGTAGGAACTCGTTCCAAGTATGGATTCAAATGGGCATTTCCATCACTCCTTGGAGAAGACTTTGACATTTTCACGAATATGATGTTCGAAAACGTGAATCAACTTGAAAAGCAGCTTGCATCAGAAGAAGTTCACGAGAATGAATCCAACGCCACCTTCAGAGTGATCAAGGAACAGTTTCAGCAGTTCATCAAATCCCGAATCGAGGATGAAACTTTCAAAGACATATTGATACGAGATTTGGATTCGATTGAGAAGGCGATTCTTCACAAAAGAAATTATGTCCAAAGAATGAATGAACAGAAGTTGCAGATTCAAGTAGAGCAATCTAATATGGTTGATGCATTGGAAGCTAATTTGGGTGTCATGGAAAGCGATGGGACAGAATCAGAAGAGCAGGATGACAACAGCAGATTGGGGAATGATACAGATGCAGACTGTGCAGATATCAAACCCTTCTATGACTCAGAGCCCAACTTTGACAAAGAACAGATGGTTGAGGAAGATGTCATACCCATCTATGACACATAACCGAACTTTGACAAAGAGCAAATGGTTGAGATACAATGTCTTGACAAACATTCTGAGTCTGAGTCCTTACCTGATAATCCAATAACTGAAACATCATACCAAACTCTTGAGTCTGAAAATATTCTTCTCAAAAAGACCATTGCCCAGTTTCATAAAGATTTTTCAAAACTAGAGGCACATTGCATTTCACTTGAACTCCAAATGCAAAACGAATCTCTAAATTCGGGCAACAATGGTCAACTTTTGAATGAACAAAGAAAACGTGTAGATACATTAGTTAAAGAAAATGAGCTTTTAAAAGATCAAATTCAAGAAAAGGTGTTTGCACATGCTGCATTACAAAACAAATTAAGAAGACTGACTGGCCAGAGTGTGGATACTAAGTTTGCAAAACCAACAATCTTGGGGAAAACACCTTCTCAAACAATCAGAAAACAATCAATTGTTAGACAACCAACTGCATTTAAATCTGAATGACCTAAATTTTCAAAACCTCGGTTTGCCTCCCAAGTTGTTGAGAAAAACAATTTGACAAAACCAGTCACTCCACATTCTTTGCCTAAGGGAAAAGCATCTGTGTCTGCTAAATCTCAACACGTGATTATGCCTGGCTCATCTAGGATTAGTTCGAAAACAGGGTCTAAAACAAGCATTAAAAGTAAAGATTCTTATGGAAAATATGACATGTGCAAGAACTATGATCTAGAAAGGCCAGGAAAAAGGCGCTACTTCAAAAGGATGGAATTTTAGGTTCAAAACCTCGTATGATGCCTTCCACTGTAGTACAGAACACTGCTTGTAGTAGCACACCAAAACCTAAGAGTAATCAACAAACTAATAGGAATTGGCTAGCTTCTAAGAGTAGTTGCGTAAATAATCATGTTGTTTGTGCTTTAAAATATCTTCAAAAGGGAAATTCAATTGAAAAGGCTCAATCGATTAAGACTTTCAAACCCGTTGAACCAAAAGTCATAAGTCAGAAACCTAAGAAGTGGATCAATAGAGGACATAGGTTTTCTCAACCAAGTGATGCTCCCACTGCATCTAAAAGGAAAACATCTCTTAGATCTAACATTAGGTGGGTACCCACGGGTAGAATTTTGAAATCAATTGGCCTTAGGTGGATTCCTACAGGAAAGATTTTAGACATTTGCACCAAAACTAATGTGATCTCCACAACTTCTACCTCTGAGACTAGAATGAAAACCATCGGTATTGTGTGTTCGAGTGTCAAGAAGATAATTGACACTACATCTTTATGCTTCTAACATCTGGAACCCAGTTACTCTTGGGGATCCTTGTTCTCTGTCTTCTTGTCTCTTCTTTCTTTCTGTGCAGATTCAACAGGAATGGCTTCGGAACAAATCAGTTTCGGACCCGAGCTTAATGTTAATGGCTTCTGAGCACAACAGCTTAGGACCCGTAATCAACCGTTTAAAGCACTTCAGCAATGGCTTCTGAGCACAACAGCTTAGGACCCGTAATCAATCGTTTAAAGCACTTCAGCTATGGCTTCTGAGCAAAACAGCTTAGGACCCGAAACCAACCGTCTTAACTTTCCGGACTCTTCGGCTGAACCATTGCCTCTCAACTGCAAAGAATTGGAAACCTTGTTTGCTCCATTGTTTGATGATACGATCAAAAACTGTCTTTCTGAGGTCTCACCAATTTCCGCTGCACATCTTGATCAACATCAAGTACCTGATATACCTCAACAAACAACAATTACTGTTGAGAGAGACGGTCCTCTAATTGCATCTTCAACAACAGCAGAACAAACCATGTCCAACTTACAACAATCAGTTGAAGACTCCATACCTAAATCAATTCCACAAACCGCAGATCATGACCCCAGAGGCGTTCTTTAAGCGTTCTTTAACCTGTTTGCATCGGCTCAACTCATTCCTAACATTACTGAGTCGTCTACACGCAAGTTGGATCCTGCTCACCTGCGAGATTATTACCAATATCACCCTCCGACACAACATTGGAATTAAATGGAATCGGAAAAACAATCTGGATGCAGAAGGCACAATGATTCGCAACAAATCTTGTTTAGTTACAAAGGGATACAGTCAATGAAGCAGGATTGTTCATCACTGTCATCAACAAAAGCTTTGTATATAGCCATGTCTGCTTTTTAATGCTCACGTCAGTTAGATGAGAACTTAGCTCACGGACTACGGCCATGTATCTGACTAGATCTCAATGTACTGAGACTCAAAGTGCGTTCTCTGCAATCTCTTGTAACACCATTCATTATTCAAAAGCCCTACAAATTGCTCTCCACTACCATTTCATCTCAGAGCATGTCGAGAAGGGTATAATTGAATTAGATTTTGTGGGTACTAAATACCAGTTGGCGGACTTGTTTACAAAGGCATTACCTCCTTCAAGGTTTGTTAATTTAGTTAACCATATTGGTATGCGGTGTTTGACTCCAGATGATTTGCAAAATTTTCTTAAAACCTAAAAGAGTCAAACATCAATTTTTTTTTTTTTTTTTTAAATATTTTATCATTATGAAAATACAAATCTACAAAAAAAAAAAAAAAAAAAAAAAAAAAAAAAAAAAAAAATCTTCTTTCTCTTGTACAAACTTCTAATCTTCAAAACTATGTTCCTCCATTAAAACAAATTTTGCTTTATATTGTCAAAATGGAACATGTTTTGAGGGGGAGAAAATGTTTCACAAAATTATGAAGTTTGCACACCTAACTTTTATTCTTCAAGGATAAAATGTTTCTTCATCATTCGGATTAAAACTCATCTTTCAAAAATTCTATGATCTCTCGAATTAAATTTGTACAAAAAGGTTTTGACAAAATATATGCTAATTCGAGGGGGAGAAAAGGAATTTTTTCTGCAACGATCCCAAATTAATCTAGTTTGGACTTCAAATGGAAATATAATTAACCTTTAATGAGTAAAGATTCACAAAAGTCTTAAACTTAGGTAAAAGGACCTTGCATGGAAAATAAAACAGGCTCTAATCAATGTTTTCACATATGTTCTCAAAAGTTGCACACATGATTAAAACCTCAACGAATAAGACTAACGATTTTTTCCTCGATTTTATACAAAATTGTGAGTTTCAAATTTCTTTATGGTTGTTGTCTAATCGTTCCCTAAGTGTTTCAATGTTTTCAACAGTCACAAAGGCATAATCAGAAACTAGGATTTTTGTAATTATCGATCAGGGCATTTCTTTTTTATGTGTTTAGTCTAATTAATTATTTCATATACCTTTAGAGAACACTAAAGTATGCTCGATTGGTGTGTTTGCACGATTAGAAACAACATAAGATTGAAATCAAGTGATTTAGGGTTTAAGATTTAGATGTCTTTGCTGCTACTACTGGGGCGTTTGTTTATTTTCTTGCATGATGATGCTAACATGTGTGCAAAGTCTCAAATCATAACCCCAAATCATAATCATAGTTGGAAAATCTCGAGTGATAGGATGAGTTAATCTGTGATCTTGTGTGTTTATTAGAGAATTCTGAGCATTTTTGGTAGATTTAGAATGAGTTTCTTGATTCATCTGTATACATGTTTGTGCCTGATGCATTTTCTCTGTGTGCAAGTACATGTCATCCCATTGAAAGTCAAAATTTCAACATTCGACAAAATGTTTCTTATGGAACATATTTTGAGGTCAAAGGGCAAAATGTGTTTAAAGGTTAAACTGGTAAAAGGATTCAAAATGGTGAGAAACAAATTTTTCCAAACTCTACACTCTCATTTTACACCGGTAAAGCAAGTGTGGAGACCAAAGCAAATTCATTCAAAACCTTTCAAATTTCCACAATCTGGAATGCTTTAACACAATAAAAGAATGTCTCTGATCTGAACATCCCAAATACCAGATGTTTTCCATGCATCATAAAAACGAATCTTCAAAAAGAACCCATGAGGTTCAACTTTAGATGGAAATCTTTTTCAGATTTTAAAACTCAAAAGAGAGACTCCGGGTCTCAAACAACTTTTCAACAGTAAAAGAGTTTTGAATTTCAAGCATTCTTTGTTGTATAATACTTGATTGTGTTTTCTAAAACCTTGAGCAGAGTCGTCTCACGAATTTTCAAAAAGTATTTTATAATACGATTCAAAATTCTGCTCAAGAAGACTTTCTCTCGAATAACATTCATTATTTGAGGGGGAGTATTTTGTTTAAAGAAAACTAATTTTGTATTAAAACAACGACTTGTGCACTCATTTCAGTGTACAATTTGGTTTTCAAAGAAAGGAAAGTGCCTTGCTAAACCATTTCTTAAATACAAAACGTGCACTTTTCCTTGAAAACAAGAAGTTCTCATGCAAAGCTTATCTTAGACTCTCTTAATCTTGAGCAAAATTTATTCAAAATTTTTTCAAAAGGTTTTTCAAAACTTTTCAAAATTTTGCTCAAGATTTTTCAAATCTTTACTCCCCAATTCGATCCACAGTTTAAAAAATGTCATTCACATGCTCGCTTTGAGGTGGAGTATTTTGAAATCAAAATGCTTTGTCAAAATCATGTTTTTTTTATGGTTTGTGCACACATAACAGTGTACAACCCGTGCTTGTAATTAAAGGACCCTGAGGTACGCTTCAGTGCCTCAATCCTTAGATAAGGAGCAAAGGCTTCTTACTTTTGAGTAGAATTAATCAAACATTTTCTGATTTTCATAATTCTGCTCAAAAGACAAGTATTTCACCTCAATGAGTATTCACTGGTTGAGGGGGAGCACTTGAAAACTCATCGTTCTCAAAATCAAAAGTTCTTGTTGATTTCTCCCCATACTACTCAAAACGCATATTTTTAATCAAATGTTTCTCAAAAACAACATCTTATATGCTATTTTTGAGGGGGAGAAAAGGAAAAAGTGATTAAAATATACGAAGTCAAAGCTTAAAAGTTGTATCATGTGCGAGCTAGACTCAGTATTAACCCAGGAATTGACGAGACAATAAAAGTTAGTAATATCGAAAAGACTTATCCTCGACGGGTAATAACATTAAGTTAGTTACTAGAGCTAGTTGTCACCTAAAAGCTGACAATGTATCTCTTTAACTAACAACGTCAGCGTGTCTCGAAAAGGATATGTCTTAGTAGAAATGTACTGTCTTGAGAAACTTTCTGTGAACTTGACCTGGCCGGGTAATAACTTCAAGCTAGTCTAACTAGTGATGTAAGCGTGTCTCGAATCGGTCTTGTTCACGGAAAGTGGATCAATTCAAAAGTGCTTGCTTCTCCCGCATGTGCAAATTTATTAAATACTTATGAGCACATGTGCAGGGGGAGCCCTTCAAAAGTGTACACAAAACTCTCAAAGTGTTAAACAAAATATTTGATTAACACAAACACTTTGAGAGATTTTCTATCAAAGGTTTCTTGGCTACTGTCGGAGTTATAAGGTGATTAAGATAGGAATATCCGTCCTATGATCCGCCAGAGCCGGAGGGATCTACCCAAGGACATCTCCCATAGTTAGAATTAGTAGTCCTTAGGTATGATACGAAAAAAGGAGTAAAGAATGAAAGGGAAAGAAGGAGTTGAAGAATTAAAAAAAAAAAGTAAAGAAAAGGGTGAAACGAAATAGCCCTCCATATGTTCAACCTTAGGGCAGACACCGGGTTCAACACGTATGCTACTGGTTGTTTCAAAAGACAACACCGGTATTAAAGACAAAGTCGTCATGGACCCAGTGACGCAATGCACTAAACCTTCTTAACCACTCAAGTTCTCTTAAAAGAGCTTGTTTCATTCTCACGGGGAACCAGTGTAATCTATCGACCTATCTCTTAGAGACGGTTGATATTGAAGCAGGAGACCCCTCCCTAGTCTCCGCATAGGAAACCTAAGTGTGCACTTATAGAGTCTAGAGCCATGAGATACATCAAAGATCTCTTAGGAACACTTAGCATTTCTACAACTGGTGTTCTACATCAATGGACACTAGCTGTAAATTATCGAGTCCTTCGCAGATCTTAGCAATCTGCCGAGAACGTTTATGAGAGAATTTACATAAGTATTTCTCAATGATTGAACGGAAATCCTACCAGGGTCAACATCAAACAGCCCTGACAGCAGGTCACTTCGGTAACTCCTTGCGGGTTACGCTTAGTGTTTGCGGTGGTTTCTTAGCGGTCTACAGTCGTGGAGTGATCCCCAGTGACTCACCCAGTCATTGAGCTACTTAGTAGGTCTCGTAAGCTCCTTCGGGAGTATCTGATATGGGAACGGCCTTGATAAGGATTAGAAGGAGTCTTCACACTATGCTGTTGACGATCTCTAGTTCCTTATCTGTAAGTACCGGATGTTTTATTGCTAACAGTTTACATGCAGGGTTACATCATTTCCATGGCGACGGATTCCACATGCTCATACATGCATCTTGAAGTCATCAAAAGCTCCCTCAAAGATCAAAGCAACACAAAGATCAAAGAAAGATTCTACGCCAAAAAGGAAGAATCTACAAAGTATAAAGACTAAAGATCTTAAGTGAAAGAAAGGGACTACGTGCATGTATAAGTCAGAATTCAAAGATGTATGAGCATGTTGGAATGGCGGACTACCACCACAGACGCAGAAGTGACGCATGGCAGATAACTTCATAAGATGATCACTACCTCATCAACAAAGATCAAAGAACAATGAACGATTTTGAAGACGTCTAAAGCCTTGAAAGTCAAAGATTAAGATGAAGACGTCAAGCAACCGTGATGACCGACCCTTAGGGGGAGATTGTTGGGATCATACTTTTATATTTAGTCAAGTCTCGGTCATTACATTTTGTAATAAGATGATCACAACTACATCAACTAAGTACAAAGAACGATGAATGATTTAGAAGACGTCTAAAGCTTTGAATGTCAAAGATCAAGACGAAGACGTCAAGCAACCTTGATGACCGACCCTTAGGGGGAGATTGTTGGGATCAAAGTTTCACTATTTTATCAAGTCTCGGTCATTTGTAATAATATTAGGTTGCTTAGTTATTATTTACTTTCATATATGTTATGTATTAAGTTTACTAGGCTTAAGTAAAGTAATCCATGGGCCTCCTAGCCCACGTTTGCATGAAAGGAAGGAGAGGGTGTGTTGCCCTAGCTCCTTCCCTATAAATAGGATGCTTAGGTCTCTTGTAAACTTGTTGGTTAATTCATAATTCTAAGAAAACTCTTTCATTTCTATTTCTCTTATTGTCTTAATCAACCATCTCTCACTCTCATCTCTTTTCTATCATTCTTATACTTGTGTTTACATAAAGTGTGACCTAACAAGTGGTATCAGAGCCAAGGTTATTACTTTGTTGATTATTGTGGTAGGATCTTGTCAAAATTTTTTTGTGGTGTCGAATCTGTTTTGAGACTGTTTTGTCACAATCAGTTCATGATAAATTTTTATCATAGCTTTAGTGGTTGTCAGCTTCATAACAGTTTTATGTATCTAAAGTTGGTCCAAAGTTACAACTTTTCTCTATCAGTTTGATACATATGTCACGTTTGGTCTTTTAGTCCCTTGTTATCAGACTTATGTTTACTGGTACAACACTATTTAGACACTTTTTCACCACAACAAATCTCGTGAAAAATAGTCAGAAATGACCGGTCAGTATTTCTCATCGGTGTATTGGTTAACAGGTCAAAACCATAGAGTTTCGAAATTTCTTGTAAAGAAATTTTCGAGCAAGTTTCTAAACCCTATGGTTTCGAAAACAGAGTTCTCGATAAAATGATGTTCTCGATAACATATACTGAGGTTCTCGATAATCCACTTCTCGAGAATCAAAGATCTCGATAATTAAAGTTCTCGATAATCACGTTTTCGAAAATCAGTCTCGATAAAATTCACATTCTCGATAAGGTTCAAAATTTTCGCAAATTTCTGAAGTTTGTAAAAGTTTCAAAAATAAATGTTGCAAAGTTTTGAAATTAGTTTAAGATGAAGTGAAGACCAATTGACCAAACCAAACACTCTTTGACTTCAGTGTTATATCATCAAAGATCCCTATCTAAACCCATCTCATACAACAAGCATCCTCACTGTCTCATTCCAACTCACAACAACGAATTGTAACAAGAAATGAAAAGTTAATATGATCTCAGTTCACGCTCTTGTTTGGTAATCCAAGTCACGTCCTTAGACATGTGCCACAAGAGTAAACACATCATCGATCCGTTTTATTTTCGGAGCAAACCTTCATTTAAATGACCGAATACCTAAAGGAAAGAACAAAACCAAGTATGGTTCATTCCTTCCTTTTGTTCGGATTGACATAAATCGAGAACAAACATAAACCTACCGTGACCCTACATAGGATCTTGAAGCCCCTTTAGCACCTTCTTGATTCGAATTCGTGCATCAAATTGAAGAAAGAGGTCAGGTCTTGTTTGTGTTTATAAACCGATAGATATAATGATGGATTTTGATGAGGTTGTGTTTGGAGGAGTTTGTGTTGACTGAGTTTGGTAAGAGAGGTGAGAAGGGGGCGTATATTATGATATATGTGGTTTAGGGTTAGTTGTTATTAACCTATTACTGGATATGATGTTTGTGTGGATGGATCGGGTATTATGATCATATTCCGATTTTTTTTGGGCCTTAAATGATATATCACACGATTTGGGCTTATGAAGTTTTGGATCCAAATGGTTATATCAAAATTTAGGCTTAAAGTTCATTAGTATCTAAATGTATTTTTAATACATTGAATTACTTTTGATATAATACTTAGCGAAAAAGTGTTGTATTTTGGATTTACAAATTTTCACAGAGATATAATTTTTGACAAGATCGGGAAACCATTATCAAGTTCACTTAAACCGTCAAAAGGCTAGATATGGGCATTTAACCGTAAGATGTGACTACGGCGATAATTCTTTATTATTTATTTGAGATTGAAGTGGGATTTCACGGCATGTGTACTTAGTATCTGAAGATATCGGGGTTGGTTGGGTGAAGATTCTTCGAGATCCTTGTTCGAGCTTTTAACCTTTAAAATGACGAAGACTTGGATATCTAGTTATTTTGTGATTCCTTCTCTCTATTACCACAAAATAACTATCACTTTAAGGAGTTACGTTGTAGTGCTCAGTGTCACACGAAGTTGTGGATAGTCAAGAGGTGATGTACGACTTATACTTGATGGTTGGTTGGTTGATGAGTATAGAGTACTTAGGGATTCGATGGGGTGCGAACTCTCTACACCGCTCTTTGTCATACATTAGTGCAAGTTTAAGTCACAAGTTCGGGCTATTTTACTTCGCTCCCAAGTTCATAATATTGGATTTTCTCCATCAGTAGTCACTACAAAAAGCCGTCAGAATGATAATGGAGTCGGTAAAAAGTTAGATGAGAAGAGTATCAAAGAGTAGAGTTGTTTATCAGCAGTTTATTCTCGCGGGCTATTTATTATACTTCACACATAATCGGTTAGTTAGACATATGGGGTTACGCTGCCTCCGTTTTCCATCGTAAACATAGTGTGTATGCTTCCGATTCCGCGAAGACATCGTGGGGGAAGATAGAGTGGGTGTTCTTTGCTTTCTTACCCTTTTCTTGACTTCTTTGCGAAAACACTCATTTTCCACGAGGTTCTGCAATTAGGGGGAAGAAATGTGCACATCAAGGACGCATAATAGACTCACGTGATCGAGCTTACAATTTTATTACTACCGGAGAGACGTCCGCAGAGATGATCAGTGGTTTAGTTTTGTGATTTTGGTGTAATCGTTTCAACTCTCGCGGGTTGTGAAGTGTGAAGTAGCCTGCATATGTGAGAAGATCTTGCTGATTTCTTGCATGTTACCCCCGAACGGAGCTTCCGCATTGAGCATAACCGTGATTAAGTAACTAGTCAGATTTGCTTGGTGTGGTTTACTGTGCCATCTACAAATTCCGCTGCGTACTCAAAACTTCAAAAGTTAGAAGACTTGTTTACTACATCAAAGTTTCGAATCTGCTGAAGACGGTTGTCAGTTTGGGGGGAAGCTGATTCAGAAACTTCGCCAAAAAGAAGTGTACGAAGAAGCCGCTAAAGACATGCAGCATGAATTGGGGGGAAGTTAATCCATTTCATGCATATTACATCATTTGCCTACAAGTTAAGATAAAGTTCTCAAGCCGAGGTACAAGATGAAGACAAAGAGCGTCAACTGTCGCCATCCTCAGCATTTGAAGAGCTTTTGAAGACTTTATTTTACTTATTTTTGTACTTGTAGGAAATGTTGTAAGTAATCCCTTATGTCGCCCCATTGGGGGAAGATTGTTGGGATCAAAGTTTTTGATCCTAACACGTAAATGGAACGACATTTACAGGATTACATTTACTATCTTGTTAAGCCAAAACACATGGACTAGTTATGTAATATTGCAATAGTATAGCTTGTGTTAGGCTTTATATACCCCTCCATACTTCCATGGAGGGGTGAGACTTGTGTGTGTTTTTATCATTTTCCTTATTATCAATAAAATCACCTAGTTTTCCTTCTCTCTCTACTCTCTCTCTCTAACAATGGCTTTCTTCTTCTTCCACCAAATCCGACCTCCCGAATCACAATAATCAACATAAAAATACGTTCCTACACCCTCCCTAGTCTCCGCATAGGAAACCTAGGTGTGCACTTATAGAGTCTAGAGCCTTGAGATACATCAAAGATCTCTTAGGAACACTTAGTATTTCTACAACTGGTGTTCTACATCAATGGGCATCAGTTGTAAACTATCGAGTCCTTCGCAGATCTTAGCAATCTGCCGAGAACGTTTATGAGAGGATTACGTATGTATTTCTCAATGATTGAACGGAAATCCTGCCAGGGTCAACATCAAACAGCCCTGACAGCAGGTCACTTCGGTAACCTCACAAGGGTTACGCTTAGTGTTTGCGGTGGTTCCATTACGGTCTACAGTCGTGGAGTGATCCCCAGCGACTCACCCAGTCATTGAGTTACTTAGTAGGTCTCGTAAGCTCCTTCGGGAGTATCTGATATGGGAATAGCCTGGATAAGGATTAGAAGGAGTCTTCACAATATGCTGTTGATGAGCTCTAATTCCTTATCTGTAAGTACCAGTTGTTTTTTATTGCTAACTGTTTACTCGCAGGTACCTCACTTCCATGATGGTAGATTCCAACATGCTCATACATACATCTTGAAGCAAATGATAGCTCCCCCAAAGATCTTAGCACTACAAAGTTCAAAGAAAGATTCTACGTCTACAAAGAAGAATCTACAAAGTATAAAGACTTAAAGATCTCAGTATATGAAAAGGAACTTCGTGCACGCGAAAGTATAAGTCCGAAGATGTATGATTATATTGGAATGACGGACAACCACCACAGACGCAGGAGTGACGAATGGCAGACCACTTCATTACATAATCACTACATCATCACCAAAGAACAAAGACAAAGAGCAAAGTACATTCATTATCATTCAACCATTTTGAAGACGTCTTAAGCTTTACATGTCACAAGTCAACGACAATGATGAAGACGTCAAGCAACCGTGATGACCGACCCTTAGGGGGAGATTGTTGGGATCATACTTTTGTATTTTAGTCAAGTCTCGGTCATTACCTTTTGTAATAGGTTGCTTAGTTATTTATTCTACTTAGTTTATGTTATAAGGCTTATGAATGTAAGACCAATGGGCCTTAAAGCCCACGTCCAAATGAAAGGAGGGAGGAAGGGAGTGTTGCCCTACTCCTCCTCCTTTAAATACTAAGCTTATGTAACTCTTTTAGTTGTTGGTTATTTGAATATCATAGTGAAACTATTGTTCTTACTTTTCTCACATTTCTCATAATCAACCAATCTCTTTTCTCATCTCATTTCTATCAATATCATACTTGTGTTTACATAAATGGTGACCTAACAATACCTAAGTTAAAACGATAAGTAGTTATTCATTTTCTCTTAAGAACCACTGCAATAGAAATTCGGTCAACATCAAGGAATTTTGGTACCTTCAATATCAGAAATATAAGTTGCGGAGTACTACACGTGCACCTCATGTAATTGATTATTAATCAAACACATGCACCTCACGCGCCAACAACTTATTTATACATAAGCTCTTATTCATCATACTTTCAACTTTCACTTTTTTATTTTTCATTTTTTTCACTTTTCTCATACTTTCTCATATTTTTCACTTTTTTTTTCTTTCTTGACTTTTTCTCAACATCAATGGAAGCTTATCGGGTAGCTCCAAAACCACATAGATAATCAACTTTTGACTTTTGATTTTTTTCACTTTTTGCTCTTATTTTTGATGTTCCTTGATATGTACCCAACTTCTAAAGCAAAAATTCTCTTAAGAAAACAAAGAACTAAATATTATTCAAACCGAAATACCACTAATTAACCTAGAACATCTATTATATATTGGTGACGTATCTGATGGGAGTAAAAAGCCACAAGTACCTCTCATGAGCTCTAAAGAGAACCACTACTCCACGTTTACCATCTAACTTCTAAATAAACTCTATCATTTCTCGCTCTTCGCAATTTAAGATTCCAAATAATGAAACCAGCGAATACTTAGCCGATACTCAGCCACGCATATATAAAGTCAATTACGGAAACTTGCAAATTCTAGAAGAAGAATTCGCGTTTTCTAGCTCTTGATGTAAAAGACTAGCGAAAGCTTTTTAAGCTGCGCATGTATAAAGTCAAGTACGGGAACTTGCATATTCTTAAGAAAGAATTCACATTTTATAGCTCCTGGTGTACAAAACTAGCACAAGCTTATGTGATCATCATTGGTTAAGTGAACAAGCTAGGGCTCAACATGCCCAGTCAAATCAAAATATTTATTCCTACTCTCGCCAGCAAGAAAGTCAACAAGCTGTCAAAACACTTATTCAAACTTATTATATTTTTCACAAATTTTCAACTTTTTCACTTTTTTTTTTTTTTTTTTTTTTTTTTTTTTTTTTTTTGATTTTCTTCAAAATTTTTGAAATTTTCAATTTTTTCAATTTTTTAGGAAAAACGGAGTTGTGAGAGTTCACAGCAAAGTGCAAGGCAAAAATCAGATCGAAAGATCACCCCCTCCCCCCAGACTAAAATGAAACATTGTCCTCAATGTTTAAAAGGTAAGGGTTCTCCTACATAAATCTGAGGCCGTTTATTAATTATGCCAAAAGATAAATGTTAGTCGATAAGATTAGGATATTGGATAAGCAACGAACGATGAAACTCGAGTGGAGACAAAACAACGAGCACGAGAGTCTTCATTATTCGGGCAAATCTTGGACATTCAGAACAACAAGCACAAAACACGAGAATTTGGAAAAGGTCGCCCTCCTCATGTCACATTAGAAAGAAAATAGAAATAAAAGAAGATGAATTTGATAAGCATGGGGTGCCTCCCACGAAGCGCTTGTTTTTGTTAACCGAGTCACATGAGCTTGACTCGATCCCTGAATTAATTCGTCCTTGGGGAGAGCAAATGAATCGGCCACTTGGCACAAAAGATAGAGATGCCAGGGTCAAATACGGTGTCCTCACTCCCAGTGGAGTGGAAAGAAGAAATGACGGTATAAGTATAAAATGGTTGAAACACCCGGATGATAAAAGAAAAGTCGAGTTCAGAATCAAGGGTGGGTAAAATATTAAGCACCAAAACATCTTGTTCAAAAATCTCGTCCATCATCCCAAAAATAACTTCATTCGTACCGGATTCAAAAACTTCATCGGGTCATTTTTCGAGTGGACGAGAAGATGGTAAATCGGAAAGAATATCATTCTCGTCATTCTCAATACCTGGTGGTATCAAGTCATCCGCAGCAAGAAATATATCGACATCCTCTAAAAGAGGGTTAAGTGACGGATTATCGGAAATAGGTAAAGAGTCGATCTCAAAGTGAATACATTCATAATCCGGAAGAGAGATATCAGCATGAATAGTGGGACTGCCACTACTCGTCTCTTCATTCAATGCCTCAATACGAGAGATAAGAAGATTGACATTCACCAATGTTTCACGAAGAGCTTCATCTTGTATTTCCATATCAACATCTTCGTCATTCTCTTCTTCTAAGCTTACGAGCTCAGGAGATTCTTCATCAATATAATCGATTTCTCTACAAGATATAGAATCATCATCGTCAGAATCGGAGAATATTTCAACACGATTATCATCAAACGGTATATCATTCGTATCAACATGATCATCAAAATGATTATTTTCAACATCGTTAGAAATCTCCTCGGACTCACTTGGGATTGGGACGAGGTTCTCAACACTAGACTTATTGAATTCGTCCGATTCCGTTGCTGGAATAGTGTTAAGATGCTCGTCCCCCATTGTAAGAGACTCTTCGGGTTCTACGGGAGAAGAGATAGATTCTTTTTGGGGGTTAAGAACGATTGTAACCATAGAATCATCATCGTCGTACATACAACACTCACAGAATCGAGCTTTTCTTTCTTCAGCAAGAAGTTCTTCCATCGATTTCACATGAGGCTCGGGAGTAGATGTAATACGATTAACCACCATTTCTTTTAACGTCTCAATAATGGATTTAATTTCAAAAATTTGATTAGTAAATTCAGAAGTTTGTGGGGGTTGGTTAAAACCGTGAGAATCGTAACAAAAATTAGGTTCATAATAAGAATTTTCAAACGATCCCCCACAATCTTCAAAATTTGATGTATTTTGAAATGAATTATTATTGGAATATGGGTCTTGCTCAAAAGAGTTTTGATAAAGAGGATTGAAATCATTTTGAGGATAATTATCAAAGCTCGGAACGTAAGCATAGGACATGTCAGCACTCGGGGCATAGCACATACAATTAGCGTATCCACATTCATTACAAAAAGATTGCCCACAAGGCACTCCTTCTTCGGAAGGGTTACCACAATTATAGCAATTAAACGAAGGTGATGGTGTTGGATAGAAATCGGGAACGTTTGACGGATTGTTGAACGATCTTTGATCATACGCAGGAGAATTACAATTCCAACAAACTCCATCATGAATATTATCACCACATTGATTGCACGTACACCACACACACAACCCTCCGAAGAACGGTTCTCCACAATTAAAACAAGTCGAATCCATAAGAATTATCGGTTTAGAGGGTTAAAGAAGAAGAATCAAATGATAAGAGGATAAGAAGATTATTTTTAGTTTTTAATTATCGTAAAATCAAATAATAGGAAAATCAAAATGGAAAAGGAAAATCTTTTTGTATTTTTATCTTTTAGAAAACAAAATTCAAAAACTTAAAACTTTTATTTTCTTTTGTTTTTTTAAACGTTACGTTAATCGTAAACCGTTTCCTCTAAATCTACTCGCGACGGAACGGGAGAGAAGAATGGATCTCTCTTCAGCTTGCAATTTAATGTCAAAGCTTCCGTATTTTCCGTTATTCGGTCGTAGAATCCAAAGTAATCCGATTAGCAACTAATTTCACGCGTAGTTATATTGGGAGATTATTTGGTTTACAACACCCTTCCTTTCGGTCGAGTCGAGGCTGTAACTTTATTATTTTTTTTGGTATTTTTGAAAACACTCTAGGAAAAGTGTTTTTGATTTTTCAATTTTTATAGTTTTTATAGAAAATATATACAAGGAAGGTTTTCAAAACACAATTTCGAAAAACGAAAACGAAAAATTCACTTCAACCTTCCCCGGCAGCAGCGCCAAATTTTTTGATATAATCATTTTAGTATAGTGTTTATTTTACCGAAGAAATGCTTAGGAAAGTATTTCCCCGGGTCGTGTCCCAGCGAAGGTGTGAATGGAATTTCGAATTCCCGTTTCGTGAAACGTGTTGTGAAAGTGGTAAAAAGTGATTTTTATGAGATTATACTAATGAATAAGTAAATGAGGCACAATTAACTAATTAAGCACGTAAATCAAATAAGGAAACTAAAAACGTAACGTAGAATCTAAAATGTAAGCTAAAACGGAAAATAAACGTTAACGTACGAAATAAAACGCGACTTTTAAGCTACGCTAATCCTACGAACTTGAAAATAATTTTGAAAAGTTAAAAAAGATAAAAGAAAATTTTAAGAAAAAGAAAAATATTTTTTTGACTTTTTAAGCTAGAAACTTCTTATTTGGAGTGCTTATTTATAAGCACTCCTTTGACCAGGTTGACCAAACTTTGCCCCAATGATTTTATGACTTAATGATACTCAAATAAGCATTAGTGAGACCAAATTAAGCTCAGAAACACAGATAGGGTACAAATCAGGTTCAAATAAGCTCTAATGAAATAAGCAGTGGATAAGCAGATGAAGCAACAAGCAAATACTCAATGAGAAACTCAGCTTAAGGCATAAAAGAACTGATATGAACAGCTAATCTCAAGTTTCAGGCTTAAAATTTTACTTGCAGCCCAGAACTAAAATCAGATGATGCCTAGCTCAATACACTAAACTTGACAAGCTAATTAAGCTATACTAATAAGCCGAGCAGTGAAAGCTTATGGGGGCAAATGCTTTACAACACTACTGGGTTCCTAGAAAACCAAACAACTTTCACTTTTAAGCCAAATTAAGCCACTGAATGGACCTTAGATCAGATGGATTTCACACATTTATCACCTAAGTTTGACTTTTCAAGGGACTATCCTAGTTGACTTTACTCAATTTCCACAGACTAAAACTAGATCTAAATTTAATACTTAAGCTATTATAATTATTTAATAAGCTAACTGTATCTAATTTTTATCAAAATCAAAGGATCAGTTCAACAATAACACTCAGTAGAGAAACTAGAAGTGGATTTTTGACTTTTGCTCTACAACCTATATCCTATATGCTATTAATGTCCTATTTATGCCTAACTTAATCTATTTGTGCCAAATGAACAATGAGAAAACCAAAGGAACTCAGACAACAAGCCTGATCCAAACACACCTTAAAGCTCAGTTGCACTATGTTATTTGGATTTAGGACACAAACTATCAAGCAAATGATAAGATTAATACTCTAAACTATATTAAAGACTAAGTAGACACTAAAATGCAGTAACTAACAAAAGGAATACAGAAATGCAATCTAAGCTAAAGTGGTGAGATTATCACTCTGATCAATAGCATACAAAGGCAACACAAAAGTACTAAAGCAACTACACTAAGCAGTTTATAACACAAATAAGTTGATAAAATGATCCAACAAACTACAACAAACCAGAAACTCAGAACACTGATCTCAAAATACCACAGCAACACAACTCAAGACAGATAGTAAAACAGAGATGAAACCAAAAACAGAATAATAAACTAAGCAATCCTGATACTTACTGTCTAACTAATTAAACCTTCCAATAAAGCTCTAATTCTGATTCAATAATTCTTAATCAGAACACAAACCCAATCCATATCAGAAACACAAAACCTAGACTATAAAGTAGCAATGAAACAGTGAAATACCAAACTAAAACCAATTACTAATATAAAAGCAACTAGATTAAACTATATTAAGGCAATATAACCTAAATTAAACAATAATCAAGCAATGTAAATGGTTCTACACTAGAAATCAATATAATGCAATAATAAGCTTAGAAATTAAAATGAAAACTTACAAATAACCTCTCAGCTTAACAGAGAGGCTATCCCACACAGCCTATCTTTAATAGGCTAATTCAACAGCAGAACAAGTGAATCCATCTCTTCAATCATCAGGATCATCACCATGAACACCCTTTTACTGATGTTGACCAACATCTCTTGAACAAATCTCACAAACAATAACTCTCAACAAGCTTTTTGAATTATCTTAATAAAACAGTAACTAGAAATTTCAAACAAAAACAGAATAATATTTGCTGAAAATTAAAGTGCAAATCAATAAAACGGAAATATGAATTTTATTAAACTAAAAATGGAGTACAATGCTGAAAAATAAGGAAATTACAACGAAATTGAGTGCTGAAAATTAAAATGACAAGAATAAAAATGGTCAAAATCTTTCTAATAACATGAAAAATTGGACAACTACATATGAGCTAGTAGGGGGATTATATAGCCTGAGATGGGTTGCCAGGTCATCTATCCGCGTGAAGGTGTGATTCTTCTGAGTCCTTTATAGCCCTTGATCCAATTCCAAATGATTCTAATCATTATCAACCCTTGGATCGTGTTATGAAATTGTGAATCCTCCCTGTTTATGCTCGTTGGACCACGTGTCATTCCCTCTGACATTCCCTGACATGTGCGTGAGTTTCTAGAAGACTCATGATTGGGTAATTATTACTTACACGAGGGTAATTGGGGTAATATGGGATTCTAGGGTTCATGTTCTGGGTTTCGTAAAAAATAGGGAGGGAATGATTTGGAATTAGGGGTGTTCGTTTTGTTATAAGAATGTTGACCGGTCAAAGGGTCGTGTCCCAGCGAAGGTGTGAATGGAATTTCGAATTCCCGTTTCGTGAAACGTGTTATGAAAGTGGTAAAAAGTGATTTTTATGAGATTATACAAATGAATAAGTAAATGAGGCACAATTAACTAATTAAGCACGTAAATCAAATAAGGAAACTAAAAACGTAACGTAGAATCGAAAACGTAAGCTAAAACGGAAAATAAACGTTAACGTACGAAATAAAACGTGACTTTTATTCGAAAAACGATCCTACAAATGAGAAACAATTTTCTAAAAATATTAAACTAATAAAAAGAATTCTAAGAAAAAGAAAAATATTTTTTTTGGCTTTTTGTTTATTTTCTATGATTTTATTTTGATTTTTGGTATTTAAAAATGAATTAAAAATAAAGAAAAGTAGAAAAATAAAGTGGAAAAATGAAAATTTAATTCTAAAAATCTAAAATAATATAAAAGAATTTCTAAAAATATTTTTGTATTTTTCAAAGCTTTTTCTGATTTTTATGGATTTTTGGTAATTAAAAATGACTTAAAAATGATTTATAAGGAAGAAATATTAAGAAAAATAGTAAAATAACTTGGAAAAATCTGGAAAAATTCCAGAAAATCAAAAATAATATGGAAATGTTGCAGAAAAATTTTGGATAAAAAATAATAAGCAGAAGTGCTTATTCAAGCCAACACAGCTTATGGCAAGTGCTTATTAATAAGCACTTGCCACAAAACTTAACCAAACTTGAAACACAGAAGTATTATACTATATTTAGCTCAAAGAAGCTCAGAAATGATGAGTGATAAGCACAGAAATACTGAATGCAAGCTAAAACAGTCCAAATAAGCTAATGAAAAGCAAAATGCAACACAGAATAAGCCAGGAATGAAACAGACCATGCACAATACTAAAATAACCACCAATTATCACAAGTAACACAATGGAACACAGATACAAGCTTAATATAGCTCAAGCAGACCTATGCAATGACAAAAAATATGCAATAAGCTCTATACTACCAGGCCTGAATAAGCTATCCTAATAAGCTCTAAACAAGAAAATTAAGGGGGCAATTTAATCACTATACTACTGAGTTTAACTAATCCTAAAAGCTCAAATAGAAACCATCTATAACTACTCTAAATGGTGCCAAGTAAGGCCACCAAAACCTGTGGTGCATGGGAGATTAAAGCTCAAACAGTCAAGTTCCAACCACTATTCTAATAAGCTAAAAAGATCTAAATCTAAATTTTCTAATTGATTAAAATCAACAAGATACTGAAGTCTACAAATCAACAAGCCAAATCTATATCCAACTAAAAATGAAACCTAGGTCTGCTTATGAAAGTGTGACCAAAAACTGAGTAGTGACTAACTTTGACTTTTGAATTACACTAAGGCTTTGACTAATTTGGATTTCAACAGCTGAATTCTACTCTAATGTATGTAATTAAGCTATGATAAAACTATTTTAAGCTACTATGATCAACTACGCAAATACCACTTCAAAATTACTGAATGAATTCTACTAAACCTAACAGTATACTAATTACAAATCTAACTGTGACTATATTATTGATAATTCCTACTATTTTAATGCCTAAAAGTCTAATACTATACTAATGTGAACTACTGGTTATGATTATACTTAACTACAACAACAACTTATTTCAGTTATCAACTCATCCAAACACCCCCTTATGTAACAGATTCACTAGATTTAATGTAATTAACAACTAAGCTCCAATTAAATGATCCAGAAAACTTTGTAAACTCTAATTACTACTAAATCAGCATGCTACAACAGTCAATTCAGACAACAACTCATAATATAAAATCCACAAAATAACAGATGCAAAATCTAACTAAGCAACATAGAATCAAGCTAAACAAATGATCAAATGATACAAACCAAATCAACCTCAGCAATTACTTCACTACAACAATATTGAATCAAATAACAAGCAGTTACTAAACTATACTAAAATCTAAACAGATACAATTAACTAGAACTAAAAATAAGAAGATTACCAAAACTTTTCTCCCTCAGCTAAATGGAGGGAGTTCCCTTTGCTTGCCTGTCTTTTGACAGGCTGAGTGCTTCCAATTCCCACTCAACTTGTCCAATTCACCACCAATCTCAGCAGTTGACCAAAGTTTGACCAAAGAGCTTATGAACAATTGAACTGCAATTACAATCTATCCAAAGCTAAATTGCTAGAATATGTTTCAAACTATTTTGAATCAACTCATTTGAGAACTAACTTCAAATCAAAAACTATTTTTATACCATTTTCTGTTTTTTTCTAATTTCTTTATAAAACTATGATTGAAATAAATTTGAATTGAAAACTTAAGTAAATTTGAAATAAAACAAGATATTAAGATTGTAATAAGAAATGGACATTAAGCAGAAACAAGCTAAATTGATTAAAGCTAAAAAGTTAATTTCATTGATATAAAAAGAAATTACATCAAAGCTAAACTAATACAATCTAATGAAAATTTGGCAGAGCTTGGCTACTCCAAGACTCCACACCAATACAAGCTAATCTACATACTATTTATAGGTGAAGTGAGGGGTGAGCTCACGGATTGCCATGTTGGCAATCTGTGTGAGTTGTGTTTCACTCCTGAGCCGTTTGATCTCTTCCAATCATATCCCATCAAGTATCAACCCTTGGATAATGAATTATGACGCATCTCATCAAATAAGAGAATGCCACATGTCCCCCGTGTGCTTGTTTGATTCACTGACACCTCCCTGACACGTTCTGACATGCTTCTAGATGCATTGGATTGTACTATTTTGCCCTTACTTGTGGTAATTTTGGTGTACGGGTAACTAGGGTTTATAGTGAATAGTAGTTTTCTGGGTTTAGGGGGTGAATTGGGGGAAAAGAGGGGGCGGGTAAAAGTATTTTTTATATGTTTGACTATGGTAAAGGGGTTGACCGAGGTATAAGTTGGGCTTGGGTATTTATTTATGAATTGGTTTTGGGCTTTTGTTGATAAGTTTAGGGATTGGATGTGGACCAGGCTTGTATCTTTGTATAATTTCAGATTTTGTAATAAAATTACAAGGACCAATTATGTATTTATCTAAAAATTCAACGGTTGATCATGTAATAATTCCATAGTAGGATCCAAGGGCTAATCTTGACAAGATATGATTCTTCAAGGATTATTTTTGACAATGCAAGCTCAAATATGAAAAATGCTTTCCTGGCTTCGGCTTTTTATGCTCTTTCCATTCTCGTGCTCGTGTTGTCGTTATTCCATGATTTTTGTCCTTTTATTGAATATTCGTTCCTGCACATTCAAAAACACAAAAACACAACATATTTGGCATTCATGGTCGAGTTTTTGGTCGTTATGGTTCGGTATTTGGTAAAGAAAAGGTGTGTAAATTAATACACACCACAAGGCTAAGTCAAGGCTATTGTCTCAACGTCTTCTAAGCCGAGATATAGCAACGGCTATGGTCTTGGTTGATGTCTTAAGGTTATATATCTAGCCGCGTGAATAGTTTAGGAGTTGATGACCCGAAACTTACTATTGAGACTTGATCATTTAAATGACTTATTTTCTTGACCGTATCACATATATCATTACCACAAAGTCTGTATTTGATCCGCGAGATTTTATTAACTAATATGGTATATAAAGATCATTTTGAACACTTTACACTATTATAAAGTGCCATTAACTTATTTACAAATATTACTTCATATCGAATTAGTTACATTTACACTTGAAGAATGTTACACTAAATCATTTCACGACACCACACTAGTTCAACCAATAGTCTTTGACGAAACACGACAAATGCTTTTATATAACATTTGTCTCGTCAATTACTTTTACTTATAAATGATAAGTACTACTACACTAGGGAATTTCATAATCATAAGAGGCCTCTTCGGGGTGTCGTATCAACAAGTTGTGGATTTACGAATTAAAGTGTCCTGGCTCCTCATACGTTCACTACCTGACCTCTAGATTTTGATAGCCCGAATAGTAGTATGAAGTTATTTATAAAAGGCTAATAGCCAAACCACATTTTAAGGATGCTTTACTCATTTAAACAACATAAGACATATGTACAACATCATAATCAAGTCAATGACTTTACATATACTTGTACACTCATATTGTGCATTATACTAAGACGCGATCACTATACTCTCGTAGGTTATCATTAAAGATCGTGGTCTTGCCATACACTATCTGATGTATTAAACTACTACTGATTACTAAGGTGAGTTCATAGCCCCTACTTTTGTTTAACTGTTTTATAAACTACATGGGGGAGATACATGCTACTGTTTTTATTATTATGGACAATGACTTGTAAATTGAATGCTAGCCTTGATTGTATTATTGCATGCATGTCTAAGTTGTTTATGCCAAAAGTCCCCTTATCATGGACCACTAATCACTTGTTGTCGCAAGTGATCGCAAATATTGTGGATACGCCTATCAGGATTGACGAATCCCGTTTGTGTTAGTCATACAGTGGATATCACAAACGCACTATATTTGAATTCCTAGGTATATGGCATAGTACCTACTCGGGGCAATTGTTTAATATATTTATCGTACGGTGATATATATATACAGTCAGTCGTGCATGCCATGAGCTTAGAGCAATAATAACTATCAGGATGATAATTGCGCACATTGCAATTATACTTTGAACTTTATTGTCCATTACTGTATTACAAACCTATGAATTCACTCAACCTTTGTGTTGACTTTTTAGCATGTATTCTCAGGTACGAAAGGAATTAGCTGGCATGTGAAGGCGCACGGAAAATATTTTGAAGACAATGCATATTATCATTCGAAAAACTTTACAACTTTTATGTTGTACATTTTGTAAACTTGTGGGACCTCTGTAAACTTTGATAATTTATATCGAATGATAATTTATTTCAAAACGTCTCATTTAGAGTTGTTTTCTGTAATTTGTGCTATGAACTATGAAGTAATACCCCAGTGACACAATCTTCCGCTGCGATAATTTTAGGGGTGTTACAAAAGGTGACATGGTAGGTTTCCTCAGTTTGTTGTCTCCTTGTGTTGAATCACCTGAAGGCTTTTGAGACAACGGAGTACCCTAGAAAGTACCCATCATCAGCTTTTGCATCAAACTTTCCAAACACATGGAAATAGCTGATGTCAGGAAGTCTTCCTTTAAATAACTCATAGGGAGTTTTGCTATGTCTCTTCTCAATGATGGACCTGTTTTGTGTGTAACAAGCTGTTCTTACTGCCTCGGTCCAAAAGTGTTTGGAGAGAGCAGACCCATTAAGCATTGTTCTAGCAGCCTCAATGAGGGTTCTATTTCTTCTTTCAACGACTCCATTTTGTTCTGGAGTGTAAAGAGAGGAAATTTTTTGAGAGATACCCTTCTCATCACAGAAACATTCAAGGTCATTGTTTTCAATCTTCCTGATGAAGGACATGATTGTTTCATCAGCCTGACTCTTTTTGGTCAGAAAATATACCCAGGTGTATCTTGAGTATTCATCCACAATGACCAGAGTATACTTCTCATGATGGATAGCCATTGGACTGATGGGTCCAAAGAGATCTATGTGAAGTAGGTGCAGGCAATTGGTGATAGAGGAATTTTGTTTGGTTTTAAAGGATGCCCTGTGGTGTTTACCTTTCTCACAGGCAAGGCAGGATTTATCTTTTGAGAACACTAGTGATGGTAAGCCAAGGACTTTGTTTTGTTTGGCCAGGTTATTTATGTCTTTGAAGTTCAGATGGGAAAGTCTTTTATGCCAAAGCCAGTTGAGAGTTTCAGTGGCTTTAGCAAAGAGACATGTTCCATTCTGAGTAAGTGAGGGCATATCCAAAACATAGACATCCTACCTTCTTGGTGCAATAAGAACTACTTCTTTGTTTGCATTAAAGATAGTACCTTGCTTATCATCAAACTGAACTATGTATTTTCCATCACATAGTTGACTGACACTGATCAAGTTGTATTTAAGACCATTAACATAAGCAATTCTAGTAAAAACTATTCCTCTACAGTTTACTGAACCATAACCTTCTGTGAGACAAGATGAATTATCAGCAAATACCACCTTCGGTCCTGGTTCTTCTACATATTTATGCAGATATTCCTTCACGCCAGTCATGCTTCTTGAACATCCACTATCAAGATTCCAAACAGGATCTTTGGCATGTCTCTACACAAATGTAAACTGAGTTAGTTTTTCTTGTGAACCCACTTTCTGGTGGGTTTGGCTTTAATGACCTTTTTAAACTGAGATATTGATCCATGATTAGTGGTTGTATGAATGTTGCTTCCACAGATATTGCATCTGGGAGAAGGGGTAGTTTGTTGGGTTGGCTTGGTAATTTATCTCCTAGACTGAAGAACATGTTCATGTCCTGAACTGTCATGAGTAGGATCTCCACAGATATCACAACATGGATACATCAAACAATCATCAGGGAGATGATCATTGAATCCACAGTGAATGCAAGGTGTGAATGGTTTAGCTTTCTGTCTTATTTGTTTGGAGCCTGAGGCATAGTTATGAGACTGAGCATTGTGATAGGATACAACACTTGATGAGACTATGTAAGATAGATGATCAGAGGTTCTGTGATCATCCTTTTTACATATCATGCAAAAAAGGATTCTATAACAGTCATCAGTGGTATGTGTTGTATAACTACCCAGTTCACATCTCATTTTTGGTTTAGATGTTGCCTTGGATTTAGCAGAATTTGAGGAAGCGGGTTTAATTTCCTTTTCCAAAGGTTGAGTTTTCTTCTCAGATGATTCAATCTATTCACTCAATTTCCTAACAAGTTCAGCCAACTGATCAAATTTGGAATCAGGGCTATCAGTGATAACCTCATTTGAGACTGAGGTTGTGGAGTCATCATTTGTGGTAGAGACTTTAGTGAGTGGTCTTTTCAAGATAGTTCTTCCTAAACTAGCCTTCTCTCTTGGAGAGTGTTGCGTATAGACCAAGGGTGTTAGCTCAGAGCTAGGTTCAGCTCCCTGAAGAACTTTCAATGGTGGGAGTGGACTCTGTGATATAGGTTCAGACTCATTTATGGACTCAGGGAGACTAGACTCATCAGTGACACCAAGCATATTTTTGATGGCCTGACTTTCAGGTTCCAAAATTTTACCAGTGTTAAAGTTTGGTAGTTTGCTATCTGGGTTGACTCTTTCAATCCAGTCACTGGGTTTTGGTGCCATTTCCTTGTTAAAGGTTATGCCTGAAGGTAGAAATGCCTTTTCACCATGATTCTCACTTGAGAACTCAGTGTTTTGATCTTCACCAATAACAGCTTTCTTATTACTTGGTGTGAGACTCACTGAGTCAAAAACTCTAGGGTTTTTCTGAGTCCACTTATATATCACAGCCTTTTATTTCTTAAGTTCTTCTTGAAGAGCCTGATTTTGTTTTACTAGTTCAGTGTTTTGAATTTGAAGTGTAACAGCCTCAAGTTTTGCTTGTTTTAAAACCAGTAACTCATCTCTACACTTATTTAATTCAAAAGCTAACTTATTGAATTTTGAAAACAGATTTTGTCTTTGCTCTTCAACGAACTTAAGATCTACATTTAAGTAGTTTAAATAGGATTGCCAATCAGCATCATCATCCATACTTATCAAAATGTTTACCTTTTTTATGGTGATGTTGACCCATTCTCCATTTATAGCATGACTTTTACCAACAGCCATCTTGTTGTCATCAGAAAGTGCCATCAGTGCACTGACCCTTACTTCTTCATCAGAGGAGACATCTTCCTCATCCCAATCATAGGCTTCAGCAACAAGTACCTTGTTCTTGCCTTCAGCAAGTTTAGGAGGTGCAGCCTGAGGTACTAAGGGAGTTGTCTCAAGGAGAGCAAGTTTAGCTTTGGCTTTTCTGTATTTAGCTTCAAAATCCTTTTGAATATTTGCATTTTGAAAATTTTGAGTGGATTGAAGCATATTTGGTTGAAACATGCTAGTTCATGTCACACCCCGCCACGGCGGAAACGCGCGGGTGTAACTTCATGGATATCATCACAACACCTGGTGTCTTCATAGAGAACAACTACATGCACAAAAATAGAGCAATGTACAAACACAAAGTGTTGTAACAATACCCCAAAATAAAATAACCAAAACAAAACATAAATCCGAACATAGATGATAAACCACTTCCAATGCAACTAAGGTCTCGTCTATCCACATCCTGCTATCTTATCCTTAGAAAGCTCACCTGAAAATGATGCTTAAAACGTCAACATAATGTTGGTGAGATTCATAGGTTTAAGACTCAACACACAAGGCAACCGAATTTACTGTGATTACAAAATATAGCTGGACAAATAAATTATAGTTATCATATAGCTACATGCATTTGCAGGTTAATATCCACACATAAAGGCAACAACACTCATAAGGCAACTGTTGATATAAATAATGTTTGTGAATGTTATTAATATTTCTCAATAAACCTATGTTTTGATAATCACAAAACTTAAATCAAATTAAGTCAAGAATAAGACATAAACAAGTATTTGGTGACAAATATTTACCTCTACATCTTATATCACTTAAGGTATGCATAAACTTAGTAACTTATGCATTACATGATCAAAGGAAATTTTATATTAATACATAACACTATATAAAATGATTTTAACATTTTATATATATTTGTAAATCATTTTTGGTAAAGCTTTATTAAACCACAAAAATATGATTTCAAATTTCCAACCAAAAAGGGCAAATTTTATCCAGAGAATCTTTTCAAACGTTCAGGAGGGCGGCCCCCTTAATTTTACTAGGCGGCCCCCTTAATCATTAAGGGGACCGGCCTATAATTAAGGGGACCGGCACGCTCCCGAACAGTAAAATCAGGCCCTTTAAATACTGGATCATTTTGCACATTTTCCTCACCTTTTTGCACTATAAACTTTCTGATCCAATCCTCTTCTCTAGATCTAAAATCCTTTGATCATATATTTCATAAGTCTTTGTTTCCAAGTGATCCAAAGCTTCATCCATTCAAGTGCAAGAAGAAGAACACTTCTCTACATCCATCTTATTGTAGTGGTGTTGTGTATAGCTAGTTTCATATAGTACTAGTGATAGCTATTTGTTAAGGTGTTGTGAATACTTGTTGATTGTAGAAACTTGGTGTGTTGTAAACTAGTTTAGTAGTAGTGACTTAGTTGTGCATAGAAGAAGGTGTGAAGATTGATAAGGTGTGAAGACGGTGTGAAGTCTTGAAGAAGGTGTGAAGGTGTGATTAAGGTGTGAAGATCACGTGGTGTGATATTTGGTGTGAGATTGGTTCTAGCTACGATTAGAACTCGACATTTAGCTTAGTGTCGTTAACTTGTGTAAGCCAAGGTGTGTAAGGTTTCTCCACCATAAGGAGTTTGTTGACATAGTGAAGAAAACTCTCGAGTGTGGTACTCGGGGAGTGGAGTAGGGCAAGGAAGGTGTCCTTGTAGCTGAACCACTATAAATTCGCGTGTTGTGGTTTGATCTTTCTAACTCTATCTTTTCTTCATTATATTTCAATACTTTCAATATTAGTTTAGACTTGCTCATATTGGTTGTTGCTTGAATTCACTTAAGATCGAATCGAAAGTTTTTATAACCAACAAAATATTTTGGAAATAAATTTAAAAGGACATAAAACTATTCAACCCCCCCTTCTAGTTTTCCACAATTGGTATCAGGAGCCAGGTCGAGCAAGATCTTTAAAATATATTGTATTTTAAAACTTGTAATGATCTATGGAATCTGAAAAATATTTAGAAGGGCAATCTATGCAAAGACCACCACTATTTGAAAGTTGGATTTTTATATTGGAAAAATCGATTCGAAACTTATGTGAAGTCAAAAGATCTAGATCTTTGGCATGTTATTACTAATGGTGATTTTTTACCTATTCAAAATAACCCGGAAACTAAGAAAGATGAAATCGTACCTTTTGAAAAACAAAATGATGATTTAAAAAGAAAACTTGCTAAAAATAATGAGGCAAAAACGGTTATTTATAATGCGCTACCACGTAAAGAGTACGAAAGGATCTTTATGTGTGAAACCGCAAAAGAAATTTGGAACTCTTTACTAATAACTCACCAAGGTAATAGTCAAGTCAAAGATAATAAGATAGATCTACTTGTTCAACAATACGAGCAATTCACGATTCCGGAAGAGGAATCAATTGACAATGCTTTTGCTAGATTTAACACTATCATCACAATTTTAAAAGCACTTGATGAGAATTTTTCTAGTAAGAATTTTGTTAGGAAGTTTCTTAGGGCTCTTCATCCAAAATGGCGAGCTAAAGTGACGGCTATTGAAGAATCGAAGAATTTGTCAACTTTGCAACTTGACGAATTAATTGGAAATCTAAAAGTCTACGAAGTCATCATTAAAAAGGACTCCGAAATGGTCAAGGAAAAACGAGAGCAAAGCAAGTCAATCGCCTTGAAAGCTAGAAAGGAATCTAGTATCAAAGATAGCTCATCTTCCGAAAGTGATGACGAAGAATACGCCATGGCTGTAAGAGATTTCAAGAAATTCTTCAAAAGGCGAGGAAGATTCGTAAGACAACCGTACGACGAAAAGAAAACATTTCAAAAGAGTAAAGATGACAAGAACAACAAGATTGAAAGAAAGTGCTTCAAGTGTGGAGATCCAAATCACCTTATTGGAAAATGTCCAATGATGACAAGAGATCAGAATCAAAGAGCATTCGTTGGAGGTGCTTGGAGTGATAGTGATGATGATGAGAATGAAACGACAAAGGAAGAAAAATGTCTCATGGCGAATACACCAAATGAGACTTTGTCAAAGTCTTTATTTCATCTTGATGATGTTGAAGATTTCTTTTGAAGACCACCGGGTACGCCATTCTTTCACAACTCATTGCCATGCTTAGATTAATATGCATTGTTTGATTTCGTCAATTATTTAGATATAATTTGTTATTGTCCTCTATTTGTTAAAATCACATATATACTTATATATACATATATATATATATATACTATTATACGTAATAAATATATATATATATATATATATATATATATATATATATATATATATATATATATATATATATATATATATATATATATATATATATATATATATATATATATTCACTTGCACATAACCTAGATACGTCATTTGTTGACTTTCTAGTAAGTCCTCTTTTAGGAGACTCATGATGATGAAGGGATATGAGTCAAGTGGACTTTTATAATGCAAGAACGCCTTCGCACGTGAACACTATGGATGAAACAAACTCCTCTCGCCAAGTATATCCTATCTCCGCTACTATCCTTCAAATCTCACTCATCAACCCATCTTTCAAACACATTTACACTTATATATATATAAACAATATATATATATATATATATATATATATATATATATATATATATATATATATATATATACACTTATTCACATATTCCCGAACACACCTCAAACCCTTCATCAACTTAACACTTTGATCATTTTATCCAAAAATTGTCAAAGGTATATTTTAATTATCGAAATGGTAATTACAAGTTGTTAAGTATTTTATCATCGTGCCAATAGACGTTTACGTATTTTTGATATATTATAAATCTAAGTATATACGTATAAATATTTTTGTTCCAGAAACGAATTCCGCGAAATTTGGAAAATTTCAAAGGCGGCCCCCTTAATGATTAAGGGGACCGGCTTGTTATCGAGGGCGGTCCCCTTAATGTTTAAGGGGGCCGGCCATCTGACAGTTCCAAATTCATTTTTCCTTCTTATTTCCATTCCCAAACACTCCATTCACTCATTTGTTCCTCCCCACTGCTACTGAGTACGAACCAAAACACCCAAAAACTTCAAAATCCTCCATCATATCACCAATTCGGGGTTGTTTCGCAAGGGGCAAACATCAACCAAACATATAACAACAACTTTTGTAAGTTTTCCAACATGCATTTCATCACATTTCATTCAATTTAGTGTCTAATCAATAATTATGCATTTTATTAAAATTCATTTTAATTCAATTTTAAGTGTAATTGAAGCTAGAAATTGAACTACCAAATGCTCCCCATAGGATTAGGATGATGTTTTGCAACTCAAAATTAGTATAACATATCATCTTGTCAAAATCATCAATCGCCCATAAACCCTTGTCAAATTTTATTTTTCAAAAGGCACATTGTTGATATAACTCTTAAAAACCATTTAAAACTTACTACATTACATTGTTTTAACATTCTAAA
Source organism: Artemisia argyi (assembly GCA_030686995.1). NCBI lineage: Eukaryota > Viridiplantae > Streptophyta > Magnoliopsida > Asterales > Asteraceae > Artemisia > Artemisia argyi. The sequence continues at coordinate 75,830,901 of CM060687.1, forward strand.
CAATCAAAGCTTACTTTTCAAATTGTTGATTAAATGGTTCATGAAGACAACATGGGCGTTTGGTTCATGAACAAACCATAACTATATGAAGTTATTTGAAACCTATAACTAGCTTATAAGTTTTGTTAATAATACTAGAATCAATAGAGGTCATCAAGATATACAATCAATATATATATTGATATTTTTAGGATATTATTGTCTAGTTAAGGGAGCGTTTGGTTTATCTTTAAAATGATAATTTTGAAAACTAAAATTCGCATTTCAATCTTTTAAACAAGCTTATGTTGGGTCAAACTTTTACGAAATGGAAGATATATAATCTAATATATATCTAGCCTTATTTCGAAATGAATTATGATATCATACCCTTTTGATATTGTACATTCTAAACAAGTTTAAAATCAAAATAAAAGAAACATCATGAAACTACTTCATTAAATATTTTTTTTTGTGTCGAAGTAGAATTTCGTTCCACATACATTGCATATAATTATATATATACATATATATATATAAACAATATATGCATGATGGTTGTTTTTATATTAATTCTATTCTTGTTGTTATCTTGTTTAGGTGAAAATGCCTAAGACCACGGTTGGTGATGTATCCAAAACCAAACAATACATTCCAAATGTCTCTTCTACTCCCGGCATGTCTCCTTCAGTTGCATGTTTCTATCGTCCCATTGAAAATAGAAACATTCACGAAGGACGAATTGTCGATCCATCTTTCTATGAAAATGATCAAACCGAACGAATGTTCACCAATATTCGTTTTGAATGTCTTCTCCAAATCAACGAACCTATCATCCCCCATTTTATCCTCGACTTCTATAGCCACGTGACGGTGCAAACCGATCCCTATGGTCATCTCCTCATTTCCTTCATGATTCAAAATCAATTCATCACTCTTTCTCTTGCTCAATTTGGGCAAATTCTTAGAATTCCATTCAACGGCCAAGCTGTTTTCTCAAATGAATGGGATCTTTCCACTCTTGAAATAAATCGTCCTCGGATGGCCCCTACTATTCTGAGATTCCTAGTCCTAAAGACATTCGTCGAATGCTTGAACTAGAACGTGGTACGACTAGTCGAGTAATCAAGTCGAAGAATGTCGATATTCATGCCAATCAAATCCTTCTCAAAGAGCTAAGCCAAGATATGAAGAAGTGGGAAGAAATCATTCGAGAGAATGCTTTTGGTACTGGTGGTCACCGTGACCATGTCACGGCGAGCATTGCCCACATGCTTTATTGTGTTATTGCTGAAGTGCAATACAACTTGGCTTATCTTTTTATTCATCGAATCATATCCGCCAAAAACACCACAAATGCCAATCTTCCCTACGGTATGTTTCTCACACGACTTTACCGTTATGTGATGGAACATTACCCACATCTTCAAAGAGACTACTACGTTCATATCCTTCCTACTTTGAACCAACTTACTCATGTTCGTACTCGTCGTCCTCGTAGTGACAAAGGAAAATCTCGTGCTCCTTTGTACTCTAGGGGTCGTGGTTCTACATCTCATCGTGATGACGATGATGATGAGGAGGAAGACACCTCACGTGTTAGTACTCCATCCCCCACGACCTTTGTTGATGATCTTCCTGACCTTGATTACTCCGAATATTCAATTCCTCTTCCTCACGAACGTACCGATGAACTTCTCTTCACTCGCCAAACCTCCATCATCAATCAACAACAACAAATGCATGAAGAGATGCGAGGAGGATTCAAATCCGTTGGAAAAATGTTTAGGAAGATGCTTGGAAAGAAGAAGAAGTAGTAGATTATGATGTATTGCTATTTGTTACTACTTGTTTCTATTTGACATTTGTATGGTTTGCTTCTTGTTCGACTTATTCGGAAATACTTGTGTTAGCTCTTATTTATCTCTTGAACAATTTTTTGCCTTTGAATTATTATCATGCTATGCTATGCTTCTTTTCAAATATAAATTATTATATGTTAATTTGCATGCATTATTTGGTTATATATATATATGTTTATATATCATCATTCCTTGTGTATATGTTTCTAATAGAGCTTGCTGGAAAAACAAACTTGAAAAATGGCCAAATTCTGCAAATTTTGGGTTTCTGGTCGTCTGGGAAAACACCAGATGGGCGGCCCCCTTAATTCCCTAGGCGGTCCCCTTAATGATTAAGGGGGCCGGCATACAATTAAGGGGACCGGCCATCTGGAACTGGGTTTACTGTATTCTTTTGCATCTTGTGAATCCTTTCTCTAGTTTCAGCTACCATTTCCCATTTTGACCAAACTGATTTTAGAATCTCTTTCAACCATTTCAAACATTTACCTAAATCATCCAATTCCATACTATAAATTCCCTCCATTTTCACCATTCTTCATCTCATCATTCATCATATCATCATGACTCCTCCAAGCACCTCAAACTCCAAAACCTCCAAGAAACAAAAACTTGTGGTCATCCCACCAAAACAACTCTTCATTGACTTAACAAATGAAGACAACAAAACACCATCACCTCCACCCAAATGCTCATCCCCAAGTGCACCCAATGCACCATCTAAAACACCTTCCACTCATGGAACTTCTTCATCATCTATACCCTCAACCTCATCAATCAATGACTACATCAACTTACACTTGTCACCACAAGTATCATCACCACCTCCTACACAAGAACCCATGTCTACTCATCTTACCATCTCACTTTCACCAACAACACCACTTGATGCTCATCTCTCATCACCACAAATTTCACCACCATTCTTTGCCAATCCCGTACCTTGGAGGCTACTTGAATCCCATGGGGTACTTGTCTTTGTTGCATCCATAACCGCACGGTCATCTTCGGCCTTAGAGATGAAATTCAATATATGTTTTCATATATTGAACATTTGCTTACCCACCCATTACTCCACCATCACCATCATGCTCTCCAAATTAAGCATATGTCATGCTTAATAAATAAAGCCTTTACCCTCCATTTTGCTTGCAAGCTCTATGAAGTTCATGTACCCTTTGCATGATGATGTATCTTTCTTGTTTAATTGGCTTATGTATTTGCTACTATGGTGTTAGCTTTTGTACTTGTATTGTTGTGTCTTGACACAACCATTTCTCTAATATGTATGCTTCTTTCTTTCCTTAGTACATTATATTTGTGTGCATGTCTATACTTGTGCTTCTAATATTTTTGTTTTGCAAGCATTCCATAGCTCGTTCTCTTGGTGCCCCCAAACGAGGGGGAGTACACATCAAGGGGGAGTTTCTACCCGTCAAAATTTTCACGAATGAAAACTTGTCGGCTTAACCTTTTTGATATTACAAAAAGGGGGAGAAGTACATATAAACTCACTAAAATACTTGTTTAAAAACTAATTTTTGAGTTAATGAGTTTAAGTTTTGTAATCATCAAAAAGGGGGAGATTGTTGATATAAATAATGTTTGTGAATGTTATTAATATTTCTCAATAAACCTATGTTTTGATAATCACAAAACTTAAATCAAATTAAGTCAGGAATAAGACATAAACAAGTATTTGGTGACAAATATTTACCTCTACATCTTATATCACTTAAGGTATGCATAAACTTAGTAACTTGTGCATTACATGATCAAAGGAAATTTTATATTAATACATAACACTATATAAAATGATTTTAACATTTTATATATATATTTGTAAATCATTTTTGGTAAAGCTTTATTAAACCACAAAAATATGATTTCAAATTTCTAACCAAAAAGGGCAAATTTTATCCAGAGAATCTTTTCAAACGTTCAGGAGGGCGGCCCCCTTAATTTTACTAGGCGGCCCCCTTAATCATTAAGGGGACCGGCCTATAATTAAGAGGACCGGCACGCTCCCGAACAGTAAAATCTGACCCTTTAAATACTGGATCATTTTGCACATTTTCCTCACCTTTTTGCACTATAAACTTTCTGATCCAATCCTCTTCTCTAGATCTAAAATCCTTTGATCATATATTTCATAAGTCTTTGTTTCCAAGTGATCCAAAGCTTCATCCATTCAAGTGCAAGAAGAAGAACACTTCTCTACATCCATCTTATTGTAGTGGTGTTGTGTATAGCTAGTTTCATATAGTACTAGTGATAGCTATTTGTTAAGGTGTTGTGAATACTTGTTGATTGTAGAATCTTGGTGTGTTGTAAACTAGTTTAGTAGTAGTGACTTAGTTGTGCATAGAAGAAGGTGTGAAGATTGATAAGGTGTGAAGATGGTGTGAAGTCTTGAAGAAGGTGTGAAGGTGTGATTAAGGTGTGAAGATCACGTGGTGTGATATTTGGTGTGAGATTGGTTCTAGCTACGATTAGAACTCGACATTTAGCTTAGTGTCGTTAACTTGTGTAAGCCAAGGTGTGTAAGGTTTCTCCACCATAAGGAGTTTGTTGACATAGTGAAGAAAACTCTCGAGTGTGGTACTCGGGGAGTGGAGTAGGGCAAGGAAGGTGTCCTTGTAGCCGAACCACTATAAATTCGCGTGTTGTGGTTTGATCTTTCTAACTCTATCTTTTCTTCATTATATTTCAATACTTTCAATATTAGTTTAGACTTGCTCATATTGGTTGTTGCTTGAATTCACTTAAGATCGAATCGAAAGTTTTTATAACCAACAAAATATTTTGGAAATAAATTTAAAAGGACATAAAACTATTCAACCCCCCCTTCTAGTTTTCCACAGCAACCATTGGGCGAAACGTGCCCACCGATCCAAAGTAGTACCCATCAATATGCCATCAATTAGGTTGCATGCGCGAGCAACAGGGTAAGCACCCTCCCAATTGAACCCCAAAAATATATCATCAATTAGGTCGCTATCCTAATTGAATCCCAAAACATCCATGCAAGCAAATAATCACACATAGCATACATACAATAACATTATAAGTCCAAGCTCTTTAATACACACACATAATCACAGTAAACCAAAACATTTAAGACAAGCATCATTCCCATCCCAAGTTTAAAACAAAGTAAAAATATGGGACTATGAACTCACCTTAAACTCCGCAGCTTCCACAAAAACAACTCACAATCTATAGCACACAAAATTAATCCACATTACACAAGGTCAAGCTAAAAGCTACAACCCATGTAATACACATATGATGGATGTCTAAGACTCATATGACCCACCATGGATCTCCTAGACACCACACTAACCACTACCATAACTTAATACTCACTAAATCCCTTGCACTCTAAAACTCCGAAAAGGCAGAATTTTTGAGTACATTCACTCACATGAAATCATGACAAATAAAGCTCAACAACTCACACCAAAAATTTAACATGGTCTCACATAAGCATAGAAGCTAATCCCAGAAGACCATGGACCAATAACACACACAAGTACTCATAGAAAATTCAAACTTGTCAACTACTCAAATTCGGATCTGAACGCACACCAAAAAGTTTTTATTTTTAATAATTACTTCCACAAGTTTTTATCGCGAATCCTCTTCGTGGTAGTCTAATATAACCTAAAACTTAACTATTCCAGAAGACCAAGTCAAAATACCACTTTTACAACCACATGCCACCCTCAAACTTTTACCCAAAATCTGTCCCGGTTTGACAGCTTTGACACCTTAACAAAGAAAAATCAAAAGACTGACTTCCCGGCCTCAAAATTGATCGTGGCTGGACTTTTTGAAAAGCTCTTTCATTATACTTCAATTTAGACTTAAAATTCGTGACTTAACTCATCACCATATGTTATATACACTCACATCTTTATAGCCTTACAAATCTGTCCAAACCCTAACACATAATCTAACGCGTTTAACACTCAATTCCCTTAACCATTACCCATAATATTAACATCTAATCATCCTAACATGTTTTACTTCAATAATTTACAGAAGTTTACAAACCCTAGATCCATCATAATTAATATTACATGAATTAGATTAATTAATCAAACAATTGAACATAGGGTTTAAAGATTTTACCTTAATTATTGATTTTTAGCTTCAAAGCTATAAACCCTAATTTTTCCCCTCTCCTCTTGCCCTTGTGAACGACTCAAATTGCAAAAAAAATAGGTTTAGGGTCTTTGGTTTTGGTTATATGGGTAGGGGTTGGGCTTGGTTGGGTTAGATGAGGATTCCTTGGGCCTAAGAGTCATATTTGGACTCAAATTGGGTTTCCTTTTCCATTGTTTTTCTCTATAGCCGATTTTTATACATATGTATATATCTTTTTATATTTTTTATTAAATTAATTTATTACACTCAAAACCTCATAATTTTCATATTTTATAAACTCCCAAAACAAAACCTAACGTGTTATGCGATAAACCTTAATTTTACGATAAACCGAAAAAATATCATTTTCAAAACAAAGTTTCGAAAAATAGAATTTCACACTCTTTTTGAAATGTAACTCATAAAAACAAATCCCACGTAACTTACTAACGCTCAATTACTTGAACGAAACCTCGTTACGCAAAAACACAAAAACACCAAAACTACACAAGTCATTTCTACACCACAAAGGTGATCAAAATGAACTTTTCCAAATTCCAAACTTTCCAAATCACAATAAAACCATTTACGCAAAGGGATTTAGTGCTAAAACTCACCTATATCACACTTATATCAACTCAAACACCTAATACACACCAAACAAACGTCAACCGTGTCAAGACTATCAGTCAAACTGACCTGCTAAAACCACGGTTGTTACATCATCCCCCACTTAGGGAAATCGCGTCCCGAGATTTCAACTACTATAGTCACCACTCACAACAGCAAAAGGAAATTTATGGATTTTTAAGCGGAAAAATACCACTCCATAAAATCACAGAGAAAGAATCGCAAAAATGTGAACCGAATAAATACCAGAATTCACACAATAGAAAAACATTTCGTCACTCCAACGATACACGCAAATAGATACACTCCCCGATCAATAATACCAATGATCCAAACGACTTCTCACAGGTAGGTACGATACCCTCGAACCAAATGAAAACCTAAATGGTAACCGCAAGACACACTCACAAATAACAAATACCCATAAAACAAACATTAATGCTCAGCAACCACATCCGCAAACAAATTTTAGTACTTAAATATCATCGGATCCTCACGTTCCCAAGTAAACTCAGGACCACGCTTAGAATCCCACCATGCCTTTACCAACGCTATCTCACCACACTTCAAACCCTTAACATCTCGATCCATAATCTCAACAGGTTTCTCGACAAAACGAAGAGTCTTGTCAACCTTACATTCATCTAACGGCACATGCAGACTAGCATCCGCCAACCACTTCTTTCCATTAGATACGTGAAACGTATCATGCACTCTACTTCACTCCTCAGACAAATTCAACCGATATGTTTCAAATCCAATTCTTTCCGTAAATCTCAAATGGTCCTACGTATCTCGGTGCTAGCTTGCCTTTCATACCGAAACACACAACACCCTTCCAAGGAGATACTTTTAACCACACAATATCACCAACACCAAACTATAAGGCTTACAGCAATTATTTCGCATAACTCTTTTTGGCGATCTTTTGCTACCTTAAGTCTTTTCCTTAGCCAGAAAACCTTATTCGTAGTCTCTCGTTCTAGTTCAGGACCAATTAGTTGGCTTGTTCCAACCTTTGCCCATAGAACATTCCATACAACTTTTCACACGACACATACTCCATACTAGAATAATAGTTGTTGATATAGGAGAAATCAGCTAAGGATAAATGTATACCCCGACTTCCTCCAACCTCAAATACATCCATGCTCTCATCATACCATCCAACGCCTGATTTGTACGCTCACTTAGTCCATTCATTTAAGAACGATAAGTCGTACTCATCTTCATATGCTATCTCAAGGCTACATAACACGTTTACCACTATCGCGAAGTAAGTATTTCATCATGTTTCTTGATGATCAACGCGACACCCCATGGCTCATTACCAACTCACCGAGCGAAAAGTCTCGCCTACTCCTCCATACATCTCTTGCTAAGGTAATAATAGGTCTTATCCATTCTCGGATATATCAAATACCTTTCATGATTGATGTCCTTACGCTTCTTCTCAATGGAACCAATAGCTGGAACGTAAAGTACATTCCTCCATCTTTGTTCCTTCCCATTTACTGATCTAAACCAAGTAATCATTCTTCTTTCATGTTCTCAACCTTGAGCCTCTCTCTCTAGGCTGCCAGTATCATCCACTTAACTCCGAACCGAATTATCATAACCATTGCTCACAAACATCCAAGTTTCACTCGTTCACTCCCGCTCAGCGCTCTTACCACGATGTCCTCCCTTCCTTGACGATAGCGAAATCAGACAATCGTAGTCACTGAGAAACTCCACACCCAACTTCTCTTCAACATATATTAACCTCTTGTCAAATATATGCTAAAGATTCTTATGATCTGTGTAGACAACACTTTCTGCTCCATACCAATATCATCTCTAAGTTCTACTCCCCAACTCTAAGTCACGTATCACATAGTTCCTCATATGTTTCTTCTACCTCCGCGATGCCTGAAGAACGTACATCTTGAAGCTGAACTTCTCACTTGGACACTTGGCAACATCCTCTTCTTCTTCAACGAACAAATTGATAATCGAAACGACAATCTATCCTAAGTAGACGACGCGAACCATGAAACCGTTCGAACTAAAACGTATGTTAACGAACTCAAAAGGGGTACGAATTACCGAATAGCGAAATAGCGAACATCAAAATCAAAGCTAGAAAAAAAAACAATGAGAAAATTTTCCCAAATAAAATAGACACGGATAAAATATTCATGAAAACCCATACAAAGAAAATATAAAATACACGTACCTATAAAACATCCACAAACGTACCTCAACGAAAAAAGAACACTCGATGAACCAAATACATAACAAGTTTGGTAAATGAGAACCAAAAACAGTTCTTATTCCCGTACTCGACCTTCTCAAAATAAATGAACACCGTTTTTCACAAGACATATCTTAAACTTATACATTTTTTTTTATGAAATATATATAAACCATTTTATGTAAGACATCAACATAACCATTTTTTTTCACACTTCATTTTCACGATAAAAATATTAGTTTCTATCAAACAACCTTCAAATACCCAAAACGAATTTGTAAAATGCCATAAAGACTCTAACACAACCTCTTAATCGAACGCGAAAGACATTGAAGAATTCCGTAATCAAAATAATCCTCAAACGAACTCATACCAGCGAACACACACACAAATACATTGCAACCCAAGCGAAGAACGCAAAGACTTATTCGTACAACGATCAAACCAAAATCATAGAAAAACACCGATACTAACAGGTCACAAAAACATGTCACGAAATTCAATTGATGTGTGTAAATGAGGGATCAAATATCCACACCAACTAGTCACGAACCAACAATACTTGAAGAATAGCATAACATTCATCCGAGGAATGAATGTATGGAATAATCAAAGAAACGAACCAGTATCCAACAAAAATGAATTCGATTACCCATCACCTATCACGATGTCAAAGAGAAAGAATATGGCTTCTGTACCATCATGGTACGAGTAGGAATGCCAACCAAAGAATTAGGTATACAAACGGAGCGTCTAGCAAACGAATCAACTTAAATACCACAACATAAGTACCCACCGATAATTGAGGTATCAACATATGATAGGTAGGATGGAATCTTACCACCTACACACCCCAACATATAACGACTGCCCAAACGGTTAAGAGAATACTTCTCTAACCATACATTCATCACCAACATGATATCACATACCATCTACCATCATCATATAACAACAAACATCAATCAATGCAATAATGGTCACAAGTCCACACGCGTGATACCCTTATAATTATGTTCGCGACCATAGTTATAAGCCTATTCCACATGCATACTTACTTCCAAAACCACACATCTCAATGATAATGCACATGTACCACATAGCACCTAATACACCATGCAATCCATGCTATCATACTTGCAAGTCCACTTGTGTTGTGATGCATGTATAATTATGTTGGCCACCATAATTATCTATGCCCCCTTTCATAAGTGTACTCCCTCCTATGACAACACATCATGCAAACAAACATGCAAACAAAAAACAAAAGACGTCGCAAACAATCATCTCGCATGGAACAATTCCAACGATCACGTAACTCTATAATCAAAATTACTTGGATAAGGTCGATCCAATATCCAAGAGTAATCACGCTCCAACATGGCTCCAGACGGCAAAAGACAATATACGAACTCCAAAACATAACACAAAACAAAAGACGTCGCATAATGGCTCAAATTCTACTCTCGCACTTATCTCCCTACTTAGATCAATTCAACTTACTACTCGCTGTGGACTCTAGATCCGAATCCACACCATTCCATCCTAACTCCCTTTTATCTTTACTCAACCAACCATTCCTGTTTCCTACATGTTGAGGTAATCGACAACATGCAAAACCATCTCAATTTCTTTCTTCCAATTCCTCATGATTCACAAGTGCATATAACTCACGAGGTTTAGACTAAACCACCTCTCCTTCCTAAGTGAAATGAGGACACCACCAAGGGTATTTGGTAATGGCTCCATCTCCAGAAGTCGTCGTGGTTCCAAACCTCTCCACTTCTTCTCCACCATAAACGTCCTCTCCTTGTCCGAACGTAGATACATTCTATCAGAAACTCGGATTATGCGTTTAGTCTGCTTCATCCTACCACTTCTCTCGCATCCGATAGCGACAACGGTTGTCCATCGAAGCATCTTAAGCGCGGAAGACGATATAATAAAGTCGATATATATAATAATATGTATAGGAGATAAAATAAACGTCCGAAACTCAATAAAACATCTCATAAATATAGGAAAATAGACATATAAAATACTATACTTACACATAGGTTCTAAATGCAACTATATGAAGGTCTCCTAGGCTATAGTCTAGGTTAAACCACCTAATTCTCTATAACCAAGGCTCTGATACCAATCTGTCACACCCCAGGACGGCGGAAACGCGCGGGTGTAACTTCGTGGATATCATCACAACACCTGGTGTCTTCATAGAGAACAACTACATGCACAAAAATAGAGCAATGTACAAACACAAAGTGTTGTAACAATACCCCAAAATAAAATAACCAAAACAAAACATAAATCCGAACATAGATGATAAACCACTTCCAATGCAACTAAGGTCTCGTCTATCCACATCCTGCTATCTTATCCTTAGAAAGCTCACCTGAAAATGATGCTTAAAACGTCAACATAATGTTGGTGAGATTCATAGGTTTAAGACTCAACACACAAGGCAACCGAATTTACTGTGATTACAAAATATAGCTGGACAAATAAATTATAGTTATCATATAACTATATGCATTTGCAAGTTAATATCCACACATAAAGGCAACAACACTCATAAGGCAACCATTGGGCGAAACGTGCCCACCGATCCAAAGTAGTACCCATCAATATGCCATCAATTAGGTCGCATGCGCGAGCAACAGGGTAAGCACCCTCCCAATTGAACCCCAAAAATATATCATCAATTAGGTCGCTATCCTAATTGAATCCCAAAACATCCACGCAAGCAAATAATCACACATAGCATACATACAATAACATTATAAGTCCAAGCTCTTTAATACACACACATAATCACAGTAAACCAAAACATTTAAGACAAGCATCATTCCCATCCCAAGTTTAAAACAAAGTAAAAATATGGGACTATGAACTCACCTTAAACTCCGCAGCTTCCACAAAAACAACTCACAATCTATAGCACACAAAAATAATCCACATTACACAAGGTCAAGCTAAAAGCTACAACCCATGTAATACACATATGATGGATGTCTAAGACTCATATGACCCACCATGGATCTCCTAGACACCACACTAACCACTACCATAACTTAATACTCACTAAATCCCTTGCACTCTAAAACTCAGAAAACGCAGAATTTTTGAGTACATTCACTCACATGAAATCACGACAAATAAAGCTCAACAACTCACACCAAAAATTTACCATGGTCTCTCATAAGCATAGAAGCTAATCCCAGAAGACCATGGACCAATAACACACACAAGTACTCATAGAAAATTCAAACTTGTCAACTACTCAAATTCAGATCTGAACGCACACCAAAAAGTTTTGATTTTTAATAATTACTTCCACAAGTTTTTATCGTGAATCCTCTTCGTGGTAGTCTAATATAACCTAAAACTTAACTATTCCAGAAGACCAAGTCAAAATACCACTTTTACAACCACATGCCACCCTCAAACTTTTACCCAAAATCTGTCCCGGTTTGACAGCTTTGACACCTTAACAAAGAAAAATCAAAAGACTGACTTCCCGACCTCAAAATTGATCGTGCTGGACTTTTTGAAAAGCTCTTTCATTATACTTCAATTTAGACTTAAAATTCGTGACTTAACTCATCACCATATGTTATATACACTCACATCTTTATAGCCTTACAAATCTGTCCAAACCCTAACACATAATCTAACGCGTTTAACACTCAATTCCCTTAACCATTACCCATAATATTAACATCTAATCATCCTAACATGTTTTACTTCAATAATTTACAGAAGTTTACAAACCCTAGATCCATCATAATTAATATTACATGAATTAGATTAATTAATCAAACAATTGAACATAGGGTTTAAAGATTTTACCTTGATTATTGATTTTTAGCTTCAAAGCTATAAACCCTAATTTTTCCCCTCTCCTCTTGCCCTTGTGAACGACTCAAATTGCAAAAAAAAAATAGGTTTAGGGTCGTTGGTTTTGGTTATATGGGTAGGGGTTGGGCTTGGTTGGGTTAGATGAGGATTCCTTGGGCCTAAGAGTTATATTTGGACTCAAATTGGGTTTCCTTTTCCATTGTTTTTCTCTATAGCCGATTTTTATACATATGTATATATCTTTTTATATTTTTTTTATTAAATTAATTTATTACACTCAAAACCTCATAATTTTCATATTTTATAAACTCCCAAAACAAAACCTAACGTCTTACGCGATAAACCTTAATTTTATGATAAACCGGAAAAATATCATTTTCAAAACAAAGTTTCCAAAAATAGAATTTCACACTCTTTTTGAAATGTAACTCATAAAAACAAATCCCACGTAACTTACTAACTCTCAATTACTTGAACGAAACCTCGTTACGCAAAAACACAAAAACACCAAAACTACACAAGTCATTTCTACACCACAAAGGTGATCAAAATGAACTTTTCCAAATTCCAAACTTTCCAAATCACAATAAAACCATTTACGCAAAGGGATTTAGTTCTAAAACTCACCTATATCACACTTATATCACCTCAAACACCTAATACACACCAAATAAACGTCAACCATGTCAAGACTATCAGTCAAACTGACCTACTAAAACCACGGTTGTTACAGTTCATGAGGAAGAACTACTACCAGAAGGTTTGTATGAAGGATCTGAGGTTGTTTTTGAAAAACAGTCTTTAGCGAAATGACCCTTTTTGCCACAGTTGAAACATTCAGTGGACTTATTTGCCTTAGCTTTTTGAAAATTTAATTTGTTTCTTTTAACAAAACTTTTTGAGTTTGCTAAAAGAGCCCTTTCTTGAAATTCAACCTGAAGATCATTGAGGTACTCTTCACTGGTTCTCGTATCAACCTCATCATCAGAATCATCTTGAAAATCCTGCACAACACCATTAGAATAGAAGGCAGTGGATATGGGTGAGACAGTCAGGGCCTTTTTGGTTTCTTGAGCCTTTTCAGGGTATCGCCTTGTGATTAAGTTGTCTTCATAGACAAACTTCCCATATATTTGAGGAAGCTCAAGATTCTAAATTTGATTAGCATTCCTAAAACCCTGAGAGAAGTTTAACCACTTCTCAGGGAGACTGTTGACAAAGCCAACGTTGATTTCATGCTTAGACAGTACTACACCATCATTTGAGAGCTCATTGAGCAATGTTTTGTATCGGGTATAGGTCTGAGAGAAACTTTCAGATTCTTTGGCCCTGAAAGTGTTATACTCAAGTTTCAGGTCCTGATTGACCACCCTCCTCTCATCAGGAGTCCATTGTGCTTCAGGTTTGGGTAAACGTTGAGCAGTCGTTGGGACAAAGGGACCTTCATTGAGACATTTGATGTAGTATAGTTCCATACCAGTCAAGTAGCAAAGCATACGCTTTTTCCACTTGCTAAATTTCCCAGCTTCTAGTTTGGGAGCGACAGCTGAATAGCTACCTCCCTTTTTATCAACTAGCTGGGGTACATCGCTATCAGCCATGGTGAGATCTTGATTTTAAAAACTGAGCACTCTTTTGTGTGAAAGATCTTGAAAAGTTTTACAAATTAGAGGCTCTGATACCACTTGTTAGACCCTTTTACTTGGTTAAGGTTAACTACAAAGTTAATCTAACCAAGTTCCATGGTATAGCGAAGTATTGATTAATTATAAAAAGTAAATAAACGTAAAAGATAAGACACAAAGTTTTTCAATGTTTAATTCTTTATTAGAAATTAATCAAAAGAATTATACCTAAGTATTTGTGGAACAACACTTGGGATTGAAATGATAAGTATTGTGTACTCCTCACTAAACCCAAACTAAGTTTGAGTGACAACTAAGATCCTGCTGAGCAATCTTAGGGATTGTGTTGTTCTTTGGAGAGAGTAAAGATTTGGTTTGTGAATGTCTAAGCATTAAGTGCACAAACGTAATCTTTACCTCTCCCACTTATTCTCTATTTATACACAAGTAAATTCTAACACATACCTAATGGACAAAGACTACAAGACAAGATTACATCATCCTAGATTGGAGAAAATACATAGGTATTTTGTCCCTGTTGCAAATGGCTATAAGTACTAAAAGTCAAGGATGCTTTCTGGTCTTCAGTGTTGACACATGTCTTGGTATTATACTCATTCATTGAAAGTTGACCTTTGCATGATAAGGACCTTCCCTTATCCATTCAAACTTATCCCGCCTAATCCCGCCTTTACTTCAGTCTTCTTATCTTCAGTCTTTGTTCATTCAGTGATCTTACTTGGTGAGGAGTCATGGGACTCAGTGAGTTATTGTCATCCCTCACTGTGTCCATCATCTTCTTCTTTGGTTCAGGTATCACACACTGAGAACCGCCTCACTGAATGGTGAATCTTTCTTCATAGATCTGCCCTGAGCATCTTGAGGATGACTCACTAAACAACTATGTATTCAGTGACTTGTTTGGTGTTTTCAGCTATCAAACACTTAGGATATTTTATTTTCAAATCCTAGATTAATGAGTTTGGGTTTTAACAAACCCAACAGTTTATTTAGATAATTATAGTAATTTAGGGAAAAACATGTTAACTATCAAAAGTTTAGGGTTTAATATGTCATTAATCCAAATTCAAGGTCTAAAGTGTAAATAACCCAATTTCCATATTTTATCCAAGTTAAACCTTATATTACCAATATTAACAAATTAATCTTTCTATTTGTAAAGTTCCAAAACAATCCCTCAAGTTTAATTACTTACAATTCAAACCATTTACTTATTTAAAGTTACAAATAAACCTTTTAATTATCAAACTTACACAATACACCCCTATACTTATTTTATACAGATTCCCCATGTATTTTTATGATTTCCAGAATTAACCTTAAAGTTTAATAATTTACAAAACACACCCTTATAGATTTAATAATCAAATCAATTTTAAATAAAATCCATATAACCCTAACCCTAATTTAACCAATCATTACACATTTAATACATTATCCTTAAACATCATTAAATGCATCAAATCCAATATCAAAACCCTAACCCTAATTCAATTCTTTTTATTTTTTTTTTCTTTTTATATTATTAAACTGATTAGAACAATAATTCCCAACTGAGTTTCTAGGCTTCAAAAATTGTGAGGATTATTTTTCTAATATTATATGATGTATAAAGGACCTGAGAAAAATATAAAGGAAACCTCAAAAATTCGCATGGCTGTTTTCATAATTTATATTCGATTTAGGGTTTATTAACTTATATAATTTCGTATGATCATATTAGCTTGAATGAATTGATTCTACTATTTTCTACAGATCATATATGATATAAAGAGTTATAGAAAAATACCAAAATGATTTTGGAATGTGTGGATTAAAACAGAATAATTCTTCTTCTCTGTTAGCTTAAATCGACACAATAATACTCCTAGCTTCACACGTTCGATCCAAACTTGAACCAACATTTTTATCAAGTTCACTGAACTTCTTAGAGAACAGGAAAATTGTTTAGGAGCTATGGAAAGTTGTGGGTCGACTTGAAGGGATTTTGAGGGTTTTGACTTTATTTAAAAGTCGGTTTAATGTTTTATCCAAAATAAAACATGTATAGGTATTTATATGGTTACAAAATACTTATCTTGGGCTTGGTATTATTGTGATAAGTTCCAAATATAAGATTCTACAAGTTTCCTATTTATTTGGGATTTGTTTCTTAATTATAAATACATATATATAATTAAATAAAATCGACATAATTAAATATATACAAGAAATTATTTTTACTATTACAAAAGTGACAAATCTTATTTATACGAAATTTATTTTGATCATATGATGCCAAATTCCAAATTTCTAGGGCTTTCTTGGTATTAATTAAGTATTAATGTAAAATTATTTTATCTTAAGGGTATTTTGGTCATTTTGCATGTTTTAGAATTTGAGGTATTACAACTTCTTCCCCTCTAAAAAGAAATTTTCATCCTTGGAAATTGAATAAACAGAACAGACGGAAACGAATCGGATTGTAGAAATTGCCAAAACGGAATGAACACAGAATCTTTCACTTACAGAAATAACCTTAATTCAGAATAACCTTTCTAATAGATTCAAACAGAAAAACAGATCTTCCTTATTAGATTCTCATAACTTCATATCTTATCAGAGTAGATCATAATTCAGTTCAATGAATGCGTATTATCAACAGATAATCAATATCAGAAAACAAATTGAGTGCGGAAATTCTGACGATAGGAAACTCTATAATGAGTTTTAAATTTTTTAACGGATGAACAATGATCAACAAACGTACGATGAGAATTCAAACTTATTCAGATATCTAACAATGAAAATAGAGCACAGACGAGTAGAATAAATCCTAAAGTCTCACTTATCACTGATAATTCAACTAGCTAAGATCTAATGTTTCTCAAACACTTCCCAATATATCATATGCTCACAATGAAAATACGTTATATGATGAAAATATTATCACGTTGGCCAGGCGTCATAATATTTTCATTAGATAAATATATCTTCATGGCGACCATACTTTATCTCAAGTCATGAATAAACAACCTAATGGCAACCTAACAATTCTTCTCCTCTTCCCAGGATTTAGCAGAATCAATTGTTATCAATGAGGTTGAATGAAAAATGAAACGTATCAGGAAATAACCTAAATCTAACAGATCTATCTTAATAGAGCACCAATACTTCCAAATTCACCAAAATGCTCATAATCATAAACTTAGCGAACATACGCAGAATTTTTATAATATTAAACTTCTAAAGAAAACTTAATATTCTAAAGATTCAATCACACCATTGTCAATCTTCCTTATTATCATGTGATGTCCTAATCATTATTAACAGAAATAACTTAGGGAAAATCAACCTATACCAGATTATTGTCAAAATTATAACCTTCCAAAAAAAACCCTTAATAAACATAGTTTCATTATCATAATGGAGTGAACAATTTCCTATACTCGTTACTAATAACCTCCATATCTTTCTTACGAATAGAAAAGATTTATGGAAAATCAAATAGTGTTAAAACTCAACATACCCAACATAAGCAGAATAATTCTCAAAATATATCAAACACTTAGGATTATAATAATCTTCCGAATGTCAAACCAATTATCAAAGATGGAAATTAGAATCAGAAAATGAAACCTAAATGGTGTGAAACTTCATCATTAATTTTCAAGACATTCTCAACTTACTTGGTTACTGAACTTTAGGTTGTGTATAACTTCCTAATCGTGGAAAGAATGAACTTATCTTTACTAAAGGTAGAGGCATGAATCAGAGTGATGCGGAAGCAATTCTACTTAAGCAAATGTCCTAGTCTACCCAATCCTCACCGGTCATAACTCAAGTTTCATATAAGGGAGTCCTAAAGCAAATCCTCAAAGATTGTTTCATAACTCCTATGGTGCAAAACTTAAAAGCCTAACACTCACAGGTCATAGCCTAAACTCTACGGATTATTAATCCGCCGATCTAACCTGTCTCTGATACCATAAATTGTAATACCCCAACACGACAAGGGTAAAAGTGTCACAACAAGATGGTGTTACATCAAAACAAACAGAACAAATCAAAAGCGGAAGTCTTAAATAAGTAACTTATTTTAAATGACCATGGTCAAAATCTTCAATTCAACTCTACTCTCAATCCCATAAAGCTATCCCAAAAGCTAACTTGAATACCTGTCGCGGTTAAAGAAAATGCGGCTAAGCTTAAAAAGCCCAGTGAACAGATATATAACAAAATGAAGCAAAAAATAAATGCTAAAGTACAAATGATATATTTTAGGAAAAACATTTTTAGGTATAACGAATAATACGGAAATAAAAATGTGTAGGTTAGGTAAGGAATTCATACAGTCACCTGTAAGAATAGAGTCAGAACCATAATAATACTATAAGCTCAGAAACAGATAACTTATCGTAATCATAATTCACACATAAGGCAACATAATCGAGTAGCTAACTCCCAGAGTTTTGTGAAGGACGTGTATTGCACACACAGACACATTCACCAGATAACAGATAACATATAACAGATAACAGATAACAGATAACAGATAACAGATAACAGAAATAGATCTAGGATGCATCCATACGCCCCTTCCCAACACATAAACATTTGCAGCCAAATGATGAGGTGAAAAATGAACCACTTTTAGGGGTTCATTTAGGCCCGGAATTGAATTTATTTGATCAAATATTGCCCTAAATCGTTCCTTTTGTGATTTTAGGTACTTTGGGAGAGAAATCTGGAAAAGGAAGCAATTCGGACGTTTTTGGAGCATAAAAGTGAAAAAAAAAACGCCAAAGACTTAATTTTCCAAGCTGGGAACAGTAGGTGACGGCGTCAAGAGTAACAATTTGACGGCGTCAAGAGTAATTTTTATGACGGCCCAGTACAGAAATGAAGGCGTCACAAGGAAGAGCGTCAAGAGTAAAATACGTGACGGCCTGAAAAAAGTTAATACATGACGGCGTCAGATGTAGATCAAGGCAGTCCGAGAATTCTTTTGGCGGCGAGATGAAGGCGTCACCTATTTGGTCTTGACGCCGTTAGCCTCAATTTCCTATATATAGTTTTCTAATTTTCATTCATAAGGAGGAACAAGTTTGGAGAAACCCTAAGGCCGAACCATATACGATTTTTACAGGTTTTTCAGCCCTTGAACACTTACATGTGTAATTGAGATAAGTGTTCTTCTAATTCAATCAATATGTCTATGTGTTGGTTGTCTATATCTTGTACTTATCTTGATTCCACCATGCTAGGCTAGATTTATCTTGTGTTTGCTTAGATCTAATGAAACCTAGATGTTGATTATGTGTTGATTACTTGTTTATGGTTGTATTGGATGAATGATTTCGATGTTAGGCTTAAGAAAACTGGCAGATCTCCAAATGGTAACATGCTTGAACGTCTTAGGAAACATGAACTGATGTGCACTAGGTTTTATTGGTTGTATTTAATGCATGAGTAAATTCTAATGATCCCATGTAAGGAGCTTCTTAGCCGGCTCGACATAGGAGTGAAGTAGACACTCATAGGATTGGGGAGTTAAGTGCGCCACCCCATGAATGGTATTAAGGAATACAATCCGTCATCCATGCAACTATAACAAGTAATTAACAAGTAAAAGATATCTAGGGAGTAGTGAAATCTAAGTAAACACATTTCTCCACTTATTGCTCACAACCTTAGTTAAATTTAGTTTTATTTTCATTTCTAGTATTTTATTTTGATTGCATCTTTAGTATTGGGTTAGTTGACTAGCAACTAATTCCGCCCAAATCCTTCAAACCCGAGATTTTTACTTGCTTTCTAAAAAAATATAAAAATACAAAAATAATCATCCTTCATCTCTAGAACTAGTATTTAGGTTTTCTAATCCTAGCGACACTATTCCTAGCTGAACGATCAATCCCCCGTTACTTGTCACTATACTATACTACAACGATCAGGTACACTGCCTGGTGGGGGTTGTAAGCTTCTCAAGATCCCTTGAGAGGTAAAGCCTGGTGCGATTCCCACGTATCACCAAACCAAGGAACGTGGCAGAACATCACTCTACTGCGTTAGAGTCATGTCAGATGTGCATCCCTGACACGGACATAGAACCCCCATGCCTAGTGAAACTCGTGAAATCAAATGGTTCATATTTAAGGGTTCAAAACATAATTTTCATATAAGAAAGTTCAAATATCAAAGTTTATCATGTCAAGGTTCAAAAACAGAAAGTTTGATGCGTGGGAATTGCACCAGGTTTTACCTCTCGAGGGATCTCGAGAAGCTTACAACCCCCACCAGGCAGTGTACCTGATCATTGTAGTATAGTATAGTGACAAGTACCGAGGGATTGATCGTTCAACTTAGGAATAGTGTCGCTAGGAATAGAAAACCTAAAGAGTAGGTCTAGAGATGATTCTTTTTGTATTTTTATGTTTTTATAAAAGCAAATAAAAATCTCGGGTATTGGAAGAGTGGGCGGAATTAGTTGCTAGTCAACTAACCCAATTACTAAGATGCAATCAAAATAAAATAACAAAAATGAAAATAAACTAAATTAAGATAGTGGTGTGAGCAATATATGGGAGAATTGTGTTTACTTAGATTTCACTACTCCCTACATATCTTTTACAGGTTAATTACTTGTTACAGTTGCGTGGATGACGGATTGTATTCCTTAATACCATTCATGGGGTGGCGTACTTACTTCCCCAATTCTATAAGCTCCTACTTCACTCCTATGTCGAGCCGGCTAAGAAGCTCCTAACATGGGATCACTAGAATTCGCTCATGCATTAAATACAATCATAAAACCTAGTACACATCAGTTCATGTTTCTTAAGACGTTCAAGCAAGTTACACAATGGAAATCTGCCAGTTTTCTTAAGCCTAACATTGAAATTATTCATCCATTACAACTATAAACAAGCAATCAACCTATAATCAACATCTAGGTTTTATTACATCTAAGCAAACACATGAAAGATCTAGCCTAGCATGTTAAAATCAAGAAAAACATAAGATATATTCAAACAACACATAGACATATTGAATGAATTGAAAGAAGACTTATCTTAATTGAACATGAAAGGTTTCAAGGGGTGAAAACCCTTGAAAATACTATTACAAATGACCTAGGGTTTATTAGGTTCGACCCTAGTATTCTCCACACAAGTTCCTCTTTCAATGAATGAAAAATAGAAAAGTATATATAGATTTTGTGAGGTGACGGCGTCAAGAGTAAATGTCTGACACCGTCATCTCACCGCCAATAAAGTTCTCGGACTGCCTAGATCTGGGTTTGACGCCGTCACGTCTAATCCTCTTCAGGCCGTCACCAAAATAACTCTTGACGCCCTTCTTCTGACGCCTTCAGGTTTTCTCTGGGTCGTCATGGATTTTACTCCTGACGCCGTCTCATTTTCCTTCTTGACGCCGTCAGGTACTGTTCCCAGCATGGAAAATTAAGTCTTTGCCGTTTTCTTCACTTTTATGCTCCAAAAACGTCCAAAATGCTTCCTTTTCCAGAATTCACTCCCAAAGTACCTAAAATCACAAAAGGAACGATTTAGGGCAATATTTGATCAAATAAATTCAATTCCGGGCTTAAATGACCCCCTAAAAACGGTTCATTTTTCGCCTCATCATATACCCTTACACTTGAGATTTGCTTGTCCTCAAGCAAATGCGCTTTTATTCTAATAAAAATACAAGTTAGGGGTCATTTAACACTAATATAAAAGTAATTACAACAAATAATCGTTCCACTAAATACCAAAGACAAGCACGGAGGTCATACACTAGCACCTCACAAATAGTGTTTAGATACTCATATCTCTCGGGTGTAATAAAGTAATTTCACAATATGGAAATGGAAAATATCTCTCACTACCTATCATAGCAAAATAGATTACCATAGGCTTAGGAAAGGATCAAACCTCCACCACATGGCGTAAGCACCTAGGATAAACTATCAAAGAGGTCTTTTAAAGGGTTGTAACGTTAGGTGTAGGGATATGGAATACGCGGTTTTGTTGGATATAGGCAGTCTTTACTGGTGGCGAGTTAATCATCTTGGTTAATTACATGTACAATATGGCGTTGCTAAGCCAAGACTAGACTCGACTTAAGCTAATAAATGAAAAAATAACAAAAACATAAAATGAACATAGAATGAAACGGGATGGTAGTCCGTATGTTTTTTCTCTTTTCCCTTTTCGATTTTTTTTCTTTTTTTTTTTTTTGATTTTTTTTTTTAATTTTTTCGTTTTTTTTACCCTTCCATCCAAAATAATACGTCATAGGAAATGAACATTCCCCTTACACTTGAATTTTTACATACTTTACAATAAACTAATCTAATGACTCGAATTAAGATAATCAAAACACTTGGAGTACTTTTAAGATTAACGTACATATGGGCGTAATAATATGATGTTCTTCCCCATTACTCCATAACACAAGTACTTTACCCATGAGTCCCAATCATCCCAAAACAATATGTACAAGATATGACTCAACTTAGCAACCATGTAATCAATTAGATAATTAACTAAGGGTTTAAACAAATAACAATAATGCACTAAAGATGAGTGCATACACGGAAGGCTAAGGCGATTTGGGTGTACATTTAAGTGGGGTGTAACAAATTCTTCCTTTAAGTAAGATGCTTAAAGTTAGAAACGAAAAGATAGGCTCGGAGGGGTGTACTAGGGGTTTCGTGTACTAAAAATGAGTACAACGCTAAGGGTGTGGGAAAAATTAGTTGACTTAACTAGCCAAGTAATACGACTTAAATGGTCAAGTAATTATGATACGGGTTTAACACAATGGTGATCCTAATGCCTCTTATCATGTAGTAAATCCTACTACACGAATGTAGTCTCACTAGCGGTCTCGGGATGCATCACTAACGCAAGTTCTAGAACCTAAATGCTACCGGTACACTCATAAGCACTAATAGTAAATGCTTTTCCTATCAAATCTAAAGGCGAACCTCACATATTTGGGTGGAAAATTTTTCTGAATGGTACGGTTTTGTGCTAGTCATACAATCTCCTATCCATGAGACGTTTGCTATGGCTAAAGTTTCACTCCTAAATGTTGTAAAAAATTTTAAATTTGGCGCTAAAATTACACTAACAAGTATTTCTCATAGTTTTATTACACACCTACTATAAAACAAACAAACTCAAGCGAAAGTGTATCTGTAAAGTATCATAATTTTACCCTCCCCTTACACTTAGGATGAACATTGTCCCCAATGTTCAAGTAAAGAATGTAAAAGTAAAACAGGTAAAAGAATGAAATCAAATACTACCCTGATTCGCTCGGTATGGATAATATGGTAACCAGGTTAGATCTTCCTCCAAGAAAATGAACAATCAAAGCTTCCCTTCCAGAATATAAATCATCTTCTTGTCATATATAACCTGTAAAACCTGAGAAAACAGGCAAGACAACCTCGCGTAAAATCGGAGGCAATCTATATATGCTAACAAATCCTTAAAAGCAAAATGAGATATAATGCTTGTGGTATGATGTTTGCAGATCTCCTGGAGATTATAAAACTAAAGATTCAACAAAAACTTTAAGACTCCGTTAGAAAAACAAAACTGGTAAAATTTCCAGAATTTTACACGTGACGCCGTCAGGAGTTAACTCCTGACGCCGTCAGAAGTGACCTGCAGAAATTCTTATGTTAAATTTTCGGAAAATTTCTGGAAAAACTTCGTCCTACTTCGTGGAAAATCCTGCAAAACATCATGATGACTCGATACAAGAATTTGACTCTAACAAATACAAATATACATGTTCACTTAATATTGTGGAGAATCATGATCGAGTTTGTTTCTTAAAAACATATTTGGGGTTTCCCCTTACACTTATCTTTTGCGAAATACCTTTGGATGAAGTTAAGACTAAGCCAAACAACAAAGTAAAGTATTTTCACCATTTTAGTTTTGAAATATGATCTACCAACAATAAAAATAAAGCATGCATACGGAAACAAATAACAATCAAACAAAAATAAAAATCACACAAAACATGGGTTGCCTCCCAAGAAGCACTTTTCTTTATTTATGAGTCTTGTAGCTAGACTCAAGGTCATGGGTTACTACGTGACCTCATCGTTGGTTTCACTCTCTGATTGTAAATGTTCTTTATAGAAACCAATCACCTTTTTCTCAATCGCTCCTATAATCCTATGGGCAAATTCCTTATCGACTTTATACTTCGGTCCTAGAGTCAAGCAATCTTTGTAGAAAAAACTCTTCTTTTCCCATACATAATCCATGCCCTTTTTCTTATCCTCTTCATTGATGTCCTCAAAAGTACCAATGTTATCCATGTCAAATCGGGGCACAAAACGAAATTCTTTTATTCTATTAGGCATCCTATAAGTGATCCTATCGGTGTTACTCGAAAATTGGATTGTCCCTTCTATCTCATCATATTCTAACTTGGACTCTTCAACAAACGGTTTAC
This sequence comes from Artemisia argyi, assembly GCA_030686995.1. Classification (NCBI taxonomy): domain Eukaryota; kingdom Viridiplantae; phylum Streptophyta; class Magnoliopsida; order Asterales; family Asteraceae; genus Artemisia; species Artemisia argyi. Next base: position 75,855,737 of record CM060687.1, read on the forward strand.
CAAACACGACATTGGATAAGCGACAATCAATAACATTAGCAAGATCTTCAACAACCATAAAGTCAGTGATATAAGTAAAATTCCCAACAAAGACATGTAGACCTTTAATTCTCCCGACAAAGTTACAAACTCCACCGGGGTATTTGGGATCTCTTCTAGGTCTAAGTCTTGTTTTCACTATATCATTATAGACACTTAAGGACATAATGATGATTTGGGATTTAAAATCAATGTAAGCATTGTCAATATGTCTATACCCAATCATGCATGGTATCTTAGCATTCTTAGGATCGTCTCTCTTTATCTTAGGTTCGATTCTAGTAAAAGGAGGTCGAGGGTTATCAATAAGATTATTATAGTACACAATCTCCTCCTTAGTGGGGTATAGATTAAAATAATCATCTAGCTTTGGATCAATCTCCCCTTCTTCAAGTTCCTCAACAACATCCTCAAAATCTTTAGCCCCTAGGTCCTTATTTGAATACAAGGCGGTCGCTAGGTCACTAAATGCATGGTCGAGCTCAACCTTAATCAACCTATTAAGCTCCCTAAGTTCCCTAATCTCACTCTCAATTTCTTCACGTAGCAAAGCCACTACTCTAGGGGAAAGGGGTGGATTCGCGTTTTCCATAATGGTCCACGGAATAGTCAATGAATTTATTTTACTAACAGAGGCACGAAGAAAAAGATAGACTAAAGAAAACCTAAAAAAAAAATAAACCTTACTAAAAATGAATCTAGCAAGTAGACCTAATAAAAAGAAATTCTAACCTAGCCAATAACTATTCCCCGGGTTGTGGTGCGAAAAACTTGATGCGTGGGAATTGCACCAGGTTTTACCTCTCGAGGGATCTCGAGAAGCTTACAACCCCCACCAGGCAGTGTACCTGATCGTTGTAGTATAGTATAGTGACAAGTACCGGGGGATTGATCGTTCAACTTAGGAATAATGTCGCTAGGATTAGAAAACCTAAAGACTAGGTCTAGAGATGAGGGATGATTCTTTTTGTATTTTTATGATTTTATAAAAGCAAATAAAAATCTCGGGTATTGGAAGAGTGGGCGGAATTAGTTGCTAGTCAACAAACCCAATTACTAAGATGCAATCAAAATAAAATTACAAAAATGAAAATAAACTAAATTAAGATAGTGGTGTAAGCAATATATGGGAGAATTGTGTTTACTTAGATTTCACTACTCCCTAGATATCTTTTACAGGTTAATTACTTGTTACAGTTGCGTGGATGACGGATTGTATTCCTTAATACCATTCATGGGGTGGCGTACCTACTTCCCCAATCCTATAAGCTCCTACTTCACTCCTATGTCAAGCCGGCTAAGAAGCTCCTAACATGGGATCACTAGAATTCGCTCATGCATTAAATACAATCATAAAAACCTCGTACACATCGGTTCATGTTTCTTAAGACGTTCAAGCAAGTTACACAATGGAGATCTGCTAGTTTTCTTAAGCCTAACATTGAAATCATTCATCCATTACAACTATAAACAAGCAATCAACCTATAATCAACATCTAGGTTTTATTACATCTAAGCAAACACATGAAAGATCTAGCCTAGCATGTTAAAATCAAGAAAAACATAAGATATATTCAAACAACACATAGACATATTGAATGAATTGAAAGAAGACTTATCTTAATTGAACATGAAAGGTTTCTAATGGGTGAAAACCCTTGAAAATACTGTTACAAACGACCTAGGTTTTATTAGGTTCGACCCTAGTATTCTCCACACAAGTTCCTCTTTTAATGAATGAAAAATAGAAAATTATATATATATAGGTTTTCTGAGGTGATGGCGTCAAGAGTAAATGTCTGACGCCGTCATCTCGCCGCTAATAAAGTTCTCGGACTGCCTAGATCTAGGTTTGACGCCGTCACGTGTAATCCTTCTTCAGGCCATCAACAAAATAACTCTTAATGCCCTTCTTCTGATGCCGTCAGGTTTTCTCTGGGTCGTCATGGATTTTACTCTTGACGCCGTCACATTTTCCTTCTTGACGCCGTCAGATACTGTTCCCAGCATGGAAAATTAAGTCTTTGCCGTTTTCATCACTTTTATGCTCCAAAAACCCTCCAAAATGCTTCCTTTTCCAGAATTCACTCCCAAATACCTAAAATCACAAAAGGAACGATTTAGGGCAATATTTGATCAAATAAATTCAATTCCGGGCTTAAATGACCCCCTAAAAATAGTTCATTTTTCGCCTCATCAAAGTTCATAGCAAAGGTTCAAATCAGAGATTTTCAAAACAGAAAGTTCATAAGAGAGGTTGTAATCACGAAGTAAGCCTTAAAAGTAAGGTCAGAATATCCGTACATTAGCAAAGCGATGAGATCAAAAGAAAAATTCACGAAGGGAAGAGTTCACTTCTTCTTTAATATATCCACCTGATTTAGTAATCATTTAATTATTAATAACTTATCTTAAATCAAATTCCTCCTTTTATTCAACTTTTCATATTTAGTAGGTTTTCCAAATTAGTAAGTTTTCATAATTAGAAAGATTCCATATTAAAATTAGGTTAAGTCTTTAAATAAATTATTATTATGGAATTAGGGTTTATTTAGATAATTATAATAATTTAGGGTAAAACATGTTAACTATCAAAAGTTTAGGGTTTAATATGTCATTAATCCAAATTCAAGGTCTAAATTTTAAATAACTCAATTTCCATATTTTATCCAAGTTAAACCTTATATTACCAATATTAACAAATTATTCCTTCTATTTGTAAAGTTCTAAAAAATCCCTCAAGTTTAATTAATTACAATTCAAACCTTTTACTTATTTAAAGTTACAAATAAACCTTTTAATTATCAAATTTACACAATACACCCCTATACTTATTTTATACAGATTCCCCATGTATTTTTATGATTTCCAGAATTAACCTGAAAGTATAATAATTTACAAAACACACACTTATTGATTTAATAATCAAATCGATTTTAAATATAATCCATAAACCCTAACCCTAATTTTACCAATCATTACACATTTAATACATTATCCTTAAACATCATTAAATCAATCATATCCAATATTAAAACCCTAACCCTAACCCTAATTCAATTCCTTTTATTTTATTTTCTTTTTATATTATTAAACCGATTACAACAATAATTCCCAACTGACTTTCTAAGCTTCAAAAATTGTGAGGATTATTTTTCTAATGCTATATGATGCATAAAGGACCTGAGAAAAATATAAACAAAACCTCAAAAATTCGCATGGTTGTTTTCATAATTTATATTCGATTTAGGATTTATTAACTTACATAATTTCGTATGATCATATTAGCTTGCATGAATTGATTATACTATTTTCTACAGATCATATATGATATAAAGAGTTATAGAAAAATACCAGAATGATTTTGGAACGTGTGGATTAATACAAAATAAGTCTTCTTCTCGGTTAGCTTAAATCGACACAAATAATACTCCTAGCTTCACACGATCGATCCAAAATTGAATCAATATTTTTATCAACTTCATTGAAATTCTAAGAGACCAGAAAAATTATTTAGGAGCTGTGGAAAGTTGTGAGTCGACTTGAAGGGATTTTGAGGCTTTCGACTTTATTTAAATGTTGGTTTAATGTTTTATCCAAAATAAAACGTGTATAGGTATTTATATGGTTACAAAATGCTTATCTTGGGCTGAGTATTATTGTGATAAGTTCCAAATATAAGATTATACAAGTTTCCTATTTATTTGGGATTTGTTTGTTAATTATAAATACATATATATAATTAAATAAAATCGACATAATTAAATATATACAAGAAATTATTTTTACTTTTACAAAAGTGACAAATCTTATTTATACTAAATTTATTTTGATCATATGATGCCAAATTCCAAATTTCTAGGGCTTTCTTGGTATTAATTAAGTATTAATGTAAAATTATTTTATCTTAAGGGTATTTTGGTCATTTTGCATGTTTTAAAATTTGAGGTATTACAACTTCTTCCCCTCTAAAAATAAATTTCCGTCCTCGGAAATTGAATAAACAGAACAGACTGAAACGAATCGGATTGCAGAAATTGCCAGAACAGAATGAACACAGAATCTTTCAGTTACAAAAATAACCTTAATTCAGAATAACCTTTCTAACAGATTCTAACAGAAAAACAGATCTTCCTTATTAGATTCTCATAACTTCATATCTTATCAGAGCATATCATAATTCAATTCAATGAATGCGTATTAGCAACAGATAATCAATATCAGAAAACAGATTGAGTGCGGAAATTCTGACGATAGGAAACTCTATAATGAGTTTTAAATTTCTTAACGGATGAACAACGATCAACAAACGTACGATGAGAATTTGAACTTATTCAGATATCTAACAATGAAAATAGAGCACAGACGAGTAGAATAAATCCTAAAGTCTCACTTATCGCTGATAATTCAACTAGCAAAGATCTAATGTTTCTCAAACACTTCCTAATATATCGTATGCTCACAATGAAAATACGTTATATGATGAAAATATTATCATGTTGGCCAGGCGTCATAATATCTGCATTATATAAATATATCTTCATGGCGAACTTACTTTATCTCAAGCCATGTATAAACAACCTAATGGAAAAACTAGAATGTGCGGTTCTGTAACAACCCGTAATTTTCCACGTCAACATTTATTTTCAAGCTCTAATTTATTACTTTGAAAATTTTATAAGAACACTTTTTACGTACAACGTTTTAGTTAAATAAACGTAAAACTGGAATAACCCTCCTGTGCACTATGACTTTAGACTAAAGTTAGTTTACAACATTACGATACGTTGCGACCACTTTAATTCATAATTTAATTGCTAGGGCATTTGCATTTTTAGTAACTCACGATTTTTAATTTAATAATAGTTTTGTTTTTTTTATTTCACAATTTAAACGAACACCAAACGTACCCGACGCACCCAATGATTATTTTTAATACATTCTAACATTCTCTAAATTACTACAAAAAGTGCCAAAAATTATTTTCTTACACTTTTATAACGTTTTTACTAAGCCCATTTAATTATACGTATTTAACTTTAAACACAGAAGTTATTATCCAATAACTATTTTTACTATCCAATAAACACTTAAAATACATTTTTTTACTAGGGTTTGGAGTTATAATTTGGCTATACTTGTGTTCACCATCATCACATACACTTCCTAATTACTAGTAAGTCACTACACCATTTTTATAAATTTTACACACTTTACCTTGTAGTAATTTCATGTATTAAAGCTTAGTTTCATGATTTACATACACATTATTATCACCATGTAGATGTTTGTTATACTATTTTTTTCTCACTACATATATACTAGTTGGTAATTGTTAATCTTGACAAGAGAGTGGGAACTAAAACACTAAATAAAAACTAGTGAGCTTGTTTATTTAACTAGTTTTGATGATTACCTAAATTCATGAGAAATTGAACTTTTTAATATTGCTAAGTTCTTGTTTAATCACTATTATATTATTGGGTAATTGGCTGAAGAGATATGAATGGTATTGGAGTTGTTGAGTGGATTTGGATAGAAGAAAACTAATAAAAAGGGAGTTATGACACTTTGACATAGGGGCTGTCCTGTTTCAATTAACACATAAAAATCAGTAACTTGGAGGCAAGATTAGGCTATAAATATATAAAATAGACTCTATAACGAAAACATAGCCGCTTGAACGGGTTAAAACGGACTTATAACGAAGAAAATACGTTAGTTTTAAGTTGGATGTCGAAAAATAATTTTTTGAAACAAATATAGTTGCTGTTAGAGCTTTTCAAGAGGTAAAACTCTGACGTTAAAAGTTAACGAGGTGTTCCGAGACACTAAAAATCAGTTAGTACACCTAAATACGAATCCGGGGATATATAGAGTTTAAGAAACGAAGCCACGACGAGAAAGTTATAGCCTAAAAGGAATTACGGCGACATATACATTTGACAGCTTATTATTTGGCTATTAGAAAAGCTGATGGAACATATTTAAAGTGGATTTTGGACACTTTAGGGTGTATTTTGGCTAAAATGATGTAAACAAAAATGGTAGAACATTATATATACTTATTGGGCGCGGTAGAGATTTTTGGAATACCTATTAAATATGACGACTAAAATTTAGTCACGGGATTTACAAGTTACGTTTTCTAAAACGGGTGATTTTCTTAATAAAAGAACACATTTACGCAACTACATTTTTGACGATAAATATTACAACAAACATGTACAAGTGATAACATGGTGTGTGAACTTGCATGCACGACCTTGTTTTCAAACCTAAGACATATGAATCATTTAGGTTGCGGTTAGAGCGTTTGTGCCTCAATTTTCGTGCGTTTTCCTTTTTGGTTATCATATCGATTGTTTCAGGTGAGTTCATAACCCCTACTTTTACTTGTTTTACAACTGTTTTGGGGGAAGATACATGCTCGTTACTATTTAAATTCAATGATTGTTTTACTTGAACGCAATTCATTTTCTCAAACATTACTGAATGGTTAAAATACTTGATTGATTACTTTAATACATTATGTATTACCTATTCCACCCTTGATTACTTTCTTATGGACACAAGTACATTACTTTTATTGCGGACATAAGTACAAAACTGTTAGATTGCCTGAATTACCATTGCTGCCACTAAAGTCCCCTCCATCATGAACGAGTGAACTGGTCACATAACCGAGTGTACTGGTAACATGACCGAGTGAACTGGTCACATAACCGAGTGTACTGGTCAAACCAACTTTAAAACTTGTGGTCCATACAAAACTTGTTGTTTACTTGAAACTATGAACTCACCAGCTTTATGCTGACGTCTTAGCATGTATTTTCAGGTTCTTAAGACGTTAGCTTACTTTTGGAGGTTTTTGGCAAGGCATGACATGGTCATAGAAGACTCTGATGTATTTGGGACCATTTTAGTTCTCTCATGGGCTTATATTTTCGCAACACTTTTACTAATGTAAACTTAATGCTTTGGTAATGAAATTATTTTAAACGGTTGAGTTAAAAACCGTTCCTTGTACCTTGTGTTGTGACACCATTCGGGTAGCACCCCAGTGACATGTATGCTTCCGCTGGACCCAATTTTGGGGGTGTTACAGATTGGTATCAGAGCCTCGGTTATAGAGAACTGGGTATTTTTAAAACCTAGACTATAACCACTTTTATGAAAACTTAACCCTATGACCGTCACGTGCCTGCCTGCCAAGCCGATGCCTCACTTGTGAATTATTGCTGACTTATTTGATAAGATGTGTGTCTTACTATTAGATATATTATATCCATTTATTTTCATTGATTACTATAACTATCTTTTATGTAAGTCTGCTTACGTCATATACGTTACAGTGCTACGCCTTTTTCCTACGAAGTCTCATCATGTGACCTCGAGTTTGGTCACTTGTCTTAGCCTTTCAAAGCGACTTTTTAAAAGTAAAAGACATATTACGAACATAACTAAACTGAGTATTTCAAAATTTATTGAACCTCGGTGGAATATAGACTGATCACCTATATTCGACCAGGGACACTGGGACATAGCCTGATCACCTATGTCCGACTCAGAGGTAAATTTTGCAATACTGGGAGTAGTTATATTAGAATTATGTCCAGTTTGATTCTCTACTTGATTTCCAAGGGTTTCAAAATTTCTATGTGTGTCATTGCATGAATATTCACATCTACATTCAACACAATAGCGTCTCAAAAACATTCTTGTCACAAAATATTCCCTTTAAAATGGACACGCGTACTTTTGAAGGTCCTCTAAACCTTCCGAAATATCGTAATTAATACAAATGGTCTTTGAAGATTTTCACAATTATATGTAATATCGCTTTACTTGACATTAAAACCCGCTACAGTCTGCCAACCTTCCGTTTACCTTACCAACCATTCTTGAAGACTAGTTTAAACACTCGTCCCGTACTACATCTACATCACCTCGTAAACCACTGCCTAGAAGTACGCCAACTAGTCATAACACGACCTCAAGCTTTCATCCCATAATGTGCCACCTTTGAGCACCTACTTTTAGCGAACATCTTTATTACGTTTACGCCTCACTCTTCTTTTCCTGTTTTGAAGAAAATGCCACCAAGGAAACAAAGCATGAGTGCAGCTGCCATCGATCGACTTGTTGCTCAACGAGTCACTACACAAGTTGCTGATGCTATGGCTGAATACGAGAACCACCGCAACAGTGGTAACGGCGGGGAAGCCAGTGGAACGGCAACCAGGGTTGAAACCGCGGCTAGTGGTTGTACTTACAGGGAATTTATGAAGTGCCAGCCTCAGCATTTCAGTGGCACTGAAGGGGATATCGGCGTGGTTAGATGGTTTGAGAAGCTAGAGTCAGTCTTCCGCCTGTGTAAGTGTGCAGAGAATTGTAAGGTCGCATATGCGACAGGCACATTGTTGGATGGTGCCTTGTCTTGGTGGAATGCTTATGCTCAGTCAGTGGGACTTGATGCTGCTTTTGAAATACCTTGGGTTGAATTCAAGGACATGGTGATAGCCGAATACTGTCCGAGAAATGAGGTGCAGAAGATGGAAATGGAATTCTGGAACTTGGCTGTGAAAGGAGTCGACATTGCGTCTTATACTAAGCGATACCATGAACTTGCAACTCTTTGCCCAGAAATGGTTTCTACTACTCGTAAGAGGATTGAAAGGTACATGATTGAGCCCGAACCACCTAACTTATATTGACCATGGAATGGTCAACAAAGTCAAATAGTCTAGATCAATGCTCCGCGGAAGTATAAGGTTTCCCCGGGTCGTATGTCCCGACGAGGTGTGAATTGTAATCAAAACGGTTATTTGATCGGGTGAATTTGGACAGAAAAAGGGTTTTGAGTGAGTGATATGATTACACTAAGATACGAGGAATGAAAATAACTTAGAAATACGATATTAACAATGACGCGAAACCTAATTAACCTAAAACGCAAGCTACAAACTTAAAATCAGAAAATGCTTATACGTAAGCAGAAAAATAAGCCAAATGGCTTAAATAGAAGCTATCACTTTATTTATGTTTTTGGTTTTTCTTAATTTAACAAACTACTTTTAATAACGTAACCTAAATTTAAAAACTTGAAAGTTATTTAAATAAAACGCGAGTTAAACTTAAAATAAACGCGAGTGCGCGAAATAAAAAGTGAAATTTATGCTACGTTAACCCTACGGACATGAAAATTATATTTTTACGATCCTAACGATAAAAGAAAATTTTAGAAAAAAGGAAAATATTTTTTTGATTTTTTAATTATTTATTATTAATTAAAAACTATTTTTACCTATTTAATAATATACTAAAAATTAAGAAAATATAAAATAAACCTAGAAAAATGAAATTATAATTTTGAAAAATCTAAAATATTATAAAACTAATTTTAAAACAGAAAATATATTTATTACACTATTTATCTATTTATTATTAATTATTTACTATTTATTAATTACTAAAACTACTTTTGGTTTATTAAAAATACTAAAAAGGAAAAGAAAAATCTGAGATTTTTAGGAAAATTCTAAAATACTATTAGGAACTTATGAAAAATAAAATTTACTGAAAAAGACACCAAAATAAGCAAAATGGGCAATAAGCAATTGCAAATAAGCACTTAAAAATAAGCAAACAGTGTAAATAATTACCAAAAGCTAGAGTACGCTACAAATAACTTATATGAACTTAAGTTAACTTAAAACAACCAAAGAAATGCTCAGATTAAGCCTTAACAAGCTAATAAGCAATTTCCTACTAATGAGACCCAAGCAGGCCACAAGGGCAACTGCAGCCCTTGTTTCAGCTTATCAAATAAGCTTTAGAGACCAAGGGAAGCTTGGATTCGACAACCAGGGTTAGAGGGCTATTCAAAGAACCCATGGAATCACTGTGGGACCCACTGACAAGCTCACAAGGAGCTTGTCAAGGTGACTGCTTGGCCAGATCTATGTGATGCAGGGCACACCCAAGTGGCCAACTTAGGCCTGAAAATAAGCTACAAAACCAAAGGGGTCAGGTCTAAAAGCTACAAAATGGAATACACAAGCTGCCAAGGAACAATTGAAAACAAACCTCAATAACTTGGGGCTTGTGCAAAGCTTTTTATGGGAGATAGTACAAGGCTGTTTGGACAGGGGAGAGCTTAACTGATGTGGATCTCAATAAGCTCAAATAAGCTGTAACTTGCAACCTAATAAGCTGATCTGAATTAACCACCTAGCATATACTTTAAATGAACAAGCATAGACATGTTAACTACACTTAAGCAACAACTAAGCCATAAAAAACCAAATAAGCCTAGACTGACCCAATCACCAAAACAACCCTGATGGGGTGACTTAGAGGGTAGATTAAGCTAATCAGAAAAAATTATAAAAATAAAATAAAAATAAGGACTTGTAGACTAGCTGGGGGACAGGCTAGAAACCAAATTTCAGGTTCTAATGACTTGAAACTAAGAAATGAAAAATGGACCTTTGATGGTGTTTGGAATTGCAATGCAGTTGTGAACATGGGTTAAAATGGGTATTTTGACCTATAAAAGTAAACCATCAGGTAACATGAGCATGCACTATCCAAATGGGCTGTATTGAACCAATAATAACAACAACATGAGCTAAAATCCTACTCTATCCTAATGCAACTTTTTAAACAGTTTTAGTAAAAATAAAAATTAGAAATCAACTTAAATACTTAAAAGACTATTAGGGTATGCAAAAACTTGATTCTAAACTACCAGAAGCAATCACAGAGAGCTGATTCAGTTAAAGGATTTGGTTAAAAACAAGGTATGGCCTCAACTATGGCTTGTGCCAAACACTCCTTTTCAGGAGTGTTGTTTGATTTCTTAAACCAAAATTTGTTTTCTAAAACTGAAACTCACAAGTAATTGATATCTTAAGTACTAACTAAGCTAGAGAAGCAGTAAGAGACTAAAAATAAGCATCTACAATAAGCTACCACTAATAAGCTATTAAAGTGATTATAACACAGTTAACACAAACATTTATGAAAACTAAGTTCCACTGCTCTAACTAAACTACAACTTACATAATAAGCAATGATTGACCAATAAAAACAAAGCTGAGCACCAATTAAGCAGTAAATAAGCTAAAAGCAAATAAGCAGTGAATGCTTATTATTAACAGTTACCATGAAATTTTGTGCAAAGCTTTTCTAAACTAACAATTACACTAAGATTTGAATAACATGCACTTAAGAAGCTTACATAAGCTGAAGTAAAGACTGAATAAGCACTGAGTGAGCAAGGTAATAAGCTATTCAAATGGCAGTTATGAAATAGCATATATAGATAAACAGTTAAACATGAACCAAGTTAAAAAGCTTTCATTGAATTTAAAAGGACGATTACATACTGAATTCAAGAGCTACATTCATAGAAATTAAACTTAAAACTTAATTCTACTCTACATTAACTACTCCTAATATTTTAAAAACCTAACTGCCTTTGCAAGGCATACATAATTTTCTATTTATACATGAGAATTCTAGGGTTTACATCTCTCATGTCCACTTCTGAGCTTCAATCCCATCCGTTGGATTCTTCAATCTTAATCTCAGCCCTTGGTTCCATTTTCTTGGCGGGAAAAGGTTTTATCCTTTTGGCAGATAGCTACTTGGAAGAGGGTAGGTTTTGTTATCTTGTGGTGGAAAGTAGTGAATTGGGGTGGAGTGTGTAAGTGGGTAGTGATGATTGTGTTTGGTGTTTGCAGAAGTAGCAGCAGGGTAGGGTTGCAGGCTGAGGTTTTGGAGGGGAGTGGAGGTCAAATGGGTGTTGACTGGGGTAGGCTTAAAAACGGGGGAGAGGGTTTTGGTTTATTTTGTGGTATGGGCTTGGGTATTAGGATGTGGGCTGGACTGGATTGTTTTGTTTGGATTAGGGTGGGTTGGTGTTTGGGATGTTGGGTAATAAAATGGATCCGTATGGTTTGTTTCATAAATTACAAGGACCACTTATGTAATAATTAAAAAGTTGAGGGTGGGTTTGGGTACTGTTCCAAAGGTATCCAAAGGTAATTCCTGCCAAGTCTTCATAGTACAAGGACCAATATTTGCAAAATTTCACTTTTGAATGCCCAGGGACCAAAATCGCCAACTTGCCAAACTTGAGGGACCAAAACTGTAAATTATTCAAACTTTCATTTCAAGGACCAGTTTTGACAATTTGTAAATTCCCAAAGACCAATGTTTACTTTTCCATCCAAAAATATTTCCCAGGGACCAAATCTGACAAAATTATGAAGTTCAGGGACCAAACTTGTAAATTTGGATTTTTAGGGACCAAACATGTAATTTTCTCAAACTTTTCACCCAAAGTCTAAATTTGATAATTTTTGACTTTTAAAAACTTTGGGTTGACTTTTCTTTCATTTTAAAACCTCCAGGGACTAGTTTTGCCAACTTTTGAAACTTGAGGGACTGAAACTGCCAATAGTGCAAACTTTGTTCGTTTTTCATTTGTTTTTAAACATTTTGCATCTAAAACATATAAAACACACTTTTGAGATAATTTCAGTATTTTGATGCATTATTGGGTGTTTTTGGATGTTTTGGCAGTTCATATAAGACAAAAATGATGAGTATTTACATACTCATCAATCCCCCACACTAAACTATTGCTAGTCCCTAGCAATATTTTGAGAAAAACTTGATGGATTTTTAAACTCTTTACCAAAAGCCATCACTTCTGGAGTAGCCAGGTGTAAGAACTTGTGGCACACCTGATAACCGTGTGATTTTGAGCAAACCACCAGCTGTCAACGGATTTGATTAGTCTTTACCAAAAGCCGTTTGCTTCTGGACTAGCCAACTCTTGATGGAATAGTCAACATCTTGGTGAGCTGATTACCAATTATGGTTTTTCCACGGCCTTTACCACAAGCCATAATCTTGTGGGCTAGCCAACTCATTTGTTTTCGGGGAGTTGAGGAACCATGCAATTTTGGGCAAATTGCCAGCCGTCAACGGATTTGATATGTCTTTACCAAGAGCCGTTTGCTCCTGGACTAGCCAATCCCTTTTGTCGCTTAGACAAGGCGGACTGATTACCACAAAAATTTTGAAGCACCAGTGAAAAAATTTTTGAAAATTTTGAAATTTTGGCAAAAACGGGGGTATTATATAGTAAAATGTGATAAAATTCGCTAGAATAGCGAATACCCCCCCACACTAAGCATGAATATTGTCCTCAATATTCAAAATCCCGGCTATTATGCCGTCATTTTGAACGTAAAAGGGCAACATTACAAGCTAAGCGTGAAAAACACCATTTTGTATTTTCACTCTTGTAACCATAGCATGGGGGACTCCCCCACACTTAGGGTGAAAACCCTATAAGCATGCTACTGTTTTTGTTTACCGAGTCACTAGCTTGACTCGACCCCGCATTCATTTGTCCTTGGGGAAGCATGATGTGGAAGAAACAATCTCAATCGGACTTTCATTCAAAATGTTTGAACAAACATATGAAGCACGTGAAAGTTCCACACCGATGAGATAAGTATCCGGCTCAAGATAATGATACATGAAAATGCCGGGATCAAAGATAGTGTCCTCGCTCCCGAAGGAGTGAAGGAGAGAAGAAGTCACCCTGTAGGTGAAGAAAAGGAAGAAAATCATGATAAAAAGCATGATTTGATCTTCTTCCTCAAGAGGAGGCTCAATAGCCTGAGTTTGGATTTCAAAGGGTAAGCTCGTAAACAACCCGGGAGGGTGGGTGGGAATTTGCAAATTCTCATGATTGAGAACATTTCCCCCCGGGCAATCAAACTGATGAGCGAGTTCACCGGAGAACTCCTCATGAAGAGAATCATTCACAAGATGTGAATATGTGGACTCATGTTCCATTGTGGACTCATCACAATCCTCGTCAAAGATTGGATTGTTAGCAATCATAGTGAATTCAGATTCGAATTCAAATAGAGGATTGGTGAGAGTCGTATCGAATGTTTCGGGAACAAAGTGAATATTATTCTCTATTGGATTGTCGGGATCAGAAGTGAGTGACGGATCATGATATAGGAGACTTTCAATTTCTCCCAGATCGGCTTCGAAGTCAAGGAGACCATCATCACTTTCCAATGAAAGTGGATCGATGTGAGCAAGTTCATCAGCGAACTCCTCAAGAAGAGGATCAACATCAGACTGAGGCAGTGGTGCCTCGATATACTCAATGTCTCCATGAGATATACAATCATCGCTATAATCTGAGAAAGTCTCAAATTGATCTTTAGGACACTCAATAGGTGAAAGAATATCACACATATCATCCAAAGTTCCCTGTGACTCTCTTGGGATTGGAACAAGGTTCTCAACACTAGACTTTATGAATTCGTCCGATTCCCTTTCAGGAACAGTGTCAAGATGCTCGTCCCCCATGATCAAAGAGTGAGTGTGAACCTCGGGTGTGATAATAGCAGACTGAGGGAGATTCAAAAGACTAGCACACATAGATTCTATGTTTTTCATGTGTTCTTCTGCTAGCAATTCTTGCATACTCTTATCTCCCTGTGCATCCATAGAAGGAATCTCAACTGATGAACTGGATGAAGCTTTGTAATATTCTTTCATTTGAATAGAATCCTCATCATCATCATCAAGAAGAGCAGCATTGCGAAATATGGCACGTGTTTTAGCCGCTCTTTGCTCAGCAAGCAATTCTTCCATGCTCTTTTCGTTTCTGGCCTCTCGTTCTTCAGCAAGTAATTCTGCCATAGATTTCTCACGAGAGCTTTGAAACGATGTAGTAGCCAACTCCTCCTTAAGATCTTTCAATATCTCAAGAACCTCTAGTAAAATGTCTTGCTCAGTAACAAGAGGAGTTGCTTGGGTTATTTGGTATTGTGGAGGTGGGTCTGAATACGAATAGTCGTAATTGTTACAAGGAAACGGATTCCCTGTTTGACAATCAGAGCTAGTGTGTGGACCTCCACAATACTCACAACAGTAAAACTGATGTGGCTGTGAGTCGTATGTGCTTGTGTCATAATTGTTATCAGGAAACTGCTCATAGACAAGCGTGCTTCCTGATTGACAATCAGAACTGTAGTGTGAACCACCACAGTACTCACAACAGTAAAACTGCTGAGACTGATGGTGTGGTAGCTGGTGGAATGAATCAGTGGTGTCATGGTAAGAATAGGGATCTTGGTTATAGACAGACCCATTTCCCGACTCTACCATGCCACAACCGGGGCAATTACCACCATTATGAGAACTACCACACCACTGGCAAACCAGAAAGTGTGGATGAGACATAGAAAGAATCAAATGTGTATAGAGGGTGAGGAAATGAGAATCAAAGGGGTAAGAGGGTAAAGGTGAGTATTTTTGGGTTTTTGGGTAAACATTTTGTACAAAGGATAAAGAAAATCTTTTTGGGTTTTGTTTTTATGAAAATATGAACAAGGATGGATAAATGTACAATGGAACGAATTCCAAAGACACTAATCAGAAAAACCGTTTAGAAAAACGCGCACAACCTCCCCGGCAGCGGCGCCAAAAGTTGATTGAGCCCGAACCACCTAACTTATATTGACCATGGAATGGTCAACAAAGTCAAATAGTCTAGATCAATGCTCCGCGGAAGTATAAGGTTTCCCCGGGTCGTATGTCCCGACGAGGTGTGAATTGTAATCAAAACGGTTATTTGATCGGGTGAATTTGGACAGAAAAAGGGTTTTGAGTGAGTGATATGATTACACTAAGATACGAGGAATGAAAATAACTTAGAAATACGATATTAACAATGACGCGAAACCTAATTAACCTAAAACGCAAGCTACAAACTTAAAATCAGAAAATGCTTATACGTAAGCAGAAAAATAAGCCAAATGGCTTAAATAGAAGCTATCACTTTATTTATGTTTTTGGTTTTTCTTAATTTAACAAACTACTTTTAATAACGTAACCTAAATTTAAAAACTTGAAAGTTATTTAAATAAAACGCGAGTTAAACTTAAAATAAACGCGAGTGCGCGAAATAAAAAGTGAAATTTATGCTACGTTAACCCTACGGACATGAAAATTATATTTTTACGATCCTAACGATAAAAGAAAATTTTAGAAAAAAGGAAAATATTTTTTTGATTTTTTAATTATTTATTATTAATTAAAAACTATTTTTACCTATTTAATAATATACTAAAAATTAAGAAAATATAAAATAAACCTAGAAAAATGAAATTATAATTTTGAAAAATCTAAAATATTATAAAACTAATTTTAAAACAAAAAATATATTTATTACACTATTTATCTATTTATTATTAATTATTTACTATTTATTAATTACTAAAACTACTTTTGGTTTATTAAAAATACTAAAAAGGAAAAGAAAAATCTGAGATTTTTAGGAAAATTCTAAAATACTATTAGGAACTTATGAAAAATAAAATTTACTGAAAAAGACACCAAAATAAGCAAAATGGGCAATAAGCAATTGCAAATAAGCACTTAAAAATAAGCAAACAGTGTAAATAATTACCAAAAGCTAGAGTACGCTACAAATAACTTATATGAACTTAAGTTAACTTAAAACAACCAAAGAAATGCTCAGATTAAGCCTTAACAAGCTAATAAGCAATTTCCTACTAATGAGACCCAAGCAGGCCACAAGGGCAACTGCAGCCCTTGTTTCAGCTTATCAAATAAGCTTTAGAGACCAAGGGAAGCTTGGATTCGACAACCAGGGTTAGAGGGCTATTCAAAGAACCCATGGAATCACTGTGGGACCCACTGACAAGCTCACAAGGAGCTTGTCAAGGTGACTGCTTGGCCAGATCTATGTGATGCAGGGCACACCCAAGTGGCCAACTTAGGCCTGAAAATAAGCTACAAAACCAAAGGGGTCAGGTCTAAAAGCTACAAAATGGAATACACAAGCTGCCAAGGAACAATTGAAAACAAACCTCAATAACTTGGGGCTTGTGCAAAGCTTTTTATGCGAGATAGTACAAGGCTGTTTGGACAGGGGAGAGCTTAACTGATGTGGATCTCAATAAGCTCAAATAAGCTGTAACTTGCAACCTAATAAGCTGATCTGAATTAACCACCTAGCATATACTTTAAATGAACAAGCATAGACATGTTAACTACACTTAAGCAACAACTAAGCCATAAAAAACCAAATAAGCCTAGACTGACCCAATCACCAAAACAACCCTGATGGGGTGACTTAGAGGGTAGATTAAGCTAATCAGAAAAAATTATAAAAATAAAATAAAAATAAGGACTTGTAGACTAGCTGGGGGACAGGCTAGAAACCAAATTTCAGGTTCTAATGACTTGAAACTAAGAAATGAAAAATGGACCTTTGATGGTGTTTGGAATTGCAATGCAGTTGTGAACATGGGTTAAAATGGGTATTTTGACCTATAAAAGTAAACCATCAGGTAACATGAGCATGCACTATCCAAATGGGCTGTATTGAACCAATAATAACAACAACATGAGCTAAAATCCTACTCTATCCTAATGCAACTTTTTAAACAGTTTTAGTAAAAATAAAAATTAGAAATCAACTTAAATACTTAAAAGACTATTAGGGTATGCAAAAACTTGATTCTAAACTACCAGAAGCAATCACAGAGAGCTGATTCAGTTAAAGGATTTGGTTAAAAACAAGGTATGGCCTCAACTATGGCTTGTGCCAAACACTCCTTTTCAGGAGTGTTGTTTGATTTCTTAAACCAAAATTTGCTTTCTAAAACTGAAACTCACAAGTAATTGATATCTTAAGTACTAACTAAGCTAGAGAAGCAGTAAGAGACTAAAAATAAGCATCTACAATAAGCTACCACTAATAAGCTATTAAAGTGATTATAACACAGTTAACACAAACATTTATGAAAACTAAGTTCCACTGCTCTAACTAAACTACAACTTACATAATAAGCAATGATTGACCAATAAAAACAAAGCTGAGCACCAATTAAGCAGTAAATAAGCTAAAAGCAAATAAGCAGTGAATGCTTATTATTAACAGTTACCATGAAATTTTGTGCAAAGCTTTTCTAAACTAACAATTACACTAAGATTTGAATAACATGCACTTAAGAAGCTTACATAAGCTGAAGTAAAGACTGAATAAGCACTGAGTGAGCAAGGTAATAAGCTATTCAAATGGCAGTTATGAAATAGCATATATAGATAAACAGTTAAACATGAACCAAGTTAAAAAGCTTTCATTGAATTTAAAAGGACGATTACATACTGAATTCAAGAGCTACATTCATAGAAATTAAACTTAAAACTTAATTCTACTCTACATTAACTACTCCTAATATTTTAAAAACCTAACTGCCTTTGCAAGGCATACATAATTTTCTATTTATACATGAGAATTCTAGGGTTTACATCTCTCATGTCCACTTCTGAGCTTCAATCCCATCCGTTGGATTCTTCAATCTTAATCTCAGCCCTTGGTTCCATTTTCTTGGCGGGAAAAGGTTTTATCCTTTTGGCAGATAGCTACTTGGAAGAGGGTAGGTTTTGTTATCTTGTGGTGGAAAGTAGTGAATTGGGGTGGAGTGTGTAAGTGGGTAGTGATGATTGTGTTTGGTGTTTGCAGAAGTAGCAGCAGGGTAGGGTTGCAGGCTGAGGTTTTGGAGGGGAGTGGAGGTCAAATGGGTGTTGACTGGGGTAGGCTTAAAAACGGGGGAGAGGGTTTTGGTTTATTTTGTGGTATGGGCTTGGGTATTAGGATGTGGGCTGGACTGGATTGTTTTGTTTGGATTAGGGTGGGTTGGTGTTTGGGATGTTGGGTAATAAAATGGATCCGTATGGTTTGTTTCATAAATTACAAGGACCACTTATGTAATAATTAAAAAGTTGGGGGTGGGTTTGGGTACTGTTCCAAAGGTATCCAAAGGTAATTCCTGCCAAGTCTTCATAGTACAAGGACCAATATTTGCAAAATTTCACTTTTGAATGCCCAGGGACCAAAATCGCCAACTTGCCAAACTTGAGGGACCAAAACTGTAAATTATTCAAACTTTCATTTCAAGGACCAGTTTTGACAATTTGTAAATTCCCAAAGACCAATGTTTACTTTTCCATCCAAAAATATTTCCCAGGGACCAAATCTGACAAAATTATGAAGTTCAGGGACCAAACTTGTAAATTTGGATTTTTAGGGACCAAACATGTAATTTTCTCAAACTTTTCACCCAAAGTCTAAATTTGATAATTTTTGACTTTTAAAAACTTTGGGTTGACTTTTCTTTCATTTTAAAACCTCCAGGGACTAGTTTTGCCAACTTTTGAAACTTGAGGGACTGAAACTGCCAATAGTGCAAACTTTGTTCGTTTTTCATTTGTTTTTAAACATTTTGCATCTAAAACATATAAAACACACTTTTGAGATAATTTCAGTATTTTGATGCATTATTGGGTGTTTTTGGATGTTTTGGCAGTTCATATAAGACAAAAATGATGAGTATTTACATACTCATCAATCCCCCACACTAAACTATTGCTAGTCCCTAGCAATATTTTGAGAAAAACTTGATGGATTTTTAAACTCTTTACCAAAAGCCATCACTTCTGGAGTAGCCAGGTGTAAGAACTTGTGGCACACCTGATAACCGTGTGATTTTGAGCAAACCACCAGCTGTCAACGGATTTGATTAGTCTTTACCAAAAGCCGTTTGCTTCTGGACTAGCCAACTCTTGATGGAATAGTCAACATCTTGGTGAGCTGATTACCAATTATGGTTTTTCCACGGCCTTTACCACAAGCCATAATCTTGTGGGCTAGCCAACTCATTTGTTTTCGGGGAGTTGAGGAACCATGCAATTTTGGGCAAATTGCCAGCCGTCAACGGATTTGATATGTCTTTACCAAGAGCCGTTTGCTCCTGGACTAGCCAATCCCTTTTGTCGCTTAGACAAGGCGGACTGATTACCACAAAAATTTTGAAGCACCAGTGAAAAAATTTTTGAAAATTTTGAAATTTTGGCAAAAACGGGGGTATTATATAGTAAAATGTGATAAAATTCGCTAGAATAGCGAATACCCCCCCACACTAAGCATGAATATTGTCCTCAATATTCAAAATCCCGGCTATTATGCCGTCATTTTGAACGTAAAAGGGCAACATTACAAGCTAAGCGTGAAAAACACCATTTTGTATTTTCACTCTTGTAACCATAGCATGGGGGACTCCCCCACACTTAGGGTGAAAACCCTATAAGCATGCTACTGTTTTTGTTTACCGAGTCGCTAGCTTGACTCGACCCCGCATTCATTTGTCCTTGGGGAAGCATGATGTGGAAGAAACAATCTCAATCGGACTTTCATTCAAAATGTTTGAACAAACATATGAAGCACGTGAAAGTTCCACACCGATGAGATAAGTATCCGGCTCAAGATAATGATACATGAAAATGCCGGGATCAAAGATAGTGTCCTCGCTCCCGAAGGAGTGAAGGAGAGAAGAAGTCACCCTGTAGGTGAAGAAAAGGAAGAAAATCATGATAAAAAGCATGATTTGATCTTCTTCCTCAAGAGGAGGCTCAATAGCCTGAGTTTGGATTTCAAAGGGTAAGCTCGTAAACAACCCGGGAGGGTGGGTGGGAATTTGCAAATTCTCATGATTGAGAACATTTCCCCCCGGGCAATCAAACTGATGAGCGAGTTCACCGGAGAACTCCTCATGAAGAGAATCATTCACAAGATGTGAATATGTGGACTCATGTTCCATTGTGGACTCATCACAATCCTCGTCAAAGATTGGATTGTTAGCAATCATAGTGAATTCAGATTCGAATTCAAATAGAGGATTGGTGAGAGTCGTATCGAATGTTTCGGGAACAAAGTGAATATTATTCTCTATTGGATTGTCGGGATCAGAAGTGAGTGACGGATCATGATATAGGAGACTTTCAATTTCTCCCAGATCGGCTTCGAAGTCAAGGAGACCATCATCACTTTCCAATGAAAGTGGATCGATGTGAGCAAGTTCATCAGCGAACTCCTCAAGAAGAGGATCAACATCAGACTGAGGCAGTGGTGCCTCGATATACTCAATGTCTCCATGAGATATACAATCATCGCTATAATCTGAGAAAGTCTCAAATTGATCTTTAGGACACTCAATAGGTGAAAGAATATCACACATATCATCCAAAGTTCCCTGTGACTCTCTTGGGATTGGAACAAGGTTCTCAACACTAGACTTTATGAATTCGTCCGATTCCCTTTCAGGAACAGTGTCAAGATGCTCGTCCCCCATGATCAAAGAGTGAGTGTGAACCTCGGGTGTGATAATAGCAGACTGAGGGAGATTCAAAAGACTAGCACACATAGATTCTATGTTTTTCATGTGTTCTTCTGCTAGCAATTCTTGCATACTCTTATCTCCCTGTGCATCCATAGAAGGAATCTCAACTGATGAACTGGATGAAGCTTTGTAATATTCTTTCATTTGAATAGAATCCTCATCATCATCATCAAGAAGAGCAGCATTGCGAAATATGGCACGTGTTTTAGCCGCTCTTTGCTCAGCAAGCAATTCTTCCATGCTCTTTTCGTTTCTGGCCTCTCGTTCTTCAGCAAGTAATTCTGCCATAGATTTCTCACGAGAGCTTTGAAACGATGTAGTAGCCAACTCCTCCTTAAGATCTTTCAATATCTCAAGAACCTCTAGTAAAATGTCTTGCTCAGTAACAAGAGGAGTTGCTTGGGTTATTTGGTATTGTGGAGGTGGGTCTGAATACGAATAGTCGTAATTGTTACAAGGAAACGGATTCCCTGTTTGACAATCAGAGCTAGTGTGTGGACCTCCACAATACTCACAACAGTAAAACTGATGTGGCTGTGAGTCGTATGTGCTTGTGTCATAATTGTTATCAGGAAACTGCTCATAGACAAGCGTGCTTCCTGATTGACAATCAGAACTGTAGTGTGAACCACCACAGTACTCACAACAGTAAAACTGCTGAGACTGATGGTGTGGTAGCTGGTGGAATGAATCAGTGGTGTCATGGTAAGAATAGGGATCTTGGTTATAGACAGACCCATTTCCCGACTCTACCATGCCACAACCGGGGCAATTACCACCATTATGAGAACTACCACACCACTGGCAAACCAGAAAGTGTGGATGAGACATAGAAAGAATCAAATGTGTATAGAGGGTGAGGAAATGAGAATCAAAGGGGTAAGAGGGTAAAGGTGAGTATTTTTGGGTTTTTGGGTAAACATTTTGTACAAAGGATAAAGAAAATCTTTTTGGGTTTTGTTTTTATGAAAATATGAACAAGGATGGATAAATGTACAATGGAACGAATTCCAAAGACACTAATCAGAAAAACCGTTTAGAAAAACGCGCACAACCTCCCCGGCAGCGGCGCCAAAAGTTGATTGAGCCCGAACCACCTAACTTATATTGACCATGGAATGGTCAACAAAGTCAAATAGTCTAGATCAATGCTCCGCGGAAGTATAAGGTTTCCCCGGGTCGTATGTCCCGACGAGGTGTGAATTGTAATCAAAACGGTTATTTGATCGGGTGAATTTGGACAGAAAAAGGGTTTTGAGTGAGTGATATGATTACACTAAGATACGAGGAATGAAAATAACTTAGAAATACGATATTAACAATGACGCGAAACCTAATTAACCTAAAACGCAAGCTACAAACTTAAAATCAGAAAATGCTTATACGTAAGCAGAAAAATAAGCCAAATGGCTTAAATAGAAGCTATCACTTTATTTATGTTTTTGGTTTTTCTTAATTTAACAAACTACTTTTAATAACGTAACCTAAATTTAAAAACTTGAAAGTTATTTAAATAAAACGCGAGTTAAACTTAAAATAAACGCGAGTGCGCGAAATAAAAAGTGAAATTTATGCTACGTTAACCCTACGGACATGAAAATTATATTTTTACGATCCTAACGATAAAAGAAAATTTTAGAAAAAAGGAAAATATTTTTTTGATTTTTTAATTATTTATTATTAATTAAAAACTATTTTTACCTATTTAATAATATACTAAAAATTAAGAAAATATAAAATAAACCTAGAAAAATGAAATTATAATTTTGAAAAATCTAAAATATTATAAAACTAATTTTAAAACAGAAAATATATTTATTACACTATTTATCTATTTATTATTAATTATTTACTATTTATTAATTACTAAAACTACTTTTGGTTTATTAAAAATATTAAAAAGGAAAAGAAAAATCTGAGATTTTTAGGAAAATTCTAAAATACTATTAGGAACTTATGAAAAATAAAATTTACTGAAAAAGACACCAAAATAAGCAAAATGGGCAATAAGCAATTGCAAATAAGCACTTAAAAATAAGCAAACAGTGTAAATAATTACCAAAAGCTAGAGTACGCTACAAATAACTTATATGAACTTAAGTTAACTTAAAACAACCAAATTAATGCTCAGATTAAGCCTTAACAAGCTAATAAGCAATTTCCTACTAATGAGACCCAAGCAGGCCACAAGGGCAACTGCAGCCCTTGTTTCAGCTTATCAAATAAGCTTTAGAGACCAAGGGAAGCTTGGATTCGACAACCAGGGTTAGAGGGCTATTCAAAGAACCCATGGAATCACTGTGGGACCCACTGACAAGCTCACAAGGAGCTTGTCAAGGTGACTGTTTGGCCAGATCTATGTGGTGCAGGGCACACCCAAGTGGCCAACTTAGGCCTGAAAATAAGCTACAAAACCAAAGGGGTCAGGTCTAAAAGCTACAAAATGGAATACACAAGCTGCCAAGGAACAATTGAAAACAAACCTCAATAACTTGGGGCTTGTGCAAAGCTTTTTATGGGAGATAGTACAAGGCTGTTTGGACAGGGGAGAGCTTAACTGATGTGGATCTCAATAAGCTCTAATAAGCTGTAACTTGCAACCTAATAAGCTGATCTGAATTAACCACCTAGCATATACTTTAAATGAACAAGCATAGACATGTTAACTACACTTAAGCAACAACTAAGCCATAAAAAACCAAATAAGCCTAGACTGACCCAATCACCAAAACAACCCTGATGGGGTGACTTAGAGGGTAGATTAAGCTAATCAGAAAAAATTATAAAAATAAAATAAAAATAAGGACTTGTAGACTAGCTGGGGGACAGGCTAGAAACCAAATTTCAGGTTCTAATGACTTGAAACTAAGAAATGAAAAATGGACCTTTGATGGTGTTTGGAATTGCAATGCAGTTGTGAACATGGGTTAAAATGGGTATTTTGACCTATAAAAGTAAACCATCAGGTAACATGAGCATGCACTATCCAAATGGGCTGTATTGAACCAATAATAACAACAACATGAGCTAAAATCCTACTCTATCCTAATGCAACTTTTTAAACAGTTTTAGTAAAAATAAAAATTAGAAATCAACTTAAATACTTAAAAGACTATTAGGGTATGCAAAAACTTGATTCTAAACTACCAGAAGCAATCACAGAGAGCTGATTCAGTTAAAGGATTTGGTTAAAAACAAGGTATGGCCTCAACTATGGCTTGTGCCAAACACTCCTTTTCAGGAGTGTTGTTTGATTTCTTAAACCAAAATTTGCTTTCTAAAACTGAAACTCACAAGTAATTGATATCTTAAGTACTAACTAAGCTAGAGAAGCAGTAAGAGACTAAAAATAAGCATCTACAATAAGCTACCACTAATAAGCTATTAAAGTGATTATAACACAGTTAACACAAACATTTATGAAAACTAAGTTCCACTGCTCTAACTAAACTACAACTTACATAATAAGCAATGATTGACCAATAAAAACAAAGCTGAGCACCAATTAAGCAATAAATAAGCTAAAAGCAAATAAGCAGTGAATGCTTATTATTAACAGTTACCATGAAATTTTGTGCAAAGCTTTTCTAAACTAACAATTACACTAAGATTTGAATAACATGCACTTAAGAAGCTTACATAAGCTGAAGTAAAGACTGAATAAGCACTGAGTGAGCAAGGTAATAAGCTATTCAAATGGCAGTTATGAAATAGCATATATAGATAAACAGTTAAACATGAACCAAGTTAAAAAGCTTTCATTGAATTTAAAAGGACGATTACATACTGAATTCAAGAGCTACATTCATAGAAATTAAACTTAAAACTTAATTCTACTCTACATTAACTACTCCTAATATTTTAAAAACCTAACTGCCTTTGCAAGGCATACATAATTTTCTATTTATACATGAGAATTCTAGGGTTTACATCTCTCATGTCCACTTCTGAGCTTCAATCCCATCCGTTGGATTCTTCAATCTTAATCTCAGCCCTTGGTTCCATTTTCTTGGCGGGAAAAGGTTTTATCCTTTTGGCAGATAGCTACTTGGAAGAGGGTAGGTTTTGTTATCTTGTGGTAGAAAGTAGTGAATTGGGGTGGAGTGTGTAAGTGGGTAGTGATGATTGTGTTTGGTGTTTGCAGAAGTAGCAGCAGGGTAGGGTTGCAGGCTGAGGTTTTGGAGGGGAGTGGAGGTCAAATGGGTGTTGACTGGGGTAGGCTTAAAAACGGGGGAGAGGGTTTTGGTTTATTTTGTGGTATGGGCTTGGGTATTAGGATGTGGGCTGGACTGGATTGTTTTGTTTGGATTAGGGTGGGTTGGTGTTTGGGATGTTGGGTAATAAAATGGATCCGTATGGTTTGTTTCATAAATTACAAGGACCACTTATGTAATAATTAAAAAGTTGGGGGTGGGTTTGGGTACTGTTCCAAAGGTATCCAAAGGTAATTCCTGCCAAGTCTTCATAGTACAAGGACCAATATTTGCAAAATTTCACTTTTGAATGCCCAGGGACCAAAATCGCCAACTTGCCAAACTTGAGGGACCAAAACTGTAAATTATTCAAACTTTCATTTCAAGGACCAGTTTTGACAATTTGTAAATTCCCAAAGACCAATGTTTACTTTTCCATCCAAAAATATTTCCCAGGGACCAAATCTGACAAAATTATGAAGTTCAGGGACCAAACTTGTAAATTTGGATTTTTAGGGACCAAACATGTAATTTTCTCAAACTTTTCACCCAAAGTCTAAATTTGATAATTTTTGACTTTTAAAAACTTTGGGTTGACTTTTCTTTCATTTTAAAACCTCCAGGGACTAGTTTTGCCAACTTTTGAAACTTGAGGGACTGAAACTGCCAATAGTGCAAACTTTGTTCGTTTTTCATTTGTTTTTAAACATTTTGCATCTAAAACATATAAAACACACTTTTGAGATAATTTCAGTATTTTGATGCATTATTGGGTGTTTTTGGATGTTTTGGCAGTTCATATAAGACAAAAATGATGAGTATTTACATACTCATCAGTACATCTGGGGACTTCCGCCCAGTATCCAGGGAAACGTTACCTCGTCAAAACCCGACACTCTCGAAGAGACGATTCGAATGTCTCACAGCCTGATGGATCAATTCGTTCGAGCAAGGAGTGCTCGAGAAGACAACAACAACAACGACAACAAAAGGAAAAAGGATGACAACAAAGAAAACGATCAGGTTCGGCCATCACATAAACAACATGAAGTGGCTAGGGCCTACGTTGCTGGGCCAAGTGAAAAGAAAGGATATGCAGGGACTTTACCCAAGTGCAATAAATGTCGGTTTCACCACAATGGACCTTGCCCCGCTCAATGTGGGAACTGCCAAAAGGTCGGACACAAAGCCAGGGATTGCATGGCTCCTACCCTCGTAATGGATCGGAAAGTTATGATAACATGCCATGAGTGTGGAGTAATTGGACATTTCAGGAGCGAATGCCCAGAGCTAAGAAACCAGAATAGAGGAGAAGCTCGTTAAGACACCAACGACAATGACAATGTTTAAGAAGAGAACTCCAGCCTTTATATTAAACCGAAGCCTAAACTCTTTAGAGTTGTATTTCTTTTGCGTATCACTTTAAGTTCTATCGTATAAGTTTCATGTACTATTACGAAATTCTATCTAGTGAATGTTTTATCTTTTATCATTGCAATACGACAAGTCTCGTCCACTACACTCTCTATTTCACTACCTTTAACTCAACCTGTCTTGAAAGGCAAGCTCCATTTTATGTAATGTCCCAAGCCAACAAAGTCGAATTCCTATCGTTAAGTTCGCTGGAATTCTCAAGGAAATCCCGGGTTCATTCAGAAACGAGGAAACCAAATCCGTCAAAAGAATCCAAACCACACCTTAAAAATTAACACAAACTGAACCTCGGGATGAGGTTCTTTTAAGGGCGGCAGACTGTAACAACCCGTAATTTTCCACGTCAACATTTATTTTCAAACTCTAATTTATTACTTTGAAAATTTTATAAGAACACTTTTTACGTACAACGTTTTAGTTAAATAAACGTAAAACTGGAATAACCCTCCTGTGCACTATGACTTTAGACTAAAGTTAGTCTACAACATTACGATACGTTGCCACCACTTTAATTCATAATTTAATTGCTAGGGCATTTGCATTTTTAGTAACTCACGATTTTTAATTTAATAATAGTTTTGTTTTTTTTATTTCACAATTTAAACGAACACCAAACGTACCCGACGCACCCAATGATTATTTTTAATACATTCTAACATTCTCTAAATTACTACAAAAAGTGCCAAAAATTATTTTCTTACACTTTAATAACTTTTTTACTAAGCCCATTTAATTATACGTATTTAACTTTAAATGCAAAAGTTATTAACCAATAACTATTTTTACTATCCAATAAACACTTAAAATACATTTTTAATAAAAACTAATACATGTTTTCCTTCTTTTTTTTTAGCCGCCCTCCCCCTAAGGCATAGTAGCCTAAATTTGTAATTTTTGACTAAGATTTGTACAAAATTCAAATGCCTTGACCAAGACCTATACAAGTCCATGTGATATGACAAATTTGTGTGCTTGACCCATGTTTTTCTCCCTTTGGTCTCGGCTGACAACAACACATAGCCACCTTACACATATTATTTTCTTTTATTTTTTTTATATATAAACCCAAAGTTATAACAACTTTAGACTACCTTTTGCTTCACTATAAAAGGAACTAAGTATAACACATTTCTTATTGGCAAAAATCATAATAATTACTCCCACATTCACTATGCTAATCGGCCACAAGGAAGAAAGCAAGGAGAAAATTTTGGTTTTTCTAGTCTAAGAACTTATTAAGCTTATCTGGGTTTTATAATTAAGTTACTAAGGGTTTGGAGTTATAATTTGGATATACTTGTGTTCACCATCATCACATACACTTCCTAATTACTAGTAAGTCACTACACCATTTTTATAAATTTTACACACTTTACCTTGTAGTAATTTCATGTATTGAAGCTTAGTTTCATGATTTACATACACATTATTATCACCATGTACATGTTTGTTATACCTTTTTTTTTCTCACTACATATATACTAGTTGGTAATTGTTAATCTTGACAAGAGATTGGGAACTAAAACACTAAATAAAAACTAGTGAGCTTGTTTATTTAACTAGTTTTGATGATTACCTAAATTCATGAGAAATTGAACTTTTTAATATTGCTAAGTTCTTGTTTAATCACTATTATATTATTGGGTAATTGGCTGAAGAGATATGAATAGTATTTGTTGGGAACGTAGTCTTACTATTTATCAAGTCTCGGTCATTTACTTGTAATAGGTTGCTAACGCTTGTATGTTTATTATAACTTAAGGCTTATGTAGCAAGCCCATGGGCCTTAAGCCCATTTCGTTTTCAAGATAGGGAGGAAGGGAGTGTTGCCCTACTCCTTCCCTATATATAGTCTTGTAACCCCTCCTTTGAGGGGGTTGGTTCACTAGTAATATCATTAGTCTCTTATTATCTCATTAGGTGTTCCTTCCACTCTCTCTCTCTACTTACTTTCTCTCTCTAGATCTCTAAGTGATTATGTTACAAAATCATGACCTAACAAGTGGTATCATTCGCCAAGGGATAATATAGGTTGATTTAGGTTTGATTTGGTAGAAAAACTAGGTTTTAAAAGTGATTTTTGTAAAATTTCGGTTACTGTTCATCGCACTTCTTGCGAGTTTGAATTACTGCCTATCGAGTTTAGGAGTTTGAAACTTGTCGAGTTAGGAATTTGTCATACCGAGTTTGGTCCTAGCGAGTTAGAGATTTCTATCGAGTTAGGGGTTTCTTATCGAGTTAGGATTATTAAGTCATACCGAGTTTGGACTCAACTTTGGCGAGTTAGCCTTTTACCTTATCATTTAACGAGTAAGGTTCTTTGTGGCAACCTACTAGGGGAAACTCTGCTCAAATTTCATCAACTTACCGAGTTTGAAACATTTGCAAAACTTACCGAGTTTGACTAATTTCTGAACATACCGAGTTTGAAACATTTTCAGAACATACCGAGTTTGAAACATCCTCAAAACATACCGAGTTTGACTGATTTCAATACATACCGAGTTTGACTGATTTCAATACATACCGAGTTTGGTTTTTACTCAAGATACACCGAGTTTGGATAACTTTCATGACATACCGAGTTTGAACTTTTCTCATTACATACCGAGTTTGATATTTATCATGACATACCGAGTTAGACTCCAAACTTATCGAGTTAGAACCTAATAACATACCGAGTTAGAACACAAATTTTTTCAAGTTTTCAAATCAAATTAAAATTAATACCTTTACTTATCCTTAAAAGATCCAAAGTTTTTACATAATCACTAATCATCTCATCTTTTCAAAGTTTCTCCTTCTTATCTTTCTCTTCTTGATTTCAAAAAAAAAAAAAAAAAAAAAAAAAAAAAAAAAAAAAAAAAAAAAGAATTTTTTGGCGGGAAATTTTGAGTAAAATTTATTTACTACAGTAGACTAAACGTTCAATTTTTACGCGAAATTTAAATTTTGGTATAACGTTGAAAATTTCAGCCCAATATTCAAATTTTTAGGCCAAAATTCAAATTTTTTTGGTGAAATTTGGCGGCAAAATTTTTGAAACTCAAATTTTTCTTGCAACCTTATAATTGCATTTCATAGTGATTTTCAAATTTTGGGAAAGAAAATTTTGTCAAATAATTTTTGGCGGGAAAATCTGAATTCACTATTTCGACCTTGCGTGTGACATTTTGCTTGATTATTTCGATTACGTCGCAACAATCAAGGGGGAGAGCAATGTCATCTACAACGTCTCAATCACCTTCTTCCAACTACCTTCCTCACCAATATTCTCATCAGCAACAGTCATCAGCAACAGGACCTTCTTCCAACTACCTTCCTCACCAATATTCTCATCAGCAACAGTCATCAGCAACAGGACCTTCTTCCAACTACCTTCCTCACCAATATTCTCATCAGCAACGGTATCATCAACAACAAAGTCACAGCTCCCTCATTGATCATGTGTTGTTCTTTGGCGATGAATCACGGCCTCCAATGTTGCTACCAGGAACATATACTGTTTGGAAACGGAGATTTCTACTATGGCTCACAGATCGTCCTGCTGCAGATCTCATGCTTAAATCCATTCAAGATGGTCCATACAAAATGATATCTCTTGCTGACTCAACAGGGATTATCAGACTACAAACGGATGAAGATTTGAATGCTACTGAACTTGCTCAGTACGATGCTGACCAACAAGCTGCATGGTTCATGACATTAGCACTTCCCAACTCAATTTACATGTATATGGACTTTCAAGCTAGTGCTTATGAAATGTGGAAATATCTTGAAGCTATGCATCATATAGAAGAACTTCATCACATCAGAATGAAGCAAATTCTTGAATCTTGCTTAAGCATGAATCCACTGAAGACCATTCTCCCTGCTCCACCATCTCCAGTTGTTGACCATGGATCCTTAAGTTACACTCCAAATGGTCTCTTCTTCATTCCTCCAAATGCACCAGAGCATATCTTCATTCCACAGTACCATCCTGCAACACTAAATGATCACATGCAATCACTTCTACAAAATCTTGTGAAGCTTGGAAAAGCATCTACTGATAAAGGCAAATGCATGATGACTTCAACTTATGAATGCTTTAACACAATGGAAGATACTGATGATGAAGAAGATCTTATCGAACCAAGCATGGCATTTATGGCATATACGGAAAATATTGCAGATGAGGAAGCTCAAGATTATGATTCAACTCCACTCTTTGACGATAATGTTGAATACGATGCCACACTTAGTCAAATGGAAGTTGAAGGGGGTAATCTCAATGCTATTTTGCAAAGTGTCATGGGAGATATTCCATCTAATGATGAATATGCAGATTTGGAAACCAATACAGCAGATTTGGAAGCCAATACAACAGATGTGATGTTAATAACAAATCATGATTATGTTCAAGAACATAATTACTTCGGTTATCCACAACCTGCTACTTCAAACCTCATGATCCAATATGATTCATCTCCGCAGCAGACTTCAACTCATCTTGTTCCATATGACAACGGTGATGCAGTGTACTATTCTAATTCCAATGAAGACGACGATGAGGATTTCAAAATTCTGAATCAAGGACACGAACTTATTGTTCGTACCTTCAGCATAATCTCCAACAAGACAAACAACCGTCTTCATTCTTCTTCCAACATAAGGTATCAAGCTGTTGTGCAAGGTGAAAGAGTTGATAGACAAGGAAGGAATGCTGAAAGGACTGTTGGGAATACTGCAGATGTCGGTAATACTGGCTATCAGGATAAAATTTTGGAAGAGCAAGATGACAGCAGCAGATTGGGGAATGATACAAATGTTGATTCTGCTGATATCAGACCCACTTATGACTCAGAGCCCAACTTTGCCAAAGAACAGATGGTTGAGGTACAATCTACTGTTGATCATATTATGCCTGCAAATGAGAAACAACAATCTGAGCAACCTAACTTCAGTAATGAAGGAGCGGTTGACCAGGATGTTGTACAATGTCTTGACAAATGTTCTGAGTCTGAGTCCTTACTTGATAATCCAATAGCTGAAACATCATACAAAACTCTTGAGTCAGAAAACATTCTTCTCAAAAAGACCATTGCCCAGTGTCATAAAGATTTTTCAAAACTAGAGGCACATTGCATCTCACTTGAACTTCAAATGCAAAACGAATCTCTAAATTCGGGCAACAATGGTCAGTTTTTTAATGAACAAAGAAAACGTGTGGATACATTAGTTAAAGAAAATGAGCTTTTAAAAGGTCAAATTCAAGAAAAGGTGTTTGCACATGCTGCATTACAAAACAAATTAAGAAGACTGACTGGCCAGAGTATGGATACTAAGTTTGCAAAACCATCAATCTTGGGGAAACAACCTTCTCAAACAAACAGAAAACAATCAGTGGTTAGACAACCAACTGCATTTAAATCTGAACGACCTAAATTTTCAAAACCTCGGTTTGACTCCCAAGTTGTTGAGAATAACAATTTGACAAAACCAGTCACTCCACATTCTTGGCCTAAGGAAAATGCATCTGTGTCTGCTAAATCTCAACACGTGATTATACATGGCTCATCTAGGATCAGTTCGAAAACAGTATCTAAAACGAGCATTAAAAGTAAAGAGTTTTATGGCAAGTATGACATGTACAAGAACTACGATCTAGAAAAGGCTAGGAAAAAGGCGCTACTTCAAAAGGATGGAATTCTAGGTTCAAAACCTCATGTGAAGCCTTCCAATGTAGTGCAAAACACTGCTAGTAGTAGCAAACCAAAACCTAGGAGTTCTCAACAAACTAATAGGAATTGGCTAGCATCTAAGATTAGTTGCGGAAATAATCATGATGTCTGTGCTTTAAAATATCTTCAAAAGGGAAATTCACTTGAAAAGGCTCAATCGACTAAGACAAACAAACCCGTTGAACCAAATGTCATAAGTCAGAAACCTAAGAAGTGGATCAATATATGACGTAGGTTTTCTCAACGAATTGATGATACCACATTTCATTCCACTGCATCTAAAAGGAAAACATCTCCTAGATCTAACATTAGGTGGGTACCTACAGGTAGAATTTTCAAATCGATTGGTCTTAGGTGGATTCCTACAGGAAAGATTTTAGCCATTTGCACCAAAACTAATGTGAACTCCACTATATCTACCCCTGAGACAAGAAGGAAAACTGTCGGAATTGTGTGTTCGAGGGTCAAGAAGATAACTGACACTACATCTTTATGCTTCTAACATCTGGAACCCAGTTTCTCTTGAGGATCCGTGTTCTCTGTTTTTCTTGTCTCTTCTTTCTTTCTTTGCAGATATAACAGGAATGGCTTCGAAACAAATCAGTTTTGGACCCGAGCTTAATGATATGGTTTCTGAGCACAATAGCTTAGGACCCGCATCCAACCGTTTAAAAGCACATCAACAATGGCTTCTGAGCACAACAGCTTAGGACCCGCAATCAACCGTCTAACTTTCTAGACTCTTCGGCTGAACAATTGTCTCTCACCCGCAAGGAAGTGGAAACCTTGTTTGCTCCATTGTTTGATGATACGATTGAAAACCGTCTTTCTGAGGTCTCACCAATTTCCGCTGCACATCTTGATCACAATCAAGTACCTGATTCACCACAACAAACAACAACAACTGTTGAGAGAGACGGTCCTCCAATTGCATCTCCAACAACGGCAAAACAAACCGTTTCCAACTCACAACAATCAGCTAAAGACTCCATACCTAAATCAGTTCCACAAACCGCAGAGCATGACCCAGAGGCGTTCTTTAAGCGTTCTTTAATCCGTTTGCACCGGCTCAACTCATTCCTGACATTACTGAGTCGTCTACACGCAATTTGGATCCTGCTCACATGCGAGATAATTACCTCCATCAAGGTTTGTTGATTTAGTTCACCATATTGGTATGCGGTGTTTGACTCCAGATGATTTACAAAATTTTCTTTAAAACTAAGTGAGTCAAACAACTAACATTTTTCTTTTAATATTAAAAAATAATAATAATAATAATAATAATAATCTTCTTTCTTTGTGTACAAACTTCGTAACTTCAAAACTATGTTCCTTCATTAAAAACAATTTTGCTTTACTCGGTCAAAATGGAACATGTTTTGAGGGGGAGAAAACTTTTAACATTATCATGAAGTTTGCACACCTTATCATAATTCGTCAAGGATAAAATGTTTCTTCATAATTCGGATTAAAATCTCATTTAAAAAAAATTAAATAAAAAAAAATAAAAAAAAAACTTTTATGATCTCTCGAATTAAAATGTACAAAAAGGTTTCACGTAATATATGCTAATTCGAGAGGGAGAAAAGAAATTTTTCTGCAATGATTCCAAATTTATCTAGTTTGGACTTCAAATGGATAAGTAATTAATCTTTAATGAGTAAAGATTCACAAATGTCTTAAACTTAGGTAAAAGGATCTTGCATGGAAAATAAAACGGGCTCTAATCAATGTTTTCACAAATGTTCTCAAAAGTTTCACACATAATTAAAATCTCAACGATTCAGGCTAACAATTTTTTTTCCTCGATTGTTTCCATAATTGTGAATTTCTAATTTCTTCATTGTTGTTGTCTAATCATTACCTAAATGTTTCAAGTGTTTTCAACAGTCAAAAAGGCATAATCAGAAACTAGGGTTTATGCAATTATCGATCAGGGCTTTCATTTTTTATGTGTTTTGTCTAATTAACTAGTTTATATAGCTTTAGCGAACACTAAAGAATGCTCGATTGGTGTGTCTGCTCTATTAGATACAACATAGGTTTAGAATCATGTGATTTAGGGTCTTAGATGTCGATGTCTTTGCTGCTACCAGCGCATTTGTTTGTTCAATATTCCTGCATTTTGATGCTAACATGTGTGCATAGACTCAAATCATAACCCCAAACCATAATCATAATTGGAAAATCTCGAGTGATAGGATGAGTTAATCTGTGATCTTGTGTGTTAATTAGAGAATTCTGAGCATTTTGGTAGATTTAGAATGAGTTTCTTGATTCATCTGTATACTTGTTTTGTGCCTGATGCATTTTCTCTATGTGCAAATACATGTCATCCCATTGAAAGTCAAAATTTCAACATTCGACAACATGTTTCTTATGGAACATATTTTGAGATCAAAGGGCAAAAAAAGAGTGTTTAAAGGCTAAACTGGTAAATGGATTCAAAATGGTGCGAAACAAATTTTTTCAAACTCTACACTATTGTTTTACACAAGTAAAGCAAGTGTGAAGACCAAAGCAAAGTTGTTCAAAACCTTTCAAATTCTCAAAATCTAGAATGCTTTGGCTACAATAAAAGAATGTCTCTGATTTGGGCATCCCAAATACCGGAAGTTTTTCCATTCATCACAAAAACAAATCTTCAAAAAGAACCCAAGAGGTTCATCTTTAGATGGAAATCTTTTCAGATTTTAAAACTCAAAAGAGAGACTCCGGGTCTCAAACAACTTTCTACAGTAAAAGAGTTTTTGAATTTCAAACATTCTTTGTTGTATAACACTTGATTATGTTTTCTAAAACCTTTAGCAGAATCATCTCATGAATTTTCAAAAAGTATTTTATAATACGATTCAAAATTCTGCTCAAGAAGACTTTCTCTCGAATAACATTCATTATTTGAGGGGGAGTATTTTTGTTTAAAGAAAGCTAATTTTGTATTAAAACAACGACTTGTGCACTCATTTCAGTGTACAACTCGGTTTTTCAAAGAAAGGAAAGTGCCTTTCTAAACCATTTCTTAAAAACAAAACGTGCACTTATCCTTGAAAACAAGAAGAAGTTCTCATGCAAAGCTTATCTAAAACTCTCTTAATCTTGAGCAAAATTTATTCAAAATTTTTCAAAAGGTTTTTTCAAAACTTTTCAAAATTTTGCTCAAGATTTTTTCAAATCTTTACTCCCCAATTCGATCCACAGTTTAAAAAATGTCAAAACACATGCTCGTTTTGAGGGGGAGTATTTTGAAATCAAAATGCTTTGTCAAAATCATGTTTAATGGCTTGTGCAGACATATCAGTGTACAACCCGCACTTGTAATGAAAGGACCCTGAGGTACGCTTCAGTGCCTCAATCCTTATATAAGGAGCGAAGGCTTCTTACTTTTGAGTAGAATTAATCAAACATTTTCTGATTTTCATAATTCTGCTCAAAAGGCAAGTATTTCACCTCAATGAGTATTCACTTGTTGAGGGGGAGCACTTGAAAAATTCATCGTTTGCAATACAAAAGTTCTTGTTGAAATCTCCCCATAAGACTCAAAAAGCATATTTTAATCAAAAGTTTATCAAAAACAACATCTCATATGCTATTTTTGAGGGGGAGAAAAGTGAAAGTGATTAAAATATGAATGTTTAAGGATGCTAAAAGTTGAATCTCATGCGAGCTAGACTCAGAATTGACGAAACACAAAAGTTAGTAAATTCGAAAAGACTTTTCCTCGACGGGTAATAACATCAAGTTAGTTACTAGAGCTAGTTGTCACCTAAAAGCTGACAATGGAACTCTTTAACTAGCCACGTAAGCGTGTCTCGAAAAGGATTTGTCTTAGTAGAAATGTACCGTTTCGAGAAACTTTCTGTGGACTTGACCAGGCCGGGTAATAACTTCAAGCTAGTCTAACTAGTGATGTAAGCGTGTCTCGAATCGGTCTTGTTCACTGAAAGTGGATCAATTCTAAAAGTGCTTGCTCCTCCCGCATGTGCCAATTTATTAAATACGTATGAGCACATGTGAAGGGGGAGCTCTTCATAAGTATACACAAAACTCTCAAAGTGTTAAACAAAAATGTTTAATAATCACAAACACTTTGAGAGATTTTCAAAGGTTTCTTGGCTATTGTCGGATAATCATGGAGTTATAAGGTGATTAAGATAGGAAAAAACTGTCTTATGATCCGCCAGAGCCGGAGGGATCTACCCAAGGACATCACCAATAGTTAGAATTAGAAGTCCTTAGGTATGATACGAAAAAAGGAGAAAAGAATGAAAGGGGAAAGAAGGAGTTGAAGAATTAAAAAGAAAAGTAAAGAAAAGGGTGAAAAGAAATAGCCCCCCATATGTTCAACCTTAGGGCAGACACCGGGTTCAATTCGTATGCTACTGGTTGTTGCTAAGGCAACACCGGTATTGAAGATAAAGTCGTCATGGACCCAGTGACGCAATGCACTAAACCTTCTTAACCACTCAAGTTCTCTTAAAAGAGCTTGTTTCATTCTCACGGGGAACCAGTGTAATCTATCGACTTATCTCTTAGAGATAGTTGATATTGAAGCAGGAGACCCCTCCCTAGTCTCCGTATAGGAAACCTAAGTGAGCACTTATTGAGTCTAGAGCCATGAGATACATCAAAGATCTCTTAGGAACACTTAGTATTTTCTACAACTGGTGTTCTGCATCAATGGGCACAAGATGTAAATTATCGAGTCCTTCGCAGATCTTAGCAATCTGCCTAGAACGTTTATGAGAGAATTGCATAAGTATTTCTCAATGATTGAACGGAAACTCCTGTCGGGGTCATCATCTAACAGCCTTGACAGGTCACTTCGGTAACTCCTCGTGAGTTACGCTTAGTGTTTGCGGTGGTTTCTAACGGTCTACAGTCGTGGAGTTATCCCCAGCGATGCACCCAGTCATTGAGCTACCTAGTAGGTCTCGTAAGCTCCTTCGGGAGTATCTAATATGGGAATGGCCTTGATAAGGATTAGAAGGAGTCTTCACACTATGCTGTTGATGATCTCTAATTTCTTATCTGTAAGTACCGGTTGTTTATTGCTAACTGTTTAATTTCAGGGACATATCATCTCCATTGAGACTAATTCCGCATGCTCATACATACATCTTGAAGTCAACAAAAGCTCCCTCAAAGATCTAAGCAACACAATGTTCAAAATTAGATTCTACGCCAAAAAGAAGAATCTACAAAGTTTAATGACTAAAGATCTATGTGAATGAAAGGGAACTACGTGCATGTGAATGTCTAAGTTCAAAGGTGTATGAGCATGTTGGAATGGACGACGACCACCACAGACGCAGAAGTGACGCATGGCAGATAACTTCATAAGATGATCACTACCACATCTATTACGAACAATGAACTATGAAGCAAAAGAACACCCACTCTCTTTTGAAGACGTCTTAAGTTATACGAGTCAAAAGTCAAAGACAAAGAAGAAGACGTCAAGCAACCGTGATGACCGACCCTTAGGGGGAGATTGTTGGGAACGTACTTTTATATTTATTCAAGTCTCGGTCATTACATTTTGTAATAAGATGATCACAACTACATCAACTAAGAACAAAGAACGATGAATGATTTAGAAGACGTCTAAAGCATTGAAAGTCAAAGATTAAGACGAAGACGTCAAGCAACCTTGATGACCGACCCTTAGGGGGAGATTGTTGGGAACGTAGTTTTACTATTTATCAAGTCTTGGTCATTTACTTGTAATAGGTTGCTAAGGCTTGTATGTTTATTATAACTTAAGGCTTATGTAGCAAGCCCATTTCGTTTTCAAGATAGGGAGGAAGGGAGTGTTGCCCTACTCCTTCCCTATATATAGTCTTGTAACCCCTCCTTTGAGGGGGTTGGTTCACTAGTAATATCATTAGTCTCTTATTATCTCATTAGGTGTTCCTTCCACTCTCTCTCTCTCTACTTACTTTCTCTCTCTAGATCTCTAAGTGATTATGTTACAAAATCATGACCTAACAGTATTGGAGTTGTTGAGTAGATTTGGATAGAAGAAAACTAATAAAAAGGGAGTTATGACACTTTGACATAGGGGCTGTCCTGTTTCGATTAACACATAAAAATCAGTAACTTGGAGGCAAGATTAGGCTATAAATATATAAAATAGACTCTATAACAAAAACGTAGCCGCTTGAACGGGTTAAAACGGACTTATAACGAAGAAAAAACGTTAGTTTTAAGTTGGATGTCGAAAAATAATTTTCTGAAACAAATATAGTTGCTGTTAGAGCTTTTCAAGAGGTAAAAATCTGACGTTAAAAGTTAACGAGGTGTTCCGAGACACTAAAAATCAGTTAGTACACCTAAATACGAATCCGGGGATATATAGAGTTTAAGAAACGGAGCCACGACGAGAAAGTTATAGCCTAAAAGGAATTACGGCGACATATACATTTGACAGCTTATTATTTGGCTATTAGAAAAGCTGATGGAACATATTTTGGCTAAAATGATGTAAACAAAAATGGTAGAACATTATATATAATTATTGGGCGCGGTAGAGATTTTTGGAATACCTATTAAATATGACGACTAAAATTTAGTCACGGGATTTACAAGTGATGTGTGGGAATCGCAACAGGCTTTACCTCTTGAGGGATCTCGAGAAGCTTACAACCCCCACCAGGCAGTGTACCTGATCGTTGTAGTATAGTATAGTGACAAGTACCGGGGGATTGATCGTTCAGCTTAGGAATAGTGTCGCTAGGATTAGAAAGCCTAAATACTAGTTCTAAAGGTGAGGGATGATTATTTTTGTGTTTTTCTATTTTTTTAGAAAACAATTAAAAATCTCGGGTTTGAAGGATTTGGGCGGAATTAGTTGCTAATCAACTAACCCAATACTAAAGATGCAATCAAAATAAAATATTAAAAATGAAAACAAACTAAATTATACTAAAGTTGTGAGCAGTAAGTGGAGAAAATGTGTTTACTTAGATTTCACTACTCCCTAGACATCTTTTACACGTTAATTACTTGTTATAAATGCATGGATGACGAATCGTATTCCTTAATACCATTCATGGGGTGGCACACTTAACTCCCCAATTCTATGAGCTCTTATCTCCTCCTACACCATGCCCAGCAGAACTATAGGGATTGTAAACAGTGGCTCATGCATTAAATACAACCAATAAAGACCTAGTGCGCGTCGGTTCATGTTTCTTAAGACATTCAAGCATGTTACCAATTGGAGATCTGCCAGTTTTCTTAAGTCTAACATATAAATTATTCATCCAAAACAAGTATAAACAAGTAATCAACACCTAATTAACATCTAGGTTACATTAGATCTAAGCAAACACAAGATAGATCTAGCCTAGCATGATGGAATTAAGACAAGAACAAGATATAGACAACCAACACATAGACATATTGATTGAATTGAAAGAACACTTATCTTAATTACACATGAAAGGTATCAAGGGCTTGGAACCCTTGAAAAACCTGCAAAATTCGCACCAAAATCGTACTTAGGGTTTCTCCAAAACTTCTCTCTCTAAAATGTGAAAAATTAGAAAACTATATATAGGAAAAGAGGTCTGACGGCGTCAAGACAAAGCTTGTGACGCCGTCACCTCACCGCCAAAACTATTTTCGGACTGCCTTGATCTACATTTGACGCCGTCAAGACTTAATTATTTCCAGGCCGTCATGACTTTAACTCTTGACGCCCTACCTTCATGACGCCGTCAAATCTCTTCTGGACCGTCATGGAATTTTGCTCTTGACGCCGTCAGGGAGTTACTCTTGACGCCGTCACCTACTGTTCCCAGCATGGAAAATTAAGACTTTGGCGTTTTCTTCACTTTTATGCTCAAAAAACGTCCGAATTGCTTCCTTTTCCAGATTTCACTCCCAAAGTACCTAAAATCACAAAAGGAACGATTTCGGGCAATATTTGATCAAATAAATTCGAATTCGGGCTTAAATGACCCCCTAAAAACGGATCATTTTTCGCCTCATCAACAAGTTACGTTTTCTAAAAGGGGTGATTTTCTTAATAAAAGAACACATTTACGCAACTACATTTTTGACGATAAATATTACAACAAACATGTACAAGTGATAACATGGTGTGTGAACTTGCATGCACGACCTTGTTTTCAAACCTAAGACATATGAATCATCTAGGTTGCAGTTAGAGCGTTTGTGCCTCGATTTTCGTGCGTTTTCCTTTTTGGTTATCATATCGATTGTTTTAGGTGAGTTCATAACCCCTACTTTTACTTGTTTTACAACTGTTTTGGGGGAAGATACATGCTCGTTACTATTTAAATTCAATGCTTGTTTTACTTGAACGCAATTCATTTTCTCAAACATTACTGAATGGTTGAAATACTTGATTGATTACTTGAATACATTATGTATTACCTATTCCACCCATGATTACTTTCTTATGGACACAAGTACATTACTTTTATTGCGGACATAAGTACAAAACTGTTACATTGCCTGAATTACCATTACTGCCACTAAAGTCCCCTCCATCATGACCGAGTGAACTGGTCACATAACCGAGTGTACTGGTAACATGACCGAGTGAACTGGTCACATAACCGAGTGTACTGGTCAAACCAACTTTAAAACTTGTGGTCCATACAAAACTTGTTGTTTACTTGAAACTATGAACTCACCAGCTTAATGCTGACGTTTTAGCATGTATTTTCAGGTTCTTAAGACGTTAGCTTACTTTTGGAGGTTTTTGGCAAGGCATGGCATGGTCATAGAAGACTCTGATGTATTTGGGACCATTTTAGTTCTCTCATGGGCTTATATTTTCGCAACACTTTTAATAATGTAAATTAATGCTTTGGTAATGAAATTATTTTAAACGGTTGAGTTAAAAACCGTTCCTTGTACCTTGTGTTGTGATACCACTCGGGTAGCACCCCAGTGACATGTATGCTTCCGCTGGACCCAATTTCGGGGGTGTTACAGGTTCTTTCGCCTTCTAACAAAAGTAATACGATACCACTTGATGCAACATTTAACACTATTTCACCTCTTGATCTTATTGCAGCAGATAAGGTTTTGTAAAGATATATCTTACCTATTCCTCCGTATCCGTAAACAAAGAACATTCCTTCTTCGCGTCATCATATACCCTTACACTTGAGATTTGCTTGTCCTCAAGCAAATGCGCTTTTATTCTACTCAAAATACAAGTTAGGGGTCATTTAACAATAATATAAAAGTAATTACAACAAATAATCGTTCCACTAAAGACCAATAGACAAGCACGGAGGTCATACACAAGCACCTCACAAATAGTGTTTAGATACTCACATCTCTCGGGTGTAATAAAGTGTAAATTACAATATGGAAATGGAAAACATCTCTCACTACCTGTCATGGCAAAATAGATTACCATAGGCTTGGGAAAGGATCAAACCTCCACCACATGGCGTAAGCACCTAGGATAAACTATCAAAGAGGTCTTTTAAAGGGTTGTAACGTTAGGTGTAGGGATATGAAATACACGGTTTTGTTGGATAAAGGAAGTTTTACTGGTGGCGAGTTAACAATCTTGGTTAATTACATGTACAATATGGCGTTGCTAAGCCAAGACTAGACTCGACTTAAGCTAATAAATGAAAAATAACAAAAACATAAAATGAACATAGAATAAAAAGCGATGGTAGTCCGTTTTTTTTTTTTTTTTTTTTTTTTTTTTTTTTTTTTTTTTTTTGCATACACTCTTACCCTACCATCCAAAATAATACATCATAGGGGATGAATATTCCCCTTACACTTGAATCTTTACATACTTTACATTAAACTAATCTAATGACTCGAATTAAGAAAATTAAAACACTTGGAGCACTTTTAAGATTAACGTATATATGGGGGTAATAAATGATGTTCTTCCCCATTACTCCATAAAATAAGTACTTACCCATGAGTCCCAATCGTCCCAAAACAATATGTACAAGGATATGACTCGACTTAGCAACCATGTAATCAATTAGAAAGTTAACTTAGGGTTTAACAAATAACAATAATGCACTAAAAATGAGTGCATATACGGAAGGCTAAGGCGATTTGGTTGTACATTTAAGTGGGTGTAACAAATTCTTCCTTTAAGTAAAATGCTTAAAGTTAGAAACGAAAAGATAGGCTCGGAGGGGTGTACTAGGGGTTTCGTGTACTAAAAATGAGTACAACGCTAAGGGTGTGGGAAAAATTAGTTGACTTAAATAGCCAAGTAATATGACTTAAATGGTCAAGTAATTATAATACGGGTTTAACACAAGGGTGATCCTAATGCCTCTTATCATGTAGTAAATCCTACCACACGAATGTAGTCTCACTAGCGGTCTCGGGATGCATCACTAACGCAAGTTCTAGAATCTAAATGCTACCGGTACACTCATAAGCACTAATAATGAATGTTTTTCCTATCAAATCTAAAGGCGAACCTCACATATATGGGTGGAAAATTTTTCTGAATATACGGTTATGTGCTAGTCATACAATCTCCTATCCATGAGACGCTTGCTATGGCTAAAGTTTCACTCCTAAATGTTGTAAAAAAATTTAAATTTGACGCTAAAATTGCACTAACAAGTATTTCTCATAGTTTTATTACACATCTACCATTAAACAAAACAAACTCAAGCGAAAGTGTACATGTAAGGTATCATCTTTTTACCCTCCCCTTACACTTAAGATGAACATTGTCCCCAATGTTCAAGTAAAGAATATAAAAGTGAAAAAGTAAAGAGAATGAAATCAAATACTCCCCTGATTCGCTCGGTATGGATAATAAGGTGGCCAGGTTAAATCGTCCTCCAAGAAAATGAACAATCAAAGCTTCCCTTCCAGAATATAAATCATCTTCTTGTCATACATAACCTGTAAAACCTGATAAAATAGACAAGACAACCTCGCGTAAAATCGGCGGCATCCTATATAAGTTACTAAATCCTACAAAACAAGATAAGATATAATGCTTGTGGAATGAAGTTTGCAGATCTCCTGGAGATTATAAAACTTAATAATTCACAAAAACCATAAGACTCCATTAGAAAAACAAAACCGGTAAAATTTCCAGATTTTTACACTTCACGCCGTCAAGAGTAAACTCTTGACGCCGTCAGAAGTGACCTGCAAAAATTCTTATGTTAAGTTTCCGGAAAATTTCTGGAAAAACTTGGTCCTACTTCCTGGAAAATCCTGCAAAACTTCATTATGACTCAATACAAGCATTTGACTCTAGCAAATACGAATATACTTGTTCATTTAATATTGTGGAGAATCATGATCGGTTGGTTTCTTAAAAACAT
Organism: Artemisia argyi; assembly: GCA_030686995.1. Classification (NCBI taxonomy): domain Eukaryota; kingdom Viridiplantae; phylum Streptophyta; class Magnoliopsida; order Asterales; family Asteraceae; genus Artemisia; species Artemisia argyi. Next base: position 75,899,767 of record CM060687.1, read on the forward strand.
ATTTGGGGTTTCCCCTTACACTTATCTTTTGCAAAAATACCTTTAGGTGGAGTTAAGAATAGGCCAAAACAACAAAGTAAAGTATTTCCACTATTTAGTTTAGAAACATGATCTACCAACAATAAAAATAAAACATGCATATGGAAGCAAATAATAAACAAACAAATAAAATTACACAAAACATGGGTTGCCTCCCAAGAAGCGCTTTTCTTTATTTATGAGTCTTGTAGCTAGACTCAAGGTCATGGGTTACGTTTTCCTTTCCCACTTTTGTGCTAACTCAAAACATCTAACCCAATTCTCATCACACTTGTATTCCGGGCCTAGATTCATGCAACCCGAATAGTAAGTTCTCCTCCTCTCATAATAGGCTGCATCAGTAATTCCATCTTCCTTAACCTCATAGGGTCGAATCTCATCAATTTGTAGATTCTTGATGCCCTTTAATTCTTCCTTCATGTGAGGCATCATAAAAGTGACATTCTCTATCCCATCAGTAAACTGAGCTATCCCCTTCTCATGGTCGTAATACATCTTAGTCTCCTCAACAAAAGGTTGTCCTAAGACTACTTCTCCAAGGTGTGGATCAATAATGCCTCTAACATCTTCTAGGATTACAAAGTCGCATTGATAAGTAAAATTTCCTATAAAGATGTGTACCCCTTTAACTCTCCTGACAAAGTTACATAGCCTATTAGAATTGTAAGGGTCTTTTCTAGGGCTTAACCTTTTGTTCATTATCCAATTGTAATAGAGCCTAGACATGATATTCATGGGTGCTTTTAAGTCAATGTATGTATTCTCTCTAGACATGTACCCAATCATGCAAGGAATTTTTATGTTCTTGAAGTTATGCCTCCTAATCCATGGTGTCTTTCTATATTTTGAGGGGCAAGGATGTTGTAAGAGGAACCTGTGGTAACTCAATTCATCTGTGGTTGGAGCGAAGTTTGTAAACTCAATTTTCATTTGGAGAGGCTTAATGAATTTCTTAAATGTGTTAGCTTCTCTCTTTCTTCTTTTATGCGCAATAAGCCTCTTGCTAATTTCTAAACGACGACTCTCTGATTCCATAAAGACCACACTAGTACAAACAAAAACACGAAGAAATAAGATAGACTAAAGAGAACCTAAAAATAAAAATAAAATCTTACTAGAAAGGAATCTAGCAAGTAGACCTAATAAAAAAGAAATTCTAACCTAGACAATAACTATTCCCCGGGCTGCGGCGCCAAAAACTTGATGCGTGGGAATCGCAACAGGCTTTACCTCTCGAGGGATCTCGAGAAGCTTACAACCCCCACCAGGCAGTGTACCTGATCGTTGTAGTATAGTATAGTGACAAGTACCGGGGGATTGATCGTTCAGCTTAGGAATAGTGTCGCTAGGATTAGAAAGCCTAAATACTAGTTCTAAAGGTGAGGGATGATTATTTTTGTGTTTTTCTATTTTTTTAGAAAACAATTAAAAATCTCGGGTTTGAAGGATTTGGGCGGAATTAGTTGCTAATCAACTAACCCAATACTAAAGATGCAATCAAAATAAAATATTAAAAATGAAAACAAACTAAATTATACTAAAGTTGTGAGCAGTAAGTGGAGAAAATGTGTTTACTTAGATTTCACTACTCCCTAGACATCTTTTACACGTTAATTACTTGTTATAAATGCATGGATGACGGATCGTATTCCTTAATACCATTCATGGGGTGGCACACTTAACTCCCCAATTCTATGAGCTCTTATCTCCTCCTACACCATGCCCATCACAACTATAGGGATTGTAAACAGTGGCTCATGCATTAAATACAACCAATAAAGACCTAGTGCGCGTCGGTTCATGTTTCTTAAGACGTTCAAGCATGTTACCAATTGGAGATCTGCCAGTTTTCTTAAGCCTAACATATAAATCATTCATCTAAAACAAGTATAAACAAGTAATCAACACATAATTAACATCTAGGTTTCATTAGATCTAAGCAAACACAAGATAGATCTAGCCTAGCATGATGGAATTAAGACAAGAACAAGATATAGACAACCAACACATAGACATATTGATTGAATTGAAAGAACACTTATCTTAATTACACATGAAAGGTATCAAGGGCTTGGAACCCTTGAAAAACCTGTAAAATTCGCACCAAAATCGTACTCAGGGTTTCTCCAAAACTTCTCTCTCTAAAATGTGAAAAATTAGAAAACTATATATAGGAAAAGAGGTCTGACGGCGTCAAGACAAAGCTTGTGACGCCGTCACCTCGCCGCCAAAACTATTTTCGGACTGCCTTGATCTACATTAGACGCCGTCAAGACTTAATTATTTCCAGGTCGTCATGACTTTAACTCTTGACGCCCTACCTTCATGACGCCGTCAAATCTCTTCTGGACCGTCATGGAATTTTGCTCTTGACGCCGTGAGGGAGTTGCTCTTGACGCCGTCACCTACTGTTCCCAGCATGGAAAATTAAGACTTTGGCGTTTTCTTCACTTTTATGCTCCAAAAATGTCCGAATTGCTTCCTTTTCCAGATTTCACTCCCAAAGTACCTAAAATCACAAAAGGAACGATTTAGGGCAATATTTGATCAAATAAATTCGAATTCGGGCTTAAATGACCCCCTAAAAACGGATCATTTTTCGCCTCATCAACAAGTTACGTTTTCTAAAAGGGGTGATTTTCTTAATAAAAGAACACATTTACGCAACTACATTTTTGACGATAAATATTACAACAAACATGTACAAGTGATAACATGGTGTTTGAACTTGCATGCACGACCTTGTTTTCAAACCTAAGACATACGAATCATTTAGGTTGTAGTTAGAGCGTTTGTGCCTCGATTTTCATGCGTTTTCCTTTTTGGTTATCATATCGATTGTTTCAGGTGAGTTCATAACCCCTACTTTTACTTGTTTTACAACTGTTTTGGGGGAAGATACATGCTCGTTACTATTTAAATTCAATGCTTGTTTTACTTGAACGCAATTCATTTTCTCAAACATTACTGAATGGTTGAAATACTTGATTGATTACTTGAATACATTATGTATTACCTATTCCACCCTTGATTACTTTCTTATGGACACAAGTACATTACTTTTATTGCGGACATAAGTACAAAATTGTTACATTGCCTGAATTACCATTACTGCCACTAAAGTCCCCTCCATCATGACCGAGTGAACTGGTCACATAACCGATTGTACTGGTAACATGAACGAGTGAACTGGTCACATAACCGAGTGTACTTGTCAAACCAACTTTAAAACTTGTGGTCCATACAAAACTTGTTGTTTACTTGAAACTATGAACTCACCAGCTTTATGCTGACGTTTTAGCATGTATTTTCAGGTTCTTAAGACGTTAGCTTACTTTTGGAGGTTTTTGGCAAGGCATGGCATGGTCATAGAAGACTCTGATGTATTTGGGACCATTTTAGTTCTCTTATGGGCTTATATTTTCGCAACACTTTTAATAATGTAAACTTAATGCTTTGGTAATGAAATTATTTTAAACGGTTGAGTTAAAAACCGTTCCTTGTACCTTGTGTTGTGATACCATTCGGGTAGCACCCCAGTGACATGTATGCTTCCGCTGGACCCAATTTCGGGGGTGTTACAGGTTCTTTCGCGTTATAACAAATGTGATGCGATACCACTTGATGCAACATTTAACACTATTTCACCTCTTGATCTTATTGCAGCAGATAAGGTTTTGTAAAGATATGTCTTACCTGTTCCTCCGTATCCGTAAACAAAGAACATTCCTTCTTCGTCCCCTTGAACAGCTTCCATTAAAATTTGATATATGCTTATCTGTTCATGTGTTAGTGTTTTGAAGAGGTTTCGATGTTGCTTTCATAACTCATCTTTGTTGTATTTCATCTCATCATACACCAATCTTTTGTAATCGGCCATGGTCATAATTTCATTTGGTAACGGCATGTTTGCAATTTGTTTTAAGCTTTTGTTGTTACAAAGGAGCATGTGCTCGATATATGTTAGACAAATATTCTTTCTCTCCTCATATGTAAGAATCAAATCTGGTAAAAAATAAAGAATATACGTTAGTTCAAAGTTGATGTGTTTCGTAATCTGTTTAACTATATACATTTTGGATTTATTTTGATTGTTATTTTGATAATTTGGGGTAGGTTACTTTTGATTATTTTTGTTGGCATTTACAGAAAATAAATTTCATACACATTAAGTTATTGAATTTTTATGTAGGAGATATATTTAAATGAAATTTAATACCTGGATCATTTCTTTTCTTTCGCTCGATACTTTCAACATCTGCCGCCAATACTTCCCATGTCTTGTCATAAACAACCTCTGGCCTTGACATGCTATTTGTCATAAGTTGCATGACATAAAATTTACGTAGATAAGTTCCTGAATCCCAAAATCATGCTTTCATTAAACCGTCTATGTATTCCTTATCATCTTCCAAGAGACCACGTGCTCGACGTGCTTCTTTATATGTTGGATAAACAACATTCTCATATTTCTTAAAATCAATCCAATCTTTAGCTCCCTTAACCTTGTTGAGCAATACACGTAAATAAAATAATTCGCCATACGAAGGAGGGACATGATGTACACGACCAATAGCGGTGCCTTCTTGTATTTTCACCCATATTCTCTCTTCTTGCTTCTACACGTAATGCTTTGGAAACTCATGGTAAAGTAGTTCTTCTGCGTCTGTGTGTCTTGTTGTATTCCATCCATGCTACGAACTCTGTTTCATTAACGGATGCTTTATCCAACACAAAATCAATACTTTGAGTGGCCTCAAGTATTACCGATTGTTCTCCTTCTAAGTGGAAGGGTAATCTTTCGACGGGTGGGAATCTATAGTGTATATCGAATCCATAGATTCTCCACGCGGCTTCACATGCCGAAAGATACCTACAATTGTAAAATTCTTTTATTTCATCTAGGTCTTTGTCTTCCAACCCTACTGTCGATCTGTCTGGTCCCTTATTAATGTATTTGAATAAATATTTAATAGAGCCTACCTGGTTGCACCACTCAACATTAATATGTGATTGGAACCGCTGTAGCAATCCCGGATTGTATGGAACAACATTGCCGTTGTGCAATTCTATTCCGCTTTTCTTTATTGTCCTACCGTCATTTCTTCTTTTGTAAATCGCATAGCCGTTATCATCAATGGAAGTTTTATCGTTAAACTCTTTTGGGAATTTTTTTGTGCACGTGTTCTTTAACGTACAGGAACAACTTGGATTTTGTGCACCACACGGACCGTGTATCATGTGGTCTGTAACGATTTTATACAAATCTGGATCTTCATTTTTGTCTGGTATTTCTGCTGAAATAATTTGGTCAATCTGTGCTTGTTGAGTTATTTTATCTTTGTGTTCCAAAAATAGGAGAATGTGTGCATGTGAAAGCCCTCTCTTTTGGAATTCGATCGTGTAAACCACTGTATAAAAAAATATAGTTTGATTTGTATTAAACAATTTAGTTAAAGGTTTATACTAATCATGTTTGTAATATTAGCTGTTGAATTACTTACCTGCTTTTAGATGGCCAAAGTAATGCTTATCTTTGAATTCCCTCATAATGCTATCGAGCTTTTGTTTGAAACCTCGTGTAATTGCGTCAGGTCTGTCGTCAGATTTCAGCCCTCTTTCAACCACAAAACGTTGAATCTCCAGCCAATTTTGGTTGCAAGTGAATGTTATGAACAAATCCGGGTATCCATAAACCTTACAAATCGTCATTGCGTCTAAATAGTTTTGCATCATATACCTAGGACTTCCTGTAAACGATGATGGCAAGATAACTCTTTTCCCTCTTAGCTTGATTCTTGAGTTTTCATCTTCTGCTAATTTAACTAATCTAGAGAAAGTTTCTGATCTAAGGTCATTTTGTTGGTTTTTAATGTAGGACATTGATAAGGCGAAAAGTGTACCGCTTTTAGGGGTCATTTAAGCCCGAATTCGAGATTATTCGATCAATTATTGCCCTAAATCGTTCCTTTTGTCATTTTTGGTACTTTTGAGAAGAAATCTGGAAAATGAAGCATTTTGGACGTTTTTGAAGCGATTAAGTGAAGAAAACGATAAAGTCTCAAAATCCTTGCTGGGAGTAGTACCTGATGGCGTTAATGCCATACAAGTGACGACGTCAAGCTTGGAAAAAGAGTTGGATATGGAAAATACACATGACGGCCCAGAACAATTTCAAGGCAAAACTGCCTGACGGCGTCACCAAGGCCGTCAGGATCAACTTATACGTGACGGCCCAGAGCTTATTCTTAACATGACGGCGTCAAGATTGGATCTAGGCAATACGACCTTTAATTTAGCGGCGAGTTGATGGCGTCACAAGCTATAACGTGACGCCGTCAGGGTGTAAAATCTATATATAGTTTTCTAATTTTCATTCATTAAGGGTGGAACTTTTGGAGTACTTTTATGTGCAAACCCTAGATGAATTTTCTGTAACAACAAGGGTTTCAACCCTTGTTCCATCCATGTTCAATTGAAGATAAGTTTTCCAATAATCATACAATATGTCTATGTGTTGTTTGATTCTATCTTATGTTTGTCTTCTTTTTAACATGCTAGGCTAGGTTTTTCTTATATTTATTTAGATGTAATGAAACCTAGATGTTAATTATTGGTTGATGGTTTGTTTACAATTGTTGTGGATGATTTAATTCGATGTTAGGCTTAAGAAAACTGGCAGACTTCCAATTGGTAACTTGTTTGAATGTCTTAAGAAACATGATCAGAGGTGTACTACGATTTATTTGTTGTATTTAATGCGTAGGCAACTGCTAGTGATACTACGTTAGGAGCTAGTAATCGGCTCGACCTAGAATGAAGTAGAAGCCTATAGAGTTAGAGAATATCGTACACGGCCCTACGACTAGTATTAAGGAATATTACCCATCATCCATGCAATTGTAACAAGCTAATCAACCGGTAAAAGATATCTAGGGAGTAATGAAATCTAAGTAAACACATTTTCTCTTATTATTGTTTCCACCACAAATTAGTTTAAGTTCATTTTATTTTATTTTGATTGCATCTTTAGTTAATTGGGTTAGTTGACTAGCAACTAATTTCGCCCACTCCTTCAAAACCGAGATTTTTATTTGCTTTTATAAAAATATAAAAATACAAATAGAATCATCCCTCACCTTTAGACCTAGTTTAGTAGAATTTTAATCCTAGCGAACACTATTCCTGAGTTGAATGATCAATCCCCCGGTACTTGTCACTATACTATACTACATCGATCAGGTACACTGCCTGGCGGGGATTGCAAGCTTCTCAAGATCCCTAGAGAGGTAAAACCTTTTGTGAGGGCCCAATCCCGCACATCAGACATCCTTTCAGATTCAATCATGGTGTATGCGTCTATAATAAATTGTTGACAAAGCCTCCTTGCATTTAGTACCATTGAGAAAATCTTCGGCCTTTCTTGCAAATGGTATGTAAATACTCCTTCATTGTTACTCTTGTTCTCTTCTCTGTTGCTGTTGTGTTAGTTACTCCAAAGTGATGTATGTCTGTCCGATAACCATCTTCGGCATATGGGAACAACAATGGGTTGCAAGATACGAAGGGTGTAGCTCGCTGATTCTTTTATGTCCACCTTCTCGCATGTGTAGTATTATGTCTCTCTTATTAGTTGTTGAATCAAAGTCTCTAACAATTAGACCAGCCACCTTGTTTGCCGTAGGAAGGTCGTAATCTCTTCCGTCACAGTTTCTTGTACCAATAAGTCTTAACTTATATTTATTTTGTTCCTGTTCTTTGACAAATTGTTCACCGGCCATTCTGAATTGCGATACTAACAGATTAATTTTGTCTAGCATGTCACGCAAGTCAACTGTTAGCTCGTGGTCAATTGGATTGTTTTTTGATGAAGCTTGTGTTTCCATGCTGTTTTAAAAATAAAAAGTTAGTGCAATTTTATTATATTTTCAAACAATGGATAAATTTAAATAAAACATGTAATATGATCCACGATGTGTTGTAATTACATCAATTGTTATTTTTAAAATTTCTTACCTGACTCCGTCGATCCTATGTTTTATCTCGTTCTCTTTATCATAAATATATTGTTGTGCGAACCTTGGAGCTTTTCCTTGTTCGGGCAGAAAAGTACCCATTCTGTGGTAATTTTGCCCCTATATCCGGTAACAATAAGGCCCCCTTCCGTCAGTTACTGACATGTCTTGTTTTCTGCCGATAGATGTGAATGCAAACATTGAATTATAACGCCTGATATTCTCAATAAACGTAGTGCTTTTTGGGTGGTCTCCGTTAATAAGCTCCATCAGAAATTTTGACGGCTTCTCCACCTCATCCCCTAATTTTACTTTTCCTCTGCCACAACAAAGGGAGTATTTTCGCGTTGTTGAATGTGTATTTCCTATCATGCTTTCTGCATGCCATAACAATGTGTGACACAATTCACATTCAAAAACAGGATTTCCAAGGTCAATATAATCTGTAAATATAAAAAATAGCAGTGTATACACAATCATTAATTAGCATATTACGATATATCATTGTTAAATATAATTAAAAGTGTTTAGTTATTACCATTTGATATCCCAACGAAAGAATTGCTTTGTGTCTGCTGTTCATGATCTAAACCTGTGCATAACCAGGCTGTTTCCATAATGATTTTTGCCTAACCATTTTGGTTTTTTTCTTTTAGCCTTTCTGACTTGCGTTTACATGATGGTTTAAAATATTGATTGCATTCAATATTAGTTGTTGTTTCTGTTGTTGCTGTAAACAAAAGCATAAGTTTGAAAATCGTAAGTTTCAAAATTTGGGAAAAAACTACTTGCAGATGTTATTTTTGATATTTGTATTACATGGTTGTATTGGGTACTTCAATGGGCCTCCCCTTGGTCGAATAGTTGCACTTGGGTTTTCATTGGATGTCCCTACATATAATGGTGTTTATTAGTTACTATATACAAAATAGGTTACCTTCTATGATCTTACAATTAAACTGAATGACACTAACCGGTGGTTGTATTTTTTTTACTCAGTCTGCCGCATGCTGGAGAAGTATATCATTGTTAAGAGTTGTTGAAAATAGTACACATTAAACTTTAATAATATATTTATGTGGATGTTGTTCTTTAAATAATACATATATGAAATTAAGTGTAAACGCATCAACAATGTATAACTTACTTGAAGATCCACCGCTTGAATGGTTTTGGATTGGCTTTCTTCCTGGCCGGCGAATAAGTAGTTCATCACTGTTAAATGTGTAAAACTTATACTCATAAACATATACATACAGATTTTTTTTTTTTTTTTTTTTTTTTTTTGGTTTTTTAAAAATTGTTACATGAATAAAGATTATTGGGTGTAATATAGTGGAGTACCTATTTCGTTAGGAAACTTGGCTAGTCGTCCTCTTCGTTTTACTGGCTTTGCTATATGCTTTATTGGTGCTCTACCTCTATATGAAACCATTTGATCATCCAGTTTATGTAAAACAGTTGCTGATTCAGATAAAGAATCATGTGAAGCCATGTTTTCATATGCAGTATTTGACATCTTAGTAGATATACGTGCATCCAGGATTCTTCTTTTGTCGTATGTTTATATGATCGTTTTTTTGTTAACCAAATAATGATATATTTTTATTATTAGATATGTGATTATATTTTTGGGTAACAATCTTTTCTTCAATATGTTTTTAAAAGTTTATAACAAATATCTTTTAAAGTATATATTTATTTATTTTAGAATGTATACATGAGTTTTCACAAAATTAAATATCTTTTTAAATAACTGTTTGGATCATATTTGGACCCTAGATTTTTTCACTATTATTAAAGAATACACTTGATATGGTATGATGGTTATCGTCAAGTTTTTAAACTTTGTATTATCAAAGGTAGCATGTAAAGGTGTATAATTCACTTTCATGGTTGACAAAATTACGTGTTAATCTTATGGCATTTTCCTTTTGACCAATAGAATAAGCTAAGAGAGCAGATTTTAAAACATACAAAAAGCTTGTTGTAATGTAATTTTTTTAACACCAATCTTTCAAAACAAAAAAGGTGCCTGGATGCATGTACATATACTAAGATGTCAAATACTACATATGGAAACACGGCTTCACATGATTCTTTATCTGAATCAGCAACTGTTTTACATAAACTGGATGATCAAATGGTTTCATATAGAGGTAGAGCACCAATAAAGCATACCGCAAAACAAATGGTAGTTTATAAAGTAATTGGAAAATAAATTTTTAAAAACAGAATCGAGCTATCAATTAATTAGGAATAGAATGACTAAGTATATACTTACTTAGTGTATTCAAAGCTGGAATATAGTTGTTTTATACGTCAAAATAAGCTACCAAATGTCTGTACAACAGCCACATGGTCAATGTTTACACATATTATTAACTATCATAGATAAAAGTATAGGTCTATGTAGATCAGTTACCTAGAACCTGATACTCGCTATAGAAAGACTGATTAAAGATCCTTTAAAAACCCGCAGAGGTTCGACATACAACAAATCATCTTGTATTTACCAAAGGTTCTTTAAAAAGGCGTAGAGTCTAGACATATGACCAACCATTATGTATTTGATATCTAAAATAATCAAACATAAACTACACATCTATGTTGTTTAAGATATTAATAAAGAATCGGTTACTTATCATTATTATCATCAGATTATTGATAATTATGCAAAAAGCTCAAATTAACTTGTTTTAATGTTTACACACATTATTAACTATCATAGATAAAAGTATAGGTCTATATAGATCAGTTACATAGAACCTGATACTCGCTACAGAAAGACTGGCCAAAGATCCTTTAAAAACCCACAGAGGTTCAACATACAACCAATCGTCTTCTATTTACCAAAGGTTCTTTAAAAAGGCATAGAGTCTTGACATATGACCAATCATCATGTATTTGATATATGAAATAATCAAAAGTCAATACCTTTTTGTTTAGTTTTTCACTAATTATATATAGTGATGCGCCTGATTGACGTTCAAAAAAAATCACCTTAATCCTTCACATCCACATGCCATACAAAAACAAACATTTTAAAAACTGTATAGTAAAAAAAATAAACATAAATAATATTCAAATATTAATTAAAAAACAATACTGTCAAATGTTTGTACTTTAAAAATTAACAATCCTATGATATGAAATATAAAATGCTTGAAAAAACATAAATCTTGATAAATCTTTTTCGCCTTCATTAAAAGCTATCTTCGCTACTGCTGTTGTCATTGGTTTCATAATCAGTTGTATTGTCATTAATAAAACTGTCTTGGTCATCACTATCAGATACGCTTACTATACACATCAGAATCGACTTCCCAAACTTCTTCATCACTGTCACTATCAACATATTTGCCACGCAGATTACCATGAATATCGACCATATCATCCCACATGTCATCCTCATTCATGTTGTATTCATCTAACACCTCTCTATCATATTCCTCATCAATGATGGTGTATTTGTAATTACCTGTGTAAAATTTTAAAATATTTATACATCTATATAAGTTTAGTTCTACAACATTTATAAACCACTTACAATTAAAAACGTGTTAATAATTATGTATGATAAAACAACCTGTTGGAGAGTCTTCGATGATATCTTCATCCGGGATTGTATATCTTGGCTTGTATTCTTTTAAGGGATAAAACGGTTCTGGTAGATCATTAATGTTTACCCAAACGCCATCATAATCATCTTCAGATGTGATTTTGTATTTGTCATATTCGTCATCTGTATCTTCATCACATACATATACTTTTTGTTTTTTGAATCAGTAGAGTTATTATTTGTTTTTGCACGTTTAAATTGTATCGGTCCTTCATCATCAGATATCTGAGATACAAATTTCAAAAGTAATAATGCTGTTATTTAAACTAATGTATATAGTTATGAAAAAAATAATAACATTAATTATATTAAGTTCATACTGTTGTCGCATTTTGATAAATCTAGTTTGGTTGATTTTCGGTCACAGAAGATGTGTGTGTCTTTTCATCGTCTGATGAAACAACTTCAATCACCATTGGTCCTTCATTGTCAGACGTCTGAGATACAAAGTTCTAAAGTAATAATGATGTTATTTAAATTAATGTATATACTTATGTAAAAAATAATGAAACTAATTATATTAAGTTCATACTCTTGGCTCATTATCTTGAATCTGCTTTGGTTGATTTTTGTCATTTCATCATTTGCTGAAATAACTTCAATCACCTTTTTGTTAACAAACTTCCCTTTATTTATCAATCTACGTCGTTTGCGAGTACCTTGTTTACACTGCAATTATGTACAACTTTTTTAATCCATTGTGTTTAAAAACAGTTAGATAGTAGATAAAAAACATGTTATTCATACCTCGTCATTGTCTGATATATGTATGGTTTGTATATTATTCTTCATGAAATTGATTGGTCCAGGCTACAATTAAGATTAAAATTATCTGTTTTTATTTAACATGTTTTATTTAAATTGCAAACATATATCTTATATATAGTACCTGTTCATCATCGGATATATCAATGATTTCTATATCTTTGCTATCATGTGTTACTTCTGCAGCAAACAAAACATTTACAAATTCATTGTTGGATTACGTAATTCAGCAACATATATATATATATATATATATATATATATATATATATATATATATATATGCACTATAAAGTAAAACTTTAAAAAGACACATGATAACAATTTTCTAGACAACTAATATATATGTTATGTACTATAAAGTAAAAGATTATTAAAAAAATAGGTTAACAATTGTTTAGACAACTTAAACTAATATTCACTTCTTAGACCTCAAAATTTTTTCAGCAATCGGAGGTTTGGATTCGAACCCAATACCTTAACCTTAATTCAAATCCAAAATCACACACAAACACCAACTGCCCTTGAGTCTACATATATGAATTTGGTTTATAAACCATATTATAGCTATAACATGAAGAAAACCACAAAGAGATATACACGATAACATGTCAAATAGACAAACATAGATTATAAGTATTCACAAATACATGCTTCATCCAATATAAAAACATTGTTTTGAACATGCTTTGCTTGTGTTAATTTATCACAAATAACATTATATGCATTAACGGAAAAATAAAAATCAACATACCTGGTAAATCGAGTTGACAACCTTTCATCAGTTGTTGATTCGCTCCTAACAAATCCAAATCAATTACAAATCATAATATATCAGATATAAAGATAAAACAAACAACTTTATGTATATTGATTGATTAAAAAAAATTCTTATTATCAAATAACCTGAATTCATTCTAATGTTTTTGTTTTCCTCCAACTATATTTTGGATGCATTGGATTGCTTCGCTTTTGAAAGACTGTTGGCGAATATTTGCGTCTTCATGTTTAGGTCAATATTTAATCGTGTTTTGAGTTTTGATGTAGGTCATTAATTTATGTTATATATATAGAGTAAGATTAGGTTAAACATTAATGGAAACTTTAAGATAAAAATTGATTTTTGACAAACTTATCTCATTTTATTTAGGTAAAAATAACAAAATATAAAATTAAAGAAATTTAATAATTGTGTTTTAACCTAGACATTTTTTTAGGTATATATTTAGGTACACGTTTTTTTGTATATTATAGATTACAAAAAATTATATTTACCTAATTCATGTAGTCCAATTGATTTTTTCCAAACTTATCTTATTTTATTTAGGAAAAAATAACAAAATATAAAATTACAGAAATTTAATAATTATGTTTTAACCTAGACGATTTTTTTGGTATATATTTAGGTACACGTTTTTTTGTATCTTATAGATTACAAAAAATTATATTTACCTAAGTCATGTAGTCTAATATGATTGGAGACAAAATTATAGTCATGTGGTGTGCATGTTTTATTTAACGTGAGTAATGATATGATTACATGTGATATTACGTATGTTTTTTAGAAGTTTAATTGGTTGTATCTTCAGCCATAATTGTTGTTGCTACTCACACATATTCAACGAAGTGCAACAACAATTATATTGCACATCAGGGAAGTACCCAAAGATAATGAGGAACGATTATACTTTCTATGGTCAAAGAGCTGATATTCAAAGGTGAATGCTCCAAATTTATCATATTATACTTTATCTTGTGGTTATAAATGAACGATGTTGTTGATTGAACCACCAATGTCGTCCATTTTTTTTAATTTATAGTTATCAGTTTCTATAACAATATAATGGAAGTTTAAAAACTACACTAACTTTAAAACCTAGATTATGAGGGAATTTTACATCCAAATGTTTTAACTTCAGGATATATTTATGAACTAACTTAATGATTTACAGCATCGTAAAAGTCGTTATTATACAATATCAATAAGAGGCTTACGGCTGCTGCTAAAGTAACCTGATATGATGCCAAGTACCTTGTCACTCTCCATTATATGTATCTACTTAAAAAAACATGTATGCTGTTTCAAACAGGTATTCCAGTTACAGCTTGTTCTTCTTTGTTCTCAGCAAAGTTAGTTACATTTGAGCATTGCATCATACTTTTTTTTAAAAGTATCTAATGTAATATTATAATTATCTTCTGATATTGGGCATTCTATTCGTAACACAATAGCATGATGACACAAATAAGTTTTAAATACAAATGAATCTGACCAACAACAGATAACCAAATGTGATTCAATTCATTATAAAATTAGAAAACATTAAAAATATCAAATTATTAAAAAACAAAATATCCAAAAACATAATATCATAGAATATTAAATGTCAATGAAAATCCTAAAAGTAAACAACTGATTGTTTTATGAAAAATAAAGCAGTAATATCTGAAGATGGTGAAGTGTTGTTTTCTCTCAAACATCCTTTATTATATTCATTGTTGCCATCTTTTTATTTCGTTGTGCATCATGCTCTTCAATGGTTTCATGTGTTCTTTTTTTCTCATTACCACCACTAACATTAGTTGTTTGACGAATCTGCATTATTCATTGTTATGTTGCTGATGTTGATATTGGTTTCACCTTCATTATCATGTAATGATTTATAAAGAAATAAAAAAATAAGAATAACTTTAAAACATATTTTATTGTTATACTATTTATGAATATATTATGTAATACCTCATTCACAAAATCAGATGGATTTGCAATGACATCGTCAAAGTTCTGGAATGTTAAACACAAAAAATATCAATAACGATTAGACATAAACAATGGATGAGTGTTACTTACCGTAAAAAGTGTAATATATGATACCTGATTCACATTGTTTGATGATTCTATATTCATATCCTCGTCATCTTCTAATGCATCTTCTCCATCAGCTATCTCATCTTCATCATTCTCATAATCATGTTGTCCATCCTCTAAATTATCTTCTTTTCCAGCATTTTCAAACTCTTCTCCCCCAATTTGAAACTCATCTTCACCATTTGCTAAATCATCATCACTATTTTCATACTCTTCTCCACTATCTTGTAAATCATTTTCAATATTTTCATACTCATCTCCAGAATTGCATGTATAATCTTAACTATTTTCAAAGTCTTCTTCATTATCCTATTTGTTTTGTACAAAAGAAAAAAAAAATTGGCTTAAAAAAATAAAGAATTTTATCTTCAATAAATAAAATTTTATATTCATAGTTTCAAGATGGTAAGTTAATTTAAAAATAAATTTTAATCACCTCTTCATCTAGGAAGCCATTTTTGAAGTAGTTCACTGTATCAACATCATCAATAACCTTCTCAGTTCGATATATATGGCTATTAATATTGTGGTTAAATTCTGTGTATTTAATCTTGAATAGAAATTGTTTTCCAACAATTTGATTAAGCTCATCTGGGAAGTAATCATCTGTATTAATGGCATGTTCTTCCATGATCTCCCATGCAGTAACCTTAGTCATCTTATGCACGTTGTTGTCAAAAATGACTACCTGTGTTGTTCCACTTTCGTCTACAATGCGCACAATGATTTTGAACCTTTGCATAAAAAGTCAAATGCTTTTAGTATGTTATTTTGCATGATTGGTTGTACAAATTTAGTAAAAATTTTTATGAAAATGTGTATCTTACTTGCATGCAACAACATACACTAGTACAGATTTGGCCTTTCGTCACACATAGTGTATTTCAAATGGTCACACAACAACATATTTGCGTGACTAAATGTACCAGCCTTAAATAAACAGCCACATTTGATCCGACTTGTATGACCATTTCGTAAAATATATGTCACACATTTGTGTATATATGTGACCAGAGGGTAATTGGTAAATATTTTTCGACATTTTAGTGACTTTTAATTTGGGAAGTGTGACAAATACAAATCAGCTCGAAACATTAGTCACACTATAGATATACATATGTGACAAATATATGTCACACAATTGAACAATGTGACCAAAAAGATATATGGTCACATGAAGTACTTGCATATGTGGCTAAACTATATAGTCAAGTTTGTTACACATTATATAAACGTGACTGCTATTCTTTGCTGAATAGTTAGCCACATATGAATTTGAAATGTGTGACAATTAAAAACTCAGTTTGAAGCGTTAGTACGAAATGCATTTAAAAGTGACAAATATATGTCACACACTTGAAGAGTGTGACCAAATGTCATATATGGTTACACTAAACCATAGAAACATGATTAAGTGTAACTAAAATTTGATACATATGGTCACGTAAGTTAATATGTGTGTCTAAAGTTTAGTGTGTGTTTGTTTGCCAAATCCTAATGTGTATAGCCACACTTAATTGAAGTACGATCATGTGACTATAGAGGCTTTACAAAAAAACATAAAAAAATAGTCACATTGTAACTATAGGCTTTACAATAGTCACACCATATCAGAAATGTGTATCTAAATGATGTTTATGACCACATTACCAGGGTATTATATGTGACCAATACATTCAAAATAGTCACATTGTGAAATATTCATGTGACTATTATTTATAGCAAAATGTGAAGTCAGTTATCATTAACATTGATATATATTAGTTACATTGAGTTTTTGGCTCTTACATACAATTTGAAGATCTCATCATCTGAGTAACGCTTTAATTGAACAAGCTTCAAACACTTCATATTGTTTAGATAGTACTCATAGTACTTCCTCTTTTGCTTAACTGTTGGACGACTAAACACTTTTCTCTTCTTTCTTTGATTGAGATAAAATTTCTTCCTTTCAGCTTCATAATTCCTCTTCCATTCATCTTTTTGTTCTTGAGTGTACTCTTGCATTTCTTCTTTTATTTGTCTCATCAGTGCAATATCAGCATCACCTTTAATTCTTTCTTCATCCCAAGAATCCAAGAGTGCTTTTGTTTTGGCCTCAGCTTCAGCGTGCTTCCTTTTTTGTTCAAGTACCATCTGATTCTCCTCTGCAAACGAAGCAGCCAATTTTCTTGCAGCAGCTTCATCTACTTCAAGTAGCTTGTGTTTGGGCCAGTACTCAAAAGGAAGATCCTTAATTAAAAGATCATGATTAGGCTCTTCATCCATAATACCTTTGCCTTTGCCCTTATAACTTGGCTCTTGCACACTCTTCTTGATTGGTTGAGTTGGTTCTCTAATCACCACACCTTTGACAGGTACTATTGGTTGTTGTGGTGGTGGTTATGATTGTTCTGTTGGTAGTGGTGATTGTGGCAATGCTTTTTTAAATCATGTCTTCAATAGAATCATTGCTTCGGCCAAAGTTTCATCATCATCACTAGCAACAGGAACATTTTCCTCAGCAGTAGTATCCTCCTTGCCCATTTCTGCACTTGCACCAGCAGTAGAATCTCCCATGACTTTGATTGCTGCTTCCATAACAACCTCATTACCTTGATTATCAGCAACCACATACTCATCATCATTTTCACCAGAATCCACATCCATATCCACACCAATGTCATCACCAGCATCAGCACTATCAAAATTTTCCATAGCTTCCCCTGAATCCTTGGTTTCATTCCTCCCCTATTTGGGATCATCCTCCCCCAAACTTATTCTTTTAGATGAACTAATCCTTTGTCTTTTGCTAAGACACTGTAAAAAGTGTGAATTAAGAATTTCCACTGTGGGGGAAAGCCACCTTTATTAAATTTCAAAGAATCATTTTTTCTTACATACCCCATCTCTTGAAGGTTTTCAAAAATTGTGGAGTCTGGAAGATTCTCAATTCCATTAACATCTCCTAGATGAAGAACTTCTCTAACAGATGCCTCAATAACAATAATCTTCTGCCCATCCACACAGGCATGAATTTATACTTCCTCATCAATAGTTTTGACCTTTGCAGTAGCCCAAAACTATTTGATGTTGGAAACATATACAGTAGGGTTAACTGTTAATGCATACCTAATATGAGTAGCTTTGAGAAAATCAACAACTTCAGTGAACTCTTCATTCTCCTTGGTGGGCTTTTACAAGAATGCAATCATGTTATGCTGGTTGGCAAAAGACAGAGTCGACATTGTGAAATTTGAAAATTTGTGTAGGGTTTTGCTGGGAATTGCAATTAATTGATAAAATCAAGCAGTGGTTTTATGTTTGATAGAATTTTGATCGGATAAAAACATTTGTGTGAAACTGTGAATGATTGAATTGTACAAACCCTTAACCATTCATATTTCTAAAACAGTACCCTGCACTCTCAAAAATAGCAGAACAACCCTTAGCCGGACTAAGTTAGGCTTAGCAGCACTAAAATATGCCTAGCAACACTAAATCAGTTTCACTCAAAACGGCTTATTTTTCAGGACTCCAGCACTTTTCTTAGCCTATCCTGCAAAATATTAGTCCAAAAAACACAAAACCTAAATCATTACCCGAATCACAATAATCACATCATCAATTACACTTAGCAATACTATTTATAACTAGCAACATTAACACATCATTTCTGGATTTTAACAATTTGACATACTGCTTTTATCCAAGAAACCAAACACACCTTTGATAGTTTGACATCACAAGCAACCATACAAGGTCTCAAAATTTTCATTGATATTTTGTAAAAGATACAACCATTCATAAAAGCTGCAAACATAAATATAATTAATTATCCTACCTAAATACTAAAACATCATCATTAAAAACTGCTTCACTCCATTTCACACCAACTTGTTAAAACCAGAGTGCTCTACTCCCTGCGTTGCATCCTTTTCCTTTCCAGGAGATATTGAAACTTAATTTCAAGATCGCTAATCCTGTTTTCCAGATTTAACGGGTCTGCAAATGCAAACCCATCTTGTTGACCCCCTTGGTTTTGATGCACCACCACATTTTGATGCTCTACCACATTTTGATGCTCCATCACATTTTGATGCTGATCCTCTTCATTTTGCTGCTCCACCATATTTTGCTGCGCATCCTCTTCATTTTGCTGCTCCACCACATTTTGCTGCACATCCTGTTGATCCTCCTCATCCTCTTCATCTTCTTCCTCCACCTTTACATCATTCAGTCCCCAACGCTCATCCCAGTAAAAGTCTTGTCTATGCAGCCATTTCAAAATTATTGTCCTCATCCACGCATCTACCTGCTTATACGACCCATATTCGTAAACGGGGTCATACCCGAAATGATTAAACACTGCGTCCCATAGCAAACTGTTGTTTAATACCTACTCGTACTCTTCTACATAATTTTGAAAGTTACCATTTGCTGCCATTGTTGAAGTTTTCTTTGAAAGTGATATATGTGTTTGTATGTGTTATTTGGTGTATATACAATAGAGAGGTATAAATAGGCTGGAGAGGTATATGAACGGTTCCTAAGACTTTTGGCGGGAAAAGGGATCGACCAAAGGCGCCTAAATCATACTGTGATTGAAGATATTTTAAAATTGTTCCTAAAGATAAGGAATTGAGTGTGGTACGCAAAAGTCTCCACTTTCCTTTTACCAAGTCTTGACTTACCAAGTACAATGAGTTGATGCAACAACTACTTATATCTCATGCTTTATGAATAATAAACTTCCAAACTCAATATTTCCAACAATGATTTGGGATCGGGTTTTGACCCGAGGGAATAAATGTTTGACCGTGACTCGAAGAAAACTTATGTTATGTTTCTTTGGTAATCAAGTTATCGATTACTATATGATCAAGTTATCTTTTTGTTGATTAATTATGTTATGTTGCTTTTTTGACTATGTTATGATGCTTTGTTAAAATTCAAACAAAGATTGTCAAACTTGATTGTCATTTGCAAAAGTCAAAGAGTCTCCAAGTGAATTTGGGCAATTCCGGGTAATTACTATCAAAAGATAACTAATAGCCAATCATGATTGCCACTTTGGGTAATTTTTGGTAGTTTTGTGCATGTACATTCATTTGCATAAGGTCAAACAGGATAGTCAAATTGTGACATTTTGGGTAATTACTGCCAAAAGATATCGAGTAGCCAAAAGATCAAGATCAGTTAAATTTACAAGCAAACACTTAACCATTCACCAAAAAGATGGGGTACATGAGCCACTACAAACCACACAATCTAGCCATAAACACTATACTACTTCAGTGCAAGTACCAAAGAAACCACTACTGCAAAAACACAAAGTGTTGACTTCCAAACACTGACTTTCTTTAAGGCATTTGTCAACTCTGCCTCTAATTCTTCAATCCTTCTTTGACGATTAACTTCAATTTGAACCTCACGCCTTTGATTGGGATTCAGTTTGCTATACATCTCAAACAAATGCATCTTGTACCAATCACATTCTTCCTCTGGATCATACCAATCAAATTTTTCATATTTCTTCGTACCCGATTTCTAAAATCAAAAAAATGTAGTATATTAAACATTAAACTTAATAATCTTTAAACTAAACTTATCTGATAACTTACCTATCGATTTTAGCAGCAAATGAAACGCCGTGCAGGGTTGGATGGTGTCCAAATGTTACCACCATTGCTGGCATGTCACATTTGCAGTAATCATCACAAAGATAAGACGACATGAGTTAGTTTGATTTTGATTTGGGATTTGTTATGATTTTTTAGAGTGTGTTAAATTAGGGTTTATGTGAAAGGGAATTGATTTGCACACTTTATAAATTGATTGTGACACTCCATTTGTACATTAAATACTTGTACAGTATTAAATACTCTGCTTCAACCGCTTGTACATTGAGTGTGCAAATAACTTTTTTGAGTGTGCAAATCATTAGCCGTATGTATAATAGAAGATCAAAAATTGACGGCCATTAATCCTTATTCGGGTCAATCGGGTCGACCCCGAACCCGAGTTAGCCAAATATTTTCAACCCGATACGGGACCCTATTTAGTATTTGGGTTACTCGGGTTGACCCGAATAACCTGAATAAAAAGGAGAAGGATGTATGGAAGTGAAAAAATCATACAAAAATGTATGAAAACATAATAAACGTTTCATAAGGTTTTAATACAGAGGAAAACATTCAATTCAAAAAAGCTTAGAACATATGAAAACGAGCGAAAATTGCCGAAAACATTCAAAATGGATGAAATCGGTCGAAAAGGGTCACAATCGGACTAAAATGGTCTAAATTCATTGAAATCAATTGTAGAATGCTAACTATGTTGGAAACATGATTGGTGTTGTGATTTGTGTGGCGTTGGAGAAGTGAAGAGGAGGGAAAGAAAGGAACCTTGAGAGAAAAGTGAAATATTAGATTGATATGAATAAAGGTCCAACCCTCTCCACATGTGGAGAGGGGTATTTATACTTACAATAAAACGCCCACTCCCGGGCTGTGGATCAGGCATACAGTGGGTGAAGACCTGTCCTTCTTCCACGGTGTTACTTAAACTAATACTAATTAACAAATAAACAAACTAACTATGAGTTAACTTAATGCTATTACAATCATTAGGTGACCGACACTTTTACAGGAATATTTGTATTCCTAACAATCTCCCCCTAAGCGAGGTCACCTTTGAAATTAAGATCTTTGGTCTTTAAGCATTCTTTAGTCTTTGTAGCTCGTAGGATCTGATTCTTCACTTTTTAACACACTTCGTACTTCAAGCAAGCGAACTTGTGATTTGAATTCCTTTGAGGTATGTGATCTTTGAGCTTCTTTGAGATCATCAGCCAAAGTAAATCTCCAAGCTCATCCATAGTTGTATTGCCTTCATGTGATGTAGTGACAAAGGACCATCATGCTCACACCCTTCTGTATCTGGAGACGTTGCATTGGGGTTTGTGAATCAGGAGACTTTTTCATTAGAGTTGCGGAAACGTTGTTAGAAGTCTCTCAACATTTTGTTGTAGCAAGTCTCTCATCTTCATTGATAGTGTGGAGGATGTGTGAGCATGAGGTATGGATTGACCCGATTCAGCTGGAAACTGGAGCCATCAACGCCATCTTTATATGTGTCCCTGAAATAAAAAAGTTAGCAATAAAGATAGAGAATGAACATGGCTTTGTCATTCGTTCTGCGAGGACAGACTACCCTCCGGTTTTGTGAAAACCGACCTGTGATCAGGTAGAGTCTCTTTTAAAGAAGACTCTCCTTGACAGGAATTTCCAGCTTGTAGTAATGAATTTTCCAAAGAATCCACTTTGGAATCTTCATACTTAGCATGTTCTCATACCGGAACGTCTCAAAGCAGACAGCACGATAGAGTGAATCGGTGAATGAATATTCACGGATTGATGAGAAATAGATTTATAGAAATCACTCGTGTGTCCTATGATAAACATTTTTGAGACACAACGAGAGTTTTGTATTTAGAATCACATTTCCATCAAAAATACTTTGTTTGAAAGATATTGTACATAATCAATGTGCTCGAAAGATTAGTTGGTGAGCACATTGAGAGGTTTTAGCAAAAGTATCTGTCAATCCATATCCTGGAACAAGTTTGATTCAATTTTGAATCGCACCATCATTGCTTTCCAGTTGTCACTTGATCATTGATCCAAGATGGATCTCACATGTCACCTACCAAGAGCTTGATTGATGTTCACTCTAGCAGGATTTCCATCTTCATCGTGAATAATTGCATATCACTCAGATGTTCTGGCAATACCACAAGGATAATGCGTAGGACTCTAAATATTTTATCTTATTTTCCACATTGTGTGAAACAATAAGCATATTTGGAATGTGTCCTAACGAGATTTATGGATGATCTCATGGCTCTAGACTCAATAGTGCGTTTTGATCTGCTCCTGGAGACCGGGGAGGCGTCTCTTCTTTTAGGTATCAACATAGCTCGCAATGAGCGGTCGATACATTGCACAGGGTTCCCCGTGAGATTGAAACAAGCTCTTTTAAGAGAACTTGAGTGGTTGGGAAGTTTGGTGCAGTGCGTCACTGGGTCCATGACGTCTTGTCTTCAATACCGGTGTTACCTTAGTAACCGCCAGTAGATTATGAATTGAACCCGGTTTCTGCCCTAAGGTTGAATATTTGGAGGGCTATTTCTTTTCACCCTTTCTCATTTCATTTCTTTTTCATTCTTCAACCCCTTCAATGCTTACCGAGACTTCACCACTAGAACCTTGTTGGGTTTGTTCTAGTCCTAGCTCTATCTCAGTCCGCACTCTTCCCTTTCTCACTTTTCTCCTTTTTCCAATCATTCCTAAGTACTTCTAATCTATCTATGGATTGTCCCTGGGAATATCCTTCCGGTTCTGTGGATCATGGGAACTTATACTGATGCGTGGGGATCGCACCAGGCTTTACCTCTCAAGGGATCTCGAGAAGCTTACAACCCCCACCAGGCAGTGTACCTGATCGTTGTAGTATAGTATAGTGAAAAGTACCGGGGGATTGATCGTTCAGCTAGGAATAGTGTCGTTAGGATTGAAATTAATCTAACTAGGTCTAAAGGTGAAGGATGATTCTTTTTATGTTTTCATATTTTATGAAAAGCAAGTAAAAATCTCGGGTATTGGGAGAGTGGGCGGAATTAGTTGCTAATCAACTAACCCAAAAGCTACTAATTAAACTAATTAACAAGAAAAGTCTACAAGATAAGTGAAGCATGTCTACCTATGATATGTTACTCCTTGCTAGCTATCCAATTCTACCTATTGAATTGTAAAACCTTGTTTTAATTGATGGGTTGTATTCCTTAATACCATTCATGGGGTGGCGCACTTAACTCCCCAATCCTATGAGTGCCTACTTCACTCCTATATTGAGCCGGCTAAGAAGCTCCTAACATGGGATCATTAGAATTTACTCATGCATTAAATACAACCAATAAAACCTAGCGCACATCGGTTCATGTTTCCTAAGACGTTCAAGCACGTTACCATTTAGAGATCTACCAGTTTTCTTAAGCCTAACATCGAATTCATTCAATCAAAACAAGAATCAATAGGAAACAAGAATTATAAACTAAACCAACTAGATCTATTGAAGTTGTCACGCCTCAATTGATGGAGATAGACACACACATCAACAAGCCCCTCATTAATGGAGATAGACACAACATCAACAAGAAATCAATGAGATCTAATCAATTATATACCAGTTTCACATAATCACAAGTAGATACAAGGTGAATTAGCAAATCATCATCAAAGAAGAGCAAACAACAATGATAATGGAAAACATAATTAAGATAGTATCATCAAACCAATACATGATGTTTATGGAGTGATTGAAACCCTCTAAATTGCTGGAAAAACACCTACCTAAACCCAGGAATTGACCTTAGGGTTTAGGGCTTACAAAAAGTGAAGTTATGATGTTATATTTATAGGCATATTTTCTATCGGCAAGGCTTGATGCCGTCAAGTCGTTTCTCTTGACGCCATCAAGACCATTTTTTCACCAAATTGTAGATCTCTTCGGCCTCTTCGCGTGGGCTTTTGAATCACCTAAATCCGAGTTCGTATGCAAAAGTTATGACCAAAACAATATCAGCTACTCCGCGCGCAAGTTTTGACAAGTTAACACGTGACGGCCTTGGATGACACCTTCACGTTTCTTCTGGGCTGTCACCACTTTTACTCTTGACGCCGTCATGAAAAGCCTCTTGACGCCGTCAGGTACTGTTCCCAGCAAGGAAAATTGAGACTTTGCCATTTTCTTCACTTTTATGCTCCAAAAATGTCCAAAATGCTTCCTTTTCCAGAATTCACTCCCGAAGTACCTAAAATCACAAAAGGAACGATTTAGGGCAATATTTGATCAAATAAATTGAATTTCGGGCTTAAATGACCCCCTAAAAGTGGTTCATTTTTCGCCTCATCATATACCCTTACACTTGAGATTTGCTTGTCCTCAAGCAAATGCGCTTTTATTCTAATCAAAATACAAGTTAGGGGACATTTAACACTAATATAAAAGTAATTGCAACAAATAATCGTTCCACTAAAGACCAATAGACAAGCACGGAGGTCATACACTAGCACCTCACAAATAGTGTTTAGATACTCACATCTCTCGGGTGTAATAAAGTATAAATTACAATATGGAAACGGAAGATATCTCTCACTACCTGTCATAGCAAAATAGATTACCATAGGCTTGGGAAAGGATCAAACCTCCACCACATGGCGTAAGCACCTAGGATAAACTATCAAAGAGGTCTTTTAGAGGATTGTAACGTTAGGTGTAGGGATATGAAATACACGGTTTTGTTAGATAAAGGAAGTTTTACTGGTGGCGAGCTAACAATCTTGGTTAATTACATGTACAATATGGCGTTGCTAAGCCAAGACTAGACTCGACTTAAGCTAATAAATGAAAAATAACAAAAACATAAAATGAAACGGGATGGTAGTCCGTATGTTTTCTCTTTTTCTTCTTTTTCTATTTTTTTTTCTTTTTCTTGTTTTTTACATTTTTTTTTTTTTTTTTTTTTTTTTTTTTTGCATACACTCTTACCCTACCATCCAGAATAATACATCATAGGGGATGAATATTCCCCTTACACTTGAATTTTTACATACTTTACAATAAACTAATCTAATGACTCGAATCAAGAAAATCAAAACACTTGGAGTACTTTTAAGATTAACGTACATATGGGGGTAATAAATGATGTTCTTCCCCATTACTCCATAAATAAGTTCTTTACCCATGAGTCCCAATCATCCCAAAACAATATGTACAAGGATATGACTCGAATTAGCAACCATGTAATCAATTAGATAGTTAACTTAGGGTTTAACAAATAACAATAATGCACTAAAAATGAGCGCATACACGGAAGGCTAAGGCTATTTGGGTGTACATTTAAGTGGGATGTAACAAATTCTTCCTTTAAGTAAAATGCTTAAAGTTAGAAACGAAAAGATAGGCTCGGAGGGGTGTACTAGGGGTTTCGTGTACTAAAAATGAGTACAACGCTAAGGGTGTGGGAAAAATTAGTTGACTTAACTAGCCAAGTAATATGACTTAAATGGTCAAGTAATTATAATACGGGTTTAACACAAGGGTGATCCTAATGCCTCTTATCATGTAGTAAATCCTACCACACGAATGTAGTCTCACTAGCGGTCTCGGGATGCATCACTAACGTAATTTCTAAAATCTAAATGCTACCGGTACACTCATAAGCACTAATAGTAAATGCTTTTCCTATCAAATCTAAAGGCGAACCTCACATATTTGGGTGAAAAAATTTTCTGAATATACGGTTATGTGCTAGTCACACAATCTCCTATCCATGAGACGCTTGCTATGGCTAAAGTTTCACTCCTAAATGTTGTAAAAAATTTTAAATTTGGCGCTAAAATTGCACTAACAAGTATTTCTCATAGTTTTATTACACATCTACCATCAAACAAAACAAACTCAAGCGAAAGTGTATATGTAAGGTATCATCATTTTACCCTCCCCTTACACTTAAGATGAACATTGTCCCCAATGTTCAAGTAAAGAATGTAAAAGTGAAAAAGTAAAACGAATGAAATCAAATACTCCCCTGATTCGCTCGGTATGGATAATAAGGTGGCCAGGTTAAATCTTCCTCCAAGAAAATGAACAATCAAAGCTTCCCTTCCAGAATAATAATCATCTTCTTGTCATACATAACCTGTAAATCCTGAAAAAATAGACAAGACAACCTCGCATAAAATCGGCGACATCCTATATAAGTTACTAAATCCTAGAAAACAAAATAAGATATAATGCTTGTGGAATGAAGTTTGCAGATCTCCTGGAGATTATAAAACTTAATAATTCACAAAAACCATCAGACTACGTTAGAAAAACAAAACTGGTAAAATTTCCAGATTTTTACACGTGACGCCGTCAAGAGTTAACTCGTGACGCCGTCAGAAGTGACCTGCAGAAATTCTTATGTTAAGTTTCCGGAAAATTTCTGGAAAAACTTGGTCCTACTTCCTGGAAAATCCTGCAAAACTTCATTATGACTCAATATAAGCATTTGACTCTAACAAATACGAATATACATGTTCATTTAATATTGTGGAGAATCATGATCGGTTTGTTTCTTAAAAACATATTTGGGGTTTCCCCTTACACTTATCTTTTGCAAAAATACCTTTAGGTGGAGTTAAGACTAGGCCAAAACAACAAAATAAGGTATTTCCACCATTTAATTTAGAAACATGATCTACCAACAATAAAAATAAAGCATGCATACGGAAGCAAATAACAAACAAACAAACAAAATAAAAATCATACAAAGCATGGGTTGCCTCCCAAGAAGCGCTTTATTTTGTTCGAGTCACGAGCCTGACTCTACCCTTATTTAACGGAAATAGGGGAGGTTTTCCCTACACTTAGGATTAAGTGTGGTTGAAAGTAGCGATACACACCCTTAGGGTGTGAATATGCCACGTGAGGTGAAGGGGGTGAGTGAATGGCTTCCTTCATCCTAAAACTACCCGGATAATATTGGTTGATGGGTGGGTCGGTTCCTCTTTTGTCTCCTAGAAATATATCTAAGGATGGAAAGGTGTGTAAAGATTGAGGTTCCGGTTCATCAACACTAGGAAATTCCCTAGAACTAGGAGTAAGGTTATCACTACAAGTGTTCAAACCTATATCCTCAATTGGTGCCTGGTCCAAGGGTTCTACCTCCGTCGGAATTCCTAAACTTTCTTCTACTTCTTCCGGGTAAGTCACGGGCGGTGTTTGTGCCTCAAATGATGGTTGAGTATTTTGTGGGCTTATGTTATTTACCTCATCATTCCATGTGTTAATATCACCTATATCCTCAACATGTATTTTATTATAATCTAGCCCTAACATTCTCCCAAGTATCTCACGTGCTTCGCTAGGCATCTCAACTTCTATGTCCGAATCATAAGGATCATCTTCAATATTCTAACTGCTATATACAAATTGCCCAAAATATTCATCATCTATTTCTTGAGATTCATCATCATCAATCATAAAACCTAGGTCTTTTTGATCAATGTGATCATGTTCGGCTACATCCTCCATCACATCAAGGTCACCTATGTGTTCATCCTGTATTATGGTAGTGCCTAACCATGACATGCAGCTAGGTGGCTCATACGAAACTATCCTAGGTGAAGGCTTATATGGTGCATAGGTTTCACTAAGTGAGGCATTTTGAGGGGTTGATGGAGCTCCTAAGGTGAATGCTTTAAAAGCATTATGCACTTGGCCTCTTTTCTCAAGGTACTCAATAAATCAATATAAATCTTGTCCTCCTCATTTCATTCCTCCATCTTGTTATATCCAAACTAGTGTAATTATATTTTTTCTGGTAAAACTCTAGTGTCGGACTTGGTGGATTCGCGTTCTCCATAATGGCTAACGGAATAGTCAATGTAAAGGTTTTTACAAACAAAGACACAAAGAAAAGATAGACTAAAGAAATCCTAAAAATAAAAATAAAATCTTACTAGAAAGGAATCTAGCAAGTAAACCTAATAAAAAGAGATTCTAACCTAGACAATAACTATTCCCCGGGCTGCGGCGCCAAAAACTTGATGCGTGGGGATCGCACCAGGCTTTACCTCTCAAGGGATCTCGAGAAGCTTACAACCCCCACCAGGCAGTGTACCTGATCGTTGTAGTATAGTATAGTGACAAGTACCGGGGGATTGATCGTTCAGCTAGGAATAGTATCGTTAGGATTGAAATTAATCTAACTAGGTCTAAAGGTGAAGGATGATTCTTTTTATGTTTTTATATTTTATGAAAAGCAAGTAAAAATCTCGGGTATTGGGAGAGAGGGTGAAATTAGTTGCTAATCAACTAACACAAAAGCTACTAATTAAACTAATTAACAAGACAAGTAAACTAGGGTTCTACAAGATAAGTGAAGCATATCTACCTAGATAAAGGAAGTTTTACTGGTGGCGAGCTAACAATCTTGGTTAATTACATGTACAATATGGCGTTGCTAAGCCAAGACTAGACTCGACTTAAGCTAATAAATGAAAAATAACAAAAACATAAAATGAAATAGAATGAAACGGGATGGTAGTCCGTATGTTTTCTCTTTTTCTTCTTTTTCTATTTTTTTTTCTTTTTCTTGTTTTTTAGATTTTTTTTTTTTTTTTTTTTTTTTTTTTTTTTTTTTTTTTTTTTTATTTTTGCATACACTCTTACCCTACCATCCAAAATAATACATCATAGGGGATGAATATTCCCCTTACACTTGAATTTTTACATACTTTACAATAAACTAATCTAATGACTCGAATCAAGAAAATCAAAACACTTGGAGTACTTTTAAGATTAACGTACATATGGGGGTAATAAATGATGTTCTTCCCCATTAATCCATAAATAAGTACTTTACCCATGAGTCCCAATCATCCCAAAACAATATGTACAAGGATATGACTCGAATTAGCAACCATGTAATCAATTAGATAGTTAACTTAGGGTTTAACAAATAACAATAATGCACTAAAAATGAGCGCATACACGGAAGGCTAAGGCTATTTGGGTGTACATTTAAGTGGGATGTAACAAATTCTTCCTTTAAGTAAAATGCTTAAAGTTAGAAACGAAAAGATAGGCTCGGAGGGGTGTACTAGGGGTTTCGTGTACTAAAAATGAGTACAACGCTAAGGGTGTGGGAAAAATTAGTTGACTTAACTAGCCAAGTAATATGACTTAAATGGTCAAGTAATTATAATACGGGTTTAACACAAGGGTGATCCTAATGCCTCTTATCATGTAGTAAATCCTACCACACGAATGTAGTCTCACTAGCGGTCTCGGGATGCATCACTAACGTAATTTCTAAAATCTAAATGCTACCGGTACACTCATAAGCACTAATAGTAAATGCTTTTCCTATCAAATCTAAAGGCGAACCTCACATATTTGGGTGAAAAATTTTTCTGAATATACGGTTATGTGCTAGTCACACAATCTCCTATCCATGAGACGCTTCTTATGGCTAAAGTTTCACTCCTAAATGTTGTAAAAAATTTTAAATTTGGCGCTAAAATTGCACTAACAAGTATTTCTCATAGTTTTATTACACATCTACCATCAAACAAAACAAACTCAAGCGAAAGTGTATATGTAAGGTATCATCATTTTACCCTCCCCTTACACTGTCACCACTTTTACTCTTGACGCCATCATGAAAAGCCTCTTGACGCTGTCAGGTACTGTTCCCAGCAAGGAAAATTGAGACTTTGCCGTTTTCTTCACTTTTATGCTCCAAAAACGTCCAAAATGCTTCCTTTTCCAGAAATCACTCCCAAAGTACCTAAAATCACAAAAGGAACGATTTAGGGCAATATTTGATCAAATAAATTCAATTCCGGGTTTAAATGACCCCCTAAAAGTGGTTCATTTTTCGCCTCATCATATACCTAACCTTAACCGTCCTTATAACTCCGTGCATAAATATAAATGGTCGGTCTTTGGTATAACTTCCATAAACGCCTTTTGCTCCCCCTCAATATGTGCTTCGATATTCGAAAGATTTTAGCACATATGTGGGAGCACATTTATTGAGTCCAAAAGATCACTTTTGATTTTCAGATTTCAGATTTCATATTTAAATCACATTCTCTCCCCCGATCAAAAATTTCAAATCTTTCGAGATTTTTGATCTCAATTGATTTAAATAATTTAGAAAACTTTTAGGAGAGAAATGCGGTCAGTTTTAATAGATTCTGATAAAAGGAACCGTTTTCTAGCTCCCCCTCAAACTGTGAGGGAGGTTGTTATGTGTCAGATTTGAAGAGTTTGCAAAAGATTTGAAGTTTGAACAAAAACTCTTTGAAAATTTACTCATTCTGACACATAACCATCACAAATCTTGCTTTTGTATTGTACAAAGTGGGGAGTTTTGATGATACATAAAAAATTTTGAAAATCATTCTCCTCCTCAATCAATGACAGATGGTTAAAACATAAATATGTTATGTCATTGACTGAGTGAAAAATTTTATCAAAGTGTGAGTTCAAATTGATTTTCAATCAAAATCTCATGGTACCACCAAGTTTTGCACAAATACTTTCCAGAAAAATCATAGAAGAGAAAGTATTTGGCGATAAAAAGAAGACTTCTCTTCTTTATCAAGAAATAATGTACTTAAACGTACATTAGATCGAGGGTGCATGAATATAAAGTAATTCACGCTCGGATGAACGGCACCCTTTGCTAGGAACAACCGTCTTTTTGGCGACGTGTTTTCCTCATTTTTGAAAAACGGGTTGCTATCTGAAGTAATTGCAAGCCATATTTTTGAAGACCGGGTTGTAGCCTGAAATGACTAAAAGCCATGATTTTAAGTCCGGGTTACAGCCTGAAATGACTGCAAGCCATAATTTTAAGAATGTTTTGAGATACGACATGTTTTTGAAAAGAACTTTATTTGAAACCGAAAAACTCTTGCTCAAGCATATGTATGATTCTTCGTCATTATTGAATGACATTTCTAGAAACGTACATAATATTGATTATACAAGAGACATGTCGTGAGAAGAATATTTTTGTATTTTTGCAGTTTTTCAGATTTTTATGGGATTTTTGTAATTTTATATTTTTCTATTTTCTTTTTCTGTTAATATTATATACAAAGGATATGTGAAGCAACCCCTTTACTCCTCTTGATCTTCCTGAAGACAAATGAGAT
Organism: Artemisia argyi; assembly: GCA_030686995.1. NCBI lineage: Eukaryota > Viridiplantae > Streptophyta > Magnoliopsida > Asterales > Asteraceae > Artemisia > Artemisia argyi. Next base: position 75,931,837 of record CM060687.1, read on the forward strand.
CCTCAGGCATGAGACTCTTCATACCAAGGCGTGGGAGAATGAAGTGAAAACGTTCCCTAGAAAGTGCTTTGGTGAAGATATCGGCTAGCTGGAACTCAGTCCTCACGAAGTAAAGTTCCACAATTCCTTTCTCAACTTGCTCCCTGATGAAGTGATGTCGAATGTCAATATGCTTAGTCCTTGAATGCTGGACATTGTTGCAGCAGAGTGCAATTGCACTTTTGTTGTCACAGTACATGGGAATCTTGTTGCATATGAAGCCATAGTCTGAAAGTTGAGATCGCATCCATAAGATCTTAGCACAGCACGATGACATGGCAATGTATTCAGCTTCAGTGGAGGAGATAGATGTACTCATTTGTTTCTTTGACGACCAACTGACTAGCTTATTCCCCAAAAACTGTGCACCTCCAGATGTACTGCGACGAGTGTATTGACATCCCGCATGATCAGCATCAGAATATGCTGTGAGAGCCATAGAAGTTTCCTTAGGGTACCAAAGGCCCATGTGGATTGTTCCTTTAAGGTATCGAAAGACTCTTTTGACAGCTTCCAGATGTTTCTTGGTGGGTTTGGATTGATACCGAGCACATATGCAAACTGCAAATAGAAGGTCAGGTCTGCTTGCGGTAAGATACATTAAGGAGCAAATCATGCTTCGATACATGGTTTGTTCGACCGGAATTCCCACATCATCTTCATCTAGTTTCGATCTTTCAATCATAGGAGTATCAACTGAATCACAGGAGGCAAAGATGATGTCATCAACATAGATTTGTACATGAAGAAGGTTCTTGCCCGTTTTTCTGGTAAAGAGTGTAGGATCAACAACGCCTTTGGAAAATTTGTTAGCCAGAAGAAATTTAGACAAGGTGTCGTACCACGCCCTAGGTGCTTGCTTAAGCCCATAGAGAGCCTTCTTTAACCGATACACATGATTAGGACGTTCTGGATCCACAAAACCTTCGGTTGAGATACATACACCACCTCTTTTAAATCGCCATTTAAGAATGCAGTCTTGACATCCATTTGATAAACCACCATGTTTTGACTGGCAGCATTTGCGAGAAATATTCGTATGGCTTCAATTCTAGCAACAGGTTCGAAGGATTCTTCAAAGTCTATACCTTCTTCTTGTCGATATCCTTTTGCCACAAGCCTAGCTTTGTTTTTCAATACATCACCATGCTCATCAAGTTTAACCTTGAATATCCATTTGAGAGCAATGATCATAGCACAATCGGGAGGTGGTACTAATTCCCACACATCCAGTCGGTCAAATTCATGAATCTCGTCCACCATAGCAGTGAACCATGAGTGTTTAGACATTGCATCCTTGACGGTTTTTGGTTCAGCTTTAGAGAGGACAGAATTGAAGAAGCACCACAATGCGTCAGTTGCAAGTTGCTTACGGGTAGATACTGGATGCGAAGGGTTTCCAATAATGTTGTCTATAGGATGATCATTGGTCCATTTTCTAAGGTATTCATGGGGTTGAGAATAGGGAATGGAGGTAGCCGTGTTGGATTTGTCGGAGGATGTTACATCATTTGACGATTCAGGGGCAAAGATGTTAACAAATGGCTCATTACCAGGTGGAGCAAAAGGATTTACTTCAGATGTATTATCTACAGCTGCTGCTCGCTGTACAGGTGAAGGTCGGACATTAGAAGTGGTAACCGATTGACTGATGGTGGGGGCTTCAGGATCCCATGATAACGAAGTGGATGGACCGTTATTATCAACTTGAATATTCACCACCCCTGCTGGTGGTTGAGCCACTGTAGCTTCAGGAGAATTCATCTGTTGAGGTTCAAAGTATTCATCAAATATTGGGTCAAACAGTTTCTTCCAATCTTCACTTGTAGGAGGTACAAAAGGAGCAGCAGGAGTGGGATTCTATACAAGCCTGGAACTAATTGGTCCAGGAGACAATAGGTTAGGTGCTAGTCCAGAACTTGATTGTCCAGGAACCGGTTGCTCAGTCAGCTCATCGAAAGTAACGTGGATTTTTTCCATTATGTCTCTGGTACGTTTGTTGTAGATTCGGTACCCCTTTCGCTCTGGAGCATATCAACGAAGAAACCAATGTCGGCCTTGGCCTTGAGTTTCCCAAGGTCTTCACTGTCATTAGTTGGATAGCAAAGTGCACCAAAAACTCGAAGAAACGAAAGATCAGGTTTTCTGCCATGAACCAGTTTATAGGGAGTCTTGCAGTGGAGAGGATGTATCAAGGATCGATTATGTATGTAGCATGCGGTGGCAATTGCCTTAGCCCAAAGAAACATAGGAGCTTTGGAGAAGATGAGCATGGTCCTTGCAGCTTCAACTAAGGTGCGATTGCGTCTTTCAACAACTCCATTTTGTTGAGGAGTACGTGGAATGCTCTTTTGATGACTGATGCCGACACCTTCATAAAATTGAGTAAGTTGTTTGTTCACAAACTCCGTTCCATTATCAGTACGAATGAATCTAACTGTTTTGTTGAGGCGAACTTGCAGCATCTTGATGAGTTTGATGATGATTTTCGGAGCTTCATCTTTTGATCGTAGAAACTTTACCCACGTGAATCGAGAGTAATCATCAACAATAACCAGCACATATTTCTTTCCATTGATACTTTGAATCCTCATTGGTCCACAGAGATCCATGTGAAGAGTATGAAGAACTTCCATGATTGAATTGACAGTTTTGGGTTTGTGGGTGTGCTTTTTGTACTTGCCCATTTGACAGGCGGAACACAAATGGTCTTTTTCATACTTAAGTCTGGGCAAGCCTCGAACAAGATCCTTACGTGTAAGTTCATTGATGGTACCGAAGTTCAAATGATTTAAACGATGATGCCACAACCATGATTTGTTCTTGGAGGCTTTAGAGAGCAGGCAAATTGGAGAGGATCGTAGCATATCTTCGATGGAGATGGTGTAAAGATTAGTGCCCCGACTCCCCTTCAGAAGATCAACACCATCTAATTCTCTAATAAAACAGGTGTGCTTTCTGAAAGCAACTTCGAGATCTGAGTCATAGAATTGACCAACAGAAAATAGATTATGCCCAAGTCCTTCCACGTAGTAAACTTTGGATATAACACTGTCTCCAAAGACGTAATCACTATAACCCATTATAGATCAAAAATGGTCATTCCCAAATCTAACCGTACCAATAAACTTTTCCATGAAATTTTTGAGCCGCGAGCGATCTCCAGTCATATGTTTTGAGCAGCCTGGGTCCAAATACCAAAGGACGATTTGTACGACCTGCATTTGAAACCAGAAAATCGTGGATAACTGAAAAAGCTAGAGTCCCACACACATTTGGAGTCCGTTTGGTTAGCACACACAAATATTGGATTATCATTAGTTACAGATATCTCACTGGAGTATTCTCATTTTGATGCACTAGAGCAAGGAGTGGTATTCATTGCTTCTATTGGGAACAGTCTACCAGTAGGTCTCCACTTCCTAATAGGCACAACTTTGGAGTTAGTGATCCTAGTCATAGGGCACTTTTCCCTTAGAGTGAATTTCCTTCCAGTAGGTTTCCATTGATAACCAACATTATTGAACACTTTTCCTGTTTTATTCCATACTTGTTTTGCCCGTTTAACACTAGAGACATTCATAACTGGAGATTTCATAGTGGATTTAAGAAAGGACACAACACATGCATCATGATTACCATAAAATAAACATTTGTTACAAGTCTTACAAATAGCACCAGAATTCGAATTAATTACATCATTGTTAACACAAATGTTTGAATCAACTCGATTCCTTTCACTAAGCATAACTTTATTGTTCCTAGATGATTCTTCTACTTCCTTCATAAGTGTACTCTTAGCCGGCAAAGTCCTATCATTCTTTGTATAGCACTTAGGCTGTGACTTGCTAGCATTAGATACACCTTTTACTCCTGTAGAAGCAATGACGGGAACATTAGTCTGATTAGTTGCTACTTGTTTACCGGTGATCAAGATGGAGGATTGTGACATGGTTTGGGGAAAATCAAATGTGACATGCTTGTTGCCACTGTTAGGGTGCAATGCAAATGTCCTATCCGACTTGTTATCATTCTTGGGGCATGATCCTATAGCATGTTCTAATAATTTCTGGGCTCTATTAGTGACGAAGCAAGCACCAATAATAACATCATCAAGTGGTTTAGAAATCCTCTCATCTTCAATGGTTTCTCTAAGAATGGCCAGACAATCCTTAAGATTTCTAAGATAGTTGTTATGAACTAACTTATTGTTCCTAAGGGGAAGAGAGACATTCACAGCATCGCACGCATATTTCTTACAAGCATGTACATTGGAAATTGCATGATCACATGAAACGACGGGCATTTTACCCTTCACCATGGTCTTTAGATTCTCAATTTCATTTAACAAAGAAGTGACTCTTTCATTGTTTTGGTCACGTGTTATTTTAGTAGACTCAAACAATTCTTTGTAACGTTGTTTAGCGTTAGACATTTCAGCACGAAGCCACTCATTTTCATGTTGTAATTCATTGATAATGCCCTGTTTTTGAAAGTTTTGAGAATCTATCGACTTCTGGTAATTGGTATTGGTCACGTCGCTTTTGTTCGATTTTAATTGTGCAATTTGGACCTTCAACTTCTGAATCGTGTTTGAGTGAGCTTGAATTACTTCATCCTTTTTGGCTAATTCAAAACATGTGTCAAACTCAGGAGCATCCGAAGATGTCTTGGCATTTGATATTTTTATGCTTTCTTCTAGATGTTGATATTTTAATTGTAGGTTCAGATTATCAACTTCTAGTTTTGAGAAATTCCTGACCATGTTATCATGGTCGTCGTTTTGAATTTTTTCAGTAAGTTTGTAATTCTCCCCCTCAAGCTCAATTACGCAATTCTGGAAGACATTCAAAGTAACCGACATTTCATGGAATTGTCGAGCAGATAGTGCTGAGTCAGTAACAGTATAAAACACATCTTTTGCAATGCAATTAGCAATCAAATTTTCATTCATGATGAGAATGTTTTTCCTGTCAATTTCACTGTATTTGAGATCAATAGCTAATTGGTTACCCTCACTTTCCACTTCATCAAAAACCTTTTTCATTTGAGTCACATCATCATTAATGGTGTGTTTAAGGCCCTCAAAATGTTCTTTGAAAAGTTTAAAAAATGGCATAACTTCAGTTAGGTAACACTGTTTTGTTTGCTCAAAACCCCTTTCCCCTTCTGTAATCCTTGTAGGTGTAATTCTTATTTTACAGGTTTTCTCAAAGTCATTGAACAATTGACCTAGCACATACAACCCAATTAGAGTGTTACACTGTGTGGGAAGAGTGAATGGTACGAGGTGCCTAGGTGTGTTCAAGGGGTAAATAGTTGGGTCAACAATTCTAAACATAGTGCGTGTGTTACCTACATCTCTTTCAGCTTGCATTTTCTCAATGTCAATATTCCAAAACACTTTGTCAGGAAGAATTCTCTTTTGAGGAACAAAAACGGCAGAGTGATTGTCATTCGCATAATCATAGTGACACACAATATTCTTAGCAATGCATTTAGGATCCTTTAAACGTTTAGCAAGTTTTACCCTAGTTCTATCCTCTGCCTCATTAATGTGGTCATAGGATCGTGTATCAGGAGGGGCATGGTTAGGCTCAAGCATAGTGTTTGCATCATATAATGCAGGTTGTGCACCTAGACCAATTCTAAGGTATCTTGCTTTGGGCTTGGAGGTATCCTGTTTACTAAATTCATCACTTAGTTTCCTATGGTTTTCCATCATTTAAGCAGATTGAATGGTTTGGCCCTGTGTGTACAACTTATCTTCCAATTTATTTTTCAACATTTTGAGTTTTGAGAAATCATTTAGAAGTTTAGTTTCTTTATCTTTGAATTCGAGTTTGATTGAAGTCAAACCTTTTTGAAACTCTTGTTTTTGTTTGACGGTTTGATCCAATTGATTTTTTAAAGAAACTAGTTCCCTTTTCAATGTTTCTTGTTTGGAATTGTTTTCAGATATGTAAGTACACAGTTGCCATTCCATTTTCTGCTCACGTTCATTCAGCTCAAACTTTGCACGCTGCTCATAGATATTCACTTGATCCTTAAGGGTGTTAATTCTAGTAATCAAGGAATCATCAGGGTTGTATATTGTGTGCTCATGTACCTCAAGTTCACTAGAGTCAATAGATGGCATGTCACTTGGTACAACTGGTGGTCCATTGTCATTCACATACATTTCATATAGGATATTATTGGTATTACCCATATCAGTAATGTTTGTGTTGACAATATTCTTGAGTTGTACCGAGTCACATGCCCCCTGTACAGTTCTAGGATTATTTAGATCATGATTAGGAGATGTTGGTACCTCAGAGATAGCAGATGTGATGGATGAATCAGGATGCTGTGAAGAGGATGCAGCTGCAGACAGATTAGCCATGAAAATGGTTTGAGCAGTAGGTTCGTCATCTACGTCTGAGTCAAATGCATCACACTCTTCAACTTGAAAGATATTCGGGTCATTAAGAGCCATATCCTGAACAGGCTGATCATCCACATCAGCATCAAAGGTGTTTCCATCATTACCAGCCAGAAAGAGCAGAGCTTCTTCATCCAATACCGTCTCATTTTCTTGTGCCTGCATCAGCAACATCTTGTCCTTGAAGTACTCAGAGTTTTGAGGACGTTTTGGAAGAGTGCAATTCCTAGCAATATGGCCCAACCCTCCGCAGTTATAGCATTTAGGCTGCTTAGGTTGTGCTTGAAGAGCATTCCCAACTCTGTACTGCCCATTATCCCTACCATCATTTCTTTGGTTGAAGTTCTGTCTTCCCTGCACATTCTGCACCACCACACGACTATCCTCAATGACTGCCTGATTACGTGGATTAGATGAGATCCTAAGATGGTTGTTAGTAGATGGAAGTGCAGCCCTGAACTGTTGGACCAGTAGAGAAACTTGGTTGGAGAGATTATCAATCATCATGTCAGTGTGAGAATACCCAGAATCAAGTTGTGTATTCAAAGCAGATGGTAAGGGAGTTGATGATTGACTATTTGTTGGGGGAGACCTGGAGGATGGTTTTGATGGTTGAGATTGATCATTTGAGGTTTGGTTAGGTTGTTGAACATTAGAAACAAAAGCAAGAGATTCATTTGTTGCTGACGGATTGAGCTTTTCTCGCATTAGCCGATCATAAGCAGTATGTTTCTCATGTTGTTGGAGATATGCATAGTGTTGCTCATGATTGGTATACCTGAGACCTTTGTTGAGCTTAACAGTTGTGATAAACCTATCCCATTCTGGTGCCATGTTATTCACGAATTTGGAATTAAGCTGTATATTGGGCATTGTCATCTTGATGGCTCTCATATCATTGACCAACTTGTGAAATCTGACGTAATAGTCAGTGATGCTTTCACCTGGGTTCATTTTGAAATGCTCAAATTCATCGTATAGCTGAGACTCACGATCTTCTTTAGTTAACTCAGACCCTGCAAGAAGCATTTTGACATTATCCCAGACCGCCTTGGCTTCAGTGTTGTAGCTGATAAGTTTGTAGACATCTTTGGGAAGCCCTTGAATGACGATATTCAATGCTCTGATGTCGGCATCATAGCATTTCTTTTCTTCATCAGACAGCTCAGTGTAAGTGCGAAGTCTATCAGGACCAAGTACGGCTGGTTGTTGATCAGTTGCTGCAACCGTGTCTCTAGTAGTACCCATTTGAAAGGGTCCCTCATCGATGGATTTCAAGATGTTAACCCCATTTTCCTTACCCAGACAATATAGATGAATCCTTTATGCCCATGATTCATAGTCAGTTCTGTCCAACATCGGAGGTCGGGTGTCGGACCCAGCAGCTTGAATGTCATCAGAAGATGTAGACATCACAAAATAGAAATTACCAAACCACAGAGTAGGAGATACTCCCAATGTAGGGTACTAGTCGCAGGAAAGTTTAACCGCAACTTGACCTAACCGCAGAGAAAGTAAGCCGCAGACAAGTAAACCACAGTAAACACTAATCGCAGGACACTAACCGCAGGACTATAACCACAGGACACTAACCGCAGAAAATACCAAACCGCAGAAAAATCCCAACCGCAGACTGATCCAGTCGCAACCTTAGTAAACCGCAAACCAAGGATACTAACCGCAGGACACAAACTGCAGAAAGTACCAAACCACAGAAAACTCCCAACCGCAGAATAGTTAAACGCAAATGACTAACCGCAGACAACTAATCGCAGTGACAATGGTCCAAAACTGTCACTATCCTTGCGTTTTGTTTGTATTCCTAAAATAGTAATCACAGACAAACTAACCACAGTTTTTAGAAACTAAACGCAACGATGCAATGGAACAGTAGACTTAACCGCAAGATAGAAATTCGCCCAAAATCATCTCCAAACTTCAAATAGATTAAGGAAATGGTAACACAAACTAAACCACAATGTTCTACAAACACTAATGAACATAAAAGTGCATCACAAACATGTATAACAACACTAGAGAAGATCAAACAAAGAGTTTTTACAAGAAAGTTACACCAAACTCACAAAACCACACAAAATACCCTCAAATTCGATTCAACAAGGTCCTAAGATGAAACCTTGGCTCTTGATACCAATTGTAGAATGCTAACTATGTTGGAAACATGATTGGTGTTGTGATTTGTGTGGCGTTGGAGAAGTGAGGAGGAGGGAAAGAAAGGAACCTTGAGAGAAAAGTGAAATATTAGATTGATATGAATGAAGGTCCAACCCTCTCCACATGTGGAGAGGGGTATTTATACTTACAATAAAACGCCCACTCCCGGGCTGTGGATCAGGCATACAGTGGGTGAAGACCCGTCCTTCTTCAACGGTGTTACTTAAACTAATACTAATTAACTAATAAACAAACTAACTACGAGCTAACTTAATGCTATTACAATCATTAGGTGACCGAGACTTTTACAGGAATATTTGTATTCCTAACAAAAATTGTCAATGTCGGTCGAAAACTAGCGACATCGATCAAAATCGATTGAAAACGGTCAAAAAGGGATGAAAAACGTTAGAAACGGATGAAAACGTAAAAAAAATACAAAACGTATAAAATGTTATATAGTATTTGTCTTAGTTTACAAAATCCAATGCACATGACCCATGACCCATGTTAATTACCTATTGTCGATCTCCAATCATGTATTGGTCGATAACATATATGAAACCATACGCCAATACAACCAAATATTAATGCACATGACCCGTGATCGATGTTAATTACCCAATGATCAACAGTCATGGATGTGACCAGTGATAACCTAATGCATATATGACCCATATGATGTCAAATACCCATTATTGAATGTGACCAGTGATAACCTAATGCATATGACCCATGACCCATGTGAATTAGCCATTATCACCGATCATCCATGGGTTGCATCGGCTTGGTAGGTGTACGTATAGTATAGTTATAGTGTGAATGTTATATGAATTGTATTGGAAGTTATTAAAGGCGGTCATGCATGGGTTACACCGGCTTGGTAGGTGTATACCGTTTGTCACAGACACTAAGAAGCAAGTATGCAAGGACCTCCCGATGATGTTATCCGGGATCGAGAAAGTTTGAACTCGGCTTGAGCTTGATCACTCGAAAAGCTCGGTTTATTTGTAAAGGTGTGTTTTCTTACACAAATTAAAATTGAAATATAATCTAATAATCGAATTCGGTTCACCTTTGGCTCAAAAATCTCGGTACATTTATAATTAACTATTTACACTTAGTACGCTTACATACAAAATATATATAAAAAAAACATATGCTATATCACTTAGAAGCTCGAAAACTCAAAAATAACTCGAGTCGAACTTTATAAGGTTGAGCTCAACTCATTAAACATTTAACTTCATTTGATAGGCTTGAGCTTGAGCTCAAAGCTCGATAAGAATCAGCTCGAACGAACTCTAGTTACTCGATAAAAGCTCAAATCATTTTACTGATATGATCTTGAGCTTTTCACGAGCGGCTAGGCTCATTTCCGCCTCTTATAAAAGAAAAAAATTAAGATACTTCACGTGTTAAATTTATATGTAATATTTTACATGTCCCTTCACTTAATTGCCTAAAATAAAATTTCCCTTTTAACTTTTCCAAAGAGCCCGCCTAAATTTTTTCCCTAAATTTAAATTGCCCCTCCACTTAATTTCATTGAACCCGCCAATGTTTTTCAATACTCCATCCCAAATATATATCCACCAAAACTAGATCTGGTCTTCTTCTATCTCCTCAACACTCTCCTCACCAACGCCATCGCTCGCACCACCACAACACTCTCACCAAGACCACCGCTAAGGCCCGATCCAATGACATGTTTGGCGGTCCAGTCCGGCTCGATCGGTAAATTTTACTTTTTTTTCTCGGTGATAAGTACTGACATAGCATCTTCCAGAACATCAGTCTCTCTCAAAACACATACACACACACAGTGTGCGCAAGTCTGGTGATGATAGGATAGGCGTATGAACAATACGAGAGATTTACAGGGTCACCTGGTAAGGTTTTAAATGTAAACTTATGATATTTCATGTCTAAAATCTTACCATGTCTTTTTAATTCTCTCATGTAGCATAAATGTTTTGATTCCTGGATTTGGGTCTCAATTACAATGGCAGTGATGGTTGCGACTGATAATATACAGCGGTGGCGGTATTCAGCTCACTATTACAAATAAAAGATGCAGAATCGATTGTAAGAAAGCCAAAAATCGAAAAAAGACCAAGATCCGACTATCAAAAAATATAGCTGTTTCCAATCAAGTAATCACGTTGGTCTATTTTATTTTTTCAGCTTATCTTTTCCATTTTTAGTTGGGTGGTTGGGACAAAGTTACTTGTACCTTTGTAAACCATTCCTAGAGTTTAATTTATACCTTATTTTACATAATCAGGGCTATCAGTTTTGGACTCAAAATGACAATAAAGTTACTTTGAGATCAAGAAGGTCCGCCCGGGTTGGTATAATTTATATGCTTTGGTTCCTGGGTTCCTGGGTACATCGGTGATTATATGCTTGGGTTCCTATTTCTAATCAAGTAGTCACGTTGGTCTATTTGATTTTTCAGCTTACTCTTTCCATTCTTAATTCATTTGCATTCTTTATAGCACCTTACGATTTTTTTTCATATGCTCATAGTTAGAGGTGGCAAAATAGGCAGGTTAGGTAATAGTTTGGTAGGGTGGGGGTCAGGTTGGATTGGCCTAATGGTGATACACTTATACGTCCAAAGACTCCAAACTTTGTGATTTTGTTTTTAAATAGTTAATGTCAAATATATACAACTATTTAAATATACATTAGATATAGTAAGTTTTATACCATATAAAATCTACTTCAGATGAAAATACATTGGATCCGGAAAAAGTAAGAGCTCAGGTACTTGATCTTTTTTTTATGCATTTTCCACTCTTTTACTTTCACTTTATTCGAGGAAAATACCATAGACCTTGTTTGTGCAGATAATTGAACCAGTGGCGCATCAAGTGACTCAAAACCACCAAAGCAGATAGATGAATAAGTGGAAAATCAAGCGACTCAAAACCACCAAAACAGCAAATAGTTGAACTAGTGGCGCCTAACAAACTAGATGCACCTGACAAAAGACAAGGCAATAGTGTCTCTATGTCAAATGTCAAGAAATAGATGCACTCATCAACAATATATATAACCACATACTTTTTAGAGAGGAAGGTTTTCTAGCATCTAATCAAGAACTTTATTCCGATATGCTCATCTAGTTCTGTCATGTTGTGTTCTTTGACATGTTCTAGTTCTGCTCTCATCCTGATGTGGTTATTGTTGACATGCAGCAGCCTACATTTTCAAGGCTTTTATATCCAGATGATGAGATTAGATCAATGGGAGAAAAACTTATAAGTTTAACTACAAATTTTATTATTATGTTCATTGTTTTGGATTAAAAGTCTTCATGATGTTGTTTGAATTACTGCTGCTCATGTTTGTGTAATATTGCTTAGATGGATTTAGTCCTGCTCATGAACTTCAAAGAAAATGTGCCAAGTATTTACTACTGTTTGTTGGTTGTGAAACTGAAGGATTTGCAACTTTCTTTGGCCTTCTTAAATTTACACCATTAGATCCATAGTTTCTCCCTGGTGTGTCACTTTCAAAGATAGACATATCGATAGAAGTGTCTTTGTTTGTTGATTGTGAAACTGTTGTAAAGAAAATAAAATTTTCTTCAAATGTAGAATGAAACCATAATATATGTTAAAAATTGCTATTATATTGTAAAAAACCTAGTGTACGCAATATAGTCTCATTGATATCCTCATTAATTCTTTCTGTAATAACATAAACAAACATAAATATATCTTACGCACTGTAAACTAAAACATTACAAAACCACCACCCTAACTTGTTTATGTACTGATGAGGCGAAAAATGATCCGTTTTTAGGGGGTCATTTAAGCCCGAATCCGACTTTATTTGATCAAATATTGCCCTAAATCGTTCCTTTTGTGATTTTAGGTACTTGGAGAGTGAATTCTGGAAAAGAAGCCATTTTGGACGTTTTTTGAGCATAAAAGTGAAGAAAACGGCAAAGTCTCAATTTTCCAAGCTGGGAACAGTACATGAAGGCGTCAAGAGTAAATTCATGACGACGTCAAACCCCAAGAATTAAAATCCGTAGCTCATGACGGCGTCACACAGGGCGTCAGAAGTAGATCAAGGCCGTCCGAGGAAGTATTTGGCGGCGAGATGACGGCGTCACACCTTTGTTCTTGACGCCGTCACCCCTATTTTCCTATATATAGTTTTCTAGTTTTTCACATTAAAAAAGAGAGAAGTTTTGGGAGAAACCCTAAAGACGATTTTGGTGCAACTTTTACAGGTTTTTCAAGGGTTCCAAACCCTTGATACCTTGCATTGTAATTGAGATAAGTGTTCTTCTAATTCAATCAATATGTCTATGTGTTGGTTGTCTATATCTTGTTCTTGTCTCAATTCCATTATGCTAGGCTAGATCTCTTTTGTGTTTGCTTAGATCTAATGAAACCTAGATATTGATTATGTGTTGATTACTTGTTTATTCTTGTCTTGGATGAATGATTTTATATGTTAGGCTTAAGAAAACTGGCAGATCTCCAAATGGTAACACGCTTGAACGTCTTAAGAAACATGAACCAAGGCGTACTAGGTCTTTATTGGTTGTATTTAATGCATGAGCCACTGTTTACAATCCCTATAGTTGTGCTGGGCATGGTGTAGGAGGAGATAAGAGCTCATAGAATTGGGGAGTTATGTATGCCACCCCATGAATGGTATTAAGGAATACAATCCGTCATCCATACAATTATAACAAGTAATTAACGTGTAAAAGATATCTAGGGAGTAGTGAAATCTAAGTAAACACATTTTCTCCAATTACTGCTCACAACCTTAGTATAATTAGTTTATTTTCATTTTTAGTATTTTATTTTGATTGCATCTTAGTTTTGGGTTAGTTGAATAGCAACTAATTCCGCCCACTCTTCCAAAACCCCGAGATTTTACTTGCTTTCATAAAAATATAAAAACACAAAAATAATCATCCCTCACCTTTAGAACTAGTAATTAGGCTTTCTAATCCTAGCGACACTATTCCTAAGCTGAACGATCAATCCCCCGGTACTTGTCACTATACTATACTACAACGATCAGGTACACTGCCTGGTGGGGGTTGTAAGCTTCTCGAGATCCCTCGAGAGGTAAAGCCTGTTGCGATTCCCACGCATCAAGTTTTTGGCGCCGCAGCCCGGGGAATAGTTATTGTCTAGGTTAGGATTTCTTTTTATTAGGTCTACTTGCTAGATTCCTTTCTAGTAAGATTTTTATTTTTATTTTTAGGTCTTCTTTAGTCTATCTTATTTCTTCGTGCTTTTGTTCGTAACTCTTTACCATCCGACATCATGGAAGGTGGTAACATCTTTGAACCTGTCATCCCACCACAACAAAACCCACCACTAGAACCCCTTAGGCCCCGAACCTTAGGAGAGTATTCCCGACCTAGCCACCAAGGCTACCGAAACACCATTGAGCTCACCGGAGACAATGTGACCCCCTTGCGATCCGACACCATCCGGTTGGTGCAAAGCGGATGTGCATTCCATGGACTTCGTTCCGAAGATCCAAACCAACATCTTAAGGACTTTCTCAAAATCGTAGATTCCATAGACCTAGGTGTTGAAACTAGAGAGACTACCCGTTTACGCCTATTCCAATTCTCTCTACGGGATCAAGCTAGTCAATGGCTTGAGCGTTTACCCGCGGGATCCATCACCACATGGGATGATCTCACCACTCGTTTCCTTGCTCAATTTTTCCCACCGGGGAGAACTACTAAGCTTAGGAATGACATATTGATGTTCCAACAACGTCAAAATGAATCTCTTTATGAAGCATGGACTCGTTTCAAGGACTTACTCCAAAAAGTCCCTCATCATGGCATAGATCTTTGGCTCCAAGTCGAAATCTTTTATGACCATATCGACATCTCCACGAGGCGAACCATTGACCAATCGGCCGGTGGTAAGATACGTGATCGTAGTGCGGAACAATCATGGGAACTCATAGAAGATCTTGCTCTCTATGACAACGAAAGTTGGAATGATCCCCGTGATTTGAACAAAACGGTCAAGGCAATATCTTTGCCTTCGAACAATTCTAGCACTCCCGACCGTAGGATCATGGAACTTGAGGACCAAGTCAAGTTTCTCATGAAATCTTACGAAGCTCCGAAGCCTTCAAGCCAAGTGAACAAAATCACTTCTTCATGCGAATTATGTAGTGGTCCCCATGACACTCGTGATTGTGTGGAACTCCCCGGAACAGCTTTTGCGGACTACGCATCCACGCGTACCGATGAAGCGGGAGATAAGTGGTACACTTTCAAGCCCAAGCCAAACACATACGGTGATTCATACAACCCCTCATGGAAAAATCACCCAAACCTTAGGTGGAGACAAAATCAACCCAATTCCTCCAATCCGCCTAATCGCTACCAACCAAACGGTCCACCATCCAACCGTACTTTCAACAACAATCCTTCCAACAACTATGGTAGTACCAACAATCTTGAAGGATTGATGTCAAAGTTCATGGCATCTCAAGAAGCCCGCATAGCTAGGTTTGAAACCGAATTCAACCAACAACAAACGGAGATGACCAACAAGATTGACAACTTGTTGAAAGCCCTCAACAACCAAGCATTAATCACACCTAGGAAGGACACTAGGGACACCAATAGTGGAATCCAAATTAAGGACCCCTCATCATCCAAACATGTCCACTTTGTCAATGTTGTCACCATTAAGCCAATAGATAAGGAGATATAGGAGAGTGACAAGGATGAAGTTAGAGTAGAAGCCGATAGTAAGGATGAGAGTAGGGAAGTTGAGGTTAATAAGGATGAGGAATTAGAGGAGGTAGAACCTATAGAAGAATACTTTGATAAGTTGCCAACCAAGGAAGAACGGGAATACCATAAGGATTTATTCGATAGTCCCGAGAGAACATATATCTTTGGCGACCCCCTTATCAAAATGGGAGACCCCTCTAACATTAACATCCCATGTAATATCGGGCACATGCATATATGGAAAGCTTACATCGACCTTAGATCCCCCGTGAACATCATGACTAGGACTTATTACAATTGGGTGATGAAAAAGCAACTCAATTTTAGGATGATGTCCGGTAAGAACCTGATAAGTAATTTTGTAGGGAGAGTTAAGGGATTACATGTGATTATAGGGAATCTCACCTATGAGATTGATTTTATGATAGTGGAAGACACTCGTCCGGTGATAGATGCTTGCCTAAGCCAAATAGTATTCGGAAAACCATTTGTTGAAGCCACTAGGATGAGTTATGATCCGACTTTAGGGATAGTTAGGTTCAAGAAAGAGACTGATGAGGTTGCTTATCAAATGCCCTACAAGATCGAACAATACCGCCTTCTCTCTAATTTAGAAAAGGAACATAAGCAAGCGGCTTATTATAGGAATGAGGAGGATAGACGTAGAGGAGTAGAGTATGTTAGAAATAGGATGCTTGGTTTCTACAAAGAGTGCTTGCAACTAGGTCCAGAATACAAAACTGGTTTAGAAGACGACCTAGAGAGTGGAACCAATGATGGAATCACGTAGTAACCCGTGACCTTGAGTCTAGCTACAAGACTCGTAAATAAAGAAAAGCTCTTCTTGGGAGGCAACCCATGTTTTGTGTGATTTTCATTTTATTTGATTGTTATTTGCTTCCATATGCATGTTTTATTTTTATTGTTGGTTGATCATGTCTCTAAATTAAAATGTGGAAATACTTTACTATGTTGTTTGGCCTAGTCTTAACTCCAACCTAAAAGTATTTTTGCAAAAGATAAGTGTAAGGGGAAACCCCAAATATGTTTTTAAGAAACAACCCGATCATGATTCTCCACAATATTAAATGAACATGTATATTCGTATTTGTTAGAGTCAAATGCTTGTATTGAGTCATAATGAAGTTTTGCAGGATTTTCCAGTAAGTAGGACCAAGTTTTTCCAGAAATTTTTCGGAAACTTAACATAAGAATTTCTGCAGGTCCATTCTGACGGCGTCAGGAGTTTACTCTTGACGGCGTCAGGAGTTAAAACCTGGAAATTTTACCGGTTTTGTTTTTCTAACGGAGTCTTATGGTTTTTGTGAATTATTAAGTTTTATAATCTCCAGGAGATCTGCAAACTTCATTCCACAAGCATTATATCTTACTTTGTTTTCTAGGATTTAGTAACTTATATAGGATGCCGCCGATTTTACGCGAGGTTGTCTTGTCTATTTTTGTCAGGATTTACAGGTTATGTTCGACAAGGAGATGATTTATATTCTGGAAGGGAAGCTTTGATTGTTCATTTTCTTGGAGGAAGATCTAACCTGGCCAACCTATAATCCATACCGAGCGAATCAGGGGAGTATTTGATTTCATTCTCTTTACTTTTTCACTTTTACATTCTTTACTTGAACATTGGGGACAATGTTCATCTTAAGTGTAAGGGGAGGGTAAAAAGATGATACCTTACATATGCACTTTCGCTTGAGTTTGTTTTGTTCGATAGTAGATGTGTAATAAAACTATGAGAAATACTTGTTAGTGCAATTTTAGCGTCAAATTTAAAATTTTTTACAACATTTAGGAGTGAAACTTTAGCCATAGCACGCGTCTCATGGACAGGAGATTGTATGACTAGCACATAACCGTATATTCAGAAAAATTTTCCACCCAAAAATGTGAGGTTCGCCTTTAGATTTGATAGGAAAAGCATTCACTATTAGTGCTTATGAGTGTACCGGTAGCATTTAGATTCTAGAACTTGCGTTAGTGATGCATCCCGAGACCGCTAGTGAGACTACATTCGTGTGGTAGGATTTACTACATGATAAGAGGCATTAGGATTACCCTTGTGTTAAACCCGTATTATAATTACTTGACCATTTAAGTCATATTACTTGGCTAGTTAAGTCAACTAATTTTTCCCACACCTTTAGCGTTGTACTCATTTTTAGTACACGATACCCCTAGTACACCCCTCCGAGCCTATCTTTTCGTTTCTAACTTTAAGCATCTTACTTAAAGGAAGAATTTGTTACACCCCACTTAAATGTACACCCAAATCGCCTTAGCCTTCTGTGTATGCGCTCATTTTTAGTGCATTATTGTTATTTGTTAAACCCTAAGTTAACTTTCTAATTGATTACATGGTTGCTAAGTCGAGTCATATCCTTGTACATATTGTTTTGGGACGATTGGGACTCATGGGTAAGTACTTATTTTATGGAGTAATGGGGAAGAACATAATATTATTACCCCCATATGTACGTTAATCTTAAAAGTGCTTCAAGTGTTTTGATTTTCTTAATTCGAGTCATTAGATTAGTTTAATGTAAAGTATGTAAAGATTCAAATGTAAGGGGAATGTTCATTCCCTATGATGTATTATTTTGGATGGTAGGGTAAGAGTGTATGCAAAAAAAAAAAAAAAAAAAAAAAAAAAAAAAAAAAAAAATCGAAAAAATCAAGAAAAAAAAAATAGAAAAAGAAAAAGAGAGAAAAAACATACGGACTACCATCCCTTTTCATTCTATGTTCATTTTATGTTTTTAGTTATTTTTCATTTGTTAGCTTAAGTCGAGTCTAGTCTTGGCTTAGCAACGCCATCTTGTACATGTAATTAACCAAGATTGTTAACTCGCCACCAGTAAAACTTCCTTTATCCAACAAAACCGTGTAATTCATATCCCTATACCTAACGTTACAACCCTTTAAAAGACCTCTTTGATAGTTTATCCTAGGTGCTTACGCCATGTGGTGGAGGTTTGATCCTTTCCCAAGCCTATGGTAATCTATTTTGCTATGACAGGTAGTGAGAGATATCTTCCATTTCCATAATGTTATATTACTTTATTACACCCGAGAGATGTGAGTATCTAAACACTATTTGTGAGGTGCTTGTATATGACCTCCGTGCTTGTCTATTGGTCTTTAGTGGAACGATTATTTGTTGTAATTACTTTTATATTAGTGTTAAATGACCCCTAACTTGTCTTTTGAGTAGAATAAAAGCGCATTTGCTTGAGGACAAGCAAATCTCAAGTGTAAGGGTATATGATGAGGCGAAAAATGATCCGTTTTTAGGGGGTCATTTAAGCCCGAATCCGACTTTATTTGATCAAATATTGCCCTAAATCGTTCCTTTTGTGATTTTAGGTACTTGGAGAGTGAATTCTGGAAAAGAAGCCATTTTGGACGTTTTTTGAGCATAAAAGTGAAGAAAACGGCAAAGTCTCAATTTTCCAAGCTGGGAACAGTACATGAAGGCGTCAAGAGTAAATTCATGACGGCGTCAAACCCCAAGAATTAAAATCCGTAGCTCATGATGGCGTCACACAGGGCGTCAGAAGTAGATCAAGGCCGTCCGAGGAAATATTTGGCGGCGAGATGACGGCGTCACACCTTTGTTCTTGACGCCGTCACCCCGATTTTCCTATATATAGTTTTCTAGTTTTTCACATTAAAAAAGAGAGAAGTTTTGGGAGAAACCCTAAAGACGATTTTGGTGCAACTTTTACAGGTTTTTCAAGGGTTCCAAACCCTTGATACCTTGCATTGTAATTGAGATAAGTGTTCTTCTAATTCAATCAATATGTCTATGTGTTGGTTGTCTATATCTTGTTCTTGTCTCAATTCCATTATGCTAGGCTAGATCTCTTTTGTGTTTGCTTAGATCTAATGAAACCTAGATATTGATTATGTGTTGATTACTTGTTTATTCTTGTCTTGGATGAATGATTTTATATGTTAGGCTTAAGAAAACTGGCAGATCTCCAAATGGTAACATGCTTGAACGTCTTAAGAAACATGAACCGAGGTGTACTAGGTCTTTATTGGTTGTATTTAATGCATGAGCCACTATTTACAATCCCTATAGTTGTGCTGGGCATGGTGTAGGAGGAGATAAGAGCTCATAGAATTGGGGAGTTATGTATGCCACCCCATGAATGGTATTAAGGAATACAATTCGTCATCCATACAATTATAACAAGTAATTAACGTGTAAAAGATATCTAGGGAGTAGTGAAATCTAAGTAAACACATTTTCTCCAATTACTGCTCACAACCTTAGTATAATTAGTTTATTTTCATTTTTAGTATTTTATTTTGATTGCATCTTAGTTTTGGGTTAGTTGAATAGCAACTAATTCCGCCCACTCTTCCAAAACCCCGAGATTTTACTTGCTTTCATAAAAATATAAAAACACAAAAATAATCATCCCTCACCTTTAGAACTAGTAATTAGGCTTTCTAATCCTAGCGACACTATTCCTAAGCTGAACGATCAATCCCCCGGTACTTGTCACTATACTATACTACAACGATCAGGTACACTGCCTGGTGGGGGTTGTAAGCTTCTCGAGATCCCTCGAGAGGTAAAGCCTGTTGCGATTCCCACGCATCATGTACATAAAACATAATAATTACAATACATAAATACCTGCTCGATCGATGCCTTGGGTTTTGGCTTTAGATCTGTTAGGTTTAGGTATGGCTCCTTTAAGGATGCCTAGTTTTATCTTCTTTGTATGTCTTTTGTACTTTATGTACTTTTGTCAAGCTACACCTTTATATAGTTGTGTATGCCAAAAGCTCACTCTGGTGATTCCCCCCACCCTCATATGGTGTAGTTGTAGTCTGTCACAACTATTATGGTGTATGTCTTGTTTTGTCTTAGCTTGTTACGTTGTGTATGTTCGATGTAACTTGTTGTGTACAAATTTCCTCCATTTGTGAGGTGTGAAATGAAATATCTGTTCAAAAAAAAAAAAAAAAAAAAAAAAGAATATGGTCACATCATTCTCAAGTTCTTTGACTGACAGGTAATTTGAAACAAACAACAACCAATATATGCTTATAAAATTATTAACAATATATACAAATAAATATGATTCATGTTATAATTAGCTAGTGCATAAGGTAATAAACACCTAATTTGTAGATATCAATAAACTTCTATTACTACCATGCTAACATACCATATGAAGAAACTAATATAAAGAGTTCTCTGCATAATCATAGTGTTTTATTTAGCAAATATTATTCAATATGTTTTGGACAAAACTGAGACAAATGTTTTGGACAAAACTGAGACAAAGTTATATATTCAAAAAACTATTATTTAACTACTTAAGAATCGTAATAAAAAATACAACCCTAGCTTGTTTAGGTACAAAATCATTATTAATAACATGTTGATTGTTATTATTATTTGGTATGTAACATATTATACCTAAGAAATTTACAAAACCAAAAACAGATAACTAATACCTGGTGGATCCAATACAGTGACTTCGTTTTCAACATTATTGGTTTCAACATTATTGGCTTCTGTAAATTAAACACCAATAACATGGAATGAATTAAGAAAAAACAAAAACACAAATGTATCGTTAATTCTTATTGACCAACATACCTCTTAAATCCGATCGAGAGCCTTTCTTGACTGGTTGCTTTGCTGCTATGATATCAACAACAAATATACAAAACAAATATATCAGGTTTACAAATCTTACAAACAATTTTATATATATTAATTCAATTCACCTGAATTCATTCTAGTCTTTTTCTTTTCCTCTTGTTGTTTTCCGGATGGATTTCTTTTTTTTTTTTTTTTTTTTTTTTTTTTTTTTTTTTTTTTTTTGCATTTGAAAGCCTCTGAGAGCATCTTTGCAGCTGCATGTTGGTGTAAATTGTTAATCGACTTTGTATACTATGAATTGTTAATCGACTTGGTAATTATGAAGATCCTCAATAAATATTGTTTTATA
Organism: Artemisia argyi; assembly: GCA_030686995.1. Lineage (NCBI taxonomy): Eukaryota > Viridiplantae > Streptophyta > Magnoliopsida > Asterales > Asteraceae > Artemisia > Artemisia argyi. The sequence goes on from CM060687.1 coordinate 75,953,231, forward strand.
GTGTAAGATTAGGTTACAAATTAAGAAAATATTTAAGATAACAACGGATATATTCATACGTATCTTATATTTAAGATAACAATCGACTTGGTATACGATTTATGGGAGTTTTCTTTCTTTTTTTCTTTTTTTTTTTTTTTTTGGAATAATATGCATACACGTTTTCTTATATTCTATTTTATTGTATGTGAATGAAAATTTAAATCAATTATGTAATATTTAACAAATTTGTGTTACAAAATATATAACAAATAATCTATTGCTCTAGTAAGGATGTTGGCTTATGTTAGGAGTAAACCCAAGTTCGAACCTTACTAACATAATTTTTTAATAACATTATTCCTTGATTATAAAAAAAATTCGAAATTCTTAAAAAAATGAAATAAATTACAAAAAAAAAAATAATAATAAAAAAAATAAAAAAGGCTTACATGGACACATTGTGATGACATGGAGGCTATACCAAATACATGGCAATGAGGTGGCATTATGTTGATTTATCATAATAGTCACAATATATAAATATCAGACTGGGTGTTACTCGACGGCACAATAGTCACAATAATAGAAAACGAACTCTAATTGAGTCGTTTTAAAAGATTTATCATTCAAATTATATAAATATCAGAGATTACAAAACGAGGTCCCAGATGGTTCCATGTTTACAAATTACATTAAATGAGTTTTCGAATGATAATAAAATTTATAGCCCTCTTGAATATCCGTGCCCTTCCTTGCCATCCTTGATCATCATGGACCTGAAATACATGCTTAAAAGGTCAACACAAAGGTTGAGTGATATTCATAGAGTTTTCTTAATGGTTGAACACAATATGTTGGTAGTGTGAGTTAATTAGACTCGAAAACGATGGGCTACGTTGTTATACGCCCATAAAACGTATTATTACACTAAGCTCATGACACCAAAACGTTAATGGGTACCAATATCAATCGGCGGAGTTATCCCGGTAGGTACTTTGCCGTCATACCTATGTTTCAAATATTAATGCATTTGTTTGAACTTAGTCAATACAAATGGGATTCGTCAATCCCAATAGGCCTATTCACAATATTCACGCTCACTATTACTAGTGATTAAATGGTTCATAATAAGGGATATTGGTTTTAGCAAGGATGGTACTTAGTAATAATAAAACAATCAGGTAGTATACAATTTCAAAGCATTGTGTTCGGTTTAAAATAGCATGTATTCCCCCCAAAGGTTTGTAAAACAATTAAGTAATGGAAAGTGGGGCTATGAACTCACCTTAAGTTATATAGCAAGTAGTGAATGTGATGGTCGAATCGCGAAGGTTTCTACAAGCAACCTATAATAGAATGTTGTGATTTAGGATTGGAGTAAAGAATATGAAGAATTGTCTATATATGTCTTGCATTTAGTCCATGATGTAGTACTTAGTATAGTGTAAGTCTTTGAATAAAAATGGTTTATGAAACATGTATAGTTTATATATCATTTACTACCGTTCGGGCTGACATAATTCAGAAGTCATGTAGTAAACGTTCGAGGAGTCAGGACACTTTAATTCGTAAATCTACAACTCATCTCGACGGCTTACTTAATGAACTCCTCACATGAGGCTCCCTACTATTGTAGTATTTGATAAAATATAATATATATATATATATATATATATATATATATATATATATATATATATATATATATATATATATATATATATATATATATATATATATATATATATATGTTTTGATCCAAAAAGTTACATGTCCAATATTTGAATAAACTTAGGAAAGTTTACTTTTACATGAAAATTGTTATTAGAATGAGTTTCTTAATCTTGTATGACAATTACTTGTAAGATCTCATGGTTCTTTAGAAGAAGTAGATCCAAATTGTATGTTTAAGTTATCACTAACTCTTTAGCTCATGTTTTCCCTAGCTTCCAATCCTTCAACACTACCCTTGCTAACCCTTGCTAGGCTTGGTCTAACCTTGTAAGAACCTTATGTTTTCAGCCCCTAACCACCTTGTGTAGCTCCTAATTCAACCATGGAATCACCAAACAAACTCTTGATTCATGTAGAGACTAACTATGCCTTCAACTTTGGTATGTAACTTATAACTTAGAAATCAAAGGATCATGGTTTATGGATTTGTTGTTGGGCGTTTGGAATGAAGAGAAAGGAAAGGATTAGGCTTGTATTTATAGTATGAAGAGGAGGTTAGGAAGGTGCTTAGGAAGTTTCCTTGAGGAGGTTAGAGACTTAGGATATTTTCCAAGACTTAGTGGCCAAGTTTACTTGCAAAATGTTTAGCTTCCTATGTAAGCTTCCTATCCTTAACTTAGTGAACAAGAAAATGCCCCGTGTGGCTTAAAATTTCGTTCAATGCCTATCTTGGATGACTAGTTATGTGTTTTGATAATATCTTGCTTTTATGGAGTGAGTTTTGTCCTGGTAATCGCTAACGGTAAGTCGTTAAGTCATGAAACTTAAAATCGGGTATCCTAAAAATATGAAACTTATTAATATAACCTATCTTAGCATATTTAATGAGTGACAAGTTCTACCGGGTTGCTTAAACGATGCTAAAACTAGAAACGCGGGTCTAAAACGCGTAATTCGCGTAAAACGCTGAACTGGAAAACGTAAAATTCCAAAACTTTTGGAAATGTCGTAAAATGAGAGAAAATCATATTTCTATTGTTTATAGTGTTTTATGGACATATCTGGATGCTGGAATGACGTTTAAACCTAAAAGTAAATCTCGGACACGGTTTCGTGATTTTTGCAGAAATGATCCGACGAGTGTCAAACTCTCGGATTATCATTAAAATAGTTTAACTTACGATAATATGAAATAAAAATTTTAGGAGTGAATAGTGAAAGTGAATAGTAAAAAGTGAATAGTAAAAATGAATAGTGAAATTTTCGGGAATAGAAGTTAACCTGAAAATGCGAATTGTTACAATAGCCAGAAGAATACTGTTCTAAAGCGTGGAAAATTTGAATTTATATATTTATGGTTAATTAAACATTTTAATTTAGTACCAAAAATGATTTTCTAAAAGCTATAAAATGTTTGTGACATTTTATAAAAAATCTAGTTATTAAGAAGATGTTCCTTTGATCATATAATGCATTAGTCACTTTGTTTATTCATACCTTAAGTGATTAGGTTGTTGAAGTGAATATTTATGACTAAATACTTGTTTATGTCATAATCTTTAGTTTAATGAGTTTACATTTTGTGATTATCAAAACGTAGAGATATCGAAAAATATGAATAACGTTTTTAGGCATTATTTATATCAACAAAACTAACTTACTCCAACACACTATAGGTTCCATATTACTAAGATCCAAACTTATATTCTTAACAGAAAAAGGAATTTCAATCCCAATTTGCAATTTCCACACCTACTTATCACTTTCCATAGGATCTAGGATATGATCAGGAAGATTAGTAATTTCAGGAAGTATTTCATTCCATTCCCTAGGCCATTTCCATTTCCCATTATTAACCATATCTTTAACAGTTAGGCTATCCAAAAGTCTAGCATCATATAGGTTCCTATGAGTTAACAGATTAATCAAAGGCCCTAATTGACTCCAGTTATCATAAAACATGGAAGTTTTAGCCCCATCACCAATCTTACTTATCACACAATTCCTAATCTTATCCCTAATACTCAATAAGTTTTTCCAATTCCAACTATCATTAGGGTCAGGCTGGATAAACCAAATACTTTTACCTCTCAACTCAAATGTATACACCCATTTCACCCATAAGGACTCTTTCTTAATAGCTATGTTCCAGACATGTTTGGCAAGTAAAGCTTCATTCCATATGGCTATATTTTTCAACCCAGGCCCACCCTGATCTCTAGGTTTACACACAGCTTTCCAGGAAACTTTTGCCTTTCCACTAATAGCTTCACCCTTATTCCATAAAAACCACTTAAGCAATCTATTAATCTCAGTGATGATTATATAAGACAATAAGAACACAGAATCCCAATAAGCTTGGATAGACTCAAGAACTGCAGCAATCAATTGAAGCCTACCAGCATAAGTAAGACTCTTATTCCTCCAATCTTTGACTTTTTCTCAATCTTGTCTAACAAACATTTACAATCTTTTACACCTAATCTTTTAGCAATCAAAGGCACACCTAGGTATTTGACAGAAAGTTTACCAACAATAAAAGGCATACAAGTAAGAATTTCATATTTTTCCTCATCATTCTGGCTACCAAAGAAAATTGTACTTTTAGAAAGATTAGGCTTAAGACAAGAACAAGCACTAAATTCCTCCAAAGCATACTTAATAGTCATCACAGATTGTAAATCACCATGGCACATAACAAGTAAATAATTAGCAAAACAAACATAGGTTAAGCCTAATTCCTTACACCCAAAATGGTACTGAAAATCCTGATTCCTAGCAACCTGTCTTTTCAACATCAAAGTGAAAACTTCCATAACTAGGGTGAATAGGTAGGGAGACACAGGGTCACCTTGTCTAAGCCCTCTACTACCTTTAAAATAGCCTATCCTATCACCATTAATGGACAAGGCAAAAGCAGTACGTGTAAAACATTGCATAATCCATCCAACGATTTTACTATGAAATCCAAAACACTCCAAAATCTTTTTTAAGAAACCCCAATGTTTTCTATTATAACCTTTCATAATTTCATGAGTTAATAAGATATTATCTTGAATTACTCTACCAGGAATAAAGGCACTTTGATTCTTATTCACCAATTTCCCCAAAATAGGCTTAATCCTATTAGTGACTATCTTACTAATGCACTTATACATGACATTACAACATGCTATTGGACTAAAGTCAGTCACCTTATTAGGAATAGGTATCTTAGGAATCAAAGAAATAAGAGGCATTAATTTCACCTAAGATTTTACCTGTGGAGAAGAACTCTCTGACTGCACTGCATACATCTTTCTCAATCACCCCCAAGCTCTTTTAAAGAAAGCTGAAGAAAAACCATCAGGTCCAGGAGCTTTAGTGTCATCAATATCAAACATGGCATTCTTAATTTCTGCATCAGTAACCTCTCTTATCATATTACCAGCTTCTTCAGATGAAAGAGTACTATCAAATAAGTTATCACTTAAATTTAACTCTGTCACAGCTTGATACCCCCAAGAAATTCTCAAAATGCTTCAAAAACAACTGATTCATAGTATCACCTTCATATCTAACACCACTCTCATCACAAATAGACAGAATTTTGCTCTTATTACTTCTTCCCTTCAAAGTATTGTGAAAGAAACTACTATTTTTATCCCCCTCACTTAACCATTGAATCTTAGCCATTTGAAATAAAAACTACTCCTCATCAGCTTTAGCCTCTACAAACTCCTCCAATACTTCAGCCTCTTGAATTCTCAATTGCTTATTATAAGGATCAACATCAATTTTAGCTTGTACTTGTTTAAGTTTATTCCTCAATCTCTCCACTCTAGCAGAAAAATTTCCCTTACACCAATTCAGCTTATTTAGAGGAGATTTCAAAATTTTCAACTTCTTAACCACTTGGAACATTTTATGACCCTCAATCTGCTGATTCCAAATCTCACTTACAATAGACAGAAACTCCTGTTTGTTACTAGTGAAATTAGAGAATCTAAATGACTTCCTTTCTTCTTCAAATCAGTAGGAAAGTAAAGAACAATAGGGGTATGATCTGATATTAGATAAGGGTGAATTACTGCATGAGCTGATGGAAACTTCTTAATAAACTCATCATTAGACATCACCCTATCCAATTTCTTTAGAACTCCTGACTGATCACCCGTTTTCACCTTATGGAGATTCTTTGTCCAAGTATAGAATAGCCTAGTACTACAAATATCTTCAACTTCAATAAGATTCAAACAATCCTGGAAATCAATCATATCAGCTGTCATACTTGAGCTACCATTAGAGTGTTCATTAGGCTTCAAAGTAACATTCATATCACCAATAATACACCATGAGTTATTATTGACAAAACACTTATTCTGATGCAAGTTTCTCCATAAAATCTTTCTTTCAGCACTTAAGTTTGCAGCATACACAAAAGTGAAGTAATTGTTTATTTTGTAAAGTGGAGCATTGATAGCACAAAACATAGATTGGCTGTTCATATTCAATACTTGAATCTGAACTTCATTAGTATTCCAACCCACAACAATCCTACAACCTTTTGGACTATGTCTCATATTATGTACCCAATCCCATTTTTTCACAGTTCTTTATAAGCTTTTTGGTCTTCAACTGAGTTTCAAGAATAACACAAATCTTCAACTTTTCATTCCTCATAAGATTCCTCACTTCATTTTTTTTATCAGATGTATTCATACCTCTGATATTCCAAACACCTATTTGAAACTCCGTTACTAAATAGAGGATAAAATGCTACCACCCTTACTACTCACCTCATTCTCCTTCATCATATTAGTCATTCCACTCTGCTCTTCATACACATTGATCTCCACATCATTCTGTTGCATGCTATTAAGCTCCTTACTTTTACCTTTATCAATCAGTTGATCCTATCTTTGCTTAAAATAGGTAGAAATATAATAAGTCCATTTGCTTTTCTCCTCATCAGTAGGAAATCTTTTAAGCGATATAAACCCATCCACAATTTCTCTGGCTCTCATTTCATTAATTTCATCAATTTAATTCTCATCATATTGCTCTAGAACAGCATACTTATTAGCATTCCTCTTCATTTCAGTTACAATTTCCTTTTGAACATTCCATACCTTCTTAGGACTAGCTTCTCTATTACCATTGTTGTTACTCTTCTCCATCTCAGCATTTTGTACTTTTTCCTTGTTGGCTTTTGGCTTGTACACTACCTTGCTTTGTTTAGTATTGTTCAAGCCACTAGCTGAATTGGTTGTTGATTCTTATGCTTGGGTGGTGGTTGATTTGGGTGGTTGTTTGAATTGGTTGGTTGAGGTTTTTTCATGTTATTTGAATTGATCTTCTTGTGATTCACAGTAGCAAACCCATCTTCATCCACACTAGTATGCACTTCACTCTGCTTCTCAGCAACTTTAACAGGTTTACTATTCTCCTTTTTCTCACAATCATGACCAAACACCTTACACTTACTACAGCATTCAGGCTTCCACATATATTCCCCTTTCACAAATTTCTTTCAAGTTTTCTCATTCATAGCATTCCTGTATTGTATCTCAATTTGATTCACATACTCCTTACTAGCATCAACCTCAATCAAAACCCTAGCATATCCAATCCTTCTAGTACCCACATGACAGAACTGAGCAGTCATTGCATCCATTATAATTGGTTTCCCAAGTCTACTAGCCAGTGCACTAATACCATCACAGCTCCATGCTTCCAAAGGCACACCATACAGCTTAACCCACAGTGGTAATTTGATAGGTTCTTTCTTCTCAAAACAGACATCAATATTCCACTTTTGGACTAGTAATGGTTTATTATTAACAAGCCATGGTCCACTTTCAAGAACATAATCCATACCATTACTACTATTGAACTTTAGGATGAACACACCATTATCAGCCTCAATTAGCTCCTTAAACCCATATCTACTCCACATTCTTTTCAGATTATACCTAAATTCATTAGCAGACATAGAAAAACCCACAAAATAGCCACATAGTGTATGACTCCATCTCTTACTACCATTATTTACTAGTTGCTCATTAAAAATCACCACCTCTTTACCCTCATCCATCACAGTTTCAATAAACTTCAACTTACTACTAATCTTTGTACTTTCATCATTCACTACTTTAGCATATGATTTGCTTACACCATTATTGACATTATTATCAAAATTTTGGCTCACATTTTTTGCCTTATTCACCATATCAACCTCCACAGTTTTATTCACATTTGTATTAGTAGAGTTATCAACAACATTATTCACATTATTATCAACACACTTCACATGAGAACTTTCAGAGTTTGGAATGGTACCTTCCTTCTCAGACATATCAGTAGCAGAACTAGTACCTTCCACTGACACATTCTCACAAACACCTTCCATACCCTCCATGCCCGTAGTACTATTTCCCAAATCAACCCTTTCATTAACATTTACAAAACTAGTACCTTCCGCAGACACATTTTCACAAACACCTTCCATACCAGTAGTATTAGTTTCCATAGTAACACTCACATTCTCCTGATTCCCATTACCACTACAACAATCCCTTTCACCATAAGCTTTCTCAATACTATCCTTCTGATTCATTACACTCTTCCCATTTTTCACCAAATTAGCTTTACGACTCTTCTCCGATGCTTTCTCACTTCTAATATCACTTAAGTTCCCAATCACATGATCATCCAACCATGCAGGAGCCCTAGTTTGCCTTTTTAAGTTTTTCTTTTTGTTTGACATACTAAGCTCTAATCGAATTTGATACAGATTAGAAGAATAGTCATACTAACTCGTAAAAAACAGATCAAAACAATTTTGGCACCAAATTGGATTTTTGAAACTCAATGAAATTTGGGGAAACTAGTATCAAACTGTGTAGAATGAGAAATTGAATCTAATTATCGGTTTAGAATTGTAAAATACGAACTAATTTGATCAAGATCTAACGAAAACATGAAGGATTAATGGTGAAATGTGGCGGGAAAAGTTGTTAGGGGAGAGAGAAAATTTTTGGTTCAAGTTATTTATTTATCCCTTTGGTTATTTTCAGATGGAGTAAACGAGTGATTTTCAGTTCAATCAATTAATCAGCGTTTTAGCATAGCATCTTTGTGTGCAAAGCCGTCATTGATGAATAGTTCAAGTCAGTCAATCCTTTTAGATGTCACAGTGGTCATATTTTGCGATTCTTATATGTATGTTTTCATTTAAAATAGAATTCCTACGTGTACCACATAGGCACATTCTTATATGTATGTTTTCATTTAAAATAGAATTCCTACATGTACGGATGTACCACATAGGCACATATTGAATTTTCTGTATGTCGACATTAATGTATATATATTGACATGTGCTATTCTGGGAGAAATTGAGAAAACATATTGACATCTAAAGATATAGTCGAGTTATTCAACAAACCAAACATTCCTCACATACCAAGGGACTCATCCCCACCATCCATCTAAAAAAGAAATCAATGGTTGAGATTAAAAGGATTTTATTATTTCACCCATTTTTTATAATTTAAATATCTCTTAAACCGTTAATCGTTAAGCGAAAATAATTACACCATCGCGACGGGCATTTAATTATCTTTCTATAGACGGGCACTTTGATATACTTTCGGAAAAAAAAAAATCGTTTTTTTCACGTTTTTTTTTCCTGGCCGAAAAAAAAAATCATATATGATATTGCATATCATATATGATATTACATATAATATCATATATGATATTACATATCATATATGATATTATATGTAATATCATATATGATTTTTTCGGCCACGAAAAAAAAAACGTGAAAAAAACGAAAAAAAAAATTTTTGTCGAAAATATATCAATTAACCTATTTATAGAAAGATAATTAAATGCTCGTCGTAACGGTATATTTTTTTTCGCTTAACGATTAACGGTTTGAAAGATATTAATATTTGAAAAAAAAGGATGAAAGTGGATTTTTTAAATTGTTGTGATTAATCTCATCCATTAGATCAAATAAAGATGAAGGAAAGATGGGGGTGGAAATTAGTCCCTTGGTATGTAAAAAAAGTTTAATCCTCAAATAATCTTTACTCTCTAAAGATATTGTTTTAGAAAAGGTTTCACTCCTGACAAACATATAAACTAATGTTATACACGTTTGTACATATTTTTTAGCACATCCTTATTCCTTAATACTTAAGCATGTCAATCATTTACATACCAGTTTAAAGTTCTTGTTTTTCTTCTTCGGAACATAGAATTTTTTATTTATAAGATAATTAAGTATAAAATATTTTTACGTGGCAACATATCAAATCAACTTTTGATAATTAATAAAGTATAAGTTGTGCGCGTGCCAACCACAAGCGAACGGGTTTATTTATTGAGTTGGTGGTGCAAAGGCTTTATATGTGCTACGCACTTATCATATGCATAAGTAAACAAATGAAGTATTCGTAACAATCAACTTTCTTTATGTCTCTCGATAGAAGAATGTTAGCTAAAACAATAATAATTGCACCAGTGGCAAAAATAAACGGTTAGTTTATTGAGTTGGTGGTACAAAGGCTCTATATGTGCCAATGCACTTATCTTGTCTTTCATTCTTCTTTGGAGAACATAATTCGTATTAAAGTAATAAATCTGTCGTATCTATAAGTAAACAACTGAGCCGTGAATAAGAAAAAGTTACAACTTTTATGCTTTGTATTGTAACAACTTTATACTAAAAGTAGTGGTATAACACTCACTCACTATCACATCAGCGCTACCTCAGCTTTATCTCTTTTTATTTCCGCTCATTCCCACTTACAATACATGGGTAATGGTGACACTCACTCACCATACATTTTATTTTTTTCATTTAATTAAATACTTTATACTGATAAACTAAAAACATAAATGTGAACGTAAACTTAAATATAATTGTACGAAATTAAAAACGAACACGTACGAAATTAAAACTAAAACAACACTTCATTAAAATAAAATTACAATACAAGAAAAAAACACAACATAAATAAAAGGTACAGTACGAATTCTAGTTCAAATTCAATTTCGTAGTTACAGTTCAAATTTTAAAGTTGCGGTACAAATTAAAATTCAAATTCAAACTAAAAGTTACAGTAAGAATTCAAATTCAGATTCAATTTCAAAGTGATAGTTCAAATTCAAAATTTCAAGGTATGAATTCAAATTCAAATACAAAATTAAACAAACCCTATATTTTTTTCCCTATATATATCCACAACATTTTCAACCGAAAAACATATCTCACACACATAACTTCTTATCAAACTCTCTCAAGAATGTCACAAGAAAACAATCCCGGAGACAATTCCCACACACCCTAAAAAACGGTTAATACTACACCTCCAGACATCAGTCCGTCATTTCCAACGGAAGATGATGAGTATGAATGGGTTCAGGAACCAGTTGGCAATCCATTTCTGATTGAGGAAGAGGAACGACAACTTCCTCTAGATGAAGAATCATTAAGAGAAATTGAAGAAGAAGAAGCAAGGGAAGAAGCAGCTCGTAAGGAGCGGGAAGTGAGGGAAGAAAAAGCTCGTAAGGAAAGTTGGTTTGATGAAGCCTATAAAGAGCGGGGAGAGGATTTTGGGGAGTTTTCTTCTTACGACGATGGCTATTACACAGATTAATCTATGGCTGAAGAACCTTCGTAGTTTTATTTTCTGTATCGTAGTTTTATTTTCATTTCAATGTCGTACTCTACTTTGCTTGGGTAATGAATAAAATTTCATATTCTACTTTGGTTCTTCGTACTCGAAAATAAATTTCCATTCATTTAAATAAAAATAAATATTACAATACGAAATTTAAAATTACCACACCAATACGAAAACACATACAAGGTTTTTTTTAGAGGATATTTATAATTAAGCATAATGAAATGAAGGACGGAAATATAAGTATCCTCCCACATTTCATTCTGCTTTATATAAATATATCCTTAAAAAAAACCCTGTATGTTACAATACATAATCATCATAAGTGTATTTTTCATGTAGCCAAATAAACTTCCCATCGATTTATTTTTCTATTTTTCCCGCCTTGCTAAACAGAGCATTATATATCTCGTAATCTTTCATAGATTCTTTGTTTAAAAAAGCCTCTATTTGACCACAGTTTTTAGGCGGAATGTCATTGCATTTCTCGTATACTTGTCTCGGATTATCTTTAGCCTCGCATACCTTTTCAAATTGCATGGCTAATTCACACAACACTTGTTGACGAGCTCTATCCTCTGCAATTAGTGTAGCAACTAAAGCCATGATTTCATCGATGGTATATGGAACCGAACAAGTCATATCAGATTTTTTGTATGTATGAAATATATTTGCTGTGAAAGGTTTCGAATATATAGAAGATGTGTAAAAAATGGTGAAGTTATTGGGTACTTATAGGTAAGAATAGGGTGTTTGAATTTTTATTATTTTTTATTTTTTATTTTTTAGTTTTTAGTTTTTTTTACAAAGGATCAACGTTTAGTTTTTTCTGGGTCTCACTATGTCATGAACAATGCTCGTTGAGTAACTCACCAAACAAAACCCATTTGGCCATGAGTTGGACCATGCGGCGTGGAAGTCACAATGGTGACTTAGTCGATCATGGAGATTTTTATCCCACTCCGTCTAGCCTTAGCGTATGCTCACTCCATCCCTATAGAAGTGTTATGTTTTAAATTATATATATATATATATATATATATATATATATATATATATATATATATATATATATATATATATATATATATATATATATACATATACACTTTTAAATTTGACTTAACTAATTTTTGGTGTTATATAATAATACTTGATGCAAAACATAGGAATAAATTATGTTTTATATGTATTTCATTAGTATATAATTTTCATCAAATATTATATAAGAGTGCTGGGAGTACATGAATGAGGGTGCGGTGCGGTGGGCTACCCGGCACGGTAACACCGCCGCCTCGACTTTTACACCACACGGTTTGATGTTTTTGGTGAGTGAACCACGCACGGGAAAGAAAGAAAAGAGCCGTTGGAGGAGCGTTGGAGGAGTTTCTTTGTTTTTTTTATATATAAAGAGGGTGTTTGTTGTTGGGTTGAAATCACAAAACAAACAACACACACCGAGTAAAAAAAAAAACCATACGCGATTTAAAAAAAATCAAGAATATGGAGCCTAGAAGAATAGGTTCGACTTTATTGTTAGACGACCCGTTTGAGTGGTCTAACGATAGTAGTCTTGAGTTTTTTGCTAACGCGATTGACGCAGATGAGGAGGAAGATACGGCAGGGTCGTCACGAACATCAGTAAAACGCGATCGGATCTCAGCTGCACAAACATTGCATCGTGATTATTTTTGTGAAGAACCAAGATACAACGATCAAACTTTTGAAGATATGTATCGTATGCGTAAAAGTTTATTTTTGAAAATCACACATGATATTGAGTCTAGATTTGAGTATTTTCAAGAAGGTTACGATGCTAGAGCAAGAAAAAGTTTCACAGCCATACAAAAATGTTCGTCTACCATTAAACAACTTGCAACCGGTAATCCACCGGATGAGTTTGACGAATATTTACAAATGGCTCAAAGAACGTCACGTGAATGCCTTCAATTTTTTTTGACGCTATTATTCAGATATACGGTCGAGTTTACCTACGTAGGCCAACAAGCCATGATATTGCATGTTTGTACGAAGCACACGAAGCTCGACATCACATTCCGGGTATGATCGGTAGCCTAGATTGCACACATTTCGATTGGAGGAATTGTCCCATCGAATTGAGGGGTCAATATAAAAGGGGTGATCATCAATACCCCACGATTATGATGGAGGCAGTGGCGTCTCAAGATTTGTGGATATGGCACGCGTTCTTTGGACCTCCGGGTTCAAACAACGATGTGAATGTTGTGATGCAATCGCCGCTATTCCTCACCGAGCGTAATGGTACGGCACCTAAGTGCGCATTTGTTGTGAATGGCCATACGTACAAGCGTGGATACTATCTAACCGATGGCATATATCCTACATGGTCTACTTTTGTAAAAGCCTTCAAATTTCCAACCGACCCGAAAGAGAAAAAATTCAAGAAAGTACAAGAGTCGGCTCGAAAAGATGTTGAACGGGTATTTGGTGCTCTCAAGGCTAGATGGGGTATACTGAGACGACCTTTATGGCCGTATACAGTAGACAGAATTAGCAAACTAGTTTATGCGTGTGTGATATTGCACAATATGATTCTACATGACTCCGGTAACGCAATCTGCCTAGTTCATATTAGAGATCCTCCGATCGAACCGGTGTTTGACGAAGCAGCCTTGGACGAGATACGAAATGAGAACACACATTTTCTTCTCCGATTTGATCTTATGGAGCATATTGACGCTCAACAATTACCATACCTCCAGGTGGACGATGAAGATTAGTTTTTTAGTATTATGAAATTTAGCATTTTCGTATTATGTAATGTTATTTTATGTTTTTTAAAAATATTATGTAATGTTTATTTAATTTTAATGAAATTTTAGTTTTTAATAAAGTTTAATAGAATTTAAAAAAGAAAAAAGGGGAAAAAAAAGAGTGAGTGAAGGGTGAGTCAAGTAGCGCCTCCAAAAAAGAAGTGAGTGAAGGGTGAGTGATGAAAAAAGTAGGGAATAATGTGGCGCAAGGGGATTAGTTGTGAGTGAGTGAAGGGAAGGGAGTGAGTGATGTACTCCCACCACCCTAACACAAACACAAATAGTTAACATTAAAATTAGAAACGAAAGACTTCAAAACATCAAAATAGGACACCTATTTAGGGATGGATGGTGTATCATATAACCAAGTTATATACCGCCACATCAAAATGTATATATATAATAGAAGGTTTTGGCAATGCGAGTGGGATAGTGACATCCTATCTAACGTTGTAAAATTGTGTACGTGAAATGTGAAAATGCAAATTGTGTATGTGAAATGGGAGTGGCAATGCGAGTGGGATAGGTTTTGGCATGCAAATGTGAAAAAATTGGAAATAATAAATACATTGAATGTAAGTGGAAAAATAATTTTCATTATCTTCCTAAATTATTTCACACTCTCTTACTATTTATTTTATAATACTATTTATATCTAAGATATAATACTAATTGACATAAACATTTAAAAAAACTCATACTAATTCGCATTTTCAATATCCAACATTATGTTTGTCTTTTCGTCAACGTTAATATGAATAATAATATACAAGGGATAATTCCAAAAAATTTCCTAGTTGTCCAATATTTTGCTTTTCTGGACGAAATTTTTTGCTTTTGTTTTTCTAGACCAGTTGCCTTGGGCAACTTGAATTAGCCAACCATGTGTCGCGACTTATCCGACATGAAGAACACCAGTTGTACAAAAAGTATACCAGTTGCCCAAAAAGTATACAAGTTGTCATACCTTGCAATCCGTAAAGTCACACTTATCACTTGCAGATTTTAGTTGCCTAATTCTACAAATTGCCCTGTTCTAGAGAAGCAAAAGCAAAATATTCCGTCCAGAAAAGCAAAACATTGGGCAACTGGGGTAATTTTGGAATTATCCCAATATACAATATACTGTATAACATTCATTGAAGTGGAACTTGGAGCCGACACTGTTCCAAAGCTGCCGACTGGGAGGTCAACTCAAGGGAGTAGGACAGCTTGGGTGTACTGTGGAGTCGCGACTCGAGCCGATACTATTCACATGTCGAGCCAAGCCAGCACTGTTCACACGCTGAGCCGAGCCGAGCCGACGACTTAAATGAATTAAAATATAGGTTAGTGGGTTTCCGCTTAGGTGGCACTTAATTGTGAGAGGTTGCTGCATGTTGTACATATGTTTTTCATTATCGGTTCTAGATGTTTTTACACTAAAAACCAGATCTGATCTTTCGTTTGTTTGGTTTTTTATTAAAAAAATGAATAAAAAAATAGACATATACGCAAGTGGTGCATCTAAGAAAATTAGGCACGAAATTTATTTTATTCAATTGTTATTTAAGGTTTGTTGATTTAGTTAGTAATAGCTTCAATTGCTTTTGGGTTTTGGTTGGAATAATGTAATGACTGATTTTGCTTGTTATATCATATCATTACAGTTAGCTAAAAGAGTTAATCGATGTGTTCGGAATCAAAATTATTAAGTTTAGTTTTCTTGATTTTGCATTTAAGTTATTTTAGACATATAGAAGGAAACCTTTTATGAGCACATTGCATATTAATGTTTAGATCTTCGATTATGTGATTTTTAGGTTTTGTAGATGGTTTGGGTCGGTGAAGTTTGGCCATAAAACTTTGGCAGTTAGTGTTTTTACCTTACTTATTATTTCACATCTTATTTCATACAATACTATAACTATTCTAATGATCTTTGCTTTTATGCATTTTAGCTTACAGCTTGCTAAAATACTAAAATAATTATGACGATGGGAGTGTCTACACGATTTGTTTCGGTTCTGCATTTATTACTAATAATTTATTTCTATGCTATTGTGGATTCCTTCATTTTTTTAGAGGAGAAATTGTTAATGAACCGTTTTGTTGCGCTTAAACCAAGCCTCCTTAAATATGGGACGAGATCCGACCATTGCTCCATATGACTATTTTGAGTTAGTTTCGCTACTACATAAGGTATTTGTTACTTTCCTTCGTACTTCTTTAGAGGCCATTTCAATCTCACTGTGAGATTCGGTTTGAACTTAACTGAAGTTGGTTGGATTTTATAGCATCTCGGTAGTTATTAATGTATTTATGGTAGAATTAGCATGCATGAATGAAATTGGAAACGGTCGGTACATCCTAAAAACTACTGCCTTTATAGTTGGTTAATTGGTGAAAGACAAGGAAATATTTTAACTTATACGATTTACAATAAATTTTGTGTTTCTAAAACGTGTGTGAATAACGTTTATGTTTGGTGATATGTTTATTTACTTGTTCATTGTGAATTTTGATGCATTGTGGTTTGTGATTGCTTGGACAGGCTCATTTAGCTTGGGAACATGCTAGGAGACGTGTTGTCGATGACTATGATAACGAGTTGAAAGATAAGGGTAAGTTGAAAGGTGTGTTATCGATGACTATGTTTTGCTTATTAATTGTTAGTATTGCTACCACAAAGACAATGTCACAACAAGAGTTGAGATCCCTAAAGACCTACAATTATCCGAAGATCCGTTCAACCAATCCCATCCGTCCAATCTAATTTGATCCAAAGGCTGTCACTAAATGATATATCCCACCCACCTTCTACATTAAAGGGCAAAAATGGAAAAATAAAAAGGTCCACCATGCTATTCTTGTCCTTCATTGTGCCTATTCTCAGTCCTTCAAATTAATGATGCTACTGTTCGTTGCCACCGTCACCGACCACCACAACCATTGTCGACCGCCGCATCGCCATCATCATCACCATCACCACATGTACTGCCGTTATAAGGTAGTTATTATCTCTCGATGATTTCTTATTCAGTTATACCAAACAAATCAGTTATGTTATGAAATAGTTGTTGATGAATTATACTAGTCTGCTTGATTTTGCTTGATATTAATGTGATTTGATGAAAAAAAATAGATTATTTTAGTAATAATTGTGAATGAGAGTGGAATTTTGGTTAGATGTTTGCTGATGCACATGAACTGTTTGATAAAAGTATTATGTTTGATGAACATGAACAATTTGAAAAAGTTCTCACACGTCTTTTAAGAAGAACTTTGGATAATAACAAGCGTGTTCAGGAGGCTGCTTGTTCAGCTTTTGCAACTCTTGAAGAGGTTATTTAGGAAGAAATGAGTCATATATTCATATTTCTAAAATTGTGTTTGATTACAGGAAGCCGTTGATGAGTTGGCACTACACCTAGAGATCATTTTACAGCACCTGATGTGCGCATTTGGGAAATACCAGTTTTATTTTCAATATTCTGTTGTTCGCTTGAAGTTACCCCTGTGGGCTGTTTATGCAGCAGTTCAGCTTATTGCTTTCTACTACAATCATATATGATTTTGCTATAATCATATATGATTGTATCAAAATCACATATGATTCTACTAGGTTTATTAACATTTAAAATTTTGATGCAGGTCAAACAAAGCAAGCAACTAAAAGGTTTTCGTCTCCTGTTAAACAGAAAGCCGCTCAATCAAAAGTTGATCCAAAATCAAAAGTTGTCACACAGAAATCTTCTGTCAAAGCTCAACCTCCTCCTGTCAAACAGAAATCTATATGATTCTATGTGAATCATATATGATTCTGTTATTGTGCATTCGCAAAAGATGTTTGATTTGGCTTACAAGTTCCAGACTAAGATACCTGAACAAACAAGGATCTTAAATATTGTGAATGTAATCAAGAACAGGGCCGATCGTGAGAAACAAAAAGATGACATTGAGAATCAAGAGGTTGCAAAAGTGATGATTAAATGATTGTGTCAAACTGATGTGTAGGCTGGTGGTAGCATATTTAGTATTCATGGTCCTTTGATATAGTCTGATGGTAGTATATGTGGTAAACCTGATATGTAGTCTTTTGGTAAAATCTGATGTAGTATTGAACAATTTCTGATGGGTAGTCTTTTGGTAAAATTTGATGTAGTATTGAACAATTTCTGATGGTATTATAAAAATTTTGATGGTAGTTCTTTACTTTACTATTTTTGTCGTATGATTTAAAGTTTTTATTGTAATTTAACATCTTGCATTTATGTTCAGTTAAAAATAGTCTACTAGTAAAATAAACAAAAATCATATATGATTGATTCATAATGAATCATATATGATTCTTGTTGAATAATATATGATTCAAATAAAATCACATGTTACAGATATTAAACTTATAGAAAAGACATGAAAATAGACAATTTTCATAAGAATCTGGTTCAACATGAAAATAGACAATTTTCATAAGAATCTGCTTCAACATTAAAAAAAAAAAAAAAAAAAAAAAAAAAAAAAAAAAGTATTTAATCAAGATCCTCATAACAATTTTCCAATAGTGCAATAAAAATAAATAAATATCCAAATCTAAACAAAGTGTGTTATTCAAGGAGCGATAGTCGCTTGTTCAGCTGCGACATTTCTCGTTGCTTGTTCACTTGCATCAATTCCATCCTCATCTTGCTCATTTGAATCACCCTCTTCCTCATCATCACGATCTTCATCAGTGTCACCATCTTGCTCATCATCACGATCTTCAATAGAATAGGAGGTTTCTGTTTAACAGGAGAAGGTTTAGGACGACTATGCCAATATGAAGATCTTCAAGTTCAACCTTCTCATGAGATATACTTGAAAGCTTTTCATTAATCATCCTTCAAAAACTCTGTAAAAAAAATCAGATAAGACATGTCACAAAACAGATAAAACATGCAACTGGAATCATATATGATTGTATCATAATCATATATGGTTGTATCAAAAATCATATATGATTTTGGATACCTAATCCAAACTCCAAAGAGTGCATTATGGATATATTTGAGGAAAAAGGAGGCATGATGTAAAGCCTCTTTTTTGCCATTAGGCAGTCAAATCGTATATGACATCCAGCGCTTTGTTTTCTAATCCAGACCTATTAAGAAGAGAAAAAAACTAGTAGGCATATTGATTTACCCTATTATAGTTAGACCGAGGTTGCTTACTAAATCTAGGAACTAAGTTAACATAAGGAAACAACCTAAATTCCCCACCTGAAACTAAATTCAGACACTTGTATAAGTACATACTATAACCAGTTTAATCATCTTACCTACTAGTCTTCTAGAAAAGTGCAATATCCAAAAACAAAGACATTTTTCAGTTGACCTTTATGCATCGGCTAGCATTTAAGTACTTTCGATATGGCAAAATAAACAATTTAAAAAGAAACCTTAAGCTAATTTTGCAAAATAAACAATTTGTGAAGGCATTTGCATGGATGTCATCCTTTGGATGAAAAGCACACTACATTTGTGAACGCATCAATGTGAGAAGCAATACAACAACCAACATAAAAATGTTAAATGTTAATAACCATAAAATAATCTAATATAATCATATATGATTCACATTGAATCATATATGATTCAATGTGAATCATATATGATTATATATGAATCATATATGATTTAATGTGAATCATATATGATTCTAACAAAATATATCAGTACATCAGCAACAAAATCATATACATCAATACATCACTAACCACTTATTTAAATACAAATCAACTCATCTCGCTCACAATATAGTGGAACTTATGTTTTTGGTGCTTGTTTATCATGATTTTGGAATTAAATACAATATGGGAAATGGTGGGCAAAAAAAAACTAAATTTATCCTAGTGGCTTATGGAAAATAGTCTTAAGAAAGAAACTATTGAAAACTAACTTGGAAAGTGAGAAACTAAATGAAAGTACAAACTTTTGGTTTAAAACAACTGAAAATTGGTAAACAAAACTGATTTGATTAAAAATAATAATAATAAAAAAATAAAAAAATGACAAGCAAAACAGATTTTGGGCCAAAGGTGACCTTGTGCCAAACAATCCTTTAGGGGACTGTTTTGGTGTTTATCAAAAAGACAGTGAGATTAAAAGCTATAACTAGGTTTGTAATACTAAGTAAAGCTATCTTAAGCAGTGTTGCAAAAATCGGTCTAATCGGCCGATTAATCGGCGAGTAATCGCTAATCGGTCTGTGACCTTGGAGAAAATTACACGGAAATCGGCCGATTAATCGGCCGAGTCACAAAAATCGGCCGATTAATCGGTAAAAAATCGCTAATCGCCCCCCGACCGCCTCAGTACCGATTCACGATTTTTGCAACATTGATCTTAAGTATAAACAAGCAAGTTCAAACTACAAATAAGCAATCTAACTGCTTATTTGCTACAGTAACTTGAACCCTTTTTTTTAGATTTTTGACAGGAAAAAGAAAGGACTATGAATAAACTCACACTAAACCATTTAAGAGCTTATACGAGCTTATGCACAGTAGTTAAAAAGGCTTTTGATGAAATAAAGAAAAAAAAAATAAAAATGCTTAACAAGACAAGTAAACTTAAGACAATTACTTAAATTTCATTAAAAGAGTAGGATTACAATTCTTATAAAAGTAAATGACAGAAATTTAAAGGACAATTAAACTAAAAAAAAATGGTCTGCGTACATAAGGTTATATGATTTTCCTTTAATCATATATGATTATATGTGATTCTAACAAAATCAACTTAACATAGATCTAACTGAAGAATTTAGAATAATATGATCGATGAAACTGATTCAATTTACGTAACTCTAGCTTCACACAATCATTCTATCATGATTATGCAAAACGTGAACGCCGTGTTATATTAGTTCCAGTAACCGCTAACAAATTATAAACTAAATTATTTGCAAAATGTAAAACAAACAACTAACATAGATGTAACAAGAGACGCGTCTAAAACGCCGTCACTAATTTAAACAATTCAAATCTCCGTAAATCTAACATTTCAGAAACTGAGCAATCCGTGATTACACATCCAAAATTAACTGTCACCTAATTCATCACTTACAAAACCTCATAATTACCAAAATAAGCAACAAAATCTACTAAAATAAGCAACAAAATAAGCAATTTTAACAACCACAGTACTTATTATCTAAGACTGCTTATTATCCAAAATCTACCAAATAAGCAACAAAATAAGCAAAACCTATTGCTAATATACACAAAACGTAAATAATAAGCAATTTTACCCTTCGTTTCATCAACTAACTACATTATTTCATCAACTACAGCTATTGATGACGGTTCATGGCGGTTGATAGCGGTGGCCTGACGTTTATGAGAGGTTGACGGCGGTTGACTGTTATTGAGAGATATTGAGATTGATAGTTATGACTGAGAGATTGAGAGATTGAGATTGAATTGTATGAGGGTTTGAAAGAAACGGTTGAGAGAATGAACCGAGTGGGTGGGTGAGTTATTAGTAATGAGTGAATTGACCACGATGCCCCTACATCAATAATAAAAAAAAATGTTGGATTTATGTGGAGCGTCGATGGTAAAAGGAATGGACGGATGAGATGAGGTCTTTGGTTCTTTGATAAATCTTGAATCTATACGGAACTTTTGGCGTTACAACAAACTAATCTTAATTCACTCCGCCGCAAAACGCGGGCTACAAGACTTGTTAATAACATAAATCTACTTTTTTAAGTTATACTGATGTAGACAGAGGCTGAAACTCACAGCTAATCCATCAAATTTTGCACTGCAATACTAATCTTCATATAAAATCTCATAGTTTTCTAAATTTCTCTGATCCATACAAATTTGTATCTAGTACTAGCTTAATAGTACATTATATATTATTAATAAGTGAAAAGCAAACATAAATTTCATCAAGCTCAATCGTTTTAACTTTTAACTATCAAATGTTTTGCTTATTTTTTTCCTCTTATTCACATTTCAAAAAAAATTACACACCCAAATAAAAAGAAATGAATGCGAAGATATATGTCGGATATTGCTTCTTTATCATCAGTGGAGGACTACATGTACACTTAAAAAAAAAAACAAAATTGTTTTCTGGTTGAACTCGAAGCCAAATATGGTAGACTACAGTCATTGTCCATAACTTGATTATATTGTTATTCAAATTGAAAGGTGCGTGTGCCACACACAAGCATATATACATATAAAATGATACAACACTATTAAATAATATTGAACGGAAAGCATTATAACGACAGCAAGTTCCAGTTTTTAGGTATTGGAAGAGAGAGAAAAAAAAAAAAAATGTTAATTAAGTAGCAAGACTATGTTGCATTTGACTATAAACATGAACAAAAAAATGTTGCAAACTTGCAACTGAATACAATATATAATATATAGACGTTAATTATAGAAACGTTTTTTATTTGAAATCTCAGTCCATGACCCCGGCCCGTCTCATGTCTTTTATAGTGTTCTAAGTAGGCTGTGCCGGAAACAGTTTTCTAAAATTTCGATTTGAAGTCCTACTTGCTAAGTCATGATCACTTATGATGGGATTTGAAGTAAACCATCATTCATGTATTTATCAAACCTCCACAACTTACATAGTATCCATCCCGAATGGGATTTAAAACATCATGTTACATGTATCAGCGTAGTTACTAGATTCTATACTTTCTACATATACAACAATATGCCATGGTAACAAAATCACTTACATTAGTAAAAACTTAGTTTAAGAAAATACAGTAATCAGTTCACCAAAAATTTAATTACCATCTACAATACTGAAGAGAACTGAGAACTCTGAATTTAAAACGTTAATGGAAGTGACTGTAATATCACCGCTAACAAAGAGATTGGGTATTTTAAAGCAATTTGTAATGAGAAAACACAATAAATGATTCAATAGACAGAATCTAACTTTACCAATACAAAAGACAATATTATTGTTTCTTTTGACAATTGCTAACTTTTACACGCGTGCTTTAAAAAATATATATGGATATGAAGAATAGAGTAATGAATCATAGGGATTATAACAAACTACATTGGTTAACATGCATTTGGATTTTGTGTTGTTTGTCATAAGTTCTATTGAGTATTAAGATGCACTCGGCTCGATGATGATATTTAGGACGAATAAGTTTCCCAACGACGTGAAACCTTGACCTTAGTTTCACATGAACGACCAACGACAATCCGTTTCCCGAGTCTAGAATGTCTTGCATACTTCTTCCTGCACTGTACATAGGCTTGTTTGTTGTCCCCACGTACAATAAGAAAGATGTTGGCCCATTACTTGATGCATATAGTGCTCGTGTTTCCTGAAAATGATGTTTACCAAATCGTTTACAATTTAGTTGTGGTTGTTTGATTTTAGAAAGTCAGTCTTGTAAGAAAGAGCTTACCATTGACGTTGCAAAAGGGATATCGTTGAATGACAAAGCTGAAACCACCGGATTAATGTGAAGACCATATACGCTAGACTTGATATTTACAAGTAGATTTATCGAACAATTGCATGTGAGAAATTTCGTTGTAACTCCTGTGTTATCTACTCCTTCTCCCAGCTGAAATTGGTTCATTCTTTCAATCTATAATCACACAAACAGTCAAATCAGAGAAATATGACCCTACATGATTGATACTTAACAGTATGACTAATTTTATGTTTAAATTGACGTGAAAGTGGTTTCTTAGACTATTGCTAATGGGAGTTGGATTTCACCAAGTGACCCCAAAAGTGACGTGTCACTTCCCCTAGCACACCCCAAAAGCAACGCGTTGCCTTCCAACCTTTTTCACTATTCGGTTGCCTCACCAACCGAAACTTTGAATGATCAATGCTTTAATTTGGGAGTAAAAAAATGGGGTTGCTTTTGTGGTCACCACTAGCTAATTGTGGTTGTGGTAGAGTTGTGGAGAGAGAAAGCTGAGGTGGGAGACGTGGTGGGGTTGCTTTTGTAAAAGTGGTGTTGCCACTAGCATTAGTCTTAGGGTGCGTTTGGTATGATTGATTGAATCACTATAGGTATAGGTTTAAGAATAGGGTGAAATAAAAATGGATATGCAGACATCACTTTTCATGAGTATCCACATACCCACCAAATCATACTCCTATGAGGAAACCCACATATCATGGGTATCCTCATTCCATTGTGGTGGCCCCATAACCAACCAAACAACATTAATGACTTTCAAAGCCATAGATTCATTCTCATAGTGACATACCAAACGCACCCTTAGTTTGTGAATAAGCAAGTTCATCTGTTGTCACAAACATAATGCTCTGACTTGAGTTTGGGCCTACAGTTAGGATACCAATTTTGTCAAGGGAAAATTCTTTTAAAACGTATCATACTTATCTAAAAAATCACTTTTGAGTATTGAAGTTTTTTTTTTTTTTCTTTATTGGGTTACTAAACTTTCATTTTTTGCCTTTTTTACGCACTTTGAGACGTTTTTGCCCCTCAATTTTTTTGAAATCCAGGGGCAAAAAGGTCATAAAAATGTTCCAAAGTGCGTAAAAGAGGCCAAAAATGAAAGTTTAACATCACAATAACGAAAATTAAAAGTACGTTACTCAAAAGTGATTTTTTTGACAAGTATGGTACGTTTTGAAAGAATTTTCCCTTTTGTCAATGCTCAATGTTAACTACCTTATGCATAAATTATAATCTTAAGATTATAAGTTGTTTCTTGAGAAATGATAAAAATAAAGATTTTTGTAACTTTTGTTGTTGTTGGTTGTATCTTCTCTAAATATCAATTTTCAAACAAAACACTCTTCATTCTTATTTGCTTCCAATTTTTTTACTCTTAATCTTGTACTTCTATTTATTTTACTTTTAACATTTTGTCTCAAATAATTTGAATTGAAGTTTGCCTCTCACGATATATGTTATCGAACATTTAAAATTACAAATTTACCATACAAATAGTTTTAATCCCGTCACAACGCGAGGACAACATTCCTATTCACTTCAAAATTTTTACTTTTAACTTTATACTTCTATATTATTTTACTTTTAACAATTTGTCTCAAATAAGTTGAATTGAAGTTTTGCCTCACGATATATATTATCGAACATTTACAAATTACAATTTTATCATGCAAATAGTTCTAATCGTATTGCAACGCGAGAGCAACATAAACCTTGCTTTCAATCATTTGTTGACAAGATACTCAAGGAATGAATGGCTATTTTTGTCAGTTTTGCTTTTTCCTCTCTTGATTTCCCATATTTTTATGGTTTGCATTTTATTCAAGCTAAGTTGGGCTAAGCTTGCATGAAACTATGAAACTATTATAGCCCAACACAATATGGGCTCGGGTTATTTCTAAATGAATTTACATTATATGAGCTTTTAATATATGAGCCGTTTTCAGAGCCAAAAACTATCTATGGTTCAAGTCAAAATTTTTGTAGAATTGTAGCTTGAATGTTTGATTTTTGTTTATGTTAGAAATTGGGGTTAGGGTTGTGATGATAATCCTGGATTTCTTCTTAAATCGTGTATGTTCACTTTACGTATAAAGTATTTCGACCCTATAGACGCCTGGGTATCATGAAATCCTTATTGGGATAATTTAAGAATAACACTTAGTTTTCTATCCACAAGAATACTAAGCAGAAACAAGGAGGAATTGTATGTGTTTTTCGTATGTTAGAATGAGACAATTAATCTGTTAATAAAAAGATTCTGAATGACAGTTTTTGGCAGTTAAAGTTGGTTATAAACAAACAGTCACAACGTTTGGAAAAATGGAGGGGAAAACCAGCAAGAGGCTCTGCCCCTTGACCCCACAAAGGGCGCTGCCTCTTGACCCTGCAAGGGGGCGCATTCCCTTTGACCCCTGCGTTTTTGTCGTGGTGGAAACATATTAGCTCAAACGAGTATGCACTCCACACTTCTCTAACTCGTGTCTGAGCATAATATGAAATCCCATTAATCTCATAGTAAATCCCGATTACCTAAAATAGTCGATGTCACTAAAATCACCAACAGTTTACTCATTTAGCCTTTTTGCACATACTAGCATACTACACGTGCGATGCAGTGTCGATACAAAAACATTAGTGGGTAATATAATAAGTTTGTGATGATTGACGATGAAAATTAGTTGTTGGTATGTAATAGTTTATATAATATGGGTTACGACATTTCTAGTGTAAAGGTAAGGTCACATACATCGGTTGGTGTTAAATTGTGATTAAAGTTTAACTCATATATAAATTTTTTTAACAAAATTAAAGCTATGATGATCAAAAGTTACACACTTTCAGGTTTTCATTTCCGAAACCGAGAAGCGTTCTCGGGTTCGTCAGGTATTCAGTTCCGGACCGCGCACGCCCAACAACGAAAACATTCGAACTTGAACAACCGAATCCATCAGATTTGAAACCGATTCAATGTCTCAGTTCTGGTCCGGTTCTTTGGTTCTTTTGCTCATCTGTGGTATATAGTTTTATAGTTTTAGACCACAGTTTTAGTTAATAAACTTTATATACCTTTATAAGTTTTAAAGTTATTTATTTATTTATTTATTTATTATTTTTATTTTATTTTTTGAAAGGCAAGTTTTAAAGTTACTAGATTAATGATGACATTTAAATTTCAGGGGCTTATGATTTTAATTGTAGATCCAAATTCCATACCCTATATAGTTTAGTTGGTTTTGAAGGTGATCATGACTTTACAAGTCAATAATGTTTTCCCGTTTGAGTAGACACATCCTGTTCAATCAAATTAACCAGCACATATTGTTCTTGTGATGGAACAGCGTTATAATAATAATCAATGCTTATTAATAGTAACATAAATGAGGATTAGTTTAATTGTAGGTGCATAGTCAAATGAAATATGGAAAATGACTGAGACCTAAATAGTCGACTAATTTTATCGCTAAATGAATGTAGAAGTTGTTTATTGATTTGTAAAGAAGTGAGTCTTTTTGATGTTATCAACAAGATGCTGACAAATAATATTAGTCATACATTTAGACATGTTAAAGCATGTCAATCAACTCTCCTGAAGTATTTAGTTAAACTAAGAAATGAATAGAATATTTCTTAAACATGGACTAAAATAAACTACTACTAGTAATAAAAATTTCAGAAGAAAAGGAAGGTAGCTTTACTAAAGCAAATAATAATAATAATAATAATAATAATAATAATAATAATAATAATAAAATTAAAAAAAAATAGTAGATTTACCCTAGTTTTTCTAATGATTACACAGAATGGAAATGATGAAGTAGATTTGCGTCATAAGAAAATTCTTTGGTACAGTTGGATAGAGAATGTAGAGATTTCACTCCATCCAATAAATGTAGAGACTAGAAAAAAGAAATAGAGTAGAAAACTCGACCTTTTAACATGATAATAACTAAGATCACTTACATTCATA
Organism: Artemisia argyi; assembly: GCA_030686995.1. Classification (NCBI taxonomy): domain Eukaryota; kingdom Viridiplantae; phylum Streptophyta; class Magnoliopsida; order Asterales; family Asteraceae; genus Artemisia; species Artemisia argyi. Next base: position 75,980,794 of record CM060687.1, read on the forward strand.
ACGTGGAAGTCGCGTTAAGGAGCTATTAACGCACGTTAAATCGAAGTTAACAATTGTGAGGGTGTGAGTTAAAGCCGTGTTAACACGGTGTGTTAACCCCTTAACTCAGTGTTAAGGGAGTGTTAAAAAAAAAAAACATTTTCCCCTCCAAATGAAGGAGTGTTTTTGTAAATTGTTGTTGAGTTAAAACTGAGTTATGAATAAGGGGGTTTTTTTTGTGAGTTAAGGTTAAAGTATTAAAGCTGATGTGGCGCTGATGTGGTACCGTGTTAAACTTTAACTCCTTTTACCACTGTAAGTGCTCTAATAAGACATCCTAGCTTTGACAAACATCAAAAAAATGAAAACATCATAAAAGTCTTACGGTGTGACAACGTTTTAGACATCATAATGCATGCCAATGTTATCACACACCGGTTCCGGCGTTTGCGCTGGCCTCAACTGGACAACGTCGAAAAAAGAGTATTTGTCTTTTTCTTTAATCTTACGATTAATTTCCGAAGAATTGAATGTGTTTGTGTTTGGTTTGGTTTTGTGCGTGTTTTTTTAGACTGTACGTTTCTCTTCAAGTTTATTGGTGGGACGATGTTTTGAACATAATATGGCTAACTTTTTTTTTTTTTTAAAGGTGAATTTCAACTTAGAAACGACCACCTTCGCGGACAGCGAAGGCCCCATTGCCACCCCGCCAGACTATGTTGTCTTAACCAGGTCCACGCTGATCTCAGGTGGTAACGGGTTTCCCCCGGAAACCGTACTGCCTCCACACAAGTTACCTTGCTGGAGAAACAGCCGGATGAAAACCGGGCCATGCTCAGGATTCTAACCCCAGCGGCTTGGTCTAAGGGCTTCGAATCCATCATTGCAATATATCTCCGGAACAAATGGTCTGCAGGTGGACCACAAGTGAGGACTTCCCGGGTGGTCACCCACCCGGTACTACTCCCATTTGTGGGTGCTTAACCAAATAAGCCCCACCCACTAGACCACAAGTCCTTTGATAAAGTGTTACAGCTCAGTTTTAAAACTTTCATAAAGTGTAATGTAATATTATTCCTATTAATGTGTTTTTAATATCAAATTAGTAAAATGTGTTTTTTTGAATTTGCAAGATCTAATAAAAAAAGTGGTCTCAGTCTTCAAAACACTGGTATTACCGAGGTAAGTTGTGGTCCAATGTTATGCTAATGTGATAACAATTTTTCATAATGCAAATGTTATATGATTTATCGACATGTTAATCATAACTATTGCATGCTATTGTTTTTTCTTTAAACAAATAATTAACATTTATAACCAATATCAAAATGCTTCTTTCGTAGCCGTAAGTTTTAGTAGAAAGAGAAAGGGATATGACCTTCAAAGAGATAATAGGAGGAGGAGGCTTAGTAATGAGATAGAAGAAGAGCAATGCAACTCCAAGGCTGACCATCACTCTTAAACTTATCTGAAACCATATCCAAACACATGAATCCGACTCCGTAAAAGATACTAAATCCCTCATTTTCTTCCCAAAACTCTTGTGTTCCTCATCCTCGTCCTCACTTTCTACCTCATCTCCAACACCATGCACATTATTTTCAGCAATTTTGAGCACCACAGCATCATCATGTTCGGGTATCTTCTTGTCATGCAAGAAGGAGTTGGTTGATCCGCGTGAAGAGGAGTAGTGAGAGAGAGTCAGTAAGCGGCGTTGGGTTGTTGTTGCAGGTGAGTGAAATGAGATGCTCGTGGGGGGGCTTTGGACGAAGTATAGGGCGGCGTATGGGTACGATCTGAATAGTGCTTCTTCCTCTGATGATCCCTCCATTGCAACTGAGTATGAGAAAAAGAGAGACTAACGATGCTTATTGGCGTGGTGAAGTGAGGATTTGGAGTTTTATTTTGGGGCATTTAAACTAAGCTTGAAAGTGGATTGGGATATCTAATAGTATCATACGTTATACGTACGTATACCTCTAATAACTTTTGGCGAAGATATACCACACATGCAAAATTACAAGTCACCAAGTTCTAAAAATATTAAAAATAATATACGTATTATACGTTATTTATTTTACTGAAACTAGGGACAAAATGTGTAGTTATTTTGAGTTGTTAATTCGTTAACCACCTACACCATTTTGGTATACTCATCTTTTGTTCTTTTTTCTATTAGACACATGAAAACTTCAAAGTCTCTTTGTCTTGTACAAAGACCTCATAACCGTCCACTCTGCTTTTCATCCAACCGTACAATCCACTCCACGCATATTCATTTATACTTATATGTTCATGCCATCAAACCAGTATTATGGCATTAGGAACCATCATCCACATTCATCACCGTGAGCAAAGGCTACAACATCGCTCTTCACAATTGTCAATGTCTCATTGTCCGAAGCATTGTAGAAGAGAAGATTTTTCTATGAAATACTTAAAAATACTTTTTGATATGTAATATCTAACAATGCTAACAATTGTTTTAGTGAGTATATTCGAACTCAAAATGTATACTCAAATGTAACCTTTACAAATGTAATATCGTTCATATCGTTGGGTCGAATGTAATTGGAAATATTCACCATCTTTTATAATCGCAAATACTTTCGCAATAATTCATAGCAGGGTCCATAGCTACCCTACTCATATTTTACAACTATTTTTTTGCAACATCACTTTATTGTAATCACAAATTATGTCGCCACATTACTCATATTTTACAACTATTTCATAGGCGGAAGGTTGACAAGACATGTTAGGTATCTCTATATATTACGAAGTATGATGCGGTGCATAAATAAACGTACACTAAAAAACTACATTTACATAGATATGGAATACTCTCATCTTATATGATCCACCACGTATAAAAAACATTGCATTCCATGATATATATTTCCCAAGTGTTAAAATCCAAACCACAATTAAGTTCCATGGAAAGTTCAATGAACCTCATATATCCGTCCTACTCAAATGTTAACGACTGAGTTCAAGATCTGGATAAAGATTGGATAAGGAACACATAATGAGAAAGACCGAATGAACACATTTAATCCAAGGTGGTTCTACTATTCTGGGTCAAGGAGGGGTTCCTAAACGTGTTGTGGGTAAGAAGTTTCAGTATCGACCCAAAAAGACTCCTCCTGAACCTAAGAAAGTGGATGGCAATAAGATGAATGCTTCTGATGTGGCTAGTCGAGTGGAACGAAGATCTCTACATCCAACCAGTTTGATGCTTTTAATATGGAAGATATGGATGCTTTCGGCATTCCTACGAATTACACCAACATGAAGGGGGATTCTAGTCGTACAATGGAAGTTAATGAAGATGAGTCTATTAAGACAGATAATGTTTCACAAGAACCCCTTGTGAGCTATATGAAAGAGAAAGAGTCGGTTATGGCTCCTAAAACTAGTGATTCTTGTAATCTGCCCGCCTCTTCTACTAAGAGAGTTAACCCTTTCTCTAAGGTGGGAGAGATTGAGGTTTCTGATTCTGAAGATGAGTTGGTTTCTAACCCATTTTATGAGTCTACTAATCTATTCGGTTGTGGCCAAGAGTTTGAAGATGATTATGAAGTCTATGACTACGATGATTATGCAAAACAGGTTTATGATCTTCCAGAGAATTTGCATGTTTTTATTGTCATGTATGGCACCAAGCTTTAAGGTCTTAGGAAGTAATTTTATTTCGTTTTGTCTTATGTTATCATTTGAGTAGTGGTTTATTTTCTTGTTTAGAAAATATGAAGTATCTTGTTATGTAAGTTGTTTGCCTATGTAACGGCTGAGATATGGGATTTCACCCATATCCTTTGTACTTGAATGTTTTGGTTTATATATTTACCAGGGTGCAGGATTACTCCCCTTTACAAAAAAAAAACACATTTAATCCTTATTATATTATTTTCCTTCCCCATTCTCATGCATGATCAAACTATTTCAAAGGAATATTACTCACTAAGGGTTGGAGTATTAAATTTTATTTAGTAAAAAGAGCAAACAAAGTCGCAAAAGCGTGTGGTTGAATCTCCCCTTTTTTGTTGTGTTGTAATTGCATTTTTTTGAATGGCTGGATTATATAAAATTAGCAAGAAGCTAGAAAAAGCAATTACAATATAGAGTTAAGTAAGGGGTTTTGAATCTAATTGGACCGAGAAATCTTACAATTTCTATTTCTAGAAGACTACCACAAAAATGAAACATCAACAATTTGATCTAATAAATCCTTTTGAAGCATCTTCTTGTCCCCAAAAAGTTTGTTGTTACGAAACTGCCATAACGCCCAAACCACTACACCCAAAATAGAATGCAGAATACTCTTAGAGGCTGAATTAAGACGTGCCTGATCAAGCCAACCGAAAACATCATTCACGCTGTCCGAATTTGGAAGATTAAGATCCATCCATTTAAAGAAAAGACGCCAAACTGAAATAGCCAGATTGCAAGACCAAAAAAGATGAGAAGAGGTCTCAGGAGAGGTATTGCAAAGAGAGCATTGAAGGGAAGGAATCTCAAAACCTTTCCTGCTTAGATTCCACCGTGTAGGAATTCGATCTCTCAAGATACGCCAAACCAAAATATTAATTTTTCTGGGGATGAAACGACACCATCTTGTCTCAATCAGGGATTCTGGAAGAGAAATTGAATCAATATAAATCCGAATGTCTTTAACTGTGAAGATAGTCGAACCTATTAAACTCCATCGCCAAGCATCTTGACCTTCTGATAATTGAACATTCCCTAACATAGAGATCAACGAATCCAATTGGGAACCGGTAATTCTTCCATGAAAATTACGCATCCAACACTAAACCCAACCATTTTGCCATCTATCTCGGATAAGACAATCTTTGTTTGCTTCAAGGCAAAAAAGACAAGGAAATTGGCGCTCAAAAAGGATGTCACTAAACCATGCATCTCTCCAAAATCTTAGTTGTGATTGCATTTAAAAAAGATGGGTGTTCTATAAAAAAAAATGTTGTAATTGTATTTAATTATTCAATATTGAAGCAATTTTATTGATAAACTTTTAGAACATTTACTGTAGCTAATTAGTTAGTGTATTTTAAAGCATTCTCAAAATAATTATCGCAATGAAAAATATCGCAAACATGGGGAATGTTAATGGTGTATGCCATATCCCTACACATATCATATTTGGTTTCACTCACATCTATATAAACAAAGTTCAACAAATTTTTTACCAAAAGTTTAGAAAAAACTAAAGAATCAAAACTTATGTCTTCAAACGCTTCACAAGCTTCACCAAACCAACCTACTTCACTAAATGCACCAGATGCCAACCGTCCAATTCTGATCCTTCAAGTCACGAAAAGATTGTCTCATTATTTGCAGAATTTATAAGCCGTTTAAAAACTCACATGGTGCTTGTGGAAGAAGTCTTCCATCTAGATAATAAGATCGATAATAAGGAAAATTTGTTATATTGTTTGTCAAAGGCGACATGAAATAGTGTCATCTTTGGTAACATAAATGCAAATTTCCCTTGCGACATCATCATACTATTTTAAAAGTCAAAGGGAAGTTAAGATATGTAACAATTAGGTTTTACTAAAAATAGTAACATACAACTCCTAAACAGCAAATATAGTAGAACCTAATACCTAAACAGGGCAAGTATGGACATAAACTAGTATGCGCTATTAAGCTAAATTATCTCCTCAAATCAAGATGCATTGAGAGTTTGAAAGATAAAAAGAACCAAAGCATAATTAAAAAAATGCATATAGAATATATGCAAAAGCAAGAACATGCATACATAACTAGATACATAGCACAATTAGACACAACAGACATACGCAAAGTAGAATTAGACACAACTATGGTGGAATCAGAAAAAGACAAGACCTCACTAAAGTTTTTAACCAAAATTCATATCACTAATTTAATGTTCTTCAATCCGAAACCACGTATAGAAAGACCTAAATTTCTTAATGCAAAGATTGATTAGTGATAACAACTCATGGCTTTGATACCATTTAGAAATTAAATGGAAAATGAAACTTAAAGTAATAAGATTCAAGCTAAAAATCAATAACAAACAATGTTTATATAGCTTAAATAGTAAAAAGGATACCTAAACAAGACAAGTACCAGCCTAGACCAGTACAGGCTATTGGCCTATTAAGCCAACAACCGTGTCATATTAGTAATTAAAACCCAAACTCTAGTATTTAATTTCCCTATCAAACCACAAACCATGCATCTAAAAAACATATTTACACACAAATATAAAATCTTTGTCCTTTACAATAGACAATCACAAACACTCTCCTTCTTTATCTTTTGTTAACATGCACAACGCACTAACGCTCATTCATCTCCGTCCAACAAAAATAAACTCAAATTTCTGAATGTAATTTCTAAACACTATGATCGCAACAATGGTTAATGATAATGATTTATTTGATACCTTTTTAAGGGGTCATTTAAGCCTAAAATCGTGTTTATATGATCAAATATTGCCTTAAATCGTTTCTTTTTGTATTTTAGGTACTTAGGACGAGAATTCTAGAATTTGGAGCTTTTTAGACGTTTTTTAGGCAAAAAAGTGAAGAAAACAACAAAGTCGCGAAAAATCTGTCAGGAAGGAAGACCTGACGTCGTCACCTTATGCCTTGTGATGCCGTCAGCCTTTAATCTTGAAACTAGAAGAATTTACACATAACGCTTCTGAAACTTTTGGAGATTTTACACCTGACGGCGTCAGGTGTAATTGGATGAAGGGCGTCACTGGTATTAAGGAATACAACGCTTCAACTAAAACAACTACACTGTGACATTCAACAATTCAATAAAAGATAACTAGGGAGTAATTAAATCTAAGTAAACACGTTTGTCTCACTATAAGAAGTTCACCACTTTTATTTTCTTGTTATTTTAATTTCTGTTTTATAAAAGTAGCTTTTGGGTTAGTTGACTAACAACTAATTCCGCTCACTCTTCTAAAACCCGAGAATTTTGTTTGCTTTCATAAAATAAAAAATTACAAAAAGAATCATCCCTCACGTTTAGGCTTAAATCGTCATATACTTTAACCTAACGACACTATTCCCCTATAGAGAACGATCAATCCCTCGGACATACCTATACTACACTACAACTCTCAGGTACACTGCTTGGAGAATTACAAGCTTCTCAAGATTCCTTGAGAAGTAAAACATTTTGTGTGACCGCAATCCTCGCATCAGTTAAATTTATTTAAACACCAAAAACCGTCAGCTTTTAACAACAAAATGAAAATTTCACATAAATCATGTATGTTCCAATATTGGGTGTGAAATGGTAAAAATCAAGGTAACAATGTGGACATCAAATTTAAATCGATTAAAAAATATTTTTAGATAGTAGTATATTGCCTCCATGTGTCTCGGATCCATGAGATTCAAAACCGGATAATTTAGAGGATAGCCTAATTATGACGCACGAGATTTAGTGGGAAAAAATGTGGTGTATTCTATTAGAAAAGACCAAATTCTGTTATATTGATTAATCAAAAAATAATATTTTCTTCTAAAAGTAACTATAGAGATTAAACACAATTGTTGGTAAGCGGTTGTGCCTATTGATCCTTTTAATTAAAAACATTTATTGGAGTAAAAAACAAATAGACCTAATTCGTGAAAATCATTTGGCGTTGCCCGTTGGACCTATCAAGGGTTGACGCCCTGTGATGTCGCAAGGGGCATGCCCCCTTAAACTCACTTTTTGTTGCAGTGGTATCAAGCTAGCCAAACTATTATCACACCACACTTCCTAACTGATTTTGAGCTTTTATTTGAATAGATGTGACAACACAGTTACTTAAATTTGTCAGAGGCATTAAAATAGGACATTTGCATACAAAAATGGTCATTTTATTTCATTCTTTTCTTTTCTTATGGAAAAAAAAGCGCATCTAACGCTGTTCTTAAGCTTTGATTTTGGGGTAAAAGTGAAAGAAAGTGAAGAAAACAAAAATATGACATGTTCTCAAGTTTGTATTTTTTTTTTTTTTTTTTTTTAATTTTTTTTTTTTTAATGAAAAGTAAAAGAAAATAGGTGGAAATGATTGTTTTTTTTTGTCAAAACCTTTCATCCTAATTTTGGGATTAAAGTGGAGGGGATAAAAGTTGTATAATTTATGACGAAATTATTATTTATTTCTTTAACTTAAGACTCAATTAAATACATTATTAAGGACATAATTGCTAAATAACATTTTTCTCATCACTTTACTCTTTTTTTTCTTACAACTTAATAATACTAACAAATTTTTAACAATTTTTCTTTTTCTTTCTCAGCACTTTCTATGTTTCCCTTCGCTTTCTCTTCCTTTAAATAAAAACTTGAGAACTAACTATATGCTCGAAATGACTTTATAAGGTATACATTAAGGTGTTTGGGTCTATAATAGTAGGATCCAAAGCTTTTCGATTCATATATATTTTTAATCTCATGCTTACTTTCATGTGAAGTTGTGAACCTTTCTTTTAGGATTATGTTTCTCATCTTTTTTCTAATAAAGGAAGTGGCCAACAGATTGAAATGTTTAGTCATAGCTAGTCAAACCATTGATGTTATGAATTAATAATTGAGGTAAATTTCACTTTACACCGAAAAGTTAAGGTTGTAATGGCTTAAAATTTGATACCAAAAGCATGCGTGCTTTTATCATTAGCCTCGTTCGGGCAGGTTATATAAAATTCTTAATTTTAATGAAGATCGTCCCTGCGAGTAAAAAGCATCACAGTAAACTTAATGTAAAATTTCAAAAACAAAAAACTTAATATAACTAATTAACTAAAGGCCATATCTATCATTATGTTACCCAGTATAATTAAAAAGATGTAGGAAGATTTAATTAGGAGGCGGGTAATTATGTTGCTTGGTTTGCAAGTGATTAAGAAGCAAGGGTAGCATAGTGGGTCATGATTGAAGATGGTAGTGACAACACATAGAGAAGCATTGTAAAATGGTTTATATCAATTGCTTATATAGCAAGATAGAATTTTAATCAAGTGTATCGTTCCTTTGGCGACTTACAATACTCGTATACATGTGTTTATTCGACTCATATAGTAGTATATTATATGCAAATAATTATGTCAGTGTTCTTTTCACGTTTTCAAATTTAAAGCATTTCATGTATCGTGATAACTACTTTATCCATCCTAATTTGAGGATCCACAAACAAAATATATCATTCCACTATATATGCGACTAACGATGATTTTCCCCACATGTTTTGCGACGGGATTGTATGATTGTTATCGCGTATAATAAGTACGTGACAAGACCAAGCCTTTATCGATAGTTTAGCCATTATCTTGTGTTAACGTTTATTTCAGTTTTGCAAATGTAATTCCATGTTTTTTTAATTGTTGGCAAGTCATATGCATGCATTTTTATAATTACCATTTTCGTATTTCATGAGTTAGCTAGTGAGTACAGTAGTTAACAAGGTACTTTGCATTTTCTTTACATCATAAATTGTATCGTTTCCATTTGTTAAATTAAGATGAAGAAAATTGTTTAAATTATAGTTTCTCTCTAGTTTTTTGATTCTTATCCGCTCAAAAAGCCTTATTAAATCTCGTCTCTTATCTAGTTCTTTATCTAATTCTTGAGAGGATCCCCTCTAATCGGTTTCTTAACAATAGTGCTTTCATTACTTTCTCATATACGTACCTCAAACATCTAACACACCAACCCTCAAAAAGTTATGGTTGCCAAGCTCGTTATGCATTGAAAAAGCCTCGTCCACCAATGGGATACCCACACACTAACCGGCATCATGCCACCACCAAACATACAACCACCACCGAACAACCGTGGGCTGCAAATTCGCCGCCCCCCACCCGCACCCCCCACCCCAAATAAATAAATAAATAAATAAAAAGCCACAAATCTATGGCTAACTTGCTCAATGCTTTCGTTTGACCCAAGGTACAAAACCATGAGTCGGGGAGAATTGATACGTATGTGACAACACCAAGTCTTTATCAATAATTTAGCGATTATCTTCTATTAACTATTATTGCATTTTTGCATTATTGTAGTACCATGTTTCCATAATTGTTGGCAATTCATAAGAATGCGTTTTCATTATTTCATATTTTATGTGTTTAGAGCAAGGGGTATGATAACACATCACCTTTTGCGTTGGAGCATTTGGCGTTGCCACAAGCACGTTACCACACCCATACCTCTTCATGTTATAACTCAAGCCATGGCCAACCTCATGGCTTGGTTGTATGTTTACAATTATTTTTTAAGTAAATGTGATGTGTTTTTTGTTCGAAAAAAGGTTATTATTATTATTATTATTATTATTATTATTATTATTATTATTATTATTATTATTAATTCTTTTAAATGTGAGGATGGGGGGAGGGTTTGGTACTTTGGTATGTGTATGAGTGATGAGGTTGTGTTAAAGGGTAAAAGATAACGTGACATGACGTGCTGTCAACGAGTGAGTTACAATACCCATTGCTCTTTAGTGGGTATAGTAGTAAACAAGGTAGTTTAAATTTTTTCACATTATAAATTGTGACGTTTCCATACGTTGAATTAAGAAGAAGAAAATTATTAAGTTTCTTTCTAGTATTTTTAGATTCTTTTGACTTAAAAGGACTTATAAAATCTTGTCTCTTATCTAGTTTTTAGAAGATTGATTATCTCTAGTCGTTCTTTCAACAACGTAGCAAAAGTGGACCGTAATTTGGAATTGATTTGGATAAAAAGGTAACTCTTTATCATTGTGATTAAAATTGCTTAACAATTATAGTGAACCTTCGGCTAGAAGAACTATTTAAAATCAAATCAGATTCTAGCCGAAATCTTATTCCTTTTTGGAGATGGCATAGGTGATCAAACATAATTCTCGTAAATGTACGAGTGATTTGAGGTTCAGTCTATCGATGTAAAAGTGTTTTATATTCATATATTCTACGAGTAACATTATGACCGCACGTTGGTGCGGGAAAAAGCTCTCTCTTCATATTTATCATATGCGAGAAAAAGCTATATCAATTGCTTCAAAGAGTTCAACATATATATTACATCATACTATATTATAATTGAGGAAGACAATCTAATATTAGAATACTTAAAATTAAGCCTTACAAGTTAATAAGCCTAAAGTACAAGTGATTCAAACACAAATGCTATTTATAGAAATTTCCCTCGTATTTAATTCCAGCATACAATTAATACTAACATTAAATACAATAAATAAATCATTATGTACATTAAATACAATTAATTAACTGGTCAATAAATACAATTAATGCACTTATTAAAACACCCCTTACATAAGAAATACAAATTATCAAGCATATTGTACAACTAACTTAAACACAATTCCTGCATTAAATGTCACTAATACAAATAATAAAGTATATTATACAAATATTCAAACCCAAACGGGCAATAGGCTCAAGCCCGAACGAGCAGGGGTCAAACGGGCTCGAGCCCGAACGGACACGAGCTAAACGAAATTTTTGATATCCGTAAATTTATTGTCAAAAAGAACATAGTAAACTAAAATATATTCACATATTGTACAAACCAAGCAAACTATAATAATAATAATAATAATAATAATAATAATAATAATAATAATAATAATAATAATAATAATAATAATAATAATAATACAAACTAAGCAAAATTTCATTAAACTTTTGCCATAAAAAACTAATCAGTAAAGCTATTTTCAAAAAACGTACAAATAAAATAAATTATTAGCCGAAAAAATTAAATTACAGGGTGCCCGCAGCTGCATCGCGCGGGGACCCTGCTAGTATATATATATAATGTGTGTATCTCATTTTCTTAAAAATTCAAAAATCTTAAAAAATTAAACTAATTGAGAAAACTTGCAATTATCTAGGAAAATATTTTAATAAGTTTCCATGTTTACATAAATCATTTAATTAAAACATTTCATTTAAATTAAATAAAAAGATGATACTTTTATTCATTTTAGTCGTCCTTTTTAATATACAAAATGTATAACTCCCATTACTTTTCAGTTCGTTAATGTTTTAAGTAAATTACAGAGTGGGATAAGGATCATGATTTATGATCCATATGATGCTGATGTGTGTGATGAGCTAACAGAAGATCAATTGAAAGTCGACTTTTATATTTCAGTTACATTTTGATATTTTTACGTTGTATGAATAATTATTATATGAAATGCCTAAATAATATATCACAATCATAATTATGCGCTGATATAAAATTTCGTTATTATGCACGGTCTCTGTTGAAAAAATCGGCCTAGGCATCCGATTAATCCCCACATAATCGCTGATCGCTCACTAAGCGCATTGATTTATCATAATCGGCCTATTTAATCGTTTTGATCAAAGATCGCTTAAAAATCGGTCAACAAACTGATTAATCGGAGAAAATCGGCCTAATCGAACAAAATCGCTTAAAATGGTCAACAAAATCGCTTAAAAATCTGTCAAAATCGCTTAAAAATCGATCAACAAACCGATCAATCGGACAAAGTCGGTCAAAGATCACTTAAAAATAGTCAACAAACCAAGTAATATCTATGTTTGACTTTGAACTTTGAAGAATTATGTATTATGTTTATATTTGAACACCTGAAATATTTGAACTTTGATGCATTATGCTTATCTCATACATATAATATAATATAACTAGCTTATAGACCCGTGGAATCCACGGGATTTTAGAGGGTTTTTGATTAAAAAAAAAGTAAGTACGTGAATAAAGTAAGAAAGAAAAACGAACGTAAACGCTATGAAATTTTCTTGTAACGGAATAATAAGTTATAAGTGACTGAAAGTATAAAATGGTTTTTCAATCTATATATATTTCTTTTGATCACAATGTAGCTTCTTGTTATCGTTGCTGTCTACGGATTCATTGTCAATAACATCCACTTTCATTGTCTCTTGATACCTGGTATCGTTGTCCTTTCCTACGCTGCCTGGGTCGTAGTATAAGGATTCCTAATATCATTAGTTATGAGGAAACTATAAAAGGAGAATGTGCACTTGCAAGTATGTTTAAAAAAAGAACGTACGATTTGCTTAATCGTATTAAGAAGGCAGATATAACACGTTCATCATTGGTCATTTTGGCAACATTGTAGACATACAACTCCTTTTCAATGTTATAGTGAGAAATATCGACTTTAAAAGCAAACTTACTCCCCACGGGATTTTAGAGGGTTTTTGGACACAATTTACCTTTTCTCCACATGTTAAGCAAGTCATACGTTCTGCTCATTTGGAGAAACAATGTTCTGTATCAACACAACTGGAACATGTTTAACCAAAGTCAAATACATACACATACTGCCAAACAACAATATAAAGAAGTAATATTATGATAAGGGATAAAAAGATGTAACAATGACTATTATAAAACTAAAGGATAATTTAACTTCTCATTATACAAAAGAAATTATCAAAAACATTGAAGTCATGTTGTATCTGAGAGACTATTTAAGCTGGCCATTGCTTTGCCTCTTTCTTGTAGTAAAAAGCACAAGTTTTCAAACTTTAAGTAGTAGTAAATAGTAATAAGCTTCAACTTACCAAACTTCCAGTAGCACATCTTGACAATATGCATCACCAATTTTCCATAGAGATTACTATGAGCAGATAATTCTTGAAAACCTGAAAGCTACTAAAAGGGAAGAAGAGGCATGGGACAAATCATAAATGACCCGTTTGATGTTGTCATGGGATAGAGGGGTGTATGGGATACTAATAGAAAGTTAAAAATGGCAACAACATTTATTCCAAACGAAAGCCGAAACCACATAATGGACTTCTAAACGTTGCACTCACCTTGAGGTAATATGAAGGAAGATTTAGGCAATTAGTACATGGTATGACCCTTAGAGAATGATGTGCAGTGGTGGTCACAATATACATTTTTCATAGCCGTTAAATGAACCTTTATACCAATAGTATCCATGTTTCGCTTACGGTGTCCAAATCCATGGTGAGCAATCGTTGGTATCAAGGATCATTTCCAACTACATTTTATTTAGAAGTAAAAATTCATAAAATACTTAATCTACTATACTGCAAAAAAATGTCAATTTGGTTATTAACATTTTGTTTTTAGATATTGAGCCAAAATCAAGAGAGTTGCATCCCACATTGACCTACTCTCTCATGATTTGGCTAAATTACCAAATCTACTTACAAAATTCAAAACATTATTTGGAGAAGCAAAAGATTAGAGAAGAGTTGAACATTATGACCTAATTAACGATCTTTTGATAATTTGACCCATTCAAGTGAAAGAATTCTTTAGAAAGAAAGTCATTCACATACATTTTACATTTTAATGTCGTGACTGACTTTAGCTGCCCATTTAAACTCATGACCATTGCTTTGCCTCGTTCTTGTAGTAATAAGCACAAGTTTTCAAACTTTAAGTAGTAGTTAATAGTAATAAAACTCCAACTTACCAAACTTTCAGTAGCACATCTTGACAATATGCATCACCAATTTTCCATAGAGATTACAATGAGCAAATAATTCTTGTAAACTTGAAAGCTACTAAAAGGGAAGAAGATGCATCAGACAAATCAAAAGTGACCCGTTTGATGTTGTCATGGGATAGACACAAGGCCCGCCCATTAGGCGGCTAGCTTTAAGAATTTTTTAAAATATAGAAGTAATAGAATGCTTGATCCAATAACACTCGATATATAAGATAATATTAGTTATAACCGATCATGAAGAATCATACTTACAAATGTGTATAGAACTTGGTATAAGTTAGAGTAGTGTTTTAGATATAAAGTAATACCTAAGCTTTATCTTTGATTGTTCTACAATCACAAATGGCTACTATATGAATAATAACTCAATCCCAAAATCAAGAGAGACCATCCTAATCTCTACAGTATGTCTACACTAACTAAATGTCTCAACGAAAGTACAGTAACATACTTCATTTTTAGTATTCCATAGTATGCATAGCAAAAACATAAATAAACATGGATGGATAGACAATACCTTAAAGACTATCAACCCAATCCATTTGTACTTCGCATAAGTTTCTGATCCGTTTCTTATTAGGTGTTCTTAAAAACACGCCACGTTCAACCAGCCATATCTTGAATTATTTCGTACATGATAATACATGCCTTTATTGCATAATAGGAAAATGCTGTTAAAGACTTATGATATCCTCATATGAAAATTATGATCAGATACTGTCCATATGCACTATTTTGCTGAATAATTATAATAAATGCCTGTTTGGCATAATAGGACAATTTAGTTAATAAGATATATGTCCTCATATGCAAATTATGATAATACATGCCTGTTTGGCATAATAGGAATATTTTTCCGAAGTTGAAAGACTGGTAAAGGTATACCATTAAACATAAGGTTTAAACAGCGACAAAGATAATGTCCCGTATGCATTGTTTTTGTTGAATAATGATAATACATGCCTGTTTGGCATAATAGGTAAATGTACTGTTTCGTCAAACCATAATATTTACAATAATGATTATACATGCTCTTATACTCAAGAATTAGTATAAGAGCAGTAAACCTATACATGTCTGCTTCGTCATTAAACAACGACAAAGATACTGTTCCATATGCACTCTTTTTGGTGAATAATGGCTATCATAAGAAGAAAAGGATATATAACATTTTTTCTAACCCATAACCAATTATATTTTGGTAATACTGTAAGATATTAGGAAAAAGACAGGAAAAAAAGGCCTAGGGTGATGTTTCTGTATACCCCTAAAATCCAAAACTAATAAGTATTTCAACCAAAAATTATCTGATCTCGAACCGTAACAAAAACCAGGCATTTGACTCGTTGGTTTAAAGTTTCTCCCCTAATCTTGAAAGTAACGGTTGCGCCTCAAGTTGTTGTCTCGAGCTTGACCAGAAAAGTGACCGTTGTTGTTGTTGCCATGTTCATTGTACCTGTGACGCGAGTTGCCATTACCCCAACTACCGCTACCAAGCCCTTCACCATCACGACCCCAGGAATTGTCATTTTTGAATCCTGCATGTCCAGGAATTGGCCTACCCATGTTATAATTTCCTCCTGCAAGAAAAAAAATGTATATGAAACTGAGTGAACAAAGTAGAGGTGGCAAGATGGTTGGATCGGGCGATTGGCCAGTTAAAATGAGACTTCTATAGAGTGGACCGAGATGGGTTGTGCCAACCTGAAGTGAGCCCCAAAACTTTTTATGTCTGCAGTTGCTCATAGAGCTATGAAAACACACAGTCTTTGCTATACATATTGCAAGGGGAGACAATATTTTAAAAAGTGAAAGATGACCCGTTACAATTTAAACCCGTTTTGGCCCATCACCCAATACACATATGTTTTTCAAACAATATCTATAATATAACTAAGATTGGTGTTTGCTTGTGTGTATATAGAAGATATCAGCCTAAGCGTATACCACCCGGCATTTGATTCACATAGATATAAGGTTTAAACAGCGATAAATATACTGTCACATATTCATTTTTTTTTTTTGCTGAATAATAATAATATGCTTGCTTGGCATAATATTATTGGTCATGAAGTGAGGATTTTGAAATACATGATGCGTCACCGAATAGTATTGTTGTGTAAGAAACTGGTGACCCCGATTTTAGCTTCTTGGAAGGTCTTCTGAAGTTGCTATGCCATCTGGTTGAATGATTAATCTTCGGTATTTGCTTAGCTAATTTCATTATACTTGGGTCATGCAATTTTCAAGAAAAAAGAATATGGATGTGTAAGCAAAAACTATCTGATATTGCGTCTTTTAGAAATTATAAATTGCTAGCAGATTATTACTATCAAAAAAAGATTTTTCACACTTGATGGCTTATATTTCTACGAACATTCGTAGGATTCAGATTCAATATCAGAGAATTCGTGCTGCTTAAAACTAAATTAGATAAAAATTTATGGCTGAGACATATTGTTCAAAAACGGCATTTTCACACTTAATGGCTTATTTATGAACTTATGGTTTTTTGTTTTGGAACAAAATTTAACCTGAAAAAATTTAAGGGACATGGTCTCAGCGTCCTAGATATATATAACCTGATGGTGTTTCTGCATAATTGATAAAGAAAAAAAGAAGACAATAGTGATACTCAAAATTACCTGGGCGTGACGGACGTGAGCCGCTCCATCTGTTCGAAAATTATAATCGCCATTGTGCAGAGAGTCAGTAATACCTGTTCCACAGAATATAAACAACGAATATATATTAAGGTATGAGTTATATACTGTCATCGGTAAATGGCAATTTTATATATAAGATAATTGTCCATACACACATAAGGTTATACAGGGGTGTTGCAAACTGACATAAACAGAAGCTAACGTCGAAATGAAAAGCTTAATATAGAATCAGATATAGTGACAATTGAGGATATTGTTATGGTAAAAAGTATATCGCAAACATGGTTATATTTCAGCATACCATCTGTCACATAGTGCACATGTTCACTATCTTCACGATAACTGCAGACTCTTTCATGTTGTTTTGAATTAATGACTGTTATAAAAAGACAACTATGAATTGTCAACATTTAGTACTCTTTAAAACAGCTAATGTACACAGTGTTTTTCACGGGCCAGCTAATTCATATTAACCAAGTAACAATCACGGGAAATTAAAGGTCAAAAAATAACAAAAAAGATTCAAACAAATAGTGATGCACTAATGTTTACTACAAAAGAAAAATGTGAGTATATGCCACTTCCATTTTTTCAAGCAACATCTGTTTTCGGACCCGCAATAGGTGGTATACAATCAGCATCTTTAATGCACTTATTCAGTTGAAATGCCTGGTATAGATTGGTATAGATTAGCATTTAGCATCGAACAAACCAAACCTGATTGATTGACTCACAATGTATCCATCTCGTAAACAACACCAATTGGTCGAATTGTGCCTGAGAGTAAGGAACTTGTGAAAAGTGAGTGACAATAAGCCATACGTATCACAAATTGTAAAATATATAGAGAAAGGATTCAAAGGACCAGGATATACATTCTTAATAGCTATCACGGATTAACTACCATGTATTAATACACATACCTTTTACATAGTTTTGGAGGAGCCAACGAAATATACATACCCTACAACAAAAAATATCATATCCGTGGGATGTTAGTGAAAAGCAAATATACAAATGTGACCTTTATGACCATGAAGTGGCAAGAGGTTAATTAGGGTCAGATTCAAACTATATTATGGGTTTTAAGATGGCAAATAACGAAGGTTAACATCGATGTACCTTTCGAGCAGGATCACTGGTCATGCAAACAAAAGTTCAGCACAACACGTGTTTCATTACAATCTGTCATTTTGCGATATATAAACACTCAAATATTCGATCTTGCATTAAAAATGAAAGTGAAAAGTGAAAATCAAGATCAAACCAGGATAAACACATCGGTTTATATATTGACATAATGGTGATTTTACGTCATTAGAAGGTATGTGACGCACATTCCACTGCTCCAACACTGCATACATACAAAAAATTGATTAATATTCATACTTGGAATCCGAAATGGTTACGTTACCGAAACAGGCCGGGTTAAGTATTCATTCATATATAGAACAATAGTTAGATTTTTTTAATATGCATATAAGAAGCCATTTGTATATGTTTATTTTGAATAGAAACTCACCTCAGAAACCATGTCTCGAAAGAGGCGCAAACATATTACATATATATTAGGGTTGTGGAGATCATCTGGTAATCAGTAATTTCATTGAGGTATGCACGTGAGCTCGTCAATGTGTTGCCGAATTAAAGAAAATGGACTGAACTATCAAACTAAGAGGATGTTTGTATTTGCTTTTGGAACGATGATTTGATTACAACTTCAAGTCATGCTTGTCAAATTTTTAAGCCCGGGATACCAGTTTATATTCGAAATAGCAACAAAACTCATGATTTAAGGACTAAGGGTAAATTAGAATAAACTATATACCGTCCCATTAACTTATTTATACACACTACAACTTCTGGGTCTTACAACTTTCAAAAACAAAAGCACATCCAAACTCTAATGTCTACAGGTTGCATCATGTTTTATCACGGTAGATCTAATTCAATTATTTAGCATCACATAACCACTTCTTTAAAACGCACATCCAAATAAATACAACTGAATTCAGATACATATTATTAACTGGCTTATAATCTAAACACTCTTATTATATTTTGAAAATATTAGAACAAAACTTAAGATCATTATATTTGAATACATGGGGTGCTAAAATACTTACAATAGATAACTGCTGTCCATGCTTGTACTTGTCATGGAATGCGAAAGATAGAGGCCTTGGGTCATCTGCAGGCCCTCTAATGAATCCACTGAATCATAAAAAAGAAATTAAATGTTGGTGTTATTTCAAAACTAAAAGGAAGTATCCCACCAGTAGCTTGCTTTACAGTTTATGAAAGTTTTCATTGTGTCTCGTAAACATTGACGTCATACCTTAAATTTAGCATAAAGAGTCACTATACAGGCTCTACACTTGTTGGCAGACCATCAAACTGGATCTCGGACTGGAGTTGAGGGGCTGATCATTATCTGTGTGGACTCGTAGAATATAAAGTGAAAGTCGTTGAATCACTGTATCCATTGCTACTCTATACAATGACATTCAAAAGCACTAAAAATAACTAAATGCAACTATTAATGAATTCTTCATATATTACACAACTTTAATATCAATTTTTTTACCCTAAACTTTGGACAAATTCGTTGATGCTGCATTATTGGGCAACAACTTGTTCCAACCACTTTCTCTCATTAAAAGGGATTTCATATACCAACTCTGGTTGACGAATTATACTAACCAACACCTGAAAAGAATACAAACAGGGTTTATGACATTGCTATTGTTCACTTATGAGGTTCAAGCTTTGACGCTGTCAAAACAATTGCAAAGCAAGGGACATGTGTTTAATATTTGACAGTTTGACACACAAATAAGACATTTTCATTCATTAAGTTTGACACTCTATCCTGCTACTTGTAACATTTTGATCACTGGCATTCAAAAATGCATAGTAAGAAACTCGGTCCAACGTGGTTATTAGTTTGGAGTACAAACTCTATACAAACTACATATAGACATGTAATTTTGTATCTTCCATCCATAAACTTTAAAAAAAAGTAATGAATTAACTCACCATCAGCTGTATTCCCTCATCCAAAGCTATCTGGATTGCTTCTAGTTTGCCAATGTCAATATTATTCACCCATGATCACTCTTTTTTTGCCCCCAATAAACTTCATCCACAGTTGCATCATACCAATGTCAATATTTTTCAAATTTTCAGTAAGATTTACTTGAGTAACTCATCTGTAATCCAATAAAAAATTATTTCATCAAATAAAGCTAATAAATAATCAAATTAAACTTGAAACTAAAAAATTAAACTAAAAATAAAATAACCTTTTGTTTTTGTTTTATTTTGCTTTGAAATCCAGATATTGTCTTAGCTGTATAAATAAACCCTCAACAATCTTACTGCAAACCCTTTGAAGATTATGTGATGTGGGATTGCAGAGACTGATTCCCCATAGAAAAGAAGAATCATAAATGAATCGAATGGATTTCAATACAATTAATCAAATGGATTTCAATACAATTGAAACTTACATAAGTTATTGGATCGAATCAAAGTTCCGGATCATCGTAAATTGACCTGTGAAGCCTGCAAAATAAAAAGTAAGAATAAAATCAGTTCAACCTATATCCGAATCACAACAACATGTGAAAAGAAAATAAAAAATTGCAAAAGTAGAGGATGAAGAGACAATTTAATCGGTTGTTTGTGTATTTGGTTTTGAATCGGTATTAGAGAGAAAATGGTTTAAATTGGTGTTAATAGGGTTATTGTTTTTGAATTTAGAAGAGATTGAAATTGTAACCGACCATTGATTTTTGGAAGGTTTTTATGACATTAAAACTGGGTTGAAACATATTGAGCAAGATTTGAATGGAGGAGGAGCGTGTGAAACTATTTAATTAGTTTCTAAAAATATTACTTCATTTTTTGTTCGGAATGAATGTGTGGATGGGTAGTGCATTTAGGTGTTGTACGAAATTAATATTCGACCAATCACATGAAAGACACATCACCGCATTTATTACATTGGGTGCTTAATTGAGTTGTAACATTTTCTGGTTTATTAGAAGATATAGATATAGATATAGATATAGATATAGATATAGATATAGATATAGATATCAAAAATTAAAATTTTGTGCATAAAAATTCCAATCCGATTAATCCCCGTCTAATTGATTAATCGCTAGGCCCTACACAACCGCCTCACTAGCGCCTAGCGATTTTTACAACCTTGTGCACGGTTAAAAAAAACGATTTGCGCATTAGAAGACTATATCTACACAAAACACAACTAAATGAAGACTAATCTACCTTATTTGTTATATTATTAAATTATATGACATTGAACACTTGCTTTTTTAGTTTACAAAGTCAAAATTCTACTATATGAGCTAAATCCTCTTTTGCTAATATCCATTATTTATGCATTTATTCTCAAGTAATTGCTTATTTTTTTAATAATATTTTGCCTACTATTCATAATACTCACATCACATTGTCCATATATGTATATTATATGCATAACTTCATGGTAAAGGAAATACATTAAAAAAAAAAAAAAGAAAAAAGAAAAAAAAAAGCACGGGTGCTTACCGAAAAATGCTTGTAATGAAAGTACTAATAACCATCACCAACACAATAAAATATTTTAGTAAAGAATATTTATGGCCGTAAAAGAGTTGATGCGAATTACGGTGCTCATGTCACTTATTCTGTGTTTATGTGTTACCTTTTTATGGATGCATCAGTAGATGCATGTATCGTAGTTATTTGGGCACAATTAAAAGTTGAATATAACTATGTGTTGTTTTATAAGTAGTAACACCCGGCCATTTTACATTTATAACCATGTTCTATTTAAATATGTATATATTATTTTACTCATTTATAATTACAGTTATATATATCACCAAACATTTTTATTTTAAAGAAACAGTTACTGCTCACGGCTACCGCTCACTGCTACTTTTAATAAACATACGCTAACTATCGGGTTTTCATTTATTATTTATTTATTTTTCATATAAGAAAAGATAAAAACATCATTTGGCAAAGGTCCGGTTAGATTGATGAATGTAAACCCATGGATTTTGGGCCTCAATTATATAAAATGTGTCAATGAGTCTTTTCGATTTAATGCTATGAAGCCTAGGGGATTTGGGCTGCGATTACAGATTGGCTCTCCAGCTTCCAACAAGTAAGATAATAGCGAAAAGACTCAAAAGAGGGCACAAAACATACTTATGTAAGTTATATGTTTAAAGTTAAAACTACCTTTTTAAAAGGTCAAGAAGGAGATTTCTAGATCAATGTGGGTTTCATGATTTGTTGTGTGCAATTTGCATATAAACTATGTTATTCCCTTCTCATAAACTTATAGAAAGGAAGCTAGAATAATAATACCAGAATGGCCACTTTTGAAAAAATATTCGCAAACTAGTCACTGTTGGGTTTAGGGTTTGCAGATGCCGGATCCCTTGCAAAGTATCCTAAGTTTGCAAAGCCTAAAAAGAAATTTGGTGCTGCCACGTGTCCCTCATTTATTTTATTCAAAAAATCTGAATAGGGGCAAAATAGTAAAATTACTTGTTTTTTCTTTTTCCACCTCAAATTTCAAACGCACATCTCTTAAACGACAAACTTTTAGAAAAAACCGATTTCACCATAATTTTTAAAATTTAATCCTCTTTAATTTGGTATAAATTTTGTTAAAAATTTCAAAACTTTTTTTTTACATACGAAATGAGTGTTAATTTTCTTGATTTTTTTGGGCATTTTCGACCTTATTTTGTACCATCATAAATGCCGAATCGTGAAAAATTTAAAACATGAAAGTCGTAGCTTTTTGGCCATTCTTTACCCAGAAATTTGAATCAATCAAATCCAATATGATATGAGTGAGATATCGTATGTTAAAGATGACGTTTTACTCATATTTGTTGCACACAACATGTTTGATGAAATGTTTAGCTTAGATTTTTAGTCTTAAAATCGAGTTAAATTCATTAATTTTTGTACAACAATGCACCTTTAGTCATTTTATTAATGTAAGATTCAAAAAGTTTTTTTTTTTTTTTTTTTTTTTTTTTTTTTTTTTTTTTTTTTTTTTTTTTTAACTGATGAACCTTATTAACTGATTTAATAAGTTCATCAGTTAATAAGGTTCATCAGTTAATATAGTTCAACCAGTTAATAAGGCTGATGAACCTTATTCACTGATTTAATAAGTTCATCAGTTAATAAGGCTCTTTAACTGATGAACCTTATTAACTGATTTAATAAGTTCATCAGTTAATAAGTTCATTAGTTAATATAGTTCAACCAGTTAATAAGGCTGATGAACCTTATTAACTGATGAACCTTATTAACTGATTTAATAAGTTCATCAGTTAATAAGGCTCTTTAGCGCGATATGTCTTTTTTAAAAATCAGTTAATAAGGTTCATCAGTTAATATGGTTTATCAGTTAATAAGTTCATCAGTTAATATAGTTCAACCAAAGTAACTGATGAATAAAATGTCTTTTTTAAAAATCAGTTAATAAGGTTCATCAGTTAATATGGTTTATCAGTTAAAAAAAACAAGAAAAAAACAAGAAAAAACAAAATTTTTTGAATCTTACATTAATAAAATAACTAAAGGTGCATCGTTGTACAAAAATTAGTGCATTTAACTCGATTTTAAGACTAAAAATCTAAGCTAAACATTTCATCAAACACGTTGTGTGCAACAAATATGAGTAAAACGTCATCTTTAAAATACGATATCTCACTCATATCATATTGGATTTGAGTGATTCAAATTTCTGGGTAAAGAATGGCCAAGAAGCTACAACTTTCGTGTTTTAAGTTTTGCAAAATTCGGCCTTTAAACTAGACAAAATTAGAGCCGAAAATGCTAAAATTTTCAAGAAAATCATGACCCAATGAATATGTCAAAAAAAAAGTTTCGAAAAAATTAAAAAGATTTATACCAAATTAAATAGGATTAAATCTTAAAAATTATGGTGAAATCGGTTTTTGGTAAAAGTTTGTCGTTTGAAAGTTATTTGCATTTGAAATTTAAGGTGGAATTAAAAAAATTGGTCAAATGACCAAAATGCCGTCTAACCGAAAATATAAAAGAAAAAAGGGAGGGAGTGGGTGGGGGACACATGACACTAGCTTAGTGGCTAGAAATACTTTTTAGCCTTTTTAATTTTTGATCCTTTCTATGGGATCGCAACTCAAGGTTTGCAAGGCATTGATCCACCCTATATATACAATTCACTTGTAACCTTGATGATCACTTAATAATAATTGTCTCTTCCTCATCTCATTCTCTTCCTCCTCTCATTTTTGTGTTCTTGTTTGGGTTAATTCTACTGTTAGGTAACAAACTTTGCAAAATTTTCAAAGGTAATTTACTCTAAAAAATACTAAGTTAGGTAACGAAACTTTGTGCAACCTTCAATATTAGGTAATATGACCATTTTAGGGGCCATGTCATAGTCCCACTTATTTCTTTCCTTACTTATTCTCTCTACCAACCACCACCTTCACCCTTTATCTTTTGTTTCTGCAACTTTTGTTCCATCTTCACTTTTTGTTACCAAACCAACAATAAATACAAACACAAAGCATATACTATATGCATAAAAGACATTTTTTTACAACTTTTGCGCCACAAACACATAAAAACCCAATTTACCATAACCAACACCAATACCTCACCACACCACCACTCCGTACTAGTAACATTAAACCCACACCGCTCGTGAACGGATCATCACCACCACCAATAACCCACCCCTCAACAATGACCGGAGAACACACCCCACCGGCGTCACGTTTCAAAACTCAAAATCAGATTTATGGACTAAATCATGAAAATGTATGCAATTTTTGATGATGGGTTTCTTTTTTATTTTTTTTCTTTTTTTCTTTTTTTTGTTCTTTTCTTTTTTCCAGTGACAACAGATCTAGGCATTTGGAGATGATGCTCAGTGAATATGGTGATTGGTTATTTGGATTTTTTTTTTTAATTTAGTTGCTATGTGGTATGTGGAATTGATTTAAAACATAATACAAATAGTTAGTTCGTTGATTGATGCTTAAATCTGAGATTTTGGATGGCCATATTAATCTGATTTGAATTTGGGTTTTGGAGTTGACTGATGGTGGGACAACATATGGTGTTACCATTGGCGGAATACGAATCTAATTTAGAAATGGGATGCGGTGGTGGTATGTTTAGAGAGGAGTGACTTAGGTTTAGTGGCAGAGAGAAGATCTCATTGTCACATCGATTGATATAGTGGTGGTGGTGTCGGACGATGGTGGTAGTGGTTGACGGAGTAGGTGGTTGACCGGAGTTAGTGGTCTGGTAAATTCAATAGAGGGAGAAGAGAGATGGGTGTGAGAGTGTTTGTTTGTGAGTGAAAATGAGTGTTTGGTGGATATGTGATAGTTGTTTTGATCGGGAATTTTGATTTTTGATATTTGTGATAGTTGGTTCATCATCTTTTGATGATTCTTTTTGTGTGATTGTGATAATAGTTTTTGTTTGATGGGGGTTTTGATTTTTGATATTTGTGTTGTGTGTTTTTTACTTTAGGCAAAGGGAGGTTGAAGATGATGGTATTTTAGTAATTTTACTCTAAAAATATGATAAAAAATGACGTGGTACAATGGCAACCGGTTTAGCAGGTCATCAGTTGCAAAAATACTCAATATTACCTAACATTGAACAAACATTAAAGTTTCGTTACCTAACATAGTATTTTTGTTAGTAAATTACCTAACATTGAAAATTTTGGAAAGTTCGTTACCTAACAGTAGAATTAACCCTTCTTGTTTATTATATTTATAATACGTTATCAGCACGAATTGCTCAAAAGACAATACTAAGCTTCTAAAGAGAAGAGGTGCCTAGAAAAATAAATCGTAAAGGTTTACGATGCTTTACTTCGGCATATATCTCTACACGAGAGATAAAGGTACAATCAAATTTGAAAGCTACATCAAAAATGAGGTAACAATATATTTGTGTTGTTGTATGAGGCCATATTTGTGTGGACTTTTGATGTTAAGATCCGTTAAATGGGTGTCAAAATCTAAAAGAAAGATTTGACCATTATAAGCAAGATATTCTTGCAAATGCGAGCACATTTTTCGTAATATTAGGTAGTACATCTGAATGATGCAAAGAAAAAATGCGATGAGATGGTTAATGCCTCGAATATACGCATATATCGAGAACGATGCTTTGATATAAAAGAAATGGGCATGTTTGAACAAACACAATAAACCCGTTTACTAAATTTGCTCCATATTGTCGTGTTAAAAGAAACTGGTTGGCAACCTCAAGTTGCAACATAAAATCTTCATTCCCTCAAGTGAATGAGATAAAATGATTAATATGAGATCCTCATTCCCTCATGTGAATGTGATAATGTTACGATGAATTGTTAAAGATCATTTATCATGGTAAATGATATGGTCGAGGTAGTATGAAAATGACAAACAACTAGTAATGGCGAAAATACAATAAGAAAGGAGCCAACAAAAATGCTATTTATGCAAAAATGCAATATGATGTATATTAAATACAAGTGTGTCAAAGATATTACACACTATATTCATAGATTTAAAAATCTCTACTAGCGCATTTTGCTCTATAAAAAAATATAAAATTGTCATGGGAAACGATGTTAAATTCTTTCATATCTTCCTCGACATGCATTATATAAATATTAGGAAAAGCTAATCACTGACATAAACTTAAGTTTATGAGCAATAATAATTATAATATTTTTTGTATGACCAGTTACAACATCCTGAGTCATTAATGATGCGAAAGCTATAGAAGAATAAAATTCTTCAATCTAATGTTGTTATCTCTCAAAGAAAGTTGATTATATTCTATCAACTAGAAAGGGGATTAAATTCCTCAATTTTAATAGGAAAGAAAACAAATTGATATATGTAAGCATACAAATTCATTGTATGAACTTTTTAGAGTTCAAAATTGATGCATCGTCTAAATAGTCCTCAAGTTTGCATGATTAATAGCTCAATGCGAGCCCAACATTCCAGAGTAAGTATTTCATCATGAAAATGCGATGAATTACTTCTAAATTATCAAATGAAACTGAGAGAAAAACTTGTGTTGTTGTATGAGGCCATATTATAATATGCACAACAACAAAATTAACATCATGCCAATATGTTATTATAAATCCTCCCTTTTATAATTGGTTTTTGTTATAAACCAAACATATCCCATTTTTGTTCTTTGTGTTACAGCAGTGGTTGACAACCCTGATGTCACTAAGGATGTTGTTATAAGGTTCTAAGTGAGGAATGGGAAAAAGCCCTTGACCCTTAGCTATAAGACCTTTATCAAAGCCACTGGCCTTGATTACACTGAGACTTTCGCCAACCATCCCACTGATGTTGAAGTAAAGGCAGAGTTGCTTTTACTAGGGCCATATGACAAACAACACCTTGATGTGGCCTCAGGGACTCTTTTGGCTAAAGCCCCATCATCAAAACCTGGTTTCCTGCCCCATGGAGAATCCTGATGACCTTTGTCATTCAGGTCCTTAAGGGGAAAAAATCCTCAATGGAGCAATTGAACGCTACTCAAGCAATGATAGTATTCAGTCTCCTAGAGTGTAGAAAAATAGATGTTGGAGAAATAATCTTCAAAGACCTCATAGTTAAGCTCACAGGAAAATCTAGGCAAAAACTTATGTCCTATCCTAGGTTCATTTCCTTTGTGCTTCAGGACTTATTGAGCTCTGAGTATGAGAGGCCTGACGTTCAGGGATTTGAACCTAATGTCTTGCATAAGACCAACTACTCTGGAGAACCCTCTGAGGTTACACCAATCGCCCTGACAACATACATGTTGACTGCTATTCAGGGCGCTGACAAAGTTTCACCTGTTCCTTCTCCTACCAAGAAGGAGAAGAAGAAAAAGAAGCAGGGGGCCAGGAAGGTGGTTCAACCCAAACCACTCGACACTGAGATCTATGCTTCAAAGCCTAAGAAAAGAAGGCGAAAACCGACCCTGACCATTGTTACATGATGCGTAGGGATTGCACCAGGCTTTACCTCTCGAGGGATCTCGAGAAGCTTACAACCCCCACCAGGCAGTGTACCTGATCGATGTAGTATAGTATAATGACAAGTACCGGGGGATTGATCGTTCAGCTAGGAATAGTGTCGCTAGGATTAGAAAACCTAAAAACTAGGTCTAGAGACGAGAGATGATTCTTTTTGTATTTTTATATTTTTATAAAAGCAAGTAAAAATCTCGGTTTTGAAGGAGTTAGGCGGAATTAGTTGCTAGTCAACTAACCCAATTACTAAGATGCAATCAAAATAAAATACTAAAAATGAAAATAAACTAAATTAAACTAGTGGTGCGAGCAATATATGGGAGAATTGTGTTTACTTAGGTTTCACTACTCACTAGATATCTTTTACAGGTTAATTACTTGTTACAGTTGCGTGGATGATGGATTGTATTCCTTAATACCATTCATAGGGTGGCGTACTTACTTCCCCAATCCTATAAGCGCCTACTTCACTCCTATGTTGAGCCGGCTAAGAAGCTCCTAACATGGGATCACTAGAATTTGCTCATGCATTAAATACAACCATTAAAACCTAGTACACATCGGTTCATGTTTCTTAAGACGTTCAAGCATGTTACACAATGGAGATCTGCCAGTTTTCTTAAGCCTAACATTGAAATCATTCATCCATTACAACTATAAACAAGCAATCAACCTATAATCAACATCTAGGTTTCATTACATCTAAGCAAACACATAAAAGATCTAGCCTAGCATGTTGAAATCAAGACAAGCATAAGATATATTCAAACAACACATAGACATATTGAATGAATTGAAAGAGGACTTATCTTAATTGAACATGAAAGGTTTCAAGGGGTAAAAACCCTTGAAAATACTGTTACAAACGACCTAGGGTTTATTAGGTTCGACCCTAGTATTCTCCACACAAGTTCCTCTCTTAATGAATGAAAAATAGAAAAGTATATATAGATTTTGTGAGGTGACGGCGTCAAGAACAAATGTCTGACGCCGTCATCTCGCCGCCAAATAAATTCTCGGACTACCTAGATCTAGGTTTGACGCCGTCACGTGTACTCCTTTTGCAGGCCGTTACAATATTAACTCTTGACGCCCTTCTCTTGACGCCTTCAGGTTTTCTCTGGGTCGTCATGGATTTTACTCCTGACGCCGTCACAATTTTCCTCTTGACGCCGTCAGGTACTGTTCTCAGCATGGAAAATTAAGTCTTTGCCGTTTTCTTCACTTTTATGCTCCAAAAACGTCCAAAATGCTTCATTTTCCAGAATTCACTCCCAAAGTACCTAAAATCACAAAAGAAACGATTTAGGGCAATATTTGATCAAATAAATTCAATTTCGGGCTTAAATGACCTCCTAAAAATGGTTCATTTTTCACCTCATCATATACCCTTACATTTGAGATTTGCTTGTCCTCAAGCAAATGCGCTTTTATTCTAGTCAAAATACAAGTTAGGGGTCATTTAACACTAATATAAAAGTAATTACAACAAATAATCGTTCCATTAAAGACCAAAGACAAGCACGGAGGTCATACACTAGCACCTAACAAATAGTGTTTAGATACTCACATCTCTCGGGTGTAATAAAGTAATATCACAATATGGAAATGGAAAATATCTCTCACTACCTGTCATAGCAAAATAGATTTCCATAGGCTTGGGAAAGGATCAAACCTCCACCACATGGCGTAAGCACCTAGGATAAACTATCAAAGAGGTTGTAATACACCGTAAAATCCCAGGTCATTTATAAATGCTAATTATCGACACTATTCTTAACTAGGCCATTTTTGCGGGCCAATTTGAAATTTTTATATGAGACACTGTTTGTTTGAACACCCGATTGTTTTGATCACCGTTTGTTTAACACCCGATTATGTTTTGTCACCCGATATCACCCGATTGTCACTCTTGGATGTCACCCAATGAGGTTAACACCTGTAACTCCCACTTGCGACCCGACACCCCATTTGAACACCGAGAAATTATTAATATATATATATATATATATATATATATATATATATATATATATATATATATATATATATATATATATATATATATATATATATATATATGACATTATGTATATATTAACTATTACAAATTATTATTACTATATATATATATATGAGTATATATATATATACGTATGACGACACCGTTTATGTATTTATGGTTTTCACGAACAGACACCAATACCGAAACTAATGTTACAAACGATCTAGTCACCGACACTCTATTTCTTTGTTTGGGCCGTATATCACCATAAGCCCAATTATTTTTCATTCTTTCCTTTTGCCCCACTGTTGGGCCGAGCACCCTCACAAGCCCACCCAACTTCAATTTTCACTTATAATTCGTTTGGGCTTTGTTCCCTCAAGCCCGTATGGCTGTTTGTCTTCTTTGCAATTCATGCTACTAAAATGAACAAGGGTTGTGAATCATGGTGATCACGCACGTTTTCTTTCTTGGTTCCCTACCTCCTCGACACAAAGCTTACAACCTTCTTTGACTTTGCATCTTGCAACATTGAGCCACCCTATGAAGCCGTCTAACCATCGGGTATTCATAATACACACCTAGTAACCTTAACCGAGTAATACCCCATGGATTGAGTGTCTCAATGTTCCCCAACAAGTTTACCACATGTGCTCAAATCTTAATTTTATAATGCTCTACTCACCCTAGCTATACTTAAACAAACCAATGTCAACTCCCTTTTGCTTCTCACCCTCCCAACGCGACATGACTACACCATGTATAACGAGACAATCTTGTCTCAAAAGAAGGAACAAGTCGAATGGAGTATGTGTACACTTGAAACTAGCTAACCACCAATATCACACTATAAAAGCCACATTAAATGCACACAATACACACACATTCGAAATCTCTCAAACCACAAACACTCTCCACCCTTTCTTAATTAACTGTCGAAGAACACAAGGGATACAAGCAAGGATTTGGGTTGAACGAGTAAGGATTTTGGGCTAAGATCGAGTTGGGTAGCAAATATTGGAGCAAGAGTCACTATTCGAAGGGTGTTAGTTTGCTCGTTACTCTTATTTGGTCACACGAACCCTCCCCACCATCTTTGGTGTTGTAAGTACCTTGTCTCTTTTCAATTCATACATAAATCGACTCATGCATACCACATTTACTTTCACGCGACACACTTTACTATCTAAATATATATATACATTCGCTTTACTTGCTACAATATATATGTACATACCTCGACACCCTTGAGGAAAGGGTTCACCATTGCATTTTTATACATACAACCTATCTATATTTTTCGACCACCTATATCTACAACTCACCCTTAATCGAGCTAGCACAACATGCAAACCTTACACGGTTTTATACCACGAAAACGAGACCTAAACCAAACCTATGTCGAGCAACCTTTTAAACAAACTAAAAATATCACTTGGGCTTAGTGTGGGCTAACGAGCCCACTTGGCTTTTCAAATGAGATTTTCGGTTTCAAAACTTGGAAAATAACGAGAAGCATAAAAACCGATTTTTAAGATTTTTACAAGTTTTAAATGCTACTTTTGTTGTAACGAAAGTTTGTTTTTCGAAACATTAAGCAAGGACTATTTTTGCAAAAGTCCCACGTTAGGGGCTGAAAGTGACAAAAATCCAAACTTTCGGACTAGTTATATATTAACGAATTCTTTTGGAAATTGAGGGTAAAAACTGTCATTTGGCCAAAGTTAAAGGAATAAAGTGTAAAAAGTACAAAAGGACCAAATTGTAATTATTTTTAACCAAAGGGTAAAAAGAGTAAATTTGTAAAGTTAAAGGTTAAATGTGACAAAGGTATTTTATCATTAATTATTTCATATAATTTGATTTTTATATAAATACATATATATTTTTGTAACTTTAAAATATATATATATATATATATATATATATATATATATATATATATATATATATATATATATATAGGGGAGGATTAATGTGAGATCAAACTTAAAGTTATAAAAATAAGATCTAGTATAAACAACCACTAAAACCATTTTATAAATAACCATATTAGCAATAATGCACAAAAAATAAAGTATTAATATGAATTAACATTTTAGCAACTAATAACCAACTGATACATGAGTTTGGATTAGTGATACACAACTATAAATTTACATGTCGAATCAAAGTGTATCACCTTAACCTGATACATTACATGTCGAATTAAAGTGTATCACATTGGTTTCGTCAATTTAAAAAAGAAAACCAGCGGAACTTTAACAATTTTAGTTGTACTCAATAAAAATTTTAATTTTATTTTAACGGGAGTGCTACTTGTCAGATTTTAGTTTGATCTTATTTTTACAACTTTAAGATTGATCTTATTTGATCTAGATTCTATATATATATATATATATATATATATATATATATATATATATATATATATATATATATATATATATATATATATATATATATATATATATATATATATATATATATATATATATATATATATGACTTTACTAAAAATATTTAATCATAAATATTTTTAAACAATATTACTTTTACAACGAGTTAATATTTATCGAACACCGGTTCGTAACAACGATACAAATAACTACGTGAAGTTATTTTGGAATATATTAAGACACCCGAACGGATATCACCGTACACGTGACATATCACATGTCATTTACAACACGAATCTAAAACATCGATTACAATGTATTATTTAGGTCGCAAGTCGGAGGAATTTCATTGCTAGTCATAGCAATACACCATCACTTTTGAGCACCGTTGTGATTACACACCTGTCAGGTGAGTTCATGGTCCCACATTTTAATTGTTTTTAAACCCCGTGGGGAGATACATGCTATAAATCGAACACAAGTATTTTTCTGTATGCTGTTATCACCTGATATTGCCTAAGTTGACACCTGTGCTACAAGTCCCTCATATCACGAACCTTAATCACTTGCGAGTGAGCGCGAATATAGTTGATAGATCTATTGGATGGCAGCCCACCTCTGTCAAGGTGATCACTTGGCAGGAGGTGTGCTATATTCGAGGTATTATGGAAATTTGGCACATTTCCTGTCACCGAGGGCCCCTTGTTATTTACATCCGCTGTGGTGTAGGTGATTGTTATTATCTTTATGATATGTCAAATCGATGTTAAGGCTTGCGTTTCGTGAGACTTAGGAGCAATATTACACCGGTTTAGTCAAGACCTGTCTATCTTGGCTTGTTTATTTCAAATGCTTGACTTGTGTTCACACTATTACGATTTAAACTACTATGGATTCACTCAACCTTTGTGTTGAATTTTTAAGCATGTTTATCTCAGGAAATTAGCAAGCATGGCGGCACGGAGCTGGCAAAGGGCACAGGACCTCCCTTTTGATTTCATTAATTATATCATTCTTTACAAACTCATCACTTCTTTTGCTAAACAATTAACATTTTGGAAAAATGTTTGTAACTCTGAATATTTGAGTTTTCATGGAATGATATTGACTATCTTTTGAATTGTTTTCTATGAGTATGACTGTGTACTAAACTGTAATGACCCCGATTAGACTTTCGCTGCTTATCAATTTTCGGGGTGTTACAGATTGGCATCAGAGCCTTGGTTATAGAGAACCAAATGATTTTTCAAAACATTGGACTATAACCTCACCGGATTTTTTAAACTAACTATTTATCACCGAAGTGCCCTCCGTACCAGCGCTTGCCAACGTTATGTTTTAAGGTTTGATTTTTAGCACCCATTGCATTTAGTTCACTATGACACTATGATCACTGTGCATGTAGCATTATGTAGACTAAATGAATTATAGTACTGCTATTTTTGGGATATTACAGTACCATGTCGCCCCCGGTTATTATTTTGTCCGACAGTGACGACGTCGTGCCAGCATCATCCACTCACCCTACTATTGACCTATCTGACTATGACACCCATGACACCCGAGACACCCATGATTCTGACCATGACACCCAACCTGTATCACCTGCTATACCATCTCCTGTTCCATCTGGAGACCCATCTGCTGATACTGAGCCCTTTGAGGAGGTTGAGGTTGCTTCTACACCCATTGATTCTTTTGCTATTCAGCCTCTCTTTCGTCCTGTCTGTGGACCTATGACACAGGGACAGTACCTTTATGATCAGTACTTGACATCTCAGCAGTTTCTTGCGGCTGATGATCGTCTTACACCACCTGCTAGTCACCACTCCGGTTCAGATGCTGATGACGAGTCTTCTGACTCCGATACTTCTGACACTGCTGCTTCTATCCCACCACCATCCCCGCCTACACTGATTCGTCGGCGCAAGCGAGTGAGGATTCTTGAGCCCTATGAGCCAGAGCCTTTCGGAGAGTTGTTTCGATATCACGAGGGAGACTATACCCGCAAATGCACGGCTCGGAAACGAGTCTGTATTTTGCCTGCTTCTACTGTTACACCACCTGTACCTACACCTGTATCATCACCCATGTCTGTACTACCACCTGTTTCTATGCCAGATCTGACACCTGTGGCATCACCAGCACCTCCACCATTACCTGTATCACCCCCACCTGAGCCACATCCTTACATGCTACCTACTTACACCGCACCCCACACCTCAGAGGTTTTGCCACCCATGCCACCACCTACAATTTTCTACTCACAGACTACTACCGTACCGATACCATCACCTAGTACACCTGTACCATCACCTGCTCCCACCGAGACCCCCACCTCACCTGGTATTCATAGATTGGTTGATGCACGCCGATGGTCGTTTTTGTTAGACTACATTCGTAGATGGAGATTGGTTGAGGGATCGCCTAGGGCTGCTGAGCTTGGAGATGGCTCTTCAGCGGTGTTATCGGTCACAGGGGAGCCGATACACCATACTATCCCTCTTTTGGCTGCTAGGTTAGTGAGACATGAGGATCGTCTCGATGAGTTGTTGAGCGTTATTGAGGATATATCCTTGGAGAGGATTGGGTGTATGCAGGAGGAGGTCACGAACCTCGTGGTACATAGGACAGCTTTAGAGATGGTATTTGAGATGATGGGGACAGAGATCGAGGAGGCACAGGCTACCATCATTGAGTTTGGTCATCGACTAGATGTTCAGAGACATGAGATAGATGATTTGAGAGCGATTGCGGCCATCACACAGGAGATGATGGAGCATCAGACACAGGAGTTAGCCGCATCTAGTTCTACCATCCACACTCTTTCAGCTACTATTGAGGAGATTCAGGCCCGTGAGAGATCCAGAGATTTGGAGATGTTAGAGATGATCAGGATCATCAGAGAGCTGGAGAGGAGACCAGGAGGTGCACCTGGACCTTCATAGATCTATGACATGTCATTACTTACAGAGACATCTTAACTTGCCGCCTGTGGCATTAATAATGTTGTATCTTATTGTTTCGTAACAATGAATTCAAAATATTAAAACTCTATGTTGGTTATAATCGTAACGTATTGATATTGATTTATGATGTTCTAGTTGTTTGATCTTTTATTATGCTCCCATATTGAGATTCATTATAATTTCCATGTGTGTTGTTACATGTCGTGATGTTTATTTATGAATGATATGGTTTATGTTGATGTATGTATTTATGGTGTGGTTGTGATATGTACTTTGTGATGATCTCGACTATTATGAGTTTGGCTACATTATTTCTCTTTGTTATTGATGTTGGGATTTGTACTTATGCACTTGCGATTTTATAGAGTTATGGCCCCAAGGAAAACCGCTACTGCTACCTCGTCACCCGCTATGACCTAGGCTGCTATCAGAAAGTTGGTTGCCGACAGTGTTGCTGCAGCTTTAGAAGAGCAGGCTGCTGCAATGGCACAAACTAGTAGCAATAACCGAGCCACTGCTGAAAGCGAGTCCGCTGCGACTCGGAAGTGCACCTATAAGGACTTCATAGCTTGTAAACCATCTCACTTCAAAGGCACTGAAGGAGTGACAGAGCTTGCTCGATGGTTTGAGCGAACTGAGACTGTGTTTGTGAGGAGCGGTTGTGCCGCTGAAAGCCGAGTCTCGTTTGTTACTGGAACATTGTTGGAAGACGCGTTGTCTTGGTGGAACGCAACTGCTCAGAAGATAGGTGTGGAGGAGGCCTATCAGATCACCTGGACTGACTTTAAGGAGAAGATGCTGAAGAAGTTCTACCCTAGAGGTGAGATCAAGAAGTTAGAAGATGAGTTTCACACGTTGGTTGTGAAAGGGAATGATCTCAGGGCTTATGATAGGAGATTTCAGGAGCTTGCCACACTTTGCCCTTCAAAGGTTCCCGATTTGGAAAATTTGTTGGAAAGGTACATTGAGGGATTACCCAGGAGCGTTGAGGGAAACGTCACCTCGTCTAAGCCTCAATCTTTGGATGAAGCAATGAGTATTGCCCAAAGACTGCTAGACCGGGAGATTAAGCGTAACTCTGCTCAGGGGAACAGCGATCACAAAAGGAAGTTTGATGATCGAAGGACAAGCAACAACAACCACAACAACAACAACAGCAACAACAACAACCGTAACCCCAACCGTAACTATCACCATGACAGAAACACCCACCACAGTCAACAGAACTGACGACAGGAAGCTGTCAGAGCTTATGTCGCCGCACCAGTTAAGGATGCTAGGTATGTTGGACCTCTTCCATTCTGTGACAAGTGTAAGATGCATCACAATGGACCCTGCTATGCTAAGTGTGGGAAATGTTCAAGGACTGGACATAAGACACAAGATTGTAAGGCTACAGGAGCCAACTTGCAACCCGTGGCTGTGGTATGCCATGCTTGTGGAGAAAAAGGACACTACTGGCGTCAGTGCCCTAACAAGGATAACAATGCACGTGGGAGAGCATACGTGCTGGGAGATGGAAATGTCCAGCAAGATCCGAACGTAGTCACGGGTACGTTCTTTCTAAATAACCGCCTCGTTAAAGTTTTATTTGATTCCGGAGCCGATCAAAGTTTTGTATCTATTTCCCTTGCACCCCTACTTAATATTACACCGACCAAATTAGACACCACGTATGAGATTGAACTAGCTGATGGAAAGCTAGTGAGCACTAACACTATACTCCGAGGTTGCACCTTACGACTACTAGACACCCCATTTGACATTGACCTTATGCCTATTAGACTCGGTAGTTTTGACGTCGTTATAGGAATGGATTGGTTATCCGAAAACCGCGCTAAGATCATTTGTGACGAAAAGGTCGTTCATATCCCCCTGAATAACGAAACCCTGATTGTTCACGGAGAGCGAAGTAAGACACGTCTGAGCATCGTTTCTTGCATCAAGGTTGTGAAGTACATCGAACGAGGATGTCAAGTCTTTTTGGCTCAAGTCACTGAGAAGAAGTCAGAAGAGAAGCGACTCGAGGATGTGCCAGTAGTCGGAAACTTTCCAGAAGTTTTCCCTGAGGACTTGCCTGACCTTCCGCCGACTCGTCAAGTGAAATTTCAAATTGACTTGATGCCAGGAGCAGCACCCGTAGCACGAGCACCCTATAGGCTAGCACCGTCGGAAATGAAGGAGTTATCTGGGCAATTGGAGGAATTGTCGGATAAGGGATTTATTCGCCCTAGTTCATCACCATGGGGAGCCCCAGTGTTGTTTGTAAAGAAGAAGGATGGAACCTTCAGGATGTGTATCGATTATCGTGAGTTGAACAAACTTACGGTTGAGAATCGATATCCGTTGCCAAGGATTGACGATTTGTTTGACCAACTGCAAGGATCGAGTGTCTACTCGAAGATTGATTTGAGATCGGGTTATCACCAACTGAGAGTTAGGGAAGAAGACATCCCTAAGACAGCTTTCAGGACAAGATACGGTCACTACGAATTCCAAGTAATGCCATTCGGTCTAACAAATGCACCCGCTGTATTTATGGACTTAATGAACCGAGTGTGCAAACCCTATTTGGATAAGTTCGTGATTGTATTCATCGATGATATCCTTATTTATTCACGTAGTAAGGAAGAGCACACAGAACACTTGAAGGCTATACTAACACTGCTCAGAGAAGAGAAATTATACGCCAAATTTTCCAAGTGTGATTTTTGGATTGAGAAAGTACAATTTCTTGGGCACGTTATTGACAGTAAGGGTATTCATGTTGATCCCGCCAAGATCGAAGCTGTTAAAAATTGGGCATCACCAACGAGTCCTACTGAGATACGCCAATTTTTAGGTCTTGCCAGTTACTATCGAAGGTTTATTGAAGGTTTTTCAAGGATTGCTAAACCTTTGACTGAGTTAACACATAAGAAGAAGAAGTTTGAATGGGGAGAAGAACAAGAATCGGCATTTCAGTTTTTGAAGCAGAAGCTTTGTGAAGCACCGATATTAGCACTACCCGAAGGAAGTGAGGACTTCGTGGTATATTGTGACGCATCAATCCAAGGTTTGGGTGCCGTGTTGATGCAGAGACTTAAAGTAATCGCTTACACTTCTAGACAACTTAAACCCCACGAGGAGAACTACACTACTCATGATCTAGAATTAGGAGCGGTGGTATTCGCTCTTAATATCTGGAGACACTACCTATATGGAACCAAGTGTACGGTTTTCACTGATCACAAGAGTCTTCAGCACATTTTAGATAAAAAAGAGTTGAACATGAGGCAACGCCGATGGCTAGAGTTGCTAAGTGACTATGATTGTGAGATCCGTTATCACCCAGGGAAGGCAAACGTTGTAGCTGATGCCTTGAGTCAAAAGGAATGACTTAGACCCCTCAGAGTTAGGTCATTGGGTATGACAATTAGATCACAACTGCCGTCTTAAATTCTTGAGGTTCAAACTGAGGCCCTTAAGGAAGAGAATAGACCGCACGAGAAGATTTACGGTATGCCAGAAAGCACGAATGGATTTGTCAAGAAACTAGATGGAAGGCTGTGTTTCAAGGACAGAAGTTGGATCCCATTGTATGGAGGAATACGAGACCTCATCATGCACGAGTCTCATAAGTCTAAATATTCCATTCATCCTGGTTCGGACAAGATGTATCAAGATTTAAAGAAGTTGTATTGGTGGCCAAACATGAAAGCTGACATTGCAGAATATGTCGGTAAGTGTTTGACCTGCTCAAGAGTAAAGGCTGAACATCAAAAACCATCCGGTCTTTTGATTCAACCCGAGCTACCAATTTGGAAATGGGAAAGGATTACAATGGATTTCATTACGAAATTACCCAAGACATCGAGTGGGTTGGACACTATTTGGGTTATTGTCGATCGTCTCACGAAGTCAGCGCACTTCTTGCCAATCAAAGAGACTGATGATATGGATGTCCTTGCACGTTTGTACTTAAAGGAGA
Organism: Artemisia argyi; assembly: GCA_030686995.1. Classification (NCBI taxonomy): domain Eukaryota; kingdom Viridiplantae; phylum Streptophyta; class Magnoliopsida; order Asterales; family Asteraceae; genus Artemisia; species Artemisia argyi. The sequence continues at coordinate 76,020,392 of CM060687.1, forward strand.
TAGTTTCTCGGCATGGAGTGCCGATTTCTATTATCTCCGACCGAGACAGCCGTTTCACGTCTAACTTTTGGCGATCTTTACAGAAAGCCTTGGGAACTAAGTTAGATATGAACACAGCTTACCATCCACAGACTGATGGTCAAAGTGAAAAGACTATACAGACCCTGAAAGATATGCTTAGGGCATGTGTGATTGACTTTGGGAAAGGCTGGGATAAACACCTACCGTTAGCAGAATTTTCATATAACAACAGTTATCACGCTAGCATTAAGGCTGCACCGTTTGAAGCACTTTATGGAAGAAAGTGTAGATCACCAGTTTGTTGGGCAGAGATTGGAGATGTACAACTCTCAGGTCCCGAGTTGATCCTTGAAACCACTAAGAAAATTGTAAAGATTAGGCAACGATTACAAGCCGCTAGAGATCGGCAAAAGAGTTATGCCGATGTGCGAAGGAAACCAATAGAGTTTCAAGTTGGAGACAAGGTCATGCTTAAGGTATCACCTTGGAAAGGAATGATTAGGTTTGGAAAACGTGGAAAGTTAAACCCAAGATACGTTGGACCCTTCGAAATCATTGAAAGGATCGGTCCCGTGGCATACAAACTTGAACTACCCGAAGAACTCAATAGAGTACACAACACCTTCCACGTGTCAAATTTGAAAAAGTGTTTATCGAATGAAACACTCATGATTCCGTTGAAAGAGATCAGAATCGACGATAAGTTGAACTTTATTGAGGAACCCGTTGAGATTATGGATAGGGAGGTCAAACGACTTAAGCATAGTCGCATTCCCATTGTTAAGGTCAGATGGAACTCTAAGAGAGGACCCGAGTACACATGGGAGCGCGAGGATCAAATGCGTGCCAAATACCCACAACTATTTGATGAGACAACCCCGAGCACCGATTCAGCTTTGGATTCCGGGACGAATCCAATCTAACGGGTGGGTACTGTAATACACCGTAAAATCCCAGGTCATTTATAAATGCTAATTATCGACACTATTCTTAACTAGGCCATTTTTGCGGGCCAATTTGAAATTTTTATATGAGAAACTGTTTGTTTGAACACCCGATTGTTTTGATCACCGTTTGTTTAACACCCGATTATGTTTTGTCACCGGATATCACCCGATTGTCACTCTTGGATGTCACCCAATGAGGTTAACACCTGTAACTCCCACTTGCGACCCGACACTCCATTTGAACACCGAGAAATTATTAATATATATATATATATATATATATATATATATATATATATATATATATATATATATATATATATATATATATATATATATATATATATATATATATATATATGTATGACGACACCGTTTATGTATTTCTGGTTTTCACGAACCGACACCAATACCGAAACTAATGTTACAAATGATCTAGTCACCAACACCCTATTTCTTTGTTTGGGCCGTCTATCACCATAAGCCCAATTATTTTTCATTCTTTCCTTTTGCCCCACTGTTGGGCCGAGCATCCTCACAAGCCCACCCAACTTCAATTTTCACTTATAATTCGTTTGGGCTTTGTTCCCTCAAGCTCGTATGGCTGTTTGTCTTCTTTGCAATTCATGCTACTCAAACGAACAAGGGTTGTGAATCATGGTGATCACGCACGTTTTCTTTCTTGGTTCCCTACCTCCTCGACACAAAGCTTACAACCTCCTTTGACTTTGCATCTTGCAACATTGAGCCACCCTATGAAGCCGTCTAACCATCGGGTATTCATAATACACACCTAGTAACCTTAACCGAGTAATACCCCATGGATCGAGTGTCTCAATGTTCCCCAACAAGTTTACCACATGTGCTCAAATCTTAATTTTATAATGCTCTACTCACCCAAGCTATACTTAAATAAACCAATGTCAACTCCCTTTTGCTTCTCACCCTCCCAACGCGACATGACTACACCATGTATAACGAGACAATCTTGTCTAAAAAGAAGGAACAAGTCGAATGGAGTATGTGCACACTTGAAACTAGCTAACCACCAATATCACACTATAAAAGCCACATTAAATGCACACAATACACACACATTCGAAATCTCTCAAACCACAAACACTCTCCACCCTTTCTTAATTAACTGTCGAAGAACACAAGGGATACAAGCAAGGATTTGGGTTGAACGAGTAAGGATTTTGGGCTAAGATCGAGTTGGGTAGCAAATATTGGAGCAAGAGTCACTATTCGAAGGGTGTTAGTTTGCTCGTTACTCTTATTTGGTCACACGAACCCTCCCCACCATCTTTGGTGTTGTAAGTACCTTGTCTCTTTTCAATTCATACATAAATCGACTCATGCATACCACATTTACTTTCACGCGACACACGTTACTATCTAAATATATATATACATTCACTTTACTTGCTACAATATATATGTACATACCTCGACACCCTTGAGGAAAGGGTTCACCATTGCATTTTTATACGTACAACCTATCTATATATTTTGACCACCTATATCTACAACTCACCCTTAATCGAGCTAGCACAACATTCAAACCTTACACGGTTTTATACCACGAAAACGAGACCTAAACCAAACCTATGTCGAGCAACCTTTTAAAAAAACTAAAAATATCACTTGGGCTTAGTTTGGGCTAACGAGCCTACTTGGCTTTTCAAATGAGATTTTCGGTTTCAAAACTTGGAAAATAACGAGAAGCATAAAAACCGATTTTTAAGATTTTTACAAGTTTTAAATGCTACTTTTGTTGTAACGAAAGTCTGTTTTTCGAAACATTAAGCAAGGACTATTTTTGCAAAAGTCCCACGTTAGGGGCTGAAAGTGACAAAAATCCAAACTTTCGGACTAGTTATATATTAACGAATTCTTTTGGAAATTGAGGGTAAAAACTGTCATTTGGCCAAAGTTAAAGGAATAAAGTGTAAAAAGTACAAAAGGACCAAATTGTTATTATTTTTAACCAAAGGGTAAAAAGTGTAAATTTGTAAAGTTAAAGGTTAAATGTGACAAATGTATTTTATCATTAATTATTTCATATAATTTGATTTTTATATAAATACATATATATTTTTGTAACTTTAAAATATATATATATATATATATATATATATATATATATATATATATATATATATATATATATATATATATATATATATATATATGACTTTACTAAAAATATTTAATCATAAATATTTTTAAACAATATTACCTTTACAACGAGTTAATATTTATCGAACACCGGTTCGTAACAACGATACAAATAACTACGTGAAGTTATTTTGGAATATATTAAGACACCCGAACGGATATCACCGTACACGTGACATATCACATGTCATTTACAACACGAATCTAAAACACTGATTACAATGTATTATTTAGGTCGCAAGTCGGAGGAATTTCATTGCTAGTCATAACAATACACCATCACTTTTGAGCACCGTTGTGATTACACACCTGTTAGGTGAGTTCATGGTCCCACATTTTAATTGTTTTTAAACCCCGTGGGGAGATACATGCTATAAATCGAACACAAGTATTTTTTTGTATGCTGTTATCACCTGATATTGCCTAAGTTGACACCTGTGCTACAAGTCCCTCATATCACGAACCTTAATCACTTGCGAGTGAGCGCGAATATAGTTGATAGATCTATTGAATGGCAGCCCACCTCTGTCAAGGTGATCACTTGGCAGGAGGTGTGCTATATTCGAGGTATTATGGAAATTTGGCACATTTCCTGTCACCGAGGGCCCCTTGTCATTTACATCATAGGGAATGAAAATTACCCTTACACTTGAATTTTTACATACTTTACAATAAACTAATCTAATGACTCGAATTAAGATAATCAAAACACTTGGAGTACTTTTAAGATTAACGTACGTATGGGGGTAATATATGATTTTCTTCCCCATTACTCCATAAAATAAGTACTTTACCCATGAGTCCCAATCGTCCCAAAACAATATGTACAAAGATATGACTCGACTTAGCAACCATGTAATCAATTAGATAATTAACTAAGGGTTTAACAAATAACAATAATGCACTAAAGATGAGTGCGTACACGGAAGGCTAAGGCGATTTGGGTGTACATTTAAGTGGGGTGTAACAAATTCTTCCTTTAAGTAAAATGCTTAAAGTTAGAAACGAAAAGATAGGCTCGGAGGGGTGTACTAGGGGTTTCGTGTACTAAAAATGAGTACAACGCTAAAGGTGTGGGAAAAATTAATTGACTTAACCAGCCAAGTAATATAACATAAATGGTCAAGTAATTATGATACCGGTTTAACACAAGGGTGATCCTAATGCCTCTTATCATGTAGTAAATCCTACTACACGAGTGTAGTCTCACTAGCGGTCTCGGGATGCATCACTAACGCAAGTTCTAGAATCTAAATGCTACCGGTACACTCATAAGCACTTATAGTAAATGCTTTTCCTATCAAATCTAAAGGCGAACCTCACATATTTGGGTGGAAAATTTTTCTGAATAGTAAGGTTTTGTGCTAGTCATACAATCTCCTATCCATGAGACGCTTGTTATGGCTAAAGTTTCACTCCTAAATGTTGTAAAAAATTTTAAATTTGGCGCTAAAATTACACTAACAAGTATTTCTCATAGTTTTATTACACATCTACCATAAAAAAAACAAACTCAAGCGAAAGTGTATTTGTAAGGTATCATCATTTTACCCTCCCCTTACACTTAGGATGAACATTGTCCCTAATGTTCAAGTAAAGAATGTAAAAGTGAAATAAATAAAAAGAATGAAATCAAATACTCCCCTGATTCGCTCGGTATGGATAATAAGGTGGCCAGGTTAGATTTTCCTCCAAGAAAATGAACAATCAAAGCTTCCCTTCCAGAATATAAATCATCTTCTTGTCATACATAGCCTGTAAAACCTGAGAAAACAGACAAGGCAACCTCGCATAAAATCGGCGGCAATCTATATATGCTAACAAATCCTAGAAAACAGAATAAGATATAATGCTTGTGGAATGATGTTTGCAGATTTCCTGGAGATTATAAAACTAATGATTCAACAAAAACTTTAAGACTCCGTTAGAAAAACAAAATTGGTAAAATTTCCAGAATTTTACACGTGACGCCGTCAAGAGTAAACTCGTGACGCCGTCAGAAGTGATCTGCAGAAATTCTTATGTTAAGTTTCCGGAAAATTTTTGGAAAAACTTTGCCCTACTTCCTGGAAAATCCTACAAAACATCATTATGACTCGATACAAGCATTTGACTCTAACAAATACGAATATACATGTTCACTTAATATTGTGGAAAATCATGATCGAGTTTGTTTCTTAAAAACATATTTGGGGTTTCCCCTTACATTTATCTTTTGCGAAATACCTTTGGATGAAGTTAAGACTAGGCCAAACAACAAAGTAAAGTATTTTCACTTTTTTTTAGTTTGAAATATGATCTACCAACAATAAAAATAAAGCATGCATACGGAAGCAAATAACAAACAAACAAAATAAAAATCACACAAAGCATAGGTTGCCTCCCAAGAAGCGCTTTTCTTTATTTACGAGTCTTGTAGCTAGACTCAAGGTCATGGGTTATCGTTTGTCGCTTATGCTCACATAACCAAGCGTGAGCCATCTAATAGTCGCCTCATCTTTCTTATAGTCATCTCCTAACTCTAAACATCCGCGATAGTACCTTTTATTCTTTTCATGGGTATATTTAAGCCCTTTTCTCTTATCATTCTCACTTAGCATTTCAATGGGCGGATACCTACTACACTTCTCCATGGAAAAATCCTTGAACCTAGGGTGTGCACGGGGCATTTGGTAGACAAAATCTTCATCCCCATCCGAGAATGTAATCAACCCTTCCTTAAGTTTTTCATCAAGGTTGGTCAACCTTTTGAAAGGTTTCCCAAACACAACTTGGGTTAACCCACTATCGATAAATTCTCCTAGATTCTCCATAATCATGAACTCAACAAGATAAACAATGCTTCCTACAAACACATGCAATGATATTCCTCTAGCAATAATATTATCTCCTTTGTATTCTAACTCATCTACCATGATTTTATTATATTCATTACGCGAGATTATGTTCATTGGGAGAGATGAGTTAAGGTAGGCATCAAAGCTCCTAAATCCAATCTTACAAGGAAATTGCATATTGAATGAGCCATCACTCTCAATCCTTGTTCTAGGGTCGATATACCTAAGAGGGTTCACTTCCTCTTCCATCCTATCCCCATTAATCACATCACCATCATCTAGATCCTCATCGGAGTCTGAATAGAAAAAAGGACTAGCCCTATGGTCATCATCATGGTCAGACTCCTCCATTTCAGAATTAATGAAGGCAAGCCATCTTCTGAGGGGGAGCTGGATGAATCCCTGGGTAGAATTCTGGATGATACATAGATGCTCATTAACGAAAAGTCAGAGGAGGACCTCTTTGATTTTGAAGATGATGCAGGTTTAGTAGTTGAAGCTGACATGGATACTGATGATCTTACTTACATTGATCCTTAGCATACTAAGCCACAAAATGTATCATCTCCTCCTAATGAAGAACAACACATCACTGAACAACAACCTCCATCTACTGAAGAACAACATCAGTCATCAGTCATCATCATCATCATCAGCATCTCATCACACTGACTCCTTAGATCATGCTGAAGTTCCTGCGTATCTACTAAAGTATGATGACAACCTCCCACTTACTGAAAGGCAGTTAGGTAAGTTCTGGAGGAAATCCAACACTACTCTCTTCAATGAACTGATTAAAGACCATTAGGAGAAACATACTGAGGCAACAACCTCTTATGCTGATTTCAAGATGTCTGTGGATGAAAAACAATCTCATCTCACTGAGGTCATCACATCAGCTGAAAAGAATGTCAGTGACTTGACAACTTCTATCCAGCAACTGGGTCTAGAACAGGGGAATCAATTCACCAATCTTCTTAAGTCCCTCATTGCTATTCAGGCAGGATTCAAGGATGACCCAGCTCTCATCTCTAAGCTGATAGAATTCATGGATGATCACAAGACCACCTCTAAAACCATTGTTGAGCTTCTAAAGCTGCTTCAGGGGGCAGACCTTGTTTCCTTTAAATCTCAGCTAGAAGCCCTTTAAAAGTCGGTCACAAACACTCAGACCTGCCTGACCAAGATCTCTACGACATATGATCTGCTCTCTAACAAACATAATGAGTTGGTGTAACACCCCCATTTTTCAATGGTCATAGCGGATTAAGTGTTTGGGGTATTACTTCATAGAATCACAGTTACAGTAATAGAAAACGACTCGAAAGGAGTTTTTAGAAATTCAGTTATCATTCATTTAATTATCAGAGTTTTATTAGTAAAAGATATACTTTTACTTTTGATGAGGTCACAAAGTCTAGGTTTTAGGTTATGTTTGAATGATAACCGGTTTGAAAATCCTCCGAGTTAAGTGCCTCCTTCTGCCATATCTTCGTAGAAGTGATATACCTAGAATACATGCTTAAAAGTCAACACTAGGTGTTGAGTGAGAGTCATAGGTTTAAGTGTTAGTGAATACAAGTTCCTTGGGTTCCGTTGTTACACCCATCTAGGAAAATGTTGTGTGTGTGTGTGTGTGATAATTGTGATGCATGCACAATTATCAAGAGTGGGGCGTGTTGCACTAAGCTCATGAACCACACGTTAACAATCCAGGTCATGGGGGCTGCAGACCCAACCACGAGGGGATGGGAAGGATAACTTGCCAAAGTTAATCCTTCAGTGGGTTCAAATATAGTACTTGTTGGTACCATCCGGAAAGATGTTAATACCAATGGGAGTTGTCAAACTCCAATAGATCTATCAACTATATTCGCATTCGCGTGGGTAAAATATACCAAATGATTAGATTCATGAATTTTGGTTATGTAGTGGTGGCAGTTAGTTTATTCGTGCAACAACCAAAGAAAAAGACTTGTATTCGGTTTAAGGTAAAGCAAGTAGCATGTATCCTCCTCACAGGGTTTGTAAAGCATTTAGTGTGAAAGTTTTAAAAAGAGTATGAGGCTATAAACTTACCTGGGCTTAGGAAATCTAATTGATGCAAAAAGTAACTCGGGAACTAGACTGCCTTACTCACGTATCCTAGTGTGTTGTAGGTTTGGATGTATGTCAAGCTTTAGTTATCTTATTTAAGTTTCTTAAGTAATTGTTATTAGGTTCATTAATGTTTTAGATATAACATAACACCTTTCGAGCCATCACAATCTAGAAGTATATGACTCCTCACATGAAGCTCCCTACTATTGTATTATGTTATCAACATAATACCGTTCCGGCCATTATAATTCAGAAGTTAATACTCCTCATGTGAAGCTCCCTACTATTGAGCTATATTGTTATTAAGTTTAGTTATAACCATAACACAGTTCGGGCCATCATAATCCAGAAGTACATGAAATAATCGTTTGAGGGGCCAGGACACTTTAATTCGTAAACCAAGCAAACTCGTCAAAACGAAATATCCACATGGTACTCCTCACATGAAGCTCCCTACTATTGTGTTATATTTCTAACTTTAATTAAGTTTTATATTTATATAATATTTTTACTTTGTACCCTTATAGTTTATATATTTACATTTTCTACCCTAAACTTATAATACTTATAATATTTATACTTATAACTATCTATATTTGACACAATTAGTCCCTAGACTTCTATATTTTTAGTAAATGACAGAAATAACCCTTGGACTCATAAGTTTTCTATATTTACCATGTAGACCCTTATCTTTATAATATTTGCATAACTAGTCCTTTTTACTTTATAATTTGTTTTAATTTCTATCCTAAGGTTTTATTACTTTGCAAAATGAGTCCTTACACTTATAACTTCTAGGAAATGTCAAAAACAATCCCTATACTTTATAGTTTTAGGAATTTATGATATATACCCTTATGCATGTAAAGTTTTGCAAAACTAGTCCTAATTTTAAGTAAACTATATTTTTATGTAACAACTAAGTTTCCTAGCTTATGTTTAACTAATATAAGCTTATTTAAGTTATGTAAACTAGCTTAGGGATTATGAAAAGGGCTTATAGCATATATTTAGGGGTTAGTCTATAATTAGGGTTTTTAAAAGAAAACTAGTAATTGAAATGGTTTAAGGCTTTGGCAAGGGTTCCTATGGGATCTAAGGCATACTAATACTATCCTAAGACTAAAATAAAGCTAAAGAAAGAAATTATGAAAGATTACGTGACTAGGGAAGGGTTAACGAGGGTTAACTAGGGTTTCTAGGGTTTTCTTGACTCAAACAACAACTCGACAAGGGAAAGGCTTAGCTAGCTCGACTCCTAGGCCTAATACAGCTCGTGTACAATCACTAGGACCATAATATGTGTGGAGAGAAATATGAGAAGATGTGTAAAGGAAATGGAGAGGGGACGGGGGTATTTAAAGGGTAACGAGGAGTAGTGAGCAAGAAATGGAAGTAGGATGCATCGAGGAGGGGGAGGTGAGTAAGCTGAGCTAGGGGGTTATGGAAAGTCTAGGAGGTGATGAGGATGAGCTAGGAGTAGCTAGGGGGCTGCCTAGGCCGGTTGTGGTGGTTGTGAGTCGAAAGGAAGAAGGATGTGTCAAGTAGGTGCATCACCTACTTGTGTGATTTCTTAAGGGGTTTTAGGGTGCTAGCTTAGAGTGACTAAGGTGTTAGGGTGTTAGGTTGAGGTGCTTGAGGTGCTTATGTTTAGGTTTTACTAGTTTAGGTTAAGTTTAGACCTAGTTTTACTTAATGAGAGTTTATGGTTTTACCTAAGGTTTAGTGCCTAGGTTAGGTTCCTAAGAGTGTTTAGTGACTAATCCTAAGTCCTAAGGGGCTTATACTAAGTGATGGTAGCTTATGGGAAAGATTTGGAAAGGTTTGACCTAGTTTTGTGACGTAAATGACCTAATTGTGTTTAGTGGGAGATTAGGGTTTATCCTATGGTTTAGTGCCTAGGTTAAGGTCCTATGAGTGCCTAATAATTAATCCTATATCTTAAGAAGCTTATACTAACTGGTGGTAACTTATGGTGAAGTTTTAGGATAGTTTAGACCTAATTCTAGTTAGTTATGACCTAGTTATGGTTTTGAGCCTAAAGGACTTGTACCTAAGCTCTAAGGGGTTGTACTAGTGTCTAAGGGTCCTAATGTATCCTAATATACGTAAGATAACTCGTACTTAAGCTTTGGACACTTTCAAACTAGTTTAGTTAAGCATATAGGGTTTAGTAAGCACATAGACCTAATTAGGGTTTAATTAAGGTTTATTAGGGTTTTGTGATATATTTAGTGTGTTAGATTGGTAGATTATTTATTATGGTGTTGTTGTGATCTTATGCTTGACATACTAGGGGTTTATAGGATGTGAGTGTTGAGTTATTTGGCTTGTGTAGATACGTAAGCAGGTCTAGAGAGTCATGCAAGTAATGAATGTACATAAAAAGCAAAAATTTACCTGTGAAATACCTACTATAGGTATTTGTAATGTGAATGATAGAAATGAGATTTTGTGGGTTGTTACAGTCTTACCCCCTTAGAAGAAATCTCGTCCCATGATTTAGATGATTGTAGGAGTAGGGGAAAGAAAAATCGAGAACGATAGAAGGAAGAAGAGAGTTGTAGCGAGGAATTTCTGATACCAAAGAAGAATGGTATGAAAAGAAGGGAAGGTTTGCACGAGCGGAGTAGGAAATTCTTGCACAATTGCCAAATAGTTAGGCTTATTCGTTTATATCTCATCACTTACAAATAAAGGCGTCCCAATATTTGTAATTCATAATCCATTTAATTTATAATTTTCTCATTAAAATGAAGGAATGTCCTAGTTCATTTTAATAGGATAGTCATTATAAATCATCCTTAAGTAGTATCGGCGGAAAATGAAGAGAGTTTACCACTCTTAAGGAAAAGTGGTACGGAAATATTTTAGAGACAAGTTCCAACCATGATGAAGACTAGTTCTAGTCATGGTGAAGACAAGTGTTGGGAATCATCCTAACACGTAAATGGAACGACATTTAAGGGATTACATTAGTTATCCTATTTAGTCATAACACAAGGACTAGTTATGAAATATTCCAACAGTTGTTATGTGTTAGGCTATATAAGTCCTCTTAGACTTCACTAGGAGGGTGAGACTTAGTGTGTATTTTTCACACTTCATTTTGATTCAATAAAACACCTAGTTTTCCTTCTCTCTCTACTCTCTCTTTAACTATGGCTTTCATCTTCTTCCACCAAACCCGACCTCAGAGCCAAGTCTATTATTTTGTTGATTTTGTGGTTTTATCTTGTCAAAGTTGTGATCTTGAAGCTGTTTTACCATGGGCCGTACCATTTTTATCATTTCTTTTGGTTTAGTAGTTTCATGGTATCAAAATGGTCACAAAAGTCTCAACCTTTCACTAACCAGTTTCATATCTCTTTTCCACGTGGTCATTTATTAGCCACGTTAACAGCTCTATGTCATATACATCACCTTGTGATTTTTTGAACCATCCGTGAAATATTTGTGGTCAAATGGTGGGTTTTATTTCTGGGTTTTGCTTAAATGGTCATCGGAATCTGCAAATAGGTTGCTAGAATCTGGTCGGAATTTCTTGTATAAGAAATTCTCGATGTACTTGTTTTCGAGAACACATTTGTTTTCGAGAATACATTTTCGAAATGTACTATTTTTTCGAGAATATATATTTTCGAAAATTGTTTTAAACTTTCGAAAACATAGTCACTTTCTCGATAAAATCAATATTCTCATTAAATCTCAATGTTTCGAAAATACAAGTTGGAAAATTTTTTGAAAACTTGACAGAATTTAAGATGAAGAGACAGTTGACCATAACCATATACCAAACACTCAACTTCAGCTAAGCATCACTAGTCCCACGTTATTGAATTAAATGGTTAAGGTGAAGAACATATTTTTACAAGAAACACAACAACAACAAAACAAATCCATATCACTAACATCTATATCCATCACAGTCAACAACTACAACATCAAACACATCTCCTATCCACTACTAAGACTCGTAAAAAAAAATTAAATAGATCTCAGATTCATCTCTTTTTGGTATTCAATACACGTCGAAAGACTATCACCAAAGAGAAAAACTTCATCATCGATCTTTGATGAAGCTAAGCTTCATTAACTATTCGAATATTTAAAATAAGTCACATAACAATCATGTTATGTGCTTACTTTAATTCGTTCAAGACCAACTCATAAGGAAAAACAATCGTCTCGGTACCTACCGTGACCCTTCAGAGGATCTTCGAACCTTCAACATGATTTCTTGATTCCAATCGAGCAACAAATGATGATCTAATGTCACGGTATGGTTATGCCTTGTTTGGTGTTTGATTCAGATTGTAGATGTTGTGATGGAGATGAGATCATCTGATGTTTGGAGTGATAAGGAGAAAAGTATATGATGTTTGTTGCTACGTTTTCTTTTTCACAAGTCATGTTGGGGGCGGAAATTTTGAGATAGAGAGAAGCATTAGGTTAACTAATGACCTAATGTTTAGGGTATCTATATCTTTTATATTCATGTCTTATTGATTTCATTTAGATGGGCTGTGCATTTCGTGTACTAGGATTGGTGTTTGGATCGGGTATATCTTTCTTCATGGATGGACTGGGCCGAATGACTAATTTCTTTAGCAATGGGTCGTGTGGTTTGTGTTGGACCAGTGTATGATGGACTGAAGTGACAAATAATATCATGGGCTGCTGCACATTGGTGTGTTATCGATTTTTTTTCAACCAAAATTTTGGATACAATGTGTTGATATTATTGGCATAACGAGTGGTATTTTGGTGTTACAAATTTTCACGGGGATACATTTTTGACAAGATCGGGAAACCATTATTAAATTCAATTAAACCTTCAAAAGGCTAGTTTTGGGCATTTAACCGCTAGATGTGACTACGGCGATAATTCGTTATTATTTATTTGAGGTTGAAGTGGAATATCACGGGTGCGTGTACTTAGCATCTTGAAGATATCGGGGTTGGTTGGATGCATGATTCTTCGAGATCCTTGTTCGAGCTTTTAACCTTTAAAATAATGAAGACTTGAATATCTAGTTATTTTGTGATTCTTCCTCTCTATTACCACAAATAACTATCACTTTAAGGAGTTACGTTGTAGTGCTCAGTGTCATACGCTGTTGTGGATAATCAAGAAGTGATGTACATCTTATACTTGATGGTTGGTTGGTTGATGAGTATAGAGTACTTAGGGATTCGATGGGGTGCGAACTCTCTACACCGATCTTTGTCATACATTAGTGCAAGTTTAAGTCACAAGTTCGGGTTATTTTACTTCAGTCTGAAGTTCGCCATATTGAGTTTTCTCCATCAGTAGTCACTACAAAAATCCGTCAGAATGATAATGGGGTCGGAAAAGAGTTAGTTGAGAGGAGTATAAAAGAGTAGAGATGTTTATCAGCAGTTGGTTTCTAATCTATAAAACCTTAAAGATTCCTAATCTTATTTTTCTATTTCCTCAAAGGTTTCTTAGATAGCCTATCTTAGTGATCTAAGGTATTCTATACTTAAGCTTATGTTTTCTAGGGATATCCTAATGTTATTTCTAACCACAAGTATGAGAATCCTAAATATGGTTTGGGTTTTTCTAAGGGGATGGGAAAAACTAACTTGGAAAAATCATAGTAATCTAAGGAAATAATGATGAAAAGGATAGGAATATGCTTGTATTTGACTATCATATATTTGCATATGGAATGGTTAGGGGTAGAATCTCTAACTAGGAAGGAAATAGCTTAAGAAAGCTAAGGAAGTAGTGAGGATTTAGAGATTAGAGGAGAAAGAATTTAGATCTCTATGGCGTAGAATAAGAATTCTCACCATTGATAAGGGATAGTGTTTGAAAGGATTAGGTTTTAGGAAAGGAGGAAGTATGAGGGGAGTTTAAAACAGTTTAGAGAATCTATGTATCTAAGGCCTCGGGGTAGTTTTCCTAAATTCCTAGAGGTAAGGGTTAGGGGTAGGTTATAACAACTATCCAACTTGTCATGTTCTGTGGGTTATATATCTATTTTCCTAGGGGGTTACTATTGGGTTAGGGATGACCTAAGGTAATGTGGGAGGGGTTTATCTAAATCTAGTTTATCTAATTTATCCTAATTGAGGGGCACTAGGTAGTTTCTAAAACCTAACTTATTTTATTGATTTCCTATCTTGCATATCCTATAGGCACTAACTATTCTTGCATACAAAAGGCATATTACTTAGGGGTTTCTAAGTTTTTTCCTAATTCTAAGAGTTTGTGTTTTCTAGGTTTGTTTGATGATTTTCCTCATCATCATCATCATCATCATCATCATCATCATCATCATCATCATCATCATCATCATCATTTATTATCTATTCTTAAGTACAAATCCTAAAGCGGGCAAAGGTTATTTGATGGTGGTGTTTCATTTGGTTTTTCTGTATTTTAGCTACTTTAAAACGGTTTTCTTGTAAGGTATTTCTTAAACTACTATAGCCAGGTTGATTATCTAAGTTATTATCATGACCTTTTTCTATCTTCTCAAGAAGGTCAAGGAAAATTTCATCTAAATTATTTAAAATTTCCTCTAATTGATTTTCCTCATTTTCTAAAGTTGTCCTAATGGGGTTTTCTCTAAATTCATCTTTTCAAGATGAAATGGGAGGGTTTACTAAGTAAGGGGTAGGTCCTAAGGTGTAGGGTTGCTTAGGGTCATATCTAGGGTTATAGGTAGGAGTAGGATTTCTAGGTATACATGGTTCTCTAGAAAGAAAGAAACCATGGGGTTCTAATCTAGATGGGGGGAATGGCGAGTGTATAATAGGGTTTAGGGGAGGAATAGGTGATGCCTTAGCATAGAAATCTCTTAAGTGTTTTAAATGAGGGTTATCTAAGAAAGGTGTATAATCTAAGGGTGAAGGTGTATCTAAACTATTCCTAGAGTCTTCTAAGTGATTGAGAATATAGGGTTTAGGGGAATAATCTAGTACATTCAGAGAGGGAAGATCATTCTCCGGATGTAAACTAGATGAGACGGGGGTAGAATAGCAGGGAGTAGACATAACTATATAACAGTAAAAATACTGTAAATCATTTAGCAGTTAAGCAGGTAATTATTATACTAACCTTAGCACGTAGAGTTACGGAGGATGGCAAAGGTACTGAGGCCTTTCTTGGGTTTAGAAAAATTAGTTGTAGTTTAGGTTTTGACCTTGTTCTCTACAACTGAAGCTCTGATACCAATCTGTAACACCCTCATTTTTCACTAGTCACAGTGGATAAGTGTTTGGGGTATTACTTCATAGAATCAAAGTTACAGTAATAGAAAACGACTCGAAAGGAGACGTTTTTAGAAATTTAGTTATCATTCATTTAATTATCAGAGTTTTATTAGTAAAAGATATACCTTTACTTTGATGAGGTCCCAAAGTCAAGGTGTTAGGTTATGTTTGAATGATAACCAGTTTGAAAGTCCTCCGAGTTAAGTGCCTCCTTCTGCCATATCTCCGTAGAAGTGATATACCTAGAATACATGCTTAAAAGTCAACACTAGGTGTTGAGTGAGAGTCATAGGTTTAAGTGTTAGTGAATACAAGTTCCCTAGGTTCCGTTGTTACAGCCATCTAGGAAAATGTTGTGTGTGTGTGTGTGTGTGTGTGTGTGTGATAATTGTGATACATGCACAATTATAAAGAGTGGGGTATGTTGTACTAAGCTCATGAACCACACGTTAACAATCCAGGTCATGGGGGCTGCAGACCCAACCATGAGGGGATGGGAAGGATTAACGAGGGTTAATATTCTCGACTCAAACCACAACTCGACAAGGGCAATGCTTAGCTAGCTCGACTCCTAGGCCTACTACAGCTCGTGTACAATCACTAGGACTAGAATATGTATGGAGAGAAAGAAGAGAATGTGAAGGAAATGGAAAGGGGACGGGGTTATTTATAGGGTAGCGAGGAGTAGTGAGCAAGAAATGGAAGTAAGAGGTGTCGAGGAGGGAGAGGTGAGTAAGCTGAGCTAGGGGGTTGTGGGAAGTCTAGGAGGTGATGAGGATGAGCTAAGAGAAGCTAGGGGGCTGCCTAGGCCGATTGTGGTGGTGGTGAGTCGAGAGGAAGAAGGAGGTGACATGTAGGTACATCACCTACTTGTGTGCTTGCTTAAGAGGTGTTAGGGTGCTAGCTTAGGGTGAATAAGGTATTAGGGTGCTTGCTGAGGTGCTTGAGGTGCTTATGTTTAGGTTTTACTTGTTTAGGTTAAGTTTAGACCTAGTTTTACTTAATGAGAGTTTAGGGTTTTACCTAAGGTTTAGTACCTAGGTTAGGTTCCTAAGAGTGTTTAGCGACTAATCCTAAGTCCTAAAGGGTTTATACTAAGTGATGGTAGCTTATGGGAAAGATTTGGAAAGGTTTGACCTAGTTTTGTGACCTAAATGACCTAATTGTGTTTAGTGGGAGATTAGGGTTTATCCTATGGTTTAGTGCCTAGGTTAAGGTCCTATGAGTGCCTAATAACTAATTCTAGGTCTTAAGAAGCTTATACTAAGTGGTGGTAACTTATGGTGAAGTTTTGGGATAGTTTAGACTAAATTCTAGGAAGTTATGACCTAGTTATAGTTTTGTGCCTAAACGACTTATACCTAAGCTCTAAGGGGTTGTACTAGTGTCTAAGGGTCCTAATATATCCTAATGTTCCTAAGGTAACTCATACTTAAGCCCTGGACACTTTCAAACTAGTTTAGTTAAGCATATAGGGTTTAGTAAGCACATAGACCTAATTAGGGTTTAATTAAGGTTTATTAGGGTTTTGTGATATATTTGGTGTGTTAGACTGGTAGATTATTTAATACGGTGTTGTTGTGATCTTATGCTTGACATACCAGGGGTTTATAGAATGTGAGTGTTTAGTTATTTGACTTGTGTAGATACGTAAGCTGGTCTAGAGAGTCATGCAAGTAATGAATGTACATAAAAAGCAAAAATTTACTTGTGAAATACCTACTATAGGTATTTGTAATGTGAATGATAGAAATGAGATTTTGTGGGTTGTTACAGTTGGTGAGCCACTACACTGAAAAGGTCACTAAGCTCTCTGATGCTCAACTCTGATGACCGCTGACTTATCTTCCTTGAAGTCTGACACAATGGAAATTAAAGGCATGGTCTTTATTGTCCTGAAACTGATTCAGTCCTTTCCAGCGGGGCCTACTCCTTAGTCAACAGATGGTTCCACTGAAGCTCCTGCATCTGTTGAGGGGGAGAAAATCACTCCAACTCAAAGGCTATTCAAACAACTAGGTTCTCAAAGGACAACTTTAGTATCCACACTTACAACTGATGTCATCACTGAGGCTTTTCCACTGCAAAGCTTCATGCCAGGACCCCCAACAACCTCAGCTATTGTCGTCTCAACTCCCATCACAATTGAAGCAACAACAACAACAATGGAGATCCCTGAATCATCCTTCAGTACTCCCCAACCCACTGACAAATAGAAGGGAATCAGTACTGAAGATTCACCTCCCAAGCTACACAAGGCACCCAGAGAACTGTGTCCTGACCCGGATGCACCCGTAAATGATTGAAGTAATGCTTCACAATGGAAAGATGTTTAGAGGTACAAATGAACAAGTTGTTGCGGTCATGGAAGAGGAGGACAGGATAAAGGCTGAGATGCTTAGTATGACTGTCATAACAGAGGTTTCCAAGGAAGTCAACAAGGAAACAAATAAAAGCATCAGGGGTAAGCAGTTTCCATAACTTCAGGCTGATTTGACAAAGAAGCAAACCAAAAAGCCAAGTTGAACAGTGAAAGGAAGAAGATGAACTATGAGAGGTATGTCTGGACGATGACTAATACTAAGAGTGAAAGTCACATCATTAACATGATCATTTATCCTTACAATAAGAATGAACCAATTGCCGTAACCATTCAGAGAGGACCAAGAGTAAATGAAAGGTATGCTCCATTCAAGTTCTCTGATTTTGGAATCAAAGAATGGGACATGATGGGACCCATCCTGAAGAAGAACAACAACAAGTGTGTCCCTGAACTACTTGAAAGCCTGACCAAGAAATACCAAGAACTAGAAAAGGTTGCCAAGAGTTTGGGAATTGATCATCACAAGGCACTTGCTTCTCGGGGTCTTGCAATCCCTGAACCAACTCAGATCACTAGCAAGAAACGAAAAGTAGTTTTACTGGAACCTGAAAAATACATCTCTGCACTTCACTGCAACAGGGACCCTCCAGATGGTTTCAAGTTTGCCAACAACAAAGTGATTAAGGATACTGAGTATGGACTCTTCTTTATTGATGAATATGGTTCACCATCCTTCCAAAGAGTCAGTGACATACATAAGGTGGAAACCCCTACCCTCCTGGCATACAAGATGATGGCTCGTCATTACAAGAGTCTTGAAAATGAAGAGTTTATGATCCTGATGGATAAGATGATGAGTGAGTGTCCTGGAAAGCATGTCTTGCTCTCTAAGAAGACAAAGCTTGAACTCATGCGTATAAAGGAAGTCTGAGTACTTGAACCCTGAGTGTTTTGTAATAGATGATAGGTGTGTTTGTAATTTTTATGAATAAGATAATGGCCCATGTTTTTGAAATGATCAGTGTTCTTTATGTGCTTTATAGTATCTTCAGTGTAAGAAGAAGCCCAATTGCTCACTTACATTGATCAAACACTTAGGCTATATTTATATCCATATAGGGGGTGACTGTTGGGTCCATTCAGTCCCCAAGCAACCATGAACAAGGATTTGAATACAAATTAACCTAAGTGTTAGAAGACCTACAACAACAATCAAGTCACTGAGTAAACAGTAGCTCAGTGACTCACCTTCAGGATGCTTAGGACAAGTCTATGAAGAAAGGCTCTCCACTCAGTGAGGCGGAACTCAATGAGTGGCACTTAAGCCAAAGAAGAAGGTGACGGGTTCAGTGAGTGATGACAATAACTCACTGAACCCCTGTCTCCTCAACAACTATCAAGAATAAAGATTGAAGACTTAAGACCAAAGACTGAAGAATCTTGGACTGAAGGATAGGCGGGACTAGGCAGGAAACGTTTAAAAAGGATAAGGAGAAGTCCTTATCACCTTGAAGTCAAAATTCCCCTGAATGGCTAAATGTCAGGACATTGTCATCACTTCCCCTTAGAAAGCGTTATTGTCCTATACCCAAAATAGGTTCTTGTAATAAAGACAAAATACATCAGTATTTTCACCTGATTAGCTTAGGTCATCTTTTGTCTTAATGTCTTTAAAGTAACGGTTGTTTTTTACTTGTGTATAAATAGGATCATAAAGAGGAGAAAAATTTGACAAGTTTGTGCAATTAATGCTTAGACATTCACAAACACCTTTTCTCCTCCAAAGAGCAACCGTGTCCCTGAGATAGCTCAGTGGTTCATGATAGTTGCCACTTAAGCATAACTTAGGTTTAGAGAGGAGACCACACCATACTTGTCATTCAATCCCAAGTGTTCTTTCCGTAAACACTTGGGTATAATTTTTTGTTAATTGCAAATAGAATTAATTAAATGTTGAAAAAACTCAATTTTATTTACTTTACATTTATCCTCTTAATAAAGCTTATTTCACATTACTGAAGCCATGGAACTTGGTTAGTTTAACTCTTTAGTAAAGTCTAACTGAGTATAAGGGAACAACACTTTCTAGATTCATCTTGATTAGTTAAGTGATATATTAAAACAATCTCAGTCCCTGTGGAACGACCTGGTCTTACCAAAACTCTTTACTAATAACGAGGGTTATACTTTTACCCGTGTGTTTTGAATTAAGAGAATCGGTAGAACTAGTATTATAAATTTAAAGCTTTCAAGACACATCAGTGGATGCCTAAAGGGACAGATATAGCCGAGGAAAAATAAAAGGACAAAATTAAGACGTATCTGATAAGGACGAAAGGCAAATTATTGCAAGATCTTTCGAAGGAGAGCGTTTGAAAGAAGAATAACATTGGTAAAAATGAGAAGAAAGAGACTATCTATAGGCAAGAAGGGGATAGTGCGAAATGTCGCATCGTGTCAGACACCGACGTGGTACAACCTTGACCACATGATAAAACAAACGTGAATATGTGTCACGGTCTCTATTCTCGAGGTAAAAAGACGACGTCTTTTAACCTCTGGAAAATTATGGTTTTTGTTGCGTTATACATAACGACAGGCCGATAAAGCCCAACGGGCCAGATGCTCCAGCAGAATCAAAAATGAAATGTTAAAAAATGATAAATATCACATCATTGGTGTACATATGATACTAAGGGACATGTTGGCGTATGGGCCAATGCCAAATAGTAGACTGCAAACACTGCCGAAAGGCACCACTAACAGGAGTGAACACTCCTTTTATCCAAGTACCACCTTTTACCTAATGGATCATTGTAAGGACCGAACCACGCCGTCCATCCCGGATTTCACGGGATTGTGTCACGCATGGTCTGACACCTAGTGCGTAGACTAGGTGTAGCTCGGCGAAGTTCTTTCCCAAAGCGCTACAGGTACCGAGGTTGGGGTAGTATAAATACACCCACCTCATTTATGATACAACTAACATTTCACTATGCATTACTATATATATTATAGGGCATCAAAAACGTCGTCGTTCGATGAATAGTGGTTCCGCTTTTTTTTTGGGCTTATCTCGGCCTGATCATCACAGCCCATAACCTGCACCATAAAACCCCATCTTTATGGTATAATAATACTCTGGTCTCCCGAACCTTCGATCTTCATTTATCTTCATGAATCCAGAATCCAGATCCGGTCCTCCCAAAACCACCCACCATGTTTTCCGGCGAGGAACCTCAAATCATTGTGATTGATGATATTGGTCTTCCAAAAAGTAAGTTTTTCCCTTCTTTTATTTATTTATTTTTTAATTAAAAGCTTTGATGTTTTTGATGATTGAGATGGTTGAAGTTTTGTATTTTTCCGGTACTGTGGATGCTATTTCATATTTTTTTTACTGTTTATTTTGGTTATGTGGGTGTGGTTTCCTGATTCCATTAAAGTTTGCGTTGCTATGAATTGAGTAAAAAAATAGATAAGAAGACTTGACTGTTTGGATATAAACAAATTGGTTATTCAAACTACTATTGATTATTTTCCTATAAAATTCTTTGATAGGCTGATTTGTCCATCTGCTTATGTGTTGGATGTGCTTAGTTTGTTGGATGTGCTTAGTTTAAACATATAAGCATTTTTAATAAGCAATCCCTTTTTAATTTATGTGAAAATCAGTTTTAGTTTTATTAGTGTCTGATCCGGAACTTGGTTACCGCGCATCGACTCACTCATCATATTAAGAAAAGCACAATAAAGCAATGACTATATTGGGTGAGAGTATAATTGAAGCGGTTGTGACTCTAAGAACATTAGCTAGAAATGTAGATTTATCATCGAAACATCTGAACCAGAAGCGTTAGGTATTTAGTTAGGGATTCTGTTTGAAAGAGCCGTACGATATACTTACAATACAAAAGGATAAAAGCAAGGGATTACATATTAGCCACGAAATACATTAATTTATACTTTTATTATTAGTACCTTAATATTCGGTTTGGTTTCAGCCGCTGATGCACTTTACTATGTTTATTTGCAGAACGGATGTGACTATGGAAATGCTCAATATCGAAGTTTTGAAAACCCAGCTATGAACTCTTTGATCTAAAACTTTACAACATTGGTTTATGTGGTCGGTGTTGAAAGTTTATATGCTTTTTAAGACTAAAATTAGTCTTATATGCATTTGTTTTGCAGGTTTAAGTGTGCTACGGGATCACGAATCGAAAAAATGTGAAATTCTCTAACCTATTTTAAGTTTATAAACCGTGATTATGGATATTCGTATGAGTATACTTTAGTGCTTTTTATAGTGAAGCTTTTTTAAAAGATATTTCGCATAAATGTGTAAAAAATGATTTTTATAAAAGTTAGACAGACACATTCCACGGTCCAGGACAATTGACGCTATTAGTTCCTGTGTGGCAGGTGGTCTTTTACAAACGAGCAAAATCTGGTGCAGTGTTACCTTGCTTGCTGCTGTAAAGGACTACAGGTTTGGTGCGATTTGTATATTTTTTTACCTTTGTACTTTGCCGCGTTTAATTCATAGATTGCGTGAATAAATTTTCTACATGAGGGCACGTTTGTTAAGCCTTATACAGTCAGCTTATGGCTTATTTGGTCTTAGTCTTATGTTTCATAAGCTCACTATTTTGTAGGTTATTTTGAAACTTTACAGCATATATAAGCTTAATAGGACATATTAAACTCATATAAGGCTAAAATTTTAAAATAAGCCACAAAATGTGAACTTATTAAAACATAAGGCCTAAACGAAATAAGGCATAAGCCGGCAATAGAAGCTGAAACAACACACCCTCTAACTAGATTGTATATGATTGTGAAGACTCTGCCAGATAAAGTTGGGGATATTGTTTTGTAGGTAATATGAAGAGCTGTACAACTGTACATAAGAGATGTCGCATCGAAGAAACCTCCAACGTGTCTAAAAGATCGCGTAAAACATATGTGCGTATGTTTTTGTGACTTCATTATTTCTAAGAGCCATTTTAAGGTCTGCTAACTTCCTGCAAGCTTTTATCATTACAGGTGTGCAACAACAAAGTACATGCCACCGAAACCTTGGAAGGCGACCGTTCCACGCTGCATTTGAACGACTGACTGATACATTTGATGTTTCAGGGTATGTGTGGCTATGCGTTACTATGTACATGGATATACTGCTTGCGGTAACCTACATTTGATGTTTTAGTATCTTTTCAATATACGTTGCAGAAGAAGATGTCGAGGTAACCGAAGAAAAGACTGCTGCTGTAGAGAGCTCACCTGCAACAATCACCGCTGAGGTACATAGTTTCTATCCATTTGATCTTTGTCAACAATGTTAACATGTCTAATCATTAATGATTACGCTACTTTTTTTAATCAGATAGATGCATTATATTATTAGCTCCAAAATGATAAAAAGGTATCCAATTGGAACTGCATCAGTAGAGAGCTCAATTAACACATAAATTCTTATTTATGCTCTATGTAATTAGGTACACTAACGAGACCAGATTCACATTTGGCTAATGGTTTTTTTGGTCCTGACTTGCCTATAGTATGCTTAAAAGATCTTTCTACATGGATTTGGCCAACACAGTGACCTTTTTTCCCCCTTCATTTGTGCAGTTATAATTGAGCAGTTGCAAAAAATACATGATGCTTCGTGCAGACCTGCATAACTGAAAAATGTGGCTATAGTTTTGAGTGTCCTTAACGACCGTTCAAACTCGCCAGTCGCAAGTAAATGCCGGTACATTTTCAGTCAACCCTGAACTAATGTTTCATGAATATATAATTGCATTTCTCATGTTAAACATTAGTCGGTTCCTAAATTTACTAATTTTCTGATTGCTACTATAATTTCAAATGTGCCTACGCATTGGTTTTTCGGAATGTAGGGTGACAGGATGTGCCTACACATTGGGTTTTCGGAATGTTGGGTGACGAAAGGCAGGTCAAGAAACGGGTAAAAAGAGTCATGTTTAAGGCCAGATATGCAAGGTCAGGGATTGGGTCAAAACATGTCATTTCGGGTTTTCTATACTCATGTTGCAGGTGTTCTTATACAAATGCTTACAAAGCTTCCATCATCAAGTATGGTCCTTCTTTCTTTTGTGTTTTTAATTATTGCTTAAAATCAGATTCATTTTTATCCTCTGTTTTTACAAATTCTTTGAGATGGCTATTCTCTTAATCTCATATGAGAATGTTATGTATAGATGTGCTTTATATGATGTTAAATGCTCGATTGATGTAATGGATGCGACTGAGGTTAATGCTGGTGCATCCAGAACACCAGCCAAAAAGAGGGTCATAAATTTGGGTCATTGTTCAGGGTGTTTGAACAAGCCAGTTAGTCTAACATTAGTCGTACACCCTTTGTTTTCACCTGTTACTATAGTCAATACAAATGAGGGTGTTTGAACACCGCCCACAAAAAGGATGAAACATTTTTGGCCTACTAGTGTTGGATGTTCAGGTATGGCGTGTTTTATGTATATGGAACTACCATGTTAGTGTTATTCTGTTTCAATGTTTATGATTGTTCACTTACATTTTCATGTGACATGCAGTGGAATCTTCCGATGAAGCCACGATCCGCCCACAAGATAGTCGAGTTGGTCAGCCACTCAGCCATCGCAGGTGCGTCATTTATTGACCACCAGTGTATTTTTAAATACTGGTCACTTCAACTTACTTTGTTGGTTCATTGGTTAACAACTACCATCAGCAACAGCTGGTGACGGTCCCGATGCACCTGCCTGTCTCACCAGTGCCGACCTGCTACTTCTACATTTGGCATGCGTGGTCGCTGAATTACTAGAGGTATATATTTTTAATATCTAAGACTGTTTTGTATTGTAACCCGGTCCTTTTAGATAAAATGGTGTATAGTTGTATGTGTCTTCAGATAGAGATTACCGCGTCTCAGATACGTGTCTTCAAATGGATAATACCTCTAACTCATTTTCCAGGTGTCTCCATACAGACCCATCTATCATAGTGCTGCTGCGTTTTTCACGTTGTCTGACAATTATAATTATGCATAATTCCTTTCTTTTTTTATTTGCCTTTTTATTCTTATCTAAGGCAAACTTTGTTTTCAGGGTTTACGGGGGCGTAAAATTCTTCAAGGGGTTAATCAACTCAAATACAGCTTACTAATTGAAAAATATTGGCATTCATATGATGCAATTGTAGATGAATCGTGAGATCAGGTAGTACCTAATATCGACAAATGACATACTTTATGTTAGCCTTTAGGTTGTTTTGTTGTCGATGTTTTAAGGTGAATGCCGAATTAACTTTTGCAGGGAATTTATTGGGTTCGTGCAATGTATGAGGATTCTATCGCGTTCTGGAGTTCAGTAGCAGATGGAAGTTAGGCTGCTAGGTGGCTAAGAATTGGTATGAATAAAAAACGAAGCGAAGCACCCTTTGTCACCTTTGACAATTCACAAGAACTGGTGATGGCTATTCTTTATTCTTTGTCAGCTTTCATTATACTTTATGCTACACTCTAATCTTACGTATGTTTATTTTTTTAGCGACGACTGCTGATCGTGAAACGGCCAAGTGTTTCATAGAGGCTTTGTCTTCTCGGGTCCACTGTGACACATGGTGTTTACTCAAACTCTACATTACAATACCCAGCTCAACAATCAGCTGAGCTTTCCATGATTCTCCTTAAGGTCCCACCCATCTACGTTCAACCACCATCTGAGAAAGGATTTTCAGGAACGGTTATTGACTCTCTTATAGGAGGAGTTCTACAGCTATGTCGACGTGTCACTGTAAGATAATTCATTAGCCGAACGAGTTGCTTATTTTCTTGTGATCAAGAACATTTCCCCTCTCTGATGATTAGAACTCCTAGGAAATAATTCGGTGGTTTTAAGTCCTTGATTCGAACTGAAAATGAAAAAAGTGTCTTAAGTCTGTTGTCTTGGACTCGGGATAGAAACAGTTGAAATAATCTACATGATGATTAAATTGAATGATTTGTTTGATGTAGGAATACTTGGATACAATTTCTAATGAAATGTTTAATATTCAACATAAACTCTTAACATTTAAATATTTAGATATAAATCAGAAAACCAGATAAATAAACAGTTATATCTATATACTTAAGATTATTTATCAGTTTAATAGAGTGTTTGGGATTGCTTATTTTGAACAGATCAGCTGTTTTTATGAGTGTCTTACTTTTGTATAAATATGAGCATATTGCTATATATTTTGCTAATTTGTATTCTTAAATTAATGATTCAGGCTACTGGTCGACTATCTTGAATCAAAAAATTAGACGAACTATCCGGATATATACCAACACAAACTTGAAGAATGCTGAGTGAAATATGTAAGTTTATTGGCATTTGTTGTTGACTTAGTAAAATGAACGGGTCCGGCAGGTTGGGTAACATGAATATGGGTAATATTTTGGTGCACACCAAGTTGGGTGACTCAAAACTATTTTTCTCTGAATTCATATCAGGTAAGATTTTCTGCTCTCAAAATTACCAAAGATACCGAAAATATTGTTGATGGATCCGGTATCTTTGGTAAATAGTATGTAAGCCTGTACATTCCGATATGTTACTACATTATATGTCTTTGAAAGTATGAAACCATAGATTTCCCGATTCATGTAACTGAATAGTGCCTCCAACAATCTTTTAAAGTATGAAACCATAGATTGCCCGATCATATACTTTGTTAATTTGTCTGAATCAGTAAGCAACGTCACCACTAACTTTGGTTATATGATTTTCATGTCTTCAATACTTACGTTAGTTCACTTGATATGATATATAATAAATATGATATCACTATATCTTGCAGGTTTATCCAGGGAAACAAGTAGACGGTTCTTGAGCCTGCTACGCCTGAGGCTCTTAAGGGATTAACAAGAGAGCACCCAATCATCACAAAACACGAAGGACCATATCTGAACCACGCTAAAAAAGAGCAAAAAGAAAAATCAGGTTCCCATCTCAAAATGGGGGTAAGACTTCCGAGTTATAGAAATGATTTTCCATCAGCCATTTGTTACAATTTTGAAAAATACCAAAATTATAAGATAAACATGCGACTCCACCAATTGAAAGAATTCAAAGTACGACGCTAGGTAAAACTAGCATGTATATGTTTCTCTCTTTGTGGTAAACGAGGTTAGGAGATTAGTGTCTTAATTTGATACTAAGGAACTAATAGCATATTAAATGAAAATGGTACTGCTTCATGTTGAGTACAGTAGAACTAGCCATTTGCGTGTAAAAGTGGATATTATTGTTATTGATTAGATATTTGAATAAAATGTAGTATGAATGCATGATGTTTAGACTCTTGATGTTAAAAAGAAAAATCCCGTTCAATGAACGACGACATGAAACGCCGCGTTGGTATACAACAAAAACAATTTAAAGATAACGAAAAATTTCCTAAAAAATAGCAAAAAAAATTACGGTAAAAACCGCGAGGCCGCAACGCGGCCGACCGTGGCCAGACTCGTTTACTATATCATTTATTATCGCGCCTTTCAGCACATATATATACTTATTTTCACGATGGATCTTGGTTTTGGTCTTGGGATAAAACCCAAGGCGAAGCTAATTAACGCGTGTTTTCTCTTGTATAGGTGCTCGAAGGACAAGGCTCTACCTACACGAATTTTAACTAGTAGATAGATAAAAATAGGTATAACTAGTGAAGTTTGGGTATTAACAGAGGACCCTATTTTTAAACAACTAATATCAGCAGCCAGGGGCGGAGCCAGGATTTTAAGTTAAGGGAGGCCGATATAATTTTTAAAATAATAACAATATATATTAAACAAATATAACTTAAATCAATATTATTATTTGACATAGACAACATCTTGTGACCACATGTACCCCTACGTATAGCTTTTGGGTGATATATAGTTGATAAAACAATTTGCCTTACTATTTCAAAGAAAAGATTTTTGACATCTCAAAACCTTGTTTGTTCATAATTTGCTATATTGATTTTAAGCGTAAATGTATGTGGTAACATACAACTAGGTGTGATAATTCATAATTCTCAAGAATAATTAAGTATATAACAATTTCGTAAAACAAGCATTTATGTTTTTCATCTGCTGATTAGCATGGTCATATCATCAATTTTGAAGGCCCTGTGCAATATCCACAAAATTAATCTCCAATTGATAAAAACATTTATGAATTTTCATCACTATCTTCCTCTCGCTTAAAATCTGATACCTCTGTTCAGCCATGTTCTAAATTTTTTCTTAATAACTTAGAAAACAAATTGATTATACCTTATTTTAGTATGATTCCAAGTATTACGTTTTAGAACACTCTCTTGCCATTTTAAAAGTGGAAACTAGATTATATCATCCTTGAAGTTTAAAATCTTGGGGCCCCTAAAAAATAAAGATTTGTGTCGTCGATCACCTTGCAAATTGAGATATCCAGCCCTCCTTATTAGGCAATAGGATAGTTGGGGGAGGCCTAGCACCCGCTAGCCACCCCATTGCCTCCGCCCCTGTCAGCAGCTAACTTAAATGATGATTTAAATTTTCATTCAATTTGTGAATGAAAACAAAACCTAGCTATCATTTTAAGCTCATATTAAGAATGATAAATTTAAGTTTTTAAGACTTTCATTTAATTACTACGTCGATCATTTCAGATCATTGGGTACTCGATTTTCTTTTTAAAGAGATCATTGAATGAGAATTCAATGTGCATTCATTGATCGACTGCACTGATTGAAAGGACCTTCTGATAAGTTTCATCTTGATAACATTAAAGGAATATTTCAATGACGTAGCCAACTAAAAGTGAATCATTTGTGATAACTGATTTTACGGGTTGTCTAGATGTTGCTATCAGCATTCATAATTTGAAATCTGTGTAGTGATTTATTAGTTATATTACCCGTGCACGCACGGGGTTTTTTTAGAAAAATTTTATTATATAGTATTATCGTATAAAAACAGAAAATCTTATGTATATTTTAAAAAGTTAGATCATCAACATTTGCGAAAGTAAGAGAAATAGTTAGCAGAAATTGTAAATATAACCGCGGCATCGACCTTGTATTGGATTCTTGAGCGTGTCTCCTTATAATGTTATTAGGTCAAAGGTTCTTTGATCACATGGGTTTACACATAAATCAAATTTATTTTATAATTTTTTCTTACTATATGGACATATAATTTAACCGTGAAAATTGTGATATAAGTACAACTAATAAGTATGCATGAGTTTTTCATTATGTATTAATATCAATTAATATTTTGTAAAAATTTTATTGGATGAAAGATTTAACTTTCTTTGGCTGACATATATGTTAATGTTGAGGTTGATGTTGTTGTTTAACTTTAACTATTGATATCATGTTGTACAAAATGTGCGAGTTTAGTAGTACACAATGAGCGTTGATGAAGTTAAAATATACTCCGTAAAGCTTTTTAAAAATGTTTTTCCGGATATCCGTATATAAACGTTAAATAATAATTACATGAGTCATTATAAATACAATCGCGTATATATATTTTTTTTCATATTACAGTAACTCGTACTTACCATTTGATATTTTTATTACCGTTAATAATAATTTAACTGTATTTAATATTCAAACCCGTGTACGTAGAGATTAAACTTTTAAATAGGATAACATGAGTTTTTATTTATATTTAACGTACATAGTAAAAATATATTTTAATAGATAAAAGTTTAAAACTAATACTTATGTTAAAAGTATTTAACGTATATTAAAACTAATTCGTACATTTATAAAATTTTATAAGTTTAATAGATGAAAGTCTCAAACCAATATTGTAAACAAAGTTCATATTATAAAGTGTAATGATTATAAAATGTAAGGGTTTATTTGTTTATTATTTAAAGTTATCAAAAAACATGAAAATTTATAATTTTACATTTAACTCCATATAATATATTTAAAATTCAACCACTAATGTTTTATTAATTACCTCCTCTTTTTTAAAGTTTTTATTTTCATAAATTTGACATCTATATTTTTATGTGTTTTTTTTCCTCAATCAAAATTTTCACCAAATTTATCAAAGTTTGACCAAAATCAATTCAATTTTGACTTTTTATTGGCCAATCATATTGCTCGATTTCGCCTATGTGTCAAAATTGAACTTTCCTATTGGCCCAATGTTCTTTCCTCTAAGATTGTTTTGTCAAAAAAACTCCGAAATAATGTAATTCCTTTATTATATAAGAGATAAAGCAAGCTATGTGTACATGTATCCATCCATATGTATAAGCTACTTACAAGTACAAAATAGCGCATATGCATATTCATTTAGAAGAATAGGAAAAAACCACAACCACACATTCTAGATGCACCTACAAAAATGGATGCATCTTCATTCAAATTTTCCCTCCCAAATAAAAATGTGTGGCTATAATTACTTCTTACCCTTCTTATTTTAATTATTCTTCCTCTAGTACATTGTACGTTTCTTTCTTTTTAACCGCAAAATAGTTAACATTATATGTATATAACAGATCGACCTAGGATTTGTGTTTCCATGTTGCATTGCATGCTTTGGAGTATAAAGTTTGTACATAAAGAATATTTGTATCCTTGTAGCTATCTCTAAATATGTACATAGAAAACTTAGAATGCACTATCACACAATTTGCTACCTCGCTTTATTTCTGTTGTAGACGACACTAGTACCCATTTTACATCTTTTCAATATCTTCTGCAACACATAACTATTCACATTTCAGTCTATACCAAAGACCGTTGATCGCAGTCAACTTATCCCAGTGGTCTTCATACGATTACAACTTAGTGTCATTATTGGTTCAAGAATCCAATTGGCATGATCAAAATAATCTGTACCCATATACTTAATGAATCGAGCAAGTATTGCTTTAGATTTGGAAGTTTATCTTGAGTAGAAAAGAACGTATAATAATCTCTCTATCACCAAATTCTTATTTCCTGGAAGTTTAAGAATAGAAATCTTTCAGAAATCAAGATAAGGTAAGGATGGAATATTTGCCAATAAGCCCTCTATATCCCATTCTCCCATTTTCAAACTTTCTCCTGGCCAATGATTTTCATAACCAACCACCTCCTCCACTTTAACTTTCCCATCAATATCCACAGTGAAGTGGTTGTTAAAATTCGTTGATTTCTTTTCAAACATGTAACTCGTAGGATTAGCGTTAGCATCTCCATCCATGACCCTACTCGCGACCTTATTATTGTCACTTTCCACGCCCATCATGTATGGCACTTCAAGAATACCACAATCACCATATCCGGCTCCATTGCCTCCAATACCAATTTCTCCTATGCATGGGACATTAAACAAACTTGATGCCGCATTTGCGTCACGAGTAATGCTATTTTGATGTAGTGGTGGGAAAATACCAAAGTGGTCGTCACGATCCTTCATAATCATAGAACTATTATGCATTGATGATGATGATGTGGTCGTGGTCGATGTTAATGATGATTCCATGCACATGGCCATTAGGTCATGATCGTGCATGGACATGAACATACCACCTTCCATTACATCTCTACATGGATCCAAGGCTGTTTTGTCTGTGCTATGGTTTGGTGAGCTTTTAGCGATGTTGTTAACTTTCAATCTTTTCTTTATTGTAGAGTTCCAAAAATTCTTGATCTCGTTATCAGTCCTTCCTGGAAGCCGAGCTGCTATTTGAGACCACCTGCATATGTGTGTTTAGATTTTCCAAGCAGAAAACATATAAGCTTAGGTGTGTTTTGATCCTAAATGTAAATTAAAATAGCAGTCGAATAAGTTATCTACGTATCTCAGTTAAAAGCTCGTAATAAGCATGAATTTGTGGAAATAACAAAACTAATTAAACTTTGTAAGGTCTTAATCAATTTTTTCATGATTAGATGAATCGCAAATAGCAATTTTTTTTTAATTTATATCAAGGGGTTTTCTGATAAGATTGTCAAATTAAAATAAAGAGACGAATGTCTTAGAAAAGTTGGGATAATCTTAGCTAGGGTTTTATGCTAAGTTGGCGAGTGCTATTTTGGCTTAATGGTATTAAATAAATATTTGCAATCTTAAGCTTTAATTTGGAGTATCTAAAAACATAGATTCGCGAGATTTTATAGTTAAACGAAAGCAATAAATGACATAAAGATACACTTCTAGGGTTTTCCAGTTTCTTAAGCAAAGTTTGATCACAAAGTTCTATCATTTTCAAAAGAAGTTGGAAAAGTAAAAGGATAAGATTTGTTAGGTCGTTATGAAAATCAACTATTAGAACATAATTTGGCATGCATTTCGTTTATTTGAATTCTAATTAAAAAAACATACATTTGAAAATATTATTAAGTTTCATATATTTTACTTTTTAATCCATCCAAGCTTATATATTAATTTCTTACTGTTATATCAGATCTATGGTGAAAAAAAAATGTTACTTCAATTCGTCATGCTTTAATCAAGATACTTATAATATAGTGTATTAATTAATGAGATGTAATGTTAGGAAAAAAACCAAATTATAGTTGTATTCAGATGACTAAAAATATTTTGAAACATATACGTAAATATAATATTAATATTTTATAAACTTAAGTAAAGTTTAATGTCAATGGCAATGATTTTGATAATACATAAGTTTCTTTGGAGCGGAAAATTAATAATACCTCATATGAAAACAGTAGATATGAGCTAGAGATTACAAACAAGCAAAACATATTGAACCAAACACCAAGACAATACATAGGTTAACTTATGTAATCTCCTTTTTTCATAATATTTCAGCATATGATGAAACTGTTCATGTTGCTATATCGATCACTAATCCTTTCATGACCTAGTCGATACTTTTGCAATGAATTTGCCGATCAATGAACAGTTTTTGTGAGAATTCAAAACAACATGATGATTTGAAGTTCACAATGTGAGTTATCTTCAAACATGCTTAATATAATACACCTTTGATTTAATCAAAATGTAGGTGCTTATGCATATTTTCAATGCATTAATTTGGCTGAATAATTAACAGACATTTTTGTATGGCAAACCGCTGAAATGTGTCTTACAACCATGTACCATTATTCATGTATCAAAAGAAAAGACTAATTAATAGATGGGTGAGACACACCTGTTGCCAAGAATTGAATGCAAATGTATAATGAGCTGTTCCTCTTGAGGCGAAAATGCACCACGCTTGAGATCAGGTCTCAAGTAATTAATCCAACGAAGGCGGCAACTCTTTCCACAGCGTTGAAGCCCGGCATTCCTGGCAATATCTGTCCAACAGCCTTGACCATTCCTTAACATGTAATTCATCAACTTCTCATCTTCTTCAGGTGACCACAGCCCCTTTCTAAGCTTCAGCATCTCCTTAGTATTGTTGTTGTTGTTGTTGTTGTTTGTATTGGTATTGTTACAGACTTTCTCTCTACCAATATGGTCTGGCTTTCTCATAGTAAAGATAGGTTTTATAATATATATTCAGACAACAAAATTAAAGACTGCAAGTCAAGTTTCCTTGTTGGGAGAGTGGGCTTTGTTAGAGTCCATCATCAGATGTAGTACATACATTTATGTGAATGATATTTTAGAGAGAGAGAGAGAGAGACAAAGAGATGGCTAGTCTTCTTGACTTTAACTCAAACTTGTCTTTTTCGATGCATTTTTCTTCACTCACAAGGTAATCATCATATGTGTATGAGAATTGATACAAAACCATTTTGCTTCCACTTCACATAATCATCATATCTTTCTCTCTCTTGAAAATAAGATTAAAAGACTCTAGTTATTAATAATAGCTTATACAGTGTAAAGCGATGGTAACAAATATATTTTCCTGTTTGTTTATCTTTTCCTTTTTCTTTTTCGGTTTAACCTCAAGCGGTCGTCAACTATTTCCCGCGATGGTGATGAAAGACAAGGGACCGAGGAGAGTGCATAAAGTGATATTTCACATTTTCGCTGTCTAAGGAACATGCTTATTAATGTAACATTGAGTTAATTTTCAGCATGTAATCTTCGGAGTAGTTTTGATGTGACATTTGCGAGTTCAACTTCTTTGCAAGAAAGAAATTTTATGTATTAAAAACGAAAAATATAAAAGTTTAAGAATTAAACAATATTTAAGCTATTAAATTAGGATAGATGTTACAACTTTTAATTAATTTCATGTGAAAAGAAATTTAAATTTAAAATAGTACTTTAAGTATAACACACTACTTGTTTTTAAGTTTTTTATGTTTTAAAAAAAAGTTATTCGTGCTTTATATATTAATCATTGAAGGTTTAAAAACTGTTTTTTCAGGGACTATCCCCCAGACAGTGGCATCATCTATTCAAATGCATGAAAATCTATTGATTATCAATGGATAGAAAACCTAGAATCATAAATAAGCTCTTATGTAGAAAAGCAAACACATTGCACGTCTCAAGTAATTGTGAGGGTTCAAACCAAAACAAAATGGAGAGAAGAAAACCATTAAATTAAATCTCTGGTGGAAAGATATTATTGTGGGCTATCGACTAACTGTTCTATGTTTGCTTTGAATTAATGTTGGCATAGAATTATACAAATTACTATTCCTAAGCTTTGCTAACTTAACTGTTTAATTTAATACTCTTTATAAACTAGAGCAAGTGTCCTATGTAGTTTAAATGGCTAAATGAGGTTGTTATTAACCTGTAGGTCTTTTAATTCTATTCTTGCAATGTATTTTCTCATGTATAAATATTCATCTCTATCCCTTTTTGTGATATTGACCATTATGAAATATTTATATTTTGTCATATTAATATAATAACTGAATATAATCCTCGCAATAGTTGTCCAATGGTTTGTGACAAGCAACTTAAAGGTGGAAGTACCACGTATTTTTTAATTATGAAATTACGTGATTTACCTCTCCAATGTTAACTGTGAAACCGTTAAAGGGACGGTTTCTTTTTTTTTTTTTTTTTTTTTTTTTTTTTTTTTTCATAATAATGAATATAACATGTGAAAAACTATACGTTGCAAGAAAAATAAGTTGTGAGCTTAATTACCAATTTAATAGTTAATGGAAAAGAAAACGTGCGATTTTGCAAATTTAAAGAGCAAAATATAACATGGGCCAAGAAGAGGTCCCCCTCCAATCCGTTTTATACTCTACCTATCAATTAACAACACCACACAAACATCACTGTCATCATCACCATTGCTAATTCAGGAAGCCATCATATATATATATCTCTCTCTACATGTACTATATTCAAGGGTGGACCTTTTATGGGGCATTGAAAGGTCCCGGTCCTCTCAAAAATTGTGACGACTAGTGTAAATTTTATAAGTTTTAGAGGTAATTTAGTTAATAATACAAAAAAATCTCCGATTTGACCCCCTCAAAATAAATTAGGCCCTCCCAAAATCAATGTTCAAGTTCCGCCACTTATTATATTGGATACAATGTAATATATGTAGAAACATTCACTTGTCTTTACGAGAGTAGTTGAAGATTACGTGAAAAAAAGACAGGAACATGTTAAAGCATGTCCATGTTTTAAGGTAAACCACTTCCTAAGCAAATTAACTGTCGGCAGCTAATGTTTTATATCCCATTACAATGATCATATGTATTATTGAAAATGAGTGATGCTAACCACACTACATATATAATAACAACCTCTTTTGTAATCATCCTTCTCACACGCAAACCTTAATGTAACTGCTTTTTTTATAAGTTTCCTAAACCGAATCTTTGTCGTTTAATTATTTCTTTATTTTCTATGAGTTGACATGAATAAAATTCGAATTTGTTCCACCACAAATTGACATTTTTATTTAATCGTCTTTTCAATGAATGAAAAATCTCATTCTTTCCCGGAACCAAGCTAGTGATCTACTCGCATGAAGGCTAACGGACAATAATTAAGAGTGGTCATCAGACGTTCTCTGCTCAAACCATCACGAAATAAGACTCAACTTTATAATTTTCTTTGTATCAATAAAAATTATTGTTTCAAAACTTAATCTTCTAGCTACCATTACTTCAGAAGTTTCAAAGTATCTCCTCTCTGTCAATCTAAGTACAAAAAAAATTCAACTAGAAAATCGAGTCAAAAGATATTTATAGTTTTTATGGTTATTAATTGTTATTCAAAATGGATTTGACCACGATGCAAAAATGAATATAGACATTTCTATCATTACAAATGTTTTGAAGTACCCAGTAGGGACTTAACATCATTTACCCTTAGCTTTTTATCACCCATTTTACGAGACACAAAATGATTTGACACATGTATTATTAGGGCACCAAACACAGCAAAGAGACCCCCCCTTCTCCCAAGCCCAATGATCATCAGTGGTCAGAGGGACCAAGTGGCTATTCATCATCAGTTTGGACCAGCTTGGCTCGTACCTGCAGCCAAAACCTACCTCGCCATGCAATTTAATTGAACAATTTAAGCATAATTAAGAATCTAGGTTAGAGTCAGATTTTGTTCGATCCATCCGCTAGCTTGTTTGCTGTAATCTTTCTACTTGTGTAACTCACCAACTATGTTCACTGTTCTAGTGAAAATTACGGAAACCCGTTGCAAGAAATTAGATGTCATTCTTGAGAAATGTTGCGGGAAAGATAGCCTCATAGGTACTGGGAATAAATGAGACATTTTCTAGATTATATTGCTCAACCATTTTTTGTAATTTGCTTGTAATAATGAAGACAGCGCAATAACAATTAAATCTAGCTTGATCGACATGAAAATATTATTAAGTAAAAAATACAGTCGGGTTGAGTAATTAAGAACTTCTCAGTAACAAGCATGCTTCATTTGAACTAGAAGCCTCATAAGGCTACATAATGTTAAAATAGCTAGCCCTGACATAAACTCGAACCTAAATTCTACGTTCTGACACATATAGTGACTTTAACAGATCCAATTAGATTACAAGATATTCATTCATATGTAAATCTGAAATTTTGGTTCATATACTGTAGTGCAATCCAAGTTTTGGCATTGACACAAATCATAATATTATAGGGGGTCATATCCATGAAGAATTAGTTAAGCAAATATGGGATCTTGCATGATGATTGAGACTAGTAATTCATTTATAAAAAATAATTCTTGTTATTATATATAGGGTATAGAAAAAGAGATAGACAAAGTGAAAGAAAAACTGTCAAGTTACTCAACGGTTTGGCTGGAGAATAAAATAAACTAAAAAACAGCTGGTATGAAAACGTCGCCATGCTTATGAAGCCATGCGAAGCAACATGGTACTTGCTCATAAAGACAAGAAAACCACAAAAAGAGAAATATGAAATGACAATTCAAAAATGATTTTCATCATGTAGTCTAAAAAATGATGTTCTATACCTCATAATCGTGTATTTGTATCTAGCTAACCTTAAACAGCAAACACACATGCATGGTTAATGGTTTCATGGTCGTAACTATCTATATATGCATGTATGTTGAAACCTGTAATTAAAGCCTAGCCTTGAGTTTATATCTGTCTATGGTGCATCTAATTCAAGATCTTTATTAAGGTAACAAATATTTTCATGTTTTGGCCACACACAAAGTCGTTGTACTCCAACATCTATATAAGAACGTACTTACATTGTAACAGTCAAATTGTTGGTTTTTATTACCTACTTATCAATGTTTTGGTCAATGAAACAGTTTTAGGCCGTTTTAACGCGATCTCTTTTCCTATTTGCAATTGCAACATTATCATTCTCTCATTTTGCATCCCGTTGGTCTTTGCTGATGTAGTATTGCGAAATATAGTGAAGGTCACATAAGCTATCTAGTTGTGAAGCTTTTTAAATATGATTCTCGAACACAGCATCGGACACACCATATACACCGTCTCCCTAATCTTGGTATAGAGATCGCCAACTCTCATCTCCGTTAAAAAATGTATAATCTTGGTTGTTCCATTTAAAACATTGATTGAAAATATGCTATCTAGTTTCTCAAACATGGTAATTTTTCTAATACAAATGAACGCTTATTAAAGTTTACAATTGACTGGGTTCACATAAACTCACCTCTTCTCTTAGTATAGATCTTCTATGTTCCATCTTGTGATCTTGAGTAGTTGTAGCTCAATGCTAAAGCAACTAAATCTAGGGGTTTCCAGGACCTTGTATATATATAGAGAATTAGTGATCACATGTTTTTTGGCTATTATCTTTAGAGATCTTGATTCTATAAGGTCCTAAATTAGCCGATAAATTTTAAATAGTTGAAAATTTTGGCCCTCTTATATTTCTACTATTAAGCCTACAAGTTATAGAAAATTAAGCCCAATATATCAAACCCTACAAATAAAAGATGTTTTATAAGCATTAAATAAAGGTGCACCATACCAAAAGCAAAACATGATTCAAAAACTCTGACTAAACATGAACTACGTGATTTAAAGTTTTTGTTAGGACCGCTTTTGGTTTGACGTGTTGTTTGCAATCAATTCCAATAGCAAAAATTTACAATCAAGAAACATTTGTATTAGTTAAGCTATTAAATAATTAGAATGTCTTGCGTTCTTCTTTAAAAAAATTATAGATATAATGGAATTAAAGATGCCTTAATTTTTGCCAAATAAATTGCTAAAGAAATAAATGTACATCTTAAATTTGATGAAAAACGAACTATAATGATGACCTTGATATTGAAATTATAAAAACTCGAGATTTTTAGAACTGATTATTTCTTATACATCGTGGATTAGGTTATTTCAATATTTATATGTGTTGGGAATTATACTAACAGTTAACACGGCAAGTGAAGAAGTTACAACTGCATGAAGATTGTGCTTGCAGTGGAAACTCATTACCACTGCAAGAACAAATATTACCACTGCATAACTGTTAGAGAAACGCGGCTAGATAATTATAGAAAAGATTCTGTGTATATCTTATTCTATTAGTATTATACTTATCTTGTACAAGAGGACTCCTTGTTGTATAAAAGGAGATCCTAGATGATAACTTTAATATATGTTTTCTTAGAGCTTCAAGGTGTAACCCTAGTGATATCTCAGATCACTCGTATTATTATTATTAATAATATTGGAGCTAGTTGTTTTGTTATATTCATTGTTCATACATTGTTTCACTTACAATTAATCTTCTAAGTATCATTAAGTAGATTCCGCATACTTAGTGGTATCACTCAAAGTATCATTATCAACACAAGTTCAAGGTGTTCACGATCCAACAAGTGGTATCAGAGCAAGGCTTTGATATTTTGATTTAGAAGATCCTATGGCAGATTCAAAAGAAACAATGGAGACAGAAACAAGCCAATCTAATATTGCTGCAAAGCTTCCCAAGCTTAAAATTAATGACTTTGAGATGTGGAGGCTTATGATTGAACAATTCTTTATGGTTCAAGACTACACATTATGGGAGATCATAACGTGTGGAAATTCATTCAAACCTGGTACAACTGTTGAGACAGTTGGTGGCAAGCCAGTAACAAAAGTAAATGCTGGTCCAGTTACAAATGATGAAAGAAACCAACTTAAGAATGATTTGAAGGCTAGAGGTTTGCTATTGATGGCTCTACCTAGAGAACAAGTCCAGGCTTTTACCAAATACAAGGATGCAAAGACTCTCTTTGATGAGATATGTGAAGTATTTGGTGGTAATGACTATACCAAGAAAACTCAAAAGACTCTACTGAAGCAGACCTATGAGAATTTTGGCTCATCAAGCAATGAATCTCTTGATAGCATATTCACAAGGCTTCAAAAGATTGTAACTCAGCTGACTGCTTTTGGAATTGAGGTAGAAAAGGAAGACCTCAATCTTAAATTTTTAAGAAGTTTACCTGCTGAGTTTGATACAAATGTTGCTGTATGGGAGGACAAGTCAGATCTTGAGACAATGAAGCTTAATGATGTGTACAATAACTTCAAAGTTATTGAACAAAGACTTAAGAAAGCTGGCAAGTTAAAGACAAGTTCTGCAGGAGTTGCACTCATATCATCATCAGGTAATGACAGTTCTGATGATGAAAGTGACAGTGATGATGACAGTGGTAACATGATTGTTTCCACTGGTAATGGAAATGTTTCCACTAGGAGCTCAAAGAAGCAGATTGCAGGACTAAGTGATGCTACTTTCTATGCCTTCATATCCAGCCATGTGGGTGGTTCAATCCTCAATCATGAGGACTTGGATCAAATTGATGAAGATGATATGGAGGAGATGGACATCAAATGGCAGGTTGCATTGCTCAGCTTAAGATCAAAGAAGTTCTGGAAGAAGACAGGGAGAAAGATTCATATAAGTGGAGATGAGACTGTAGGTTTTGATAAAAAGAAGGTGGAGTGCTATAACTGTCACAAGAAGGGGCACTTTGCAAGAGAATGCAGAAAACCAAGGAAATCTGACAATAAGTCAACTTGGTACAAGAAGGAAAAGACCAAAGAACCTACAACAGAAGAGCCAAAGGTGCTATTGGCTATTGATGGAATAAGCTTTGATTGGAGCTTTATGGGTCAGAATGGAGAAGATGATACAGAATCTGCAATGCTAGCCACTGAGCATGCACTCATGGCTTTCTCTGACTCTGAGGTATATACTGATAATGCTTGTTCTAAAAACTGTAAGGCTGCTAAAGAGTTAGAGGTTTCTAAAACACAATATGATGAACTGATGCTAGATTTACATCATACTAATTATAATTTAGCAAATCACAAAAGAGGTCTAGGTGTTTTAGAAAAGCAGATAGAGCATTATAGGGCTAATGAATCTAAGTTCAGAGATGATATTGCTGTTTTAAAAAGAGACTTAGATTTTTATCTTGAAGTAAATAAAGCTCTTAGGGAAGAGATTGAGAAAGTTAAAAAGGCTAGTGAGAACATTGAGATTATTAAGAAAACACTAGACCATCAATCCAAGAGCATTGGCAAAATTTGGGAAGCCCAAATTGTGAGCAAAGCTAAATCAGGTCTTGGATACAATACTGTTCCACCACCTCTAAGAGGTGTTCCAGCACCTCCTGGTATTGATCTAGCTCACACAGGCTTAGAAGAGTTTCAGGATCCACCCATGACCTATGGACCAAAATTTGTTAAACCAGTTGAAACTGAAAAGGTTCAGGTTGAGGTTGAGACTTTTGATAGTGCTAGTGACTCATCTCTTAAAGATGAATGTTTGAATGTTGAGTCTAAAACTAGTGTTACTGAAAATGTTAAAGTTGAGGAAAGTAAAAGCATTCCTGAAGATGTTAAAGAGAAGCCTAGAACACAGTCTAATTTCACTAGGTCTACTACTAGGTATGCTGAAATGTACAGGGATAGGCCTAAAACTCCTAGAGGTAACATGAGAAGTTGGAATCATGTTAAAACTAGACAGTTTGGTAGTGACTTTGTGTTTAACAATAAGGCTTGTCATATATGTGGTAGCTTTGACCATTTAGCTAAAGACTGTACCTACCACATGGGAAGAAGGGAAGTTTTTACAAGGGTGAATGGATCAAATTCTAATAAAATGACTCACCCAAATCCCCTAAGCAAAATGGTTCCCAGGTCTGTTATGCTTAACACTGGCATTAAACATGTTTCCACTGCTAGACCAGCAGTTACCACTGCCAGAAGTAATAACAGAGTTTATCCTAAGTCCCCTGTCACTTCTTTTGTTAAATCTTACCAAACAGGGAAAAAGGCTTATTTTGAAAAGAATGATCACAAGAACCACATGTGGAGACCAAAATTTTCTAATCCAGCAGTTTCCACTGCTAGGCATGCAGTTACCACTGCAAGACCAATTGTTTCCACTGATGTTCAAAAGAAAAGGGTAAACTTGGGAAAAGCTGTTAAGGCCTCAGCTCGTTGGGAATGGAAACCAAAAGGAACAACAAACAATCCCAATGGTGTATCAATGACCTTTGATAGATATAATTATATTGATACACGAGGCAGATCCAAGTCATTTGTGGCTTGGGTCCCCAAAAGGTACTAATTTGATTATGTTGTGTGCAGGGACAGTCAAAGATTACAATTGATTATGAATGACTTGATGATATTGTCTGTGTTTAACTAATATGTTTTCAAGTTGTTTGTTATATGTCTACTCTGCAAATGTTCATGTAATTGCAAGAACTATGATTGCTGATTCAAAGTTACCAGTGACATTTTGGGCTGAAGCAGTTAACACTGCTTGCTATATTCAAAATAGAGTATTAGTGGTCAAGTCAAAGAACAAGACACCGTATGAGCTTTTCAGAGGAAGACCCCCACTTTTGGATTTCTTGAAGCCATTTGGATGTCATGTCACAATTCTGAATACCATTGATCATTTGGGAAAGTTTGAAGAAAAGGCAGATGAAGGTTTCTTTGTTGGTTATTCCATGGTTAGTAAGGCTTTTAGAGTCTACAATTTAAGAACAAGAAAGATAGAAGAGAATTTGCATGTTCAGTTTCTTGAAAATAAAGCTAATATAGCAGGTTCAGGACCTGAATGGCTATTTGATCTTGAGACTTTATCAAATACCATGAATTATGTTCCTATTGCTTCAGATTCAAGTGATGTTGATCTTGAAGATTCAGAAGAGTTTATTGATGATGATGAATCTTGTCAAGATGATGAGGATGACAAAGATCAATTTGTTATGCCAATTTGGGACCTTGATGCTAATGCAGACTTACAACCTTCACAACCTTCAAAGAATACTAGTCAGGAAGATGAATTTGTGAATTTTGATGTTCTGCATGATGATATTCTTGAAGACAGTGGTAATCCTACTACCACTGCAACACATGATGGTTCCACTGAAGGTCCAGCTGTAGAAAATATAGCTCAGGAGACACCAATTGATGATGTTGAAATCACAAATATGCCATCATCATATGATATTCCAAACACATCACAGTCTACAATTCATAAAGCTCATCCAATTAAGAATGTTATTGGTGAAATTAATTCAGGTGTGAAAACAAGAAGGCAAACAAGGATGACAGATGTTCATGGGTTCATAAGTGAAGTCTATGAGTCCAAGAATCATATTACCAAGAATGAATGTTTATTCTTCTGCTTTCTATCACAAATGGAGCCTAAAAATGTTTCTATGGCTTTAGAAGAATCAAGCTGGGTTGAAGCTATGCAGGAAGAGCTATTGCAGTTTAAGCTTCAAAAGGTTTGGGTTCTTTGTGACTTACCTGATGGTATGAAAGTGATTGGTACTAAATGGGTGTTCAGAAATAAGAAAGATGAAAGAGGCATTGTCATCAGAAACAAAGCTAGATTAGTTGCTCAAGGATACACTCAAGAGGAGGGTATTGATTATGAAGAAGTTTTTGCTCCTGTTGCAAGGCTTGAGGCTATTAGACTATTTCTAGCTTATGCATCATTTATGGGCTTTACTGTCTATCAAATGGATGTTAAGAGTGCCTTTCTTTATGGTACTATTGATGAGGAGGTATATGTTGCTCAACCTCCAGGCTTTGAAGATCCACATCACCCCAACAAAGTTTATAAAGTAGTCAAGGCTCTTTATGGTCTACATCAGGCTCCAAGGAAGTGGTATGAAACCTTAGCTACTTATTTAATGAATAATGGGTTTCATAGGGGCAAGATAGATCAAACTTTGTTTATCAAGAAAGATAAGGGTGATATACTACTTGTTCAAGTATATGTTGATGATATTATCTTTGGATCAACTAAACCAGAGATGTGTAAAGAGTTTGAGAAGCTGATGAAAGATGAATTTCAAATGAGTTCTATGGGGGAACTCACATTCTTTTTGGGGCTGCAAGTTCAACAGAGTAAAGAAGGAATTTTTATTAATCAAGACAAGTATGTGGCTGAGATTATTAAGAAGTTCAAGTTCACTGATGCAAAATCTTCCAATACCCCTGCTGACAAGACCACTCACTTATTGTTGAAGAATTCTAGTGGAGTTAATGTGGATGTCCACACTTACAGGTCAATGATTGGTTCTTTGATGTATCTTACTTCATCAAGGCCAGACATTATGTTTGCTGTTTGTGCCTGTGCAAGATTTCAAGTGACTCCTAAGACATCACATATGACAGCAGTGGAGAAGATTTTTAGATACTTGAAGACTTATCCTAATCTAGGATTGTGGTATCCAAGGGAATCCCCTCTGGAGTTGATTACATACTCAGATAGTGACTATGCTGGTGCAAGCTTGGATAGAAGGTCAACCACAGGAGGATGTCAATTCCTTGGATGTAGATTGGTGTCATGGCAGTGCAAGAAACAGACAATGGTTGCTACTTCTACTACTGAAGCAGAATATGTTGCAGCTGCTAGTTGTTGTGCCCAGAACCTTTGGCTTCTGAATCAACTCTTGGATTATGGGTACAATTTCATGAACACCATCATATATATAGATAATAGTAGTACAATTTGCATTATTAAGAATCCTGTGCAACACACTAAAACTAAACATATTGAAATTAGACATCACTTTATTAGAGATTGTTATGAGAAAAAGCTTATTAATGTTGTCAAAATTCACACTGATGACAACTATGCTGATTTATTAACAAAAGGGCTTGATGTGGGTAGGTTTCAGTACTTGGTAACAGGTATTGGAATGCTAAATCCATAAACTTTTGATGTCTAATACTCTTTAGTGTTGCAGGATAGTTTTTAATGTACTATTATTATTTGTATATGTTTGTATGGTTTTCCACTAACACTTATGCAGAAATATGAAGATCAGTGGAAACTATATGCTATTCAGTGGCAAGATGTGCTCTCTCAGTGGTAAAAGGAAAAACATTGAACTTTTGTTATTATTCATAAAGACACCAAGAGTACATTCTTCCAAGAGATAAAAAGTTCAACACACAAGTCAGAGACAAACTACCAACAACCTACAACCTAAGATCTTCAGACTCTACTCCTTAGGCTTCTTCCCCTTGCCCTCATAAGAATGCTTGCCCTTAGCTGGCTTGTTCCTCTTCTCATCAAAGGACAATTGTTTTCTTGGACAAGCAAGCCCAAGCACTTGTGGTGGAGGTTTCAGATCTGTAGCAGGCTGGGAAGTCTCTGGCCAGTTCATGTTTTGTATGGCAGTCTTCAAAGCAGTTGTTAGTGCCTTGGGAAGTTCTTCAGACAGATTGAAGGTTGGATCATGTCTCTCTGAATCAATATCATGAGATGGAGCTGATGCTGATGCTGCAGAA
Organism: Artemisia argyi; assembly: GCA_030686995.1. NCBI lineage: Eukaryota > Viridiplantae > Streptophyta > Magnoliopsida > Asterales > Asteraceae > Artemisia > Artemisia argyi. Next base: position 76,065,237 of record CM060687.1, read on the forward strand.
GTCTTTTCCTTACTTGACTTCTTGTTTACTGATGAAGCTGATGCAGTATTTGATGTGAAAGCACTTGGTGGAAAGTATCCACTCCATCCAGTGGACAGCTCTTCAGAATCAGAGCAATAGCTAAATTCTTCATTAGAAGAATTGTCAGAGGAGATGTATACTATTGGGAACCAACTCATATTGCAGTTTAGGGTTTGTTAAAAAGATGATTTGGTTGATGCTGATAGATGTGGTTTGAGACCCTTTTTATAAGCAAAGTCAAGGCTAATGGATAATTAATGAGGTATAATTATTTCTATCCGTTTTGGTAGTTTGGGGAAATTATTATGGAAATTATCGGTTTGACTTTGGAGCAATTAATGCATAAATAGTAACTTGGTTAAAAAGTTACTTGGGTTAATGAATATTGGTTAAGTTTGGTCATTAAGATGTTTCAAGAGAATGGAGTTATAAGATGTGTAATCTAAGACACATAATAAATGGTTATTGATTCACCATGTCTAATCCACATAAGAATCAACTAGTCCTGAGCAAACGGCTACAGGTAAAGACACATCAAATCCGTTCATGGTTGATAGTTTACCAAAAACTAGGTTATCAACTCACCATACATCTTTGTGATCAAGAGTTGGCTAGTCCATAGCAAACGGCTCATGGTAAAGACATATCAAATCCGTTGATAGCTGATAGTTTGCTAAAAACTATAATTCGAGCAGAAAATTTTCCATGTTTTACTTATCATTGCTCTTTGAAAAACTCTTTTGATTTTTACCACTGCAGGTTTTCAGTTACCACTGACAGTGTAAACCTTTTATGAAATTGCACCTTTGTCTAATGATGCACCTCTCCCAGAAGTTAATACATCTGGAAGTGCTGAAGGCAGTATGTTACAAAAGGAATTGATGGAACTGCATACCAAATACTCATGACAGGTGGTTACAAATGAAATTGATGGAAGTTCTTCTGAATTTTATCTGATTCTGCTGACTTTGGTGGAGATTCTCCCAAACAGGGGAGGAGAAAAATGATTATCAGATTCAGGGGAGGATTGCTCTCAGCATGTCATAGTTACTGTAAAGGTTCGAGCTTTGATTCAGAAGATTCAAGATCAATGTGCAAGAGCTAATCAAGTGTTAAGAAAAACAAGATAAGTGTTTGGAAGAATTCCCATATCCTCAGGTTTATTATATACTTGAAGAAACTTTTTGATTTACCTATAAATCATAAGTTTAGGGGAGGATTGTTGGGAATTATACTAACAGTTAACACGGCAAGTGAAGAAGTTACAACTGCATGAAGATTGTGCTTGCAGTGGAAACTCATTACCACTGCAAGAACAAATATTACCACTGCATAACTGTTAGAGAAACGCGGCTAGATAATTATAGAAAAGATTCTGTGTATATCTTATTCTATTAGTATTATACTTATCTTGTACAAGAGGACTCCTTGTTGTATAAAAGGAGATCCTAGATGATAACTTTAATATATGTTTTCTTAGAGCTTCAAGGTGTAACCCTAGTGATATCTCAGATCACTCGTATTATTATTATTATTAATATTGGAGCTAGTTGTTTTGTTATATTCATTATTCATACATTGTTTCACTTACAATTAATCTTCTAAGTATCATTAAGTAGATTCCGCATACTTAGTGGTATCACTCAAAGTATCATTATCAACACAAGTTCAAGGTGTTCACGATCCAACAATATGTATTATGAATCTATATCATTTCCCTATAGTTAGCAGAACTTTCCGTTCAGGTGACAATTGCCGCTGCGGAAAGAAGTTTAACAAAACTGAAGTTAGCTAAAAAAATATTTAAGATCGAAAATGTCGCAAGAAAAATTAAATGGATTAGCTCATTTGTCGATTGAAAATGAATTATAATACCATATTGATTCTAAAAACTGAATCAAGGATTTCACATATAAAATAGCTAAGTTTTTTTTATATAAACATGATGCGTGGGAATTGCACCAGGCTTTACCTCTCGAGGGATCTCGAGAAGCTTACAACCCTCACCAGGCAGTGTACCTGATCGTTGTAGTATAGTATAGTGACAAGTACCGGGGGATTGATCGTTCAACTTAGAAATAGTGTCGCTAGGATTAGAAAACCTAAAGACTAGGTCTAAAGATGAGGGATGATTCTTTTTGTATTTTTATGTTTTATAAAAACAAGTAAAAATCTCGGTTTTGAAGGAGTTGGGCGAAATTAGTTGCTAGTCAACTAACCCAATAACTAAGATGCAATCAAAATAAAATACTAGAAATGAAAATAAACTAAATTAAGATAGTGGTGTGAGCAATATATGGGAGAATTGTGTTTACTTAGATTTTACTACTCCCTAGATATCTTTTACAGGTTAATTACTTGTTACAGTTGCGTAGATGACGGATTGTATTCCTTAATACCATTCATGGGGTGGCGTACTTACTTCTCCAATCCTATAAGCTCCTACTTCACTCCTATGTCGAGCTGGCTAAGAAGCTCCTAACATGGGATCACTAGAATTCGCTCATGCATTAAATACAACCAATAAAACCTAGTACACATCGGTTCATGTTTCTTAAGACGTTCAAGCATGTTACACAATGGAGATCTGCCAGTTTTCTTAAGCCTAACATAGAAATTATTCATTTAATACAACTATAAACAAGCAATCAACCTATAATTAACATCTAGGTTTCATTACATCTAAGCAAACACATGAAAGATCTAGCATAGCATGTTAAAATCAAGACAAGCATAAGATATATTCAAACAACACATAGACATATTGATTGAATTGAAAGAGGACTTATCTTAATTGAACATGAAAGGTTTCAAGGGGTAAAAACCCTTGAAAATACTGTTACAAACGACCAAAGGTTTATTAGGTTCGACCCTAGTATTCTCCATACAAGTTCCTCTCTTATGAATGAAAAATAGAAAAATATATATAGATTTTGTAAGGTGACAGCGTCAAGAGCAAATGTCTGACGCCGTCATCTCGCCACCAAATAAATTCTCGGACTGCCTAGATCTGGGTTTGACGCCGTCACGTGTATTCCTTTTGCAGGCCGTCACAAAAATTACTCTTGACGCCCTTCTCTTGACGCCTTCAGGTTTTCTCTGGGTCGTCATGGATTTTACTCCTGACGCCGTCAAAATTTCCTTCTTGACGCCGTCAGGTACTGTTCTCAGCATGTAAAATTAAGTCTTTGCCATTTTCTTCACTTTTATGCTCCATAAAAGGTCCAAAATGCTTCCTTTTCCAGAATTCGCTCCCAAAGTACCTAAAATCACAAAAAGAACGATTTAGGGCAATATTTGATCAAATAAATTCAATTCCGGGCTTAAATGACCCCCTAAAAACGGTTTATTTTTTCGCCTCATCAAAACAATTTTTTGGCAAATGGCTTGAAAAAAAAAAAGAAAAAAAAAGAAAAAGAAAAACCTCATTTTGAAGCTTCGCTTTAGGTCTTCATGAAAAGGGTGGCCAAAATTTTAAAGGAAGCAGATCACACATAAGAATGTATTTCAGTTTTGCAAGAAATAAGAACCAAAGTATCTCAAACTGCTGTATTCATAAAAAAAAAAAAGTATAAGACTTCTAAATCTGGAAAGTGGGCAGTCAATCTATGGTCCATCGTGCTCTTATAGACCAATATTTTGTGCTGTAACTTAATTTTATTTTTTAAAAGAGTTAATTGCATAAATCGTCATTGCATGTTTCGTCCTAATCATTTTTAAACTACAGATACCGTCCCTGTGAAAAAAATTTGGGGCATATTTCATCTCTGTCTCAAAGTTAAATGACTAAAATACCCTATATCTTTCTTCCTTTTTAATTTTATTTAAAATACTTTTGGAGTAAATTGCAAAAACAGTCTCTGTGTAACACCCCAACCCGACAAGGGTAGAAATGTCACATTATGGTGCCAAATCAGAACATACAAACGCAAGCAGAAGACTTATAAACGTAAAGTTACAAAGATGTTCTAAAGGTACAAAAGAAATACTAGCTCAATACAAGATGAAATACATATCCAAACAAAATCTAATCGAATCCAAATCCAAGTCTAATCCATATGTAAATGGGTTTCTAATCATCAGGATAGTCCACTAACGCTCTTATGCACTCTTCACCCAAACCCATCTTCCAAGCCTAGAAACCTGCCACAGGAAAAGAAATGTGGCTGAGCTTAAAAAGCTCAGTGAACAGATATATAACAAAGCAAATAACCGAAGTGCATAAAATTATAAGGAAAGGAGATCATAAGCTCCTGTTGAAAAGAATGTCAACTGTCAAATGCACAAGAGATCAACGAATAACTAAGCCATATCATAATCAACAAAATGAAGAATCGAATAGTAATAATCAAACGAAGTGAGAAAATCATAAGAATTAGCACAATGTATCATAAATCAAACGAAATGCAGCATCATATATATAACGAGCATAATCAGATCATAAGGGAAATAAAGATCACATATGAACAAAGAATTGTCTAAACAAGGTACTTGAATTAACACATAGAATCATAAGGAATCCACGAGCCGACCTACAAAGGTACTCGATAGATCTCGAATCACATAATCACATATCCATCCTATCCAAAAGTTGTCCATAGACGAGCTCCATGTACCAAAGGAGTGAGGGTACAAGGCACGTACCACTAGTCACCCGCCGAAACCATATCATATGATATCATTGAAACGAAATACTAGGATGCATCCATACGCCCCCGCCAAAACAAAATCATATATGCACCCTTCTCACACGATAGGTATACACATACATCCAAAAGAGTACTTATATCATATCGAAACGAAGGGGGACGCAGTGGACAAAAACCCGCCTCCACTGACAGCGTCATGCCATTAGTGCCATCAATGACATGGCCATGGACTCCCCATGACTGGCTAATAAACTCGGGCATAAGAATGAAACGAAACATATCATATCATAGCATATATCAAATATCATGTCAGCGAAGCATATCAACGAATTGTATCATAGGATCACATCAAACGAATCATAACCAAGGATCATATCGACGAAATATATCAAAGCAAGTGAGTCAAAGTCAAAGATCAAAAAGTCATGAGAGAGAGAGAGAGAGAGAACACCTTTAATGAAAAAGGGTAGAATATCTGTACCTTAAATCGCCGACGAAACCATATCATAACATAAGAATAGGAAGTTACTCCACCTTCAGTGAATCTACACGAATTAATGATTGACTTAATAATAATCACTTATTTTAAATCAGATTACTCGTTTTAGTCAGCTTTCCATTTTTAGTAACTTTCCACTTTTGACAGGTTTCCCGAATTAGCAATATTAGTCATAAAAGGTCAAAGTCACCATTTAATCAAGCTAGAGTACTTTAATGTCAAATATATTAGATTAGGGTTTAATATGATAGTTTATGAAAGTCTAGGGTTTAAAATGTAAAAATCTCAAGTTTAAGATTCAAAGTGTGCTTATGATAAGTTTAGGGTTTAAAATGCAAATATGACAAGTTTAGGGATTTCAAAGTATAAATATTATAAGTTTACACCCTTTACCATTTTACCCTTTTAGTTTAATTATCGTCGAATTTAACCCTTGTTTTAAATAAAACCCATAGCTTTTAACATTTAAAGCCGAAACCCTAAAATGTGTTAATGTTACCAAAACCCTAGTTAAAACTTTAAGAAAACCCTAAGTCGCATTTATTGAAACCAAAAACCTAATCCCTTTTTAGGTGCCAAACTCGAAGCTCACACAAAATTCTTTTTAAAAGTTGACTCACACACAACATGATCGAATCCCGTTTTCACAAGTCGAAAATCAATGTTCAAGAAATCATGGACACGTTTAACCATCTTTAAATACATACGAAAATACAATCCGAGTCGAAGGTTCTCCTTTAATTCCATTTTAAATCATATAGTAGGTTCTTCTTTATGTCCATATGAAAGTCAATACATAAAGCAGTTCCAAATTCTCTAATTCATCCCTTAATCGAAAATGCATGCATGCATGATTGTTTGAGGTCTATTCGAAACAAAAAGAAAGAAACATATTCTAGCCTTTTTCTTGTTTGAAGATAAAATAGGTCATGGTCCACTGCTGTTTATTTAGACTATACGAACCCTGTTCTCACTATTTTATGCGACTTATGTTTTGAAAAGCATCCATACAGTCTTATAACTCAACTTAAATATAACTATCCTCAAAATAGTTATGGGTCGAATGGGTCATGATATGACAGATCGAGTACACCAGAATCAACACCAAGAATTGTACACTCACGACACAAAATAAATCCAAAACACACGAGATAAAGCAGAACCGACACCCTCATACAGATTCAATACAATACACACAATATTATGATCATTATGTTTCACATTACACACCTAAAATCCGATTATGTTAATATATATATGTATCGATTCATATAAGCATCTTAGTTTAGGTTATCTAGGTCGTTAAGTTTAGGTGTTATCCATGATTTTATGTGACAGTTACTCGATAAGGAAATAGAAAACGTAATCGAAACCGAAACAAAAAAGTTTATTGAACATGGTTCGCGATACTTACCCTTGCAGCGTCTCGAAGCAAAGAAAGATAGTCATGGTCGAACACCAATTCAAATCAACCTCACCGAGGCAGTACCAACACAAGCAACAAATACCTACGTACGAGCCAAACCAACCACGTTTACATACCTTCGAACAACAGTCCTGAATTCACACGTACGAACCACCCTTGGCACCTTTTTGATTGACAAGATTGGAGAAGAAGAGCGTGTAGCCGTTGCTTGTTTGGTCGGTTTTAAGGTTTTAGATTTTAGGGTTTGTAATTATTTGTGTTGTAGTTTGTTGTGTTTTAAAAGGGTGGGAGATTCGGGATTAGAACAAAACGGGTAGGGTGTGAGAGCAAAAAGGGAAACATGTAAATTTATGGGATTTTGATTATTAAAAATGTGTGTAGGTGATTTTCAAAAGGAGAAAGTACCAAAAATGGAGGAGTAAATAAAGGAAAGTAGCCATCCACGAATGTAGACTTATAACATGATCACATACGTTTGTGACATTTGAAAATTCGGCTAGGACAAATTAGAAAACGTGACATATGTTTTTAACGTATACAAATTATAACTTTTATACTCGTATAACGTTTATTTGATCAAATATTAGTGAATTAAATACTTAGGTCAAAATCGGAACGAAATATTTTGGATAATTAATCATCTCTTCAAAAGTTTAAATTTGAGGGGTATTTTGGGTAATTTAAATGCTCAAAATTTCTGGGTCTTACACTTTGTGCCCCGTTTCTTCTTTCATTTTTATTTAAAGTTTTTTTGATTTTCTTATATATATTTTTATAAAGATATATACGTTTTTATAAACGTTTATATATGTTTTACATAGAATGCATATAGGCAACTTGAGTAGTTTTTAATGATTTATCAGTTCAAGCAAAGTTTTGTATTTCATGAAAATTAAGTACTTAAATGAAATAGAAAGTTTGACTATAATGGAATTATGATTTTTGTAAACAAAAACTACTGGTACGGTTTTTGTAAGTTCTTCGTTATCCAATGTCTAAGCAGTATGTTCAAAATACCGCTAATTCAGATGGTCATTAAGATGGGTTGTTGTGATCATCTTGATTGAAAGATGGCATGATTTTTGAGAATGCTTCTTTTTTGTTTTTGACATGTTTTAACTTATGTATGGTTTAGTAGTCTATATTTTCATGCTTTTAGATTTTTCAATGTTTTTTTTATATGCGATAAAAACTACCAACAATTAAATATGGTAAATAAATATTTTTATAAATACCATATATAGTGTGAAAAATGAAGAATAACTTACGTCTAAACCTATGCACATGGAAGTTATAACTAGTTCATAAAGGAAGTTGGTTTTATAAACTAACGAACATAAAGAAAATTTTGTGGTTCATTTAACTAAATAAATAAGCATGAATTACATATGTTTGTTTGCTCAATCAAGTTCGGTTAGTGATTAGTATATTTCTTTGTTTATTTTGTTTAAAGATATTTCAAACACTTCTACAAAAAAGCATAAACAAAATATATGTTAGTGAGTACAAAAGCAATGTAAGGTGCAACTTTACAACAAAATTTGGATGATGTCAACTAGTTGTGATTTGACTAGTTGACGGGTCAATATCACCTTAACCTAAACACGAGCAGTTTATTAATCATGTCTATAATCTCAATTAACTCGCATGTTTATGACCCTTATAACCTGTTTAACAAAAGAAGTTACACGGGTTGGCAAGTTGATAAGTTTAAAAGTTAACTTGTTTTATGTCTCGAAACTTGATACCGATATTAAAAAATGATGAAAAATATACATTTGCTTCAATAAAAGTCCATATCAAATTACAAATCCATGTAATTCGTGGCAAACAAACTACATATTTAAAAGTCCCGCTTATCATTTTCACTTTCTAATATTCATGTTTATACTTTTAAAGGTTTCATAGTTAAACATGTTTATGGGTTAACCTGTTTGACACCTACTCAACCCGAATACAACATGTTTATTAGACAAATTAGACTGGTTGACATGTTTTGACCCAAATACTTGTTTATCCCCAACCCAAGCTTCTTTATTTTCATGCCGGTTTTGATTTGTTTCGAGAATTACCACCCCTGGTTTTATGCTACTATACGATTTAGATCCGAGATCATGTGCAAGTTTTAAAACATAATTTGGAGGATTGTCAACTAAGTCAACTTGAATAGTAAAATAGATAAACTATAAAGAAACAAAAAATAAATTCCTCGTATATTTAGAATATGAACTTCTCTATATAACCCTTTCCACATTCAAATTCATTGCCAAAATTTTACAATTACACTCGGTGACTTCATGATTAAAAACATAGAATTCTGATTTGTAATACTAGTAACATAATGTTAAAAGTTACGTATAAATATTAATAAGTAAATGTCTAGTATCGAACCCGAGACCTCGGGATTGCACACTTTACAAACAAGAATAATGTAAAATAAATATGTATATATTAAATGTATTGAATATATATATTTATAACACTTAATGGACTAAATGGTCGTTAGTTATTAAACGTATGGACTAATTATCATTAGGGACGAAAGATATGGACTAGAGTGTAACTTGGGAGTCAAGAAAGATCTAGAAACACCCTTGTGGGTGCATGGCCGGTCGAAGCCCATCCAATGGGTCGACCCATGCCTTTCTTGGTCACCAAGTTTCACCTAGTATATATACAAGGCCAAGGATTAGGGTTTCACATCTTTTGTGCACACACACAACCCTAAAACTTTTCTTTCCTCCTTGTTTTCTTGTGGCCGATCGGTTCTCCCCCCCCCCCCCATAGGGTTGGATCGATTTTTCCATAACAAAATATTAAGTGTTTTGTTTACTTGCATCAAACCTTTATTCGTTGGTAGTTTGTGTGTACAAGAACGAGGTAATTACTTACTTTAGTAATTATCAAGAGATCGATAAACAAAACGGTAAGGGGTTTATCATTGATCTATTTGTACAAGAATCAAGGTTTATTTGAAGTGCATCGGGTACGTTTACTATTTATGTTTTAGTTAATCTTTATACGTGTTATTACTTGATCCTAGCTTCCGCAATATGTGTACTTTGATTGTCAAACTCTAACAGTGGCATCACGAGCCATGGATAACATGTAATTAATTACTAAAACGTAATAAAAATCGGATCTTTAATTGTTTTAGATACATATTTTTCTAGGGTTTTCTTTAAATTTTTTTATAAAAAATTAAACCCTAACCCTAATTTTGGGGAGGGGGTCGATTTCCACAATAAACCCTAATTAGGGTTTGTGGTTTTAATTGATTAAATTGTAATCATATAGAAACCCTAGGTCTAAACCGGTTTTTGTGAACGTACTTGTGACCTATGTGCTAATTGTTAGGTTAATCCGTGACGAAACATGCATGTTAGTCGTGGATCTTATTTGATTATTTATTTGTCACATGTTTTAAATAGATCTAAAATTGGGGAAGACTCCAATATATATTAAAATCAATTTATATGCTATGTAGTGTGTATATTGTCTTTGGCCTACGCAATTGATTCGTCAATGTATGTGGCTCCACTTCCATTAAGAAGGGAAGGCCTTAGGTGATTACATGCATAATTATACCTAGAATTGATTTTATTAGGATCTTTTTAATATGGTTTGCATGTGGCTAATTGTTTCACGTTTTATTATTAGTTGTTTATTTTTCTTTAAATTACTTGTTTTTATTGTTTCCTTAATTGTTTGACTTGGTGTAAGCAATAAAAAGGGTGATTTTCATAAAAGAAAATAATATAGACTAATAACGGTGAAACTAAAGTGATAAAGTAAGAATCTTGCAAGGTCTTAAGTGCCGATAGTGGTCCGATTCGCACGGTAATCAGCTCCCAGGCGAGACTAGCAAAATTCATACTTTATTATAAGATTTTGAGATTGAATCCATAAACTTTTGCTTGATTGATGTTTTGTACAAATATGCTTTTAAAATTAAGTCCTTTAAGACGATATTCATAACCGTGATTTGAAGGCTTAGAAAAGAGCCTTAGAGTCTGCCTTGGTTATCACAATCTTGAATATGTCTTAAACGAATTACTTTTAAAATCATAATTGTAGAAAGTCATCTTAGGGTTTGTTAAACCTCAAGTAAAACTTTGTGTATTAATTTCACGAATTGGTAATAAAAAGGTTTTGAAAACTTATGCTATAAAGATGAGTGCATGCATCTTTATACATATTTTAATTTACACATCAAAATTAAATACCCTTATAATTTAAGTTACATGCCATCTATCTATAAGAAACACTTGGAATTTTAATTTAGTAAACGTGAGACCTAGGCTAAATTACTATAACAAGGTAAAATTCTATTAACGCGTGAGACCATAATTGTAATTTTACAGTTTCTAAGGTAGACGACTTAATTAAGTTGTGCGTGAGACCTAGAACTTAAGGCATGAGATGGGATGAAACATGCTTACAAGGCAAATTGATGAATCAATTTGATGTAATTCCCATAATGATCTAGGAATTGGAAATCTTGTTTGCCAATTATTGTTCGACAGATTACTATCTTTTGTACTTTCACCACTAGCAGATCAACTGATGTGGTGGAACTATGTAAAGTTAGATCCTAGGTTTTCAAGAAAATTTTGGTGGTTATATGAATATAACTTTGGGTATTTTATTTTCTTGAAGATATTTATTATCGAAAATACTAATGTTTGAACTTTTATCTGTAGATATGGCTCAACCCGATACCCCATCTATGATTTCTGCTTTCAGGAGTCATCTTGAGAGAGAGAAACTGACTGGAAAGAATTTCAATGATTGGTACCGCTCACTTAGAATTGTCTTGAGGTCGACCGGTAAAATGGACTATTTGACCGAAGAATGCCCAGCTGAGCCTGCTGCTACTGAACCAGAAGCAGTCAAGGCAGCATGGAGGGTGGAACATGCTAAGTTTAATGAGGTTGCTTGTTTAATGCTCACTAGCATGAGTGCTCAATTACAAAAGAAGTTTGAGTACTTTTTCCCAAAAGATATGTTTGATGTTCTTAGGCAATCTTATGAGAAACCACCTGCAGTTGAATTGTATGATGAATTGGACAAGCTACATAACTGCAAGCATGGTGATGGTAAACCAGTTGAAGATTATGTGACTGAGATGAAGGAATCTTTTGATCAGCTTCACAGAATTGGATTTGGTTACCCTGACAATGTGCAGGTGCACTTGATCAACAGGTCCCTTAACAAGGACTTTGCTGGTTTTGTGCAAAACTTCAATATGCACTGCTCGGGGAAGACAGTATCTGAATTACTCGCATTGCTTATTGAGTATGAGAAAAGTCTACCAGCCAAGGTCAAGAATCCCACCCCGCAAGTTTTGGCAATTCATGGTGGGAGAATCCAGAAAAAATCGCATGTGAACAAAGGCAAAGGGAAGGTTAACAAAGGCAAGCAGGTCATGGCCTATCAACCTGAACCCAAGATGAAGCAACATCAGCCTAAGCAGAAAAAGGTGAATCCACCAAACAAGAAGGATCAGGCATGTCACCATTGTCATGAAAAGGGCCATTGGAAGCGCAATTGTCCTCTCTATATTCATGACTTGCGACTCAAGAAGCAGGGGAATGAAGCTGGTAACCCCAGCTCATCAGGTGCGTTCTTTATGATTGAATTATTCACTCTTACTCCTAAATTGAATTCATGGGTATATGATATGGGATGTGGCATTCATATTTGCAATACCATGCAGGGGTTTAGAGTTGAGAGAAAGCTGGCCTATGGACAACAATTCTTGCACGTTGGTAACGGAGCGCATGCAGGAGTTGAAGCTATAGGAGTTTATGATTTAGTGTTGCCTTCGGGCTTAGTACTATCTTTAAATAATTGTCATTATGCACCGTCAATTGTTAGAGGTGTAATTTCATTTTCATGTTTATTGAACCTTGGTTTTGAACATACTATTTCTAGCAATGGAATTTCGGTTTCTTTAAATGGTGTTTTTTATTTTAATGCTATTGCTGTGAATGGTGTCTTTGAAATTGATATGAATGATAATGATAATGCTTTTGTTAAAAATAATTCAATGTATAGCATCAACAATAAGAGAATCAAGAAAGGTCTGGATTCATCTTATCTTTGGCATTGTCGACTTGCTCACATTGGCAAAGATCGCATGAAAAAGCTGCAACATGATGGGCTTTTAGAAAAGATCAATGATGAATCATTTGATAAATGCGAATCTTGCATTGCTGGGAAGATGACTAAGAAACCCTTTAAAAATAGGATTGAAAGGGCGAATGATCTACTTGGTCTTATTCACACAGATGTGTGTGGACCACTTAGACATGTGTCAAGGAGAGGTGCTAGCTACTTCTTAACATTTACGGATGACTACAGCCGTTATGGTTATGTTTATTTACTTAAACATAAACATGAGGTGTTTGAGACATTCAAAGTGTTTAAAGCAGAAGTAGAGTTGCAACTAGGAAAGAAGATTAAAGCTCTTCGATCCGATAGAGGTGGTGAATACCTGAGTCAAGAGATTATAGATTACTTAGCAAAGGAGGGAATTGTCCAGCACCTTACTTCTCCATATACTCCACAACAAAATGGTGTATCTGAAAGAAGGAATCGTACATTGCGAGACATGATACGATCTATGTTTAATCTAACAACTCTTCCCTACTCGTTTTGGGATTATGCCTTGGAATCTGCAGTTAGAATTTTAAATATGGTTCCAACAAAGAAGGTTGATAAGACTCCATATGAAGTATGGACTGGAAATGCTCCTAACTTGTCTTATCTAAAGGTCTGGGGTTGTGAGGCGTATGTTAAACGTGACTCAGCAGACAAACTCCAACAAAGATCTGTAAAGTGCATCTTCGTAGGTTACCCTAAGGAAACTATGGGTTACTACTTTTATTACCCAGCTGAAAACAAGGTTTTTGTTGCAAGGTATGGAGACTTCTTAGAAAAGGAGCTCATATCTCAAGAATTCAGTGGGAGAGTATATGATCTGGAAGACGATCATGAAGATGTAACACCTTCTGAAAACACTAGCCAACTTCCTGAAGAACCTGAAAGTTTAGGTCCTCCACCAAAAGTGGAAGTGATTCCCGTTCGCAGATCTTCAAGATCTGTGAAGGCTCCTACACGTCTATGTCTAAACGTAGAGTGTGATGACAACTTGACAGGGGATCTTGATGAACCTACAAGTTATAAAGCTGCCATGAATAGTCCTGAAAAGGAAAAATGGCAGGGAGCTATGAATGGGGAAATGCAATCCATGAAAGACAATGAAGTCTGGGAAGAAGTAGACCTACCTCCGGGTGCCAAGCTAGTTGGGAGTAAATGGCTCTTCAAGAAAAAGACTGATATGGATGGCATTGTACACACCTATAAGGCCCGTTTGGTAGCTAAAGGCTATACTCAAACTTTTGGTGTTGACTATGAGGAGACCTTTTCTCCTGTAGCTGACATAAGGGCAATTAGGATTCTTATAGCCATAGCCGCTTACTATGACTATAAGATTTGGCAAATGGATGTCAAAACCGCCTTCTTAAATGGTCGCCTAGATGAAGACATCTATATGGCGCAGCCTGAGGGGTTTGTGAATCCAGAATTCCCAGATCGTGTATGCAAGCTTAAAAGATCCATTTATGGATTAAAGCAAGCATCACGACAATGGAATAAAAGATTTGATAGTGAGATTAAGAAGTATGGATTCACTCAAAATCTTGATGAGCCATGTGTATATCACAAAGCTAGTGGGAGTAATGTAATTTTCCTTATATTATATGTCGATGACATATTGATCATGGGGAACGACATTCCAAGTTTGAAAAAGGTTAAGGAATATCTTGGAAGTTGTTTTTCTATGAAAGATCTAGGGGAAGCTGCATTTATTCTGGGAATCAAGATATATAGAGATAGATCTCAGCGATTAATTGGATTAAGCCAAAGTGCTTACATTGACAAAATATTGAAGAGATTCAGTATGCAAAATTCCAAGAAAGGATATTTGCCGATGCAAGAGCAACATGGCTTGAGCAATAAAGTTTGTGCTTCAACACCTGAAGAGGTGCAACGCATGAAGAGAGTCCCTTATGCTTCGGCTGTGGGATCTATAATGTATGCGGTGAAAACCACAAGGCCTGATGTGGCGTTTGCTCAGAATTTAACCAGTCGATATCAGCAGAACCTAGGTGAAAAACACTGGACTGCTGTTAAGAATATTCTTAAGTACCTTAGGGCTACTAAAGAGATGTTCTTAGTATATGGGGGTACTCCATCTGCAGAGCTTGATGTAACAGGTTACTGCGATGCTTCTTGGAAAGGTGATAAAGATGATACGAAGTCTCAGACGGGTTATGTCTTTGTCATTAATGGAGGAGCTGTTGATTGGAGGAGCAAAAAGCAGAGTGTACTAGCGATGTCTGCTACAGAAAGTGAGTATATAGCTGCTTCAGAAGCTGCAATGGAAGCTGTTTGGATTAGGAAGTTTGTTTCAGGGCTTGGGGTTATGCCTTCGATTCAGCGACCTATAAAAATGTATTGTGACAACTCAGCCGCAATTACATTTGCCAATGAACCTGGAATCATGAGAGGCACCAGACATTTCCCGATTAAGCACCACTATGTCAGAGAACAAGTTGAGATAGGTGAAATCGAAATGCTCAAAGTTCACACAGATGAAAACTTAGCTGATCAATTTACAAAGCCTTTACCTGGCACCAAGCTTTACAAGCATGCTGAAGGAATAGGACTTAAATTAGCTAATAGTTTCATGCCCATTTGTGATTAGTATTTGGATAAAGGATGTAATGTACAATTATTAATTTTTAATGAAATAAAATATTGGTTATGTTTATTTATTCATTGTCTTAATAATATATCCTATATTTGCATGTTTAAGATCCGTGAATAATTTATTATTCTAAATGGTCCGTTGTCGATTAATGATATGGGAATATCATTAAACTAAGACAATTTTGAGTATTGGTTAAGGATATACTTGAAAGTATATTGATGCGTAGTCATACCAATTTCACATGATATTCAATGAATTGAGTATTGGACTTATCCCAACAATATGATTTAATTTATTGTGAGAATCATATTTAATAGTTATCCTCAGACTTGAGATACCAGATAAGTGTCATGGATGTAGTGCATTTTGTGAAGCAATCTACCGCTTACCGTAATTGGAAGTCATAAGGGTTGTTTTCAGAATGTTGCAAAGTTCATGGGTTATTCTTGTAGTCAAGAGAGAATTCGTTCCATCTGATTTGTTCAGAAGTTTAATACTGCTGGGCCCCTCGTAGGGTTGACAAAATGTTTGCGTGGCCACGCCCAAAGTCTATCTGGAATACGTTCAGATGTTTTGGTAATTTTGTTCAATCATAAAGAGACGAGAAACAGAATTTAATAAAGAACCTCACATCTTTATTAATGTAGTATTAGAGGCGAAAGGATAATAATAATGATGAATCATTAAAGGTTTTCCAGGAAACCTAGCTCAGGTCGAAGTAGGGGCATTGGAGTGTTGCAAGACGCTAACCAGTGTCATTTTACTATTAATAGATATACGAGTGGGAGCTGTTAAAAGTTACGTATAAATATTAATAAGTAAATGTCTAGTATCGAACCCGAGACCTCGGGATTGCACACTTTACAAACAAGAATAATGTAAAATAAATATGTATATATTAAATGTATTGAATATATATATTTATAACACTTAATGGACTAAATGGTCGTTAGTTATTAACGTATGGACTAATTATCATTAGGGACGAAAGATATGGACTAGAGTGTAACTTGGGAGTCAAGAAAGATCTAGAAACACCCTTGTGGGTGCATGGCCGGTCGAAGCCCATCCAATGGGTCGACCCATGCCTTTCTTGGTCACCAAGTTTCACCTAGTATATATACAAGGCCAAGGATTAGGGTTTCACATCTTTTGTGCACACACACAACCCTAAAACTTTTCTTTCCTCCTTGTTTTCTTGTGGCCGATCGGTTCTCCCCCCCCCCATAGGGTTGGATCGATTTTTCCATAACAAAATATTAAGTGTTTTGTTTACTTGCATCAAACCTTTATTCGTTGGTAGTTTGTGTGTACAAGAACGAGGTAATTACTTACTTTAGTAATTATCAAGAGATCGATAAACAAAACGGTAAGGGGTTTATCATTGATCTATTTGTACAAGAATCAAGGTTTATTTGAAGTGCATCGGGTACGTTTACTATTTATGTTTTAGTTAATCTTTATACGTGTTATTACTTGATCCTAGTTTCCGCAATATGTGTACTTTGATTGTCAAACTCTAATGTCTGCTAAGACATATGTAACTGTTGCTTTTTTATTTGCAAAATGACAACCTCTATAATCTGAAAATAAAGCTGGGTGATTATCCACCCAAACCAAAGGAACAAGGGATAAAAGAAAATTAAATAAATAAATAAAAATCAAAAGGCTTCTTCTTAAGGCCAATATAGTAATATCAGAAAGCATGTCTGTTAATGAAAAGAACACAGACCTTCTTTAGGCGTCAAAGTTGATAGGGTCTCGCAAAAACCTCTCCATCTGCTTTGCCATTGTCTTTATAGACATGTCAAAAACCTTTTACCCAAATTCTACCACAAGCCCACCAAGAATATTCAGATCAATCTGATAATCAAATTCACAAGTGTTAGAAATTCATAAAGACGATACTATTGTGCTCCTCTGTCGGAAACTCAAATCAAGTACTTTCCAACTTTAAAACATTTTCTAAAAGTTTGATTTAAATGGCTCTAATCTTGTGCATTTGAAGTTTTGAACCGATTATGGTTCTTGTTTGTTTTCTACTAGCCAAAGCTCATTAAGGTTTGAAGTAAAACACTCTCCATCTAACACTTAAACGGGATTCATTTCTTAAGAAGAGATGATACGCATAGGATAACACTCTCCATCTCATGTAAATTGCAACATTTTCTACTTCTGGGATATCCCGTGAAAATTGCAACACTTTTCTTTTTTAAAATTATTAAAACTGATGTTAATATATTTATAAAAAAGATAAATTGACTCTATTAACTTGGATAAATAAATTTCCTCTAGTTTGTGCTTTATGCAATGGTACTTCCAAAACTCTTTAAAATAGGTACTTTGGATATTTTTAAGTACTCAAACACCTTAAGTTACAGATTACATATTAAGTGAAACTTCACAGTTATGTTGTAGCCTCTCGTAATTTTCCCAACGGTTAGTAAACACTTGCACTATTTAAAATTCCCATTATTACGTGTGACAAAATTTTTTTTTTATATGACTTATTATCTGAATCACTAACGGAATATTGTGATATATTATTTGCCTAGAGACATCGCTTGCACACAAACCTAGATAGTCTAAATTATCGCGAATACATTTTAACGTTTGTAATGATAATTATTAAACGTATATATTAATAATTATATATTATACGACACCTTTTACGTACAATATTTATATATTCCGGAACCTACGAAAATTCTCGAGATCATTCACTATCGTTACTTGAACTTATCCCGACTCCCTAAAATTTCTATGTGGACCCCACATCTTAAATGGGCCCCACTTTCTAGCATAAATACCAAACGGACTAATACTATCTTTTTCTTTCTTTTCTATTTTTGGGCCGAAGCAACCCAAAACCCACAAGCCCATTTCCCGGCCTGTTTTCTTTTCTTTTTCTTTTGTTTCCAGCCACGATCGAGCCAAGGAACACCCCTATTATCCTATAAATTCGACACATAACACACACATATTTTTACATAACTTAAATTACGAGCTAACAAGGAATTAAGAATGACCAAGTTTACAATTTGAGTCGCTCGTTTACTACCTAAATTTTGCCCAAAGTAAAACTCGAAAGCCATGTTACAAGATAACTCAAAACGTGTCAATAAATCCCTTAACACCACCCCTTGCTCTCCAATCCCATCTAAATGAACAATGTGAATGTAAGAATGCGTCAGGAGTGAGCAGGAACAATCACACGAGATCTTGGCTATGTAAATACTCGATTGGTTTAGATTTGTGGCGTCACTATTCACCTAACGTGCCACCTCCATCCTTGTGAACTTATCTTGTCCATACACATTCAAAATGCAGCCTATATAAGCTTTACATGCAAACCACATCACTTCATACACTCATACATACCATACCACTAAAATAAATAACGAAAAGGAGCTATGGAGGGACGAAGGGATTGCTAGGAGAGCCACACTTAGAAGAGAACCTAGGAAGCAAGCTTGGAGTCTACTTGAACCTTGGTGTGCCGTGAACCACGCTACAATCCTCCTTGAACCAAACTCGATCCATACGTACAATTTTACCCCACCCTTTTGAGGTGAGGTGAGAACTCACGAACTCCTTTCTATTTTTATATCGTTACTATTAAATTGTGCACGTTTACTTTACTAAATTAATTCGTTATATTAAAACGTAACATGTATATGTTTTCCTTTCTTTTCATTTTTAACCATGCTAGCAATCACGTATAATAAAGATTCGAAGCTAATAATATCGTTTACATATTTATTTAGACACGTTTAGAAGGTCACTTGACCCTTTGATTCACAAACCCAACACTTAGAATATTTCTAAGTATAGAAACCATTTTTAATATAAATTTCGGTCATAAGCTTTGGACTAGTCATTTCTAAATTCGACCCACGACCTACATGTTTTATTGCTCGACCCCATTGTCACCTTGGTAAACAATTAGAGAACGCTTTTCATTTGACCTAACTAGCTCGTATATCTACTTCACTCGACCCCTTTTGTCTCGACAAAAACCGGATTTTACAAAACTTATATAAGCTACGTGGGCTTATGTTAAGCCCACTAAGCTTATGTGCTACACTGGGCCTGGGAGCCCAACACCAGTGTTTTTAGTGTTCTAAAATGAGTCCAAAGTCAGGCCCAAACCTTTCGTAAGCCCATTGGATCACAAAACGTTAACGGACCCTTAATTTGGCTCGTTAAGGCCCATTTTGTATAAAAATTGGTTTTTAAGCTAATAAGCTAATCAAATAAGCTATTTGAAATATTCTGAGCTTATTCAATAAATAAAAATGTTAAACTTTTCATTTGGTGAAATTTGGACTAAGTTTGCAAATTTTTCAAATCGAGGGACTAAAAGTGTCAAAATGGTAAACTATGGGTAGAAACTGTCAAAACGTAAAACTTTGAGTTCTAAACTGTTAAAAATGATAATTAGAGTTGAAAAATGTAAATATTGATGCTTTTGGACCTAAAATGTAAATTGTATATATTTTGGACTAACGGTGTAAAATATATATAGTTAGGGTTAAAAATGTAAATTTTGGAAACTTAAAGGAATTTTCCGTAAATATTATTTTATAAAAATAATATTAACCTTTTACATATTTAAACATATAATTAATATAAGACTTATATAAACATAAACTTATATATATATATATACGATATATAATTAAACAATATAACAATACGTTAATTATTCTTGTAAAACGATACGTTTATTTCTGTTATAAAAACTAACTTTATATCAATCATCGATATTTTTACTTACGAGATATAATTATATATGACATTGTTTTTGAACTTTAGACACTTAAACAAACACGAGATTTATTCATAACTAAATAACAAGTAATCGCGATAAAACCAGATTTAGACTATCAACTGAAACTTGCATTATCTTTTAGGTTGTGTTGTGTGAAGCCGTTTCCTTGCTTTGTTGAGACTACGATACCACTGTACTACTAAGGTGATTTCATAGCCCACTCTTTAACTATTTTCCCGTGGGGAGATACATGCTTAAAACTCGATCACAAGTCTTTTATACCGGGTATTGAAATACCGTCAGGCCAATGTTATTTGCTTAAGTTACTATTGTCAGAAGTCCCTCTATCATGAACCTTAATCACCTGAAGGGTGAACGTAAATAATTGTGGATAGTACTATTAGTGATTAACAATCCTCGTTTGGTTGTTGGAGAAAACACCAGGCGCACTTTATTGTTCTTATAAATAGGTTATTGACAAATACCTATCTTTGGGGGCCTATTACTTACCATCATAATTCATATTTATGATTGGCTGTTAATCGTTGAGTATCATGAGCTTAAGGCAATAACAGGAACATTAAATTTTCTTAACATATTGATTGTATGTGATTACAATACATTCGTAACTTGTGATTAAACTCTTAAACTTAAACCTATGAATATCACTCAACTTTATGTTGACTTTAGCATGTTTATCTCAGGTAACTAAACAAGATGGATCTGGATGGCACGGAGTGGGCAAAAGCATGACAAGAACTATAATAAACTACTTATTTTCCTTCAGAATAAAACACGTTCTTGACTTAATAATGTTTTGTATTCCTGATATTTGGTATTTTGAAATAAAATAAATCTTTAATACTTCACTTTGTGATATCTACTATGATTGTGACAAAGATCCTCGAAGTAATACCCCGAAAGTCTTCCGCTGACATGTTAAGTCTTCCGCTGTTATTAAACGGCTTTTGGGGGTGTTACAGATTGGTATTCAGAGCCACGGTTATAGAGAACCAGATGTTTTTAAACATTGGACTATAACTACACTTTAACTGGACCATTTTTACAAAATACCACTCCATGCCCTCCGTGCCTACAATCCAACATCTGGTAGAAAAATTACTTCTCATTATTTCTTACTTATATAACTTGATATATGCTTACATGCTATGATTTTGCTAATAATTATGTTTACTAATTGGGATTATTACAGTACCATGTCTTCCAAACCCAACTTCATTGTGTTGTTATCGGATTCGGAAACTGAGAGCTCTACACCTATTGAACCAACTCTTGCTCCAATGACTGTGTCACCTACAACAGACAAGAATAAGGAAAGTCAGCAATCCTTTACTTCACCTCAAGCATCAACTGGTCCAATCAGACGCAGTAAGCAAACTTCTCCATTCCAGCCTTATGAACCAACCACAGCTGGAAAAGCTCTTTCATATGCTGAAGAAAAAGACATCTGGGATGATACTAAATGGAAAAAGGAAGTTGCTCCGACTGCAGAACCAGTGATACTACCTAGTATATTTTATCAGCAGACTACTACTGTACCAGTGACAATCAACAGTCCACCACCTGTGAAAACTTCCAGTGCTCCTCTACCTTATCAACCAAGAAATTACCAGATTCGTCCTACCTCCTCAGATCCTTACTACTATGCAAGAACCAACCATAAGGCTCGTAAGCGGGTCAATGCTCGCAAATGGTCATTTCTACTACCAATCCTTAAGTATTGGAGATCTCAAGAAGGTACCCCCACCAACAGAGAACTTGGTGAAAGATCATCATTTGCTGCATCTAAGATCCTTCCAGTCACTGGAGAACCCATTCACCATACCATACCACTCTTGGCAGCTAGGTTAGTAAGACATGAAGACAGGTTAGACGCCATAGCCACCTTGGTGAACAACATCCCTAATGAACTAATAGAAGTCATGTCAGCTGAGATCGAACAACTTGTGATGGGACACTTAGAGATGGGAACCATGATTGAACAATTAAGTACCCAGTTCGGTGAAGCTATGGAATTCATCGGATTACTTTGCTCTGCTAACACCGTAAACAAAGACATCATGTGTGACATCGATCAAGCCCTCGACACCACAAGAGCCCAAGTCATGTCTCTGCGACGTGCACAACAAGAAACACAAGCTAGGGAGAGAGACCGAGACCAAATCATAGAAACCATGGCCACCAAAATTCAGGAACTAGAACGTCGTCTTGATGATAACCAAGGAAAACCCTAGAATGCCATAGATTGTCGATGTAGCCTCACCCACATCACAGTAATAACTTGTATTTGAATGTCCTAGAAGATATGTCAACAAGAATAAATAAGTGATGTAAAACGACAATCAAATCAATGATGTTATGTTTGCTTTATTTTCATAAGTGTTATGATATCGTATATTGCATCGTGATATATGTGACACTATTATAACTTTGAACCTATTGATGTTACTAAATAGTCTAACACAAGATGGTTATTATGAAAATTCTGAAAATATATTCTCATTTTTAGGAATATGGCACCTAAGAGAACCGTGACTACTACCTCAGCAGCAACCATGACCCCGGAGGAGATCCAACAAGCAATCACCAATGGAATCAATGCAGCCTTAGCCGAACAAGCAAATGCTAATGCACAACCGGCAAGAGATGTTGCTCCCGCACCTCGCCAATGTACCTATAAAGACTTTATGGCTTGTCAGCCAACTTACTTCATGGGTACTGAAGGGATAACTAAACTTGCCCATTGGTTCGAGAGATGCGAAACGGTATTCCAAAGGAGTGGATGCTCAGAAAACAACAGGGTCACATTTGCCACCGGAACCTTAATGGATGACGCTTTGTCATGGTGGACCGCTACAACTCAAACTTTAGGTACCGAAGCAGCGTACCGACTCTCCTGGACGGAATTCAAAGCTAAGATCCTAAAGAAGTACTGTCCTCGATCCGAAATAAGAAAACTGGAAGACGAATTCCATATCCTTGCAGTCAAAGGAATCGATCTTAGGGCTTACAACAGGAGATTCCACGAGCTGATGACATTATGTCCTTCTATCGTACCAGATTTAGAGAAAACTCTGGAGAAGTATATTGAAGGTCTTCCCCGGAATATTGAAGGAAACGTCACAGCATCCAACCCACCATCACTAGAAGTCGCAATGGAGTTAGCACAAAAACTCCTAGACCGCGAAATCAAGTGCAACGAACTCAAAAGAAAGCTCGATGACAGGAGAACCACCCACCACCAAAACCACAATCACTACCACAACGGTCATCGCAACAACAACCATCACCACAACAACAACTATAACAGGATCAACCAACAACAACACCAGAACAAGAACCCACATCGTCAACAACAGAACCAACGACAAGAACCTCCTAAGATATTTACGGCAACCAATGGCAATGGATATCAAGGTAATAAGCCACAGTGCAACCGATGCAAGCTTCATCACAATGGTGCTTGTACAGTAAAATGCCATAAATGCCAAAGGATAGGTCATGCCACAAAAGATTGTAGGACCCCTGCTACCGGCAGCAACCTACAACCAATAGCACCAACATGTTACTCATGCGGAGAAACCGGACACTTCAAGAACCGCTGTCCAAAAGGAAATGGTCAGAACACTGCACGAGCAAGAGCATACGTGATGGGAAATGAAAATGAACCACAAAACCCCGACGTTGTCACGGGTACGTTCTTATTAAATCATCATAATGCTAGAATATTATTTGATTCTGGAGCAGATAAGAGCTTCGTGTCAGATACGTTTGCCCCTTTCATTAACTCTAACCCTTCTAAGTTAAACACCACCTACGAGATAGAAATGGCCAATGGGAACTTAATTAGCACCAACTCCGTTTTAAAAGATTGTACCTTAACCCTCGTAGGAGAATCCTTTCCTATTGACCTGATGCCTGTCCAACTCGGTAGTTTTGATGCTATCATCGGAATGGATTGGTTATCCAAACATCATGCTAAGATTCATTGTGACGAGAAAGCCATACACATTCCTTTTAAGAATGAAACCCTCGTTATCCATGGCGACAAGAATAAAAAAAAACCGATACGGAATCATCTCATGCCTCAGAATGGTAAAATACATGAACGAAGGATGTCGTGTATTCATAGCTCAGGTGACGGAAAATAAGTTAACCAAGAAACAACTTAAAGATGTACCTATCGTTAAGGAATTCCCCGAAGTATTTCCTGAAGATCTACCCGGTCTTCCACCGACTCGCCAAGTAGAGTTCCAAATTGAACTAGTGCCTGGAGCGGCACCAGTAGCAAAAGCACCTTACAGGTTGGCACCTTCCGAAATGGAGGAACTATCGGAACAACTAAAGGAATTATCCGATAGAGGTTTCATTAGACCAAGTTCATCACCTTGGGGAGCCCCAGTTCTATTTGTTAAAAAGAAAGACGGATCATTCCGAATGTGCATAGATTACCGAGAATTAAACAAACTCACTATAAAGAACCGATATCCTTTACCTAGAATAGATGATTTGTTTGATCAATTACAAGGATCGAGTGTATACTCGAAGATTGATCTAAGGTCGGGATACCATCAATTGAGAGTTCGGGAAGAAGATATTCCCAAGACAGCCTTCAGAACCCGTTATGGACACTATGAATTTCAGGTAATGCCATTTGGTCTAACGAACGCACCCGCTGTGTTTATGGACCTAATGAACCGAGTATGCAAGCCATATTTAGACAAATTCGTGATAGTATTCATTGACGACATTCTGATCTACTCTCGTAACAAAGAGGAACATGCCAATCATTTGAGAACAATCCTAGAGTTACTTAAGAAGGAAAAGTTGTACGCAAAATTTTCAAAATGCGACTTTTGGATTCCCACGGTGCAATTTTTGGGGCACATAATCAGTAGTCAAGGTATCCACGTAGATCCAGCAAAGATAGAGGCAGTTAAAGAATGGTCATCACCTACAACTCCCACAGAAGTACGTCAATTTTTAGGTCTTGCAGGTTACTACCGGAGATTTATTGAAGGTTTCTCTAAAATCTCAAAACCATTGACCAAGTTGACCCAAAAGAACGAAAAGTACGTTTGGGGACAAGAAGCAGAATCAGCCTTCCAACTGTTAAAACAAAAGCTCTGTGAAGCTCCAATACTAGCATTGCCAGAAGGAAGCAAAGATTTCGTGCTATATTGTGACGCTTCGTACCATGGTTTAGGTGCAGTTTTGATACAACGAGATAAGGTAATAGCTTATGCCTCACGTCAACTGAAGAAACATGAGGAAAATTACACAACCCATGATCTAGAACTAGGAGCAATAGTATTCGCTCTTAAATTGTGGAGACACTACCTATACGGCACTAAGTGTATCGTGTTTACAGATCACAAAAGTCTTCAACACATCCTAGATCAAAAGGATTTAAACATGAGACAACGCCGTTGGTTAGAATTGCTTAGTGATTATGATTGTGAAATCCGTTATCACCCAGGAAAGGCTAATGTAGTAGCAGATGCACTAAGCCGAAAGGAAAGACTAAAACCTCTCAGGGTTAGATCGTTAGGCATGACTATTTGTTCACCCCTTCCAACACAAATCATTATCGCCCAGAACGAAGCTCTCAAGAAAGAAAATCGACCAATTGAAAAGATTTTTGGTATGCCGGAAAACGAAAATGGATTTGTGAAAAGATCAAATAGAATGCTTTGTTTCAAGGAAAGAAGCTGGATTCCTCTCTTCGGAGGTATTCGTGACCTTATCATGCATGAATCTCACAAGTCAAAATACTCCATTCACCCAGGTTCCGACAAAATGTACCAAGATCTTAAGAAACTATATTGGTGGCCGAACATGAAAGCCGACATCGCTGAGTATGTCAGTAAATGTCTAACATGTTCAAGAGTAAAAGCAGAATACCAGAAACCCTCCGGATTACTCACCCAACCCGAACTCCCCATGTGGAAATGGGAACGTATTACAATGGACTTCATCACCAAACTTCCCAAAACCCCTACCGGCTACGATACGATATGGGTTATCGTTGATCGTCTCACCAAGTCAGCTCATTTCCTACCAATCAAAGAAACTGATGAAATGAACACGCTTGCTCAGGTATATCTGAAGGAAATTGTATCACGACATGGAGTGCCGATTTCCATTATATCAGATCGTGACAGTCGTTTCACGTCTCATTTTTGGAAATCATTACAAAAAGCTTTAGGAACAAAGCTGGATATGAGCACAGCCTATCACCCACAAACCGATGGTCAAAGTGAGAGAACAATACAAACCTTAGAAGATATGCTACGCGCTTGTGTTATAGACTTCGGAAAAGGTTGGGACAAACACTTACCATTAGCAGAATTCTCATACAACAACAGTTATCATACCAGTATCAAGGCAGCACCATTCGAAGCACTTTACGGTAGAAAGTGTAGATCGCCCGTTTGCTGGGCAGAAGTCGGAGAAGTACAACTCACAGGACCGGATCTAGTTCATGAGACAACCGAGAAAATCATCAAAATCAAACAACGTTTACAAACCGCTAGAGACCGACAGAAAAGTTACGCCGACCTAAAAAGAAAACCCATGGAATTTCAGATTGGAGATAAAGTTATGTTAAAAGTATCACCATGGAGAGGAATGATACGATTCGGAAAGAGGGGAAAATTAAACCCAAGATACATCGGTCCATTCAAAATCCTAGAAAGAATTGGACCCATGGCATATAAACTCGAACTACCCGAGGAACTTAGCCGAATTCACAACACTTTTCATGTGTCAAATCTCAAGAAGTGTTTATCCGATGAATCTTTGGTCATTCCATTGAAAGAATTACAACTTGATGACAAACTCGTTTTTACCGAGGAACCAGTAGAAATCATGGATAGAGAAGTCAAACAACTAAAACAAAACCGTATCCCTATCATAAAAGTTCGATGGGACTCTAAACGAGGACCAGAGTATACTTGGGAACGCGAGGACCAGTTTCGCACCAAGTACCCACACCTCTTCTCTTAGACACCCTTGGCAACCCTCCTAAACTCGAATTCCGGGACGGAATTCACTGTAAGATGTATGTACTGTAGCCTCTCGTAATTTTCCCAACGGTTAGTAAACACTTGCACTATTTAAAATTCCCATTATTACGTGTGACAAAATTTTTTTTTTATATGACTTATTATCTGAATCACTAACGGAATATTGTGATATATTATTTGCCTAGAGACATCGCTTGCACACAAACCTAGATAGTCTAAATTATCGCGAATACATTTTAACGTTTGTAATGATAATTATTAAACGTATATATTAATAATTATATATTATACGACACCTTTTACGTACAATATTTATATATTCCGGAACCTACGAAAATTCTCGAGATCATTCACTATCGTTACTTGAACTTATCCCGACTCCCTAAAATTTCTATGTGGACCCCACATCTTAAATGGGCCCCACTTTCTAGCATAAATACCAAACGGACTAATACTATCTTTTTCTTTCTTTTCTATTTTTGGGCCGAAGCAACCCAAAACCCACAAGCCCATTTCCCGGCCTGTTTTCTTTTCTTTTTCTTTTGTTTCCAGCCACGATCGAGCCAAGGAACACCCCTATTATCCTATAAATTCGACACATAACACACACATATTTTTACATAACTTAAATTACGAGCTAACAAGGAATTAAGAATGACCAAGTTTACAATTTGAGTCGCTCGTTTACTACCTAAATTTTGCCCAAAGTAAAACTCGAAAGCCATGTTACAAGATAACTCAAAACGTGTCAATAAATCCCTTAACACCACCCCTTGCTCTCCAATCCCATCTAAATGAACAATGTGAATGTAAGAATGCGTCAGGAGTGAGCAGGAACAATCACACGAGATCTTGGCTATGTAAATACTCGATTGGTTTAGATTTGTGGCGTCACTATTCACCTAACGTGCCACCTCCATCCTTGTGAACTTATCTTGTCCATACACATTCAAAATGCAGCCTATATAAGCTTTACATGCAAACCACATCACTTCATACACTCATACATACCATACCACTAAAATAAATAACGAAAAGGAGCTATGGAGGGACGAAGGGATTGCTAGGAGAGCCACACTTAGAAGAGAACCTAGGAAGCAAGCTTGGAGTCTACTTGAACCTTGGTGTGCCGTGAACCACGCTACAATCCTCCTTGAACCAAACTCGATCCATACGTACAATTTTACCCCACCCTTTTGAGGTGAGGTGAGAACTCACGAACTCCTTTCTATTTTTATATCGTTACTATTAAATTGTGCACGTTTACTTTACTAAATTAATTCGTTATATTAAAACGTAACATGTATATGTTTTCCTTTCTTTTCATTTTTAACCATGCTAGCAATCACGTATAATAAAGATTCGAAGCTAATAATATCGTTTACATATTTATTTAGACACGTTTAGAAGGTCACTTGACCCTTTGATTCACAAACCCAACACTTAGAATATTTCTAAGTATAGAAACCATTTTTAATATAAATTTCGGTCATAAGCTTTGGACTAGTCATTTCTAAATTCGACCCACGACCTACATGTTTTATTGCTCGACCCCATTGTCACCTTGGTAAACAATTAGAGAACGCTTTTCATTTGACCTAACTAGCTCGTATATCTACTTCACTCGACCCCTTTTGTCTCGACAAAAACCGGATTTTACAAAACTTATATAAGCTACGTGGGCTTATGTTAAGCCCACTAAGCTTATGTGCTACACTGGGCCTGGGAGCCCAACACCAGTGTTTTTAGTGTTCTAAAATGAGTCCAAAGTCAGGCCCAAACCTTTCGTAAGCCCATTGGATCACAAAACGTTAACGGACCCTTAATTTGGCTCGTTAAGGCCCATTTTGTATAAAAATTGGTTTTTAAGCTAATAAGCTAATCAAATAAGCTATTTGAAATATTCTGAGCTTATTCAATAAATAAAAATGTTAAACTTTTCATTTGGTGAAATTTGGACTAAGTTTGCAAATTTTTCAAATCGAGGGACTAAAAGTGTCAAAATGGTAAACTATGGGTAGAAACTGTCAAAACGTAAAACTTTGAGTTCTAAACTGTTAAAAATGATAATTAGAGTTGAAAAATGTAAATATTGATGCTTTTGGACCTAAAATGTAAATTGTATATATTTTGGACTAACGGTGTAAAATATATATAGTTAGGGTTAAAAATGTAAATTTTGGAAACTTAAAGGAATTTTCCGTAAATATTATTTTATAAAAATAATATTAACCTTTTACATATTTAAACATATAATTAATATAAGACTTATATAAACATAAACTTATATATATATATATATACGATATATAATTAAACAATATAACAATACGTTAATTATTCTTGTAAAACGATACGTTTATTTCTGTTATAAAAACTAACTTTATATCAATCATCGATATTTTTACTTACGAGATATAATTATATATGACATTGTTTTTGAACTTTAGACACTTAAACAAACACGAGATTTATTCATAACTAAATAACAAGTAATCGCGATAAAACCAGATTTAGACTATCAACTGAAACTTGCATTATCTTTTAGGTTGTGTTGTGTGAAGCCGTTTCCTTGCTTTGTTGAGACTACGATACCACTGTACTACTAAGGTGATTTCATAGCCCACTCTTTAACTATTTTCCCGTGGGGAGATACATGCTTAAAACTCGATCACAAGTCTTTTATACCGGGTATTGAAATACCGTCAGGCCAATGTTATTTGCTTAAGTTACTATTGTCAGAAGTCCCTCTATCATGAACCTTAATCACCTGAAGGGTGAACGTAAATAATTGTGGATAGTACTATTAGTGATTAACAATCCTCGTTTGGTTGTTGGAGAAAACACCAGGCGCACTTTATTGTTCTTATAAATAGGTTATTGACAAATACCTATCTTTGGGGGCCTATTACTTACCATCATAATTCATATTTATGATTGGCTGTTAATCGTTGAGTATCATGAGCTTAAGGCAATAACAGGAACATTAAATTTTCTTAACATATTGATTGTATGTGATTACAATACATTCGTAACTTGTGATTAAACTCTTAAACTTAAACCTATGAATATCACTCAACTTTATGTTGACTTTAGCATGTTTATCTCAGGTAACTAAACAAGATGGATCTGGATGGCACGGAGTGGGCAAAAGCATGACAAGAACTATAATAAACTACTTATTTTCCTTCAGAATAAAACACGTTCTTGACTTAATAATGTTTTGTATTCCTGATATTTGGTATTTTGAAATAAAATAAATCTTTAATACTTCACTTTGTGATATCTACTATGATTGTGACAAAGATCCTCGAAGTAATACCCCGAAAGTCTTCCGCTGACATGTTAAGTCTTCCGCTGTTATTAAACGGCTTTTGGGGGTGTTACATATGTGCATCTCAAATTTAAGAACATGCAGCTTGTATATTTTTCAGATCCAACTAATTTATATTGTAATGTTTTGTTTCATTAATCATATATGTTTTAGATCAAATGTTGTATTTAGACCTTAACAGTTATATATGTCTAGATAGTAAAATATCAAAAGTTGACAATAATGAACATGACGTGGTACCTTTTGTTCAAGCTTAACCTTCTTCCCTTTACCAAGAATCTCTTGAAAAATGTCTTTCAGTTGTTTCTCCTCTTGAGCAGGAAGTGGCTTGTTAGTGCAAATGTTACGACGTTTAATATATACAGTGTCTTCATGTTTTAATGATGACAAACAAGTAACGTGTAATACATAACATAAAATGCACAAGTTACTCGTTCACACATCAACGTCTCTTGACGACTCAAGTCGACATCACTCAGGTATGTACAAACACACCATACCAACTTAGTTAAAGTGATCATAGAATTTATTTTTCTAAACTTCACATTTTATGTGACAAAACATTTTTACAAAAGTATTTTTGTAATTAAGAGAAAATGTTTTATCAAAGAAATTGTTGATATAAATAATGTATAAAAACGTAATTAATATTTCTCGATATCCCTACGTTTTGACGATCACAAAATGTAAAATCATTAAACATAAAATCATTATGTAAACAAGTATTTAGTTACAAATATCATTCCATCCAACTAATTCGCTTAAGGTATGAATAAACAAATGTCTAATACATTTTATGATCAAAGGGATTTTTATTTAGACACTACAAATTTTATAAAATGTTATAAACATTTTATATATTTTACAAAAACACTTTTGGTAATTAAAGGAAAATGTTTAAATCATAACAAATATATGAATTCAAATTTTTAACCAAAATCAGTTAGATTTTCACCAAATAAATTTTCACCAGAAAAAGACAAACAATCTGGCCATTACAGGAGGGCGGCCCCCTTAATTGTAGGGCGGCCCCCTTAATAATTAAGGGGGCCGGCCACCATTTAAGGGGGCCGACACGCTCCTGTTGCCAGATTTGTTTGCCTATAAATACTGGTTCATTTCTGCAATTTTTCCTCACCTTTTGCACGAAAATTTTCAGTCTAAATCCTTTCCAAACATCCTTCTAAATCCTTTGATCGTAAGATTATAAGTCTTTGTTTCCAGTGATTCAATCATTCATCACTCAAAGTGCAAGAGAAGAATACTCCTTTAACATCTAGTTAAGAAGTATTGTAGATTTGTGAATATAGTCTTGTAGTTGTGTAAATTATTTGTAATGGCGTAGAGTGTTTGTAATAGGTAGATTTAGGTGTGTTAGTAGTGAATAGAAGTAGTGAAGAAGAAGTAGTGTTGTGAAGTCGTGAGAAGTCGTGTAGCAGTTGTGGTGTGTACAAGTTGTGCAGAAGTCGTGAAGAGTAGTGAGATTGGTTCTAGCTACAATTAGAACTCGACATTTAGCTTAGTGTCGTTAATTGGTGTAAGCAAAAGTTGTGTAAGGTTTTCTCCGCCATAAGGGAACTTTTTGACATAGTGAAGAAGACTCTCGAATTAGGTGCTCGGGGAGTGGATTAAGTCGTGAAGAGTAGTGAGATTGGTTCTAGCTACAATTAGAACTCAACATTTAGCTTAGTGTCGTTAATTGGTGTAAGCAAAAGTTGTGTAAGGTTTTCTACGCCATAAGGAACTTTTTGACATAGTGAAGAAGACTCTCGAATTAGGTGCTCGGGGAGTGGATTAGGGCGAAGAGGAGCTTCGTAGCCAAACCACTATAAATCCTTTGTCTCGCGGTGCGATCTTTCCATCTCTATCTCTTTATTTACTTATCTATATTGTTATTACTTACTTTCGTAGATATTAGTATTTATAAGTGTGTATGTATTGATTTCACATAGAACTAGAATCGAAGTTTTGAAAACATAGTTTTTATAACTAAAACAACGTAAAATTATTCAACCCACCCTTCTAGTTTACCACAATTGGCATCAGAGCTACGTTAAACAAGATTTTTAAAATAAATTATATTTTAAAACTTGAAATCGATCGATAGAATCGGAAAAATATTTAGAAGGGAACATGACATTTAAACCACCATTTCTCGAAACATAAGTTTTCTTGAATGGAAAAATCGATTATAAAATTATGTGTAGTCAATAGATTATGTTCTTTGGCATGTCATTTCAATTGGTGATTTTCAACCAATAAAAACTATTTTTGAAGAACAAGATAATTGTTTCAAAAGATTGCTAGATAAAAATAATAAGGCTAAAAGAATTATATACAAAGCTTTACCAAGAATTGAATACAAAAGAATATTTTTTTGTCAAACGGCAAATGATATGTGAAAAAGCCTTTTAAACTTTCATCAAGAGAAGTGTCAAGCCAAAGAAAATCTTGCATACAAAATAGTAGAAAATGAAAGTATAATAGATAAGTATTTAGTTGAAATGAGTACAAGTGCTACTAGTTCAATTTTTTTGTGTGAAGGTAATGATGGCGAAAATTCCATGTGTCATATCAAGAGTAAACAAGAAGGTTGTATAAAGATAACGATCGAAAAAGAACTTAGTGATGATGACGAGTCTAGTTCCGAAGGTGAAGACGAAGAATATGCAAAGGTCGTTAAAGAATTCAAGAATATTCTTAAAAAGCGATAAAGAGCACAAGATAAAAGAAAAACAACCCGAAGAAGAAGATTTAGTGACGAAGACGAAACGATTAAGCACAAATGTTTCGTAGCTCAAGCATCTAATGAAGTATGTCTAGGAGTAGATTTGGAGCCCGATGAATGGATAAAGGATAGTGGATGCTCAAGCCACATGACGGGGAATCGCAAGCTATTTTCTACATACAAGGCGTATAACGGAGGTAACGTTGTTTTTGGTAGCGATTGTCGTGGAAAAATCATAAGCAAAGGTACGATCTCTCAAGACTCTCTAACTATTGAAAATGTTGAGTATGTAGATAATCTAACATATAACTTGCTTAGTATATGTGATAATAAGTATAGGGTTACCTTTACCGATAAAGATAGTGAAATAATTAAGGATGAGAAAGTCATAGGTAGAGGAATTAGGAAATGAGGTATCTATGTTATGAAACTAGGAAACAAACCGGAAGATAGGATATGCCTAGCAACTCTAGATGAAAATTCCACCTTGTGGCATTGGAGAGTAGGTCAGGCTAACATGCAACAAATACAATCTTTAGTTTCTAAGGAACTAGTTAGAAACTTGCCTAGTCTAAGATATGATCAACATTTTTGTGACGCTTGTAAAATTGGAAAACAAACACATGCTATTCACAAAGCTAAAAATATGGTATCCACTACTAGATGCTTAGAATTACTTCACATAGATCTTTTTGGTCCATCCGCAGAGCGGAGCTACGGTGGCAACCGTTACACCTTAGTTATAATAGATGATTATTCACGATACACGCAGACTAGATTCTTAAGTGATAAAACCGAAGCCTTTGAAAAATTTAGTAAAATGATTCGAAATAAATTAGGATGCTCTATAGTATCAATTAGGACGGAACATGGTACGGAATTTGACAACAAAGTACAATTCGAAAAATATTGTGATTTAAATGGAATGTCTCACAATTTTTCAGCTCCTCGTATTCCTCAATCAAATGGGGTAGTAGAAAGAAAAAATAGGTCTCCACAAGAAATGAGTAGAACAATGCTAAATGAGCAATATATTCCACAAAAGTTTTGGTGTCACGCCGTAGATACATCAACATATATACTTAATAGGGTTTCTATTAAACGAATATTATGAAAAACTCCTTATGAGTTATTAAGAGGTAGAAAACCAAATATAAGCTACTTAAGAGTATTCAGAAGTAAATGCTTCATACTTAATACAAAAGATTACCTTACTAAGTTCGACCCTAAGTCATACGAAGGAGTTTTTCTAGGATATTCAAAAAATAGTAAAGCATATATAATTTTAAATAAACATACTATGAAAATAGAAGAATCCTTAAATGTAACATTTGATGAAACTCCTCCACCACCTAAAATAGTACCTCTAGAAGATGATGATGTGATTAAGGAAGAAGCTATTGAGGTTAGTAAAAATAATCCCTTAGGAAATGATAATGAAGTAGAAACATTAGAAGAAAATGAGATTGTAAATATTAAGGAATCAAAATCACATCCATTAGGTAACATCATAGGTAGTTTGAATCAAAGAACCATTAGATCACAAGCTCAAGACGAAAGTAACTTCTTTTTCTTTGAGTCAACAATAGAACCTAGGAATGTAAATGAAGCCTTAAAGGATGAAAGTTGGATTATGGCTATGCAAGAAGAATTAAATCAATTTAAAGCAAATGATGTTTGAGAACTAGTCCCAAATCCTAGGAATGTGACCAAAATAGGAACCAAATGGGTATTTAGGAATAAATTAGATGAGAATGGAATAGTAACTAGGAATAAAGCTAGATTAGTCGCCCAAGGTTATAATCAACAAGAAGGAATTGATTATGACGAAACCTATGCTCCGGTAACTAGACTAGAATCCATTAGAATACTCCTAGCTTATGCTTGCGCCCTAGACTTTAAGTTATACCAAATGGATGTGAAGAGTGCATTCCTCAACGGTTTTATCAATGAGGAGGTTTATGTGGCACAACCTCTGGGATTCATTGACTTTGCAAAACCTGATTATGTTTATAAACTCAAGAAGGCTTTATATGGACTCAAACAAGCCCCCAAGGCTTGCTATGATCGATTAAAGGCATTTCTTATTAAACATGATTATTCCATGGGAATGGTAGATAACACTCTTTTCACTAAAAAGAAAAACCCGAATCTAATCATTGTTCAAATATATGTTGATGATATTATATTTGGGTCGACTTGTCAAGAAATGTGTGACGAATTTGCCAAAATCATGATAAGTTTTAGATGAGCATGATGGGTGGACTAAACTTCTTCCTAGGATTACGAATAAAACAATTAGAAGATGGAATATTTTTCAACCAATCTAAATACATTAAGGAAATGCTTAAGAAATTTAGCCTAGAAGACTCAAAACCCTTAAAAACACCTATGTCTACGGAAGTGAAACTCACAAGAGACGAAGAAGGTGAGTCCGTAGATAATACTAAGTATAGAGGAATGATAGGTAGTTTACTATACTTAACGGCAAGTAGACCCGATATCATGTTTAGTGTTTGCCTTTGTGCCCGCTTTCAAGAGGATCCCAAAACCTCTCACCTAGAAGCGGTTAAGCGTATGTTCCGATACATTAAAGGCACTATACACTTAGGATTATGGTATCCTAAGGGATCCGGCATAGAAACCATGGTCTATGCGGATTCGGATCATACGGGAGACTACATGGATCGAAAGAGCACTAGCAGTATTTGCACGTTCATGGGATGTTGCCTAATATCTTGGTTTTCCAAGAAGCAAACCGCTCTTGCTATTTCGACCACCGAAGCCAAATATGTAAGCACTGGAAAGGCATGTCAACAAGCACTATGGATGAAACAAGCTCTCGTAGGCTATGGTGTTAGGTTAGAAAATGTTCCTATTATGTGCGACAATAAAGGTTCTATAGATTTAAGTAAGAATCCCGTTCAACACTCTAGGATTAAACAGATAGAAATACGTCACCACATCCTTAGGGATAATGTACAAAAAGGTAACATATCTATAGAAAAGGTTGCATCGGAAGATAACATTGCGGATATATTCACTAAACCCCTTAAGCATGAACTATTTAACCACTTGCGTTTAGAATTCGGAATGATGGAGCAAATTGACGAAATTCTATTGCATTAATCACTTATTGCATAAAATTTATTTTCTTTTCTTCTCTTCGTATCTGAGTCTAGGAATCTATTTCGCACAAAATTAAAGATTAGGAAACTACATTGCATAAACTTTTCTATAAAACCCAAGCTATTTATTTAAACAATTCTCACTTCTAGGAAACACATGAAAATTATTTTTCTTGCATTGTTGAATAATGCTAAAAACATTCTTTAATTCATGCATGAAATCTCACATGAATTGTCAAAATATATAATCTAATATATATCTTTGACATTCATGGGATGAGCAAAATCGAATCAAGAATAATTTGGATTGCTTCTTAGGATATCTTCATCTTTGCATTAGGAGTCGAAGCAATCACATTTCCACATTTGTTGCATATAGGCACACACTAGAACAAGGTCAAGAATTACATTGTCACATTTGTTCCATCACTAGTTTCTCACTCACTAGTTGCCTTTGCCCTTACACTAAGATAGTTGTTTTAGGAAGAATAACTTGCTTATTAGCTCTATTACTTTGTTGGTCTTTCATGCATGCTTAGTTGTGATTATATTATATGCTTATTTGTCTACACATATACTTTTCATGCATATTCCATTAAGATAATACATGCGTAGTTGCCTAAAGAGTTAGACTTGCCCAAAACCAAGCCTCAAAACAAACATCTTTCTGAAAAATTTCTATCAAAAACCGTTTTCCGGCAATCTGTGAACCAGGCCCTGGGCCCCCCTTAAAATTAAAGGGGCTGGCTAAGGGGGCCAGCCACCTGAAGGTCGAGGTTTACTGTTTGATTTTTTCTTTTTAGCCCATTTCACCCTATTTTGATTCTCTACTTCCCTAAATTTACAAACACATTTTGTCTAGCAAATCCACCGCATATTATCCTTCCATAAACACATAATCATCACACTATAAATACCTCTCTTCATCACAAATCATTACTCAACCCATCATGTCATCTCCCAACCACCCAAGATCTAAGCCTTCAAGGGTTGCAAAGATCTCCGTCAAACCCGTGTGGAGAAGAAAGCTTGATACTTGTCATAAGTCCATCTCAATCAATGATGTTGTCTCCAACCAACCAACACCTAAACCTCAAACTCATCCAAATGAAACCTCTCTTTTACCTCAACAAGACAACCTCACAATCACCCTTTCCAACAAAATTCCACATCCATCTAACTCACTTCTACCAAATAATCCTTTTGAGTAACATACTCAATCTCAAACAACAACCATCACTATCATCCAAACATGAATCCTATGTTCCATGTCCAAACAACAATCCCAGATCACAATCTAACTCCACCATCATCACCTTCCTTCGAACAGAAAAAGTTTGTTGAAGAGCTCAAAGAAGCTCATGAGCTTAGTGCTCTTCTTGCTTTACACCTTGCTCAACGCAATTTAGATCAACAACCTTCCTCCACCCACTCCTCACCACCCAACAACTTGATCCAACTTGAGAATCATGTTGACAATTGTCCTTGTTGCATTTTTCTCCAAAAACAAACCATTGCACTCAATGAACACTTCACTTGGATTGAGTATCTCCTCACAAGGTCTTCTCCACCGTTATCACAAACACAACACTCCAACCCTTCCGCTCCAAACTCACCACCACCAAACACTCCAAACTCTCCAAACAACATTCCCACAAAAATCTACCTCCACTAAATCCAACCACCATGCTTCCCATCTCCAAGCAAGTCCTAGAGACCTCAAGTCGACAACTTAGTATTATCTATTTTAGTTTGCTAGAAAAGCATATATGCATGCTTATGTACCAATAATTATGTTTTCAACATAATCTATTTCAATAATTAATGAATGCTTCTTGTGTCTTATTATTTTCATGCATTCTCTTATATTTGTTCAATGCATCATATATATATATATATATATATATATATATATATATATATATATATATATATATATATATATATATATATATATATATATATATATATATATTGTTTGTGCTCTAAATATTTTTGCAAGCATTCCATATCTCAATTTTTCTTATGACCTTAAAACGAGGGGGAGTATGAGTCAAGGGGGAGTTCTACATTCGTCGGGATAACCTTTTTTATGCTAACAAAAAGGGGTAGAAATGATATAAACTCACTAAATACTTGTATATATCTTAATTTTTGATTTAATGAGTTTCGTAATCATCAAAAAGGGGGAGATTGTTGATATAAATAATGTATAAAAACGTTATTAATATTTCTCGATATCCCTACGTTTTGACGATCATAAAATGTAAAATCATTACGTAAACAAGTATTTAGTTACAAATATCATTCCATCCAACTAAATCACTTAAGTTATGAATAAACAAATGTCTAATAAATTTTATGATCAAAGGGATTTTATTTAGACACTACAAATTTTATAAAATGTTATAAACATTTTATATATTTTAGAAAAAAAACTTTTGGTAATTAAAGGAAAATGTTTAATTTATAATAAATATATGATGTTGACATAAATAAGCTACTTTAGAGTATCAATTAATAGAGTATCAATTAGGAGAATTTTAGGAAAAACTCCTTATGAGTTGCTAAGAGGTAGAAAACCAAACTTAAGCTACTTTAGGGTATTCGGAAGTAAATGTTATATTTTAAACACTAGGGATTACCTTACTAAGTTCGACCCAAAATCATACGAAGGAATATTTTTAGGTTGCTCGCAAAATAGTAAAGCATATATAATACTTAACAAACACACTATGAAAGTAGAAGAATCATTAAATGTAACATTTGATGAAACACCACCACCTCCTAAAACATTACCTTTAGAAGATAATGACTTAGTCAAAAATGAAGATATTGAGGTTAGTAAAACAAAACCCCTAGGAAATGATAATGAAATTATAGAATTAGAAGATAACGAAGTCGTAAATATTAAGAAATCTAAATCACATCCATTAGATAACATAATAGGAAGTCTTAATCAAAGAACCCTTAGGACACAAGCCCAAGATAAAAATAACTTCTTTTGTTTCCTCTCAGCAATAGAACCTAAGAATATTAATGAAGCATTAAAGTTGGGTTATGGCTATGCAAGAAGAATTAAATCAATTTAAGACTAATGATGTTTGGGAATTAGTCCCAAATCCAATGAACATGACCATCATAGGAACTAAGTGGTATATAGGAATAAGTTAGATGAAAATGGAATAGTAACTAGGAACAAAGCTAGGTTAGTTGCCCAAGGTTATAATCAACAAAAAGGAATTGATTATGACGAAACTTATGCCCCCATAGCTAGACTAGAATCTATTAGAATATTACTTGCCTATGCATGCGCCCTAGACTTTAAGTTAGTCCAAATGGACGTGAAAAGTGCATTCCTCAACGGTTTTATCAATGAGGAGGTTTATGTGGTACAACATCCAGGATTCATTGACTTCGCAAAACCTGATTATGTTTATAAACTAAAGAAAGCTTTATATGGACTCAAACAAGCTCCTAAGGCTTGGTATGATTGATTAAAAGCATATCTTATTAAACATAATTATTCCATGGGAATGGTTGATAACACTCTTTTCACTAAAAAGAAAGACATTATATTTGGATCGACTTGTCAAGAAATGTGTGATGAATTTGCCAAAATCATGCATGATGAGTTCGAAATGAGTATGATGGGTGAACTAAAATTTTTCATAGGATTACAAATAAAACAATTAGAAGATGGAATATTCTTTAACAAATCTAAGTACATTAAGGAAATGCTTAAGAAATTTGGTCTAGAAGACTCAAAACCCATGAAAACTCCCATGTCTACGGAAGTGAAACTCACAAAAGAAGATGAAAGTGAGTCTGTGGATAATACTAAGTATAGAGGAATGATAGGTAGTTTACTATACTTAATGGAAAGTAGACCCGATATCATGTTTAGTGTTTGCCTTTGTGCCCGCTTTCAAGAGGATCCCAAAACCTCTCACCTAGAAGCGGTTAAGCGTATCTTACGATACATTAAAGGCACTATACACTTAGGATTATGGTATCCTAAGGGATCCGGCATAGAAACCATCGTCTATTCAGATTCGGATCATGCGGGAGACTACTTAGATAGAAAGAGCACTAGCGGTATTTGCACGTTTATGGGATGTTGTCTAACATCTTGGTTTTCGAAGAAGCAAACCGCTCTTGCTATCTCTACTACCGAAGCCGAATATGTAAGCGCTGGAAAGGCATGTCAACAAGCACTATGGAATGAAACAAGCTCTCATAGACTATGGCATTAGGTTAGAAAATGTTCCTATTATGTGCGAGAACAAAGGTGCGATAGATTTAAGTAAAAATCCGGTTCAACACTCTAGGACTAAACATATAGAAATACGCCACCACTTCCTTAGGGATAATGTACAAAAATGAAACATATCTATAGAAAAGGTTGCATCGGAAGATAACATTGCGGATATATTCACTAAACCCCTTAAGCGTGAATTATTTAACCACTTGCGTTTAGGATTAGGAATGATGGAACAAATTGACTAAATTCTACTGCATTTACGCCACTTATTCATTTCGCACAAGATTAAAGATTGGGAAACCTAATTTTATTGCATAAACATTCTTATAAAACCCAATCGAACTTTCTTTAAAACTATTCTCACATCTAGAAAACACATGAAAACCATCTTTCTTGCATTGTTGACTAATGCTAAAAACATTTTTCTAAAATCATGCATAAAATCTCACATGAATCGTCAAAATATATAATCTAATATATACCATTGACATTCATGAATTGAGCAAAAATCGAATCAATGAGATTTTGGATTGTTTCTTAGGAAGTTTGCTTATTTGCATTTATAAGTCAAAACAACCACAACTCCACATTTGTTGCATATAGGCACACACTAGGAGAAAATCACATACAATGTTGTCTTTTTGTTTCATCACTAGTTACTCACTCACTGGTTGCCTTTGCTTTTGATCTAAGATAGTTACACTAGGTAGAATTGATTGCCCTTGCCTTTTCTTGTTTACTCTTGGTAATTATTGATTGCTTGATTGCTTTATTATTTAAGTAATTTTGCATGTATGCTATATTGTGAATAGATTAGATGCTAAATTGCCTCAAAGAGTTAAACTTGCTTGAATCCAAACCCAAAGACACAACCTTTCTGCAAATTTTATGCTAAAAACCAAATTCTGGCAATCTGGAATCACCAGATGGGCGGCCCCCTTAATTATGTAAGGCGGCCCCCTTAATGATTAAGGGGACCGGCCCCTAATTAAGGGGACCGACCATCTGATGGTCGGGTTTTACATAATCTTTTCTGCTTTTTAGCCCATTTCATCCTACACTTCCCAAAATTCACAAACATATTTTGTTCTAATCTCCCAAACAAACCTTATCCATCCATAAACACACAAAACTCACACTATAAATACCCCATTCTTCAAACTCTCCATTCATCTCATCATGACCTCTCCAAACAAACCAAAACCAAAAGCCTCAAGGCTAGCAAGGATGACGGAAAAACCCGTTTGGCGACGAAAAAGCCCTCAAAATAAATCCATCATAACCAATGAAGTTGGAAATCAATCAAGACCTCCATCTACTTACTTCCCAAACTTTACACAAAACCAACAAGGACATTCCTTTGATCCACTTTACAAACCATACAACATTGGCCAAACATCCACATCCATGCCAAACTACACATCTCAACCTCTAACCATCTATAATGATCCCTACAAGTTTGATCAACCATCAAACTACACTTCCAACAATTTCAATTCTAACTACACAACCCCAATTCATCCATATCAACATAATGATTCTCTTCACGTTGCCACGGAAAATAAAAAGTTTCGTGAAGAAATAAACCAAATCCATGATCTAAGTGATCTCCTTGCTATGCATCTTATACAACGCAACAAAGGGAAACCTCCATCATCACCCTATGCAAATTGGTTACCCCACTCTCTCAACTTGGATCAAGTTACCAACCATACTCATTTTTGCCCTTGTTTCATCTTCCTCCAAAAACAAATTCTCTACTTGAGTGAAGATATCTCTTGGATTGAGTATCTTCTCACTCGTTCTCATCCAATACCACCATTGACACGATATAACATCGTGAGGTCCACCTCTTTTGCTCCATACCCTACTCCATATCCTTCTCCATCAAACAACTAAGCTTTATGCTTATGTTCCCCTCAAGCAAATAAAACACTCAACCATGGGTTGCAATATATAATGTAGAGGCATAGTTTCCAGATCCCCCGAACATAGCCACAGGAACCTGGATTTAAGACAGAAAGGAAATTTATGCATAAAAATTATGGTCTTCTATAATCTTCTACGAATACAATAAGGATTGTATAGTTTGTTGAGCTTAAAAAGTTTTAACTTAATCTTTGGTTCCTTTGTTGCAGTAGAGGTAAAGTTCCTTGATTGCTATGAAATAAAATTGATCTCTAAATTAGTAGAAGTCCAACAAATAATGTGATGCGTGAAATTTCACCCTCGCAAAAAGGTTTTACCTCTCAAGGGATCTTGAGAAGCTTGCAATCCCCACCAGGCAGTGTACCTGTTCGTTGTAGTATAGTATGGTGACAAGTACCGGGGGATTGATCGTTCAACTCAAAGAATAGTGTTCGCTAGGGTTAAAACTCACTAAAACTAGGTCTAGATGTGAGGGATGATTCTTTTTGTATTTTTATATTTTAAGGAAAGCAATTAAAAATCTCGGTTTTGGAAGGAGTGAGCGGAATTAATTGCTAGTCAACTAACCCAATTAACTAAAGATGAAATCAAAATAAAATAAACTAAATTTAAACTAATTTGTGGTGTAAACAATAATGATAGAAAATTGTGTTTACTTAGATTTCACTACTCCTTAGCTATCTTTTACAGGTTGATTAGCTTGTTACAATTGCATGGATGACGGGTTATATTCCTTAATACCATTCGTAGGGCCGTGTACGATCTTCCCTAACTTTATAAGCTTCTACCTCTTCCTATGTCGAGCTGACTACTAGCTCCTAACATGGCCTCATTAGTAGTTACCTACGCATTAAATACAACCAATATATCGTAGTACACTTCCGATCATGTTTATTAAGACGTTTAAGCAAGTTACCAATTGGTAGTCTACCGGTTTTCTGAAGCCTAACATCGAATTCATTCATCTACAACAATTATAAACAAACAACCAACCCATAATCTATATCTAATTTCATTACATCTAAGCAAACACGAAAAAAACCTAGCCTATCATGTTAAAGAGAAGACAAACGTAAGATATAATCAAACAACACATAGACATATTGAATAATTTGGTAAAGTACTTATCTTCAATTAAGCATGGAAGAAACAAGGGGTTGAAACCCTTGAAAAAGCTATAAAATTCGTCTAGGGTTTATTCCCTCAAAGTTGCACCCCAAAAGTTGCACACCATGAATAAAAACTAGAAAACTATATATAGATTTTGTCTCCTGACGGCGTCAAGTGTAATGTGTGACGCCGTTAACTCGCCGCCAAAACAAACTCGTATTGCCTAGATCCACTTCTGACGCCGTCACTCTTTATAGGTTCTGGGCCGTCACTCTTTGTAGTTACGCTTGATGGCCTTGACAAATT
This sequence comes from Artemisia argyi, assembly GCA_030686995.1. NCBI lineage: Eukaryota > Viridiplantae > Streptophyta > Magnoliopsida > Asterales > Asteraceae > Artemisia > Artemisia argyi. The sequence goes on from CM060687.1 coordinate 76,109,233, forward strand.
TGTACGTGACGCCGTCACGACCCCTTCACAAAACATTCTGGCGCGTCACGTGTATTTGATTTATCCACCCTTTTGTCAACTCATGACGCCATCACTAGCACCTTGTGACACCCTCAAGTGCAATTTCCAGCATGCTTTTGAGACTTTGTCGTTTTCTTCACTTTTTCGCTCCAAAAACATCCAAAATGCTTCCTTTTGTAAAATTCATCTCAAAAGTACCTAAATGACAAAAGGAACGATTTAGGGAAATATTTGATCAAATAATCTCGACTTTGGCCTTAAATGACCCCCCAAAAGCGCTACACTTTTCGCTGCATCAAATACCCTTACACTTGAGATTTGCTTGTCCTTAAGCAAATGCGCTTTTATTCTAATCAAAATACAAGTTAGGGGTCATTTAACACTAATATAAAAGTAATTACAACAAATAATCGTTCCACTTCAACCAAAAACAAGCATGGAAATTATACACTAGCACCTCACAAATAGTGTTTAGATACTCACATCTCTCGGGTGTAATAAAGTATATATCACAATATAGAATTGGAAAACATCTCTCACTACCTGTCATAGCAAATAGATTACCATAGGCTTGGGAAAGGATCAAACCTCCACCACTTGGCTTAAGCACCTAGGATAAACTATCAAAGAGGTCTTTTAAAGGGTTATAACGTGAGGTGTAGGGATAGGATAAACACGGTTTTGTTGGATAAAGGCAATATTTACTGGTGGCGAGTTAATCATCTTGGTCAATTACATGTACAATGTGGCATTGCTAAGCCAAAACTCGACTCGACTTAAGCTAATAAAAAACTAATAAAAACATAAAATAAACATAAAAGGAAACGGGATGGTAGTCCGTATGTTTTTTCTCTCTTTCGTTTTTCTATATATATATATATATATATATATATATATATATATATATATATATATATATATATATATATATATATATATATATATATATATATATTTTCTTTTTCTTGATTTTTTTGATTTATTTTTTATTTTTTATTTTTTTCTGCATACACTCTTGCTCTACCATCCAAAATAATACATCATAGGGAATTTGCATTCCCCTTACACTTGAACTTTTACATACTTTACAATTAACTATTCTAATGACTCAAATCAAGATAATCAAAATACTTGGAGTACTTTTTAAGATTAACGCACATATGGGGGTAATATATGATGTTCTTTCCCATTACTCCATAACACTAGTACTTTACCCATGAGTCCCAATCGTCCCAAAACAATATGTACAAGATATTACTCGACTTAGCAACCAAGTAATCAATTAGACAATTAACTAAGGGTTTAAACATGTAACAATAATGCACTAAAGATGAGTGCATACACGGAAGGCTAAGGCGATTTGGGTGTACATTTGGGGTGGATTATTAACAAATTCCTCCTAAAAGTAAAATGCTTAAAGCTAGAAATGAAAAAGATAGGCTCGGAGGGGTGTACTAGGGGTATCGTGTACTAAAAATGAGTACAATGCAAAGGTGTAGGAGAATTAATTGACTTTACTAGTCAAGTAATTATGAGTAAAATGGTCAAGTAATTATGATACGGGTTTAACACAGGGGTGATCCTAATGCCTCTTATCAGGTAGTAAATCCTACTACACGAATGTAGTCTCACTAGCGGTCTCGGGATGCATCACTAACGCAAGTTCTAGAATCTAAGTACAACTGGTACACTCATAAGCACTAATAATGAATGTTTTTTCTAACAAATCTAAAGGCAAACCTCATATATTTGGGTGGAAATTTTTTTTTTGAGTGGTACGGTTTTTGTGCTAGTCATACAACTCCTATCCATGAGACGCTCATTAAGGCTAAAGCTTCACTCCTAAATGTTGTAAAAAATTTTAAATTTGGCGCTAAACTTGCCCTAACAAGTATTTCTTTTAGTTTTATTACACACCTACTATTGAACAAACAAACTCAAGTGCAATTGCATTCTCTAAAGTATCATCATTTACCCTCCCCTTACACTTAGGCTGAACATTGTCCCCAATGTTCAATAAAAAGATGTAAAAGTAAATTAGGTAAAAGAATGAAAACAAATACTCCCCTGATTCATTCGGTGTGGATAAACCGTTAACATGGTTAAATCCTCCTCCAAGAAAATGAACGTTGAAAGCTTCTCTTCCGAAATAATAAATCATCTTCTTGTCCAATATAACAAGTTAAACCTGAGAAAACAATCATATATATATATATATAAGGATATAATGCTTGTGGAATCAATGTTTGCATATTTCCTGGAATTTATAAAACTAAAGAATTAACAAAAACTTCAAGACTCCGTTATAAAAACAAAACTTGCAATATTTTTCAGAATTTTTACACCTGACGCTGTCAGGTTATGATCCTGACGTCGTCAGAGTTTCTGACAGAAATCTCATGTTAAGTTTCCTGAAAATTTTTGGAAAAACTCACGCATTAATTCCTGGAATTCTTGCAAAATATCATTATGAATCGATACAAGCATTTGACTCAAACAAATACTAATATACATGTTCTTTTAATATTGTTGTGGTTCATGCCCAATTCCGTTCTTATAAACAAATTTAGGTTTCCCTTACACTTATCTTTTGCGAAATACCTTTTATGAGGTTAAGACAAACAACAAAGTAAAGAATTTTCACAATTTAGTATGAAACATGATCCACAAACAATAAAAATCAAGCATGCATACGGAAACAAATAAAATCAAACAAACAAACAATCAAACAAACAAAACAAATAAAACATGGGTTGCCTTCCAAGAAGCGATTTTCTTTATTTACGAGTCTTGTAGCTAGACTCAAAGTCATGGGCTCTCGTGTATCGCTTATGCTCACATACCCAAGTGTGAGCCATCTAATAGTTGCCTCATCTTTCTTATAGTCATCACTTAGCTCTAAACATACGCGATAATACCTTTTGTTCTTTTCATAAGGATATTTAAGCCCTTTCCTTTTATCATTCTCACTTAGCATATCGAGAGGTGGATACCTATTATATTTCTCAATAGAAAATTCCTTGAACCTAGGGTGTGCATGGGGCATTTGGTAAACAAAATCTTCATCTCCGTCCGATAATGTAATTAAGCCTTCCATAAGTTTTTCATCTAGGTTGGTTAACCTTTTGAAGGGTTTCCTAAACACGACTTGGGTCAAGTTACTATCGATAAATTCTCTTAAATTTTCCATAACCATAAACTCAATTAGATAAACAAAGCTTCCTACAAACACATGCAATGTCCTTGCCCTAGCAACAATATTATCCCCTTTGTATTCTAACCCATTTACCATAATTTTATTGTATTCACTACGCGAGATTATGTTCATTGGTAGAGATGAGTTAAGGTAGGCATCAAAACTCCTAAATCCAATCTTACAAGGAAACTGCATATTAAATGAGCTGTCATTCTCAATCCTTGTCCTAGGGTCGACATACTTAAGAGGGTTCATCTCATCTTCCATCCTATCCTCATTAATTACATCACCATCATCAAGGTCCTCATCGGAGTCTGAATAGTAAAAAGGACTAGCCCTATGGTTATTATCATGGTCAGACTCCTCCATCTCAGAATTATTGTCAAAGTGATGGTCAGGCGAGAGGTTAGGTGGGTTCTCATTTTTCACTAAAGGGATTGGGGCGGGTCGTTGGAAAATCCTACGACGAAAAATACGAATAACAGGAATCAAACGATCAATGCTATTGTTATCCATCGAAATAGTTTACGAAAAAAAGAAACAAAGAAATAAGATAGACTAAAGAAACCTATAAAATAAAATAAAAATCTTACTAGAAAGGAATCTAGCAAGTAGACCTAATAAAAAGAAATTTTAACCTAGACAATAACTATTCCCCAGGCTGCGGCGCCAAAAACTTGATGGGTGAAATTGCTCCCTCGCAAAAGGTTTTACCTCTCAAAGGAACTTGAGAAGCTTGCAATCCCCACCAGGCAGTGTACCTGTTTGTTGTAGTATAGTATAGTGACAAGTACCGGAGGATTGATCGTTCAACTCAAAGAATAGTGTTCGCTAGGGTTAAAACTCACTAAAATTAGGTCTAAAGGTGAGGGATGATTCTTTTTGTATTTTTATATTTTAAGGAACGTAATTAAAAATCTCGGTTTTGGAAGGAGTGGGTGGAATTAGTTTCTAGTCAACTAACCCAATTAACAAAAGATGCAATCAAAATAAAATATACTAAACTTAAACTAATTTGTGGTGTAAACAATAATGAGAGAAAATTGTGTTTACTTAGATTTCACTACTCCTTAGCTATCTTTTACAGGTTGATTAGCTTGTTACAATTGCATGGATGACGGGTTATATTCCTTAATACCATTCATAGGGCCGTGTACGATCTTCCCTAACTCTATGAGCTTCTACCTCTTCCTATGTCGAGCCGACTACTAGCTCCTAATATGGCCTCATTTGTAGTTACCTACGCATTAATTACAACCAATATATCGTAGTACACCTCCGATCATGTTTCTTAAGACGTTCAAGCAAGTTACCAATTGGAAGTCTGCCAGTTTTCTTAAGCCTAACATCGAATTCATTCATCCACAACAATTATAAAAAAACAACCAACCCATAATCTATATCTAAGTTTCATTACATCTAAGCAAACACAAAGAAAACCTAGCCTAACATTTTAAAGAGAAGACAAGCGTAAGATATAATCAAACAACACATAGATATATTGAATAATTTGGTAAAGTACTTATCTTCAATTAAACATGGAAGAAACAAGGGGTTGAAACCCTTGAAAAAGCTGTAAAATTCATCTGTGGTTTATTCCCTCAAAGTTGCACCCCAAAAGTTGCACACCATGAATGAAAACTAGAAAACTATATATTGATTTTGTCTCCTGACGGCGTTAAGAGTAATGTGTGACGCCGTCAACTCGCCTCCAAAACAAACTCTTATTGCCTAGATCCACTTCTGACGCCGTCACTCTTTATGGGTTCTGGGCCGTCACTCTTTGCAGTTACTCTTGATGGCCTTGACAAATTTGTACGTGACTCCGTCACGACCCCTTCACAAAACATTCTGGCGCGTTACGTGAATTTGATTTATCCACCCTTTTGTCAACTCATGATGCCGTAACTAACACCTTGTGATGCCATCAAATGCAATTTCCAGCATGCTTTTGAGACTTTGTCGTTTTCTTTCTTTTTCGCTCCAAAAACGTCCAAAATGCTTCCTTTTGTAAAATTCCTCTCAAAAGTACCTAAAATGACAAAAGGAATGATTTAGGGCAATATTTGATCAAATAATCTCGACTTTGGCCTTAAATGACCCCCCAAAAGCGGTACACTTTTCGCTTCATCATAATGCAAATAACAATGGGTAACATGATACAAGCTATGTTGCATGGTATGATTAGGTAAGCATAGACTCATAACATGTTCACATACACTGATAAAATCACATGTGAATATGGGATGAGGGAGATGGTAACTTAATGTTCTGATTCTGTTTAGGTTACTTCTAGGATGTCCTAACATCTAGGTTGCATATTTGAAAATTTTAGTAATACGAATACCATTAAGACGGTCTTCATGTTGAGGCAAAAAATAAAATTACAGAACAACCAATAGAAGCTACCACCTTTATTGATGCTTTTTTATTAGCTAAACAAACAAATGTGTGCCATAAAATCAGCTTAACCATAGTACAATCTAAATTTTGGTAAGAGGACAACATAAAAGAACTAACACAGTAATACTTCTCAGAAGATAACAAGGGATACACATAGGCATGTTATCTTCAAGGATACAATAAGCTTTCAAAATAAAATGTACGATACACCCGCTAGAAATGGCAGCTACCAATATAATACCATACTGTCGGTAGAGGACACAAGTAACATACAGGTAAAACAAATGCAACCAAGATAAGTCTGGGTGAAAATTTGAATAGATTCATATTCGCGTGAAACTAGAAGTTTCATCAACACACCTTATTATCAACAAGTTGAGGCGTCATTATCATACAATCCACTGTCCACAGGTATGTGACATGGAACCTGTCAGGGCAACCAACTCCTTGGGCAAGCAACAGACTAGAAGAAAAGGCAAACACCAAATAGGCAAATACAATTTGATGTAATGGCATGACACATTGTTATTAGTTTCCATATTGAATGAAAATATAACGTAAGTTATGTATCTTTGGGTTTTTTTATTACTCCCTCATTCTCAAATATAATGCAATGTTCGACTTGGCACTTTTATAAATCTATAAAACTATAACTAATAATCAATTACCAATTGCCTCTCAATAAAAATAAAAACTGAAAATACTTAAGGACTGAAGCGTGGTTTTGCAACGTTGCAAAAGGTTTTACCTCTCGAGGGATCTCGAGAAGCATGCAATCCCCACCAAGCAGTGTACCTGACTGATGTAGTATAGTGTAGTGGCAAGTACCGGGGGATTGATCGTTCAACTTGGGGAATAGTATTCATTAGGATTGAAACTTAATCTAACTAGGTCTAGAGGTGAGGGATGATTCTTTTTGTATTTTTATATTTTATGGAAAGCAAGTAAAAATCTCGGGTATTGGAAGAATGGGGGAAAATAGTTATTAGTCAACTAACCCAAATAACTACAAATGCAATAAAAATAAAATAACAAGAAAATAAAATGTGAGAAAAACCTTATATGGAGAGAGACGTGTTTACTTAGATTTCATTACTCCCTAGCTGTCTTTCATTAATTGATTAGTTTGTTACGATTACGTGAATGATGGGTTATATTCCTTAATACCATTCGTGGGGCCGTGTACGATCTTCCCCAACTCTATAAGCTTATACCTCTTCCTATGTCAAGCCGACAACTAGCTCCTAACACGGCCTCCTTAGTAGTCACTTATGCATTAAATATAACCATTAAAATCGTAGTACACATCCGATTCATGTTTCTTAAGACGTTCAAGCATGTTACCAATTGGAGATTAGCCAGTTTTCTTAAGTCTAACATCGAAATCATTCATCCAACAACAATTAATAACAAACAATCAACAAATAATCAATAGCTAGGTTTCATTACATCTAAGCAAACACAAATAAACCTAGCCTAGCATGTTAATATAAAGACAAGCATAAGATAGAATCAAACAACACATAGACATATTGAATGATTATTGGAAGATTTATCTTTAATTAAACATGGATGAAAGAAGGGTTTGAAACCCATACAAGAAGGTTAAAATTCGTCCTAGGGTTTATGGTGAAGTTCCTCCAAAAGTTCTCTCCTTTATGATTGAAAATTAGAAAACTATATATAGAGAATACAATCTGACAGCGTCACATCATACATGTGACGCCATCAACTCGCCGCCAATGCTATCCTCGGATTGCCTAGATCCATATCTAACGCCATCCCTTATTAATCTTCAAAGGCCGTCACCTTATAGGTTGTACGTGACGGCCTAGGCGTCACAAAGGGTGACGCCGTCACTCTTTAAGTCCAAAAAACTTTCAGGCGCGTCTCATGTAAGCTTCATATCTACCTCTTTGCCAACACATGATGCCATCACCTTTAAAGTGTGACACAATATGGCACTGTTTCCAGCTTGATTTTGGAGACTTTGTCATTTTCTTCACTTTTCGCTCCAAAAACGTTCAAAATGCTTCCTTTTCCAGATTTCTTCTTCAAAGTACCTAAAATGACAAAAAGAACGATATGAGGCAATATTTGATCAAATAATCGCGACTTAGGGCTTAAATGACCCCCTAAAAGCGTAACACTTTTTGGCTCATCAAATACCCTTACACTTGAGATTCGATTGTCCTCAAGCAAATGCGCTTTTATTCTAATCAAAATACAAGGTAAGGGTCATTTAACACTAAGATAAAAGTAATTACAACAAATGATCGTTCCACTTTATCCAAAACAAGCACGGAAATTATACACTAGCACCTCACAAATAGTTTTGGATACTCACATCTCTCGGGTGTAATAAAAGTATATATCATAAATGAAAATGAAATATATCGCTCACTGCCTGTCATAGCACATAGATTACCATAGGCTTGGGAAATGATCAAACCTCCACCACATTGGCTTAAGCACCTAGGATAAACTATCAAAGAGGTCTTTTAAAGGGTTGTAACATGAGGTGTAGGGATATGATAAACACGATTTTGTTGGATAAAGGCAATCTTTACTTGTGGTGAGTTAATCATCTTGGTCAATTACATGTACAATGTGGCGTTGCTAAGCCAAGACTCGACTCGACTTAAGCTAATGAAAACTACAAAAACATAAAAAGAAACATAAAAGGAAACGGGATCGTAGTCCATAGTTTTTCTCTTTTTCTTTTTCTTGATTTTTTCCATTTTTTTCACACACTCTTGCCCTACCATCCAAAATAATACATCATAGGGAATTTGCATTCCCCTTACACTTGAACTTTCACATACTTTACAATCAACTATTCTAATGACTCTAATTAAGATAATCAAAATACTTGGAGTACTTTTTAGATATTTACGCACATATGGGGGTAATAATTGACGTCTTCCCCATTACTCCATAACAATAGTACTTTACCCATGAGTCCCAATCGTCCCAAAACAATATGTACAAGATATGACTCGACTTAGCAACCATGTAATCAATTAGACAATTAACTTAGGGTTTAAACATGTAACAATAATGCACTAAAGATGAGTGCATACAAGGAAGGCTAAGGCGATTTGGGTGTACATTTGGGGGTGGAGTGTAAACAAATTATTATACCTTTAAGTAAAATGCTTAAAGTTAGAAACAAAAAAGATAGGCTCGGAGGGTGTACTAGGGGTATTGTGTACTAAAAATGAGTACATCGCAAAGGTGTGGGAGAATTAATTGACTTTACTAGTCAAGTGTATTGACTTTATTGGTAAAGTAATTATGATACGGGTTTAACAAAAGGTTTATGCTAATGCCTCTTATCATGTAGTAATCCAACTACACGAATGTAGTCTCACATGTGGTTTTGGGATTTATCACTATCACAAGTTCTATAATCTAAGTACTACCGGTACACTCATAAGCATCTTTTCCTAACAAATCTAGGGGCGAACCTCACATATTTGGGGTGGAAAATTTTTGAGTGGTACGGTTATTTGTGCTAGTCATACAACTCCTATCCATGAGACGCTTATTAAAACTAAAGCTTCATTCCTATATTTTGTAAATAAAATTAAATTTGGCGCTAAAATTACCCTAACAAATGTTTTTCTTAGTTTTGTTACACACCTCCTATTAAACAAACAAAAATCAAGTGTAATTGCATTCTCTAAGGTATCATCATTTACCCTCCCTTACAATTAAGCTGAACATTGTCCCCAATTTCAATAAAAATGATGTAAAAGTAAAGAAGGTAAAAGTATGAAACAAATACTCCCCTGATTCATTCGGTGTGGATAATGCGTTAACATGGTTAGATCCTCCTCCAAGAAACTGAACGTTGAAAGCTTTCCTCCAGAAATATAAATCATCTTCTTGTCCAATATAACCTGTTAAACCTGAGAATACAATCATGGCAAACCTCGCGTAAAATCGGCGGCAAACTCTATATATAATAAAATCCTAGAAAGCAAATAAAGATATAATGCTTGTGGAATGAATATTTGCAGATTTCTTGGAGTTTATAGAACTAAAGATTTAAAAAAAAAAAAAAAAAAAAAAAAAAAAAAAAAAAAAAAAAACTTTACGATTCTGGTAGAAAAACAAAACTTGCAAAATTTTTAGAATTTTACACATGACGCCGTCAGGTTATAATCCTGACGCCGTCAGAAGTGACCTGCAGAAATTTCATGTTTAGTTTTTGGAAAATTTCTGGAAAAACTTACGCCTTAATTCTTGAAAATCCTGCAAAATACTCATTATGACTCGATACAAGCATTTGACTCAAACAAATACTAATATGCATATTCATTTGATATTGTTGTGATTCATGTTCAACCTCGTTCTTAGAAACAAATTTAGATTTCCCTTACACTTATCTTTTGCAAAATACCTTTATATGTAATTAAGACGAAGTCAAAAACAAAATAAAGCGTTTTCACAATTTACTTTGAAACATGAGCCATAAACAATAAAAATAAAACATACATACGGAAACAAATAAAATCAAACAAACAAATAAAGCTTGGGTTGCCTCCCAAGAAGCGCTTTTCTTTATTTACGAGTCTTGTAGCTAGACTCAAAGTCGTGGGATATTACATTTTCCTTTACCACTTTTCAGTCGATTCTCTTAACCTTTGAACTATTTCCATGTCAACTCTATAGTTGCGTCCGAGGGTTAAGCAATCTTTATAGTAAAGTCTCCTCTTTTCCCAGACAAAATTCATTCCCTTATTCTTATCTTCTTCGTTAATGTCCTCAATTGCACTAATGTTATCCATATCAAGTTGAGGCACATAACAAAATTCCTTCACTTTATTAGGCATCCTATATGTAATCCTATCGATTTCATTAGAAAATTGGACCGTTCCCTTTATCCGATCGTATTTTAACTTGGACTCCTCAATAAATGGCTTACCAAGCACAACATGCGATAAGCGACAATCTATAACATTAGCCAAGACTTCAACAACCATAAAGTCAACGAAATAAGTAAAGTTCCCAACAAAGACATGTAAACCTTTAACTCTCCCGACAAAATTACAAACTCCACCGGGGTATTTGAGATCCCTCCTAGGTTCGAGTCTTGTTTTTACTATATCATTATAAACACTTGAAGACATAATGTTGATTGGAGATTCGAAATCGATGTAGGCTTGATCAATGTATTTATACCCAATCATGCATGGTATCTTCACATTCCTAGGGCTACCTCTCTTAATCTTAGTGTCAATCTTAACAAAAGGGGGTCGAGGATTATCAACAAGATTGTTATAGTAAGCGATTTCCTCCTTAGTGGGATATAGATTGAAATAATAATCAAGTTTTGTGTCTATCTCCCCTTCCTCAAGTCCCTCTACATCCTCAACAACCGCAAAATCATTAGGTCCTAAGTCCTTATTTGAATACAAGGCGATTGCTAAACCATTAAGTGTACTCTCAAGCTCAATATCAATTAACCGATTAAGCTCCCTAAGTTCTCTAACCTCGCTTTCAAGCTGATCATGCAACACTATCATTTCTTCAGTTGAAAGAGGCGGATTCGCGTTGTCCATAATGGCAAACAGAATAGTCAATGAACTTAATTTACTAACAAAGACACAAAGAAAAAAGATAGACTAAAGATAACCTATAAAAATAAAATAAAAATCTTACTAGAAAGGAATCTAGCAAGTAGACATAATAAAAAGAAATCTCAACCTAAGCAATAACTATTCCCAGGCAGCAGCGCCAAAAACTTGATGTGTGGTTTTGCAACCTTGCAAAAGGTTTGACCTCTCGAGGGATCTCGAGAAGCTTGCAATCCCCACCAGGCAGTGTACCTGACCGATGTAGTATAGTGTAGTGGCAAGTACCATGGGATTGATCGTTCTACTTGGGGAATAGTGTTCGTTAGGATTGAAACTTAATCTAACTAGGTCTAGAGGTGAGGGATGATTCTTTTCATATTTTTATATTTTATGGAAAGCAAGTAAAAATCTCGAGTATTGGAAGAGTGGGCCGAATTCGTTGCTAGTCAACGAACTCAAATAACTACAAATGCAATAAAAATAAAATAACAAGAAAATAAAATGTGAGAAAAACCTTATATTGAGAGAAACGTGTTTACTTAGATTTCACTACTCCCTAGCTATCTTTCTTTAATTGATTAGTTTGTTACAATTGCGTGGATGACGGGTTATATTCCTTAATACCATTCGTGGGGCCATGTACGATCTTCCCCAACTCTATAAGCTTCTACCTCTTCCTATGTCGAGCCGACAACTAGCTTCTAACATGGCCTCCTTAGTAGTCACTTATGCATTAAATATAACCATTAAAATCGTAGTACACATCCGATTCATGTTTCTTAAGACGTTCAAGCATGTTACAAACTGGAGATTAGCCAGTTTTCTTAAGCTTAACATCGAAATCATTCATCCAACAACAATTAATAACAAACAATCAACAAATAATCAATAGCTAGGTTTCATTACATCTAAGCAAACACAAATAAACCTAGCCTAGCATGTTAATATAAAGACAAGCATAAGATAGAATCAAACAACACATAGACATATTGAATGAGTATTGGAAGACTTATCTTTAATTAAACACGGATGAAAAAAGGGTTTGAAACCCTTACAAGAAGGTTAAAATTCGTCCTAGGGTTTATGGTGAAGTTCCTCCTAAAGTTCTCTCCTTTATGAATGAAAATTAGAAAACTATATATAGAGAATACAATCTGACGGCGTCACGTTATACATGTGACGCCGTCAACTCGCCGCCAATGCTATCCTCGGATTGCCTAGATCCATATCTAACGCCATCCATTATTAATCTTCAATGGCCGTCACCTTATAGGTTGTACATGACGGCCTAGGCGTCACAAAGGGTGATGCCGTCACTCTTTAAGTCTAAAAAACTTTCTGGCGCTTTTCGTGTAAACTTCATATCCACCTCTTTGCCAATACATGACGCCGTCACCTTTAGAGTCTGATGCCATCAGACACTGTTTCCAGCATGATTTTGGAGACTTTGTCGTTTTCTTCACTTTTCGCTCCAAAAACGTTCAGAATGATTCCTTTTCCATATTTCTTCTTCAAAGTATCTAAAATGACAAAAGAAACGATTTGAGGCAATATTTGATCAAATAATCGCGACTTAGGGCTTAAATGCCCACCTAAAAGCGTAAAACTTTTCGCCTCATCAAGGACCACCATCAATCTCCAAATAAAATGTAATTTCAGTAATGGCTTATTGATAGTAGAAACTCTCCATAAAAAGATTCGTTTATTGCAACAAGTAAGCAACCCAATATTGAAAAGTATTGCATTTTCTTGGTGACGTAAAGGAGTATTATCTGTTTTTATTAAAAGGTCAACTAGAATCTTAGCAAAATCAAATAGTAAAAAAGAGGAACCCCGGATATCAACAACTAACTATAAAGAAAAATAGGTCTTCTAGCTCATATAACATTAGCAAATGGATGTCAGTATGTAACTAGCACAGTAGCACATATGTCATGCTTTCACATATATGTATGATAACTACATGTGATTAACTTCTTTCTTTTATCTATTTATAAGTTCCAACAGTTTTGTTTTAGCAAACAGCACACTATGCTATATGCTGCAGGCCATGTCAAGTTTTCACATTTCACTTAATTCCTGCACCACTCACCATGTTTGCTTATGCTGTGATATAAGCCAATGTGTGAATAACTCTAGACAGAACGAAACTTAGAAGAGGTCAAAGGAAAAATAGTCACATACATAGTTATTCGTTATGTTAAGTGAGATTATATATGCACTCATTCTGATCCTACATCGATTGATAAAGATTACTAAATTCATCTCCTAATTAGATATGTGATTGCGTTTTTGAGTGTGTATATCAAATAAATACAAAGTACGTGAGGAGAATTCACTAGCCAACCTTTGTGAAAAGGCTACTTGCAAAAACCCGTGAATACGATATATATATATAAGTGATACCGGGTAAGTGATTACCCGGGTCGTGTCCCAACGAGGTGTGAATGGGCGATATCGTGTGAGATTTGGAGATTAAAATGCTTGTAAGAATGGTTGAGAGATTATTTGGTATTTTGGAATTACGAGAAATACAGATAACGGACGACAAACGTAACTAAAACGCAAATGCAAACACGGGAAGCTAAACAAAACTTAAAAACTACTTAAAATACTACGGGGATGATAAACGGGAGCTAAGGAAACACTAAGACGCAACCTAAGTTAAAAACGTAAAAGTACTTAAAAAAATCGTAAGTGCACGAAATAAAAAGTGAATTTGAAGCAATACTAATCCTACGAGTGAAAAAATGATTTATCTACGTTCCTAATGATGAAAGAAAATTTTTGGAAAAAGAAAAATATTTTTTTGGACTTTTATATTTTTATTAATGAATTAAAAACTAAAATAATAAAATAAATCCAAGAAAAATAGTAAAACTAATTGAAAAATTATGAAAATTTGTAGGAAACTCTAATATACGAATAAGAAGCTAGGAAAAATAAAAACTTGAAATAAGCACTACACAATAAGCAATACAGAGTCTAAGGTAAATAATAAGCAACTAAAGCTATACTACTAAAATAATAAACTACATAAGATTTAACAAGAAAGACTAGTGAGCAGAGATGGAAGGGTGGTGTTTGTCGGTTCTGCTTGTCTGAAATTGGGTGATGACCAGGGTTCGAATCCCTGCACCCCTTTTTGGAAAATTTATTATTATTATTATTATTATTATTATTAACCTGCACCCCCTTTTTGGAAAATTTATTATTATTATTATTATTATTATTATTATTATTATTATTATTATTATTATTATTATTATTATTATTATTATTATTATTATTATCACTTTATTGAAAAACAAATAGGATTTTACAAGAAATTAGTGGAGAGCCGAGATACTAACTGAGCCCCCCACACCTCTAGCTACAGCAAAACCAATCCTACTAAAAATATATGGAGCAGCACGTGCTCCAATGTCTTGGGTCATAGAGAATCGTCTAATGCGCTTTAATAAGGTCACTGCATCCTTTTCAAGTTCTCCAAAAGAAGAGAATGAAAAGGGGAGGAACCCATATCCGATATCAGCGCATTTAGCTGCATACTTGACACGTTTACGTTGTGCGGCTTCAATAACCGCCCGACCGGGCATAAAATCAACCATACACGAACGCGTCAAAGGTGACGATCCTGTAAGATCAACACAAACATCAAGGCCACCATCCCAAGAGTAAAGTAACATATCGGCCAGACGTAAGGTTTTGTCCCTCTCTCCACGAAGCCCAATATCCACCTCCTTACGAACTAAAACTCCAGACCGAGAACATATATCAACAAGAACATCACGCAACATTGTGCCGATGTCTAATACCAACTAAGCCTGCGCACGATACAGCATGATCTCCAAAAATATCTCCAGGAAAAACCTTAGAACAAGCTGAACATGGCATCTGGACAGTAAAAAGAGGAACACCCAACCGGTAACACAAAACACGTCGGTAAGTCCTGGCATTCATAGTCTGTCCCAATCCGGATATCGGTGCCACCCTAAGCTAATCTGACGTATAATCCTCTTTTAATGAGTTCCACAAAGCCATCTGTCTAGAGGATAAATGGAAAGTGGATTCAACCGTTTGGGCAACACGTGCGAAATGTATATCTGCCAATTTCTTCATAAGTTTGGGGGCAGCGATCTCACTAGGGTTACTCATAAGATCAATATCCATATTCACATTAAAAGTACACAATGCATCATCAAAAGAGGGACCAGTAGACACAATACCAGAACTACGAAGAAGCTTAGTCTGTAAGCTGGCAGATTGAAGTCTAGAAGCAAGGAAGGCATAGTTCAAGACATCACCTGCAGAATACACACCAAGTCCCCCGAGAGCAAAAGGTAGGGTGGCGAGTCTCCATTGCCAATCACCAAACCCAGGTCCAGAAGCAGTGACAATACGTTCAAAGAAGAGCGAAGTGCTGCATCAAAAGAAACCTGAGCACTCTCAAAGACCCGAGGAGGACATGTGCGCATAGAAAAATACAACTTGGAAATACCGGCACATGCACGCAGTAGCAACAACTCACACTGAGGATCATTAAGCTTAGCAACATTATCCATAAGCTCAATAGTTTTAGCAACCCTTTTCATAACAAGCTTACTACTAAACTCAAAATCCACACTGGCGGGGCCCCCTAATAATTTAACACCATGCGAAGGTCGAGAAATATTAGGGGGAAAAACACCAACATACCTGCTCCTTGGGTCTTCCTTCGGCCAAAAGACCTCAGTTTTATCAACATTGAGGTGTAAACCACAACTAGGTCCATCCATCATAATCAACTCCAAAACCTTCCCCACAACCAAAGTGTCCCCAATAATAGTACCATCATCAAGATACCAAGCTTGAAGAGAAAGAGTGAAGGAGTCTCGAATCTTACATACCAAGGGATGTAACACTAAAGCAAAAAGAAGAGGCCCAAGCGGATCACCCTGTTGCACCCCTTGGTGCGACCATAAAGTATGCTCACCATAATATAATCTAGCAGGACTGGAGTAACAGAATTCCACCCAACGTGAAATAGCCGGAACACGAAGGCGAACTTCTCGTAACATAACCGCACGATCCACCATATTGAAAGCGTTTTTAAAGTCCACCAACAACATAGATAAACCCACATCACCCCCACGGTCTTCAATCAACCGATTCACAGCATGAAGGATTGCCTCCCCACCCCCCAAAACACCCACACCAAATTGCAAACCGTCAAAATAACCATCCAAAGAATGACCAATCATAGAAGCACAAACCTTGGAGACTAAACGCCTCCAAACAGTCCCAACAGCGATAGGACGGATCCCCCCTCCTGGTTTAACCAAAGGCGTGAGAGGAGCACTAGCAACATACTCTCCCAACTCCCTTGGGCATTTACCCTCAAGAAAAAGGTTCACCACCTGGGTGATAGAAGCGACTAACTCATCAGAGATGGCAACAGCAGCACCGTTTAAACAATCCAAAAGGTGTTGAGCACGCAAACCATCCCTTCCACAAGAAGTACCACGAGGGAAACTCTTAATCATATCAAGAACCATAGCAGGGGATGCCAAAAGGTGATGATGCTCAATAGGTATATCTGGTAAAAGGGGGGCAGATTGAAAAGGGTGCTTATCTTTTAGATCCGCGAGAGTAGTATCATCATAGGCCGCAATACCCGAAGAAGAAAGAACTCTAACAGCAGCAGTATAATGGTCATCACAAATCTTCCTCTTACACTGCTTGATATTACGGTCACCCAAGTCCAAGTTTTCCTCATCAATATTAGACCACAAAGGGGGGGGGGGGGGGGGTTCGGCTAAAACCTCACGCACAACTTGTAAACTACCACCAGGTGTGCCCCAAGATGAAATGGCATTAACAATATACTCTTCCTGTCGTTGACGTTTAGTAACAGACCTACACTCTTGATTACTCCTCGGCCAAAAGGTTTTAAGCAAACAAAGAGGCAAGACTAACAAACCAACCCAACAAGAAATGTCATCAGGCAACACAAACCACCTTATCAAGGGCTCCTTTCAAAACCCGAGAAAACCCCAAACGACATTTAGGAGGAATGGATTTGACAGTACGCAACCCCTTAGAAAGTAGAGTATCAAGGAGATGTAAATCAAAACCACCAAACTCATCAGAAACCAAATCCTCAACCGGAGCAACATGAGAAGGGGCATGAGGTTTGGTGAGATCATGCAACACGAACCGAACCACACCATCACCACAATCAGGAGGTGACACAAAATCAGACCCCTCACCATGTCGACACTTAGCCCGGAAAGTATGCGTTTTGAAACAACCACCACATAACCACAATCCCATACACTTAAGAGTAACCTCCGCCTTTCAAAAATGACCAAATCCGACACAAGAGAATGTCTAGTGATAGCTTGCGCCTCCCCATTGAAGTGTCGATCACGAAGATGTGTGATCAAATAAGTCTTAGTAAGCCCATTTCCACCCCCATCACGACACCCACTAAGACCCGCGAAGGGACAGTGGAAGCTTATAATAGGCATAGGAAATAAACCGTATAAACCGACACAACAAGAACAGCAGTAAAAACGTAGCAGAAACCCTGTAGTTGTAGCAGTACTGTAGCGTAGCAGATGTATTCCAAGCGATGCAAATGACCAAGCGATGCAAAATAGTACTGTAGCGTAGCAGACCAAGCGATGCAAAACAGTACTGTAGCATAGCAGATGTATTCCAAGCAATGTAAATGGCCAGCCTAGTGATTTGTATCAAGCGATGCTATGATAACCAAACAACCATAAACCACCATGACAAACCCACTACAACAGCAGGCCACGTACTGTATTTAACCCCAGGAATCTGTATCCCGAGCGATGTAATGATAACCAAAACAGCCTTAACAAACCACCATGACAAACCAAATACAACAGCCAACAACGTACTGTATCAGACCAGGAACCACAAATAACTACCACAATCCAGGGGTACCACAACAGCAAACCCAGGAACCAGAGATGGTTTCAAAACGAAACCCTAAAGGAAGGATAGAAACGAAAACCCTAAAAAAAACTTGTGATAAAATACGAAACCCTAAGTAATGAAACCTGCGATTTTTTCAACAGAGGGTGTTGAAAGAAGAACAATTGAACGAGATCAAGATGATCCCATAAAGAAACGATCATCAACCATGCATCCCACAAGAACGATCGTCAAAACAATTGCCCCTACAAAAGAGAGAGAACCTTATTATTATTATTATTATTATTATTATTATTATTATTATTATTATTATTATGAACTTAAAAACAACTTCGAAAAAGCAATAGGTTTTTTTAATTACACTGAATAAGCCCAAAATAAACACACAATGCCATCAGATTTATGAAAAGAACTTAAAATAAAAACAATATCTTAACAGTTATGATTAAAAAAAAAAAAAAAAAAAAAAAAAAAAAAAAAAAAAAAAGGAACCATTCAAACTAAACGTTCACCTAACTGTAGTGAAGTAAATTCGCTTCCAAAAAGTTATGACTAAGATGAAAACTATAAGGGAGACCTAAAAGAGACAGATAAGCAGTTGTCAAGACCTAAAAAACACAAGAATTATCAAATCCTAAACTGCTACACTAGAAGGAAAACAAACAAAGAGGCATATTTGTGAGCCTAACAAGTAGTAAAAAAAACTAAAAATTAAGAGAAATATATAAGCTCAAAGACAAGCTACCAATGTTCACATATGCAATTTTCTAAAGCATGAAAGTTAAAAATGAGGAAATAAAAAATAGCAACCCAAGGCTGTTTAGGACCAAAGGAAAAAAAATCCGGATTTGAGGGGGTGTTTGCAGCCCTTGAATAAGCCAACAAATAAGTCTCAAAAAAAAAAAAAAAAAAAAAAAAAGCTCAAATAAATAAGATCAATACCACTAACAACTTATTCCACAAATTTCAAGAACTAGTTCCTACAACTACCAACCTAAAACTAGAATAATAATAATAATAATAATAATAATAATAATAATAATAATAATAATAATAATAATAATAATAATAATAATAATAATAATAAAACTGTTTTGGGCAAAAAGAAAAAAAAAAAAAAAAAAAAAAAAAAAAAAAGAAGAGCAGGTCTGAATGGGGAGTTTTGCAGCCCTAAATAAGCCACTATAATAAGCTCTAAATAGAAAAGCAAAAGCAGAAATTGGAAGCCTATACTACTAACTTTTTGTAAAACCAAATTCCAATCTAAATCCTAACTCTAACCCACCTAAAACTTGGATCAAATGAGGCTGCACGCTTGGTAAGCAAGACAGTGAATGGGGGTACTTAGCAGTCCTAAAATGCTAAAGAGAAAAAATCTTAAAAATGGAATAAAATTACTAGTATAAAGATAAGCTGGCAAATAAGCTAAATATTAAATTTCAAATCATGGTTCCTAAAAATAAGCAAATTAAAAATGGGGACCTAGGGTTGTTTGGTGCATATGTCTGAGGGGAGATGTTTACTAACTGTGACAAAAAGAAAGGCAAGAGCAATGAATTTTTACCACGAACAACTAGATACCATATATTCTCAAAGTCAAAGCACCTACTGTGAACTAATTCTAAGGTAGAATAAACATCTAAACGGCTTAAACTATATCCTATCCTAACTAATTTTTAAAACAGTTATAACAAGAGAATTCCCTAAAGACTAATCAAAGTGCTTGAAAACTATTATGTTGATATAAATAATGCCTAAAACCATTATTAACATTTATCGATATCTCTATCTTTTGATAATCACAAAACGTAAACCCATTAAGCTAAAAATTATGACGTAAACAAGTATTTAGTGATAAATATTCTCTTTACATCCAAATCACTTAAGGTATGAATAAACAAAGTGTTTATTGCATTCTATGACCAAAGGAACAATTTTCTTAAACACTAGACTTTTTATAAAATGTCACAAAACATTTTATATCCTTTACAAAATCATTTTTGGAAATAAAAGAATATGCTTAAATCATTATAAATATATGAATTCAAATTTTCAACGAAAAATAGTAAAAATGTTCCAGAAAAACTTTCCCAGTAAAAGACAAATTTTATGGCCATTTTGGGAGGGCGGCCCCCTTAATTGTATGGGCGGCCCCTTAATAATTAAGGGGACCGGCCCCTAATTAAGGGGACCGGCCATGCTCCCAAACAGTATATTTTCCTCTATAAATACTGGCTCAAATCTGGCATTTTTTCTTACCTTTTGCACTATCAACTTTCTGATCTAAATCTTCTATACCATTCTCTTAAACCCTTTGATCATATAATCATAAGCTTTTGTTTCCAAGTGATCCAAGCTTCAACCTTTCAAGTACAAGAGAGGAATACTTCAATCCTTCAAGACAAGAAGTTTTACAACTTGTTGTGACCTCCACATCCAAGTTGTTTGTGCATCATCACTTGTATAGTTTTCATCCATTTGTGTATTAGTTGTGACCTCCACATCCAAGTTGTTTAGGCTAGTAAGGTGTGTAGGGAGAGAAGTTGTGAATTGATTGTGGTGTGTAAGTAGTATAGGTGTGAAGAAGAAGTAGTGTGATTAGGTAGTGCTTAGGTGTGAAGAAGTTGTGAAGTAGTTGTGATGAAGTTGTGAAGTAGTTGTGATAAATGTGTGACGAAGTTGTGGTGTGATAATTGGTGTGTAAGGTTTTCTCCACCATAAGGGAGCTTGTTGACATAGTGAAGAAAACTCTCGAGTTAGGTGCTCGAGGAGTGGAGTAGGGCAAGGAAGGTGTCCTTGTAGCCGAACCACTATAAATCTCTTGTCTCGCGGTTAGATCTTTCCATCTCTTACTTATTATCTTGCTTATGTCGTTATTACTTTTGTAGACGTAGACGTATATATATTGTTGCTCATATAGTGCTAGTGTTGATTTCACTTAAAGATCAAACAAAAGTTTCATTCACAAAATAAAGTTTTTACAATCAAACTAAAAAGGTAACATACATATAATTGATCTTTTCGATCAAGTATAGTTTTTATACAAAATATAATTAAGGATTACAAAATAAACATTTACTTACTTATCTTTCGTATATAGCTATAATTGTTTATATTATGCATGTGTTGATTCACATACTTAGCTTACATTATTATTATTGTTCATACTTAGATATAGTTGTTCATATTGTTTAAGATTTGAGTTCACATAAGATCAAATCAAAGTTTGAAAAGTAAACAAGGTTTTAAAGCTAAACTAAAGTTTTCTAAAATATTAAAAAGACGTGAAAACTATTCAACCTCCCTTCTAGTTTTCCACAATTGGTATCAGAGCCACGTCAAACAAGATTTTTAAAATATATTGTATTTTAAAACTTGTAACGATTTATGGAATCTGAAAAATATTTAGAAGGGCATCTATGCAAAGACCACCATTATTTGAAAGTGATGGTTTTCTTTATTGGAAAAATAGATACGAAAATTATGTGAAATCAAAAGATCTTGATCTTTGTCATGTTATTACCTTTGGTGATTTCCCCCCTATTCAATATAATCTTGAAACTAACAAGGATGAAATTGTATCTTTTGAAAAATAAAATGATGATTTGAAAAAGAAACTATTAAAAAATAATGAGGCTAAAATGGTTATTTATAATGCGTTACCACGCAAAGAATATGAAAGAATTTTAATGTGTAAAACCGCAAAAGAAATTTGGGATTCTTTACTAATCACTCACCAAGGTAATAGTCAAGTTAAAGATAACAAAATAGATATTCTTGTTCAACAATATGAACAATTTACGATTCCGGGGGAGGACTCAATAGATAATGCTTTTGCTAGATTTAACACTATTATCACATGTTTAAAAGAACTTGATGAGAATTTTTCTAGTAAGAATTTTATTAGGAAATTTCTTAGGGCTCTTCATCCAAAATGGCGAGCTAAAGTTACGGCGATTGAAGAATCAAAGAATTTGTCAACTCTACAACTCGACGAGTTGATCGGCAACTTGAAAGTCTACGAAGCAATAATAAAGAAAGACTCCGAGATGGTCAAAGGAAAAAGGGAGCAAAGCAAGTCAATTGTGTTGAATGCTAGGAAGCAATCTAGTGACGAGGATAGCTCAACCTCCGAAAGTAATGATGAAGAATATGCCATGGCCATAAGAAATTCAAGAAGTTCTTCAAAAGGCGAGGAAGATTCGTTAGACAACCGCATGATGAAAAGAAAGCATCTCAAAGAAATAAAGATGACAAAAATGGCAAGAGTGAAAGGAAGTGTTATAAATGCGGCGACCCAAATCATCTAATAGGAAAATGTCCAATGATATCAAGGGATCAAAATCAAAAGGCGTTCGTTGGAGGAGCATGGAGTGATAGCGATGAAGATGAAAAAGAAGTATCAAATGACGAAAAATGTCTTATAGCCAAGGCATCCAATGAGGTACATTCTGAAACCGAATACTTTAGTGATGAAAAACAATCATTAGATGAAAAAGACCTAGATAATGAATATAATAGGTTATGCAAATTAGGTCAAAAGGTTATAGCTAAAAATAAATCACTAAAACATATTAATAATCTATTAGAAAATGAAGTACTCGAATTAAAAATTAAACTACAACATTTGAAAAAAGAAAAAGAAGTTTTTATAGAATGTAAAACATGCTTAGAGGTCAAAAATGAAAACAAAAAACTTAAAGATAAAATTTTCAAACTTGACAAGTTTAAAAATGGTAGTAACTCACTTAAGAAAATAACAAGTGTTCAAGAAACTTCGGGAGATAAAACCAGTCTAGGATTCACCTCAACTAATGTTTCAACTAGTGAAAATAAAAATATAAAGTTTGAATGTGAATCTAGTAAATAAAAACCATTAGAGTCAAAACCTAAGTATATACTTATAAAATATAGAAAAATACATATTGCGAGTGATGAGGAAGTAAAAGGTTTTTATAAACCATCATTAAAAGTCAAAACCGGATTTTCTAAACCAAAATTAAGATCTAAAACTCCATCTCCAAATAGACCAAATAATCCCATCCTCGGTCTAAAATCCCTCAACCTAGAAGAAACCAAAATAGACAAAACTACAATAATACTAGTCATCAAATGTGGAATTATCAACCAAGTTACAATCCTTGGGGAATATTACCACCATACATGCATCTTAGCCAAATGTTAAATACGTTTGGACCAATGCGACAATGGGGACCAAGTAGCTAAGTTGTCAATCTTAAAAGAAGTTGGAATCTCATCTACAAATGACTTCTATAAGTCAACATAGTCACTTGAAGTGCTTGAAGAAAATCCTTTGAAGACTAAAAGGTACACGTCCCTTTTAAGTTCATTGCTATAATTTGCATGCTTAGATAAATGATTAGTTAGATTAATGCTTAGCTATACATATATATTGTTTGTAATTCTTATACATATATATGTACATAATAGCTCATATACTTATAACCCAGAAACATCATTAGTTGACTTTCCTAGGAATGAAATGAAATTGTTCATTTTCGAACAAAATAGAAAATGGAAATCTTCTATATCCACTATTAGCAAACTCATGGTGATGAAGTGAAATGAGTTATGTGGATCAATCGTTAATATAGAGGTAGGATTAGATCCCTCGCATAAGAAAACTATGGATGAAACAAGCTCTCGTAGACTATAGCATTAAGTTAGATAAGCGTGCGAAAACAAAGGAAATATAGATGTTAGTTTATACCCCATTCAACACTCTCGCATCTAACATATAAATTTTCGTCATCACTTCCTTTAGGATCATAGGATATGTAGAAATGATAGCATGAGATAATAATAGGCTTAACCAATCCTCTTGAGCATGAGATCTTTAATAAACATCTTTTAAAATATATGATTAATGATATTTGTTGTCAAAAATCTAATATCTCTAAAAATACGCAAAAACCACACATTTTGGAAAATAGTTTTTCAAATGACTATCCCACTTTTCAATAACACGTTTTCACTATCAATATCCACAATTTTTGTTTTGATCAAAACTAAAGATTGGGAAAATTTTCTTTACCTTTCATTAACACATTTTGAAGTAAAACCCAATCTATTTATTCAAAGAACTCTCACATCTACTTGAAAACCTACTTTCAAACATTGTTGAATAATGCTAAAAACGTCTCTTTAAATCATGCATGGTGATCTCATATTTGTCATCTATATTTATATAAATGACACTTGTAAGTGAACTAAATCAAATCAAGAGGACCATGGTTTGTCTATTAAAACTTTGTTTGTAACAAGTCTAGAAATCCATGCTATCATAACGACCCACTTATTGAACATTGATACACATTAGGATTTATTCCCCTAGTTATGTAGTTATGAAATACTTGATATTGCTTATTGTTCCCTAGCACTTATATTTTACTTGCTTGATGAGTATGTTTGCATGCTAGATGAAATTTCTTGTCTACTTAATCTCTTTGGTTAACATACTTTGGCTAAATAATTGCCTACATAATTAGTATACGCTTAATTGCCTCAAAGAGTTGGACTTGTTTAAAACCAAAAACACAACATTTCTTCAATTCACTACCAAAAACCCTTTTCTGGCAATCTGGGAATCACCAGATGGGTGGCCCCCTTAAATCATAAGGCAGCCCCCTTAATTATTAAGGGGACCGGCCTCCAATTAAGGGGACAGGCCATCTGATGGTCGAAGGTGTTGTTTCCTTTTTCTACTTTTTAGCCCATTTCATCCTTCACTTTCCAAAATTCACAAACATATTTTATCCTAAATCTTCTATCAAAGTTTATACATCCTTAATCCCACCAACCCTACATTATAAACACTCTCATTCCTCTCAATCTCCACTCATCTCATCATGTCCTCTCCCATTAACCAAAACCACCAAGAAACCCGTTTGGAGAAGAAAGCCTAACTTCCATTAAAAGCCAGTAAAACCAAATGATGTTGTCAAACATCCAACACCAAATTCCTCCTATGTCTTCAACATTACATACCTAACACCTCACTCTCATTCCCACCAACATTACATATCAACAACCTTCACTCACCCGTATCCTTCTACATTACACTCAAACCTCAAAACCTTTACACACTCAAACCTCATAACCTTTACTCACCTCAACCTCAAATTTCATTTCCTAATGCACCTAATGTACCATCTATAACACCCTCCTACTAAGAAATCCCCTCCATGAACATCGCTCTTTCACTCTCACCAATCACATCACTTGATACTCATTTCCCATCTTCACCAATAACTCCACCTAGTTATCCTCACAAAAAGATTCAACCATTTAACCATTCCCTATACTCTACAAAGTGTATCATCACCACTACAACTTAACCCACGAAGATCAAACCACATTTCATGATACACAAACCTCATGCTCACTCAAATGAACCCTTTCACAAACCTCATCATAATAACCAAACATCCATCCTTGTTCCCAAAAATACACCTTCATCTCACCCGCATAAGCCATATAAAGTGCATGTTCAATCTCAAAACAACAATCCCAATCTCATTCCTAACACCTCACATTTTGTTCAACCTACCAATCCACCATCCCAAAACATTCTCCACTTATGAAACATCCTATTCTTCCACAACTTCATTCTCATCCATTCATGATTACCCAAACTCACAAACATCTCCACCACCAAAAGTATCACCACCACCTCTTACCAACACACATGTTTTCTCCATGTTGCATGTCCAATCATCCATCCCTAAATAACAACCACACTCCACCATCATCACCTTCCTCCGAACACTTGAAGTTCATTGAAGAACTCAAGGAAGCCCATGAGCTTTGTGCTCTTCTTGCCTTACACCTTGCTCAATGCACCTTGGAATAACTTTCCTCTAGCTCTCCTTCATCACCCCACAACTTGAAACAAGTTGCAAAACATGTCAACAATTTTCCTTGTTGTATCTTTCTCCAAAAACATACCATTTCATTGAATGAACACTTCACTTGGATTGAGTGTCTTCTCACTAGATCTCATCCAAAACCCTCGCTTGAACAACATCCAAACTCTCAATCAACCTCTTCCGCTCCTAACTCTACACCCCTATACTCTCCACCACCAAACTCTCCAACACTCATGCACCCAAATATATACCTCCATTAATCCAACAATCTTACCCTAACTTAACCATTTTCATTCCAAACACTCAATCATCAACCATCTAAGCATAATATATGCTTATGATTTTCACTTTCAAATAAGAATCAGCCAACCTTTTGTTACAAGCAAGTCCGATGGCTCTCTATTGCAAATTAGGATCTTTAACATAATCACTTTGAATTAATTGTTATGTATCCTTAATATCTGCTTGCTATGCTTGTTATTTGTATATTGCATATTTTTCTATATATGCTTGTGCTTCTAATATTTTTGCAGCCAAGATTCCCAATGCTCGATTCCTTGATGCCCTCGAACGAGGGGGAGCATACATCAAGGCGGAGCTTTCATCCCGTCTAACTTCATTTATGAAGCTAGTCGGCATAACCTTTTTGATTCTACAAAAAGGGGGAGAAGTGAACATAAACTCACTAAATACATGATGAGGCGAAAAGTGTACCGCTTTGAGTGGGTCATTTAAGCCCGAATTCATGATTATTTGATCAAATATTGCCCTAAATAATTCCTTTTGTCATTTTAGGTACTTTTGGAGAGAAATCTGGAAAAGGAAGCATTTTGGATGTTTTTTGAGCATAAAAGTGAAGAAAATGGCAAAGTCTCAATTTTCCTTGCCGTCAGGGTCCAAACATTAGTGACGGCCCCGAGCATTTTTACACATGACGGCGTCACAAATTGATCTAGGGAATACGATTTTATTATAGCGGCGAGTTGACGGCGTCACAATCCAATACATGACGCTGTCACGATGTGTAATCTATATATAGTTTTCCAAATTTCATTCATAAGTGTGCAACTTTGAGGGAATAAACCCTAGTCCAAATTTTATCAGCTTTTCAAGGGTTTCAACCCCTTGAATCTTTCATGTTCAATTAAAGATAAGTATTCCTTCAAATCATTCAATATGTCTATGTGTTATTTGATTATATCTTACGCTTGTCTTCTATTTAACATGTTAGGCTAGATTTCTTTTGTGTTTGCTTAGATGTAGTGAAACCTAGATGTTAATTATGGGTTGATTGTTTGTTTATAATTGTTACGGATGATTGTATTCGATGTTAGGCTTAAGAAAACTAGCA
Organism: Artemisia argyi; assembly: GCA_030686995.1. Lineage (NCBI taxonomy): Eukaryota > Viridiplantae > Streptophyta > Magnoliopsida > Asterales > Asteraceae > Artemisia > Artemisia argyi. The sequence continues at coordinate 76,136,626 of CM060687.1, forward strand.
GACTTCCATTGGTAACTTGCTTGAACGTCTTAAGAAACAAGATTGGAGGTGTACTACGATTTTTGGTTGTATTTAATGCCTAGTAGAATTCTAATGATCCCATGTTAGGAGCTTCTAACGGCTCGACATAGGAGTGAAGTAGGATCCTATAGAGTTAGGGAATATTGTACACGGCCCTACGACTAGTATTAAGGAATATGACCCATCATCCATGCAATTGTAACAAGCTATCAACCTGTAAAAGATATCCAGGGAGTAATGAAACCTAAGTAAACACAACTTTCCTTATCATTGTTTACACCACATTAGTATAATAGTTTATTTTCATTTTGATTGCATCTTTAGATCAATTGTGTTAGTTGGCTAGCAACTAATTCCGCCTACTCTTCCAAAACCCGAGATTTTACTTGCTTTTATAAAAATATAAAAATACAAAAAGAATCATCCCTCACATCTAGACCTAGTTTAGTAGGCTTTCTAATCCTAGCGACACTATTCCTGAGTTGAATGATAATCCCCCGGTACTTGTCACTATACTATACTACAACGATCAGGTACACTGCCTGGTGGGGGTTGTAAGCTTCTCGAGATCCCTTGAGAGGTATAACCTATTGCGAGGGTGCGATCCCAACATATCAAGTTTTTGGCGTCGTTGCCGGGGAATAGTTATTGTCTAGGTTAGGATTTCTTTTTATTAGGTCTACTTGCTAGATTCCTTTCTAGTATGGCTTTATTTTTATTTTTAGGTTTTCTTTAGTCTATCTCATTTCTTCGTGTCTTTGTTCGTAACCTTTACCATCCGACATCATGGAAGGTGGTAACATCTTTGAACCCATCAACCCACCACAACAAAACCACCCACAAAACCCACCACTAGCAAACCCACCTCCTAGGCCCCAAACTTTAGGAGAGTATTCCCGTCATCGAAACACTATTGAGCTCACTCAAGGAGCCAATGTGTCCCCCTTGCGATCCGACACCATCCGGTTGGTGCAAAGTAGATGTGCATTCCATGGACTTCGTTCCGAAGATCCTAACCAACATCTCAAGGATTTTCTTAAAATCGTAGATTCCATAGACCTTGATGTTGCAACTAGAGAGTCGACCCGATTACGCCTATTCCAATTCTCTCTACGTGATCAAGCTAGTCAGTGGCTTGAACATTTTCCCGCGGGATCCATCACCTCATGGGATGATCTCACCACTCGATTCCTTGCTCAATTTTTCCCACCGAGGAGAACTACCAAGCTTAGAAATAATATCTTGATGTTCCAACAACGTCAAGGTGAAACTCTATATGAAGCATGGACTTGTTTCAAGAACTTACTCCAAAAAGTTCCTCATCATGGCATAGATCTTTGGCTCCAAGTCCAAATCTTCTATGACCATATCGATCTCTCCACAAGGCGAACCATTGACCAATCGGCCGGTGGCAAGCTACATGATCTAAGTGTGGAAGAATCATGGGAACTCATAGAAGATCTTGCTCTCTATGACAAAGAAAGTTGGAATGATCCCCGTGATTTGAACAAAATGGTCAAGGCAATATCTTTGCCTTTGAACAATTCTAGCACTCCCGACCGTAGGATCATGGAACTTGAGGACCAAGTCAAGTTTCTTATGAAATCCTACAAAGCTCCTAAGGCTTCAAGTCAAGTGAACAAAATCACTTCTTCATGCGAATTATGCAGTGGTCCCCATGACACTCGTGATTGCGTGGAACTCCCCAGACAAGCTTTTGCGGATTACACATCCTCGCGTACCAACGAAGAGGGAGACAAGTGGTAGACTTTCAAACCTGAGCCAAACCCTTACGGTGATTCCTACAACCCTTCTTGGAAAAATCACCCGAACCTTAGGTGGAAACAAAACCAAAACATGCCCTAAAACAATTCTTCCAATCCACCTAATCGTTACCAACCAAACGGTCCACCCTCTAACCGTACTTTCAACAACAATCCTTCCAATAACTATGGTAGTACCAATAATCTTGAAGGATTGATGTCAAAGTTTATGGCATCTCAAGAAGCTCGCATAGCTAAGTTTGAAACCAAATTCAATCAACAACAAATGGAGATGACCAATAAGATTGACAACTTGTTGAAAGCCCTCAACAACCAAGTGCTAACTACACCTAGGAAGGACACTAGGGACACTAATATCAGGATCCAAATTAAGGACCCCTCATCATCCAAACACGTCCACTTTGTCAACGTTGTCACCATTAAGCCAATAGATTAGAATATAGAAGAAAGTGACAAGGATGAAGTTGGAATAGAAACCGGGACTAGGGATGAGATTAAGGAAGTTGAGGATATTAAGGAAGAAAAGTTAGAGGAAGTAGAAAACGTAGAAGAATACTTTGATAAGTTACCCACTAAGGAAGAACGGGAATATCACAAGGATCTATTCGATGATCCCGAGACACCATACATCCTTGGTTCACCCCTTATTAAAGTAGGTGATCCCTCTAACATCAACATACCATGCAACATTGGGCATATGCATGTGTGGAAAGCTTACATCTATCTTAGGTCTCCTATAAACATCATGACTAGGACCTATTATAATTGGGTAATGAAGAAGCAACTTGGATATAGGATGATGCCCAACACGAATCGGATGATCAACTTTGTAGGAAGAGTGAAAGGATTACATGTCTTTGTAGGAAACTTCACTTATGTTACCGACTTTGTGATCGTAGAGGATATTCATCTGGTAATAGATGGTTGCCTAAGTCAAGTAGTGTTCGGAAAACTGTTTGTTGAGGCCTCTAAGATGAGTTATGACCCGTCCCTAGGGATAGTTAGATTAAAGGAAGAGAACGATGAGATTGCTTACCAAATGCCCTATAAGATTGAACAATACCGCCTTCTATCAAACATAGAAAAGGAACACAAGCAAGCGGTTTATTATAGGAATGATAAGGATAGACGTAGAGGAGTGGATTATGTCATAAGTAGAATACTTGGTTTCTACAAGGAATGTTTGCAACTAGGTCCGGAATACAAAACTAAGATTGGAGATGACCTAGAAAATGAGACCAATGATGAGGTCACGTAATTACCCATGACCTTTGAGTCTAGCTACAAGACTCGTAAATAAAGAAAAGTGCTTCTCGGGAGGCAACCCATGTTTTGTGTGATTTTTAATTGTTTGATTGTTATTTGCTTCCGTATGCATGCTTTACTTTTATTGTTGGTTGATCATGTTTCAAACTAAAATTGTGAAAATGCTTTATTTTGTTGTTTAACTTCGTCTTAACTTCATATAAAGGTATTTTGAAAAAGCTAAGTGTAAGGGGAAACCCCAAATTTGTTTATAAGAACAAAATTGATCATGATTCGCCACAATATTAAATGAACATGTGTATTAGTACTTGTTAGAGTCAAATACTTGTATCAAGTCATAATGATGTTTTGTAGGATTTTCCAGGAAGTAGGACATAAGTTTTTCCAGAAACTTTCCGGAAACTTAACGTAAAGATTTCTGTAGGTCACTTCTGACGGCATCAGGAATTAACTCCTGACGGCGTCATGTGTAAAATTTTGGAAATTTTGCGAGTTTTGTTTTTCTAATGGAGTCTTAAAGTTTTTGTTAATTCTTTAGTTTTATAAACTCCAGGAAATCTGCAAACATTCATTCCACAAGCATTATATCTCTTTACTTCCTAAAAAGCAATTTAAGATATATATGCTAGCTTTCTAGGACTTGTTAGTATATATAGATTGCCGCAAATTTTACGCGAGGTTGCCTTGTTTGTTTTCTCAGGTTTAGCAGGTTATATATGACAAGAAGATGATTTATTTTCTGGAAGGGAAGCTTTGAACGTTCATTTTCTTGGAGGAAGATCTAACCTTGTTGACACACTATCCACACCGAACGAATCAGGGGAGTATTTGTTTTCATTCTTTCACCTGTTTTACTTTTACATCCTTTAATTGAACATTGGGGACAATGTTCATCCTAAGTGTAAGGGGAGGGTAAATGATGATACCTTATAGGATACAATTGCACTTGAGTTTGTTTGTTTGATGGTAGGTGTGTAATAAAACTAAGAGAAATACTTGTTAGTGTAATTTTAGCGCCAAATTTAAATTTTTTTACAACATTTAGGAGTGAAACTTTAGCCTTAACAAGCGTCTCATGGATAGGAGTCGTATGACTAGCACAAAACCATACCATTCAGAAAAATTTTCCACCCAAATATGTGAGGTTCGCCTTTAGATTTGATAGGAAAAGCATTCATTATTAGTGCTTATGAGTGTACCGGTAGCATTTAGATTCTAGAACTTGCGTTAGTGATGCATCCCGAGAACGCTAGTGAGACTACATTCGTGTAGTAGGATTTACTATATGATAAGTGGCATTAGGATCACCCTTGTGTTTAAACCCGTATCATAATTACTTGACCAATTAAGTCATATTACTTGACTAGTAAAGTCAATTAATTTTTCCCACACCTTAGCGTTGTACTCATTTTTAGGACACGAAACCCCTAGTACACCCCTCCGAGCCTATCTTTTCGTTTCTAACTTTAAGCATCTTACTTAAAGGAAGAATTTGTTACAACCCACCCAAATGTGCAACCAAATAGCCTTAGCCTTCCGTGTATGCACTCTTCTTTAGTGCATTATTGTTATATGTTTAAACCCTTAGTTAATTATCTAATTGATTACATGGTTGCTAAGTCGAGTCATATCTTGTACATATTGTTTTGGGACGATTGGGACTCATGGGTAAAGTACTTGTGTTATGGAGTAATGGGGAAGAGCATCATATATTACCCCCATATGTGCATTAATCTTAAAAAGTACTCCAAGTGTTTTGATTAACTTAATTCGAGTCGTTAGAGTAGTTTATTGTAAAGTATGTAAAAATTCAAGTGTAAGGGGAATGTACATTCCCTATGATGTATTATTTTAGATGGTAGGGTAAGAGCGTATGCAAAAAAAAAAAAAAATCAAAAAAATCAAGAAAAAGAAAAACATAGAGAAAAAGAAAAGAGAAAAAAACATACGGACTACCATCCCGTTTCATTTTATGTTTGTTTCATAGTTTTTGTTATTTTTTGATTTATTAGCTTAAGTCGAGTCGAGTCTTGGCTTGGCAACGCCACTTTGTACATGTAATTAACCAAGATGATTAACTCGCCACCAGTAAATATTGCCTTTATCCAACAAAACCGTGTTTTCCATATCCCTACACCTCACATTATAACCCTTTAAAAGACCTCTTTGATAGTTTATCCTAGGTGCTTACGCCAAGTGGTGGAGGTTTGATCCTTTCCCAAGCCTATGGTAATCTATTTGCTATGACAAGTAGTGAGAGATGTTTTCCATTTCCATATTGTGATATATACTTTATTAGACCCGAGAGATGTGAGTATCTAAACACTATTTGTGAGGTGCTAGTGTACGACCTCCGTGCTTGTTTTTGGTTTTTAGTGGAACGATTATTTGTTGTAATTACTTTTATATTAGTGTTAAATGACCCCTAACTTGTATTTTGATTAGAATAAAAGCGCATTTTCTTGAGGAAAAGCAAATCTCAAGTGTAAGGGTATTTGATGAGGCGAAAAGTGTACCGCTTTTAGAGGGTCATTTAAGCCCGAATTCGTGATTATTTGATCAAATATTGCCCTAAATCGTTCCTTTTTTCATTTTAGGTACTTTTGGAGAGAAATCTGGAAAAGAAAGCATTTTGGATGTTTTTGGAGCATAAAAGTGAAGAAAACGGTAAAGTCTCAATTTTCGTTGCTGGAACAGTACCTGACGGCGTCAAGACTCTCCACATGACGGCGTCAAGAGTTACAAAAGAGGTGGATGTGGAAAATACACGTGACGATCCAGAGAGTTTTTAAGCATAGGAGATGACGGCGTCACCCAAGGCCGTCAGGGTCCAAACATTAGTGACGGCCCAGAGCATTTTTACACATGACGGCGTCGCAAATAGATCTAGGCAATACAATTTTATTATGGTGGCGAGTTGACGGCATCACAATCCAATACATGACGCCGTCACGATGTGTAATCTATATATAGTTTTCCAAATTTCATTCATGAGTGTGCAACTTTGAGGGAATAAACCCTAGTCCAAATTTTATCAGCTTTTCAAGGGTTTCAACCCCTTGAATCTTTCATGTTCAATTAAAGATAAGTATTCCTTCAAATCATTCAATATGTCTATGTGTTGTTTGATTATATCTTACGCTTGTCTTATATTTAACATGTTAGGCTAGATTTCTTTTGTGTTTGCTTAGATGTAGTGAAACCTTGATGTTAATTATGGGTTGATTGTTTGTTTATAATTGTTACGGATAATTGTATTCGATGTTAGGCTTAAGAAAACTGGCAGACTTCCATTGGTAACTTGCTTGAACATCTTAAGAAACATGATCGGAGGTGTACTACGATTTTTGGTTGTGTTTAATGTGTAGGACAATTCTAATGATCCCATGTTAGGAGCTTCTAACGGCTCGACATAGGAGTGAAGTAGGATCCTGTAGAGTTAGGGAATATTGTACACGGCCCTACGACTAGTAATAAGGAATATGACCCGTCATCCATGCAATTGTAACAAGCTATCAACCTTTAAAAGATATCTAGGGAGTAATGAAACCTAAGTAAACACAACTTTCCTTATCATTGTTTACACCACATTAGTATAATAGTTTATTTTCATTTTGATTGCATCTTTAGATCAATTGGGTTAGTTGGCTAGCAACTAATTCCGCCCACTCTTCCAAAACCTGAGATTTTACTTGCTTTTATAAATATATAAAAATACAAAAAGAATCATCCCTCACCTCTAGACCTAGTTTAGTAGGCTTTCTAATCCTAGCGACACTATTCCTGAGTTGAACGATCAATCCCCCGGTACTTGTCAGTATACTATACTACAACGATCAGGTACACTGCCTGGTGAGGGTTGTAAGCTTCTCGAGATCCCTTGAGAGGTAAAACCTGTTGCGAGGGTGCGATCCCCACGTATCAATACACATCAAAAAATTAATTTTTAGACTTGATGAGTTTAGGTTTTGTAATCATCAAAAAGGGGGAGATTGTTGATATAAATAATGCCTAAAACCATTATTAACATTTATCGATATCTCTATCTTTTGATAATCACAAAACGTAAACCCATTAAGCTAAAAATTATGACGTAAACAAGTATTTAGTGATAAATATTCTCTTTACATCCAAATCACTTAAGGTATGAATAAACAAAGTGTTTATTGCATTCTATGATCAAAGGAACAATTTTCTGAAACACTAGACTTTTTATAAAATGTCACAAAACATTTTATATCCTTTACAAAATCATTTTTGGAAATAAAAGAATATGTTTAAATCATTATAAATATATGAATTCAAATTTTCAACCAAAAATGGTAAAAATATTCCAGAAAAACCTTCCCTAGTAAAAGACAAATTTTATGGCCGTTTTGGGAGGGCGGCCCCCTTAACAATTAAGGGGACCGGCCACGCTCCCAAACAGTATTTTTTCCTCTATAAATACTAGCTCAAATCTGGCATTTTTTCTTACCTTTTGCACTATAAACTTTCTGATCTAAATCTTCTATACCATTCTCTTAAACCCTTTGATCATATACTCATAAGCTTTTGTTTCCAAGTGACCCAAGCTTCAACCTTTCGAGTGCAAGAGAAGAATATTTCAATTCTTCAAGACAAGAAGTATTACAACTTGTTGTGACCTCCACATCCAAGTTGTTTGTGCATCATCACTTGTATAGTTTTCATCCATTTGTGTATTAGTTGTGAATATTGGTTAGATAGAAGTAAACATAAGGAGTTAAGCTAGTAAGGTGTGTAGGTAGAGAAGTTGTGAATTGATTGTGGTGTGCAAGTAGTATAGGTGTGAAGAAGAAGTAGTGTGATTAGGTAGTGCTTAGGTGTGAAGAAGTTGTGAAGTAGTTGTGAAGAATTTGTGAAGTAGTTGTGATAAAGGTGTGACGAAGTTGTGGTGTGATAATTGGTGTGTAAGGTTTTCTCCGCCATAAGGGAGCTTGTTGACATAGTGAAGAAAACTCTCAAGTTAGGTGCTCGGGGAGTGGAGTAGGGCATGGAAGGTGTCCTTGTAGCCGAACCACTATAAATCTCTTGTCTCGCGGTTAGATCTTTCCATCTCTTACTTATTATCTTGCTTATGTCGTTATTACTTTTGTAGACGTAGACGTATATATATTGTTGCTCATATAGTGCTAGTGTTGATTTCACTTAAAGATCAAACAAAAGTTTCATTCACAAAATAAAGTTTTTACAATCAAACTAAAAAGGTAACATACATATAATTGATCATTTCGATCAAGTATAGTTTTTATACAAAATTATAATTAAGGATTACAAAATAAACATTTACTTACTTATCTCTCGTATATAGCTATAATTGTTTATATTATGCATGTGTTGATTTGACATACTTAGCTTACATTATTATTATTGTTCATACTTAGATATAGTTGTTCATATTGTTCAAGATTTGATTTCACATAAGATCGAATCAAAGTTTGAAAAGTAAACAAGGTTTTAAAGCTAAACTAAAGTTTTCTAAAATATTAAAAAGACGTGAAACTATTCAACCCCCCTTATAGTTTTCCACATATTAGGTGATGTCTAAATTTACTCTATACTACTATTGACACTAAGTTAAGACAGGTTCAAAAGAGATTTATGGAAAAAAAAAATAGGTTTTTTGCAAAGCAAAATGGTTGTGCCAAACACCCCTTAACAGGGGTGTTACTTGACTTTTACTTGAAGAAAAAATAGGTATTGGAAAATTTTAAGAACTTGAATTACATCTAAGCTGCATAAACACAAATTAACTGCTAATAAGTATTTTAGAATAAGCAATTAACACTACAACAAAATTGTTGGGAATTAAATAAACAGAAGAATCAACATAAAGGTTTAAGGAAATACATCAAGTACGTTTCTGCTGATAAAAGCACAAAGCATGTTTCCACTGATGGATTCTGCTGAAGAAGGTTTCTACTGAAGGTGTTTCTGCTGATGGATTCTGCTGATGCTACTATGACTCATACCAACAGCTGTGTAGATAAGTACAACTTATTCTACTGACTCATACACAAGATAATATATTTGTTGTAGTCATCAAATTGAACAGTCCAAGTGAGTTGTAATCCTAGATACATGTTGTATCTTAATGACTAACATGATAAATCATCAACTAGCTAGAATGAAGCTTAGTCATAAGCTAGTAAATTAGATGAGTCATATAGATTGTAAAAGATCTTTCCTTGGACTATAAAAGGAAGATCTTAGATATGTGTATAGATATATGTGCGTGATAAAAGTGTGATAGAAATAAGATATATACATACGAAAAAAAAAAACATTAGAACAAAACACAAGATTCAAGGTCTTTGTAACCCTAGTGATAGTGAAGATCACTCGTATTATTCTGAATAATATTGAATCGTTTGGTGAAATACTTTCATTGTTCTTTGTTAAATAAACACAAACATCACAGTTCCATTTCCAATAAACCTTCTAAGTGTGGTTAAGTAGATTCCGCATACTTAGTCATATTCACTCAAAATATCATATTTACGCATTAAAAGGTCCAACACCTATAGTGTGTGATCAATTCAACCGATCCTCTCAGTTGGTATCAGAGCTTCCAGGTTGATACTTTTTGATTTAGAAGAAGAAGAAATGGATACAGAATCTATTCAAACAAATGTTGCTGCAAAGTTGCCAGTTCTCAAACAGAATGAGTTTGAATTGTGGAGGTTAAGAATAGAACAGTTTTTCCAGGTGCAGGATTACACTCTCTGGGAAATCATTGAAGATGGAAACTCTTTCAAACCCACAACCACTTTATCAACAGTTGAAGGTAGGGAAATTTCAGTTTTTCAAACTATCCCTACAACTGCTGATGAAAGAATAAAGAAGAAAAATGACCTCAAGGCCAGAAGCATGCTGATGATGACCATTCCAAATGATCAACTTATAAACTTCAGCAAATTCAAGGATGCCAAGTCATTATTTGAGGCAATTGTTGCAAGGTATGGAGGGAATGAAGCCACCAAGAAGACCCAGAAAACCCTTCTCAAGCAGCAGTTTGAAAATTTCTCATCAACCATTAATGAATCTTTTGACCACATGTTTACAAGGCTACAGAAAATTGTGAGTCAACTTGCTGTTCTTGGGGTTGATATACCTCAAGAAGATTTAAACTCAAAATTTCTGAGAAGCTTACCTGAAGAGTGGGCTATGCATGTTGTTGTTTGGAAGAATAAACCAGACATAGACACTATGGATCTTATGGATTTGTATAGCAACTTTAAAATTGTGGAACAAGAAGTAAAGAAAACTGGTGTCTCTAGTTCATATACTGGGAACATGGCTTTTATGTCATCTCCTAGTATTTCAAACCCAGTTAAAGATGAAAAGGTTGATAGTGGAGCTGGTGCTGCTAGTTCATCAAGCAGTACTTTTGGTATATTGAATGAAAAGGCTTGTTGTGCCTTTTTCACAAGCCAGAATAATGGGTCCATGCTTACTCATGAAGATCTCTTAGAAATCAATGATGATGATTTAGAAGAGATGGACCTAAAATGGCAAATTTCTCTTCTTAGCATGAGGGCTAAGAAATTCTATCAGAGGACGGGGAAGAAACTCACCATCAGCAGCAATGATACTGCTGGTTTTGACAAGTCAAAGATAGAATGCTATAACTGTCATATGTTGGGGCACTTCTCAAGAGAATGCAGAAGGCCAAGGCAGCAAGATAGCAAGAATAGAGGTTTTGGAAGCAAGTCTAAGACAGGGGAATCAACCAATCCAAAGGCTATAGTAGCTATTGATGGATTAGGATTTGATTGGAGCTTTACTGCTGATGAAGAAGAAACTTCTCCTCAGACAGCTCTTATGGCTTTTACCACAGAGGTACAACTTGATAAAGTTTGTTCAAATAATTGTTCTGCTCTTAAAAGTTTAGAAACCTTAACCAAACGTTATGAGAATCAAAGGAAAGAATTAATTGATACAGCTCATAGCTTAACAAATCATAAAAGAGGTATAGCTACTCTAGAGGAACAAGTCATACATTTTAGAACAAATGAATCTACCTTTACTGATGTCAAAATTCTTCTTGAAAGAGAGATAATGTTTAAAGATAATGACATTTGTAACTTAAAAGCTGAAGTAGATAGGCTTAGTAAGGCTAAAGAGAATATTCAAATGAGTGTAGAAACACTAGATTATGCATCTAAGGGTGTGACTAACTTAATTGAATGTCAAGTTATTAATAAAGCTAAGTCTGGTGTTGGATACAAATCTGTTCCTCCACCATATAGAGGTATTCCTTCACCCCCAGGAATTGACCTAGAACACACAGGATTACCTGAATTTCAGCTACCTGAATTCAAATATGGAGTTCAACCAAAGACTAATGTAGTTGATAATGAACCTTTGAAAGAAAGTGAAAGTTTAAGTAAAACTTCACTTCCTAAGGATAAGGTGTGTTCTTGTAGAAAGTCAGATGGTCCAATCATTGAGGACTCAGCATCTGATGATAAAAAGTTAACACAGGTTATGTCTAAACCTGAAGTGGTTAAGAAAGCAAGAACAAAAGTTCCTAAGATAGTCAAACACAATACTGACAGGCCTAAGACCAATGAAAAACATGTTAGGCAACCAGTAAGATATTGTGAACAATATAGAACCATAAACAAACCTAGAGGTAACCAAAGGAATTGGTATAGCCTCAAGTCTCTCCAACACAGAGATCACAAAGTTTGTTACACATGTGGTAGTTTTGACCATCTTGCAGCTTTCTGCAACCAATGGGTATATGGGTATGAAAGTAACAGAGTGAACTACAAAAGGCAAACACCTAAATCTCATTTTCACTCTAATTCTAAAAGATCAAAACCCAAAACAGTCACAAAAGCAGTTCCTACTGATAGAGCAAAAACTGTTTCTGCTGAAAGAAAAATGGTTTCTGCTGAAAAACCATATATGACTGTTTACCAAAAATCAACAATTAAGGGTGCAAAAACAACTTTCAAACATGCATCTAACATTGTTCAAAGGCCCATTCAAACAAAGGCAGTAGTCCAAAAACAAGTTTGGAGACCAAAAGATACAACTGTAAATCCATCAGTTTCTGCTGATAGCCAAACAGTTCATATCACTGCTAAGGGAAACAGGGCAAATGCTGTTAAGGCCTCAGCATGTTGGATTCTTAAATCCAATGTTGCATCAACAATTCTCAAAAGATTACATCCCATTGATGCAAGAGGCGGATCCAAGTCAAAAATGGTTTGGATCCAAAAACAAAACTAATTCCTTTATTTATGTGCAGGGACATTCATCAGTAAAAGATCAAGGATTCTCAGATAGTGGATGTTCAAGGCACATGACAGGCAACAAGTCTTATCTCTCAAATTTTCAATCAGTAGATGGAGGCTATGTTACCTTTGGAGGAGGAATTGGAGGAAAAATTACTGATGAACCAAAGAATATTCATAAAGCCCTAGAGAATTCAAGCTGGTTGGAGGCTATGCAAGAGGAGCTTCTTCAGTTTAAGATTCAAAAGGTTTGGGTGCTAGTTGATTTACCAAGTGGTGTTAGAGTAATTGGCACTAGATGGGTTTTTAGGAATAAAAGGGATGAAAGGGGCATAGTGATAAGAAATAAAGCTAGATTAGTAGCTCAAGGGTACACACAAGAAGAAGGGATAGACTATGAAGAAGTTTTTGCTCCAGTAGCAAGGATTGAAGCCATTAGACTCTTTTTGGCTTATGCTTCATTTATGGGATTCACAGTTTATCAAATGGATGTCAAGAGTGCTTTCTTATATGGTACTATTGAAGAGGAGGTGTATGTCTCATAACCTCCTGGTTTTGTTGATCCTGACCATCCAGATAAAGTGTACAAGGTTGTGAAAGCTCTATATGGCCTACATCAGGCACTAAGAGCTTGGTATGAAACACTGGCTTCCTACTTAATTTCAAATGGATTTCAAAGAGGCAAGATAGATCAGACACTTTTCACCAAGAAGCATAAGAAGGATCTTTTGCTAGTTCAAGTGTATGTAGATGATATCATCTTTGGATCTACAAGGAAGGAGATGTGTTTGGAGTTTGAGAAGCTTATGCACAATAAGTTTCAGATGAGTTCCATGGGGGAACTTACATTCTTTTTGGGTTTGCAGGTTAAACAATCAAGAGAAGGAATCTTTATTAGTCAAGACAAACATGTTGCAGAGATTCTTAGAAAGTTTCAATTTGCTGATTCCAAAACAGCAAGCACACCACTTGATCCTGAGAAGCCACTTCTTAAAGATGTAGAAGGAACTAATGTGGATGTACACACATACAGATCTATGATAGGTTCTTTGATGTATCTTACATCATCAAGACCTGATATCATGTTCTCTGTTTGTGCTTGTGCAAGATATCAAGTAACTCCTAAGGTATCTCATTTAATAGCAGTCAAGAGAATTTTTAGATATCTCAAGGGTCAACCTAGGTTGGGTCTATGGTATTCTAAGAAGTCATCTTTTGACTTGGTAGCATACTCAGATAGTGATTATGCTGGTGCTAGCTTGGACAGAAAGTCAACAACAGGAGGATGTCAATTCCTTGGGTGTAGACTTATCTCATGGCAGTGTAAGAAGCAGACAATGGTGGCTACTTCAACAACTGAAGCTGAATATGTAGCTGCTGCAAATTGTTGTGGTCAAGTTCTATGGCTTCAAAACCAACTTCTTGATTATGGGTACAATTTCTTACATACCATTATTCATATTGATAATAGTAGTACAATTTGCATTATTAAAAATCCAGTGCAATATTCTAAAACAAAACACATTGAAATTAGACATTATTTTATTAGAGACTGCAATGAAAAGAGGTTAATTCAAGTAATGAAAATTGCTTCAGAACAAAACTTTGCAGATCTTCTTACAAAAGCTTTTGATGTTGGTAGACTTCAGTACTTGGTAGAAGGTATTGGAATGCTTAATCTTTAAAAATGTTCAATATAATGTGTTCTTGTATATAGATTTTGTTAATGCATCCAACTTTGTCATTTAAAACTACTATTACCAATTAAAAGTTATTCATACAGTTAGTCCTATGCATTATTCTAATTCAAGGCAAGTACTTTGTACTTTGTTCTTTTGGTTTTAGACTAACAATTTCAGGTATGAATGTTTGAGCTGAAAGGCTATTTCAAGTGAAATCTGCTGATCAAAGCTGCTGATCATTGCTGCTGAAAGCTGATCATTGCTGCTGATATAATAGGTTCATGATAGAAAAAGTTTGGGACTTCAAAACTCCTTAAAACTTCTTTCTTGAAATCTGATTATGATGTTTCACATTGAATTGATAAATTAGTTGATCAGTTAATAACTGATACAACTCACTTTCTATCATTTTATACTCTCAAGTATAATGTGACTAATCTACGGATATCTGATAGAAAGAACAGCGAGCAACAGTGAATCTAACACTTGTGTTAGAGGTAACAAATGCCACGAGCTGGAAACCCTGTAAAGAAAGCCTTTTGAATAGGTTTATCTGTACACAGGCAGTTATTTATAACTGAAAATATTGGTTCTCACACAACCAGAGGTTGCTTTAAACCGAATTTTTGATTAAGTGTTAGTTACCACACTTAATCCCTTCAAAATGGTTGTAAGCAGTATGATTTTTCATAATAAAATCATGTTCATACTGCTAAGTCAAATATTTCTTAAAAAGAATTTTCAAAGAGGCTCAGAAAATAATCTAATGATGGATTATGAGTCAAATGCTCAGTGATTCACCACTCATAGGAGGTTACACACCTAGAAGTGATGAGGGCAGTATTTAAACTCTTAAGGAATTGATGGCTTCATGTACAAATTGTCTGAAAACATGGAAATTGCTAGATCAGATGATATGATATGAGTGTGAGAGATCTTCCAAACAGGGGAGGAAATTGCTCAAGAGAGAAATAAATCTCAGGGGAGGTTACAAAAACCCTTTGAAGGAAGACTAACCAAAGAAAAAGAAGGAAAAGATAAGAGCATACAAGATGATGACATGGTTTCTACTGATAAAGAACAAGAACATAGCTGATAAGAGAAAGTTCTATCTAGATCAAAAGATGAAAGGTTTCAAGTTCAAGTTCACTACGTTTGTTCATCACTTCCAAAGACATGCTGAAAGATGATTTCTATTTCTTGGAACAAGCATCCAAGATACACAGCATCATTAACTCTTAAAATTCTTCAAATTGAAAATTGCACCATCTTTTAGTCCAAGATTGGAGCAAAGAACAGAAAGCTGATGAGTTACAGACAAGGACTTTCAATACTCAAAAGAGAAGAAAGTTCAGATCACAGTCTGACAATAAAGTGTTTGAAAGATCTTCACAAAGTCCTCATTTAATTCAGAAAAACATGTTTGAATGTAATTCACATGTTTAGGGGAGGATTGTTGGGAATTAAATAAACAGAAGAATCAACATAAAGGTTTAAGGAAATACATCAAGTACGTTTCTGCTGATAAAAGCACAAAGCATGTTTCCACTGATGGATTCTGCTGAAGAAGGTTTCTACTGAAGGTGTTTCTGCTGATGGATTCTGCTGATGCTACTATGACTCATACCAACAGCTGTGTAGATAAGTACAGCTTATTCTACTGACTCATATACAAGATAATATCTTTGTTGTAGTCATCAAATTGAACACTCCAAGTGAGTTGTAATCCTAGATACATGTTGTATCTTAATGACTAACATGATAAGTCATCAACTAGCTAGAATGAAGCTTAGTCATAAGCTAGTAAATTAGATGAGTCATATAGATTGTAAAAGATCTTTCCTTGGACTATAAAAGGAAGATCTTAGATATGTGTATAGATATATGTGCGTGATAAAAGTGTGATAGAAATAAGATATATACATAAAAAAAAAAAAAAAAAAAAAAAAAAAAAAAAAAAAAAAAAAAAATTAGAACAAAACACAAGATTCAAGGTCTTTGTAACCCTAGTGATAGTGAAGATCACTCGTATTATTTTGAATAATATTGAATCGTTTGGTGAAATACTTTCATTGTTCTTTGTTAAATAAACACAAACATCACAGTTCCATTTCCAATAAACCTTCTAAGTGTGGTTAAGTAGATTCCGCATACTTAATCATATTCACTCAAAATATCATATTTACGCATTAAAAGGTCCAACACCTATAGTGTGTGATCAATTCAACCGATCCTCTCAAAAATGAAACTATTGCAGCATTTTAGAAGCGACACTTTTAGAAATTGTTGCCTTTTAGACTTCAGTTATAATAAAGCAACATTTTACTATATAAGTGTTGCATTTAAGGATCTAATGCAACATTATTTTATGAGTGTTGCATCCATTAGAAAAAAAATACCACACTTTATAAAAGTGTTGCACTTTTTAAAGAGAAATTACAACACTTTAGTCCAAAATGGTGCAAATCTTATTCAATCACGCAACATTTCAAAAAGTGTTGCAAAACATTTCGAAAAGTGTTGGTTTCACATACATTTTAGATCAAGGGCACTTACGTTTTTTAAATGCCAACATTTCAGAGATTCTAATGAACATTTTTGAGAACCTCCCTCCGTGTAGGTTAACGCGCTCATCGTATTTTGGGTTCCTAACATACAGAAGCTATGTCTATTGATCATTGTAGCAAGGATTACAACTCGCGCGTTGCTGCGGCGGGGACTAAAACTATACATAGCAAAAAGTCAAAAATGTTAGCCAAGTGCACACATTTTTTGGACGTAAACAATACACATGTTATAATTATTTGAAAAATAACCAAAGTCTATGCATTTACATGTAATAACATAGTTAATCTCGAACATCATCTCAAATTAGCAAAATGCAATATTTGCCAATGTAATAATAGTTAATCTCGAACATCATCTCAAATTACCATTAGAGATGCAAATTGATGCAGTGTTCCTGCAAAAATGTTAAGAAAATAAAAGGCATCATGAATATCATGAATTTAATTAAAGAAATTATGGAAAAAAGATTTTATTTCATCTACTGATATTAATGACTAGAATTCTAGAAATCATGCATTTTCAAATGACAATATGTTGGTAATAAAGAATAATATTGCTTGTATGAATTCTAATGTTATGACTTAAGCAAATTTGTGTCAGCTGAATCAAGTATTTGAGGTTTATTTTATATCATGCGTAATTTTGGTACCAATAAGTTAACAAGAAGTTGCTCAATTTTGTATGATAGATGCACATGTTATTTGGATTAGCTACACAAAAGATTTTCTTCAAAGTGCTAACCTACTACGACATCACACTTGAAAAGCAAAAGGTACCTTACACTCTACCTTACGTTTGATGAATCTTTCTCAATTTTATTTTCTCAAGCCTGTTTGCTTATGACTGTGACTTATTTTAATCATGTGACACCAACACGTTTTGCCTTGTTCTTTTATAAAGGATCATGATCCACACATACCTTCCTGTCCATTTTAAAACCACAATATTAACTTGAGCGACTTCCAACCGGTACTCTCTATCTCCTTTTCCGCAGCTCACAGTCATTACCAAAAGTGGCAAAGATAGGCAGTTTGGGTAACGGGCCTAAAAGCATTGTACATTTTTATAAATAATTAATGCGTTAACCACGATTGACAAAACACTATCATTGCGCTAATAATGTGCATTTTGAAACCCAAATATTTAGGAAATTATACCCATTTCGTCATAGAGCTGCTCGCCTTTCCACCCGTTCAACACAAACCTGTTTTAGTTGGATGTCCAAAAGTTGAAACACAAATAGACCCATTTTTGAGTAAATTGGGTGAAGTTGCTACCTATAGTTACGGAAGCTTATCTGTTAATAATAGCCAGGCCACCCTAGCCATTAATTCAATCATACTTTAACACTTTGAATACTAAGTTGCTGCCTAAAATATTTAACCAACTAATGCACCTCTTCCTTTCTTTTAAACAAATATTGCAAAAACATATACACATCTTTCTTTCTTTCTTTTTTTCTTTTTTCTTTTTTTTTTTTCTTTTTTTTTTTCATGCTTTCTCTTATGGTAGTTCCTAATGAGCCAAATGTTCAACTACATCTGTTTAAAACCACACTAATTATCCTTTATCAGATGAGCAGAATTATTAAATCAAATAAACAGAATCACTAAGTTGTTATCATATAAAGTATAAAGCATAATCAAATAAAAAGTATACGACCAATCCTTAACCATCAAATGAAGGGAAACTAAAGACATCTAACTCATGAAACAAATGCCATTACACCAACGAAAATTCAAATGCAACATATTCTATAAAAGCTGAAACAACAGTCCTGTATCTCATCAAATGTATATATCAATCAATAGAATGATTACAAAATACGCCTAGCTTTGAGCTAATTTATCCCAAATAATTAATAACCACATAAAATATTCAAACACTTTGATCATAAGTAAAAAGGAACCAACACATTTTTTTAAAAATATATGTTTTACTTACTTGTTCCTAATTTGAATGCATGCAAGGTATAGCCCACAAATAGCTAATAGTAGCAGAATAATCAATAAATTTAATTGCCACAAATCAACATCACATTATCGCTACAAATTGAAGCCATATCAAAGAAGAAACACATCATTGAAAATTTACCGTAAAAGTCGTTGCTGTGATAGAAGCCAAGGTTCGGTATTCTTCAGAGCATTACCTCCATATAATTTGCAGAATCCTTTGTTTCAGCATCCATAATGTTGAGCAAATTAGCAGACTAAAATCAGGTAGGTTCCATCTGTCTTTCCTGTATACAACCGTACATGGATTTTCTGTTCCTGAAATAATTATGTATAAAGATGAAGAAGAACTATGCATACATATTGGGTCCAGTTAAACATATCATGATCATTTGTGCAAGTAACTAACCGTTTACTGGGGAACACTCCATTGCAATATCCAACCGTTGTTTTTGAAACCCCACAACAACAACTCTCTTCCCTTTAACAAATTCTTCAGCTTTCTCATGTTCCATAGCAAAATTATTAACATAACATATTGCCGTTGACATATCATCTTGACTGTGTACAGTCTCAACATCGGGATAACACAATATTGAACTATCTTTTCCTTTTGCAATAATCACCGCAACCTCCTAAAATAAACATGTTAATGTTTTTTATGAGCTCCAATAATATACATTGAAGGCGAATAATCAGTAGACATAAATGAAATATTTTAACCCTAGAAACTATTAATGTGATAGATTCTGACCTTAACAAATGACGCCCGTGACCCATTTTTACCCGTTACTATCCTGCAAGTTTGGCCTTTAAGCATTTTCCATACAACAAACTGAAGGGGTGTTTGTGATTGTTAATTTGAAACTGCTGCATAACCTGCCTATTTAGTATTTAGACACTCATTTTCACGAAGATAGGCATATTGTTTAATTCCAAACACTCAAAACTAATTATCTATTTAGAAAGTTAGCCAGAAAAGCAATTAAATCTGCAATTCCAAACACCCTGGGAAGTAAAGCAATAGCAACAAAATATACCTCAAGTGTTTGAAACGATCGTTTAAGGTACTCAACCTCAGACTCAGAATTGGATATATAAGGCATGGCACCAACTCTTCTAAACACAAATTGGTACATCAAGAACCACCTTTAAAAACTTCTCTGCAGGCCCAAGCTTAAAATGTGTGTCATCTTTATACTCTTTTAGCTTATTCTCTTCTTCTTCTGTTGGAGCCATTTTTAATAAACTTTCAAGAAGCTCGGTCCCTAATGTATCTGCATTGCCTGCATAATTATCCAATCTCAAAACTGTTAAATAAATCAACAAAACCCTTAACTTATTAATGAAAATGTTGTTGAATCAAAGAATGTAACCTTCAAAAAGTGCATCACAAACTTCCTCAATCGTCACATTGAGTGCCCGAAGTTAAATTGCAATGTTGCTAGCCGTGATGCCAATTGCATCAGCAAACCGCGAAATCATCAGTGAAACCCCTTCTCCACAAAAAAGCCTCTTCCCACAGAGTATTCATCTTCCAATTTGGTTCCAAAGGTAATGAAATACTAGACCTCAAGACCCTAAGTAACAACATATAGCATTAATTTAAATGTATAAAATTAATACTTCAGTCACTTCTAACTAGCTTCCTAAAAGATAACACGATAATTTCTAATAAACTCTTTATGGCTTCAATAAAATCTCCATGTTGCACTCTATTGCTAAGTTGCTACTCATTTTATCACTTTTTACCAACATATGCAGACCATAGAAGTAACTCCTACAACAAGCACCTACATTTCTAGCAGACGATAGAATCGAGAAGTATACATTCTAATCTGCTAGCTGAAACGAAATTCCTAACACCATACACAAAATTAACAAATTACTAATAGCTTGTTATAGAGCAAGTTAGCCCAATAATCTGAAATAGGCACAAAATTGAGCATTATATCATGTTTTATTAGCTTTTCAAGAATATTTTTATAATATAAATACAAAATTGATCACCATAGCATGTTCTATTTCTCAACCACTTTCACACAATGAAAGCCACCTTGCAGAAAGTATTCATTTTCCAAATTGCCTCCAAGGGCAAGAGGATCCTAAACCTCTATAGTATAAAAAACGCAGATATAAATGTACACATAGAATATAATTTATTGCTAAAGGTCCATTTAGACATTCCAGCGAACACTTAGCATTCACAATTTGCAATTGTGTAACAAATATAAGTAGCAAACAAAGACGACAAATAAATGAAATTTACTATGCAACGAACCCTGTTTTGTTAGTAGGTGACTTCCTTGTTGTCGGTTTGTCCACTCAAAATTTGACCAGGTGTTGAGACGAAGTCTACTACACCACCCAAAATCATCAAATTGTAAGTGATGGCAGTGGTGGGTTATCATGGGTTTGACGCTTGTAAGTGGCTAAGAAGGGAGATGAAGAAACGTGGTGTCTAACTGCCAACTATGGGTGAATAATTTGGCGGGGAAATTAGCGGGCTCTGAAAAGATGACCAACTTATCTTTGGCGGGGGAATTAGCGGGCAATCTAAATATGGACTTCATGGACTTTAAAGAGTTATAAAAGGTGTGCTATGGCACTTTAAAGAGTTATAAAAGGTGTGTTATGCAGGAGGGATGGTAACGGGGCGGGAAATGTCGGGGATTATACTTCTCATTCTCATTCTCATTTTGCACTCTCCATCCCCATCCCTGTCACCATCCCTATCGGGTAATTGCTTTACATCCCCATCCCCATCCTCAATAGGGATCGGGGATCCCCGCGGGGATTCTAGAATTCTCTACCCTTATAAAATAACATAAAATTCCACTAACTCATCGAAAATATAAAGAATTTTGACTCATAAAGTACCTCAACAAACGTACATCATACATAGTCATATTAATTACAATTTCAATTCAACTTTAAAGTATCGTAATCATTGATCAAATATAATATAAAAACAATATATATCATATGTGTGTATTCGGACAAAATAGTTAAATAATATATAACCGGTTCTTATACTTCTAAATCTAAATGCGTTTGATTCTACAAATATCATATATGCATATAAACCTACATGTCAATACTCATAAACGTATGTACATGTATATATACAAGTTAACCGAGTATGGATAAAACATATAAATTTTAAACAATTATACACTTGAAAAATGGAGGTCGGGGCCGGGTTCGGGGATTTATGTTATCCCCATCCCCGGTTTAATTTTTCAGGGGATTCACCATCCCCGGTCAACTCGGAGATTCTCCAGTCAAATCGGGTTTGGGGATCGGGTCTCCATCGGGTATGGATTTTTTTGCCATCCCTTGGCGGTGCTAAAGCGTTAGGGTGGCTTCAAAGTTATTGTGAAAAACTAAAAGGTTGGTTGAATAGTTTACCGGTTTTTAATTTAATTATCTTTGAAAAAACTTTTCGTGTAATCGACTTATGCAAATAATAGACAATAAGTAAATGCAAGATAAAGTAAGAAACGATCAAAGCACAACACGGATGTTTATAGTGGTTCGGCTACAAGGACTCTTTTTCCTTGCCCTACTCCACTCCCTAAGCATCAACTCGAGAGTTTCCTTCACAAATGAACAAGCTCCTTTCACCGGCGAAGAAAACCTTACACGTCGCCTACACAAGATTACCGACACAAAGCTAGATGTCGAGTTCTTTTACAAGGGTACAACCACTCCTGTTACTCTTTGTATTCTAAGGACTAAAATACTAACCGATCACTACTGAATAGATACAATCAAATGAAGTATAAACTACACGAGTTTACACAATGCTAAGCTTAACAAGTCTTGCAACATTGTGTTGAAACTTTTAAACTTTCGGATGAACTTGTGATGTTCTTTGCTACAAAAGATCTCACAAAAATGAAATGCTACTGAGTTAGATGAATGTTATGAGAGTGTATATGTAAATTATGATTGTAAGTGATGAGAGATTCATTGGATGTGGCTTGCTATTTATAGGCAAGAAGTTCAGCATCACCACGGATCAGGCGGAACCCTTTTGAGGGTTCCGTCCATGTGGGACTTTGGTTCCGTCAGTACTGACAGCAAATCTTCCAAGAAATCTTTCCATATCATTGTCAAGTATAATCAAGATCTTCCAAAATCAACTACAAGATGTTAGTGTGTAAATCTAACCAAGATATATCAAATATCTTTACAAAAGATCCTTTGAAAAGACTTGAATGATGCAATGCATGATGTAACTAAAAGTTTCCATTTTTAGATTTTTACTTATATGAAAATAAAACTTGTAAAAATGTTATCGTGAAATGTAAGTTGTAGCAAATGTGATGTTTACTTTTGAAATAAAATTTTATATATGAAAGACTTAAACTATATTTATGTTTTGCTAAAAAATAAAGTTTACACTTTATCGTTAACAAAATTTAGCAAATATTTTAAAATATAAATAACGTTTTTAGGCGATATTTGTATTAATAGTTATCAAATACATTAAGGCATCAGCTCTAGGCGTAGCGTGAGTTGAGACGTGAAAAGGCGCAAGGCGTGATGAGTTCTTTTGAAGCGTTTAAGGATTTACTAATATTTGAGATTTGAGCTTGCATTTACTAATATTTTAGATTTGGTCTTGGATTTACTAAAGTTTATATGAAACATGATATAAATCTATAAAAAAAAATTGCTGTCTTGATTCACTTCTTAAAAACATCACGTCGCCACGTCTCACGCTAAGCCTTGAGACTTGAGCATGCCATCATGCCACGCCTCATGTTATTTATAACCTTGCTCTTAAGTCTTACCACTAATTACAAGAAGTTGAATTTTAGTCAAATTTAAATCTATTTGCAAGTGTGGTGAAAATTTTATAACACTACCATTTCATTTATTGTGCAATATTAAAAAATTAAATAAATTAGAATCATGAGTTGTAACAATGGGGATAATCACTTGTAAATGACACTGCTTGTACTTATCGAGGAGAGTTTTGTCCACGCTTCACTTCAGACTCACAAGGTGATCAAATATCTGACATACTAGACTCACAAGGTGATCGAATATCATACTAAAATATGACATGGGTTGAAAAACGATCACGACCCATGACCTAACACATAAAACATAACTCGCCGGAACATTATCCGACCAAGTGGCCTAGTGTCACTACAAATAGTTGGTACATAGTGTGACAATATTGTAGAAAATACCCCACGTCATGAAAAAACGAGGAGCATTTGTCTGGACGGTCCTTTAAATAGGACGGCGGTCCCTTATCGATAAGCGACCGTCGCCTCTTTCCTGACGCCTATAAATACATAACTGTTTTTCTTCAGAAAGCTTCACCTCTTATGCACCAAAACCTTCTGTATTCCAAAATTCTTTCTAAAACATACTCTTTGATCACATTATCAAGTTTTTGTTGTTTACAAGTGATCACACTCATCTTACCTCTAAGTGCAAGAGAAGTTCGTTGTAATCAAGAAACGAAGTGTTGAAGAAGAGTTTTGCTCATCTCATTTTATTGTTGCGGATCTATCATTACTTTCGTTCATTGTTTTGTGTATGTAATAGGACTTGAGTGCAAGTCTTATATTGTGTATTGTGTTGTATCGTGACATCGTGTTGGTACGAGGTGTGAAGCCACGTGGGCTTTGGTAGATTGGTTCTAGCTAGGATTAGGACTCGACATTCCGCTTAGTGTCGTTAAACTTGGTGTAAGCTTGTGTAAGGTTTGTTCCGCCATAAGGGAGCGTGTTGATATAGTGTTTGTGAAACTCTCGAGTGTGAGACTTGAGGAGTGGAGTAGGGACAAAGGAGTGAGCTTCGTGGCTGAACCACTATAAATCTTCGTGTGCCGGTTTGATCTTTCCTTTCTTCATCTTTATTTGTTTACATATCATTGCTTATATTTATTGTTGTGTTAATTTCACGTAAGCTCCAAATCGAACCTTTTTGTCAAACACAATTCGTAAAGTCAATTTTATAAAAACGTGATTAATAATGGTGAAACTATTCAACCCCCCCCCCCCCAATTCTAGTTTCTACAGACATAATTTGTAAAAAATAATTTTCAGAATCTTTGAAAAGCTCGTTTTTTGAGAAATTGTGTTTTGGAAACTTATTTTTCTAAAATAAAGTACAATCTTTGTCTCCCAAACAAAGATTATTTTTTGACCAAAGCTTATTTTTCAACAAAATAATCTTAAGCCTGCACAATCTTCCACAATCTCTCCTGCCAAAATGCCCTGAATCCCCAAACAATACGTCATTTTAATTATTATTTATCAAAATATTTGTAAAAATTGAGTTACGGTAATGATTTATTAAATTTATACAGATGGTTTACAATTACACTTATATCGCAAAATTATTAATTTTTTTTAACATTGAGCGTTTTTTTTATACATTTTGGATTAAAAGCACATTAGAATAAGTTATACACAATGTTTTAAAAAACGGGTTTGAAATCGACCCAGTCGAGTCACCGGTTCGACCGCCGGGTCAACCCGGCTTTCAATTTATTATTTTTTTTATTTTTTCGACCGGGTCAACTGGTTCGACCGCCGGATCAACCGGTTCGACCACCGGGTCAAACCAGATTTTAATTAAAAAATTTTGGAAATAAACCCGGTCGGGTTTCGAGAACCAGGTTGACCCGGGTCAATCAAAACCAGCTGATCTAACCAGTTAACCCGATTTTAGAAACCCAGGTTTTTTTGACACGTTTTTTTTACAGGAACCGGTCTAACCGATTAACCCAGCCGGGGTCGACCCGGGTTTAAAAAACTTGAATGATATTTAAAAATTTATTGTTTTTGAGGGAAGGATTTAATCATTAATGGATCCATATTCTACACCTAGCGCTCTAACCGTCGGTTAAACCGTCTCTCCTCCCTTTTCTTCCTATAAATACCCAAGTCACATAATAATCAATTAATCTCGAATCTCTCGTTCCTTTCAAATTCCTTTCAAATTCGCACAGTTGCCTTGTTTTGCATTAGGTATTGTAACTTTCATCTTATTTTTCATTTGAAATCAAAAAGTTCATTTTAATTTTAGGCTCACTCTATGTATGCGTATGTGTTGATTTTATGGTTAATGTATATGTAACTCTCTTGGGTTAGTTGTAGCTTATCTGCGTATGCGTATGTGTTACTTTTTTTGAGCCTGAATTATAACATCGGGTTATATTTATAGATCTAATTGTGAGAGGTAATTGATGGTTTGTAATTTTATAACTTGTTATTGTTATGTATGTACTTGAAAAAAACTTGGTAATCCTCCCTCTTTTCTATCCCCATCTTTGAATATTTATGGTTTTGAAGAAACTTGAACAATATCAAAAGGAAGCACAAGAAGTACTTAGGCAAAGATGTATCCATAGTTGTCATTTGCTCATCTTAGTTTTTTGGTGTAAATAACTGGGTGTTAGACCAACTTATCTTAAATATGTAACTGTTATTTGTACTTGTGATCATAGATGGGAAACAAGAATTTACGCCATTAGTGTCGACTGTCGAGGCGTGTACCATGAAATAAAAGTACTTTAATGATTTATTTACAATTCCACCGGTAGATGAAAGCATATCCTAACGGCTAAGGCTGTTTGGGTTATCTAAACTATCTGGTTATGTGAGGCTGATTGAAATTGCTGATTCAATTTCTTATATTTTATTTCAGCTTGGGAAAGAGAAGCTAGACTAGGACGGAATTATTTCTGACATTGTTGAAATGCAGGTAACTACACTTTTATGTTTGGAATGGACTTTCGAAAAGGATAAAATATATGTTTACACTTGTGTATTATGTTGACTCATACATGAATGTGGATGTGTATATAATCTTTTAGTAAGCAACTGAAATTGGTATCTGCAGGAGGTTGAGCATTCGTCGTTTCTTATTTGTACTAAGGTAATTATCAATATTTATATGCTAATGATTCATTCTAATATATGCAGGATCTAAAGTCTAGACTTTACTTTAAAAGTTTTTCTCTATATTAAATTCATCGGAAAGAAATAAATTTTAAGAACTTCATAACTCAACCTTGGTTGTAATGGTATATTAAAACACTTGTGGTTGTTCCTTAGGTTTTGCTAAAGAGTTGTACCAGTGTTAATTTGGTATGTGATTCATTGTAGTTGCTTTTTGGAATTTTTTGAAGTCAAAAGCTGAAGAAGCTATTAATTTGGGCTATATAACCAAGTATAGAGCCCATTTCTAAAATAGAGCTCTGTTTGTGTTTCACATAGTCTCCCCACCCTATACGACCCGTCTATGAAAAACTAGGCTTTATGACCTTTTTCAACCTGGCTCTGTGAGCTTTTTTGTAGTAATGAGCTGATAAGGAAGGTGGATGGTGACGAGATATCAAATCTGGTTCCGGGGAGCTTATGGGATACTATAGAAGCTGAAAACACTCTTGGTTGGAATTCAAAGATTGGAGAGGATCGTCATGAAAGAAATAAGTTTGAACTAGATGCAAGGCGCAAAGAAAAGTTGACAACAAGCATGACAATTGACAAGTTAGCTGAAAATGCCATTCAAAAGCATATAGAAAACCTACTATATGGTGTTGCGCGACTGTTAGTAGCATGAGTTATTATCGATGTTTTGTAGAAGGTACGAATTCGTATTCATATTATGTTTTGATACTACATGCTGTAATGGTACCTATATGTGACTTTTGTATGTAGTGCTACTTTGACCATAAAGATTATATATCTTTTGAAATTAGTCTCACATTAATTTTGAAACATTAGAGGATATAGAATGGTTATATGGCCATAAAAGATAACAATTTCACCATGCCCCATTCCCATAAGGACCCAAAACTTCATGTATGCAGTTGTACCCCTTTATTTTTGTATTGATTGGATGTTTTAGAGAACCACTTCAATGATATTTTACAGATTTATGAGAGTTTTTTGTTTCTACAGATATAGGGTAACTATATACTAACGGTAGCTATCCTTTTAATTGCAGGCTACATTGCTTTGATGTACTTTACCCAAAAAAAAGCTGTACGTGGAGAGCTGCAAAGAAGATGTCAAGATTTTCATAATTTTGATTAGATAACTTTTCTTTGTATCAGATTATGTATGTTAGCTATTTTATATTGAATCACTTTGTCGAAGTACAATATCATATTTTCTATTGTATTTAATTATTTCTGTTATGGAATGAAAATATCAATTCATATATCAGACTTGCTGAAAAAATTGTGTTATAAACATTCATCATTTGTGTTGCATGAAATGAAAGTGCTACAAATCATTAGAAAACGTGTTGCAATAATATGTGATAAAACACCAGAAAGTGTTGCACTTATTACATTAAAGTGTTGTATGATTGCTGCTTCCAAATGAAGAAGTGTTGCACATCAATGTGAAAAGTGTTATTGAATCTAAGAGTGTTGCTCCTGTGTGTATAAGTGTTACATTTGAGTGTAAAAAGTGTTGCATTTTATTTTAGAAGTGTTGCACATTTTAGTATCACAATTGCTAAACATGGGCAACACTTTCGAAACATGTTGCATAATCTAATAGAAGTGTTGCATATACCTAAGGCGACGTTACATAACGCAGCACTTGGCAAAGTGTCACATTATGCGTAATGCGACATTTTAAAGACATAATACAACACTTTATTGGTGTTGCCTTAACTTCATTTTGTTGTAGTGTAAAAAGCTAACTATGACAGTAAGCTAGTAAAATCAATTAAATAGAACTTAAACTTTCATTAAACTTCAAAACTTTCATTAAACTTCAAAACAGAAAGTACAAAATAAAAACTTAAAACTGTAAAGAAAACTAAACTAAGAAAATAAAACCCGACTAAAACCTACTTCTAAATTGCCTTGTACAATGGCTTACAAAAGATATTTATACTAGAAAAAATAAAGGGTCTTTGAAAGTAATTTGTGTTTTCTCAGCCTTCATCACAACCATAGGATGAGATCTTGGAGCCAAAGGTAAGAGGTCTTGGCCGTTTGATCAAAATAGGGCACTTGTGGATTGCCACAGTGGCAATGGAGGTGGCATAATGTGAAGCCTGGGGAGCTTTTAAGGAGGGAAAGGTTGAGTGTAGCAGGAAAAGGTGAGGAGGGGGTTGTACTGGTGGGTAAAAGCAGGGGAGGAAGAAGATGGCGTGTTTGACTTGGTCAAATGAATAAGACTGGGAAATTTGTGAGGATATTATTAGTGGTGTTGGGTTAGGGTGTAGGTTGTGGAGTGGGCTTCAGGTTGGTTTGTTTAAGCTGTTGGTGGACTTGGGCTTGCAAGGTGATGGAGTGGGCTAGGGGTGGGTTGGGTTAGAGTAAGTAGTTTAAGGTTTTATTACTGGTGATTAGTGATTGATGCTAAACAATCAACCTAAATTGACCAAGTAAATGGTCAACAAAGTCAAACTCCCAAGACCAATGCTCCGTGGAATATAGTGTTTCCTCGGGTCTTTATGTCCCGACGAGGTGTGGATGGTTATCAAACGGGTTTGTGATCGGGTGAATTTGGACGGAAAGGGTTTGTGATTGATTACACTACTGATTTATACAATGAAATAGCTTAAACAAGCTATATGAATAAGAATGTGAAATCAGAAAAACCAGAAACGATTAAAACCTAAAACGCGTATGTTGATGAGTGTGTAAATACTCATCATTTCTGTTACATTTAAACTGCAAAAACATATGAAAACACACAGGAATGCCTTAAAATACATAAAATTATCCCTGGATTGTGTTTTTATGCATAAGGATTGAAAACTGATGAAAAACAATACATTTCACATAAATTACAGTTTCAGTCCCTGAACTTTGAAAAATTGGCAAAACTAGTCCCTGGTAAATCAAAACATGCAAAATATCATCAAAGGTCCTTAGGGATTCATAAGTTGTCAAGAAAAGTTCTTTAAAGTTTAAAATTTGCAAAATGACAACTTTAGTCCCTCAAGTTTGGAAAATGTCAAAAATAGTCCTTAAGGTTTTGTAAATACAAAAATATGGAAAATAAGCCTTGTACTATTCTAAATTGACAAAATTGGTCCTTATGATAACATTTGAGAAGTTACAAAATAAACCCTTCAACTTTCAGAAAATTACAGAATAGGTCCCTGGAGTTTGAGGAATTGGCAGAAATGGTCCCTGGAGGTTTTAAATATGGAAAATTGCATCTATAGTCCTTGGGTTATTATTCTATGACAAGATTGGTCCCTTATGATACTTAAGAAAGTTGGCATGTTCAGTCCTTAATGTTTCAGCAGTTTACATCTTTGGTCCTTGGGCCTTACATGCTACAAACCAAATGGATCCAATCTATTAAATAAATAAACCAAACAAACAAACCCACCCACTATTAAACCCAACACCCCTCACCCAGCCCACTCCTAGGCCTAGTCCACACCCCACTTAATAATATACCAGGTTTGACCCTGGTCAAACCCCACAAATACCGCCCTTACTGTTCATCCTTCTCCCCCAACCCTGCAACGCCAAAACCAGGTGGTTTCACCACCTGTCCACCTCCACCTCACCACCAATACAGTTCACCACCAACTCCCTTCCACCACCCTACACCTAACCCTGCTCCATTTAATGCTATTTTCACAACTTTTCCCTCCAAACTAGTTCACTACCTCTGTTTTCTTCCTTATCACCCCAACTTGCTCAAATATCTCCCAAACTTGTCTCCCCACCTCATACTACCATACAAACTTCCTTAATTGTAAAATGTCGGCTACAAGTTACCAAAACCAACTTTGGCGCCAAAACAGTTTAAACGGCCAAGATGGGTTTGATTCATCCAACGGTTAGTTTTATTGATGGGAAAGGTTCAGAGACACATGGGGAGTTCAATTATGCTATAAAGAAAGAAGGGAAAGCAGAAGACAGAAGAATCTAGTTTTATTTTCAATAATGTATGTCGACTAGTTAAGTTTTTAATTTCCAATGTTGTTCTAAGCTTTCAAGTTCTGTATTTTGTATTCTCAGTGATAAATAAATCTTTTTCAAGTTCCAATTTCAGTTCCAAGTATCAATTTTATGTTATGAGAAATTTGTACTAAATTTCCATGTTTATTTAAATATTGTTAGTTGTTGTTGTTATGGACAAATAAGCTCACATAAGTTCCTCACATAGCTTGTGTAAGCTATTAGAAACCTTAAAAATCAGTTTATAGTTAATAAATAAAAATACTCAAAAATCAAAATAAATAGAGTGAAAATAAAAAAATAGTGTGCAATGATGATCAAAGCTTGGAGCAAAGCTATTCTGGATTGCTTTGGGTATTAGTGCTTTGTGGAAAGCTATAGGAGTGGTTAATTGTTCTTGGTTCTCAGTTGTGCCCTGGATTCAAGTTGTAAGCTAATTTCTTGATTTTTGGCATTTACTGTATTAGTTCTTAATATTAGCTTAATCTCTCTTGTTTTATGCTTATTTGGTATTGGTTAGTGATAAGATAGATTAATATTGGTAGTTTGTTTGTTGAAAATCTTAGTTGCTAGTAATTTCATTAGACAGTTAAAATTAGCTTAGTAGTGATTCATAGTTTATAGTTGTTAATTACTATGTAATTGTTTTTATCTGATCTCATATCATCATAATCAAGTGTTAGAATTCAATTTCATGGTTTAAATCAGTGTTATACAACACTAATCATAAGAATACCCTTGCTAAGGTGTGTTTGGATCAAGCTGTTTCACTAGGTATATGCATGTTATTGTGCTTAATTCTTGTTACTGCATGTTTATTTAGATCACACTAGCTCAGTTCTGTCATAATAAGTAGGTCTTATTAGTTAAAAAAGTCAAAATAGGTTGTAATTCTACCCTATCTGTTAACTGTTAGTGTAATAAGTCTCATATTCCACATATTAGCTTAGAATTAGATAACCTAGCTTAATTTCAACTTATTATAGCATAATATAACTTAGTTAATCAGTAAATTAGGATCTAAGCTCACTTTAGTCAAACTTAGTGTTAATATAAAAAGTCAATTTGCAGCTTACATGTTTTTTGAATAAACTTTGGAATTTCATTGTGAACTTGTTAATTGATATTAGGACTTGAGCTTGTAGGATTATAAAGTCTTGTTGCTGATCTCCTTGTTACTATTTTTATTAATTTTTATCTAGCTGATTATAGAGCTTAATTTGTGCTTAACTTTTGGTGATTCTTCATAAGCCTCCCCTGAACACAGTTTTGATACTCACTTTCACAAGCTTGCATAAGCTTGTTTAGTGAGTGTTGGTCTGAGTATTTTGGTTGCTTGTGATGCCCATGTGGCTAGTTATCTGAACTAAGTGCTTATTTGCTTTTATCTGCTTATCTGTACTGCTTATCTTGCTTTAACTTGTGCTATCAAATAAACCTAATCACTGATCACTCAGTGTAAACAAGTAATTTCACAAGCCCATCATAAGCTCATTAATGAGTTTTGGCTTGTGATCTTTAGCTCTTTAAGAAGCTAAGCAACCTATCTTATCAGTTCAAGCTTTAATTTTCACTCACAAGCCCTTTCACTAGGGCTGCATCAAGCTTGAAGCTTGTCCATTCACTCAGTTAACTGAGTGAACCAGTCAACCCACCCAACTTCATAAGCCCTTAACAAGCTACCCAGTGGTCCCCATTGGTCAAGTTTTGGCTTTTTGGATACACCAATAAGCTATATTCTTAGATCAGGCTTAAAATTGGATCCTTAATCCTTGTTGTGGACCCCACATTAGCTTACAAGTTACCACTTTTACCTGTGCACTCAGACCCCATCTCAGCAGACCTAAGCCACAACACCAACTTTGGTGGTGTTTTGTGGATCACTCAGTGGGTCCAACACATTACAATTTGGTTCTCCCAACCCCCTCCTACCAGGCTTGAACCCTTGACCCTTGGTCTGACCATTTGACCACTGGGCCCCACCTGAATTCAGATTGGAACTTTGTCCCAATTCTGTCTCAGAATTGAAATAAGCAAGTGCTTATTTGTTGTTTAAGGCTTATTGAATCTGCTTATTTGATTGAAACTTACTCAAAACTAGTTCACATAAGTCAGAGACACTAAAATATAGCCAGTGGACCCTACACAAGCTCAGTTGAGCTTATTTCTTAGCAAAGTCAATAAAAGTCAACTGTTTTGAGTAATAAGCACTCTTAGTGCTTATTCTGTGATTATAAATTATTTTCCTTTATTAAAGTTTCTTATTTTAAGTATTTAATTAGTTTTGTAAAAGAAAAACAAGAAAAAACCAAACTTAATTATAGTGATAGCTTCTATTTAATAGAAATTATATATTTAATTTTCTTTTTAGCTTATTTATAAGCACTTCTGCTATTTTATATTTTTATTAAATCTATTATATGTTAAAGTAGTTTTATAAATTTTTCCAGATTTTTCTTTTGTCATCTAGTGTTATTTAGAATTAATAATAGTTAAATTAATAATTAAATAATAAATAAGAATTAAATAGCATAATTAATTTTTATAAGGTAACACCTATATTTTATATTTTTCCTATCTTCTATAAGTCATAAAATAATTTTAGAAAATTTCTTGTGATTTATACTGTTCATTTACTAGTTTTCATAATTTAATTAGTTTAATTAGATATTAATTAATAAATATAATAATAATTAGTAAATTAAATTAAAAATACATAAAATAAAGTTTTTATAATTTTTTAGGATTCCCATGATGGTTAATTAGATATATAAAATTTTTTATAATTATCTAAGTCTTTTTAGTAATTATAAATAAGTTAATCAACATAATTAGTT
Source organism: Artemisia argyi (assembly GCA_030686995.1). Classification (NCBI taxonomy): domain Eukaryota; kingdom Viridiplantae; phylum Streptophyta; class Magnoliopsida; order Asterales; family Asteraceae; genus Artemisia; species Artemisia argyi. The sequence goes on from CM060687.1 coordinate 76,169,931, forward strand.
AAATATTAATTACATAATAATTAATTAATAATAAATAGATAAATAGTGTGAAAAATATAATTTTAGTTTTAAAATAAGTTTTATAATCTTTTAGATTTTTAGAAATTTTAATTTTAAATTTCTAGACTTATTTTACATTTTCATAATTAATAGTTAATTGTTAAATAATTAATAATAGTTATTAAATAAAAATAATTAATTAAATAGTTTTTAATTATAAAATAAATATTTTAAATTTATTTAATTTGCATTTAAGCCCCTAAGGCTTACAAAATCCTACTATTGTTAAATTTGTTTTTGTTTACGTTTAATTAATAAACGTTTAAGTTTTCAGTCCCTTTTTGATTTGTACGTATCTGATTTCACGTATTGATTGATATAGCTTATTAAAGTTATTCACTCTTATTTTTCAGTAGTACAATCACTTAAACCCTTTTCCTGTTCAATTTACCTGATCTCAAAGTCGTTTTATTTCAGATTTCACATCTCGTTGGGATCTAACGATCCGGGGAAACACTAAACTCACCGGAGTATTGGTTTAGGCTGTTTGACTTATTGACCATTACTTGGTTGATATTATCTGACTGTTTCGGACCAATCAAAATTTGGCGCCGCTGTCGGGGAGGTGTGCTGCGTATTACGACTTTTTGAAATATCTGTGAGTTTGAATTTTCACACTTTGTTATATATCATCTTTTTGTTCATACTTTATTTTCTATTTGTAATTTCCCGTCACTCTAAGGATTCTTAGAGTCGTCTCTAGTGCATGCGCACTCGTTCTTCTAGGTCAACAAGCCCTTTATGTGAGCTTGTTAGAATTCCTCGAAGACGCCGTAGACGTTCTGCCCCAACAGCCGTATCTGAGGAACGTGCTGTTTCACCTAAGAAAGTTATCATGGCAGATGACCGTCCGATGAATGAGCTTCTACAAGCACCCATTGAGGGTTACGGAGACGCTATTGTAGTCCCAGCCATTGTGGCTGAATACTTTGAGCTCAAAACCGGGTTACTAAATCTAGTAACCTCAAGCCAATTTTATGGTTTTGAGAGGGATGATCCCCATGCTCATATTCGATGGTTTAATAAAATTACTTCTACCATCAAATACAAGAACGTCCCTTCCGAAGCAGTCAAACTTCTTCTTTTCCCGTTCTCTCTTGAGGGGGTAGCCCGGATTTGGCTGGAAAAACAACCTCCTCGTTGAATAAACTCATGGGAAGATATAGTTACCAAATTTGTAAACGAATTTTTTCCCCCGTCCAGAACGACAAGTCGTAAAAATGAAATCATCAAATTTACTCAAAGGTTTGATGAATCATTTGGTGACACATGGGATCGTTTCAAAGAATTGCTTCGTCGATGTCCTCATCATGGTTTCACTGAATTAATGCAAATTGACACGTTTTATAATGGTGTGAGTCAATCTGACCAAGATTCTCTCAATGCCTCCGCGGGAGGTAATTTTTTGAGCAAAACCACAAAAGAAGCTTTAGAAATCATTGAAAATAAGTCCAAGGTCCGCACTACACGCACAAAACCATATCACTCCCAAATGAGTGCTGGTCCTTCTTCTTCATCACCCGTGAGTACTTCTAGCACCGATGCTAAGATAGATAAACTCACTGACGCCATTCAAGCTTTGGTTCTCTCAAGCCAGAAAAAAGTCACTTTCACACAAAACCCTTCACATGCTGAAGTTAAAAAAGTGGAAGTTTGTGTCACTTGTTGTGGCCCACATGCTTACTACAATTGTACTGCCACCGATGGTAGTCCTTTTGAAGCCAATGCCTTAGCCGGTACTACAAATCAGGGGGGTAATCAATACCGTCCTCAAATGGAACCAAGTTACCGTGCTAACACACATATGGGAGCACCCGGGTTTAATCAAAACCCAAATTTGCAAAACAGAAACCAGAACCAACCCCGAATGAACCAAGGTTATCAAAACCAAGGGAATTTCCATCCTGGACAGAATCAAGGTTTCCACAATCAAGGAAACTTTAACAGAAACAATTTCAACCTTGGAAATCATTTTCAGGGAAATGGTAACCCAAATCAGGGAAATTTTCAGCCACAGCAAGGTTATAATCAAAATAACCGTGTCCAAAATTTTCCCAACCAAACACAAGCCATTCTCCCAGCTCCACAACCATCATCAGATGAGTTGTTGAAGCAGTTCATGAAAACTCAAGAAGAGACAAACAGGTTGTTGGTCAGCCAGATTTCTGAAATTAAGAAATCTTTAAATGAACAACCCTCGGGCTCTGGAAAACTTCCGAGCAATACGATCGCAAACCCGAGGGGCGATGCAAAGGCGATCACGACCAGGAGCGGAGTTTCATATGATGGACCTACTGTTCCCACTACCCCTTCTTCTTCTTCTCCCAAGGTAGTGGAAAATAACGTCGAGGTAAATAAGGACGAAGTACTTCCTACTCATAAGGGAGGTACCCAAGACGTCCCACCTCATGTTGTCCCGAAACCCAAACCAAAACCTAGAGTTGTTTTTGAACCAAATGATATTCCAGTTGAAACACCTCAGTCCAAACCTTCTACCTCTTCTATTCCTTACCCCTCACGCTTGAGTGAACAAAAGCTCCGTGAAAAAGCTAGTCACCAGATGGATAAATTCTTTCAAATCTTCCAAGATTTGCATTTTGACATTAGCTTTGCGGATGCTATTATTCTGATGCCCAAATTTGCATCGACAATCAAACACTTGTTAAGCAACAAGGAGAAACTGTTTGAAATGGCAAAGACTCCCTTGAATGAGAACTGCTCAGCAGTTCTTTTAAAGAAGCTTCCCGAGAAGCTGGGAGATCCTGGAAAATTTCTAATACCATGTGTATTTCCGGGAATGGTTGATTGCTATGCCTTGGCCGATCTTGGTGCAAGTATCAACCTAATGCCATATTCAGTTTGGAAGAAACTTTCTCTTCCTGATCTTACTCCTACCTGCATGATTTTAGAGCTTGCAGACCGATCGATATCTCGTCCTCTTGGCATTGCCGAGGACGTGTTTGTGAAGGTAGGAGAATTTCATCTCCCCGCTGACTTTGTAGTCGTTGATTTCGATGCCGATCAAAGGGTCCCTCTCATTGTTGGGAGGGGTTTCCTTAGAACGGGCCGTGCTCTTATCGATGTATTTGAGCAAGAAATCACTCTTCGTGTGGGTAATGAAGCTGTTACATTTAACCTCGATCAAACCTCGAGGTACTCCTCCAATTATGATTCTGAAGCAGTTAATCAAATAGATATCATAGACATTGCTTCGGAGGAGTATTCTCAAGAGTTTCTTGGTTATTCTCATAATTCTGTGAGTGGGGATGCTACTCCATCATCTGAACCTATCATTTCCGACTCTTCCCCTTCTCTCACTCCGTTTGAGGGAAGTGATTTCCTTTTGGAAGAGGTCGAGGCTTTTCTTAAAAGTGATTCAGTTCCATTGGGAATTGATAACACTGAGATTGATCTGGAGGGAGATATTCTTCTCCTTGAGAGATTGCTAAATCAAGACAATTCTCTTCCACTCCCTCCCGTACAACTTCATAATCAGGAAATCAAATATGTTGAGGAAACTGATGATTTTCCTGAGGTCGAACTCAAGGACTTACCTCCTCATCTTGAATACGCATTCTTGGAGGGTGATGATAAATTACACGTCATTATTGCTAAAGGTTTAAGTGTTGAGGAGAAGAGTGCTCTCATAAAGGTCTTGAAGTCAAACAAGCAAGCAATTGCTTGGAAACTCTCCGATATTAAGGGTATTAACCCAGATTTTTGTACACACAAAATCTTGATGGAGGATGACTTCAAGCCTGCAGTGCAACATCAAAGAAGGGTGAATCCAAAAATCCATGATGTGATTAAACAAGAGGTTCTTAAACTTTTTGATGCAGGATTGATTTACCCTATCTCTGACAGTCCATGGGTTAGTCCCATTCATTGCGTCCCAAAAAAGGGTGGCATTACTGTTGTCACTAGGGGTGTTATCGGGTCGGGTTGTCGGGTTATCAGGTGTATCGGGTCGGGTTGTATCGGGTTTTGGACTAAAAAAATATGACCCGCAACCCGACCCTATAAGGGTTCGGGTTATCGGGTTCGGGTCTTATCGGGTTCGGGTTATATCGGGTTATGTTATCGGGTCGATTCGGGTTGGCATATGTTTGAACTCGTTTTGAGAAATGTAACCGGCCTTAAAACGATTTAGACTTTTAACTGAAACAAAATTCGTTTCCGTGTCTTGCTAGATTGCGTTAACCTTAAGTATCGAAATTAAATTGAGTTAAAGATGTCTAAGCGTTTTTAAAAACAATCAATTAAAGTAAAGCAGCAAAAGATCGAGATAATTAGTACTATTAGTGGATTTAGTGCAGTGTGTGACTTTTAAGAGTTCTAATTATTCAGAATCTTGTTTATGATTAAACACATAGAATCTTGTTCATGATTAAACACATATAGTAATAGAGTAATATTTCACTAGGTACTATACCGATGTCGTTCTCAAAATCTATTGAAACGTACACAATTGTGAACATATTTTAGTGAAAATTTAGCAAGTTTTCATGCACAAAATGTAATTCTTGAAAGAAGTTAAAGTAAATATTGACACATCACCAAGTTTGCTTGATAGCCTTGTTCATCATGTATCTTTTTACCACAATACCTTGTCATCCTTTTGTTAACTAGAAAAAAAGGTGCATACATTACAACTAGTGACAAAAGTGCACCAGTGCCCTTTAATTGTTGTGCATTTTTTTGATGTCTTGATATCGAGTTTTTGCTCATTTTATTGTATTGATGCTTTTTCTAAAGTTACTTTTGGCTATCAATAATGTTGCTTAATTATCTACTTTGTCATATTGATAAATGTTATAACAGTGATCTCTAACTTAAGAAATAGATTCGTAGATAGACTTCAAACAAATGTTCGAATCTAGGTATGATATTTTATATTCATTATAATGAGCTTTTGTTCAACAATCAAAGATTTATTAGTATGTCATTATATCTTATCGGGTTTATCGGGTTGACCCGATAACCCGATAAGAAACTAACTATGACCCTAACCCGACCCTATTAGGCTATCGGGTCTATCGGGTTGACCCGATAAACCCGATAAGCTAGGTTGGACCCGAATTAACCCGACCCTATAAGGTCTTATCGGGTTCGGGTCGGGTTCGGGTCGGGTCGGGTCAACCCATTTGACACCCCTAGTTGTCACTAATGAGGAAAATGAGTTGATTCCAACTCGGCTGGTTACCGGATGGCGTGTTTGCATTGACTATCATAAGTTAAATGACGCCACCCGCAAAGACCACTTTCCGCTGCCCTTTATGGACCAGATGCTTGAGAGATTAGCAGGGAACGAGTACTATTGTTTCCTTGATGGTTTCTCAGGATACTTCCAAATCCCCATTGATCCATCGGATCAAGAAAAGACTACCTTTACATGCCCTTATGGAACCTTTGCTTATAAACGTATGCCTTTTGGCTTATGTAATGCTCCAGGTACGTTCCAGAGGTGCATGATGGCTATATTTACCGACATGATCGGTAAAACTATGGAGGTCTTTATGGATGACTTTTCGGTCATTGGGGATTCATTCCAAACATGTCTCACCAATTTAGAAAAAATGTTGGAAAGGTGTAAAGACACCAATCTATGTCTAAATTGGGAAAAGAGTCACTTTATGGTCAAAGAGGGCATTGTCCTCGGCCATAAGATTTCCAAGAATGGGATTGAGGTTGACAGAGCTAAGGTTGATGTCATTGCAAAACTGCCTCACCCTACTACCGTCAAAGGTATTAGGAGTTTCTTGGGTCATGCCGGTTTCTATCGACGATTTATACAAGATTTTTCTAAAATCTCATGGCCCATGACTCATCTCCTTGAAAAGGATACTCCTTTTTATCTTCTCACCAGATTGCATCGAAGCTTTTGAAACATTAAAGAAAAAGCTTACTGAGGCACCCATTCTTATTGCCCCCGACTGGGATTTACCCTTCGAGCTTATGTGCGATGCAAGTGATTTTGCTATCGGTGCAGTCTTGGGGCAACGCAAAACGAAACACTTTCAGCCTATCCACTACGCAAGCAAAACTATGAACGAAGCTCAAACACATTACACCACTACAGAAAAAGAATTATTAGTTGTGGTGTATGCTTTTGAGAAATTTCGGACATACTTAATCTTGACTAAAAGCGTAGTGTATACGGATCATTCGGCTCTTAAATATCTATTTGCAAAACAAGATGCAAAGCCGAGATTGCTCTGTTGGGTTCTCCTCCTCCAGGAATTTGATATCATTATTCGTGATAAAAAAGGAGCTGAGAACCTGGCTGCTGATCATTTGTCCCGATTAGAGAACCCTCATCAAGATGTGTATGAGAAAAAGGAAATAAATGAAACATTTCCTCTCGAAACACTCAATGCGGTTGCTTTTCGTGGAGATTCTACTACCCCATGGTTTGCCGATTTCGCAAACTACCATGCGGGTAACTTTGTTGTGAAAGGGATGTCAACCCAACAGAAGAATAAATTCTTTAAGGATGTTAAACATTACTTCTGGGATGACCCCTACTTATTCAAAATCTGTGCGGATCAAGTCATCCGACGGTGTGTATATGGACAGGAAGCCACTGAAATTCTCAAGGCTTGCCATGCTGGACCCACTGGGGGACATCATAGTCCTAATTACACCGCCAAAAAGGTGTTTGATTCCGGATTCTTCTGGCCCACAATTTATAAAGATACCCAGGATCTCATTAAAACCTGTGATGCTTGTCAGCGTCATGGAAACATTTCACAAAGAAATGAGATGCCAAAAAATGCTATTCAAGTATGTGAAATATTTGACATCTGGGGCATTGACTTTATGGGGCCATTTCCATCATCCAGAGGAAACAAGTACATACTTGTGGCAGTTGATTATTTATCAAAGTGGGTTGAAGCAAAAGCTTTACCCACAAATGATGCCCGAGTTGTAGTGAAATTCCTGAAATCTCTTTTTGCCCGTTTTGGAACCCCACGTGCTATTATAAGTGATCGTGGTACGCATTTCTGCAATGACAAATTTGATAAAGTCATGCAAAAGTATGGTGTAACCCACCGTCTTTCTACCGCGTATCACCCACAAACAAGTGGGCAAGTGGAGGTTTCAAATCGTGGTATCAAAAGGATACTTGAGAGGACTGTTGGTGAAAACCGTGCTGCCTGGTCGGATAAATTAGATGACGCACTATGGGCCTTTCGTACAGCTTATAAAACACCCGTTGGGTGTACACCTTACAAGCTTGTGTACGGAAAGACATGTCATTTACCGATGGAACTTGAGCACAAAGCCTACTGGGCTTTGAAACATGCCAACTTTGACCTCAAAACTGCGGGTGATCACAGAAAAGTTCAAATGAATGAATTAAATGAACTACGTGATCAGGCTTACGAGAACTCTTTAATCTATAAAGAAAAAACAAAGCGAATACATGACTCAAAAATAAAGAACTGCATTTTTAACGTTGGTGATCGAGTACTTCTCTTTAACTCTAGATTAAAGATCTTCTCGGGTAAATTAAAAACCCGTTGGACTGGTCCATTTACTATCACTAAGGTTTATCCATATGGTACCGTTGAGTTATCTCAAAATGACGGTCCATGTTTTAAAGTAAATGGGTATCGTGTGAAACACTACTTTGGAGAGGACATCCCAACCATGGTTGTCCCTGATCTCCAAACTTTCCCCAAGGACAATTAAATTCGGGGTCGAGTCAAGCTAGTGACTCGGGAATCAAAAAAAGCTACCTCATGGACAAATCAATTCGAGGTCGAGTCAAGCTAGTGACTCGGTAATCAAAAGCGTAGCAATATGGGTTTTCACTCATATTTCTGATTTCTTTCTCTTTTCTACCACCTAGTGTGGGGGAGATGCCCCACATGTTGTATATATGTATATATCTTGAAAAAAAAAAAAAAAAAAAAAAAAGTTCAAAACAAAAGAAAAAAGTGAGTTTGTATGTAAATAGCCTAAAATAAAGGTTATTAATATTTCCTTCTTACGTTCTAAGTATCGATTTAACACCCGGTGTTTTGAATATTGAGGGCAATATTCATTTCTAAGTGTGGGGGGGAGGGGGGGGGGGATTCTCACGAATTCAAACACATGTTCCATCAAGCACCCTCATTTGATCAAAATTTAAAGTTTTTTCACACTTAGAAATGCAATAAATGGTATCAATCCTCCATGTCTAACCCACAACAGGATTGGCTAGTCCAGGAGCAAACGGCTCTTAGTAAAGACATCTCAAAACCGTTGATGGCTTGCAATTTGCCAAAAATTATATGGTTCCTCAACTCCCCATTATCCTCAAAAGCTAATGAGTTGGCTAGCCCGCAAGATTATGGCTTGTGGTAAAGGCCGTAGAAAATCCATAATTGGTAATCAGCTCACCAAGATGTTGACTATTCCATCAAGAGTTGGCTAGTCCAGAAGCAAACGGCTTCTGGTAAAGACAAATCAAATCCGTTGACAGCTGGTGGTTTGCTCAAAATCACACGGTTATCAGGTGTGCCACAGTTCTTACACATGGCTACTCCAGAAGTGATGGCTTTTGGTAAAGAGTAAAAATCCATTAATTTTTTCTCAAATAGATTGCTAGGGACTAGCAATAGTTTAGTGTGGGGGATTGATGAGTGTGTAAATACTCATCATTTCTGTTACATTTAAACTGCAAAAACATATGAAAACACACAGGAATGCCTTAAAATACATAAAATTATCCCTGGATTGTGTTTTTATGCATAAGGATTGAAAACTGATGAAAAACAATACATTTCACATAAATTACAGTTTCAGTCCCTGAACTTTGAAAAATTGGCAAAACTAGTCCCTGGTAAATCAAAACATGCAAAATATCATCAAAGGTCCTTAGGGATTCATAAGTTGTCAAGAAAAGTTCTTTAAAGTTTAAAATTTGCAAAATGACAACTTTAGACCCTCAAGTTTGGAAAATGTCAAAAATAGTCCTTAAGGTTTTGTAAATACAAAAATATGGAAAATAAGCCTTGTACTATTCTAAATTGACAAAATTGGTCCTTATGATAACATTTGAGAAGTTACAAAATAAACCCTTCAACTTTCAGAAAATTACAGAATAGGTCCCTGGAGTTTGAGGAATTGGCAGAAATGGTCCCTGGAGGTTTTAAATATGGAAAATTGCATCTATAGTCCTTGGGTTATTATTCTATGACAAGATTGGTCCCTTATGATACTTAAGAAAGTTGGCATGTTCAGTCCTTAATGTTTCAGCAGTTTACATCTTTGGTCCTTGGGCCTTACATGCTACAAACCAAATGGATCCAATCTATTAAATAAATAAACCAAACAAACAAACCCACCCACTATTAAACCCAACACCCCTTACCCAGCCCACTCCTAGGCCTAGTCCACACCCCACTTAATAATATACCAGGTTTGACCCTGGTCAAACCCCACAAATACCGCCCTTACTGTTCATCCTTCTCCCCCAACCCTGCAACGCCAAAACCAGGTGGTTTCACCACCTGTCCACCTCCACCTCACCACCAATACAGTTCACCACCAACTCCCTTCCACCACCCTACACCTAACCCTGCTCCATTTAATGCTATTTTCACAACTTTTCCCTCCAAACTAGTTCACTACCTCTGTTTTCTTCCTTATCACCCCAACTTGCTCAAATATCTCCCAAACTTGTCTCCCCACCTCATACTACCATACAAACTTCCCTAATTGTAAAATGTCGGCTACAAGTTACCAAAACCAACTTTGGCGCCAAAACAGTTTAAACGGCCAAGATGGGTTTGATTCATCCAACGGTTAGTTTTATTGATGGGAAAGGTTCAGAGACACATGGGGAGTTCAATTATGCTATAAAGAAAGAAGGGAAAGCAGAAGACAGAAGTATCTAGTTTTATTTTCAATAATGTATGTCGACTAGTTAAGTTTTTAATTTCCAATGTTGTTCTAAGCTTTCAAGTTCTGTATTTTGTATTCTCAGTGATAAATAAATCTTTTTCAAGTTCCAATTTCAGTTCCAAGTATCAATTTTATGTTATGAGAAATTTGTACTAAATTTCCATGTTTATTTAAATATTGTTAGTTGTTGTTGTTATGGACAAATAAGCTCACATAAGTTCCTCACATAGCTTGTGTAAGCTATTAGAAACCTTAAAAATCAGTTTATAGTTAATAAATAAAAATACTCAAAAATCAAAATAAATAGAGTGAAAATAAAAAAATAGTGTGCAATGATGATCAAAGCTTGGAGCAAAGCTATTCTGGATTGCTTTGGGTATTAGTGCTTTGTGGAAAGCTATAGGAGTGGTTAATTGTTCTTGGTTCTCAGTTGTGCCCTGGATTCAAGTTGTAAGCTAATTTCTTGATTTTTGGCATTTACTGTATTAGTTCTTAATATTAGCTTAATCTCTCTTGTTTTATGCTTATTTGGTATTGGTTAGTGATAAGATAGATTAATATTGGTAGTTTGTTTGTTGAAAATCTTAGTTGCTAGTAATTTCATTAGACAGTTAAAATTAGCTTAGTAGTGATTCATAGTTTATAGTTGTTAATTACTATGTAATTGTTTTTATCTGATCTCATATCATCATAATCAAGTGTTAGAATTCAATTTCATGGTTTAAATCAGTGTTATACAACACTAATCATAAGAATACCCTTGCTAAGGTGTGTTTGGATCAAGCTGTTTCACTAGGTATATGCATGTTATTGTGCTTAATTCTTGTTACTGCATGTTTATTTAGATCACACTAGCTCAGTTCTGTCATAATAAGTAGGTCTTATTAGTTAAAAAAGTCAAAATAGGTTGTAATTCTACCCTATCTGTTAACTGTTAGTGTAATAAGTCTCATATTCCACATATTAGCTCAGAATTAGATAACCTAGCTTAATTTCAACTTATTATAGCATAATATAACTTAGTTAATCAGTAAATTAGGATCTAAGCTCACTTTAGTCAAACTTAGTGTTAATATAAAAAGTCAATTTGCAGCTTACATGTTTTTTGAATAAACTTTGGAATTTCATTGTGAACTTGTTAATTGATATTAGGACTTGAGCTTGTAGGATTATAAAGTCTTGTTGCTGATCTCCTTGTTACTATTTTTATTAATTTTTATCTAGCTGATTATAGAGCTTAATTTGTGCTTAACTTTTGGTGATTCTTCATAAGCCTCCCCTGAACACAGTTTTGATACTCACTTTCACAAGCTTGCATAAGCTTGTTTAGTGAGTGTTGGTCTGAGTATTTTGGTTGCTTGTGATGCCCATGTGGCTAGTTATCTGAACTAAGTGCTTATTTGCTTTTATCTGCTTATCTGTACTGCTTATCTTGCTTTAACTTGTGCTATCAAATAAACCTAATCACTGATCACTCAGTGTAAACAAGTAATTTCACAAGCCCATCATAAGCTCATTAATGAGTTTTGGCTTGTGATCTTTAGCTCTTTAAGAAGCTAAGCAACCTATCTTATCAGTTCAAGCTTTAATTTTCACTCACAAGCCCTTTCACTAGGGCTGCATCAAGCTTGAAGCTTGTCCATTCACTCAGTTAACTGAGTGAACCAGTCAACCCACCCAACTTCATAAGCCCTTAACAAGCTACCCAGTGGTCCCCATTGGTCAAGTTTTAGCTTTTTGGATACACCAATAAGTTATATTCTTAGATCAGGCTTAAAATTGGATCCTTAATCCTTGTTGTGGACCCCACATTAGCTTACAAGTTACCACTTTTACCTGTGCACTCAGACCCCATCTCAGCAGACCTAAGCCACAACACCAACTTTGGTGGTGTTTTGTGGATCACTCAGTGGGTCCCACACATTACAATTTGGTTCTCCCAACCCCCTCCTACCAGGCTTGAACCCTTGACCCTTGGTCTGACCATTTGACCACTGGGCCCCACCTGAATTCAGATTGGAACTTTGTCCCAATTCTGTCTCAGAATTGAAATAAGCAAGTGCTTATTTGTTGTTTAAGGCTTATTGAATCTGCTTATTTGATTGAAACTTACTCAAACTAGTTCACATAAGTCAGAGACACTAAAATATAGCCAGTGGACCCCACACAAGCTCAGTTGAGCTTATTTCTTAGCAAAGTCAATAAAAGTCAACTGTTTTGAGTAATAAGCACTCTTAGTGCTTATTCTGTGATTATAAATTATTTTCCTTTATTAAAGTTTCTTATTATAAGTATTTAATTAGTTTTGTAAAAGAAAAACAAGAAAAAACCAAACTTAATTATAGTGATAGCTTCTATTTAATAGAAATTATCTATTTAATTTTCTTTTTAGCTTATTTATAAGCACTTCTGCTATTTTATATTTTTATTAAATCTATTATATATTAAAGTAGTTTTATAAATTTTTCCAGATTTTTCTTTTGTCATCTAGTGTTATTTAGAATTAATAATAGTTAAATTAATAATTAAATAATAAATAAGAATTAAATAGCATAATTAATTTTTATAAGGTAACACCTATATTTTATATTTTTCCTATCTTCTATAAGTCATAAAATAATTTTAGAAATTTTCTTGTGATTTATACTCTTAATTTACTAGTTTTTATAATTTAATTAGTTTAATTAGATATTAATTAATAAATATAATAATAATTAGTAAATTAAATTAAAAATACATAAAATAAAGTTTTTATAATTTTTTAGGATTCCCATGATGGTTAATTAGATATATAAAAATTTTCATAATTATCTAAGTCTTTTTAGTAATTATAAATAAGTTAATCAATATAATTAGTTAAATATTAATTAAATAATAATTAATTAATAATAAATAGATAAATAGTGTGAAAAATATAATTTTAATTTTAAAATAAGTTTTATAATCTTTTAGATTTTTAGAAATTTTAATTTTAAATTTCTAGACTTATTTTACATTTTCATAATTAATAGTTAATTGTTAAAAAATTAATAATAGTTATTAAATAAAAATAATTAATTAAATAGTTTTTAATTATAAAATAAATATTTTAAATTTATTTAATTTGCATTTAAGCCCCTAAGGCTTACAAAATCCTACTATTGTTAAATTTGTTTTTGTTTACGTTTAATTAATAAACGTTTAAGTTTTCAGTCCCTTTTTGATTTGTACGTATCTGATTTCACGTATTGATTGATATAGTTTATTAAAGTTATTCACTCTTATTTTTCAGTAGTACAATCACTTAAACCCTTTTCCTGTTCAATTCACCTGATCTCAAAGTCGTTTTATTTCAGATTTCACATCTCGTTGGGATCTAACGATCCGGGGAAACACTAAACTCACCGGAGTATTGGTTTAGGCTGTTTGACTTATTGACCATTACTTGGTTGATATTATCTGACTGTTTTGGACCAATCATATGTTCAAATTAAATTTACGCGAACGTACGAAATAAAAAGTGAAAATTGAAATTTGAAAACACCCAGGGGGTGAAAATGACTTTTTTACAAACCTAAGGGTAAAAGAAAATTTTTAAAAAAAGAAAAATAATTTTTACACTATTTAATTATTTAATATTAATTAATTACTAATTATTAATTTCTTAACTAGTTTTAATTAATTTAAATTATTAAAAATAACAAACTAACTTAGAAAATTAAGAAAATTTTTTACAAATCTAATTAACCATCACAGGAATCCTAAAAAATTATAAAAAGTTTGTTTTATAAGTTTTTACACTATTTTACTAATTAATATTCTAAATATTAAATAAATACTAATTAAACTATTTAAATTATAAAAAATAGAAAATGAATAGTTAAAATTCTAGAAAAATTCGTAAAATTATATTATATTATATAAAAGCTAGGAAAAATATAAAAACTAGGTGTCACTTTATAAAAACTAATTATGCTATTTACTAATTAATTATTAATTAATTATTAATAAAATTAATATTAAATCTAATAATTATTAAATGACAAAATAAAAATCTGAGAAAGTTACAAAAATTACTTTAATATAAAAGGATTTAAGAAAAATATAAAAAAGCTAAGTGCTTAACAAAAATTTAAAAATGAAAATTAAAATTTAAATTACATTAAATAGAAACTATCACTTATTTTTAAATTGGTTTTTCTTGATTTTTCTTTTACAAACTTATTTTAAAACTATAAACAACTAACTTTTGTAAAAACAACTTTTTTGGAACTTAAAAATAAGCACTGTGGAAGCTTATTTGCTCCGCAATTGACTTTAGTTGACCAAGTGAGGAAAATAGCTCAAACTAGCTTGAGTGGGGTCCACTAAGGTGAATTCTGGTTTAACTGAGTTGAAATGACTTATAGAAGCTAGAATATACCAAATAAGCTCATAAGATAAGCTAATAAGCCCAAATAAGCAATTCCAAAACCAAATAACACTTAGAAATGGGACAAACAAAAGGGGCTGATTCAGGTGGGGTCCACAAGGCCTGAGGTCAAACTAATGGTCAAACATTGAAGAGTACCAGGAGGGGGGGTTCAAAGAACCAAAGTTTGGCCAATGGGACCCATAAAGGTGGCCAGAAAACACCACCAAAGTGGGTGGTGGCATGGTTGTCTGCTGCAGCAGGGGATGCACCTCCCCTGCAGGTGTGTTTGAGTGAAGGTGGGGTCCACAAGAAAAATTGCAAAAATAAAAGGATGATGGGACCTTGGAGATGAGCTGGGGGGTTACTAATCCTAAAAGTTTCAAGGCTTAATTCCTACAACCAAATTCTATAAAAATCTTGGAGTTTTTGGTTTTTTCTACACAGGTAAAGTTTTGACTTTTTGAATTATGCAATGGTTTGACTTTGGTGAACTTTGGCTGGGCTTAGTTGATTAAATGGTGTTTATAAACTCTAAATAAGACTACATAAGGCAACTATAACAACTTTCATGCTCAAATCAAAGATTTAGCATACCTATTCCATGACAGATAGACTGTGAGGCATATGCATAAAACTTTTTGACTTTTGAACATATACACTAGTACCTGCTGACTAAAATGAACTAACACAACCTATTTTGAGTTAGAGGAATAGCACACAATAACCAAAGCAATACTGAGCACCTTGAAACAGGTTATGCCAAACACCCTTAATGAAACTGAGAAAGGGATTTGTGTGAAGCAGTTGAGATTCTAAGCCATGAATCTTAAAAGTTAAATTATACTAAGCTATACTAATCACATTTAAGCTAAATCAAACACTACTTAATAGCATAAACCAACAACTATAATATATAGAAAATTTACACTAAATTTTGGAAATTAGGACTTACAATGACCCTTGGGCTCAAAACCAGGAACAAAAAGCTTTTGTCCCAACCTACTACCTCCCATGAGGTTCTAATAACCACAGCATTCCACCATCAACTTCTTCCTTCTTCTGATTTCTATTTATTTATTTTTTAGATTTTAGAGTTTTATGGTGAACTAAGCTAAGCTTGTTCAATTCTTTTAAAAACTTAAGTAGGCTTATCAGTGGACTGAATTGAGCTTATATGAACAACAAACAACAAACTTTAACAATTTTTAGTGAATTTATCAATTTCACAAGAAAATGTCAAAACTAAATTTTTCTTAGTAAAATTTGAAATTAATGATCAAGAAGGTTCAAATTACATTCACTTAACTGAAACGAACTGAATTTAAAAGAAAATTACAACTAAAAATTAAATTACACTACCTACGATTTGAATTATACTAAAACTAACTAACTCCCTTCACTTCTGCCTTTTTCTTCCTTTATAAGGTTCCTTGAAGACTTTCTCTTTCATTCCCACTCTTTTCTGACCCTTGGATGGGCTTCAAGCAATCCTGACCCTTCAAAATCAATTTGGTGGGAAAACGGGTATTGGGAGTTTTAGTGGAGTAGGTTGGGCATTAATGAGGAGGGGGTGGTTTGGTTTTGGCAGGTGAGAAGTATTAATGGGATTGCTTGTTTTGGTGATAAAGTGGGAGGAGGGGGGAGACAAAGCTTCCTGGTAATTAGGGAGGTTAGGGGTGGATGTACAGTAAACGGGGTATGAGGTTTGATCGGGGTCAAACGGTGGTAATATTAAAGGGGTTAGGGAGTTGGGCCTAGGTTTGGGCTTGGGGTGTATTTGTTGGATTTGTTTGTTGGTTTGGGTTTTG
This sequence comes from Artemisia argyi, assembly GCA_030686995.1. Classification (NCBI taxonomy): domain Eukaryota; kingdom Viridiplantae; phylum Streptophyta; class Magnoliopsida; order Asterales; family Asteraceae; genus Artemisia; species Artemisia argyi. Next base: position 76,186,086 of record CM060687.1, read on the forward strand.
GGTAAATAAAAACAAGGTCCGTTTCGTTTATTAGCAAAACACCACAAGGACCAATTTTGTAAATAGCTGAAACTTGTGGGCTGTTTTTGTCCATCTTCCAAAGTATTCATAAGGTTCATTCTTGCCAAGTTTCATTAGTACATGGACCAAAATTGATATTTTTCCATTTTGAAATTTACAGGGACCAAAATTGTCATTTTTGAAAAGTTGAGGGGCCTGTTTTGCCATTTCATGAAAACTTTACACCAAGGACTAAAAATGACTTTTGTGACTTCCCAAGGACCCAAAATGATTTTTTCTTTCAAAAATATTTTACCAGGGACCAATCCTGACAAAATTGAAACTCCAGGGACTAATTTTGTAATTTTCCAAAACTTTTCCAATTTTTCACCAAAGGACAAAATATGACAACTTATGATTGTAAAAAGACCTTTGGTGACTTTTCTTTCCAAATAAGTGCTCAGGGACTATTTTTGCTAATTTTTGAAATTTGGGGGACTGAAACTACCAATTTTGCAAACTTTGTACGTTTTTCATTTGTTTTTACTCATTTTGCATCTAAAACATATAAAACACAATTTTGAAATATTTTCAGTATTTTGATGCATTACTGAGTGTTTTTGTATGTTTTGCAGTTCAGATTTGACAAAAAATGATGAGTGTTTGAGCACTCATCAATTAGGTATATTAATTTTAGGATTTAGAAAATATTAGGTAATAAATAAAACTGAATTTGTAAGACAAAAAATATTTTTGTAGTTTTTTTTAATAATAATAATAATAATAATAATAATAATAATAATAATAATAATAATAATAATAATAATAATAATAATAATAATAATAATAATAATAAAACAAACTTAAAATGGCGTAGTATCTATTAATAAAACATACTTAAAGGCAGGGACAGAACTAGGGTGGGTCCGGGGATTCACGGGACACCCAGTCCTAAAAATGATTTTTCATAGAGGCACCCAGTCCTAAAAAAATGTGTTCCTAGTCTTATTCAATTTTCTTGAATGCACATGGTCAATTTTCTCCCGGTTTCATCCCTGCTTAAAGGTTTATACTTGGAGAAGGAAAAAAAAGACATTACGGGGGTGTTTGTATATGCTTATTTGTGGGCTTATGAGCTTATTTGATTCCGGCTTATATTTCATAAGCCTACATTTCTGGCTTATTTGAGACTTATGGGCTTATTTAAGTTTATTATGATATAACAAGCTTAATTAAAGTCTCCAAATGAGTCTGAAAATTTGAGCACAAATCAAATAAGCTTAAACACACAACCTTCGCATTTCATTTCTATTTTTAAATAATAAGTGAATCCACATAATTCAAATGCTCACTTCCCTAATTCTCATAAATCAACCATCAACTAATCTTTTATAAAATAAAAGAATTACATCATTTCGGAGTGTTTTTGCAAATCCTTTCTTATTGGGAAAAAAATTAGACCAATATGAGAGCTCAATTTTGCCACGTAGGCTAACTCGAGCAATATGATTAGTCAATAGAAAGTCAAAATTAAATTAATTTTAATCAAACTTAATAAATTTGGTGGAGAAATTTCGTTAAGAAAAAAATGAATAAAAATTTAAGTGTCAAATTTATGAAAACAAAAACTTGAAAAACGAGGAAGTAATTAATACAACTTTGGTGGTTGAATTTTAAATAAATTATATAAAGCTAAGTGTAAAATTACAAGTTTTCATGTTTTTTAACGACTTTAGAAAAAAAATTAAAAAAAATAACCCCTTACACTTTATACCCACTATACTTTATAATATTAACTTTTTTTAAAATTACATGAATATTAGTATTAGTTTTTAGACTTTCATCAGTAAAATTACAAAATTTTGTAAATATGCGAATTAGTTTTAATACACGTTAAATATTTTTTAAACTAATGTTTGTTTTAGACTTTTCTAGAATATTTTTTTAAATAAGGACTCATGTTACTCTATTTAAAAGTTTAATTTATGCGTGCACGAGTTTGAATATTAAATACGGCTGAATTATTAGTAATAGGAATATAAATATCAAATGGTAAGCACGAGTTAGTCTGATATGAAAATAAATATACGCGATTCAACTTATAACAACGACTCATGAAATTCTTATTTGAAATTTATATATGAATATCCATAAAAAAACATTTTAAAAATTTTATGGAGCATATTTTAACTTTATCAACGCTCATTATGTGCTACTAAACTCGCACATTTTGTTCAACATGATATCAATAGTTAAAGTTAAACAACAACATTAACCTCAACCTCAACCTCAACATGTCTGTTAGTTAAAAACGTGATCCAACTTATAACAACGACTCATGAAATTCTTATTTGTAATTTATATATGAATATCCATAAAAAAACATTTTAAAAACTTTATGGAGCATATTTTAACTTTATCAACGCTCATTATGTGCTACTAAACTAGCACATTTTGTTCAACATGATATCAATAGTTAAAGTTAAACAACAACATCAACCTAAACCTCAACATCAACATGTCTGTCAGTTAAAAACGTTATACAACCTAAACAGGTTAGATAGCCATTGTTTAATTTAGAAGATGTTCTCCTTAAATTATATATATATATATATATAAAAAAAAAAAAAAAAAAAAAAAAAAAAAAAACGCGTAGTTAATAACCTAACTTTTGTTCATTGACTTGATGTTTCATCAAAAAAAAAAAAAAAAAACCTAATAGTTGGTTATTGTAAAAGAATTAAAAGTATGTACATGAGAATTATTAAGCAAGTATATATAGGTTTTAATCAGGTTATTACGTTACTATACTGCTATAATGTTATTGGGTTGGTAATCACGAATGTGAGATATAACTGTTCTTCTATACTTATGATTTATTTGTTAACCTCTTTTTGCTTCTGAATAGAATCCGAAAGAGACCTCAACAGAACTTTGACTTATACTTTTTCTAGCTAATAGTTTTTAGTAACCTTTTTTATGGTGTAATTTTTTTTTATACACACCAACTTTTAGTAACCTTTTTTTTTTTTTTTTTAATTTTTGTTGCAAACTTCTACACTTAATATTTATGTTTTTACTATAAACATACTAAGCTATGATAGAATTAGGTGTGAGTTCAGGGGTTTTTTTATTAAGCTTCTCAAAAAAGCTTAAAGCTTTATCATAAACTTATTGTGTTATAGTAATTGAATAAGCCAATAAGTACCTTTAATAAGCATAACCAAACACCCCTTTAGTTCTAATATGAAGTTTTCTTATTTGATGTTAGGACTAACTTTGTTGTTATCCTCACTATAATGCAACATGTTAGTGGTGTTTGCAGTTTTATGATCTTATCGCGTACACTAAAATGTAAAGCAATTTTTTGTGTGCGTTTTTAAGAGGAGGATTAAATATCAACACATGATCGTCGTGGAATGATTTTCTACGCCTACTTAAGGTATGGATGTATAATTAAGTTGATTTGCTGATTTAGATAATACATGAATGTATTTTAATGTACCAAAGATGTGTTTTAGTGCCTATATGGGAAACTTTATGGTAGGAGTTCTTAGCAGGTGTCTTTGAATGAGTTAATAAAACTTAGCAGGTGTTTGCTATCATTAATAACACTATGGGTGTCAACTAACGGTCTAAAATATGGGTGTCTTTTACCTTGATGATTTAGGCTAATTGTGAAGAATGTTGCACTAAAGTGAAAGGTCGGTAAGGATTCAAACAATCCTAAAAGACTTGCGAATGTACTCTTTGCCTTTTTTTCTTGAATTTATAATTTACTTACGCAAGTAATAATAATTTCCTTATATAGTTCGGTCTCAGAGAAAAATTATTCTTATACCCTATACATAAACATATTCTACCATTACATCTTTTTTTGTTTCTCTTTATGTAATAAAGAAGCTATAGTGTAAGAATCTATGTGTTTTAGTGCCTATATGGGAAACTTTATGGTAGGAGTTCTTAGTAGGTGTCTTTGAATGAGTTAATGAAACTTAGCAGGTGTTTACTGTCATTTATAACACTATGGGTGTCAACCAACGGTCTAAAATATAGGTGTCTTTTACCTTGATGATTTAGGCTAATTGTGAAGAATGTTGCACTAAAGTGAAAGGTCGGTAAGGATTCAAACAATCCTAAAAGACTTGCGAATGTACTCTTTGCCTTTTTTTCATTAATTTATAATTTACTTATGCAAGTAATAATAATTTCCTTATATAGTTCGGTCTCAGAGAAAAATTATTCTTATACCTTATACATAAACGTATTCTACCATTACATCTTTTTTTGTTTATCTTTATGTAATAAAGAAGTTATAGTGTAAGAATCTATGTAAATTTGGTAATTTTATGATAAAACATGAGAAATAAATAGCACAAACTTATGAAAATACAATTTTTCAAACAAAAAGGTGCATTGCTAAACATGGTATGATGGTTATTCATAATCTAGGAAATGAATGAATCTTCAAAGCTATCTAAATATGCGACATAACAAAAATATAAGTAAAAGAAATACCACAATTACAAAACACACGTAAATTGATATCACGGGTAAGCAAAACTAAAATCATATATCACTAACATCTATGCAAGTTAAGTATCATCATGTGATTTTGCTTGAATAATAAAATATTATTTTTAATCCAAAAGCATTCTCCTAAAATAATAAGTAGATAACAACATATATGCATGTGGTTTTGTATTTTTAGACCACCAAGTAAAACAATTTGAAACATGTTAAGTTATTCATTTCTTAATCGATAATATATAATCTAAAAGAAAATTTAAAAACTCTGTGCGTGCACAGGTATTATAACTAGTATATACCCAAAACGAAATACTATCGTAAAATACAATAATTTATTCTAATTCTATGAAAACAAAAAGAAGGGATGGATTTAAGTTATTAGAACATGAGTTGAGATAGAATCAGACATGAAAGACTTTGCAATACGAGTAACAGCTGATCTTAGTCGTCCAGACATCGCCATTTGAATCAAGGTATCAAACACAGATACAACAGGGTTTGTGTTTGGGCAAAGGTGCTTAGTTTGTAAATTAATCCTTGGTCATATATGAAGTTACGGTTTTAACCCATCCAATTTGAGGAATTATAACACTCGTCTCGTGCTTTGATCGAGCTAAATCTAGCCTACATTTCAAGCTAGAGCTTACTAATTAATGTCATTTTCTTAAATTTGATACTCCGTAGTTATTCATATGCTCACTCAAATGATAACCTTACCACCCCGGCACCCCATTCTAGGCTTCTACCATCCTCAATTGACTTTCACTAAATTTCTTTGCCCCTTGACCTATTTCTTTAAATAGTTTATAAATGAGTTACAAATGGGTTACGCATGTTTTGGTTAGGGTTGAGTTTTTTACATGATTAATGAACAGGTGATTAATGAACGGGTTATGTTTGGGTTGAGGTTATACCAACTTGTCAATCTGTAAACTTGAATAGATCAACTTGAACATGACTCGATTGCCACGGTGGAGTATATACATGAACAAAGGTATGAATAGAGACAACTATTGTATATAAAGTATAAAAGAAACTTGTATTTCTAACACACTTATGTTTTAGAATCGATCATTAAATTATGTCATGAAACTAACCATTTAGTAATAGTAATAGGGTTTTGTTAACCAAAACCCATTGGGTTGTGATTAAGGTTACAATTTGTGTAAATATAGCATTTAATGAACTCAATATTTTCAAATTTATGCATATTTAGTGATTATAGTTATAGAATGTATTGATAAACATAGAATGTTTGATGTTTATTAATTGTTGAATTTTCAATTAAAGTAACATTAATCAAAACCTAATGGGTTGTGGTTACCAAAACCCTAATAGTAATAAGAGTAAACTACAAAAAATGCCCCTAAGTATATCCAAAATGCAAGTTTAGCCACCGAAAAGATAAATCTACAAATTATGCCATTATTGTGGATATTTGCTTACAAATTGTCTCCCTCGGCCTAACGATCGTTAGAAAATCTCGTTAGTTATTATTCGAAGTGGGGGTATTTTTGTCATTTCACTGTTCACAAGGACATAATTTGCAACCAAACCTTGACTTATATATTAACTTTCACACATTCTTCTCAAACTCATTTAGATCAAAATTAACACACTTACACTCACTTAAGAACACATTCTTGTGTGTTTTCCTTTCTATCCAGATTCGAGTTTTTTATAACTATTATTTTATTTCTTCAGTATGACCAGACTGAATGTTTGTATGGTTCTTTAGGTTTAGAGCATTTTATATGAATAATGGTGGAATAACAGTGTTTAAGTTCAATGTGGAAGGTGAAGGAGGCTTCAATTTATGAACATGACACCTCACATGTTTATTACAATGCAAAAACAAATCTTACACGATTCAAACTAAATACACAAGAACCCAATATATTACAATATTTATCCGAATTTGAGATTATTCAACTAATTTCTGGTAAACAAAATACACAAGTCCTAGTCACCCTATAAGGATTGATTGGGTACTGCTAAGCATGTTGGACACGATCAAACCTCGAAGGGAATTAATCAACGTGCAAGAAATCATACTCAAGCTTTAGTAACTATGATAACAAGATTAAGGAGAGTTGTTTTGCGAAGCCTATTAAATACTAATGTGTAAATATCAGATAATTTATAGATGAAATAATCAGTTTCAAATTAACCGCAACAAATCTGATCAGCAACAAGTAGAGTAAATTTGACCGTAAAATGTATACAGTTACACACCTGATCTATTATTGATTGTCTTTTTTATAGAAGCTTCAGAGTCATCAAAAACATTAAAATATGTGATCTGATCCAATAATATTGATTGTCTTTTTTATAGAATGGTTATACGAACAACGATATGATCCAATAATATTGGCTTGAGTATTGGACCACTATTGTGACATTACAACACTTGTAGTATACATCATCCTGTGTACAAAATGTTGGTTTGACCATTGTTCATACCAAAAAGTTGCATCCTAATATGGGCACACATTATGACAATCATCAAGATCTTTATACATGGACATTGGGCCTGCCACAACGAAGTATTATTAATAAGTTATCCCTCATCAAGTGTGTGCTAATAACCGGGCTTACCTTGGAGCTTGCAACGCAAAATAGTGGTGGCCTTATGTTGCCTTTCCCTCGCACTAACTACAGCGGCTGCTTAAAAAAAATAAAATAATTTAAAGTATCAACCCACTTGTACTTATTATAGCAGTTTAGGAAAAAAAAATTTAAGTATCAAGCATATGTTGTGAGTAGTTTGAAGATAAGAAAGTGATATATGAACGTTCCAAACAAATGAACAATCTGGTGTAGCGGTGTACTTGGAGTCGTTTAGCACTCATACATTTTGGCAAGAATCTTGGTCTGCATTGCGAGTTTTTGATCTGGAAATCTTTGAGGTAGTGGCCCACCCTATCTGAAATCAATATAAAAAATATCAAATTTGTGATTTATACGAAAATATATAACAACCCACAAACACCCATTACTATCATTCCCATTACAAATACCTATAGTAGGTATTTCACAGGTAAATTTTTGCTTTTTACATACATTATTACTTGCATAACTCACTAGACCTGCTCACGTATCTACACAAGCCAAATAACTCAACACTCACATCCTATAAACCCCATGTATGTCAAGCATAAAATCATAACAACACCATAATAAGTAATTCACCAATCTAAAACACTAAACATAAAACAAAACCCTAATAAACACTAAACTAAAACTTAAGTAGGATTATGTGCTTATCTGAACCTATATGCTTAGTTTAACTAGTATGAATGTGTCCAAGGATTAAGTATAAGTTTACTTAGGAATATTAGGATATATTAGGACTATTAGGCTATAGAATAAACCCTTTAGAACTAAGATACAAACCCCCTAAGCCCTAAACCATAACTAGGTCATAGATAACTAGAATTAGGTCTAAACCATCCCAAAACTTCCCCATAAGTACCACTTAGTATAAGCCTCTTAGAACTTAGGAATAGTTATTAGACACTCATAGGTCACTAGTCTAGGCACTAAACCATACGATAAACCCTAGTCTATCACTAAACACACTTAGGTCATTTAGGTTAACAAAACTAGGTCAAACCTTTCCCATAAGTTACCCTTACTTAGAATAAACCCTTTAGGTCTTAGGATTAGTCACTAAACACACTTAGGAACATAACTTAGGCACTAAACCTTAGGAAAAACCTTAAACACTTAATAATTAGAACTAGGTCTAAACTTAATGATTCGTGTGAAAACCAATTATATAATATATAGTATAGTATCGAAGTGATACGCGTAAAATACGGATCACCCGAGTCGTTTCCCAACGAAGGCGAATGGAATCGAGAATATCGATTCGTGAAACCGTGAATTGAAAAGTGAGAAAGTGAAAATAGCAATCAAGATATTCAAGTAATCACTAACAAATATGAAATATGCAAAGAGTACAAGCTAACAATGCACCAAAGTGAAAAACGTAAAAATGGAAATGCAACCGTAAAATTTAAAACGTAACGTATATCGAAAAATGATCCTACGAACTTGAAAATATTCTCTAAAAATTTTAAACTAATAAAAAGAATTTTAAGAAAAAGAAAAATATTTTTTTGACTTTTTATTTATTTTCTATGAATTAATAATGATTTTTGGAATTTTTAAATGAATTAAAAATAAGGAAAATAGAAAAATTAATTGGAAAAATGAAAATTAAATTCTAAAAATTCTAAAATATTATAAAAGAATTTCTAAAAATATTTTTGTATTTTTCACAGCTTTTTCTGATTTTTTATTGATTTTTGGTATATAAAAATGATTTAAAAATTGAATAAAATCAAAATAAAATAAGAAATATAGTAAAACGGGTTGGAAAAATCTGGAAAAATTCCAGAAATTCTAAAATAATAAAAAGAACTTAAAATAAGAATTTGAAGTAAAAATGAAAAGCTAAAGTGCTTATTTAATAGAAAACTGCTTATCACAAGTGCTTATTTATAAGCACTTGTGACAAGATAGTATGAAACTGAAAATCACAAACTAAAAATGGTTCAAAGAACTCAGATATGACAAAAAAAAATGATCAAGTGAAAGCTCAGAATTCCAAAGATGCAACAATTATAATGTAATAAGATGACAATAAGCTCAATCAGAATAAGCAAAAGCAGAAACTGAAACAAAGATGTGTTGCTAAATATCCCACTAGCTCAGATAAACTAAGACTCAAACACTAGTAATGCTCAGTAAACCAAAAGGTCACACAGATTAACAAATAAAGGTACAATAGCACTACAAGCTTTGTAAAACAGACCAAGAAGTAGCTTATAAGCACATATTATGGACTAAGAAGCTAGAATTAACAGAATCTAATCCCTAACAATCAAATTTAAGCAATCAAACAAACTATCTAATTCTAAAAAGAAAAATCAAACAGATAGCAAATCACTGATAAGTCAACACCAAACAGGCCTAAACACCTAACTTGCAGCTAGTGTAAAAGCTAAAAAAACTAAAAGCTGCAGTCTAGAAATGATGAAACTATAAAGATGAACTAGTAATCAACATATAGCTCAAATTTTAGACAAAAAGAGGCTTATATGGGCTGCTGAAACAATTTACTGATGCAAAACACTAGCAGATCCAAAACCAGCTATATCCAGTTTATTAAACTTATCAAATGCTAACTAGTTCAAGCTAATAAACAAATTCAGTGATCACAATGGATCAAACAACATTATATGAGACCAATTCAGAAGTAAAATCCAACTAATTACCACAAATATCCAGAAAATAAGACTCAACAAATTAAAAACAGATTCTGTTATAAACCTACTGATTTTAAGCTTTTATTTCCCTAGAAACTCCTAATGAATTATGTTTAAATCAAAAGTTTAGCAGTTAAGCAACAAATACTTAGTAGAAACTCTTTATCCAAACACTCCAGAATGAACAGGGATGCTATGAATATTTCAATTTGAGCTCACAATTATTACTACTCAATCAATATCTCTACACAGACACTCAATTACAACTGTATAGCAGCAAATAGCAATAAGATCCAAGCACAATGAAATAACAAAGATCCACAGCAAACTGATACTAAACTAGCTAAATTTACACAGATGCAAAATCTATATCCAATTTACTTCAATAACTACCAAAACAGTCCTATATTACTACAATTTCACTACAACAAGCAGGTTTAGACTACAATCCTTCTCAATAATGATCAAACTGATTCACACAACTGTTATAGATACCATATGAACAGTGAACAACTACAAATTCCATCAAATACTCAGGTTCACAGATTCACCAAATATGACAGATGATCAACTAGAAACTCAGATCAGGGATAGTCCAAATCTCAGCTTACAATCTATGCAGCCAATTCAATGATACAGTGATTCAGCCTCAAATTATAACAACCACAGATCCACAATACTCAATTTGACAGATTATGAAACAAGTATTCAACTATCACTACACTAGATTCAATTCTAACAAATGCAATTACCTATAATCAAATAGACAATTATCAAACTAAACTAAGCTAACAACTAAATCTCAAATACTTTCAATGAAATATTAAAGCTACAACAACTAAATATACAAATCAGATTCCAACAATAGAATTTAAACAGGATTTACCAAAAATTCTCCCTCAGCAAGAACAGAGGGAGTTCACAGTAGCCTATCTCTAAGATAGGCTGAGTTCATCTCTTCTGTCTCAGCATACCCAAACCACCACAGCAACTATGATTGAATCAACTTCTGATCTTGACTGTTACTTACTCAGACTCAAATAACTTCACTAGTAGCTAAAAAAGCTAAAGTGAAATTTATAAAAAGGATAAATAAGCTCTATGATAAGCTGTAATAGTAATTATGATATTATTTTTTTTATATTTTTTTTTCTGATTTTATTATTTTTTTTACTCTTTTATTTTATGTAAATGAATATAAAAACTGAAATAAGAGTAATAGATTGAAATAAGACTTAACTAAATAAAATAGATAATAAGCTGATAGAAACAGAAAATAAGCTGAGATAAAACAGAAAATAAGCTGAGATAAGTGAAATTGAACTAAAACTTTTATTAAAATCTTATAAGAAAATTACAATATCTAAACTAAATACAAACTAATGAAAATTTGACAGCAATTCATTACACTAAAAATTACTTACAAATGAGTAAAATCTAACACTATTTATAGGAGAAGAGTGAGTGAGGGGGTCTGATTCCACGCTGGCAATCCACAACCTTTTGTGCTTCTTTACCTCATCTCACAGCCACTTGATTGAATTTGTGTTTCTTTAAACTAATCTTAGCCCCTTGACCATGATCCATGAGGTGGCTTGGCCAATCAGCTGCTTCCATCTGTCCCATTCGTGTGTAATACTCTCTGACATATGACTCAGCAGAATCCAAGGAGAAGAATGATGTGTCTCGCCCAATCATTGCTCACCATCTGTCCTTGTAGCCTCAACATTCTCTCTGACATGTGCATAATCACGTGTGGTAAGCTTCTAGATAAACCAATCATTAGTTAATTATGGTTGAGTGAAGTAGCTTGAACCAATTTTTGGAATTTGGTATATTAGGGTTCATGGGAATTGGGGGTTCTGGGAATATTGGGGAAAAAGGGAATGGTACGTTTGGTTTATGTGTTGACCGGCTAATGGCTTTTGACCAAATAGGGAATGGGCTTGGGTAATATTGTTGATGGTGTGGGCTAGTTTTAAACTTTGTGGATTTTGGCCTTAGTAATAATTTGGACTAGGCCAAAATTTCATATTTGATATAATAACAATGACAAGGTCCTCAAATGTAATAAATTGAAACTTCAAGGGCTGAATTTGTTTTTCTTCAAAAGTAAAATCGAAGGATCATTTTTGCCAATTCTAAATAGATGAAGGACTGAAGTTGACTTGTAGATCTCAGCTTTGACTTTTTGACCATCTTCTACTCTCGTGCCCGTTTTTCCTGTTTTCGTGTGATTTTTCGTCATTTTGTGATTAATCGGTACCTGCATATTCATAACATAGAAACACGTGTTTTCTTGGCATCTGTTAGCTCAAATAGTCATTTTGGGTCGGTATTTGGCCATAAAATGGTGACTGAATAAGCATTCACCAAAATCCCCCAGACTAAGATATTGTCGTGTCCTCACGCAATGTGATCAATTTACGCTTTTGGGATAAATAATTTCAAAACTCTTCCTACTAACTTTGTAAAGTAGCAAGGAGGTTCGAAAGAAGTAATAAAATCATTTATTCCCGAAAACGCTCCGTTTTCCGATTTTCATGAATAACAACTACAACTACTATTTTTGTACTTTTTCATTTATATATGTGACGGTTTGCTTTGACTTTCATTATCAATTCTTATCTATTGATAATTTTCAGGGTCAACGAGTAGAAACACTTCTCACAGAGAAGAGACCATACGGATAAAAATCGTCATCCTTGATTTTTCACAAGCTCCCAAACTAAGCGTAAAATCGAGATCATTGTTTATCCACAAGTTAGATGCTAACACTACCCACAAAAGTTACTTGTGTATTACCTCTTGTTCCCAGGTCCTAAGTTTTGTATCACAAGATTTTAATTTGTGAGAAATGAATTGCTTCATATTTTCTCGTTTTGATAGTTATTAGTCCGATAAGAGCACAAAATTTGAACGCTAAGTAGTTTCCAAACTTTCCCTCGAAAACCCCTGCATACAGAAATCGGGTCCACATGAAGGTCTCTGATTTAACATGATTTGTAGGGGCTCCCTTTTTATTTACGACTGAGACATACCATGTTTGATACCCGAAATGGAAGCTTTTTATTAGGAAAACCCCCGGAGTCGAAGCTTGGCATTTTTGCATAATCATAAGCACTTTAATAATACTTTGGTCCTTAGTCCTTTATTTCTTTTACAATCAATGGTTTATGAGCCGCCAAGATGTAAGAGCTTTATTATGACTTTGGATTTCTATCCGCTGCTTTTTATAGCTTTGGATTCCTCCGCCTTTTTATTTGGCTTTAGACTATTATTATTGATATTCATAATCATATGCCAAACCCCGAGTCCTACGGCCTTTATTAAGATCACAACATCGGCTGCGAACCGGCAAGATGCAATAGTCTATTTTACCGTAACACTGGCAATACCCCTATGTGTACCAAACTCCCATATGCAGAGATTTTGTTGGGAACGAGGAAAAACTAAGTATTGCCCAAACCGTATACCCTTAATTAAACCTAGAGATCTATTATTATTGGTGTGCAAGCTTGTGGGAACAAGGAGGCCACAAGTACCTCTTGTGGGCTTTTTAAATCCCAAGTAATGAGATCCGTGTATATCACGAAACTTCTAAATAAACTCTATCATTCCTCGATCTCCGCAAATTTAAAATCCCAAGTAATGAGATCCGCGGATGCTTAGCCATAATCTTTTGATTATATTGGTTAAGGGAGACGAGCTAGGGCTCAACACGCCCGGTCAAGTCGAAACATTTATTTCTACTCTCGCCGGTAGGAAAGTCAAAACAAGGTGTCAAATCTTATTTATCATATTTTTTTGCATTTTTTTTTTCACTTTTCACTTTTCACTTTTTTTTTACTTTTTTTTTTTATTTTTTTATTTTTTTTTATTTTTTTTTATTTTTTAAGCGGTGATAAAAATTAAAATTTTTGGTGGAAAACGGAGTTGCAAGAGTGCATGACTTTTGTGAAAAATGCAAGGTCAAAATCGAATCGAAGATTCACCTTCCCCTAGACTAGAATGAAACATTGTCCTCAATGTTTTACGGGTAAATGTAATCCTAACAAAATTCTAGGCCATTTATTAAGTATGCCAAAGAAAACGTTAGTCGATAAGATTCATGGATATAGGATTTTCCAATAAGCACCGATGAATGAAACTCGAGCGGAGAAGATAATGAGCACGAGAGTCATCATAAATCGTGGACAATCCTAACAAACATCACAAACAACCACGTAACACAAGAGTAGAAGAGGCACCCCCTCCTCACGTTATTTGTTAGAAAATAGAAAATAAGAAGATGAAATTGGATAAGCATGGGTTGCCACCCACGAAGCGCTTTGTTTTTTATTTCCGAGTCACATAGCTTGACTCGATCCCCGAATTCAACTGTCCTTGGGGAAAGTTTGGAGATCCGGGACTACCATAGTCGGTACATCCCCTCCAAAGTAGTGTTTCAATCGGTGACCATTCACCTTAAAATTGGGACCATCTCGTTCAGCTAACTCAATGGTACCGTAAGGGAAAACTTGTGTTATTGTGAATGGTCTAGACCAACGGGTTTTAAGCTTACCCGAGAATATCTTTAAACGAGAGTTAAAAAGTAGCACTTGATCACCAACGTTAAAAACGCGGTCTTTGATCTTGGCATCATGGATTCTTTTTGTTTTCTCTTTATATATCAAAGAATTCTCGTAAGCTTGATCACGGAGTTCGACTAACTCATTCAATTGAACTTTTCTGTGATCACCCGCGGTTTTCAAGTCAAAATTGGCATGTTTTAAGGCCCAGTAGGCCTTGTGCTCTAGTTCGATGGGCAAATGACAAGCTTTCCCGTAAACCATCTTATATTGTGTACACCCAATGGGGGTTTTGTAAGCGGTCCGGAAAGCCCAAAGTGCATCGTCTAATTTGTCGGCCCAAAAGGCACGGTGCTCTCCTACTGTCCTTTCTAGTATACGTTTTAAACCACGATTGGAGACCTCCACTTGACCACTCATTTGTGGATGATAAGCCGTGGGAACACGATGTGTGACACCATATTTAAGCATAACTTTCGCAAATTGATCATTGCAAAAATGGGTCCCACGATCGCTTATGATGGCTCGAGGTGCACCAAATCGGGCAAAGAGACTTTTCAAAAACTTAACGACAACTCGGGCGTCATTAGTGGGGAGCGCATTCGCTTCAACCCATTTTGATAAGTAATCGACGGCCACGAGAATGTATTTGTTTCCCCTAGACGACGGGAATGGCCCCATGAAATCGATGCCCCAAACGTCAAAAATCTCACAAACTTGAATCGCATTTTGTGGCATTTCATCCTTTTGAGAAATTTTCCCTTGACGTTGGCAAGAATCACATGTTTTCACCAATTCATGGGCATCCCGATATATCGTCGGCCAATAAAAGCCAGAATCGAAAACCTTCATGCAATTGGTGCAGCTCCTGGCACTAATTCAATTTGAAACTCAACTTGTCGTGTAGGCGGAAGTCCTGGCAATTCTTCCGGAAAAACCTCTTGAAATTCCTTAACAATTGGCACATCTTCAAGTCGTTTCTCATTCGACTTCTTCTCCGTGATGTGAGCCAAGAATGCATAACAACCCTTCTTTATGTACTTCTCGGTTTTAATGCATGATATAATACTGAGTCTAGTTCCACTTCGCTCTCCGCGAACAACCAAAGTTTCACCGTTAAAAGGAAGGTGAACAACTTTCTCATCACAAATAATTCTCGCTCGATGCCGAGATAACCAATCCATACCGATAACAACGTCGAAACTTCCAAGTTCTACGGGCATAAGGTCTATATTGAATGGATGGTTTAGGAAATTTGTAGTGCAACCACGGATAATGGTGTTGGTGTTAACTAGAGACCCATCGGCTAATTCAACGATATAGGAAATGTCTAATGGGGTAGGTTCTATGTTAAGCAAAGGTGCAAATGCAATAGAAACAAAACTTCTATCCGCTCCTGAATCAAATAAAATGGATGCATAACGATTATTAACGAGGAACGTACCCGCAACAACATTCGGGTCTTCTTTGATATCGTCTCCTCCTATGACATAAGCTCTTCCTCGAGCTTTTCCATCTTGATTTCCAGTTCCTTGATTCTTCCCCTTCTTTGGACAATCACTCTTAAAATGTCCAATTTCTCCGCAACCATAGCATGTTACTGGTGGTTTCTGATTGTCACCCACGATTGGAAGTCTACAATCTTTGATGTGGTGACCAAGCTTCTTGCAATTGCCACAAATATCTGGACAACGACCTGGGTTATGATGCTTCTGACACCTTTCACATTTAGGTAGGTTACCAGTGTAACCTTTTCTGTCATTTGGTCCTGCAGCATAAGCCTTTGCTACTTCCTGTCTCTTAGGTGGCGGCTGAACAGCATATCCACCTTGGTTGTAATCAAACCTTCTCTTGTTGTTGTGGTTATTGTTTGAATTGTTGTTCCGGTTATTGGGATAATTGCGGTTCCGATTGTTGTTATAGTTGTTGTTGTTCCGAGTGTTGACGTAGTTGGTGTTGTTTGAACGGTAGTTGTTGTTGACAGCAGCTTTCCCTTTGACCACTTGGACCATGAGTTTCTGAGTTATACGAATAGCCTCTTCCATTGATTGAGGGTCAAAAGAAATCACATCTCCTCGAACACTTTCAGGCAATCCACCAACAAAGTTTTCCATCTTTATCTCATCATCGGGAACCATAGTTGGACATAATGCAGCCAACTCCTGAAATCTCCTGAAATAAGTCTCAATGTCATCACCTTTAGTCACAAGCTCATAAAATTCCGTTTCCATCTTTTGCACCTCGGTACGAGGGCAAAACTTCTTTGTCATCAATTTCTTGAATTCCTCCCAAGTAACCTTGTGAGCATTTTCCATACCAATCGGCTGAGCATACGAATTCCACCAAGACATAGCTTCATCAAGAAGCATACCTGTAGCAAATTTTACTTTGTTGACGTTCGGGCATCCGCACATGAGAAATACGTTCTCAGTCTTTTCAAACCAGCGGATTAAAGCAACCGCTCCTTCAGTGCCCTTAAATTTGATAGGATCACTAATCTTGAAATCTTTCCATGTACATTCACGCCTAGCAGTGGGTGGTTCAACGACCTCTGTATTAGAAGCAACCTCAGCAGCCCTTGCAGCAACTTCAGCTCTCTCAATCTCTAGAGCTTCTGCAATACTATCCCTGACCAATTTGCGGATAGCGGCTTGAGTCATAGCGGGTGTTTCTGGTGCAGTCTTACTCTTCCTTGGTGCCATACTTCTGATAAATCACAATGGAAATAACCATGAGAAAAATCATAATAGAAATAGTCATCGAACCAAAGATATACACCCACAACACGTATATAAATATACAACCACAACCAATATAAATACAACCACGACATGTATATATATACAACCACAACAACCACGTCACGTATATATACATCCACAACCTGTGTCGATACAACCACAACAACCACGACACGTATATATACAACCACAACAACCACGACACGTATACATACAACCACAACCTGTATAATGCGATAATAATAATGAGCAACCACGAAACATCATAAATATAATCACAACACATGAATATAATACATGAAAATTTCGGCCTACATGGACCGATATAATATATAGCACAACATTTCCAACATAGTAGAGTCGCACTTGATATATTTGTTTGTACAACAACCAAAAGACTACAAGTTCTTGAACTATGTCCCACATCCCGGGACTAGGAAAATAATACAAGCTAATATAATACCAGTCTACGTCTAGGCTCCTCTCGGTGCTCTAGATGGTCCAGGCTCTCCCCTCAAGCGGCGAATCTCACGATCCATCGCAACCACGATCTCCTCAAGATGCTCAAGTCGTAACTGAGAAGAAGCATCCCTACGCTCCAATACAACTACCCTCTCTCGAAGCAATGTCAACTGGTCTACCTGCTCCCACTGGGTCTCCTGTGTCGCCTGAGCTCTATTTCGAATCTCAGGTAACTCATCCCTAATTAGCTCAATCTCCTCCTGATGCCTCAACTGTTGTGCCTCGAGTCCATGGTAAGACACATCAATACTAACCCTGCCCTGAATCAAATCCTCAACCTGCTCCTCAACAGTCTCAAGTCGAGTGGTAATGATCTCATCAACTCTATACCCCAACCTATCTACTTGCTCCTGCTGAGCACTCATCTGATCCTCTAGTGTGACGGCTGTAGGGCTCCTAGCCGCAGCCGCTCTAGAACTCTCACCTATGTGGTACTCTGGTGGTGGTGAAAAGTCATCAGTCTCAGTGGTAGGTGAATCTGGAGTGGTAAGCCTTGCACGCTTCCTGAGTGGCAAGAGTGAGGTAGGTACAGGAGTAGTAATGGGTAAGGCTGGTGGTGGTGGTGTAGGCACAGTAGGACTAGGGAGACTCCTATAAGTAGATGTAGCAATACGAACTCTCTTCCTAGCAGTCTGGATAGTCTTATCCCTAGGAAACATAAGTCTCGGCTCTGAATGGATAGTAGTAGTAGGAGATGATGGTATGTCAGTAGGTATAGTAGGATGGACATGGGGAGTAGGAGCCGTCTCCTCCTCCTCGAAAGGTTCGGTATCATCATCTGACGCCAAAAGTGGCAACTCAGGTGTAGGAGAAACAAATGGTGAAACAGCAGTGGAGGACACAGAGCCCTCATCATCAGAATCTGATATAGTGTAAAGTACAACAGTGTTGGGATTCGAAGACATGACTCTGTGATAATCAAGGTGAAATAGAAATAAATAACTCGCAATAATGGCATCACCTAAAAAAATAAGTAAATATGCACTTATGATGAAATGATGATATGCTATGATGGTGTGGTTATAGTCTAGGGTCTATGATGCAACCTAGTTCGCTATAACCTTAGCTCTGGTACCAATCTGTCACACCCTCAAAATACCTGAATGGCAGCGGAATGGAATACCTGAGGGTGTAACGGATCATAGCACACAACCAGGATATATAGAACGACCTAAAGTGTCATTTTAAAAATACGTCATTTGATTCATTCAAAAGATTCAGAGTTATAAAGACATAGGTCCCAAAAGTTGGAAAAGTTTAAGGAAATCATTTAGTACATCAAACGATAGTTCATAAGTGCATGAAATCCAAAAGTGACGCGTCATCCTTGATACACAAAGTGACTCCATGCAATGCCATGAGAATATGCCATTAGTTACCTGAGAAATATATTGCGAAAAACGGTCAACATAAAGTTGGTGAATAATCATAGGTTTATAAGTAAAATCTAGTGTACAAATGCCATAAGTAATGCCAAGAAATAGGATGTCCGGAAAGTATATACATTGGCTCTTAAGCTCATGACCCCGAAGCTAGACGTTACTTGGCCCCAATGAGTGTTTACCAGGCACTCTAATAATAAAGACATGAAATGCATCTGTAATACTGTTGGAGCAACCCAAACACAGATGGAGGAGTCACCCTCAATAGATCTATCCACTCACTCCCGCTTAGTACTAGAAATTAACGGTCCATGATAATAAAGGGGACTTGTCAAGACGTGGTAAATAAGGCAACTTAAGCAATGTATGAGATTTTATACTTAGGCATGTACACAAAAACAAGTAATGCAATGTATTCTCCCCCGTGGGATTTGAAATCAAAATATAGAATTAAAACGGGGCTATGAAACTCACCTCGAAGTGATGGTACAAAGATGGTGCAATGAGGTAAAAGTAGTCGGGACAATGAGGCGCGAGTACTAGCCGCAACCTAAATGAATAATCATGATCTAACTTAGATCAAGCCGTAATGAAATGAATGCACATGCACATGATACTCATACCACTCGTAATTTGAAAATACTAGTTATCGTCGTAGAAAAAAAATGGTTTCCATACTTAGGAAAATATATCCATATATAGGGGTATATAACTTGTCATATTAACTCGTACGAAAAAGTTAGCGTTATAATCCTTGTATTGAAAACCTTGAAATACGTCGTTAAGTCGTATAAGTATCCCTTCGGGTCGTACGTATTCGTTTGATAATAAAATAGTCCTTAGTAATATTTTCTAGAAAATATACCGTTTAGTACGTACGTTATTATTTTTATTTGTGACTATATATATATATATATATATATATATATATATATATATATATATATATATATATATATATATATATATAGTTTTGACAATGTTAAAACGGGTATAACTCGGTCGTTTTAGGCTCGTTTTCCTTGTTCTTTATGTCCACGGATTCGTCTTTGTATATACTAGTATATTTTTGATAACTCGGCTCCTCTAGGTTACGTTTAATGCCTCAAATTACCCGTCGTATTCTGCCAAATAGCAAGCAGTTTTCTAAGAAATAGTTTTCGTCGTTAAATTTGCAAAAATCATATCTCCTTCGTTATAAGCTTGTTTTAGTCCATTCTTTCGCCTAAAGTTTCGTTTTTGAATGTATTTTCTAAATCTTTGGTCAAAACTTAGCCATCATCTACTGATTTTCCCACAAAATTAAAATAGGGACAGTAGGTATATCAAAAGTTTCAAAAACCATTTTCAAGTCTCTAAACTAGTTCCATCCTCCATCAAACCACTTTCAAACACCACAAAGCTAATCTAATCCTACCATACACCTTCTTAGGGTGTCATGGGTCCTTAAACATCATCAATCCACTAGGTCTAACAAGGGTTTCATATGTTTCCATTTCTAGGGCTTCAAAGTTAATATATACAAAAATGGAGTGGTACAAGTTGATGCATGTATAAGATCTTGTAAGAAAATTATATAAACATAATAATAACTTGTAAAAATCATAAAAATGAGTTTGTTAACTTACTTGATGGTTTAGAGAGTTTAGATGATAAAAAGTCTACTAATCCTTGAGTTTTTATTTCAAAACTCTAACAAGGACTACAAAATGAACAAGTTTACAATATGATCTTGTAAAAATTTATGATTTTTGCTTCCTTGACCACCTTGGTCGATCCAATCCTCAAGAGAAAAGAGAGAAAAAGTTTTTCTAGTGCAAGTAAAATGAGTTTTGTGATAATTGAGTGAAAAGAGTTTAATATATACCTGTAGACAAAAGTTTGGTAGCATTTAAGAGTGTTGGTGAAGTTTTTAATGTTTGAAGACTATAGGGGGGGGGGGGGGGGGGGTTGGCCGGTTCTAAAGGAGGAAAGGGGGGAAATGTTTTGTGATTTATTTTAGAAAGTTAGTGGTTTTAGTGTAGTATTATTAGTTTTAAGTTTAGTCGGGTACCGGGTTAACTAAAAATAAATTTTATTGAAGTTATTCGGGTCATAATAAAGTTATAAAAATTGTAAAAATATGTCGGGTACAAGTACGGAGAGTTAGGGTGATTATCGTTTAATTTTGGTGAAAACCGTCGTTATTAAGTTAAACGTACGATACGTACTAGTTAAATTTCCAAAATACCGGGTAAATTAATATTATAGTTTTTATATTGTAAAAATGAGTATAAAAATGTATTGGGACCATAGTCGGGAGTGTCGGACATGTTAGACACATTTATAGTTCGCGTATTAGCGTTTATTCAAAATAAACATACGTAAATCGTTAATAATACCAAAAGTATTAATTTAGTTATCCTACGAGTGGAATAGCATGCAAGTGCCCTAATGATGATGTGCAGGCTATTTCTAGTCCGTATGAAGTGTCCCTGATAATAATGCATGAATTCACTCCTGAACCAATACGGTTACGCGAATTTGAACACTCGTAAACTAAATTTACGACGACATGAGTAATGCACGTGAATAGTGATTTTCTCTTGGAAATGAATAGTGTCAAGTGAATAGTAAAATTTCTGAATGTGTCTCGGAATGTCAAATTGACCTCAAAAATGATGAATAGTAAAACGATGAATAGTGATCGATGAATAGTAATTTGTGAATAGTAGAATGTCGAAGTTTGGAAAAATGACCTGAAATTGTGGGTTGTGACACTTGGGGTAGGAGTAGTTTTGCTAGATGTATGATTGAAGTGAAGTCGGATGAGGTTCTTAAGGATAGCCTTACTGTTGAGATTCCTTTACTTGACGGTTCGGGTTCGACAATTGAGAAGATCCGGGTGGAAAATGAGTGGAAACCGCCTCGCTGTGATAAATGCAAGGTGTTCGGACATGTTTTGGTGGATTGTCCAAAGGGTGTGCTACCGACTGCTCAACCTTCTAAGAATGTAAATGATGGTTTTCAGACTGTTAACAATAAGAAGAAGGGTAAGCAAGCTGGTTCGAATCCGGGTCGCGGAGGTTTTACCAAACCTGTGGTGGGTAAGCATTTTGAATATCAGCCCAAAAAGACTCCTCCCGAACCAAAGAAAGCTAAGGTCAGTATGAAGAAGGCTTCTGATGTGGCTAGTACGAGTGGAATCAAGATCACTACTTCTAATCAGTTTGATGCTCTTAATATGGATGATACAGATGGTTTTGGTATTCCTACGGTTGTTACTAACAAGGAAGTGGATGCTGGCAGTACAATGGAAGTTGATAATGATGAGTCGGTTAAGACTGGTACTACATCACAAGACCATCTTGTGAGTGTTATGCAAGAACCGCTTGTGAGTGATTCAATGGAAACAATGGAAGTTGGTTCTACTCCTATTGCTGAGAAAATTAGTAAGCTTGAAGAGCTACTGATCGATGGGAAAGCTATTCTTGTGGATGATGCTGGTCATCCTATTCCGTCTACCTCTGTCACTAAGAGGACTAACCCATTTTCAAAGGTGGGTGAGGTTGTGGTTTCTGATAGCGATGAGGAAGAGGTTATTAACACGTTCGACGAATCAGCAAATCTTTTTGGTGGTGGTCATGAGCGTGAAGATGAGTATGATTATGATGATTATTTGAAGCAAATTGATGATCTTCCAGGGGAATTGGATGCTATTAATGCCTTTTATGGTGTTAATCTCCAAGGTCGTAGGAAGTAGTTTATCTTTTGTCAGAGTCACTACTATTATGTGATTTATGGTTTGTTTTCTTGTTTTGAAAATTGGAAGTATCTTGTTATGTAAGCTTTTCGCCTATGTAACGGGCTGAGATATGGGATTCACCCATATCCATTGTACTTAAACGTTTTTTGGAGTAATATATTTACCGGGTCGTTGACCTTTTACCCAAAAAAATAGTTATTAGACACTCAAAGGACACTAGTCTAGGCACTAAACCATAGGATAAACCCTAGTCTCTCACTAAACACACTTAGGTCATTTAGGTTAACAAAACTAGGTCAAACCTTTCCCATAAGTTACCCTCACTTAGAATAAACCCTTTAGGTCTTAGGATTAGTCACTAAACACACTTAGGAACATAACTTAGGCACTAAACCTTAAGAAATACCTTAAACACTTAATAAGTAGAACTAGGTCTAAACTTAACTAAAACAAGTAAAACCTAAACATAAGCACCTCAAACATCTCAACCTAGCACCCTAACACCTTAGTCATACCCAAGCACACACCCTAACACCTCTAAGCACACACATAAGTAGGTGCATCACCAACTTGACTAATCCACCACTAATCCACCCTAAACCACCACTAATCCACCCCTAATCACCCTAAACCACCCCTAAACACCCTAAGCAGCTTACAAGCACCTCCAAGAACCCAAGCAAGGAGGTGCATCACCTCCTTGTAAGCTACTATCACAAAACCGCCTCCACGGCTTCTTCTCCACCACAACCGGCCTAGGCAGCCCCCTAGCTACTGCCCTAGCTCCTCCTTGTCACCACTAGACCTGCCACAAACCCCCTAGCCTTGCTTGCTCACCCCTCCCCTTGCTCGATACCTAAACACCTCGTACCACCTTTGACCGCCTTAACGAGCCCTATAAATACCCTCCTCCTCCCTCATTTCTTCTCCACACCTCTCCCCCTCCTCTCTACCATACATTTCTGTAGTACTAAGCCTTTAGAAGCAGTAGGATATGAGTAGCTAGGCCTTGGTTGAGTTGTGTTTTGGTTTGAAGTCGTACGAGCCCTAGAAAACCCTAGAAAACCCTAAAACCCACATAACCCCCCCCCCCCAACCAAGTAAATCTTACATTTAGTTAATTTAGCTTTAGTATAGTCTTAGAATAGATTTAGGATGCCTTAGATACCCTAGGAACCCATGCATGAGCCTTGAACCCTTTCATTTGCTAGTTTAAGTTTTAAAACCGTAGATCGAGTCATATACTTGCATGCGTGCTATAAGTCATTATTTTAGGTCGTACACTAGTTATACATAACCTAGATAAGTTAAAATAAGTAAAACATAGGCTAGAAAACTTAGTTACTAGATAAAATATAAGTTACATGCATATTAGGACTAGTTTTGCAAAACTTTACATGCATAAGGGTATATATCGTAAATTCCTAAAATTATAAAGTCTAGGGACTATTTTTTACATTTCCTAGAAGTTATAAGTAGTAAGGACTAGTTTTGCATAATATTAAAACCCTAGGATAGATAATAAAATAAGTATAAACTAAAAAGGACTAAAAATGTAAATAGTATAAAGTTAAAGGTCTAAAATGGTAAATATAGAAAACTTAGGAGTCTTAGGTTAGTTACTTAAAATATAGAAGTCTAGGGACTAGTTGTATCAAGTATAGATAGTTATTAGTATAAATAATATAAGTAATTTAAATTTAGGGTAGAAAATGTAAATATATAAACTATAAGGGTAAAAATTGAAAATTTCATATAAGTATAAAACCTAAATAAATTAGAAGCATAGCACAATACTAGGGAGCTTCATGCGAGGAGTACTATGTGGATATTTCAGTTTTGACGAGTTTGTTGGGTTTACGAATTAAAGTGCCCAGACTCCTCGAACGATTATTGCATATACTTTTGAGATATAATGGCCCGAACAGTGATATGATTATAACTAAACCCTAATAACAGCATAAATCAATAATAGGGAGCTTTGTGTGACGGTATTAACTTCTGAATTATGATGGCCCGAACGGTATTATGTTGATAACATAATACAATAGTCGGGAGCTTCATGTGAGGAGTCATATACTTCTGAATTACAATGGCCTGAACGGTGTTATGTTATATATAAAACATCAACGAACCTAAAAAAAATAACTTGAGAAACATAAACACGATAACTAAAGCTTGACATACATACATACAAAACCAACAACACACTAGGATACGTGAGTAAGGTGGTCTAGTTTCCGAGTCACTATTTGCATCACTTAGATTACTCTCCACCCAGGTGAGTTCATAGCCTTATACTTTTTAAATTTTGTGAGTTCTTATAGCCTCATACTTTTCAAAATGCTTTCACTCTAAATGCTTTATAAACCCTGTGAGGGGGATACATGCTAAATGCTTTACTTAAAACCGAATACAAGTCTTTTTCTTTGGTTGTTTGCACGAGTAAACTAACAGCCACCACTACATAACCAAAATTCATGAATCTAATCGTTTAGGACGTTTTACCCAAGCAAACGCGAATATAGTTGATAGATCTATTGGAGTTTGACCACTCCCGTTGGTATTAACACCCCACTAGGTGGTACCAATAAGTACTATATTTGAATCCACTGAAGGTATAACTTTGGCAAGTTATCCTTCCATCTCCTCATGTTGGGTCTGCAGCCCAAATGACCCGGATAATTAAGGTGTGATTCATGAGCTTAGTGCAACATACTAAACTCCTGATAATTGTGCATGCATCACAATTATCACAAAACTTGCATTTTCCGAGATGGGTGTAACAACTGAACCCAGGGAACTTGTATTCACTAACCCCTAAACCTATGATTCTCTGACTCAACACCTAGTGTTGACTTTTTAAGAATGTATTCTAGGTATATTACTTCTATGGATCCATGGCAGAAGTAGGTACAGAACTCGAAGGACGTTTCTTGGTTATCATTCAAACACAACCAACCTAACTCTTAGATTTTTAGGACCTCAACAAAAATAAAAAGTATATCTTTTATAATTAAAACTCTGATAATTATGAATGATAACTAAATTTCCAAAACGTCTCTTTTCGAGTCGTTTTCTATTACTATATCTGTGATTCTATGAAGCAATTGATGTATAACATAAAGGACCATTAAATTTGCAATGAACCGTTGAGATGAAGGACAAAGTGCGTACAATTTTTTTTACATGTTAAAGATAACCGTCGTTAGTTAACAACTGTTAAATAACTAACGACCATTAGTACTAAAAAAAATGTGCGTCTAATGTAGCACTGTAGCTGCTACAATACAATTTTTTTTTGCTCCCATTTACTATTCACAAGCTCTTGCTTAATGTTATATATACTAATATTAGTGAGCACACTATCTTATTAAAACAGATAAAGTTATAGCATTTGCATTCTAATCAGTGTTCTAAAAGGCGTGCCAAGGCGCCGCAAAGGCCTCGCCAAGGCGCGAGGCGTGGCCTCGCCGCCACGAAATGGGCATTGGCGGCTGATCTAGGCGTGGCTCAAAAAGGCGTGAAATAAGGCGAGAAAAGGCGTGAAAAGGTGCGCCTTTTGGTAATGCGTGGCGCCACTTTTGGAACCAGTTTATTTTTTATTTTTTTTATTATTTTTTTCGAAATGTTTTAAACTAGTATTTTGAATTTGGGCTATTTGATATATGAGCTTGGTAATTATATAGTAAGTAGTAGTTTAAATGTTTAATATAGTACGATTAATATGATCTAAAACTATAAATACATAAATCTATAAGTATTCTTTTTGCCGCTCTAGTGACGCCGTATGAAACGCAAAGGCTCCGCCATGGCATTTGGCTTGAGGCGCGGCCATGCCGCCACGCCACGCCTTACGCCTTTTATAACATTGATTCTAATAAGCTAAATACGTGTTTGTTTTATGAGGATAATATGTTAACTATCATATCAAGTTGATATATACTACTACAAGTATGTATTTGTAACAATAAAATCCCTTTATCATTGCTACATTATTAACTTTACCATCAAGAGATATGGTGAGTGCTTATTCACTCACTGTTTCTGAGCTAAATTAGGACTTATTAATCCAAAAACGCCAAAGAAAACATGTTTTTGTGATTGTGAATATGCAGGTACGGACATATCGTAAAAAGACGAAAAACAAACCAAAACCCGGCAAAAACGAGCACGAGAGTAGAAAGAGTCAGAAAGTCAAGCTGGAAATCAAGTTGAGCTTTGAAAAGTCAAAAGAGATCCCTAGAGTTTGAAGATTTGCATGATTCATCCTTTTTGAGAAAGTTTGAGGAAATGTCATAAATAGTCCCTGCACTTTGGAAATGAACACAATCAGTCCCTCAAAGTTCTATTTGGAGAAAAAGTCAACTCAACCTTCAAGTATCCAAAGTTGGCAATTTAAACCCTTGGAGATCAGTTTTGAGCTATTTGCAGAAAAAGTCCTTAAGTTTCATGAAATACAAAATTGGTCCTTGAATTTTATTACTACTAAATCTGAAAAAAAAAATAAATAAATAATAAAAAAAAACAACACAAGCCTTGGTCCAATTCTAAAAATAATACTAAAGGGCCCAAATAAATCCCAAGCCCAACCATCCTATAACCCGACCCATCCACCACCCACGGTCAAACTTATATTACGGGTCAAGGGTCAAAGATGGTCAAACAATAATATAAAAATTACCCCGCCCCTTATTTCCCCCAATTCCCAAATTACCCAGCTCACATGAACCCTAGAATTGACCGTACCCCCAATTACCACAATTAAGGGTATAATTGTACAATCAAGTGGTGTTCTAGAAGGTGTCAGTGATGTCAGATGAAGTCAGAGTATCAAAGAAACACAAACGGGACACATGGCAGTCATTAATTGGGTGAGACGCGTCATAAACTCTGATCCAAGGGCTATTATCTATCAAGTAATGATTGAAGTTGATCAAACGGCTAGAAGGTGATCAAAACTAACACAAGCTCACACGGATTGCCAGCTTGGCAATCCGTGACCCAAACCCTCACCTCTCCCTATATATAGAGGCATTAGTAGCTTAGTTTAGTGTGTAATCTTAGTGTAGCGAAGCTATGTCGAAATTTCTTTAGATTGTATTTAGCTTAGTTGATGTAATGCATTGATTTTTAATAAAATTCTAGTTTTCTATTAATCAAATTTAGCTTATTGTTACTGTTTTAGTTAATCAGCTCTCTTAATTCATATATTCAGCTTATATCTTAATTACTTTCAGTGCTTTTCATTTAGTTTTATCACTCTTATTTTGGTAGTTCGATTTCATTTCTCATAAAAATCTGAAAATAATAAAAATAAAAAAATAAGTTTTCAATCTGTTTTATAAGCTTCTAAATAAGCTCATTTAGCTTTTTCACAATCAAAACTAGCTCTGTAACTTCCTGAGGATCTGTTTTCATTTAAAATTTCACAAGTGAATTGAGAGTCAACAAAAGTCAACTGCATTTGTTCTATTGATTCCTGAGGGGATTTGGATAAGCTGGAACAGATTTGGAAGGTTCCTGCCTATCATAAAGATAGGCAAGCATAGTGAATCAATCCTGTTCAGGCTGGATTGAAGGTGTTTGTAAGTATTTGATCATGTGGTTGAATTTTACTTACTGTTTCATTGATTTAAAGCTTCTGGTATTGTAGTGATTCTGTAATTGAGCTTGTTTGATTTAGTTTTTCATTGCTTATATAGACTTGAGTTGATTGCTGATATATTGAGTACTTGTTGAGTTTGTAGATCTGTGTTAGAATATCCTTATTTGAGCATCTGATTTGTTGTGGATTAGTGATTGTGCAATTCTGTTGTATCTAGTGGCTTATGATTGTGATAATGGATTCATACATAGATTAGAGATTGTTATGGATGCATAGATTGGAGATATAAGACCTTTTTCACTAAAAAGTTGTTTGACTGTCACAATAAGGAAGTGTTTGGATCATTGATTTGTTGAGTGGTACTGAAGTTGAACTGCTGAATTTCTATCTCATATAAGATCATTTAGTGCAATAATAGAGTTTGGAATCATAAAAACATAAGTATTGTTCATTAAAAGTCAAAGTTAGAAGAAAATTGCATAAACAGTTAGTTTTAGTGTTAATCTGTTAGTTAATTATAGCTTATAGTTTTAATATAGTTAGAGATAGCTTATACTAGAGTAATTGTAGCTTAAATCAACTGATTAGAAGTAGGAATTAGCTTATAAAAGTGAATTAGGTCAAACTTATAGTTGCATCATAAAAGTCAATTGCTATCAGTTTTTGTGGTTCAATGGCTATTGATCTTGATTCATTTTAGACTAGTGAATGATTAATTGTGACAAAGCTGCTAGTTGATTTAGATACTCAGTTGCTCTATTAAGTTTTTGCCCCCAATAACTTGAGTATTTGAGCTATTTCTGAGTGCTTATTGCTTTTGGTTGATAACACATTTGAGACAGATAACTGTTAAGAGATATAGGCCTGCTAGTGCTTATTCTAGCTTGAATTTGAGCTATTTTGGATTCATTATTTGTTGTTACTTAAGTGAGTTTGATGGTTTGAATGCTTCTGGCTTAGTGAATTTCACTTCTGGTTGCTGTTTGAGCTTATTGCATAGCTTATTCCGTCTTCTTGCTACTTATATGTGTTTTTGAGATTATAGAAGTTGTACTTTGGCATTTCTGAGCATTTAAGATCATAAAACATCTGTGTAATAAGTTTCAATACGATTTGACACAAGTGCTTAATAATAAGCACTTGCGTTTAGCTGCTTTGTTTTAAATAAGCACTTAAACTGCTTCTTTTTGTTTCAAAATTTTTCTCCTAGTTTATTTTATTATTTTTGATTTTCTGGTAATTTTTTAGATTTTTCCAAGTTGATTTGATATTTTTCTTTGATTTTAATCACTTTTATATACTTTTTAATAAACAAAAATCAATAAAAAATCAGAAAAAGCCATAAAAAATATAAAAATATTTTAGGAAATTCTTTTTTAATATTTTAGATTTTTCAGAAAATATTTTACATTTTTCCCTTTTATTTTTCTATTTTCCTTTATTTTTAATTCATTTAAAAATACAAAAAATCAAAATAAATTCATAGAAAATAAAAGAAAAGTCAAAAAAATAATTTTCTTTTTTTGAAAATTCTTTTTATTAGTTTAAGATTTTTAGAAAATTGTTTCATGTTTGTAGGATCATCTTTCAATTAAAGTTACGTTTTATTTTGAAGGTTACGTTTTAAATAATCGCGTTTGCATTTCCGTTTTTATATTTTTCACTTTAGTGCATATCTAGCTTGTACCTCTTGCATAATTCATATGTTTGTTATAATTTGAATTGCTTGATCATACTTTTCACTTTTATCACTTTTCACTACACGTTTTGCACGAATCGAAATTCTTTGATTCCATTCACCTTCGTACGGATACGACTCGGGTGATCCGTATTTTGTGCGGATCTCCTCGATACTATACTACTATATTATATAATTGATTTTGACACAATCAATTTTTGGCGCCGCTGCCGGGGAAGGTTGAAGTGAGTTTTTGAATATTCATTTTGAAAAATCGTGTTTTGATAAACCTTCCTCTATCTTGTATATATTCTCTATAAAAATATAAAAATTGAAAAATCCAAAACACTTTTCCTAAAGTGTTTACAAAAATACAAAAATAAAGTTACAGCCTCGACTCTCCCGTGGAAGGGAGGGCGTTGTAAACCAAATAAGCCTCACAACATAAGAAAAACGTGAAATTAGTTGTTTATCGGATTACTTCAAATTCTACAACTGATTAAGCGGGAAATACGGAAGCTAAGACATTAAATTGCTAGCTGAAGAGAGAAACACTCTTCTTTCCCGTCCCGTCGCGAGTGGTTTTGAAGGCAACGGTTTCAATTAACGTAACGTTTTATAAAAAGAAAAACAAAAGAAATAAAAAGTTTTTGAGATTTGTTTAAATAATACATGGTAGAGGTAGCCCGATTGCCCCTCTAAATATTGAGGCTATGGATTTTGGACTAAAGCATCGTATGATACAACAAGTCCAAAATTCATGCCAATTTCACGGATTACCGGGTGACGATGCAAACAAGCATCTCGATAAATTTTTAACCGTCACCCAAAATATGAAACAAAACGGGGTCTCCGATGACGCCCTCCGTCTCTCTCTCTTCCCCTATTCTCTAACGCATCATGCCACTGCTTGGTTTGATCGTCTTCCCAAAAACTCGATTCATACTTTCAATGGAATGGTATCAAAGTTCTTGGCGAAGTATTTTCCACCATCGATGGTGAAGAAGTTGAGAAACTATATTAGCAATTTTTGGCAACTTCCAGATGAGTCTTTATTCGAGGCTTGGGAACGTTATAAGCTTGCCATTGATCGTTGTCCAAACCATAACATGCTTCTCGTTACGATCATTGATACGTTTTACAATGGTTTAACTCTTTGACATCGGGACACGATCAATGCTGCAGCTGGTGGTACTTTCATGAAACGTCGTCCTGAGGATTGTTACGAGCTTATCGAGAATATGACGGCCCATTACAATTATTGGGATTCCTCAGCCGAGAGGAATGCACCAATAAGATCGACTGCGACTTAAAACTCTTCTCCCTCTTATAATTCTGAGTTAGCCGCCATAACTAAAAAACTTGATGATATGTCTACGGCTATGTTGAGAATGTATCAAATGATTCCGAATCAAGTTAAGAACCCGCAAGTAAATATGGTTAATACCGGTAGAGAGACTTGTGGTGGTCCACATTCATACCTTGAGTGTCCAGTCTCCGGTGTCTTTACTCAAGAGAACGTGTATGCTGCAAACATGGGTGGCAACGGTTACCCACAACCTCAAGGAGACCGTAATCTCCTCAGCTACCGTTCCGGCAATTATCTTGGACCACCCGGTTTTAATCAACCAAATCAAGTGAATCAAAACACTAATGTGCAAAACCATAATCATCAATTTAATCACAATCAGAATCAAAACCGGGGAAATAATGGTTTTCAAGGACAAAATCAAAGTTTTCATCAGAATCAAAATAGGGGAAATTACAACCAAGGCCCGCCTCAAGGAAATACTTTTCAAAATAACGGGAATTTTCAAAATAATCATGGAAATCAAAATCAGGGTTTTAATCAAAATAACCGAGGGCAAAACTTTCAAAATCAAAATCAGAATGTGATTCAAAATCCGTCACCCTCGGATGAGATTCTTAAGCAGATTATGAAAAACCAAGAGTTAATGGCTAAAGAAATCCTTGAACGTAACAAGCGTTTAAATGATCGACCCTCGGGCTCTGAAACTCTTCCAAGCAACACGATCGCTAACCCGAAGGGCGATGCAAAAGCGATCACAACAAGGAGTGGTGTTTCTTATGATGGACCAACGGCTCCGACTGCCTCTTCTTCTCTTCCTACTAAGGTAGTCGCCCGTGAAGAGGTGACAACGGATACGGAATGGAAGGTCCGAAGACATCCAACCTCCGGTGGTCCCGATGTCTAAAGGAAAGTTAAAAGTTGTTAATGAAACTGAAAAAGAAATTCCCGTTAAAATGAAATTTCCTTATCCTTCACGCTTAAATGAACAAAAGCACCGCGAGAAAGATAAGAACCAAATGGAAAAGTTTTATCAGATTTTTCAAGAATTGCACTTTGATATAAGTCTCGCGGATGCTATACTTTTGATGCCAAAATTTGCTTCGATGCTAAAAGGTCTTTGAATAATAAGGAAAAGTTGTTTGAAATGTCTAAGACTCAAATGAATGAGAATTGCTCAGCGGTTCTTCTTAAAAAGCTACCCGAAAAGCTTGAAGACCCTGGCAAGTTTCTCATTCCATGCAATTTTCCGGGTATGGTTCAATGCTTCGCCTTGGCCGATCTTGGTGCTAGCATTAACCTTATGCCATTGTCGATTTGGCAAAATTTGTCTTTTCCTAACTTGACACCGGCGCTTATGACCCTCGAGCTTGCCGACCGATCTACGTCTCGTCCAATTGGTATAGCCGAGGACATTTTTGTCAATGTTGGGAAATTCAATTTCCCTGCCGATTTTGTGGTTGTTGATTTCGATGCTGATCCACGGGTTCCTCTCATTCTCGGGAGAGGATTCCTACGGACCGGACGTGCTTTAATTGATGTATACGACGAGGAGATTACCTTACGTGTTGGAAATGAAGCCGTTACTTTCAATCTTGACCAAACCGCAAGATACTCCTCCGATTACGATGTTGCTTCCGTCAACCGAATCGATGTTATTGATGAAGCTACGGAGGAGTATTCTCAAGAACTTCTTGGTTTTACCAAAAATGCTTCGAGTGGCAATCCCACTTCTTCTTTTGAACCAATCGTCTCCGATTCTTCCCTTTCCCTCACTCCGTTTGAGGGAAGTGATCTCGCTTGGGAAGAAATAAAAGCTTGTCTTTCAAATGATTCAGTTTCACCGGACATTGATAATTCTGACTTTGATCCGGAGGGGGACATTTTATCAATTGAGAAACTTTTAAATGATAACCCAATTGTTTCTTCCCATCCGATGGACCTAAAAATGGCAGACGTAAAAGAAGTAAAGCCGCTTATTGAGAATCCTCCGGAGCTCGAGCTCAAGGATTTGCCTCCTCAACTCGAATACGCATACTTGGAAATTAATAATAAATTCCCCGTTATCATATCAAAAGGCCTAAAAGATGAGGAGAAGACCCGACTCTTAGATGTGCTTAAGAAGCATAAAAGTGCTATTGCTTGGCAAATCTCTGACATTAAGGGAATCGACCCTCGATTTTGCACTCATAAGATTCTACTTGAAGATAATCACAAAGCTTCCATCCAACAACAACGACGGGTTAATCCACAAATCCACGAAGTGATCAAAAAAGAAGTTATTAAACTCCTTGACGCTGGAATGATTTGTGGAAAACTAGAAGAGGGGGTTGAATAGTTTTACGTACTTTTAAATTTATTTCCAAAATATTTTGTTGGTTATAAAAACTTCCGATTCGATCTTAAGTGAGTTCAAGCAACAACCAATATAAGCAAGTCTAAACTAATATTGAAAGTATTGAAATATAATGAAGAAAAGATAGAGTTAGAAAGATCAAACCACAACACGTGAATTTATAGTGGTTCGGCTACAAGGACACCTTCCTTGCCCTACTCCACTCCCTAAGTACCACACTCGAGAGTTTTCTTCACTATGTCAACAAACTCCTTATGGTGGAGAAACCTTACACACCTTGGCTTACACAAGTTAACGACACTAAGCTAAATGTCGAGTTCTAATCGTAGCTAGAACCAATCTCACACCAAATATCACACCACATGATCTTCACACCTTAATCACACCTTCACACCTTCTTCAAGACTTCACACCGTCTTCACACCTTGTCAATCTTCACACCTTCTTCTATGCACAACTAAGTCACAACTACTAAACTAGTTTACAACACACCAAGATTCTACAATCAACAAATATACACAACACCTTAACAAATAACTATCACTAGTACTATATGAAACTAGCTATACACAACACCACTACAATAAGATGGATGTAGAGAAGTGTTCTTCTTCTTGCACTTGAATGGATGAAGCTTTGGATCACTTGGAAACAAAGACTTATGAAATATATGATCAAAGGATTTTAGATCTAGAGAAGAAGATTGGATCAGAAAGTTTATAGTGCAAAAAGGTGAGAAAAATATGTGGAATGATTCAATATTTATAGGGCCAGAAAATACTGTTCGGGAGCGTGCCGGTCCCCTTAATTGTAGGCCGGTCCCCTTAATGATTAAGGGGGCTGCCTAGTAAAATTAAGGGGGCCGCCCTCCTGAACGTTCCAAAAGTTTTTCTGGATAAAATTTGCCCTTTTTGGTTGGAAATTTGAAATCATATTTTTGTGGTTTAATAAAGCTTTACCAAAAATGATTTACAAATATATATAAAATGTTAAAATCATTTTATATAATGTTATGTATTAATATAAAATTTCCTTTGATCATGTAATGCATAAGTTACTAAGTTTATGCATATCTTGAGTGATATAAGATGTAGAGGTAAGTATTTGTCACCAAATACTTGTTTATGTCTTATTCTTGACTTAATTTGATTTAAGTTTTGTGATTATCAAAACATAGGTTTATTGAGAAATATTAATAACATTCACAAACATTATTTATATCAACAATCTCCCCCTTTTTGATGATTACAAAACTTAAACTCATTAGCTCAAAAATTAGTTTTTAAACAAGTATTTTAGTGAGTTTATATGTGCTTCTCCCCCTTTTTGTAACATCAAAAAGGTTATGCCGACAAGTTTTCATTCGTGAAAATTTTGACGGGTAGAAACTCCCCCTTGATGTGTACTCCCCCTCGTTTGGGGGCACCAAGAGAACGAGCTATGGAATGCTTGCAAAACAAAAATATTAGAAGCACAAGTATATACATATACACAAATATAGGGTGATGAAAAAAGAAAGAAACATTCATATTAGAGCAATAGTTGTGTTAAGACACAACAATACGAGTACATAAGCTAACAACATAATAGCAAATACATAAGCCAATTAATCAAGAAAGATACATCATCATGCAAAAGTACATGGATTTCATAGAGCTTGCAAGCAAAAGGGGTGGCAAAAACTTTATTTATTAAGCATATCAAATATATGAAAACATATATTGAATTTCATCTTTAAGGCCAAAGATGATGGTTCGGTTGTGGATACAACAAAGGCAAGTATCACCATGTGATTCAAGCATCCTCCAAGGCCAAAGATGATGGTTCGGTTGTGGATACAACAAAGGCAAGTATCACCATGTGATTCAAGCATTCTCCAAGGTACGGGATTGGCAAAGTATGGTGGTGTAATTTGTGGAGATGAGAGTTGAGTATCAAGTGGTGTTATTGGTGAAAGTGAGATTGTAAGATGGGTGGATATAGGTTCTTGTGTGGGAAGTGGTGATGATACTTGTGGTGACAAGTGTGAATTGATGTAGTCATTGATTGATGAGGTTGAGGGTAAGGAAGATGAGGAAGTTCCATGAGTGGAAGGTGTTTTGGATGGTGCATTAGGTGCACTTGGAGAGGAGCATTTTGGTGGAGGTGATGGGGTTATGTTGTCTTCATTTGTTAAGTCAATGAAGAGTTGTTTTGGAGGAATGACCACAAGTTTTTGTTTCTTGGAGGTTTTGGAGTTTGAGGTGCTTGGAGGAGTCATGATGATCTGATGAATGATGAGATGAAGAATGGTGATAATGGAGGGAATTTATAGTATGGAAATGGGTGATTTAGGTAAATGTTTGAAATGGTTGAAAGAGATTCTAAAATCAGTTGGGTCTAAATGGGAAATGGCAGCTGAAACTAGAGAAAGGATTCACAAGATGCAAAAGAATACAGTAAACCCAGTTCCAGATGGCCGGTCCCTTTAATTGTATGCCGGCCCCTTAATAATTAAGGGGACCGCCTAGGGAATTAAGGGGGCCGCCCATCTGGTGTTTTCCCAGACGACCAGAAACCCAAAATTTGCAAAATTTGGTGATTTTTCAAGTGTGTTTTTCCAGCAAGCTCTATTAGGAGTACATACTTTAGGAATGATGATATATAAACATATATATATAATCAAATTTTGCATGCAAATAAACATATTAGAATCCATATTGAAAAGAAGCATGGCATAACATTAATATAGAAGCATGATAATAATTAAAGTCTAAACATCATTCCGAATAACACAAGAAATTAACACAAGTATTTCCGAATAAATCGGACAAAAAGCAAACCATACAAATGTCTAAAAGAAACAAGTAATAACAAGTAGCAACATGTCAATATCTTCTACTTCTTTTTCTTTCCAAGCATCTTCCTAAACATCTTCCCAACGGATTTGAATCCCCCTCGAAGTTCTTCATGCATTTGTTGTTAACGATTGATGATAGACGTTTGACGAGTGAAGAGAAGCTCATCGGTACGTTCATGAGGAAGAGGAATTTGATACTCGGTATCATCAAGATCGGAAAGATCTTCAACAAAGGTCGTGGGGGATGGAGTACTAACACGTGAGGTGTCTTCCTCCTCATCATCATCGTCATCACGATGAGATGTAGAACCATGAGGCCTAGAATACAAAGGAACACGAGATTTTCCTTTGTCACTACGAGGACGGCGAGTACGAACACGAGTAAGTTGGTTCAAAGTAGGAAGGATATGAACGTAGTAGTCTCTTTGAAGATGTAGGAAATGTTCCATCACATAACGATAAAGTCGTGTGAGAAACATACCGTAAGGAAGATTGGCATTTGGGGTGTTTTTGGCGGACATGATTCGATGAACAAAAAGATAAGCCAAATTGTATTGCTCTTCAGCAATAACACAATAAAGCATGTGGGCAATGCTCGCCGTGACATGATCACGGTGACCACCAGTACCAAACGCATTCTCTCGAATGAGTTCTTCCCACTTCTTCATATCTTGGCTTAGCTCTTTGAGGAGGATTTGATTGGTATGAATATCGACATTCTTCGACTTGATTACTCGACTAGTCGTACGACGTTCTAGTTCAAGCATTCGACGAATGTCTTCAGGACTAGGAATCTCAGAATAGTAGGGGCCATCCTGAGGACAATTTCTTTCAAGAGTGGAAAGATCTCATTCATTGGAGAAAACGACTTGGCCGTTGAATGGGATTCTAAGAATTTGCCCAAATTGAGCAAGAGTAAGAGTGATGAATTGATTTTGAATCATGAAGGAAATGAGGAGATGACCATAGGGATCGGTTTGCACCGTCACTTGGCTATAGAAGTCGAGGATAAAACGAGGAATGATAGGTTCGTTGATTTGGAAAAGACATTCAAAACGAATATTGGTGAACATTCGTGCGGTTTTATCATTTTCATAGAAAGATGGATCGACAATTCGTCCTTCGTGAATGTTTCTATTTTCAATAGGACGATAGAAACATGCAACTGAATGAGACATGCCGGGAGTAGAAGAGACATTTGGAATGTATTGTTTGGTTTTGGAGACATCACCAACCGTGGTCTTAGGCATTTTCACCTAAACAATATAACAACAAAAATAAAATTAATATAAAAACAACTATCATGCATATGTTATATATTTATATAATTATATGCACTATATGTGGAACGAAATTCTACTTCGACACAAAAAAAAATATTCAATGAAGTAGTTTCATGATGTTCCTTTTATTTTGATTTTAAACTCGTTTAGAATATATAATATGGAAGAGTATGATATCATAATTCATTTCGAAATAAGGCTAGATATATATTAGATTATATATCTTCCATTTCATAAGAGTTTGACACAACATAAGTTTGTCTAAAAGATTAAAATGCGAATTTTATTTTTCAAAAATATCATTTTTGAGATAAACCAAACGCTCCCTTACTAGATAAAAACATCCTAAAACATCAGTATATATATTGATTATATATCTTGATGACGTCTATTGATTTTAGTAGTATTAACAAGTTTTATGAACAAGTTTTAAGTTTCAAATAACTACATATAGTTATAGTTTGTTCATGAACCAAACGCCCATGTTGTCTTCATGAACCATTTTCTAATAAATTGAAAAGTATGTTTTGATTGTTTAGGACGTTAAAACAATGTAATGTAGTAAGTTTTAAGTGGTTTTTAAGAGTTATATCAACAATGTGCCTTTTGAAAAATAAAATTCGACTAGGGTTTATGGGCGATTAATGATTTTGACCAGATGATATGTTATACTAATTTTGAGTTGCAAAACATCATCCTAATCCTATGGGGAGCATTTGGTAGTTCAATTTCTAGCTTCAATAACACTTAAAATCGAATTAAAATGAATTTTAATAAAATGCATAATTATTGATTAGACACCAAATCGAATGAAATGTGATGAAATGCATGTTGGAAAACTTACAAAAGATGTTGTTATATGTTTGGTTGATGTTTGCCCCTTGCGAAATAACCCCGGATTAGTAATTTGGTGAAGGATTTTGGTGGTTTTGGAGGTTTAGTTTCGTTCACAGCAGTATAGGGGAAGAAGTGAGTGAGTAAATGAAGTGTTTGGAAATGGAATTAAGGAGGAAAACGATTTTGGAAGTGTCAGATGGCCGGCCCCCTTAAACATTAAGGGGACCGCCCTCGATAACAAGCCGGTCCCCTTAATCATTAAGGGGGCCGCCTTTGAAACTTTCCAAATTTCGCGGAATTCGTTTCTGGATCAAAAATATTTATATGTATATAATTAGATGTATAATATATCAAAAATACGTAAACGTCTATTGGCACGATGATAAAATTCTTAACAATTTTTAATTACCGTTTCGATAATTAAAATATACCTTTGACAATTTTTGGATAAAATGATCAAAGTGTTAAGTTGATGAAGGGTTTGAGGTGTGTTCGGGAATATGTGAATAAGTGTATATATATATAAAATGTGATTGAAAGATGGGTTGATGAGTGAGATTTGAAGGATAGTAGCGGAGATAGGATATAGTTGGCGAGAGGAGTTTGTTTCATCCATAGTGTTCACGTGCGAAGGCGTTCTTGTATTATAAAAGTCCACTTGACTCATATCCCTTCATCATCATGAGTCTCCTAAACGAGG
This sequence comes from Artemisia argyi, assembly GCA_030686995.1. Classification (NCBI taxonomy): domain Eukaryota; kingdom Viridiplantae; phylum Streptophyta; class Magnoliopsida; order Asterales; family Asteraceae; genus Artemisia; species Artemisia argyi. Next base: position 76,225,463 of record CM060687.1, read on the forward strand.
ACTTACTAGAATAACGTGAGGGGGGGAAAGAAAGGGTTCGATAAAGAACGATTTCTTGGAGTTCTAGAAAGTCAACAAATGACGTATCTAGGTTATGTACAAGTGAATATATATATATATATATATATATATATATATATATATATATATATATATATATATATATATATATATATATATATATATATATATTTAATATATTACGTATAATAGTATATATATGTATATATAAGTATATATGTGATTCTAACAAATAGAAGACAATAACAAATTATATCTAAATAATTGACGAAATCAAACAATGCATATTTATCTAAGCATGGCAATGAGTTGTGAAAGAATGGCGTACCCGGTGGTCTTCAAAAGAAATCTTCAACATCATCAAGATGAAATATAGACTTTGAAAAAGTCTATGTTGAGAGAAAAACCAAGATTGCCTCAAGGAATGTTCGTCTAGCCATTTGATCTCCATTGTCCTTTTGGTCCAAACATGTTTAACATTTGACTTGGGTGCATGAAAGGTGGTAGAATGCCCCAAGGATTGTAGCTTTGTTGGTAGTTCCACATTTGATTACTATTGTTATTATAGTTTTGTCTATTTTGATTTCTTCTTGGTTGAGGTGTTTTAGACCTAGGATGAGAATTATTTGGTTTTCTAGGTGGTGGAGTTTTAGATCTTATTTTGAGTTTAGAAGATCCTACTTCGGTCTTTAAAGACGGTTTATAAAAATCTTTAACTTCTTCTCAAGAGGTATTTTCTTATCATTAATAAGTATATACTTAGGATTAGATTTTAAAGGTTTTTGTTTGTTGAGTTCACTTTCAAATTTTACATTTTTAATCTCGCTTGTTGAAGCCTCATTTAAATTAAATCCTAAGCCGGTTTTGTCTCCGGATGTTCTTTGAATACTCATTATTTTATTAAGTGATTGACTACTATTTTCAAATTTGTCAAGTTTGCGAATTTCTTCCCTAAGTATTTCGTTTTCACCTTTAAGCTCTTGACATGATTTACATTCTTCAAAAATTTCTTTACCTTTTTCTAGTTGATGTATTTTAATTTTTAGTTCAAGTACTTCACTTTCTAATTGATTGTTAATGTATTTTAGTGATTTGTTTTTGGCCATTACTAGTTGTCCTAATTTGCATAGTTTAATATATTCATTATCTAGATCTTTTTCATCTAATGATATACTTTCATCACTAAAATATTCGGTTTCGGAACGTACCTCATTTGGTGTATTCGCCATGAGACATTTTTCTTCCTTTGTCGTTTCATTCTCATCATCATCACTATCACTCCAAGCACCTCCAACAAATGCTCTTTGATTTTGATCTCTTGTCATCATTGGACATTTTCCAATAAGGTGATTTGGATCTCCACACTTGAAACACTTTCTTTCAATCTTGTTGTTCTTGTCGTCTTTACTCTTTTGAAATGTTTTCTTTTCATCATATGGTTGTCTTATGAATCTTCCTCGCCTTTTGAAGAATTTCTTGAAATCTCTTACGGCCATAGCGTATTCTTCGTCATCACTTTCGGAAGATGAGCTATCTTCGATACTAGATTCCTTTCTAGCTTTCAAGTCGATTGACTTGCTTTGCTCTCGTTTTTCCTTGACCATTTTCGGAGTCCTTCTTAATGATGACTTCGTAGACTTTTAGATTTCCAATTAATTCGTCAAGTTGCAAAGTTGACAAATTCTTCGATTCTTCAATAGCCGTCACTTTAGCTCGCCATTTTGGATGAAGAGCCCTAAGAAACTTCCTAACAAAATTCTTACTAGAAAAATTCTCATCAAGTGCTTTTAAACTTGTGATGATAGTGTTAAATCTAGCAAAAGCATTGTCAATTGATTCCTCTTCCGGAATCGTGAATTGCTCGTATTGTTGAACAAGTAGATCTATCTTATTATCTTTGACTTGACTATTACCTTGGTGAGTTATTAGTAAAGAGTTCCAAATTTCTTTTGCGGTTTCACACATAAAGATCCTTTCGTACTCTTTACGTGGTAGCGCATTATAAATAACCATTTTTGCTTCATTATTTTTAGCAAGTTTTCTTTTTAAATCATCATTTTGTTTTTCAAAAGGTACGATTTCATTTTTCTTAGTTTCCGGGTTATTTTGAATAGGTAAAAAATTACCATTAGTAATAACATGCCAAAGATCTAGATCTTTTGACTTCACATAAGTTTCGAATCGATTTTTTCAATATAAAAATCCATCACTTTCAAATAGTGGTGGTCTTTGCATAGATTGCCCTTCTAAATATTTTTCAGATTCCATAGATCGTTACAAGTTTTAAAATACAATATATTTTAATGATCTTGCTAGACGTGGCTCCTGATACCAATTGTGGAAAACTAGAAGGGGGGGGGGGGGTTGAATAGTTTTATGTCCTTTTAAATTTATTTCCAAAATATTTTGTTGGTTATAAAAACTTTCGATTCGATCTTAAGTGAGTTCAAGCAACAACCAATATAAGCAAGTCTAAACTAATATTGAAAGTATAGAAATATAATGAAGAAAAGATAGAGTTAGAAAGATCAAACCACAACACGTGAATTTATAGTGGTTCGGCTACAAGGACACCTTCCTTGCCCTACTCCACTCCCCAAGTACCACACTTGAGAGTTTTCTTCACTATGTCAACAAACTCCTTATGGTGGAGAAACCTTACACACCTTGGCTTACACAAGTTAACGACACTAAGCTAAATGTCGAGTTCTAATCGTAGCTAGAACCAATCTCACACCAAATATCACACCACGTGATCTTCACACCTTAATCACACCTTCACACCTTCTTCAAGACTTCACACCGTCTTCACACCTTGTCAATCTTCACACCTTCTTCTATGCACAACTAAGTCACAACTACTAAACTAGTTTACAACACACCAAGATTCTACAATCAACAAATATACACAACACCTTAACAAATAACTATCACTAGTACTATATGAAACTAGCTATACACAACACCACTACAATAAGATGGATGTAGAGAAGTGTTCTTCTTCTTGCACTTGAATGGATGAAGCTTTGGATCACTTGGAAACAAAGACTTATGAAATATATGATCAAAGGATTTTAGATCTAGAGAAGAAGATTGGATCAGAAAGTTTATAGTGCAAAAAGGTGAGAAAAATATGTGAAATGATCCAATATTTATAGGGCCAGAAAATAATGTTCGGGAGCATGCCGGTCCCCTTAATTGTAGGCCGGTCCCCTTAATGATTAAGGGGGCCGCCTAGTAAAATTAAGGGGGCCGCCCTCCTGAACGTTCCAAAAGTTTTTCTGGATAAAATTTGCCCTTTTTGGTTGGAAATTTGAAATCATATTTTTGTGGTTTAATAAAGCTTTACCAAAAATGATTTACAAATATATATAAAATGTTAAAATCATTTTATATAATGTTATGTATTAATATAAAATTTCCTTTGATCATGTAATGCATAAGTTACTAAGTTTATGCATACCTTGAGTGATATAAGATGTAGAGGTAAATATTTGTCACCAAATACTTGTTTATGTCTTATTCTTGACTTAATTTGATTTAAGTTTTGTGATTATCAAAACATAGGTTTATTGAGAAATATTAATAACATTCACAAACATTATTTATATCAACATGATTTATCCGATCTCGGATAGTTCACGGGTTAGCCCGGTTCATTGTGTTCCAAAGAAGGGCGGAATCACTGTTGTGAAAAATGACGATAATGAGCTTATACCGACTAGACTTCTGACCGGATGGAGAGTTTGTATCCACTACCGCAAGTTGAATGATGCGACACGTAAAGACCATTTCCCGCTCCCTTTTATGGACCAAATGCTTGAACGATTAGCGGGAAATGAGTTCTATTGTTTTCCGGATGGCTTTTCTGGGTACTTTCAAATCCCCATTGATCCCCAGGATCAAGAAAAGACCACTTTTACTTGCCCGTATGGAACATTTGCCTATCATAGAATGCCCTTTGGCCTATGTAATGCTCCAGGCACGTTTCAGCGGTGCATGATGGCCATTTTTTCGGATATGATTGAAAAAACCATGGAAGTGTTCATGGACGACTCCGTTTATGAAAATTCTTTCGACTCTTGCCTTTCCCATTTAGAGAATATGCTAATACGGTGTGAAAACACTAACTTAGTTCTAAATTGGGAGAAGTGCCACTTCATGGTTAAAGAGGGCATAATCCTCGGCCATAAAATCTCCAAATCTGGGATTGAGGTAGATCGTGCAAAAGTTGATGTTATTGCTAAGCTACCTCATCCTACGACCGTCAAAGGAATCTGAAGTTTCCTTGGTCATGCTGGCTTTTACCGACGTTTTATACAAGACTTCTCCAAAATAGCCGGGCCTCTGACCCACCTTTTAGAAAAGGATGCTCCGTTTAACTTCACAAATGAATGCATCGATGCATTTTATTTCTTGAAGAAGAAGTTAACGGAGGCACCAATCTTAGTTGCCTCCGATTGGAGCTTACCATTTGAGCTAATGTGCGATGCCAGCGATTATGCAATTGGTGCAGTTCTGGGGCAACGAAAGAATAAGTACTTTCAACCGATACACTATGCAAGAAAGACAATGAATGACGCTCAACATAACTACACGACTACTGAAAAAGAGATGTTAGCGGTTGTCTATGCTTTTGAAAAATTTAGACCTTATTTGCTCCTTAAGAAATGCATAGTGTATACGGATTATTCAGCCCTAAAATACCTAATGGCAAAGCAAGATGCTAAGCCACGCTTAATGCGGTGGGTTCTTCTGCTCCAAGAATTTGATGTTGAAATTCGAGACGAAAAAGGAGCTGAGAACCTTGCTGCTGATCACCTTTCACGACTTGAGAACCCCCATCAAAGTGCTCTCGAGAATAAGGAAATTACCGAAACATTTCCTCTTGAGACACTTGGGAATGTGACTGAAATTGACCAAAGTACCCCATGGTTCACTGATTTTGCGAATTACCATGCGGGGAACTTCATTAGGAAAGGGATGTCGTCCCAACAAAATAAGAAATTCTTTAAAGATGTCCAACATTACTTTTGGGACTGATGCGTGGATATTGCACCAGGCTTTACCTCTCGAGGGATCTCGAGAAGCTTACAACCCCCACCAAGCAGTGTACCTGATCGTTGTAGTATAGTATAGTGACAAGTACCGGGGGATTGATCGTTCAACTCAGGAATAGTGTCGCTAGGATTAGAAAGCCTAAAAATTAAGTCTAGAGGTGAGGGATGATTCTTTTTGTATTTTTATATTTTTATAAAAGCAATTAAAATCTCGGGTTTTGGAAGAGTGGGCGGAATTAGTTGCTAGTCAACTGACCCAATAACTAAGATGCAATCAAAATAAAATATCAAAAATGTAAATAAATCTAATTACTAATGTGGTGTGAACAATAATGGGAAAATTGTGTTTACTTAGATTTCATTACTCCTTAGATATCTTTTACAGGTTGATAGTTTGTTACAATTGCGTAGATGACGGGTTATATTCCTTAATACCATTCGTGGGGTGGCGGACGTACTTCCCTAACTCTATAAGCTCCTACTTCACTCCTATGTCGAGCCTGCAAGAAGCTCCTAACAGAGGATCATTAGAATTCACTCATGCATTAAATACAACCATAAAAACCTAGTACGCATTGGTTCATCATTCTTAAGACATTCAAGCATGTTACTCTATGGAAGTCTGCTAGTTTTCTTAAGCCTAACATCGAAATCATTCATCCGTAACAACTATAAACAAGCAATCAATCCATAATTAACATCTAGGTTTCACTACATCTAAGCAAACACACACGAGATTGATGCGTGGGAATTGCACCAGGCTTTACCTCTCAAGGGATCTCGAGAAGCTTACAACCCCCACCAGGCAGTGTACCTGATCGTTATAGTATAGTATAGTGACAAGTACCGGGGGATTGATCGTTCAACTCAGGAATATTGTCGTTAGGATTGAAATTAATTTAACTAGGTCTAAAGGTGAAGGATGATTCTTTTTGTATTTTTATATTTTATGAAAAACAGGTAAAAATCTTGGGTATTGGAAGGAAGGGCGGAATTAGTTGCTAATCAACTAACCCAAAAGCTACTAATTACACTAATTAACAAGTAAAGTAAACTAGGGTTCTACAAGGTAAGTGAAGCATGTCTACCTATGATATGTTACTCCTTGTTAGCTATCCAATTCTACCTATTGAATTTTCACACCTTACTTTAATTGATGGGTTGTATTCCTTAATACCATTCATGGGGTGGCGTACTTACTTCCCCAATCCTATAAGCTCCTACTTCACTCCTATGTCGAGCCGGCTAAGAAGCTCCTAACATGGGATCACTAGAATTCGCTCATGCATTAAATACAACCATAAAAACCTAGTACACATCGGTTCATGTTTCTTAAGACGTTCAAGCAAGTTACACAATGGAGATTTGCCAGTTTTCTTAAGCCTAACATCGAATTCATTCAATTAAACAAGAGACAATAGGAATCAAGAATTATAAACTAAACCAATTAGACCTATGGAAGTGTCACACCCTAATTGATGAAGATAGACACAAAAATCAACAAGGAATCAATAAGATCTAATCAATTATATACAAGTTTCACATAATCATAAGCGGACACAAGGTGAATTAGCAAAACATAGTCAAAGAAGAGCAAACAACAATAATAATGAAAGACATAATTGAGATAGAATCATCAAACCAATACATGATGTTTATAGAGTGATTGAAACCCTCTAAGTTGCTGGAAAAACACCTACCTAAACCCAGGAATTGACCTTAGGGTTTAGGGCTTACAAATAATGAAGTTATGTGGGTATATTTATAGGAAAACTTTCTGTCGGCCCGATCTGACGGCGTCAGACTTAACACATGACGTCGTCAAGAAGCCTTTTTCACCAAATTGTAGATCTTTTCGTCCTGATCATTTTCTTTTTTGAATCGCTCAAATCCGAGTTCGTATGCAAAAGTTATGGCCAAAACGGTGTCAGCTACCGCGCGCGCAAGTTGTGACAATTTAACACGTGACGGCCTTGGTGACGCCTTCAGGTACACGTGACGGCCTAGCTTGATGCTGTCATGAACTTACTGGATCGTCACGTACTTTATCCACTTCCACCTCTTGTATTACTCTTGACGCCGTCATGAAGAAGCTTGTGACGCCGTCAGGTACTGTTCCCAGCAAGGAAAATTAAGACTTTGCCGTTTTCTTCACTTTTATGCTTCAAAAACGTCCAAAATGCTTCCTTTTCCAGAATTCACTCCCAAAGTACCTAAAATCACAAGAGGAACGATTTAGGGCAATATTTGATCAAATAAATTCGAATTCGGGCTAAAATGACCCCCTAAAAACGGTTCATTTTTCGCCTTAACATATATCCCTACACTTGGGATTTGCTTGTCCTCAAGCAAATGAGCTTTTCCACTAATAAAAATACAAGTTAGGGATCATCTAACACTAATATAAAAGTAATTACAACAAATGATCGTTCCACCTTAACCAAAACATGCACGGACATTATACACTAGCACCTCACATTAAGTATTTTTGGATACTCTCATCTCTCGGGTGTTGTAAATTTATATGTCATAATTGGAAATGGAGAAATATCACTCTTTACCTGTCATAGCAAATAGATTACCATAGGCTTGGGAAATGATCAAACCTCCACCACTTGGCGTAAGCACCTAGGATAAACTATCAAAGAGGTCTTTTAAAGGGTTATAACGTTAGGTGTAGGGGATATGGAAGACACGGTTTTGTTGGATAAACGGATACTTTACTGGTGGCAAGTCAATTGTCTTAATTAACTACATGTACAATGAGGCGTTGCTAAGCCAAGACTCGACTCAACTTAAACTAACTACGACTCTTTTTGGAATTTTTTTTTTCAAGACACTATTTGACTTAAACATAAATAAAAGAAACGGATGGTAGCCCGGATTTTTCTCTTTTCTTTTTCTATTTTTTTTTTCTTTTTTTTTTCTTTTTTCTTTCTCTTTTTTTTTCTCAATTTTATTTTTATTTATTTATTTATTTATTTTTATTATTATTATTTTTTTTTTGCATACACTCTTACTCTACCATCCAAAACAAAACATCAAAGAGAGCTTGTTTCCTCCCTACACTTGAGCTTTTACATACTTTACAATCAACTATTCTAATGACTCGAATCAAGATAATCAAAACACTTGGAGTACTTTTAAATATTAACGCACATATGGGGGTAATAATTGACATTCTTCCCCATTACTCCATAACACAAGTACTTTACCCATGAGTCCCAATTGTCCCAAAACAATATGTACAAGATATGACTCGACTTAGCAACCATGTAATCAATTAGACAATTAACAAAGGGTTTAAACAATTAACAATAATGCACTAAAGATGAGTGCATACAAGGAAGGCTAAGGCGATTTGGTTGCACATTTGGAGTGGATTGTAAACAAATTCTTCCTTTAAGTAAAATGCTTAAAGTTAGAAACGAAAAGATAGGCTCGGAGGGGTGTACTAGGGGTATCGTGTACTAAAAATGAGTACAACGCAAAGGTGTGGGGGAATTACTTGACCTATGAAGTCAACGTAATTATATTACAGGTGTAGAACAAGGGTTTTCCTAATGCCTCTTATCATGTAGTAAATCCTAACTACACGAATGTAGTCTCACTAGCGGTCTCGGGATGCATCACTATCACAAGTTCTAGAATTTAAATACTACCGGTACACTCATAAGCACCAACAATGAATGCTTTTTCCTAAAGATCTAAGGGCGAACCTCACATATTTGGGGTGCAAGTTTTTGAGTGGTATGGTTTTTGTGCTAGTCATACAACTCCTATCCATGAAACACTTATTAAGACTAAAGTTTCACTCCTACATGTTGCAAAAAATTTAAAATTTGGTGCTAAAATTGCCCTAACAAATATTTCTCTCAGTTTTATTACACATTCACTATTAAACTAAACAAAAACCAAGTGGAGTAATAGTTTCTAATATACCCTCCCTACACTTAAACCGAACATTGTCCCCAATGTTCTAGATAAAAGATGTAAAAGTAAAAATAAATAAGAATGAAAGAAACTAATACTCCCCTGATTCGTTCACCGTGGATAATGTGACAACATGGTTAAATCTACCTCAAGAAGACGAACGTTGAAAGCTTCCCTCCAGAAATATAAATCATCTTCTTGTCCTGTAATCAACAAACACAAAAACCAAAGCATCAAACCGAACAAAAATCACAACTAGATGTAATTCCAGACTTAGAAATAGAAACAAGACAAAGCAACAAAAGGATAGGATACTTGTGGAATAAATTACAAATAGGAACTCATAAAACATATCCACAATTATTGACACACAAACAAGATAGAATATATGCTAATCATGAATTGTGAAGTTTTCATGTTCGAATTTAGTTCTTTTTAACAAGATATAAATTTCCCTACACTTATCTTTTTGTAAAATACCTTTATATGCAATTAAGACGAGGTTAAAAACAAAATAAAGCATTCTCACAAAATATTTGAAACATGAAAATTAAACAACTATAATTAAGCATATATGACACAAACAAACAAATAAAATAAAAACATCAAACAATTAAAAACATGGGTTGGGTTGCCTCCCAACAAGCGCTTGTTTTTGTTCGAGTCACGAGCCTGACTCTACCCTTATTTAACGGAAATAGGGGAGGTTTTCCCTACACTTAGGATTAAGTGCGGGTGAAAGTAGCGATACACGCCCTTAGGGTGGAAATATGCCACATGAGGTGAAGGGGGCGAGTGAATGGGGAAAGAGTCTACCACCTTCATTGTTAGGTTACCCGAATCCTTTGGTTTGATGGGTGGATTTGAAGTTAGAAGAGTTTTATGACAAAGATTTGAGCTCTTGCCATTTTCATGAATAGTATGCTCTAACGGTTCTTCATCCACTCCGGTTCCCATCTTTTTTATTTCAACTTCATCTTCATCTTCGTACTCAAACTTGCTTTCATAAAAGAAGTGGAGTGTTAGCGTTTTGAAGTTGGAATGTTGGAAAGAGGTTTTATGGGTAATGGGTTTGGTTTGAGAAATCATCGAGACCTTATGCATCAAGGTTGGTTTGAGTGATTTAGAGGTTATGGTGTAGGCGTGAGAGTTCCCTTTCTCAAAAGGAAGCTTTTGAGAATAGAAGTTATTCTGGGTTGAACTCACAGAGAGAGGTGTTTCATTGTGCCCATCACTGCCTGTTTCATTAGGGATTGGGAATTCAAAAATCTTTTCGATCTTCTTGGGTATAGCTTCTTCCCTAATTTTCTCCTTAATCCTTGATATAAACTTATCAGCCAAGTCCATGAAAAGACTTCGGGTGTTTTCCATGCGGGCTTCTAATTGTTGGATTTGCCTCTCTTGGTTGTTTACAAAAGTCAGCATTATCCCTTGGAATTCCTTTTGTCGTGAATATTCAGGAAACGTATATTTACTGTCTGTATTCACATAACCAGAGGGATTAGCCATGGGCATCTCGGCTCTTATCAATTCCTTAACCTGCCTTTCGATGTTCTCAAATAACGGTTCTTGGGTTCCATTCATGTAATCTAAACTTCCTTCCTCCAAGAACATTGGATCCTCCCATTCTTCTTCTTCGTATTGTGCTAAGTCCTCAATGATCTCCTAGTACTTATCAACACTGAGCTTGCTCAATCTACCATTGGCAGTGTGATCTATAGCTTTTCTAGTTTGGTGATTAACTCCATCATAAAAGATTTGGATTTGAAACCAAAGATCGAGGCCATGATGGGGGACTTTGTGGAGTAGTTCCTTGAAACGATTCCATGCTTCATAAAGAGTTTCACCTTGACGTTGTTGGAACATCAAAATGTCATACCTTAGCTTGGTAGTTCTCCCCAGTGGGAAAATTTTAGCAAGGAAACGAGTGGTGAGATTATCCCAAGTCGAGATAGATCCCGCGGGTAGATGATCAAGCCAATGGATAGCTTGGTCACGAAGAGAGAAATGGAAGAGACGCAATCGGGTAGTATCTCTAGTAGCACCGTTAAGGTCAATGGCATCTACGATTTTAAGAAAGTCCTTAAGGTGTTGAATTGGGTCTTCGGACACATGTCCATGGAATGCACATCTATTTTGCACCAACCGGATGGTGTCGGGTCGCAGGTGGGCTACAATGGCTTCTTTGGGAAGCTCAATGGCGTTTCGGTAACCTTTGTGGCTTGGTTGGGAGTATTCTCCTAAGGTGCGGGCTCTAGGAGGTTGGTTTGGTTGTTGTGGGTTTGGTTGTGATGGGATGATGGGATCTAAGATATTACAACCCTTCCATGATGGCGGATGGTAATGGTTACGAACAAAGAAACGAAGAAATAAGATAGACTAAAGAAAACCTAGAAAAATTAAATAAAAAATCTCACTAGAAAGGAACCTAATGAGTAGACCTAATAAAATTAAAATTTCAACCTAAGCAATAACTATTCCTCGGGCTGCAGCGCCAAAAACTTGATGCGTGGGAATTGCACCAGGCTTTACCTCTCGAGGGATCTCGAGAAGCTTACAACCCCCACCAGGCAGTGTACCTGATCGTTGTAGTATAGTATAGTGACAAGTACCGGGGGATTGATCGTTCAACTTAGGAATAATGTCGTTAGGATTGAAATTAATTTAACTAGGTCTAAAGGTGAAGGATGATTCTTTTAGTATTTTTATATTTTATGAAAAACAAGTAAAAATCTAGGGTATTGGAAGGAAGGGCGGAATTAGTTGCTAATCAACTAACCCAAAAGCTACTAATTAAACTAATTAACAAGAAAAGTAAACTAGGGTTCTACAAGGTAAGTGATGAGGCGAAAAATGAACCATTTTTAGGGGGTCATTTAAGCTCGGAATTGAATTTATTTGATCAAATATTGCCCTAAATCGTTCCTTTTGTGATTTTAGGTACTTTGGGAGAGAAATCTGAAAAAGGAAGCAATTCGCACGTTTTTGGAGCATAAAAGTGAAGAAAACGCCAAAGTCTTAATTTTCCTTGCTGGGAACAGTAGGTGACGGCGTCAAGAAGGAATTTCTGACGGCGTCAAGAGTAATTTCCATGACGATCCAGTACATAAATGACGGCGTCACAAGGTAGGGCGTCAAGAGGAAAATGCATGACGGCCTGGAAACACATAACACTTGACAGCGTCAGATCTGGATCAAGGCAGTCCGAGGAGTATTTTGGCGGCGAGATGACGGCGTCACAAATTTGTTCTTAACGCCGTTAGACCCTATTTCCTATATATAGTTTTCTAATTTTCACACATAAAAGAGAGAAGTTTTGGAGAAACCCTAAGGCCGAACTTGGCACGAATTTTACAGGTTTTTCAAGGGTTCTCAGCCCTTGATCCCTTTCATGTGTAATTGAGATAAGTATTCTTTTAATTCAATCAATATGTCTATGTGTTGGTTGTCTATATCTTGTTCTTGTCTTAATTCCATCATGCTAGGCTAGATCTATCTTGTGTTTGCTTGGATCTAATGAAACCTAGATGTTAATTATGTGTTGATTACTTGTTTATGGTTGTATTGGATGAATGATTTCGATGTTAGGCTTAAGAAAACTGGCAGATCTCCAAATGGTAACATGCTTGAAAGTCTTAGGAAACATGAACTGACGTGCACTAGGTTTTATTGGTTGTATTTAATGCATGAGTAAATTCTAATGATCCCATGTTAGGAGCTTTTTAGCCGGCTCGACATAGGAGTGAAGTAGGCACTCATAGGATTGGGGAATTAAGTGCGCCACCCCATGAATGGTATTAAGGAATACAATCCGTCATCCACGCAACTATAACAAGTAATTAACGTGTAAAAGATATCTAGGGAGTAGTGAAATCTAAGTAAACACATTTTCTCCACTTATTGCTCACAACCTTAGTATAATTTAGTTTATTTTCATTTTTAGTATTTTATTTTGATTGCATCTTTAGTATTGGGTTAGTTGACTAGCAACTAATTCCGCCCAAATCCTTCAAACCCGAGATTTTTACTAGCTTTCAAAAAAATATAAAAATACAAAAATAATCATCCCTCATCTTTAGAACTAGTATTTAGGTTTTCTAATCCTAGCGACACTATTCCTAGCTGAACGATCAATCCCCCGGTACTTGTCACTATACTATACTACAACGATCAGGTACACTGCCTGGTGGGAGTTGTAAGCTTCTCAAGATCCCTTGAGAGGTAAAGCCTGGTGCGATTCCCACGTATCAAGTTTTTGGCGCCGCAGCCCGGGGAATAGTTATTGTCTAGGTTAGAATCTCTGTTTATTAGGTCTACTTGCTAGATTCCTTTCTAGTAAGATTTTATTTTTATTTTTAGGTTTTCTTTAGTCTATCTTATTTCTTTTTGTTTTTGTTTGTAACTCTTCACCACCTGACATCATGGACGATGGGAACATCTTTGAACCCGTCATCCCACCACAACAAAACCCACCACTAGAACCCCTTAGGCCCCAAACCTTAGGAGAATATTCCCGACCTAGCCACCAAGGCTACCGAAACACCATTGAGCTCACCGGAGCCAATGTGACCCCCTTGCGATCCGACACCATCCGGTTGGTGCAAAGCGGATGTGCATTCCATGGACTTCGTTCCGAAGATCCAAACCAACATCTTAAGGACTTCCTCAAAATCGTAGATTCCATAGACCTAGGTGTTGAAACTAGAGAGACAACCCGATTACGCCTATTCCAATTCTCTCTACGGGATCAAGCTAGTCAATGGCTTGAGCGTTTACCCGCGGGATCCATCACCACATGGGATGATCTCACCACTCATTTCCTTGCTCAATTTTTCCCACTAGGGAGAACTACTAAGCTTAGAAATGACATCTTGATGTTCCAACAACGTCAAAATGAATCTCTTTATGAAGCATGGACTCGTTTCAAGGACTTACTCCAAAAAGTCCCTCATCATGGCATAGATCTTTGGCTCCAAGTCCAAATTTTTTATGACCATATCGATCTCTCCACGAGGCGAGCCATTGACCAATCGGCCAGTGGTAAGCTACGTGATCTAAGTGCGGAACAATCATGGGAACTCATAGAAGATCTTGCTCTCTATGACAACGAAAGTTGGAATGATCCCCGTGATTTGAACACAACGGTCAAGGCAATATCTTTGCCTTCAAACAATTCGAGCACTCCCGACCGTAGGATCATGAAACTTGAGGACCAAGTCAAGTTTCTCATGAAATCTTACGAAGCTCCTAAGCCTTCAAGCCAAGTGAACAAAATCACTTCTTCATGCGAATTATGTAGTGGTCCCCACGACACTCGTGATTGTGTGGAACTCCCCGGAACAGCTTTTGCGGACTATGAATCCACGCGTACCGACGAAGCGGGAGATAAGTGGTACACTTTCAAGCCCGAGCCAAACCCTTACGGTGATTCATACAACCCCTCTTGGAAAAATCACCCAAACCTTAGGTGGAAACAAAATCAACCCAATTCTTCCAATCCGCCTAATCGTTATCAACCAAACGGTCCACCCTCCAACCGTACTTTCAACAGCAATCCTTCTAACAATTATGGTAGTACCAACAATCTTGAAGGGTTGATGTCTAAGTTCATGGCATCTCAAGAAGCTCGCATATCTAAGTTTGAAGCCGATTTCAAACAAAAGCAAAGCGAGATGACCACCAAAATTGACACATTGTTGAAAGTTCTCAATGACCGAGAAATGGGAGCACTCCCAAGCGACACGGTCATGAATCCAAAACTAAACGTTAATTCCATATCCTCAGTTTCGTCACCCACTTCGTGTCCACAATGCTACTCGGTTAAATCAACGAGCACGTGTTTCAAACAAAACCAAATTCTTCAAAAGGACCAATCAAGTAAAACACCCGAACCGGTCAAAAGTATAGTTGAAACACCTCTTACGCAAGACCTTGACGATGAATTCAAAGAACTTCACCTTGAACGCCCCGTCATTGATGTCTTAGCGCGTGCTCCTTACTATAGTGCCCTCCTAGAAAAATATGAGAAGTTTAAACTAGGTAAAAATGGGACCGCCTTCGTTCAAAACAAGTTGCCTAAAAAGCTTGATGATCCGGGTATATTTGTTTTGCCTTGTAAGATAGGAAGATCCGAAGCTTTCGACACACTAGCCGATTTAGGGTCAAGCCTCAACTTGATTCCCTTATCCTTATTCACCGCTCTTAAGCTAGGAAAGTTAGAGGAAACGGAGGTATTGATAGGGCTAGCGGATGGGAGTATTGCCCACCCGGTTGGAATGATTAAGGATGTAGTTGTTCACGTAGGAAAGTTAACTATATTAGCGGATTTTCACGTCCTAGACATGGTTAGTGACACTACATGCCCATTATTGGTAGGAAGAGGATTTTTAGCAACCGCCAGCGCCATGATAGATTGTAAGGAGTCTAAGATAGCGGTAGGTGAAGGCGATACTTGGTCGGTGTACGATTGAAAGAAGCATAGTTATGATTGTGATGATGAACTGACATCGCATTGGGTAGAGATGAATAGGAGACCGTCTAGATATGGACCTTGGATAGAGAGGAACTTTATAGGACCTCAATGCCCATTTTATCTAGAAAAAAATTTCATTGAGAAAACACATTCGGTGGAACAACTCATAGCTAGAGATGAAGAGCTAGATCCCTTTGAGGACCCCTTAGTCTTTAGGAAGATGATTGAGTTCTTGAGCGTAATGCCTATTAAAATAGAGATGAATAAGTGGAAAAGAGATGGAGACAAGTGTAAATGGAGGTGGGACAAGCCACCTAAAGAAGGTGACGGATCATGGCATATGAAGATGACTTTGTATGATCCGGATGGAGAAAAGTTTGAAAGGTCATACCATACTAAAGAAACCGATAGGAAGTTGAAACCTAAGTTTGATCCCAAAGATGTCCTCAATGAGGAACTCACCCGTATCACGTAGTAACCCATGACCTTGAGTCTAGCTACAAGACTCGTAAATAAAGAAAAGCGCTTCTTGGGAGGCAACCCATGTTTTGTGTGATTTTATTTTTGTTTGTTTGTTATTTGCTTCCGTATGCATGCTTTATTTTTATTGTCGGTAGATCATGTTTCTCAATTAAATAGTGGAAATACTTTACTTTGTTGTTTTGGCCTAGTCTTAGCTCCACTTAAAAGTATCTTTGCAAAAGATAAGTGTAAGGGGAAACCCCAAATATGTTTTTAAGAAACAAACTCGATCATGATTCTCCACAATATTAAATGAACATGTATATTCGTATTTGTTAGAGTCAAATGCTTGTATTGAGTCATAATGAAGTTTTGCATGATTTTCCAGGAAGTAGGACCAAGTTTTTCCAGAAATTTTTCGGAAACTTAACATAAGAATTTCTGCAGGTCACTTCTGACGGCGTCAAGAATTAATTCTTGATGGCGTCACGTGTAAAAATCTGGAACTTTTACCCGTTTTGTTTTTCTAACGGAGACTTATGGTTTTTGTGAATTATTAAGTTTTATAATCTCCAGGAAATCTGCAAACTTCAGTTCACAAGCATTATATCTTATTTTGTTTTCTAGGATTTAGTAACTTATATAGGATGCCGCCGATTTTATGCGAGGTTGTCTTGTCTATTTTCTCAGGATTTACAGGTTATGTATGACAAGAAGATGATTTATATTCTAGAAGGGAAGCTTTGATTGTTCATTTTCTTGGAGGAAAATTTAACCTGGCCACCTTATTATCCATACCGAGCGAATCAGGGGAGTATTTGATTTCATTCTTTTTACTTTTTCACTTTTACATTCTTTACTTGAACATTTGGGACAATGTTCATCTTAAGTGTAAGGGGAGGGTAAAAAGATGATACCTTACATATGCACTTTCGCTTGAGTTTGTTTTGTTTTATGGTAGATGTGTAATAAAACTATGAGAAATACTTGTTAGTGTAATTTTAGCGCCAAATTTAAAATTTTTTACAACATTTAGGAGTGAAACTTTAGCCATAGCAAGCGTCTCATGGATAGGAGATTGTATGACTAGCACATAACCGTATATTCAGAAAAATTTTCCACCCAAATATGTGAGGTTCGCCTTTAGATTTGATAGGAAAAGCATTTACTATTAGTGCTTATGAGTGTACCGGTAGCATTTAGATTCTTGAACTTGCGTTAGTGATGCATCCCGAGACCGCTAGTGAGACTACATTCGTGTGGTAGGATTTACTACATGATAAGAGGCATTAGGATCACCCTTGTGTTAAACCCGTATCATAATTACTTGACCATGTATGTCATATTATTTGGCTAGTTAAGTCAACTAATTTTCCCACACCCTTAGCGTTGTACTCATTTTTAGTACACGAAACCCCTAGTACACCCCTCCGAGCCTATCTTTTCATTTCTAACTTTAAGCATCTTACTTAAAGAAAGAATTTGTTACACCCCACTTAAATGTACACCCAAATCGCCTTAGCCTTCCGTGTATGCACTCATCTTTAGTGCATTATTGTTATTTGTTTAACCCTAAGTTAACTATCTAATTGATTACATGGTTGCTAAGTCGAGTCATATCCTTGTACATATTGTTTTGGGACGATTGGGACTCATGGGTAAGTACTTATTTTATGGAGTAATGGGGAAGAACATCATTTATTACCCCCATATGTACGTTAATCTTAAAAGTGCTCCAAGTGTTTTGATTTTCTTAATTCGAGTCATTAGATTAGTTAATTGTAAAGTATGTAAAAATTCAAGTGTAAGGGAAATGTTCATTCCCTATGATGTATTATTTTGGATGGTAGGGTAAGAGTGTATGCACAAAAAAAAAATAAAATAAAATAAAAAAAATAAAAAATAAATCGAAAAATCAAGAAAAAGAAAAAAAAAATATAGAAAAAGAAAAAGAGAAAAAACATACGGACTACCATCCCTTGTTATTCTATGTTCATTTTATGTTTTTGTTATTTTTCATTTATTAGCTTAAGTCGAGTCTAGTCTTGGCTTGGCAACGCCATATTGTACATGTAATTAACCAAGATTGTTAACTCGCCACCAGTAAAACTTCCTTTATCCAACAAAACCGTGTATTTCATATCCCTACACCTAATGTTACAACCCTTTAAAAGACCTCTTTGATAGTTTATCCTAGGTGCTTACACCATGTGGTGGAGGTTTGATCATTTCCCAAGCCTATGGTAATCTATTTTGCTATTACAGGTAGTGAGAGATATCTTCCGTTTCCATATTGTAATTTATACTTTATCACACCCGAGAGATGTGAGTATCTAAACACTATTTGTGAGGTGCTAGTGTATGACCTCCGTGCTTGCCTATTGGTCTTTAGTGGAACGATTATTTGTTGTAATTACTTTTATATTAGTATTAAATGACCCCTAACTTGTATTTTGACTAGAATAAACGCGCATTTGTTTGAGGACAAGCAAATCTCAAGTGTAAGGGTATATGATGAGGCGAAAAATGAACAGTTTTTAGGGGGTCATTTAAGCCCGGAATTGAATTTATTTGATCAAATATTGCCCTAAATCGTTCCTTTTGTGATTTTAGGTACTTTGGGAGAGAAATCTGGAAAAGGAAGCAATTCGGACGTTTTTGGAGCATAAAAGTGAAGAAAACGCCAAAGTATTAATTTTCCTTGCTGGGAACAGTAGGTGACGGCGTCAAGAAGGAATTTCTGACGGCGTCAAGAGTAATTTCTATGACGATCCAGTACAGAAATGACGGCGTCACAAGGTAGGGCGTCAAGAGGAAAATGCATGACGGCCTGGAAACACATAACACTTGACGGCGTCAGATCTGGATCAAGGCAGTCCGAGGAGTATTTTGGCGGCGAGATGACGGCGTCACAAATTTGTTCTTGGCGCCGTCAGACCCTATTTCCTATATATAGTTTTCTAATTTTCACAGATAAAAGAGAGAAGTTTTGGAGAAATCCTAAGGCCGAACTTGGCACGAATTTTACAGGTTTTTCAAGGGTTCTCAACCCTTGATCCCTTTCATGTGTAATTGAGATAAGTATTCTTTTAATTCAATCAATATGTCTATGTGTTGGTTGTCTATATCTTGTTCTTGTCTTAATTCCATCATGCTAGGATAGATCTATCTTGTGTTTGCTTGGATCTAATGAAACCTAGATGTTAATTATGTGTTGATTACTTGTTTACGGTTGTATTGGATGAATGATTTCGATGTTAGGCTTAAGAAAACTGGCAGATCTCCAAATGGTAACATGCTTGAACGTCTTAGGAATCATGAACTGACGTGCACTAGGTTTTATTGGTTGTATTTAATGCATGAGTAAATTCTAATGATCCCATGTTAGGAGCTTCTTAGCCGGCTCGACATAGGAGTGAAGTAGGCACTCATAGGATTGGGGAATTAAATGCGCCACCCCATGAATGGTATTAAGGAATACAATCCGTTATCCACGCAACTATAACAAGTAATTAATGTGTAAAAGATATCTAGGGAGTAGTGAAATCTAAGTAAACACATTTTCTCCACTTATTGCTCACAACCTTAGTATAATTTAGTTTATTTTCATTTATAGTATTTTATTTTGATTGCATCTTTAGTATTGGGTTAGTTGACTAGCAACTAATTCCGCCCAAATCCTTCAAACCCGAGATTTTTACTAGCTTTCAAAAAAATATAAAAATACAAAAATAATCATCCCTTATCTTTAGAACTAGTATTTAGGTTTTCTAATCCTAGCGACACTATTCCTAGCTGAACGATCAATCCCCCGGTACTTGTCACTATACTATACTACAACGATCAGGTACACTGCCTGGTGGGGGTTGTAAGATTCTCAAGATCCCTTGAGAGGTAAAGCCTGGTGCGATTCCCACGTATCAGTAAGTGAAGCATGTCTACCTATGAAATGTTACTCCTTGCTAGCTATCCAATTCTACCTATTGAATTTTCACACCTTGCTTTAATTGATGGGTTGTATTCCTTAATACCATTCATGGGGTGGCTTACTTACTTCCCCAATCCTATAAGCTCCTACTTCACTCCTATGTCGAGCCGGCTAAGAAGCTCCTAACATGGGATCACTAGAATTCGCTCATGCATTAAATACAACCATAAAAACCTAGTACACATCGGTTCATGTTTCTTAAGACGTTCAAGCAAGTTACACAATGGAGATCTGCCAGTTTTCTTAAGCCTAACATCAAATTCATTCAATTAAACAAGAGACAATAGGAATCAAGAATTATAAACTAAACCAATTAGACCTATCGAAGTGTCACACCCTAATTGATGAAGATAGACACAAAAATCAACAAGGAATCAATAAGATCTAATCAATTATATACAAGTTTCACATAATCATAAGTGGACACAAGGTGAATTAGCAAAACATAATCAAAGAAGAGCAAACAACAATAATAATGAAAGACATAATTGAGATAGAATCATCAAACCAATACATGATGTTTATGGAGTGATTGAAACCCTCTAAGTTGCTAGAAAAACACCTACCTAAACCCAGGAATCGACCTTAGGGTTTAGGGCTTACAAATAATAAAGTTATGTGGTTATATTTATAGGAAAACTTTCTGTCGGCCCGATCTCACGGTGTCAGACTTAACACATGACGCCGTCAAGAAGCCTTTTTCACCAAATTGTAGATCTTTTCGTCCCGATCGTTTTCTTTTTTGAATCGCTCAAATCCGAGTTCGTATGCAAAAGTTATGGCCAAAACGGTGTCAGCTACCGCGCGCGCAAGTTGTGTCAATTTAACACGTGACGGCCTTGGTGACGCCTTCAGGTACACGTGACGGCCTAGCTTGACGCCGTCATGAACTTACTGGATCATCACGTACTTTATCCACTTCCACCTCTTGTATTACTCTTGACGCCATCATGAAGAAGCTTGTGACTCCGTCAGGTACTGGTCCCAGCAAGGAAAATTAAGACTTTGCCGTTTTCTTCACTTTTATGCTCCAAAAACGTCCAAAATGCTTCCTTTTCCAGAATTCACTCCCAAAGTACCTAAAATCACAAGAGGAACGATTTAGGGCAATATTTGATCAAAAAAATTCGAATTCGGGCTAAAATGACCCCCTAAAAACGGTTCATTTTTTGCCTTATCAGAGATCTAGCCTAGCATGTTAAAATCAAGACAAGCGTAAGATATATTCAAACAACACATAGACATATTGAATGAATTAAAAGGATACTTATCAAAATTGAACATGAAAGGTTTCAAAGGGTAAAAACTCTTGAAAGAACTATAAAAATCGTGCTAGGGTTTCTCCAAGTGATCCCTCTAATTGTCCTCTCTTAATGAATGAAAATTACAAAATTATATATAGATTTTCCATCGTGACGGCGTCAAGAAGAAATATATGACGCCGTCAAATTGCCGCCCATAGTAATATCGGATTGCCTAGATCCAGATCTGACGCCGTCAAGTGCAACTTTTCTCTGGACCGTCACGTGTAATGGGACCATGACGGTCTATGGTGGCGCCGTCATGCCCCTAGTGTAAAAACTCTCTGGATCGTCATGGACTCTATCCACTTCACCTCTTGTTTTACTCTTGACGCCATCATGTAGAATTTTCTGACGCCGTCAGGTACTGTTCCCAGCAAGGAAAATTAAGACTTTGCCGTTTTCTTCACTTTTATGCTCTAAAAACGTCCAAAATGCTTCTTTTTCCAGAATTCACTCCAAAAGTACCTAAAATCACAAACGGAACGATTTAGGGCAATATTTGATCAAATAAATTCAATTCTGGGCTTAAATGACCCCCTAAAAACGGATCATATTTTGCCTCATCAGGGACGACCCCTATTTGTTCAAAGTCTGTGTGGATCAAGTGATCCGGCGGTGTGTTCACGGTACCAAAGCCGTTGAAATTCTTAGGGCATGCCATAGTGGACCCATGGGGGGACATCATGGTGCCAACTTCACCGCAAAGAAAGTGTTTGATTCCGGCTTCTATTGGCCGACGATTTACCGGGATGCCCATGAATTGGTGAAATCATGTGATTCTTGCCAACGTCAAGGGAAAATTTCTCAAAAAGATGAAATGCCACAAAATGCTATTCAAGTTTGTGAAATTTTTTACGTTTGGGGCATCGATTTCATGGGACCATTCCCGTCATCAAGAGGAAATAAGTATATTCTCGTGGCCGTCGATTATTTGTCCAAATGGGTTGAAGCGAAGGCGCTCCCCACTAATGACGCCCGAGTAGTTGTCAAATTCTTGAAAAGTCTCTTTGCCTGATTTGGTGCACCTCGTGCCATCATAAGTGATCGTGGGACCCATTTTTGCAATGATCAATTCACTAAAGTTATGCTTAAATATGGTGTCACACATCGTCTTTCTACGGCTTATCATCCACAAACTAATGGTCAAGTGGAGGTTTCCAATCGTGGCCTTAAAAGGATATTAGAAAGGACCGTAGGAGAGCACCGTGCCTCATGGTCCGATAAATTAGACGTGCTTTATGGGCTTTCCGGACCGCTTACAAAACACCCATTGGGTGTACTCCTTATAAGCTGGTTTACGGGAAGGCTTGTCATTTGCCCCTAGAACTTGAGCACAAGGCCTACTGGGCCTTAAAACATGCCAATTTTGACTTAAAAACCGCTGGTGATCACCGAAAAGTTCAATTGAATGAGTTAGTCAAACTTCGTGATCAAGCTTACGAGAATTCTTTGATTTATAAAGAGAAAACAAAAAGACTTCATGATGCCAAGATCAAAGACCGCGTTTTTAACGTTGGTGATCAAGTGCTTCTTTTTAACTCTCGTTTGAAGATTTTCTCGGGAAAGCTTAAAACCCGTTGGTCTAGACCATTTACCATAACACAAGTATTCCCTTATGGTACCATTGAGTTAGCTCAACCCGATGGTCCCAACTTTAACGTGAATGGTCACCGTTTGAAACATTACTTTGGAGGGGATGTACCAACCATGGTAGTTCCATCTTCAAACTTTCCCCAAGGATGATTGAATTCGGGGATCGAGTCAACCTACATGACTCGGAAATCAAAAACAAAGCGCTTCGTGGGTGGCAACCCATGCTTATCCAATTTCATCTTCTTATTTTTCTTATTTCTAACGAATAACGTGAGGAGGGGGTGCCTCTTCTACTCTTGTATTCCGTGGTTGTTTGTGAATGTTTGTTTAGGATTGTCAGCGATTTATGATGACTCTCGTGCTCGTTATCTTCTCTCCACTCGAGTCTCATTTCATCGATGCTTTTTGAAATCCTATATCCGTTAATCTTATCGACTAACGTTTTCTTTGGCATAATTAATAAACGGCCCTAGAATTTTGTTAGGATTTCCTTAACCCATAAAACATTGAGGACAATGTTTAATTCTAGTCCGGGGGAGGGTGAATCTTCGATTCGATTTGACCTTGAATTTTTCACCATGTCGTGTACTCTTGCAACTCCATTTTTTCCACCAAAAATAAAAAATGAAAAAATTGAAAGTTTTGAAAAATCCATGAAAAAGTCATGAAAAAGCAAAAAAAATGATGAGAAAAGTTGAAAAAGTTGTGCAAAAAAATAATAAAGTTTGAATAAGTGTTTTGACACCTTGTTAACTTTTCAGCTGGCGAGAGTAGGAATAAATATTTTGACTTGACCGGGTGTGTTGAGCCCTAGCTTGTTCCCTTAACCAATGATAATCACATAAGCTTGTGCTAGTATTGTACACCAGGAGCTATAAAATGCGAATTCTTTCTTAAGAATCTACAAGTTCCCGTACCTTGACTTTATACATGCGCAACTTAAAAGCTTTCGCTAGTCTTTTACATAAGGAGCTAGAAAACGCGAATTCTTCTTCTAGAATTTGCAAGTTTCCGTAACTGACTTTATATATGCGTGGCTGATTATCGGCTAAGTATTCGCTGGTTTCATTATTTGGAATCTTAAATTGCGAAGAGCATTAAATGCAACCATAAAAACCTAGAACGCATTGGTTCATGTTTCTTAAGACGTTCAAGCATGTTACCCTATGGAAGTCTGCCAGTTTTCTTAAGCCTCACATCGAAATCATTCATCCGTAACAACTATAAACAAGCAATCAACCCATAATCAACATCTAGGTTTCACTACATCTAAGCAAACACACAAGAGATCTAGCCTAGCATGTTAAAATCAAGAAAAGCGTAAGATATATTCAAACAACACATAGACATATTGAATGAATTGAAATGATACTTATCTTAATTGAACATGAAAGGTTTCAAATGGTAAAAACCCTTGAAAGAACTGTAAAAATCGTGCTAGGGTTTCTCCAAGTTATCCCTCTAATTGTCCTCTCTTAATGAATGAAAATTACAAAACTATATATAGATTTTCAATGGTGACGGCGTCAAGAAGAAATATCTGACGCCGTCAACTCGCCGCCCATAGTAATATCGGATTGCCTAGATCTGGATTTGACGCCGTCAAGTGCAACTTTTCTCTGGGCCGTCACGTGTAATGGGACCATGACGACCTATGGTGACGCCGTCATGCCCCAAGTGTAAAAACTCTCTGGATCGTCATGGACTCTATCCACTTCACCTCTTGTTTTATTCTTGACGCCGTCATGTAGAATTTTGTGACGCCGTCAGGTACTATTCCCAGCAAGGAAAATTAAAACTTTGCCGTTTTCTTCACTTTTATGCTCCAAAAATGTCCAAAATGCTTCCTTTTCCAGAATTCACTCCAAAAGTACCTAAAATTACAAAAGGAATGATTTAGGGCAATATTTGATCAAATAAATTCAATTCCGGGCTTAAATGACCCCCTAAAAACGGATCATTTTTCGCCTCATTATATACCCTTACACTTGAGATTTGCTTGTCCTCAAGAAAATGCGCTTTTATTCTAATCAAAATACAAGTTAGGGGTCATCTAACACTAATATAAAAGTAATTACAACAAATAATCGTTCCACTAAAGACCAAAGACAAGCACGGAGGTCATACACTAGCACTTCACAAATAGTGTTTAGATACTCACATCTCTCGGGTGTAATAAAGTATATATCACAATAAGGAAATGGAAAATATCTCTGACTACCTGTCATAGCAAAATAGATTACCATAGGCTTGGGAAAGGATCAAACCTCCACCACATGGCGTAAGCACCTAGGATAAACTATCAAAGAGGTCTTTCAAAGGGTTATAACGTTAGGTGTAGGGATATGGAATACACGGTTTTATTGGATAAAGGCAATATTTACAGTTGGCGAGTTAATCATCTTGGTTAATTACATGTACAATATGGCGTTGCTAAGCCAAGACTAGACTCGACTTAAGCTAATAAATGAAAAATAACAAAAACATAGAATGAAACGGGATGGTAGTCCGTATGTTTTTTTTTTCTATTTTCTCTTTTCTCTTTTTCTATTTTTTTTTTCTTTTTCTTAATTTTTTCGATTTTTTTTTTCTTTCTTTTTTTGATTTTTTTTTTTTGATTTTTTTTTTTTTTTGCATACACTCTTACCCTACCATCCAAATAATACATCATAGGGAATAAACATTCCCCTTACACTTGAATTTTTACATACTTTACAATAAACTAATCTAATGACTCGAATTAAAATGATCAAAACACTTGGAGTAGTTTTAAGATTAATGCACATATGGGGTAATATAATATGTTCTTCCCCATTACTCCATAACATAAGTACTTTACCCATGAGTCCCAATCGTCCCAAAACAATATGTACAAGGATATGACTCGACTTAGCAACCATGTAATTAATTAGATAATTAACTAAGGGTTTAAACATGTAACAATAATGCACTAAAGATGAGTGCATACACGGAAGGCTAAGGCGATTTGGTTGTACATTTAAGTGGGAAAAATTAGTTGACTTTACTAGCCAAGTAATATAACTTAAATGGTCAAGTAATTATGATACGGGTTTAACACAAGGGTGATCCTAATGCCTCTTATCATGTAGTAAATCCTACTACACGAATGTAGTCTCACTAGCGGTCTCGGGATGCATCACTAACGCAAGTTCTAGAATCTAAATGCTACCGGTACACTTATAAGCACTAATTGTAAATGCTTTTCCTATCAAATCTAAAGGCGAACCTCACATATTTGGGTGGAAAATTTTTCTAAATAGTACGGTTTTGTGCTAGTCATACGACTCCTATCCATGAGACGCTTGCTATGGCTAAAGTTTCACTCCTAAATGTTGTAAAAAAATTTAAATTTAGCGCTAAAATTACATTAACAAGTATATCTCTTAGTTTTATTACACACCTACCATCAAATAAACAAACTCAAGTGAAAGTGTATCCTATAAGGTATCATCATTTACCCTCCCCTTACACTTAGGATGAACATTGTCCCCAATGTTCAATTAAAGAATGTAAAAGTAAAATAGGTAAAAGAATGAAATCAAATACTCCCCTGATTCGTTCAGTGTGGATAGTGTGGTAACAAGGTTAGATCTTCCTCCAAGAAAATGAACAATCAAAGCTTCCCTTCCAGAATATAAATCATCTTCTTGTCATACATAACCTGTTAAGCCTGAGAAGACAAACAAGGCAACCTCACGTCAAAACGGCGGCAATCTATATATATACTAACAAATCCTAGAAAGCAATTTAAGATATAATGCTTGTGGAATGAATGTTTGCAGATTTCCTGGAGTTTATAAAACTAAAGATTTAACAAAAACTTTAAGATTCCGTTAGAAAAACGAAACTAGCAAAATTTCCAGAATTTTACACATGACGCCGTCAGGAATTAATTCCTGACGCCTTCAGAAGTGACCTGCAGAAATCTTTACATTAAGTTTCCGGAAAATTTCTGGAAAAACTTATGTCCTACTTCCTAAAAAATCTTGTAAAACATCATTATGACTCGATACAAGCATTTGACTCTAACAAATATGAATATACATGTCCATTTAATATTGTGAAGAATCATGATCAATTTTGTTCTTAAAAACAAATTTGGGGTTTCCCCTTACGCTTATCTTTTGCGAAATACCTTTGGATGAAGTTAAGACTAAGTCAAATGACAAAATAAAGTATTTTTACCATTTTATTTTTTGAAACATGATCTACCAACAATAAAAATAAAGCATGCATACGGAAACAAAAAACAATCAAACAAATACAAATCACACAAAGCATGGGTTGTGTCCCAAGAAGCGCTTTTCTTTATTTACGAGTCTTGTAGCTAGACTCAAGGTCATGGGCAATTACGTGACCTCATCGTCAAATGTTACATCCTCCTCACTAATCCTTTCAGTACTATTTTCTTGATAATGTTTTACACGTTGCATGTTGACAATAAACTCTCTGTTTTCATCGTCTATTAACACAACAGCTCCAGTTTTAGAGGAACTTTTCACCGTAAAGGGCCCATACCATCTAGACCTGAGTTTCCCTGGAAATAACCTTAACCGAGAATTATATAATAGGACTTTGTCCCCTTCTGAAAATTCCTTAGGTTTCTTAATTCGCTGGTCATGCCATCTTTTTGCCCTCTCCTTATATGTAATGGAAGATTCATACACTTCTATCCTTAGCTCATCAAGCTCATGGAGTTGCAAGAACCTATTTGTTCCGGCGATTGTATAGTCCATATTACATGCCTTAAGTGCCCAATAAGCCTTATGTTCTAGTTCGACCGGAAGGTGACATGCCTTACCATAGACCATGCAGAACGGGGTCGTTCCAATAGGTGTCTTGTAGGCAGTTCAGAATGCCCATAAGGCCTCATCAAGTTTAAATGACCAGTCTTTCTATTTTGACTAATCGTTTTTTCTAGTATTCTTTTAATTGCCATGTTGGTGTTTTCGACCTGACCATTGGCCTGTGGGTGATAGGCGGTGGAAAATCGATGGGACATTCCATATCTCCTCATGACCTTTTCCATTTGCGCATTGCAAAAGTGGGTTCCCCTATTACTAATGAGAGCTTTAGGAATGCCGAACCTAGCGAACAGCTTTTTCAGGAAATGAATAACTACCCTAGCATCGCTGGTCCTAAGGGCTTGTGCCTCTACCCATTTTGAAACATAATCGATGGCAACTAAAATGTATGCATTCCCTCCTGAAGATGGAAAGGGTCCCATGAAGTCGATTCCCCAGACGTCGAAAACCTCACATACTTGTATAAAATTCTGAGGTGCTTCATCTCTATTTGATATATTCCCGGCCCGTTGACATGCATCGCATGCTTGTACCATTTCTTTAACATCACGGAATATTGTGGGCCAATAGAATCCCGCATCGAAAATCTTTCGTGCGGTGGTGTTTATCCCATGATGGCTGTTGGGAATTATACTAACAGTTACCACGGCTAAGTGAAGATGTTACAACTGCTGAAGATTGTACTTGCAGTGGAAACTCATTACCACTGCAAGAACATATATTACCACTGCTTACTAGATAACTATTAGGAAACGTGTTTAGATATATATATATATATATATATATATATATATAGAATAGATCTTGTGTATATCTTATTCTATTAGCATTATACTTATCTTGTAGAAGAGGACTCCTTGTGCTATAAAAGGAGATCCTAGGTTAAAGGTTAGACATACG
Source organism: Artemisia argyi (assembly GCA_030686995.1). Taxonomy (NCBI): domain Eukaryota; kingdom Viridiplantae; phylum Streptophyta; class Magnoliopsida; order Asterales; family Asteraceae; genus Artemisia; species Artemisia argyi. Next base: position 76,254,022 of record CM060687.1, read on the forward strand.
TTTTCTAGAGCTTCAAGGTGTAACCCTAGTGATATCAAGATCACTCGTATTATTATCATTAATAATATTGGAGCTAATCGTTTGTTTACATACATTGTTCTTATTCATAAACAACTGTCTTACTCACAATTAAACTTATAAGTGTTACTAACTAAATTCCGCATACTTAGTGATATAACTCAAAGTATCAATCTAACACAGTTCAAGGTGTTTAGATCCATCAAGTGGTATCAGAGCCAGGTTTTGATACTTTGATTTAGAAGACTCTAGTTCACTCAGAAGAATCAATGGAGACAGAAACCAGTAACTCAAACATTGCTGCTAAGCTTCCAAAGCTTAAGTTGAATGACTTTGAGATGTGGAGGCTGATGATTGAACAATTCTTTATGGTCCAAGACTATCCACTCTGGGAGATCATCATGGTTGGTAACTCCTTCAAACCAAGTTCTACTTCAGAGATGGTTGGTGGCAAGGAAGTAATTAAGGTCAACATTGGACCTGTTACTAATGATGAAAGACTTCAGATGAAGAATGATCTGAAGGCCAGACGTTTGTTGCTGATGACACTTCCCAGAGACCAAGTTCTAGCATTCAGCAAATACAAGACTGCAAAGACTCTTTTTGAGGAGATCTGTAATATTTTTGGTGGTAATGATTCCACCAAGAAGACTCAAAAGACCCGGCTGAAGCATACTTATGAAAACTTTGGTTCAACAAGTAATGAATCTATTGATAGCATCTTCACAAGGCTACAAAAGATTGTTACTCAACTCACTATTTTTGGAATTGAGGTGGAAAGGGAAGACCTCAATCTAAAGTTCTTAAGAAGCTTACCCTCTGAGTTTGGAACCAATGTTGCTGTGTAGGAAGATAAGCCAGATTTGGAGACCATGAAACTTAATGATTTGTACAATAACTTCAAGGTTATTGAACAAAGATTGAAGAAAGCTGGCAAATTAAGCTCAAGTTCAGGAAGTGTAGCACTCATATCATCATCTCTTGATGATAGTAGCTCAGATGAAGAAAGTGATAGTGATGACGACAGTGCTAACATTGTTGTTTCCACTGGTAGTGGAAGTGTTTCCACTGGTAGCTCAAACAGACAGATTGCAGGACTTAGTGATACTACTTTTTATGCCTTTATATCAAGTCAAGTGGGTGGTTCAATTCTCAATCATGAGGATTTGGATCAAATTGATGAGGATGATATGGAGGAGATGGACATTAAATGGCAAGTGGCATTACTAAGCTTAAAGACAAAGAAGTTTTGGAAGAAGACTGAAAGAAAGATTAACATCAGTGGCAATGAAACAGTAGGTTTTGACAAAAATAAGGTGGAGTGCTATAATTGTCATAAGAAGGGGCACTTTGCCAGGGAGTGCAGAAAGCCAAGGAAGTCTGACAACAGGTCAACTTGGTACAAGCAGGACAAGAAGAAGGAACCTACTACTGATGAGCTAAAGGGGCTATGGCCATTGATGGAGTGAGCTTTGATTGGAGCTTTATGACTAAGGATGAGGAAGATAATTCAGAGTCTGCAATGGTTGCTACAGAGCTTGCACTAATGGCTTTTTCTGACTCTGAGGTACAAATTAATAATGCTTGTTCTAAATCTTGTAAGGCCTTAAAAGAGTATGAGAAAATTAAAGCACAATATGATGAACAGTTGCTAGAGTTAAATCATACTAATTATAACTTAGCAAATCATAAAAGAGGCCTAGGTGTTTTAGAAACTCAATTAGAGCATTATAGGGCAAATGAATCTAAGTTCAATGATGATATTGCAGTGTTAAAAAGAGACTTAGATTATCAGGTTGCTGTAAACAAGGTTCTTAGGGAAGAACTAGAAAATGTTAAGTTGGCTAGTGAGAATATAAAGATAACTTGCAATACACTGGATCACCAATCCAAGTGTATTGACAAAATTTGGGAAGCCCAAGTTGTGAACAAAGCCAAATCAGGAGTTGGATACAAATCTGTTCCACCACCTCTAAGAGGTGTTCCATCACCTCCTAGCATTGACTTAGCTCACACAGGATTAGAAGAATTCCAGGAACCACCTATGACCTATGGACCAAAATTTGTTAAACCAGTTGTTGTTGAAAAGGTTCAGGTTGAGGTTTGTTAGCCTTGCTATTTTATAAAAGATGACGTCACACATAAAGAAATGGACTAGATATCATACAAATAGTATTTGAGGGACTATTATTGTAATATAGGCAAACTAGTAATGTTAGGAGCCTATAAATACCCCTCATGACTCTCCATGAGGGGTGTGGGAAAGTGTGTGTATTGTTTCATTTATTCTTTGTTAATATAAACCCTTTTCTCCACCTTTCTCTCTCTACTTTCTCTCTCTAAAACAATGGTGTATTTCCATCAACCGCGACCTCCGGAACGTGTTTCTTGGTAACAACAAGTGGCATCAGAGCTAACCGGGGGCGAATCGTGGTGTTTTTGGGCGAAAAATCTCGGATCTCGTTACTGTTCATAATATTTTTTTCGAGTTTGAAAAGTTTTTTTTACGGAGTTTGAAATTTCATACCGAGTTTGAAAATTTTTTCGAGTTTGAAAATTTTTCTTACCGAGTTTGAAAATTCTTACATAGTTTGACAAACTTTTTCGAGTTTGAAAAAAATTTTGATACCGAGTTTGGGAAGTTACCGAGTTTGGGAAGATACCGAGTTTGGGAATAGTTACCGAGTTTGGGAAGTTACCGAGTTTGGGAAGTTACCGAGTTTGGGAATAGTTACCGAGTTTGGGAAGATACCGAGTTTGGGAATAGTTACCGAGTTTGGGAAGTTACCGAGTTTGGAAAATTTCCGAGTTTGGGAAGTTGCTGAGTTTGGAAAATTTCCTTATCGAGTTTGGAGTTAGGATCTATCTTACCGAGTTAGGATCTTACTGAGTTAGGATCTTACCGAGTTAGGATCATACCGAGTTAGGATCTTACAGAGTTAGGATCTTACCGAGTTAGGATCTTATAGAGTTAGGATCTTACCGAGTTAGGATCTTATCTTACCGAGTTAGGATCTTACCGAGTTTGGGTTGTTTTTCGAGCAATGGTTTCATGAGTTGAGTATGCTTAATATTGTTTACCGAGTTAGGCTGGTCCAACCTTATCGTTTATCGAGTAAGGATTTATTTTGGACTAATCTAAACGAAACTCTGCCAAAATTGACTTAGGATATCGAGTAACGAGATGGGATTTTGAGCAAGGACATATCAAAGGATTATTATATAAACAAAACCCTTACCTCATCGAATAACCTAATGTCTATAAACCCTAAAACCTAACTTTCACCTTCCCTAAACACATGAGATTATTGGTAAATCAATCTTATAGATCATGATTCATTTCCTTGTTTCATTATCATCAACACCAATATATCTCAAATCACCTCAAAACACACCACGTTTTGCTTAAACGATCCTGATCAAGAATCACAATCATATGACAACAGCTAGTATCAGATTTTTGTGATTATGGGGATAATTCTTTATCACTTTTCTGGGCTTAAAGTTCATTTCAAGGACATGTGTACTTATTTATCTCAAAGTCTAGGGGTGGATGGATGCATGACTTTCGAAGATACTTGTTTGGGCAAACACTGGTAGAGATAGTGATTAAGACTTGGATTATCTAGTTATACCCTATGTAAGGAGTTACATTGTAGTGCTCACGGGTTATAGCTATCACTTTAAGGGGTTACATTGTAGTACTCAGTGTCGCACGAAGTTGTGGATAGTTCAAGAGGCAGAGATCTCATATACTGTTTGTGGGTTTGAGTATATGGATCTACCTATGCTTAAAGGAGTTACGTTGTAGTGCTCAGTATAGGTTCTTAGTCACACCATCGTACAAGATTAAGTCACATATCTAAGGGATGCTTACTTCATTCTCAGATTGGTTATATTGGGTTGTTTCTCTAGTCAACGGTCATTTACTAGCTGGTTGGAATTTGAAGAGGTCGCTTATAGGTTGAAGAGAAGAGATGAGATTGTAGAAAAAGAGAGTCATACTTTTGCGACATATACTCACAAATTATGCTTACACGGTCTATCTATATTGCATCAGAAGTGTAAAGTACGGGTAATTATGGCATGTACACACAATAGTATGATGATTTTGATACATTGCAACCATCAGGAGGGAGAAGAACATGCCAAAGAAGTAGTATTTCATCTCTAGTACGTCGGTTGTTCGAGGGAATTGTGCTTACACCAGAACCGAAGAAGTACTAATGTTGTGTACATCGGAGCGTATTACCAACCTTATGTGCAATACTATGTGAGTTATGCTATGATGCTCCCAGAATGACAACCATGGTGCAAACTCATTAGTATCTACCTTATCCGCTGCGAGATGAGAAGAGAGTTGTCAGTTCAGGAGGGAGCAGAAGAAAAAGAATAAAGGCTCACTAGTTAGGAGGGAGTAATAACCTAACTAGACCATTACAGTTGAAGTTCAGAGCTACAAAGACCTTTGCCATCAGTGTCAAAGATCATACGCCGAGATCGTCAGAAGAGAGAACTTCAAGTCTGCCTCAGTATCTAGACTACAGAGACTCTGCGCTTCAACAACGTCAACATAGTTTACTATTGTTGTAATTTACATGTTTATGTGTTTATAGGTCTCATTGTATCCATTCATGTGTGACGATATCTTGGAGGGAGATTGTTAGCCTTGCTATTTTATAAAAGATAATGTCACACATAAAGAAATGGACTAGATATCATACAAATAGTACTTGAGGGACTATTATTGTAATATAGGCAAACTAGTAATGTTAGGAGCCTATAAATACCCCTCATAACTCTCCATGAGGGGTGTGGGAAAGTGTGTGTATTGTTTCATTTATTCTTTGTTAATATAAACCCTTTTCTCCACATTTCTCTCTCTACTTTCTCTCTCTAAAACAATGGTATATTTCCATCAACCGTGACCTCCGGAACGTGTTTCTTGGTAACAACAAGGTTGATACATTTGATAATGCTAGTGACTCATCTCTTAAAGATGAAAGTTTAAATGTTGAGTCTAAACCTAATGTTCCTGAGAATGTAAAAGTGGAGGTTAAAAGAAGTATTCCTGATGTTGTCAAAGAGAAGCCTAGGTCACAACCAAAATTCACTAGGCCCACTACTAGATATGCAGAGATGTACAGAAGTAGATCACCAACTCCTAGGGTTAATATGAGGAGTTGGAATCATTTTAAATCTAGGCAATTTGGTAGTGATTTTGTGTTCAATAACAAACCCTGTCATATATGTGGTAGCTTTGACCATTTGTCTTATAGCTGTACCTACAACTTGGGTAGAAGGGATGTGTTTGGGAATACTAGGGTGAATGGACACAATGCTAATAACTTAACTCACCCAAATCCACTTAGCAAGATGATTCCCAGGTCTGTTTTGCTTCATTCTGGCATAAAACCAATTTCCACTGCTAGACCAGCAGTTACCACTGCCAGCAATAAAAACAGAGTTTACCCTAAGTCCCCTGTTACAAATTTCGTTAAATCTAATCAAACAGGGAAAAAGACCAATTTTGAAAAGAAAGTTAACAATAATCGCAAGTGGGTACCCAAAATTTCAAAACCAGCAGTTTCCACTGCTAAGCCAGCAGCTACCACTGCAAGGCCAAAGGTTACCAGTGGTGGGACTGTTAATAAGAAAAGGGTAAATATGGGAAATGTTGTTAAGGCCTCAGCACGTTGGGAATGGAAACCAAAAGGAACCATCACCTCAAACAATCCCAATGGTGTATCAATGACCTTTGATAGATATAATTATATTGATACACGAGGCAGATCTAAGCCATTTGTGGCTTGGGTCCCCAAAAGGAACTAATTCCTTTATTTTGTGTACAGGAACATTCAAAGACTTCTAATGATCAAGGATACTCAGACAGTGGATGTTCCAGGCACATGACTGGCAATAAGTCCTATCTTTCAGACTTTCAACCTTATGATGGACAATTTGTCCACTTTGAAGGAGGAATTGGTGGCAAAGTTTCTGGCAAAGGAACAATCAAGGCTGGAAACATTGACTTTGAAGATGTGCAGTATGTGAAAGAACTCAAGTACAACCTTTTTAGTGTGTCACAGATGTGTGACAAGAAGCATAGAGTTCTATTCATAGAAGATGAATGCTATATCTTATCTAAGGATTATAAGCTTCCTGATGAATGTGATATTTTGCTTAAAATCCCTAGAAAAGGTAATCTGTATAGCATTGACATGAAGAACATAGTGGCTAATAATGATGTTACTTGCTTGCTTGCTAAAGCCACTTTGGATGAATCAATGATGTGGCACAGAAGACTTGGTCATGTCAACTTCAAGACCTTCAAAGATTGTAAAAGATGGACTTGTCAGAGGTCTACCAGAGAAAAGATTTGAAAATGACCAAACTTGTGTTGCCTGTCTCAAAGGTAAGCAACACAGAGCTTCATGCAAAACCAAAGCATTTAATTCTATTGATCATCCACTCTTTATGTTGCATATGGACTTGTTTGGTCCTACTTTTGTGAGCAGCATCAATTTGAAGAAGTATTGTCTTGTTGTGACTGATGATTTCAGTAGATTCACATGGGTTTTCTTTTTAAGAACCAAGGATGAAACCACTGGCATCCTTAAGACATTCATCACTGAAGTTGAAAATCAATTTGAAAAGAAAATCAAGATCATCAGGTGTGACAATGGGACAGAGTTCAAGAATAAAGTTATGGATGATTTCTGCAGAGACAAAGGTATTAAAAGAGAATTTAGTGTTGCAAGAACTCCTCAACAAAATGGAGTTGCAGAGAAAAGAAACAGAACACTAATTGAGGCTGCTAGAACCATGTTAGCTGATTCCAAGCTTCTAGTGACTTTTTGGGCTGAAGCAGTTAACACTGCTTGTTACATACAGAACAGGGTTTTAGTGGTCAAAACAAAGAACAAGACACCTTATGAGTTATTCAGAGGAAGACCTCCTACTTTGGAGTTTATGAGGCCATTTGGGTGTCATGTTACTATTCTCAATACCATTGATCATCTGGGAAAATTTGAAGAAAAGTCTGATGAAGCTTTCTTTGTTGGATACTCTATGGTTAGCAAGGCTTTTAGAGTCTATAACTTAAGAACAAAGAAGATTGAAGAGGACTTGCATGTTCAGTTTCTTGAAAATAAAGTAAACATGGCAGGTTCAGGACCAGATTGGCTATTTGATCTTGAAACATTATCCAACACAATGAATTATGTACCTCTTACTTTAAGCACTGGAGACAAAGATCTTGAAGAGTCAGAAGAATTCATTGATGAAGATAAAGCTTGTAAAGATGATGAAGATCAAATTGTTATGCCACTTTGGGACTTTGTTGACAATTCTGAAAAGACAAGTGATGCAGAAGGTGTGAATTTTAATGAATTGAATAAAGAAATTCCTTCTAGTAGTGGTAACTCAATTCCCACTGCTACACCAGAAGTTTCCACTGACAGCCCAAATGTGGAACATACTTCTCAGGAATCACCAAGTGATGATGTAGAGATTACAAACATGCCTTCAACATATGATATTCCTAGCACATCACAGACTTCAATTCACAAAGTGCATCCACTTGATAATGTTATTGGTGAACTTCAATCAGGTGTGAAGACTAGAAGACAGACAAATAAAGATAATATTCATGGGTTCATTAGTGAAGTGTATGAGTCCAAGAAGCATAAAAGCAAGAATGAGTGTTTGTTTTTCTGTTTTCTCTCACAGGTGGAGCCTAAGAATGTTTATATGGCTCTAGAAGAATCTAGCTGGGTTGAAGCAATGCAAGAAGAGTTGCTACAGTTTAAACTTCAAAAGGTTTGGGTTCTTTGTGACTTGCCTGATGGTATGAAGGTCATTGGTACTAAATGGGTTTTCAGAAACAAGAAAGATGAAAGAGGTATTTTAATAAGGAACAAAGCTAGATTGGTTGCTCAAGGATACACTCAAGAGGAGGGTATTGATTATGAAGAAGTTTTTGCTCCTGTTGCAAGGATTGAGGCTATTAGATTGTTTTTAGCCTTTGCATCATTTATGGGCTTTACTGTCTATCAAATGGATGTTAAGAGTGCCTTTCTGTATGATACTATTGACGAGGAGGTATATGTCTCTCAACCTCCAGGCTTTGAAGATCCTCAACACCCAAATAAAGTGTATAAAGTGGTTAAGGCTCTTTATGGCTTACATCAGGCTCCAAGGAAGTGGTATGAAACCTTAGCTAATTATTTGTTGAATAATGGGTTTTATAGAGGTAAGATTGACCAAACTTTGTTCATCAAGAAAGACAAGGGTGATATTCTACTTGTTCAAGTATATGTTGATGATATTATCTTTGGGTCTACTAAACAAGAGATGTGCAAAGAGTTTGAGAAGATGATGAAAGATGAATTTCAAATGAGTTCTATGGGAGAACTTACATTCTTTTTGGGGCTGCAAGTACAACAGAGTAAAGAAGGCATCTTTATCAGTCAAGACAAATATGTGGCTAAGATCATTAGGAAGTTCAAGTTTACTGATGCAAAACCTTCAAATACCCCTGCTGACAAGACCACTCATCTATTGTTGAAGAATGCTAGTGGTGCTAATGTTGATGTTCACACTTACAGATCTATGATTGGTTCTTTGATGTATCTTACTTCATCAAGGCCAGACATTATGTTTGTTGTATGTGCTTGTGCAAGATTTCAAGTGACTCCAAAGACATCACATATGACAGCAGTGGAAAAGATTTTTAGGTACTTGAAGACTTATCCTAATCTAGGATTATGGTATCCAAGAGAATCTCCTACGGAATTAATCACATACTCAGATAGTGATTATGCTGGTGCAAGTTTGGATAGAAGATCAACTACTGGAGGATGTCAATTTCTTGGATGTAGATTGGTGTCATGGCAGTGCAAGAAGCAAACTATGGTTGCTACTTCAACCACTGAAGCAGAATATGTTGCAGCTGCTAGTTGTTGTGCTCAGATCCTATGGCTTCTGAATCAATTGTTGGATTATGGGTACAATTTCATGAACACCATTATCTATATAGACAATAGTAGTACCATATGCATTATTAAAAATCCTGTGCAACACACTAAAACTAAACGTATTGAAATTAGACATCACTTTATTAGAGATTGTTTTGAGAAAAAGCTTATTAATGTTGTCAAAATCCATACTGATGACAATTATGTTGATTTATTAACAAAAGAGCTTGATGTGGGTAGATTTCAATACTTGGTAACAGGTATTCGAATGCTCAATCCATAAATTATTGATGTCTAATACTTTTCAGTGTTGCAGGATAGTTTTTAGGTACTAATATTGTTTGTATATGTATGTATGGTTGTCTACTAACTTGTATGCAGAGTTATCAAGAGCACAGTGGAAATAAGCATACAACAGTGGAAAGACTGGTGATAAAAGCAGAAAGAAAAAGAGTACTTTTATTGATATAATAGCAAGTACATCACAACCATTCAAGATAACATTGTCACCAACATAGAAAATCACAAAAGACATAAACCTACAACCTAACACCTACTCCATAGGTTTCTTTCCTTTTCCCTCATATTCATGCTTGCCTTTGGAAGCCCTCTTTCTCTTGTCATCAAAATAAAGTTGTTTCCTTGGACAAGCAAGTCCCAGAACTTGCTTGGGAGGTCTTGGTGCTTGAGTAGGCTTCTCAACAGCAGGCCACTTCATGTTGTTTATGGCAGTTGTTAATGCTGTGGTGAGGGCCTTTGGAAGCTCTTTGGAAAGATCAAAGGTTGGATCATTATCATCATCAGATGAAGAGCTTGAATAAAACTCTAGAGATGGAGCAGGAACAGCTGAAATCTTCTTGTTAGGCTTCATGCTGGAAGATGTAGAAGTTGCAGCACTTGGTGGAAAATATCCACTCCATCCAGCTGAAAGTTCTTCAGAGTCAGAGCAGTAACTGATTTCCTTATCAGATGTGTCATCAGATGAGATGTAGATTAAAGGAAACCAACTCATGATGATGTTTAGGGTTTGTGTTATTGAAGATGTTTGTTGATGAGAGATAAAAGTTTTTGAGCCCCCTTTTATAAGCAAAGTCAAGGTCGAATTCTAATTAATGAAGAATATTTACTCTTACTTGTTTTGGTAGGTTGGAGGAGTAAATTTGGTTATTATCGGGTTGACTTTTGGAAGATATTTTTGTGAATAGTAACTTGATTAAAAAGTTACTTTGAGTTAATTTTTATGGGTTTAGTTGAGAGTTACTTTGTTCTGCAGCATACAACCCATATTATTAGAGTCATTGGAGTTATAAGGTGTGTATCTATGACACACAACAAATGGTTATTGATTCACCATGTCTAATTCACATAAGAATCAACTAGTCCAGAGCAAACGGCTCCTGGTAAAGACTTATCAAATCCGTTTATGGTTGATAGTTTACCAAAAACTATATGGTTATCCACTCACCATACTCCAAGTGATCAAGAGTTGGCTAGTCCATAGCAAACGGCTAATGGTAAAGACATATCAAATCCGTTGATAGCTAGTAGTTTGCTAAAAACTATGATTAGAGCAGCTAATTTTCATGTTTTATTCACCACTGCTCTTTGATATGTTGTGAAACTTTTACCACTGCTAGTTCGTTAGTTACCACTGCAAGAGTAATTTTTCCACTGATGAACTAGTCGTTACAACTGTTGTGTCAGTAATCTATTTTTTACTAGCCGTTGTAAATATAACCGTCTTTCCTTATTAATAGGGAAAAATCTTTTGTGAATTATCTACTTACTTATTATAAATTATTATTTTCCAAAGATAATTCTTTCTAAAGATAATTCACATTGCGCAATCTCCTCAAACCCTATTAGTATAAATCCATCCTCATACAGCTTGATTTTTATCTTGATTACTAACACTTTTATTCTCTTTTTCACAAATATCATGGCGATTCTAAAATTTGTCGAGGAGCACAACCAAGTGGCCTATCTACAAAAGTCAAATGAGAAGAGTGGCCCTGTTTTTCATCAGATTGTGGATTTTCTAAATACAACTCATATAAGGTATGCCTTAACTATTAATCCCACAATCTATGTCTCTCATATCAAACAGTTTAGGAACACTGTGGAGTCCATAACTCTTAAACAGGGAGACACACATGAATATGTGGAAGCTCTAAGAGCCACAGTGGATGGGGTAACTATTGATGTTAATGAGTCATCCTTGAGGAGAATTCTCCAATTGGATGATCTCAATGGTATCATCACATTACCTAATTCAAAAAATTTCGCTAATATTGCTTTAATGGGGTATGATACATCTGAACAAAAAGTAACTTTTAGAAAAGGATGTTTTTGTCCCCATTGGAGATTTTTCATTCACACTCTTTTACATTGCCTAAGTCCAAAGAAAACATCTTATGAACAATTTGCATCAACCATGGCTTATCCTTTGTTTTGTTTGGCAACTGATAGGACTTTCAATTTTTCAAAGTTTATTTTTAATAATATGAAAGGCAATGTAAAGAGTCAATATAAATTTTTGATGTATCCAAGGTTTGTGCAAGCAGTGTTAAATGAGTTTCAACTGCAACCTCACAGTAGAATTTATGAGCCTTCCTGTCTTAAGCCAAAAGTTTTTCAAAACATGAGTAAGGCTTCAAATCTTTGGAATGGGGAGGTTCATCCACTTTTTCCTCAAATGCTTGCTAAAATTGCTCAAGTACAGGGTGAAGATGCAACCATCCCAGTTGTATCCCAAAACACACCCACTATTGTTGTTCCACCAATTCACCAGACCCCTGCTGTAACTCACACTTATGAGAGAAGGCATAAACAGCCAACTTCTCTCATCTCAACATTGCATGTTGCTGAACCTTTTGGTTTAGGGACAAGCAATGGTGGTTCAAGGCTTCATCCTAGTCCAACTAGGGAAGAGCCTGAATCAATGCCTCATGATTCACCTCTCCCAACAGGTCACACAGTTGGAAGTGATGAAGGCAGTGTGCAACTACCTGAATTGATGGACATTTGTACCAAATTAGTTAAGCATGTTCAAGCTCTGGAGAAAGATCTGGCACAGACCAAAGTACAACATGCCACAGAGCTGAATCAATTGAAGGCTGAGATTCAAAGATTGCAGAATGAAGTTGAGAATCTCAAGAAGAAAAGACCTGCTAAAGTTGTGCTATCTTCAACATCTTCACCTCAGGATGAGTTTTCTGCAAGTTCTACTAAAGATTTGGGATATTCTTCCAAACAGGGGAGGAAAACAGATGCAAAGTTTAAGGGGAGGAGTACTCATTTTGAAAAAGAGTTTGCTGAGCTCACTGATTCTGACAATGCTCAAGCAAGAGATGATGTAGCTGAGACTGAGGGGAGGAAATTGGATTTTGAAGATATGGATGTTGATGCTGGTTTTCACTTTGATGATATAGTTGGAACTGCTCAACCAATTTCCACTGAAGCAGAACAAGTTCCCACTGATCAAACAATTCCCACTGCAAGTGAAAAAGTTCCCACTGCTACTCAATTAGTTACCACTGCAGAGGAAGAAGCTGCCAGAATAAGATCAGTCAAAGGAAAAGCTATTGTGATTGCTTCAGATCAAGAGCAAACAAGAAAGATTTCTAAGAAAGGTCAAGCTCAGATTGACTTTGATGCAAGATTGGCAGAGCATGAGCAAGCAGCAGAGAATGAAAGGAAGAGAAAGCTAGAGGAAGGTGAAGTTGCTAGTTTTATGGAAGCTAAGAGGTTGGATAAGCTTGAAGCTATAATGGCAGAACCAATTTCAAGTGTTTCACCAACTGTCATTCATGAGAAACCTTATTTGTTCACTTATGTACCTACAAAAGAAGAGATTGACTACTTGATTAATAATGATCAAATAATCAGAAAGAAGGCTATTGAATTGATTGCAAATACAACCTTGAATGAAGAACAAAAGTCTGCTCAACTTAAAGATTTTATTCAAATGAAGAATTAGCAGGCTCTTGATGAAATCATTGGGGATGTTAGAAAAAGTCAAAAGAAACCAAGGAAACTTACAAAGGCACAGATCATTGCTGAGATGAAGACTTTCTGTTTCCATGTTGGTAATATGAAGATGGCTCAATTCAAAGGAATGTCACATGATCAGATTGAAGGTATTTACTACAGGATCAAAAGACAAGATAGTAATTTCATTCCAATGGATCAAGAACCTATTGTAATGAAAACAAAAAGGTCTGGAGTGAGTCTTGGATCAAAAGATGTAAAGAAATTGAAGACTCAGGAATCATCTCAAGCAGAAGAGGGTCCTAGCAAGTTGACAGAAGAGCAAGTTACAAACATGATGTTCATAGAGACTGATGTACTTAATATTGAACCTCTAGAAACAAAATATCCAGTAGTTGCTTGGGAGATCTTTTCTGATAGTTTTGGAGTAGCTTTGAAGATCATCAGAACTGGAAGTGTCACAAGCATTTGCAGAGATTTTGAAGATATTGTTAGATCTTGTGATAGAGAAGACTTGGATACTTTGTGGAGGATTGTTCAAGATCAGTTCAAGAAGGATGAACTTGTAGATGTCTAGGCTAAGGAGTTATGGGTTCACTTCAGAAGATTATATGAACCTGACCCAAGTGATAGATATTGGAGATTTGAAGCTCATGACATGAAAACCTTGTGGAAGTTCTATGATTCAAGTGTTGTGCATCATCTTTCTACTCAAGATGGAGTTGATGTCTTTATGCTGGCTGAGAAAGAATATCCATTAAGAGCTGGAGTATTGGATGTGATGAGGTCAGTGAAGCTTAGGTGCTGGGAAAGAACTGAAGTCATAGAAGATTTGTTACAAAAGATTTATGATCAAAGTGTGAGAGCTGATAAAGAGTTAAGAAGAAGAAGATAAGTGTTTGGAAGAATTCCCATATCCTCATGTTTGCTGAATACTTGAAGAAACTTATTGATTTATTTATTAATCATAAGTTAGGGGAGGATTGTTGGGAATTATACTAACAGTTACCACGGCTAAGTGAAGATTTTACAACTGCTGAAGATTGTACTTGCAGTGGAAACTCATTACCACTGCAAGAACATATATTACCACTGCTTATTAGATAACTATTAGGAAACGTGTTTAGATATATATATAGAATAGATCTTGTGTATATCTTATTCTATTAGCATTATACTTATCTTGTAGAAGAGGACTCCTTGTGCTATAAAAGGAGATCCTAGGTTAAAGGTTAGACATACGTTTTCTAGAGCTTCAAGGTGTAACCCTAGTGATATCAAGATCACTCGTATTATTATCATTAATAATATTGGAGCTAATCGTTTGTTTACATACATTGTTCTTATTCATAAACAACTGTCTCACTCACAATTAAACTTCTAAGTGTTACTAAGTAAATTCCGCATACTTAGTGATATAACTCAAAGTATCAATCTAACACAGTTCAAGGTGTTTAGATCCATCAATGGCCCCTAGAGGGGCCAGAGTGACACTCTTTCATGATCTTTACTCCCTCATCTCCTGAAACACAACGTCTGATTATTTGATCAGGACACCTTCGGAATAAAAATGGTTCGTCCCAGAAGTAGTACTTTAGTTGGGCAAAGAACCTTTTCTTTTCGTACTTAGTCATGTGTTCCGGAATGAGTCTGCACGCAAGATATTTAGCAAAATCAGCGTACCAAGGCTCAGAATCTGTCATTGACATGAGTTGTTCATCAGGAAATGAATCCCGAATCTCGCTTCTATCGAGCTCATTAAGGGGATTTTCAAGACGAGAGAGATGATCAGCAGCTGAATTCTCTGCCCCCCTTTTATCACGAATTTCAACGTCAAATCCTTGTAACAACAAGATCCACCGAATTAGTCGTGGCTTAGCATCTTGCTTAGCAAAAAGATATCGGAGAGCCGAGTGATCGGTGAAAACGACTGTCTTTGAAAGGACAAGATATTGACAGAATTTGTTGAAGGCGAACACTACGGCTAATAATTCTTTTTCGGTGGTAGAGTAATTCTCTTGAGCGGGATTCATGGTTTTGCTAGCATAGTAAATAGGTTAGAATAGCTTGTCACGCTTTTGGCCTAATACTGCCCCGACAACATAATCGCTAGCATCGCACATGATTTCGAAAGGCAACTCCCAGTTGGGTGTAACCATGATTGGGGCTTACGTGAGCTCCTTTTTTAGGAGATCGAATGCATCCTTGCATTCTTGAGAGAAATCGAAAGGGGCATCTTTCACCAGCAATTGAGTCATTGGCCGGGCTATTTTAGAGAAATCTTTGATGAATCTCCAGTAGAACCCGGCGTGGCCCAAGAAGCTGCGTATTGCCTTAACAGTCGTGGGATAAGGTAATTTAGATATAGCTTACTTTTGCTTGGTTCACCTCAATCCCATTCCCTGAGACCTTATGTCCTAACACAATCCTTTCTTTTACCATAAAATGACATTTTTCCCAATTTAACACCAAGTTGGTTTACTCACAACGTTTGAGCATTTTTTCTAGATTACCAAGACAGCAGTCGAAAGAGTTCCCGAAGACCGAAAAGTCATCCATGAAAACTTCCATGCTGTCTTCCATTAATTCATGAAAGATTGCGGTCATGCATCGCTGAAAGGTGGCGGGGGCGTTACACAGCCCAAAAGGCATCCTTTTATAGGCGAACGTTCCATAAGGTCAAGTAAACGTGGTTTTCTCTTGGTCCTCAGGTGCTATGGGGATTTGGAAATATCCCGAGAACCCATCCAAGAAACAGTAATACTCGTGCCCAGATAATCTTTCCAACATTTGTTTAATGAATGGTAGGGGAAAGTGATCCTTCCTTGTGGCATCATTGAGCTTTCTATAATCGATGCATACCCGCCAGCCAGTAACCATTCTCTGGGGTACCATCTCACCTTTGTCGTTTTTCACCACAGTCATTCCACCTTTCTTTGGTACAACCTGTACAGGACTAACCCACGGGCTATCCGAGATTGGGTAAATTAGTCCTGCATCCAGAAGTTTGATGACTTCTTTCTTCACTACTTCCTTAATGTTGGGATTCACCCGCCTCTGGGGTTGAACGGTAGGTTTATAGTTTTCTTCCATAAGAATCATATGCGTTCAAAAAGTTGAGTCAATCCCCTTAATGTCGGCTACACTCCATGCAAGCACTCCCTTATATTTCTTTAGGACTTCTAAGAGCTTACCTTTTTGTTCATGTTTGAGGGAAGAGTTTATGATTACCGGCAGTTGATCCTCTCCCTGAAGGAAGGCATACTCTAGGCGGTTAGGGAGTTCTTTAAGATCTAGCTTAGGGGGTTCGATAATAGAAGGCTTAAGCTTGTTTTCGGGTTTTCGGAGTTCGAGCTGTTCAGTGGTCTCCTGTCTAGGGTAGAAGGAGACTACTACAACGCCCTCCATCTTTTCTTCCTCCAACAAGAGGAGGAAACTCTCATCCCGTAACCAGCCTTCTTCGATCTGTTCATCAACACAGTTGTCAATGACATCCGTGAGTTCATCTATGTCACACCCCCAAAATACCTGAATGGCAGCGGAATTGAATACCTGAGGGTGTAACGGATCATAGCACACAACCAGGATATATTGAACGACCTAAAGTGTCGTTTTAAAAATAAGTCGTTTGATTCATTCAAATATTCAGAGTTATAAAGACATAGGTCCCAAAAGTTGGAAAAAGTTTACGGAAACAAGTTTAGTACAATCAAACGACGTTTCAACATAAGTGCAAGAAAGTCCGAATGAGCCATATCATCCTTGTTACACAAAAAGACTCCATGCATGCCATGAGAATATACCTTAGTTACCTGAGAAATACATTGCGAAAAACGGTCAACATAAAGTTGGTGAATAATCATAGGTTTATAAGTAATTCGTAAGTACATAAGCCACAAGTATATCGTAAAGTGACAAATTGTCAAAAAGCTACATTGTCTCTTAAGCTCATGACACCGAAGCTTGACGTACTAAAATATGCCCCAAAGGAGTGTGTACCAGACACTCGTACTATATTAGACATGAAATGCATTCGTTTTCCTTATGGAGCAACCCAAACACGAATGGAGGAGTCACCCTCGATAGATCTATCCACTCACTCTCGCTTGGCAATATAATTAACGGTTCATGATAATAAAGGGGACTTGCAGTGGTAGTACTAGCAACTTAAGCAATGTACGGAATTTAATACTTGGGCATGTACAAAAATAATAGTGCAATGTATTCTCCCCCGTGGGATTTAAAATCAAATAAGTACTAAAAACGGGGCTATGAGAACTCACCTCGAAGTGATGGTACAAAGATGGTGCAATGAGGTAAAAGTAGTCGGGACAATGAGGCGCGAGTACTAGCCGCAACCTAAATGAATAATCGTGATCTAATTAAGATCAAGCCATAATGAAATGAATGCACATGCACATGATACTCATACCACTCGTAATTTGGAAATACTAGTTATCGTCATGGTAAAATAGTTTCCATACTTAGGAAAAATAAGTCCATATATAGGAGTATTTAACTTGTCATATTAACTCGTACGAAAAAGTTAGCGTTATGTTCCAAGTATCAAAACCTTAGAATGACGTCGTCATGTCGTATAAATATTCCTTCGGGTCGTACGTATTCATTTGATAAGAAAATAGTCCTTAGTAACGTTTCTAGAAAATATACCATTTAGTACGTACGTTATTATTTTTATTTGTGACCAAAAATATATATATAGTTTTGACGATGTTAAAATGGGTATAACTCGGTCATTTTAAGCTCGTTTTCCTCGTTCTTTATGTCCACGGATTCGTCTTTGTATATACTAGTATATTTTTGACAACTCGGCTCCTTTAGGTTACGTTTAATGCCTCTTTTTACCCATTGAAATCTGCCAAACAGCAAGCAGTTTTTGTAAAAGTAGTTTTCGTCGTTAAATTTGCAAAAATCATATCTCCTTCGTTATAAGCTTGTTTTGGTCCATTCTTTCGCCTAAAGTTTCGTTTTTGAATGTATTTTCTAAATATTTGGTCAAAATCATATCTCCTTCGTTATAAGCTTGTTTTGGTCCACCACGAAATTAAAATAGGGACAGTAGGTATATCAAAAGTTTCAAAAACCATTTTCAAGTCTCCAAACTAGTTCCATCCTCCATCAAACCATTTTCAAACACCACAAAGCTAGTCTAAACCTACCATACACCTTCTTAGGGTGTCATGGGTCCTTAAACATCATCAATCCACTAGGTCTAACAAGGGTTACTCATGTGTTCATTTCTAGGGCTCAAAGTTAAATATATACAAAAATGGAGTGGTATAAGTTAATGCATGTATGAGATCTTGTAAGAAAATTATGTAAACATGGTAATAACTTGTAAAAATCATAAAAATGAGTTTGTTAACTTACTTGAAGGTTTAGAGAGTTTGGATGATAAAAACCTACTAATCCTTGAGTTTTTATTTCAAAACTCCAACAAGGATGATTATATAAACAAGTTTATGACAAGATCTTGTAAAATTTGTTCTCCTTGCTCCTTGAACACCTAGGTCGATCCAACCTCAAGAGAAAAATGAGAGAAAAGTTTTACTTGTGCAAGAAAAGTGATTTTATGATAAATGAGTGAAAAAAAGTTTAATTTATACAAGGAGACAATTGTTTGGTGAGTAATTAAGAGTGTTGGTGAGGTTTCAATGAATGAAGACCATGGGGGGGGGGGGGGGGGGGGTTGGCCGGTCCTAAAGGAGGAAAAAGGGGGGGGGGTTTGTCTTGGGATTAATTACAAAATTAGTATTAGTATTATGTAGTTAAGTTAGGTTTAGGTTTAATCGGGTACCGGGTTTGTTAGAAATAAATTTTAACGGAGTTAACCGGGTCATAATAAAGTTATAAAAATTATAAAAATAGGTTGGATAAAATTATTGGGTGTTTAGATAATTATAGTTTAATTTCCACGAAAACCGTCGAAGTTTTAGTAAACTTAAGTTAATAATTAAAATAAATATCCAAAATACCGGGTAAATTAATATTATAATTTTTATATTATAAAAATGAATATAAAAATATATTGGGATCATAATCGGGAGTGTTGGACGTGTTAGTCACATTTATAGTTCGCGTACTAGTGTTTATTTAAAATAAACATACGTAATTCGTTAATTATATTAAAATATAATTTGAATACCCTACGAGTGGAATAGTATGCAAGTGCCCTAATGATGATATGCAGACTATTTCTAGTCCGTATGAAATGTCCCTGATAATAATGCATGAATTCGCTCCTGAACCAATACGGTTACGCGAATTTGAACACTCGTAAACTAAATTCACGACGACATGAGTAATGCACGTGAATAGTGATTTCCTCTCGGAAATGAATAGTGTCAAATGAATAGTAAAATTTCTGAATGTGTCTCGGAATGTCAATTTGACCTCAAAAACGATGAATAGTAAAACGATGAATAGTGATCGATGAATAGTAATTTGTGAATAGTAGAATGTCGAAGTCTGGAAAAATGACCTGAAATTGTGGGTTGTGACAGTCGCCCATCCAAAAAGGAATTCAGTCCCTGAATTCAGTTAGTGTTGGTCTCGGTAATAGGCTCGGTGAAAAGTTGTGGATACTTGCGTCGCATTTGGTCTTCTCGTTCCCAAGTAAACTCGGGTCCTCTTCGAGAATTCCAGCGAACCTTCACGATCGGAATTCGACTTTGTTTCAACTGTTTGATCTCGCGGTCCATTATTTCAACTGGTTCTTCCACAAAGTTAAGCTTGTCATCGAGTTGTATTTCTTCTAATGGTATAACGGCAGACTCGTCCGAAAGACATTTCTTGAGGTTCGAAACATGAAACGTGTTGTGTACGTTGCTAAGTTCTGATGGAAGTTCAAGCTTGTAAGCAACCGGACCAATCCTCTCCAGGATCTTGAATGGCCCAATGTATCTCGGGTTCAACTTCCCGCGTTTTCCAAATCGTATTACGCCTTTCCAAGGCGAGACTTTCAACATAACTTTGTCTCCAACCTGAAATTCCAGTGGTTTGCGTCGAACATCTGCGTAGCTTTTCTGTCGACTTCTAGCAGTTTCGAGTCTCTCTCGAATCTGAATTATCTTTTCTGTTGTTTCTTGTACCATCTCCGGGCCAGTACATTGTACTTCACCGACTTCGGCCCAACAAACTGGAGATCGACACTTACGACCATAAAGTGCCTCGAATGGTGCAGCCTTAATGCTCGAATGGTAGCTGTTGTTATAGGAAAACTCGATCAACGGCAAATGGTTAGCCCAACCATTTCCAAAGTCAATCACACATGCTCTAAGCATGTCCTCAAGGGTCTGAATAGTTCTCTCGCTCTGACCATCGGTCTGAGGATGGTAAGCAGTGCTCATGTCTAAATTGGATCCAAAAGAATCTTGTAATGACCGCCAAAAGTTCGAAGTAAAACGGCTATCTCTGTCGGAAATGATGGAAACTGGTGCACCGTGTCTTGAGACTATTTCCTTGACATAAAGTCTAGCAAGTTGTTCCATTGAATAAGTCTCTCTAATGGGTATGAAATGAGCTGATTTGGTAAGACGATCAACAATTACCCAAATAGCATCGAAACCTCCTGAAGTCTTTGGAAGTTTAGTGACAAAGTCCATAGCAATACGTTCCCACTTCCATTGTAGAATTTCTGGTTGTTGAAGTAACCCTGACGGTTTCTGGTACTTGGCTTTCACTTTAGCACAAGTAAGACATTTGCTGACGTACGTAGCTATTTCTGCTTTCATGTTCGGCCACCAATAAAGCTTTTTGAGATCCTGATACATCTTATCAGAACCGGGATGAATAGAGTACTTCGACTTGTGTGATTCATGCATAATCAATTCTCGCACTCCACCATAGAGTGGTATCCAACTTCGGTCCTTGAAGCATAACACTCCATCTGATCTCTTTACAAAGCCATTCTCGCTTTCTGGCATACCATAAAGTTTCTCAAGTGGTCGATTTTCTTCTTTGAGAGCCTCAATCTGAGCTTCTAGAATCTTCGATGGTAATGGCGAAATGATAGTCATTCCCAATGACCTAACTCTCAAAGGTTTGAGTCGTTCTTTTCGGCTAAGTGCATCTGCTACAACATTTGCTTTTCCTGGGTGATATCGGATTTCACAATCGTAATCACTCAACAATTCTAGCCAACGACGTTGTCTCATATTAAGCTCCTTCTGATCGAGTATATGCTGTAGGCTCTTGTGGTCGGTAAAAATTACACACTTTGTACCATAAAGGTAGTGTCTCCAAATCTTGAGTGCAAAAACTACCGCACCCAACTCCAAGTCGTGAGTAGTGTAATTCTTCTCGTGTGTCTTAAGCTGTCTAGATGCATAAGCTATCACTTTCTCGTTTTGCATTAGCACAGCTCCAAGTCCTTGATGCGAAGCATCGCAATATACCACAAAGTTCTCAATTCCTTCAGGTAGTGACAAAATCGGTGCGCTACAAAGCTTTTGTTTCAATAACTGAAATGCGGACTCTTGTTTTTCTCCCCACTCGTACTTCTCATTCTTTTGTGTCAGCTTTGTCAACGATTTCGCTATCTTAGAAAACCCTTCGATAAACCTTTTGTAATATCCGGCAAGTCCTAGGAATTGACGAATTTCCGTAGGAGACTTGGGCGTAGCCCAATCCTTAACTGCCTCGATCTTTGCCGGGTCGACTTGTAAACCTTGGCTATCAATAACATGACCAAGAAATTGAACTCTTCGTATCCAAAAATCACACTTAGAAAACTTGGCATACAATTGCTCCTTCTTGAGTAGTTCCAGTATTGTTCTGAGGTGTTCTTCGTGATCTTCCTTACTCTTGGAATAAATCAAGATATCATCAATGAATACGATCACAAACTTATCGAGATACGGTTTGCACACCCTATTCATGAGATCCATAAATACCGCAGGTGCGTTGGTTAATCCAAAAGGCATCACTTGAAATTCATAATGACCATAGCGCGTTCTAAATGCCGTCTTCGGGATATCCTCTTCCCGAACTTTAAGTTGATGGTAACCGGATCTTAAATCAATCTTGGAGTAAAAACTAGAACCTTGTAACTGGTCGAACAAGTCGTCAATTCTGGGGAGTGGATAACGGTTCTTCATCGTTACCTTGTTCAGCTCACGATAGTCGATGCACATTCTGAAAGTTCCGCCCTTCTTCTTCACAAACAAAACCGGCGCTCCCCAAGGCGAGGAACTCGGTCTAATGAATCCTTTGTCCAAAAGTTCTTGTAATTGATTCGACAATTCTTGCATTTCCGAAGGTGCAAGTCTATACGGTGCTCGTGCAATTGGTGCAGCTCCTGGCACTAATTCAATTTGAAACTCAACTTGGCGTGTAGGCGGAAGTCCTGGCAATTCTTCCAGAAAAACCTCTTGAAATTCCTTAACAATTGGCACATCTTCAAGTCGTTTCTCATCCGACTTCTTCTCCGTGATGTAAGCCAAGAATGCATAACAACCCTTCTTTATGTACTTCTCGGTTTTAATGCACGATATAATACTGAGTCTAGTTCCACTTCGCTCTCCGCGAACAACCAAAGTTTCACCGTTATAAGGAAGGTGAACAACTTTCTCATCACAAATAATTCTCGCTCGATGCCGAGATAACCAATCCATACCGATCACAACGTCGAAACTTCCAAGTTCTACGGGCATAAGGTCTATGTTGAATGGATGGTTTAGGAAATTTATAGTGCAACCACGAACAATGGTGTTGGTGTTAACTAAAGACCCATCGGCTAATTCAACGATATAGGAAATGTCTAATGGGGTTGGTTCTATGTTAAGTAAAGGTGCAAATGCAATAGAAACAAAACTTCTATCCGCTCCTGAATCAAATAAAATGGATGCATAACGATTATTAACGAGGAACGTACCCGCAACAACATTCGGGTCTTCTTTGACATCGTCACCTCCCATAACATAAGCTCTTCCTCGAGCCCTTCCATCTTGATTTCCAGTTCCTTGATTCTTCTTCTGTGGGCACTCACCCCTAAAGTGTCCAATTTCTCCACAGCCAAAACATGTTACCGGTGGCTTCTGATTGTCACCCAAGGTTGGAAATTTGCAATCTTTGATGTGATGACCAACCTTCTTGCAGTTACCACATGTATTTGGGCAACGTCCTGGGTTATGATGCCTCTGACACCTTTCGCACTTGGGTAAATTACCCTCATATCCTCTCCTTCTAGTCGGTCCTGCAGCATAGGCCTTTGCCACTTCTTGCCTCTCAGGTGGCGGCTGAACAGCGTTTCCACCTTGGTTGTAATCGAACCTTCTCTTGTTGTTGTTATTGTTGTTTGGATTGTTGTTTCGGTTATTGGGATAGTTGCGGTTCCGATTGTTGTTATAGTTGTTGTTGTTTCGAGTGTTGTTGTAGTTGGTGTTGCTTGAACGGTTAGTGTTGTTGACAGTAGCTTTCCCTTTTACCACTTGGACCATAAGTTTCTGAGTTATACGAATAGCCTCTTCCATGGATTGAGGATCAAAAGAAATCACATCTCCTCGAACACTTTCAGGTAATCCACCAACAAAGTTTTCCATCTTTTTCTCATCGTCAGGAACCATAGTTGGACATAGTGCAGCCAACTCCTGAAACCTCCTGAAATAAGTCTCAATGTCATCACCTTTAGTCACAAGCTCATAAAATTCCGTTTCCATCTTTTGCACCTCGGTACAAGGGCAAAACTTCTTTGTCATCAATTTCTTGAATTCCTCCCAAGTAAGCTTGTAAGCATTTTCCATACCAATCGGCTGAGCATACGAATTCCACCAAGACATAGCTTCATCAAGAAGCATACCTGTAGCAAATTTTACCTTGCTGACGTCCGGGCATCCGCACATGAGAAATACATTCTCAGTCTTTTCAAACCAGCGGATTAAAGCAACCGCTCCTTCAGTGCCCTTAAATTTGATAGGATCACTAATCTTGAAATCTTTCCATGTACATTCACGCCTAGTAGTAGTTAGTTCAGCTGTCCCTGTATTAGAAGCAGTCTCAGCAGCCCTAGCAGCAACCTCAGCTCTCTCAATCTCCAGAGCTTCTGCAATACTATCCCTAACCAACTTGCGGATAACGGCTTGTGTCATAGCGGGTGTTTCTGGTGCAGTCTTACTCTTCCTTGGTGCCATATTTCTGATAAATCACAATGGAAATAACCATGAGAAAAATCATAATAGAAATAGTCATCGAACCAAAGATACACACCCACAACATGTATAAATATATACAACCACAAAGTATCATGCGATAATAATAAAGAGCAACCACGAAACATCATAAATATAATCACAACACATGAATATAATACATGAAAATTTCGGCCTACATGGACCGATATAATATATAGCACAACATTTCCAACATAGTAGAGTCGCACTTGATATATTTGTTTGTACAACAACCAAAAGACTACAAGTTTTTGAACTATGTCCCACATCCCGGGACTAGGAAAATAATAAAAGCTAATATAATACCAGTCTACGTCTAGGCTCCTCCAGGTGCTCTAGATGGTCCAGGCTCTCCCCTCAAGCGGCGAATCTCACGATCCATCGCCACCACGATCTCCTCAAGATGCTGGACTCGTAACTGAAAAGAAGCATCCCTACGCTCCAAAATAACCAACCTCTCTCGAAGCAATGCCAACTGATCTACCTGCTCCCACTGAGTCTTCTGTGTCGCCCGAGCTCTATCTCGAATCTCAGGTAACTCATCCCTAAGTAGCTCAATCTCCTCCTGGTGCCTCAACTGTCGTGCCTCGAGTCCATGGTATGACACATCAATACCAACCCTGCCCTGAATCAAATCCTCAACCTGCTCCTCGACAGCCTCAAGTCGAGTGGTAATAATCTCATCAACTCTATACCCCAAACTATCGACTTGCTCCTACTGAGCATCAAACTGATCCTCTAGTGTAACGGCTGTAGGATCCCTAGCTGCAGCCGCTCTCGAGCTCTCACCTATGTGGTATACTAGTGGTGGTGAAAGGTCAGCAGTCTCGGTAATGGGTGAATCTGGAGTGGTAAGCCTTGCGCGCTTCCTGAGCGGCAAGAGTGAGGTAGCTATAGGAGTGGTAGTGGGTATGGCTGGTGGTGGTGGTGTAGGCACAGTAGGACTAGGGAGACCCCTATAAGTAGATGTAGCATAACGAACCCTCTTCCTAGCAGTCTGGATAGTCTTATCCCTAGGAAACATAAGTCTCGGCTCTGAATGGATAGTAGTAGTAGGGGATGATGGTATGTCAGTAGGTATAGTAGGATGGACATGGGGAGTAGGAGCCGTCTCCTCCTCCTCGAAAGGCTCGGTGTCATCATCTGACGCCAAAAGTGGCAACTCAGGTGTAGGGGAAACAAATGGTGAAACAGCAGTGGAGGACACAGAGCCCTCATCACCAGAGTCAGATATAGTGTAAAGTACGACAGTGTTGGGATTCGAAGACATGTCTCTGTGATAATCAAGGTGAAATAAAAATAAATAACTCGTAACAATGAAATCACCTGAAATAAGTAAATATGCACTTATGATGAAATGATGATATGCTATGATAGTGTGGTTATAGTCTAGGGTCCATGATGCAACCTAGTTCGCTATAACCTTAGCTCTGGTACCAATCTGTCACACCCCCAAAATACCTGAATGGCAGCGGAATTGAATACCTGAGGGTGTAACGGATCATAGCACACAACCAGGATATATTGAACGACCTAAAGTGTCGTTTTAAAAATAAGTCGTTTGATTCATTCAAATATTCAGAGTTATAAAGACATAGGTCCCAAAAGTTGGAAAAAGTTTACGGAAACAAGTTTAGTACAATCAAACGACGTTTCAACATAAGTGCAAGAAAGTCCGAATGAGCCATATCATCCTTGTTACACAAAAAGACTCCATGCATGCCATGAGAATATGCCTTAGTTACCTGAGAAATACATTGCGAAAAACGGTCAACATAAAGTTGGTGAATAATCATAGGTTTATAAGTAATTCGTAAGTACATAAGCCACAAGTATATAGTAAAGTGACAAATTGTCAAAAAGCTACATTGTCTCTTAAGCTCATGACACCGAAGCTAGACGTACTAAAATATGCCCCAAAGGAGTGTTTACCAGACACTCGTACTATATTAGACATGAAATGCATTCGTTTTCCTTATGGAGCAACCCAAACACGAATGGAGGAGTCACCCTCGATAGATCTATCCACTCACTCTCGCTTGGCAATATAATTAACGGTTCATGATAATAAAGGGGACTTGCAGTGGTAGTACTAGCAACTTAAGCAATGTACGGAATTTAATACTTGGGCATGTACAAAAATAATAGTGCAATGTATTCTCCCCCGTGGGATTTAAAATCAAATAAGTACTAAAAACGGGGCTATGAGAACTCACCTCGAAGTGATGGTACAAAGATGGTGCAATGAGGTAAAAGTAGTCGGGACAATGAGGCGCGAGTACTAGCCGCAACCTAAATGAATAATCGTGATCTAATTAAGATCAAGCCATAATGAAATGAATGCACATGCACATGATACTCATACCACTCGTAATTTGGAAATACTAGTTATCGTCATGGTAAAATAGTTTCCATACTTAGGAAAAATAAGTCCATATATAGGAGTATTTAACTTGTCATATTAACTCGTACGAAAAAGTTAGCGTTATGTTCCAAGTATCAAAACCTTAGAATGACGTCGTCATGTCGTATAAATATTCCTTCGGGTCGTACGTATTCATTTGATAAGAAAATAGTCCTTAGTAACGTTTCTAGAAAATATACCATTTAGTACGTACGTTATTATTTTTATTTGTGACCAAAAATATATATATATAGTTTTGACGATGTTAAAATGGGTATAACTCGGTCGTTTTAAGCTCGTTTTCCTCGTTCTTTATGTCCACGGATTCGTCTTTGTATATACTAGTATATTTTTGACAACTCGGCTCCTTTAGGTTACGTTTAATGCCTCTTTTTACCCATTGAAATCTGCCAAACAGCAAGCAGTTTTTGTAAAAGTAGTTTTCGTCGTTAAATTTGCAAAAATCATATCTCCTTCGTTATAAGCTTGTTTTAGTCCATTCTTTCGCCTAAAGTTTCGTTTTTGAATGTATTTTCTAAATCTTTGGTCAAAACTTGGCCACCATCTACTGATTTTCCCACGAAATTAAAATAGGGACAGTAGGTATATCAAAAGTTTCAAAAACCATTTTCAAGTCTCCAAACTAGTTCCATCCTCCATCAAACCATTTTCAAACACCACAAAGCTAGTCTAAACCTACCATACACCTTCTTAGGGTGTCATGGGTCCTTAAACATCATCAATCCACTAGGTCTAACAAGGGTTACTCATGTGTTCATTTCTAGGGCTCAAAGTTAAATATATACAAAAATGGAGTGGTATAAGTTAATGCATGTATGAGATCTTGTAAGAAAATTATATAAACATGGTAATAACTTGTAAAAATCATAAAAATGAGTTTGTTAACTTACTTGAAGGTTTAGAGAGTTTGGATGATAAAAACCTACTAATCCTTGAGTTTTTATTTCAAAACTCCAACAAGGATGATTATATAAACAAGTTTATGACAAGATCTTGTAAAATTTGTTCTCCTTGCTCCTTGAACACCTAGGTCGATCCAACCTCAAGAGAAAAATGAGAGAAAAGTTTTACTTGTGCAAGAAAAGTGATTTTGTGATAAATGAGTGAAAAAAAGTTTAATTTATACAAGGAGACAATTGTTTGGTGAGTAATTAAGAGTGTTGGTGAGGTTTCAATGAATGAAGACCATGGGGGGGGGGGGGGGGGGGGGGGTTGGCCGGTCCTAAAGGAGGAAAAAGGGGGGGGGGGGGGGTTTGTCTTGGGATTAATTACAAAATTAGTATTAGTATTATGTAGTTAAGTTAGGTTTAGGTTTAATCGGGTACCGGGTTTGTTAGAAATAAATTTTAACGAAGTTAACCGGGTCATAATAAAGTTATAAAAATTATAAAAATAGGTTGGATAAAATTATTGGGTGTTTAGATAATTATAGTTTAATTTCCACGAAAACCGTCGAAGTTTTAGTAAACTTAAGTTAATAATTAAAATAAATATCCAAAATACCGGGTAAATTAATATTATAATTTTTATATTATAAAAATGAATATAAAAATATATTGGGATCATAATCGGGAGTGTTGGACGTGTTAGTCACATTTATAGTTCGCGTACTAGTGTTTATTTAAAATAAACATACGTAATTCGTTAATTATATTAAAATATAATTTGAATACCCTACGAGTGGAATAGTATGCAAGTGCCCTAATGATGATATGCAGACTATTTCTAGTCCGTATGAAATGTCCCTGATAATAATGCATGAATTCGCTCCTGAACCAATACGGTTACGCGAATTTGAACACTCGTAAACTAAATTTACGACGACATGAGTAATGCACGTGAATAGTGATTTCCTCTCGGAAATGAATAGTGTCAAGTGAATAGTAAAATTTCTGAATGTGTCTCGGAATGTCAATTTGACCTCAAAAACGATGAATAGTAAAACGATGAATAGTGATCGATGAATAGTAATTTGTGAATAGTAGAATGTCGAAGTCTGGAAAAATGACCTGAAATTGTGGGTTGTGACAATCTACCTCTCCGATGAAATATAGCCGATTAGCTGCTTCGAGAGAGAGATTCATAGTGTCTTTAATATCGAAGGTTAAGCTATCGGTTCCTACTCGTAAGGTTAACTTGTCGTCATGAACATCAATGACTGCACGAGCGGTAGCAAGAAATGGTCTCCCTAAGATGATGGGCACCAAGTCATCCTCCTCCATCTCCAAGATCATGAAGTCAACCAGAAATTTGAATTTTCCAACTTTGACTAGCACATTCTCGCATATCCCTACGGGGTATTTGACTGATCTATCGGCTAGTTGGATGTTCATCCGGGTAGGTTTTATTCCGGAATATCCTAGTTTAAGGAATATGGAGTGAGGCATGAGCTTGATACTCGCCCCTAAATCGGCAAGAGCTTCTTTATTGATAGAGATCCTATGGAACAAGGCAAGGTGAAGCTGCCTGGACCGTCTACCTTTTTTGGTAACCCTCGATGGGTCACCACCGAACATTCTTCCCCCAGAGTCACAAGACCCTCGAGTTTCTTACGGTTGGCGAGTAGTTTTTTAAAGTACGAGCTATGCTTTGGCATGTGATAGTAAGCATCAAGGAGAGGTATTGATGCGTGGGAATCGCACCTTGCTTTACCTCTCGAGGGATCTCGAGAAGCTTACAACCCCCACCAGGCAGTGTACCTGATCGTTGTAGTATAGTATAGTGACAAGTACCGGGGGATTGATCGTTCAGCTTAGGAATAGTGTCGCTAGGATTAGAAAACCTAATTAATAGTTCTAGAGATGAAAGATGATTATTTTTGTGTTTTTATATTTTATGAAAGCAAGTAAAATCTCGGTTTTTAGAAGAGTGAGCGGAATTAGTTGTTATTCAACTAACCCAAAAACTACTTTGTAACTAATTAAACTAATGAAAATAAAATTTAACTAATATTAAACTAAGGTTGTGAGCAGTATGTGGAGAAATTGTGTTTACTTAGACTTCATTACTCCCTAGATATCTTTTACATGTCAATTACTTGTTACACTTGTATGAATGACGGGTTGTATTCCTTAATACCATTCGTGGAGTGGCATACATAACTCCCCAACTCTATGAGCTCTTATCTCCTCCTACACCATGACCCAGCACAACTATAGGGATTGTAAACAGTGGCTCATGCATTAAATACAACCAATAACGACCTAGTACGCCTCGGTTCATGTTTCTTAAGACGTTCAAGCATGTTACCATTTGGAGATCTGCCAGTTTTCTTAAGCCTAACATATAAAATCATTCATTCAAAACAGGAATAGACAAGTAATCAACACATAATCAACATCTAGGTTTCATTAGATCTAAGCAAACACAAGAGAGATCTAGCCTAGCATAGTAGAATTAAGATAAGAACAAAAGATAAACAACCAACACATAGACATATTGATTGAATTAAGAGTATACTTATCTCAATTACAATGCAAGGTCTCAAGGGTTTGGAACCCTTGAAAAACCTGTAAAAGAGGCACCAAAATCGTCTTTAGGGTTTCACCAAAACTTCTCTTCTTTTTTTAATGAAAAAACTAGAAAACTATATATAGGAAAATCGTCCTGACGGCGTCAAGAGTTAAATCTGACGCCGTCAACTCGCCGCCATACACTTCCTTGGACGCCCTAGATCCAATCGTGACGGCCTATGTGACGCCGTCACCACCCACGGTAAATTAATCTTGGCCACTTTGACGCCGTCACCTCTCCATCTGACGCCGTCACCAGCTACGGTAATTTAATCTTCATGTCTGACGCCGTCAAGAGCAAACCCTTGACGCCGTCACCTTGTATTTCCAGCTTGGATTTTTGGTACTTTGTCGTTTTCTTCACTTTATGCTCCGAAAACGTCCAAAATAGCCTCTTTTCCAGAATTCACTCTCCAAACACCTAAAATCACAAAAGGAACGATTTAGGGCAATATTTGATCAAATAAATTCGGATTCGGGCTTAAATGACCCCCTAAAAACGGATCATTTTTCGCCTCATCATATACCCTTACACTTGAGATTTGCTTGTCCTCAAGCAAATGAGCTTTTATTCTACTCAAAAGACAAGTTAGGGGTCATTTAACACTAATATAAAAGTAATTACAACAAATAATCGTTCCACTAAAGACCAATAGACAAGCACGGAGGTCATACACAAGCACCTCACAAATAGTGTTTAGATACTCACATCTCTCGGGTGTAATAAAGTAATATAACATTATGGAAATGGAAGATATCTCTCACTACCTGTCATAGCAAAATAGATTACCATAGGCTTGGGAAAGGATCAAACCTCCACCACATGGCGTAAGCACCTAGGATAAACTATCAAAGAGGTCTTTTAAAAAGGGTTATATCGTTAGGTGTAGGGATATGAATTACACGGTTTTGTTGGATAAAGGGAATTTTTTTACTGGTGGCGAGTTAACAATCTTAGTAAATTACATGTACAAGATGGCGTTGCTAAGCCAAGACTAGACTCGACTTAAGCTAATAAATGAAAAATAACAAAAACATAAAATGAACATAGAATGAAAACGGGATGGTAGTCCGTATGTTTTTTTTTTTTTTTTTTCTTTTTCTATTTTTTTTTTTTCTCTTGATTTTTCTATATTTTTTTTCGATTTTTTTTTTTTTTTTTTTTTTTTTTTTTTGCATACACTCTTACCCTACCATCCAAAATAATACATCATAGGGGTTTGAGCACTCCCCTTACACTTGAATCTTTACATACTTTACATTAAACTATTCTAATGACTCGAATTAAGAAAATCAAAACACTTGGAGCACTTTTAAAATTAACGTACATATGGGGGTAATAATATGATGTTCTTCCCCATTACTCCATAAAATAAGTACTTACCCATGAGTCCCAATCGTCCCAAAACAATATGTACAAGGATATGACTCGACTTAGCAACCATGTAATCAATTAGAAAGTTAACTTAGGGTTTAACAAATAACAATAATGCACTAAAAATGAGCGCATACACGGAAGGCTAAGGCGATTTGGTTGTACATTTAAGTGGGGTGTAACAAATTCTTCCTTTAAGTAAAATGCTTAAAGTTAGAAACGAAAAGATAGGCTCGGAGGGGTGTACTAGGGGTATCGTGTACTAAAAATGAGTACAACGCAAAGGGTGTGGGAAAAATTAGTTGACTTAACTAGCCAAGTAATATAACTTAAATGGTCAAGTAATTATAATACGGGTTTAACACAAGGGTGATCCTAATGCCTCTTATC
This sequence comes from Artemisia argyi, assembly GCA_030686995.1. Taxonomy (NCBI): domain Eukaryota; kingdom Viridiplantae; phylum Streptophyta; class Magnoliopsida; order Asterales; family Asteraceae; genus Artemisia; species Artemisia argyi. Next base: position 76,285,899 of record CM060687.1, read on the forward strand.
ATGTAGTAAATCCTACCACACGAATGTAGTCTCACTAGCGGTCTCGGGATGCATCACTAACGCAAGTTCTAGAATCTAAATGCTACCGGTACACTCATAAGCACTAATAATGAATGCTTTTCCTATCAAATCTAAAGGCGAACCTCACATTTTTGGGTGGAAAATTTTTCTGAATATACGGTTATGTGCTAGTCATACAACCTCCTATCCATGAGACGCTTGCTATGGCTAAAGTTTCACTCCTAAATGTTGTAAAAAATTTTAAATTTGGCGCTAAAATTACACTAACAAGTATTTCTCATAGTTTTATTACTCATCTACTATCAAACAAAACAAACTCAAGCGAAAGTGCATATGTAAGGTATCATCTTTTTACCCTCCCCTTACACTTAAGATGAACATTGTCCCCAATGTTCAAGTAAAGAATGTAAAAGTTAAAAAGTAAAGAGAATGAAATCAAATACTCCCCTGATTCGCTCGGTATGGATTTTAGGTTGGCCAGGTTAAATCTTCTTCCAAGAAAACGAACAATCAAAGCTTCCCTTCCAGAATATAAATCATCTTCTTGTCACAAATAACCTGTAAATCCTGACAAAAGTAGACAAGGCAACCTCGCGTAAAATCGGCGGCATCCTATATAAGTTACTAAATCCTAGAAAACAAAATAAGATATAATGCTTGTGGAATGAAGTTTGCAGATTTCCTGGAGATTATAAAACTTGATAATTCACAAAAACTATAAGACTCCGTTAGAAAAACAAAACCGGTAAAATTTCCAGATTTTTAACTCCTGACGCCGTCAAGAGCAATTTCCTGACGCCGTCAGAATGGACCTGCAGAAATCTTTATGTTAAGTTTCCGGAAAATTTGTGGAAAAACTTTGTCCTACTTCCTGGAAAATCCTCCAAAACTTCATTATGACTCAATACAAGCATTTGACTCTAACAAATACGAATATACATGTTCATTAAATATTGTGGATAATCATGATCGGTTTGTTTCTTAAAAACATATTTGGGGTTTCCCCTTACACTTATCTTTTGCAAAAATACCTTTAGGTTGAAGTTAAGACTAGGCTAAACAACATAATAAAGTATTTCACATTTTAATTGAGAAACATGATCAACCAACAATAAAAATAAAACATGCATACGGAAGCAAATAACAATCAAACAATTTAAAATCACACAAAACATGGGTTGCCTCCCAAGAAGCGCTTGTTTTTGTTCGAGTCACGAGCCTGACTCTACCCTTATTTAACAAAAATGGGGGAGGTTTTTCCTACACTTAGGATTAAGTGCGGGTGGAAGTAGCGATACACACCCTTAGGGTGGAAATATGCCTCATGAGGAAAGAGTGGTGGATGAATTATATGCTCAAAGGGGTGTGCTCATATCATCATAACCTTACCTAATTCAATCGGGTTAATAGGTGGATTAAGATTTTCTCCTAGAAAGGGATCATTTTCTATCAACTTCAAGAGACTACTAGTTGGGGATCCATCTTGACCTAATAAACCCGGTTTAAACCCATAATGTTTCTTGTGATCAATCATAAATGGGTGATGTAAGCATGTAAGGCCATTTTCCACTCCTATATTGGCTTCCTCTCTACAAGGCTTAGAGTCCATTACCTTTATCCTAAGACTACCCGGACTACATGGGTTGATGGGTGGGTCGGCTCCTCTTTTGTCTCCTAGATGTATATCTAAGGATGGAAAGTTGTGTGAAGATTGAGGTTCCGGTTCATCAACACTAGGTAATTCCCTAGAACTAAGAGTAAGGTTATCAATACAAGTATTCAAACCTATACCCTCTAGTGGTGTTTGGTACAGGGGTTCTACCTCTATTGGGGCTCCTATAGTCTCTTCTACTTCTTCCGGGTAAGTCACGGGTGATGTATATTCCTCAAGTGATGGTAGGACTTGTGGGGTACTTATTGGGCTTGGGTTTTCTACTATCTCTTCCATTTGTGTTGTGGTGAAATCATACCACCCCGTATGCCCAGTTATCTCATCTATAGTTTTATCCCCAAACAGTCTTCTTGCTTGTTCCCTTAAACTTGCTATCAATTGATCCATAACAACGTTTGTTGGGTTGTCCATTTTTTTGGCAAGTATGGCACAATTCTCTATGGTTTCCCATGCTTCATCAGCACTTAATCCCCAAAGGTCCCCATGTGCGGTATGGTCAATGTCCATTTTGGTATAGTGGTCGACACGATGGTAAAATATTTCAATTTGGGACCACAGATCAAAATTATGATGAGGGACTTTTCGGAGTAAATATTTAAAACGAGCCCATGCATCATAGATAGGTTCATCCTCATGTTGTTTAAACATCAAGATGTCATTTGGAGTGGGTGAATTTCGTGGTTTGTAGTATGATGGATTCGCGTTCTCCATAATGGCTAACGGAATAGTCAATGGAAAGGTTTTTACAAACAAAGACACAAAGAAAAGATAGACTAAAGAAAAACTAAAAATAAAAACAAAATCTTACTAGAAGGGAATCTAGCAAGTAGACCTAATAAAAAGAAATCCTAACCTAGACAATAACTATTCCCCGGGCTGCGGCGCCAAAAACTTGATGCGTGGGAATCGCACCTTGCTTTACCTCTCGAGGGATCTCGAGAAGCTTACAACCCCCACCAGGCAGTGTACCTGATCGTTGTAGTATAGTATAGTGACAAGTACCGGGGGATTGATCGTTCAGCTTAGGAATAGTGTCGCTAGGATTAGAAAACCTAATTAATAGTTCTAGAGATGAAAGATGATTATTTTTGTGTTTTTATATTTTATGAAAGCAAGTAAAATCTCGGTTTTTAGAAGAGTGAGCGGAATTAGTTGTTATTCAACTAACCCAAAAACTACTTTGTAACTAATTAAACTAATGAAAATAAAATTTAACTAATATTAAACTAAGGTTGTGAGCAGTATGTGGAGAAATTGTGTTTACTTAGACTTCATTACTCCCTAGATATCTTTTACATGTCAATTACTTGTTACACTTGTATGAATGACGGGTTGTATTCCTTAATACCATTCGTGGAGTGGCATACATAACTCCCCAACTCTATGAGCTCTTATCTCCTCCTACACCATGACCCAGCACAACTATAGGGATTGTAAACAGTGGCTCATGCATTAAATACAACCAATAACGACCTAGTACGCCTCGGTTCATGTTTCTTAAGACGTTCAAGCATGTTACCATTTGGAGATCTGCCAGTTTTCTTAAGCCTAACATATAAAATCATTCATTCAAAACAGGAATAGACAAGTAATCAACACATAATCAACATCTAGGTTTCATTAGATCTAAGCAAACACAAGAGAGATCTAGCCTAGCATAGTAGAATTAAGATAAGAACAAAAGATAAACAACCAACACATAGACATATTGATTGAATTAAGAGTATACTTATCTCAATTACAATGCAAGGTCTCAAGGGTTTGGAACCCTTGAAAAACCTGTAAAAGAGGCACCAAAATCGTCTTTAGGGTTTCACCAAAACTTCTCTTCTTTTTTTAATGAAAAAACTAGAAAACTATATATAGGAAAATCGTCCTGACGGCGTCAAGAGTTAAATCTGACGCCGTCAACTCGCCGCCATACACTTCCTCGGACGCCCTAGATCCAATCGTGACGGCCTATGTGACGCCGTCACCACCCACGGTAAATTAATCTTGGCCACTTTGACGCCGTCACCTCTCCATCTGACGCCGTCACCAGCTACGGTAATTTAATCTTCATGTCTGACGCCGTCAAGAGCAAACCCTTGACGCCGTCACCTTGTATTTCCAGCTTGGATTTTTGGTACTTTGTCGTTTTCTTCACTTTATGCTCCAAAAACGTCCAAAATAGCCTCTTTTCCAGAATTCACTCTCCAAACACCTAAAATCACAAAAGGAACGATTTAGGGCAATATTTGATCAAATAAATTCAGATTCGGGCTTAAATGACCCCCTAAAAACGGATCATTTTTCGCCTCATCAGGTATGGTGACCACAGAATCTTTTAGATATGACAAGAATCTCTTATTATCGTTCTCAATTTTCTGGTTTTTTAGTCGGGATGGGAATGGGATTCTCACAGGTTGGTTAGGCGGAGTTGATGGGGATGGGGTCACCAGGGAAGGTTGTTCGGGAGCCTCGCTGCTCACATTACCTTCCTCTTCGCGGGGCTCGCTTGGATCAATGGTGATAGGATGTGAGCTCGGATAAGGGGTTCCTTGCTTGTTATTCCAGCTCAAGTAGTTACCACGAGTAGGGGGTCTTTTTGGCTTACTGATGGTCTACCTTGGCCATCAAGGGTGGAGTTAAGCATGTTGAACCATTCTTCTATGTCATTCTGTTGCTCATCGACGAGCTCATCAAGGCCTTTCAATTGTAAGCCTTTTTCTTGAGTGAAGTGACTAAGGTCATCTTCAAAAGTACTCCTGATTTTATATTCAGGGCCTTCCTCCCCTTCTTTTCTCTTTACCAGATTTCCCCAAAGGGTATAATCATCGTTTTGGTAAAAAGGCAAAAGGGAGGGGTTAGCGTAGATGTCATGTCCTGACAAACACGCATGTTCAGTTGTGGGTTCTCCTCCGCATTCCTCTACCTCGTGCGGGCCCCCACAGTAGTCGCAGATTAAGTAAGGATTTGAAAGTTGTTTAGTTATTTGCGACCCAGCTAGGTATTCCATTCTTTTGTGAATTTTTCTTAGCCGATCTGAGGGTGTTGATGTGATTTCAGACATGCTAGCAGTTAACTCAGGTTCATCCCAAGTGTCATCCTGGTCTTGAACATAATCCTCAATCCTATTCCATCCTTCCTCGGCAATAAGATTGGCTAGTTTCCCTTTTCTAGAATTGTTGATTCCGTTTCGGTCGTTAGAGGAGACATTGTCGTAGAAGATTTGGACCAGAATCTAGAGTTCGATGCTATGATGGGGAACTTGTCTTATTAAATCCTTGAATCTAATCCACGATTTATGGAAGGGTTCGTCCTTTCCTTTTCGGAAGCGGCGGATCCTATCCCTAAATACTGAGGTTTTCCCTGCTGGAAAAAAACTTCTCATAAAACTTGGATATGAGTTGTTCCCATGTGAAAATAGACTTAGAGGGAAGTTTATCATACCACTCTTTGGCTTTTTCATAAAGAGTGAAAGGGAAGAATCGTAATCGGGACGTGTTTCTAGTAGCCCCATCCGTATGGAGGGTTTCAACTATTTTCAAGAAGTCCTTGATGTGTTGAATTGGGTCATCATCATCATCCGCAAAACTTGCACACACTTTGGACAAGCCAAACATTGGTCGCACGCAAGACCTCATCGGTGTGTTCGTTTGGGAAGACAATGGCATTTGAGAAGCCACGAGGATTTGGGGAGGAGTCGTATTTAAGGCGCTTAGGAATGGGAGTTTCGGGGGTACTCATATCGTTGTTGGATTGGGAGCTGGGGGTCTGAGGTGATTTTCTGAATTTTCTTTAGAAAGGGCCCCATCAAAATTGATGGCTATGCTGGATGGTTCGGGTGTTGAGAGAGATCGTCTTAGCCTACGCATTTCCCTATCAAGTTCTACATAGGGCAAAACAAGGTCTCTAGCGGAACTACGACTCCTAGTGACTCTAAGGTTAGAGAAATCGTCATTTGCCATGATCGCGGATGGTGGAGATCACGAACAAAGACACGAAGAAATAGGTAGACTAAAGAAAACCTAAAAATAAAAATAAAATCATGCTAGAAAGGAATCTAGCAAGTAGACCTAATAAAAAGAAATCCTAACCTAGACAAGAACTATTCCCCGGACTGCGGTGCCAAAAACTTGATGCGTGGGAATTGCACCAGGCTTTACCTCTCGAGGGATCTCGAGAAGCTTACAACCCCCCCCCCCCCCCGGCAGTGTACCTGATCGTTGTAGTCTAGTATAGTGACAAGTACCGGGGGATTGTATCACATCCCGTGATTTTCCCCATAATTAAAAACGTTTAATTTTAAATTAATCTCTGTCATTACTTCTAATCACTATTTTTACAGGAAAATTTAAAATTTTCTTTGGTCGTTACAAACCTATATTTTCAGAACATTTTTCAAATTTACTATTCACCGGTTACTATTCACCAACACTATTCATCGTTTCTTGAGTCGGTTAGTAATTTTGAGATGTTTTTCAAAAGTTATACTATTCACTAAACACTATTCACAAATCACTATTCACTCTCGGACTCACGTAAGCGTTTCATTAAATCCTAAACAAACTTCTATAATCATAATTAACGTTTCACTAATCCTAATTTAATTCTCCTAAACTTATTTAATAACCAACGGGCCCTTAATTACTTTCTAAGCCCAAACATTCCCACGACCTGTTACTATTCATCCAGCCCAACAATTAAGCCCAACTTTGAAATTTTATTAGTTCACGAGATCGACTAAGAACCATGTCCAAAACGACCCTCATTCTCTCAAATGTCAAACACGACTCATACATATTTTACACTACCTCATTTATCACCTAGCCACCTCCAAGTATGTCAATTTCTAGCTTCCCATGTCGAGCCTTACTATATTTTTACGGGACAAAGTATTTGATCCAAAAACAACCCATACGATTATCAAATATTTCAAAACTAAACCATTTTAAACCCCGCTTATTTCCATGAAGTCATAAAAATATTTCTAACACAATTTCAAGTCAAAATATTAAATTTGATCAATCATCACCAAGTAATACACAATTTCCAAATCGTTTGCTTAATAAAATGGCATGTCGACATGTATTTTAAAAACAAGATAGTACTTCCTCAAATCATGCTCTCACAATACATATTTTATAATCTTAGCAAAGGTACTAGTTCATTTTAAAAGAGAAACTACAAGTACAATCCATTTTTATATTTGAAAATCACACGTTTCTTTAAACTAGAGAATATGTCGATAGCTAGAAACATATGAGAAAGGACATGGCATCTTACACTCAAAGACTTTTTGATTACACGTTACCATCACATCTCATTAATTTATAGTCACTAGAATACTCAAACTTCATATATATAATCACCTTTTGCATGCATGCACAAGACACAAACATAAAAACTAAGTTCCATTTTCTTTGTTCTTTTCCTTGTGTCGACATGCCAAGAACCAGGAAACCATGCAAACTATTCAATATATATGATTCACCAAAAGAAAACACAAATACACAACCATTTTTCTATTGTTTTCTTCCTGCCATTCAAAGCATCACCAACACTCCACCTCTTGGACTTATTCATCCTTTTTCTTCCAGTGATACGTGTGAACCAAAACACAACCCTTTTTCTTTGTTTCTTGCTTTCATTTACACGCTAGACAACCATGCCAAGACAAGAGCCATAATGACTCTTACGCATGTTTCTTTTCTTTTTCTCCTTGGCGTGCAAAGAATGAATTGCCATTAAGGAAACTTGTTTTCTTTCCTCTCGTCTCCTATAATTTTTCTGCCATATTCATCAACTCTAGTTGACTCCTATTTAACACATGGCCTTTTTTTTTAGTCTCTATAAATACCCATGCAAACCGCCCCCTGCTGCCATCACAATTCGAAAGCCTACACATTTTCTTGGAAACTCTCTCCTTTTGCTCTCTCACTCTCGACAGTAGCATCAAAAGAAAAGGAGAAAAGAGCTTTTGAGGTTACTAGTAGACTAGAAATCTTGAGATAAAAGTATTCTTGGTTTCCTTTCTTGCTCGACATCCACTTCAAACTTACGAACAAAAACACAAACTAATCTCTGGTCCTTCTTGTTTCTGTCGGACGGAAAAGAAAAAGAAACCATGCAATGCACACTCATTTCATACGTATAAACACACCTCCATGCAAACTACCTCCTTTCCTTTTCCTTTTCGGCCATTTGAAGACTTGGAAGCCATGAAGTTGGTGTTTGGCTTCATCCTTGTTCGTCCCTCGTCGCATTCGTTTCTCACCACCTGGTGCGTAAGTTTTTACCATGCCCTTCTTATACGTACTACCTTATTTCATGTCTCGTTATTTATTTCTCTCGCGACATTATCACACGTACACACTTAGCATACATCCACTCATATACACGTTTATGTGGCTTTACGTTTAAAGTTTTGTGGCAAACCTTTGGCTTCGTTATACAACTCAAAAAGAAACTAGTTTTCATGTTAATTCCAAATCGACACACCTTTTTCATGGCGAACTCGTTGAGTTTCAAACCTTAAACGAATTATGAAAACATAATAGTAATGTAAATGTAAGTTTTGGCACGTAGTACTTGCATACAATCAACCTACTATATTTTTTATGGCTCGCGAAGCTTATTTTCAAAACTATATAACACATTTATTAAGCTTATGAACTTATGTTCACCATGTTTATCTTAAAAACTCGACTACTCGAAACTAGTCAACTTTTTCAAACCGTTAGCATGCTTGTTTGGGTCGCAAGTATTAATATCAACTGAGCTTTCAAAACGGCTTTCGAAATAGGAGAAGAAAACACAAAAGCATTTTCGTTATACAAAACCCACGACTCAATGTTTACTGAATGAGATTTTAACAAATATAAAACAGTCACGAACCCCTTAAATACATTAACTTGCAATACTTAACACTAAAGGATCCTTAGCTCAGTTGGTTGGAGCTCTGGATCGCTAAACGTGAGGTCAGGGGTTCGAACCCTGCACCTGACATTTTAATTTTTGTTATCTTTTACAACTTTTACTTTTTAACAATTTTAGTCCCTTCACTTCAAGCATCGAGTCATCTTTTAAAAACCTATATGACCTTTTAACTAATATTAATATTTACAAATTCAGCCCCTAAACTTGGACAAAATTTATATTCTTTTAAAACCTTTATAAGTTTTATAACTAATATAAAAACTTTTAAACACTTATATTATTGTTATAATTTCAGCCCTCAATTTTAATACTTAACGTTTTCCACCCAAAACTTTTATAAATCTAAACAACTTATATTATTTTTTTTTTTTCGCTAAATAGATTTGTCTAACACATATTTTCATTTGACGGCCACATCCATGTAAACTATATATAATACGTGGTCCTAGTTTATTCTTTAACCACAACTTTAATAAACATATAATATTTTGAGAATATATTTTAACACTTTAAACGGTTCGGGTTACTTTATAAAACTTGTATACATAAAATAGATATATATATATATATATATATATATATATATATATATATATATATATATATATATATATATATATATATATCGTCAACGAATAAGCAAACTAATAAACTATACGAAAGCTATAAGTAATACATAACAGACAAGTTATATAGTATATAACTTTGATGTTGAACCTTAAGCGTTTTGCCACGCAAGCCACCTCTGCCACAAAACCAATTCATCATCCTTTCATCATAACGATTAATCGTTATTCATTAATCTTTATTCAATTACCAAATAGTATTTGGTTAGATTCTCAGATAAATTTATTTATCAGGTTCCGTACTAAGGACGCTTCCAAAATCATTCTCATACTCTCACTCGCACTTACTTTCTTCATTCCTAGTATCACTTAAGGTGAGTTCATAGCCTCGCTTTTACTTATTTAAACATTTTATAAACCTCGCGAGGGGGATACATGCTCAACTACTTGCTTTTACTTTCTCAAATACTCTAAACTCTTTACTGTGAGTTCTTAGCCCCGTTTTTATAAATGTTTTAGGGGAGATACATGCTCAACTACTACTTTTACTTTCATAAGTATTTTAAACTATTTACAAATTACTGTGGGACCATAGCCCACCATTTTATACATTTTATATCTCATGAAGAGATAACTGCTATAAACATGTTTACAAGTAACTTTTCAATTGTATGCTATATCTGATTTCTATTTCCTAAGTTTACTATTGCCAAAAGTCCCTCATATCATGAACCTTAGTCACCCAGAGGGTGAACGTAAATAATTGTGGATAGATCTATTAGGGATTGACAATCCCCATTTGGGCGTTGAGAAAACAACCAAACGCACTTTATTTGAAATCTAATAGGTTACTGGCAAGAACCTATCCCGAGGGCCCTTGTTACTATAATCCATCATTTATGATGAGATCTGTTAATCAGATGAGTGTCATGAAGCTTAGGGAAATCAGGTTGTAGTGTTGTGGGCGTATAACAACGTTGCTCATTATTTTTATCAAATTACTAATTTGTGTTCACTATATAGCAGAAAATCATTATTTCTTGGCAAAAACAAACTATTTTGGTGTTGACCCAATTTGGGCAAACCGACAAACTATTTCATATTAACTTGATTTTGATAAATCAACTGCTTTTGACTATAAACACTATGGATTTTTCTCACACTTTGATTTTGAAAATAAATTGTTTATTACGAATAGTATAAACTCACAAACTCTTTTGATTCTTTGAAATCAACTACTATACTTATAAACTCTATGAACTCACCAACCTTTGTGTTGACACTTTTAGCATGTGTTTATCTCAGGTCCATAATGAGCAAGGATGGTATGGAGGAGAACAGATTCTTACAAAGGCTATAAATTTTTACTATCATTCGAAAACTTATTTAACCTATTTTGAAAACCACTGGGACCTCATTTTGAAAACTCTGATATTCGAATGATAAATGTTTTAAAATGACTAAATTGGTAATCATTTTCTACTGAAAAACTGTGAGCTATGAAGTAATACCCAATCTTTATTCCGCCTGCAAATATTTTAAAATTGGGGGTGTTACAGATTGGCATCAGAGCTTTGGTTATAGCAAAACAGGTCTAATTTAGATCTGAACTATAACCGTTTTTACAAACAAAACATTTTATAGCCTTTACGCTCTCCGTACCTTCCACCTGCCATACGATTTTGGAACTTCTAGATAATTTATGCTACAAACAACACTCTAGTATATTGATACATACTCATTAACTATTTCAAGTATTATACAAATCCTTCCTAATTGTCTTACTCCCATCTTTATAGATGCGTATGACATACTCTTTCCGTTTCCCCAAAAATCCGCGCATGAATTTCCTTGTCGATTAGTATGGATGTTAAGTCAGAATCTTAAGATGATTTACAATGTCTTAATTTGAATGGATTGGGACGCCTTTTTATTCAAATCAAGAAATTGTACATCATTGAACCATAAGTCTATATTTCCTTAGTTACATGGTTTGGGACGCTTCTCTATGTAAATAACAAAATATAGATAAATCGGTTCAATTATATCTGAAATAACATGCATATGAAACCAAGAACCACTAAATATCATTAGAAACCCCGTATAATGATACACAATGATACAATTAGCATTTGTAATGCTATTGTTACAAATATCACTAGGTAAGGCATAGAAAAACCAATTGGTTGGCCTGCCAAGCCGATGAAAAACACCACTATCCCAGCAAGATCAAGAATCACAACTGGGTGTAACACCTCGAATACCCTATACGACAATAATACACAAGTTATTAAAACTATAAACGTTAATACTTGGTGTTATTATACGGGTTCGAAACACCATTCCTATCATAACACTATCTCTTACCCCCATATTTTCATCCACACCAACAGCCAAAACCACAATTAGCACGAGAAGTTCTATAATCCAATCCAAAAACTCCAAATCTTCCTTTGGGATGTAAGCCAATAAGGTGTCTACAACAACATACAAAATTTTGAGAAAAGTATAGGTGTATGACATTTTAAAACCTTTGAATGAAAGAAATATGAGTGGTGAAGAGGAAAGGGTGGGATATGTAAGGCAGTAGCCGTAGACTACTATCCTACCCACCGACGTTCCCTATTCACTACACAAAGACAAAATGACTTTCATCATTCCCAAAGGTTGATAATTCAGCAATTTTCTCTGCATCCTTATCCAAAATTCTCCTTGTAAAAATCTGTATCAACAAAACTCTTTGTTTAACGGGTAGGTTACCCGCACAGATTTTTATTATAATTCATGAGAGATACCAAAACCCGACAGCGTAATAAATTCTCTTCCAAGTTGTGTTCACAACATAAACATTCAAACACCATATTATTAAAAACGTACTTAAACTTTACAAACGACATTGAATTAAAACACCTAGCAAACATAAACCTAAACTTCAACGGTAGTCTGAATGATCTCAAGTCTGAGAGTTGTCGGAGTCATAACCCTCATCTTAAGGATCAAAACTCGCCAACCTCTCTTCCTCTATCTGAGCCTCCCACCTGCTCAGCTCCCGCTCCATGTCCGAAGTCCAACCACCATCACCAACATCCACGTTTTCCTCAAAGCTTGGCTGGAAGTCATCCAGATGTAGCAATTGTTGTTGTTGCTCAACAACTCTTGGTGCGGATGAACTTGATGCACCATTTTGGGGTTGTTGTTGTGGTGGTGGTGGATTTTGTTGTTGTTGTTGTTGTTGTTGTTGTTGTTGTTGTTGTTGTTGTTATTGTTGTTGTTCAACCCTAACCACACCAAAATTTTCTTCAAAACTCCAACAAATTTTATTGGAGATCTGGGCCTGGGTCTGACCGACACAAGCCCACAACGCTTCAATAACAGCGGCGTTCTTGCAACACTCATCCTGCAAGAACTTGTCAATCACCTGTTTCCTATCCGCCGATATGACTGTGCATCTCACTTAGCGTTCCCTGAGTTCTTGATTTAATTGTTTTGCCATCTCAAACTGATTAATGGCCTCCACGATAGCATTCTGGCGATCCACGTCGCTATTCTCAGTTTCCGCCCTGATAAACAATCGAAATTGTTCAGGGGTGTGTGGAAGTCTGCATGGCATTGATTTTTTTTTCTTTCTTTTCTCGTTGATGTGTGTGTGTAGGTGTGAGTAACCCAAGGCATGCCGATAGTATTTATAAGGGTTTGGAAATATTTTCCTTTATTTTATTTTAGTAGACATGACCGTTGGTATTCAAACGGTAAAATTTTCAAAAAAAAAAAAAAAAATCATTTCTTATCGGCTACAGAAACTTAGAACAAATCCTGTGTTGTCTCTTAAAAAGTTAATTAACAAGTTTTCCTTACAAAAATCCAAAACTTTCACAAACTCTCTCTAAAATTTTTTTTTCATTCAAACCTCCTGATAACAACAATCTTAGACCGGAATCCCGGGATGGGATTCAGTTTAACGGGTAGGTACTATCACATCCCGTGATTTTCCCCATAATTAAAAACGTTTAATTTTAAATTAATCTCCGTCATTACTTTTAATCACTATTTTTACAGGAAAATTTAAAATTTTCTTTGGTCGTTACAAACCTATATTTTCAGAACATTTTTCAAATTTACTATTCACCGGTTACTATTCACTAAACACTATTCATCATTTCACTATTCATCATTTTTGGAGTCGGTTAGTAATTTTGAGATGTTTTTCAAAAGTTATACTATTCACGAAACACTATTCACAAATCACTATTCACATTCGGACTCACGTAAACGTTTCATTAAATCCTATACAAACTTCTATAATCATAATTAACGTTTCACTAATCCTAATTTATTTCTCCTAAACTTATTTAATAACCAACGGGCCCTTAATTACTTTCTAAGCCCAAACATTCCCACGACCTGTTACTATTCATCCAGCCCAACCATTAAGCCCAACTTTGAAATTTTATTAGTTCACGAGATCGACTAAGAACCATGTCCAAAACGACCCTCATTCTCTCAAATGTCAAACACGACTCATACATATTTTACACTACCTCATTTATCACCTAGCCACCTCCAAGTACGTCAATTTCCAGCTTCCCATGTCGAGCCTTACTATATTTTTACGGGACAAAGTATTTGATCCAAAAACAACCCATACGATTATCAAATATTTAAAAACTAAACCATTTTAAACCCCGCTTATTTCCATGAAGTCATAAAAATATTTCTAACACAATTTCAAGTCAAAATATTAAATTTGATCAATCATCACCAAGTAATACACAATTTCCAAATCGTTTGCTTAATAAAATGGCATGTCGACATGTATTTTAAAAACAAGATAGTACTTCCTCAAATCATGCTCTCACAATACATATTTTATAATCTTAGCAAAGGTACTAGTTCATTTTAAAAGAGAAACTACAAGTACAATCCATTTTTATATTTGAAAATCACACGTTTCTTTAAACTAGAGAATATGTCGATAGCTAGAAAAAAACGAGAAAGGATATGGCATCTTACACTCAAAGACTTTTTGATTACACGTTACCATCACATCTCATTAATTTATAGTCACTAGAATACTCAAACTTCATATATATAATCACCTTTTGCATGCATGCACAAGACACAAACATAAAAACTAAGTTCCATTTTCTTTGTTCTTTTCCTTGTTTCGACATGCCAAGAACCAGGAAACCATGCAAACTATTCAATATATATGATTCACCAAAAGAAAACACAAATACACAACCATTTTTCTATTGTTTTCTTCCTGCCATTCAAAGCATCACCAACACTCCACCTCTTGGACTTATTCATCCTTTTTCTTCCTGTGATACGTGTGAACCAAAACACAACCCTTTTTCTTTGTTTCTTGCTCTCATTTACACGCTAGATAACCATGCCAAGACAAGAGCCATAATGACTCTTACGCATGTTTCTTTTCTTTTTCTCCTTGGCGTGCAAAGAATGATTTGCCATTAAGGAAACTTGTTTTCTTTCCTCTCGTCTCCTATAATTTTGCTGCCATATTCATCAACTCTAGTTGACTCCTATTTAACACATGGCCTTTTTTTTAGTCTCTATAAATACCCATGCAAACCGCCCCCTGCTGCCATCACGATTCAAAAGCCTACACATTTTCTTGGAAATTCTCTCCTTTTGCTCTCTCACTCTCGACAGTAGCATCAAAAGAAAAGGAGAAAAGAGCTTTTGAGGTTACTAGTAGACTAGAAATCTTGAGATAAAAGTATTCTTGGTTTCCTTTCTTGCTCGACATCCACCTCAAACTCACGAACACAAACACAAACTAATCTCTGGTCCTTCTTTTTTCTGTCGGACGTAAAAGAAAAAGAAACCATGCAATGCACACTCATTTCATACGTATAAACACACCTCCATGCAAACTACCTCCTTTCCTTTTCCTTTTCGGCCATTTGAAGACTTGGAAGCCATGAAGTTGGTGTTTGGCTTCATCCTTGTTCGTCCCTCGTCCCATTCGTTTCTCACCACCTGGTGTCGTAAGTTTTTACCATGCCCTTCTCATACGTACTACCTTATTTCATGTCTCGTTATTTATTTCTCTCGCGACATTATCACACGTACACACTTAACATACATCCACTCATATACACGTTTATGTGGCTTTACGTTTAAAGTTTGTGTGGCACATCTTTGGCTTCGTTATACAACTCAAAAAGAAACTAGTTTTCATGTTAATTCCAAATCGACACACCCTTTTCATGGCGAACTCGTTGAATTTCAAACCTTAAACGAATTATGAAAACATAATAGTAACGTAAACGTAAGTTTTGGCACGTAGTACTTGCATACAATCAACCTACTATATTTTTTATGGCTCGCGAAGCTTATTTTCAAAACTATATAACACATTTATTAAGCTTATGAACTTATGTTCACCATGTTTACCTTAAAAACTCGACTACTCGAAACTAGTCAACTTTTTCAAAATGTGAGCATGCTTGTTTGGGTCGCAAGTATTAATATCAACTGAGCTTTCAAAACGGCTTTCGAAATAGGAGAAGAAAACACAAAAGCATTTCGTTATACAAAACCCACGACTCAATGTTTACTGAATGAGATTTTAACAAATATAAAACAGTCACGAACCCCTTAAATACATTAACTTGCAATACATAACACTAAAGGATCCTTAGCTCAGTTGGTTGGAGCTCTGGGTCGCTAAATGTGAGGTCAGGGGTTCGAACCCTGCACCTGACATTTTAATTTTTGTTATCTTTTACAACTTTTACTTTTTAACAATTTTAGTCCCTTCACTTCAAGCATCTAGTCATCTTTTAAAAACCTATATGACCTTTTAACTAATATTAATATTTACAATTTCAGCCCCTAAACTTGGACAAAATTTATATTCTTTTAAAACCTTTATAAGTTTTATAACTAATATAAAAACTTTTAAACACTTATATTATTGTTACAATTTCAGCCCTCAATTTTAATACTTAACGTTTTCCACCCAAAACTTTTATAAATCTAAACAACTTATATTATTTTTTTTTGCCTAAATAGATTTGTCTAACACATATTTTCATTTGACGGCCACATCCATGTAAACTATAAATAATACGTGGTCCTAGTTTATTCTTTAACCACAACTTTAATAAACATATAATTTTTTGAGAATATATTTTAACACTTTAAACGGTTCGGGTTACTTTATAAAACTTGTATACATAAAATAGATATATATCGTCAACGAATAAGCAAACTAATAAACTATACGAAAGCTATAAGTAATACATAACGGACAAGTTATATAGTATATAACTTTGATGTTGAACCTTAAGCGTTTTGTCACGCAAGCCACCTCTGCCACAAAACCATTTCATCATCCTTTCATCATAACGATTAATCGTTATTCAATTACCAAATAGTATTTGGTTAGATTCTCAGATAAATTTATTTATCAGGTTCCGTACTAAGGACGCTTCCAAAATCATTCTCATACTCTCACTCGCACTTACTTTCTTCATTCCTAGTATCACTTAAGGTGAGTTCATAGCCTCGCTTTTACTTATTTAAACATTTTATAAACCTCGCGAGGGGGATACATGCTCAACTACTTGCTTTTACTTTCTCAAATACTCTAAACTCTTTACTGTGAGTTCTTAGCCCCGTTTTTATAAATGTTTTGGGGGAGATACATGCTCAACTACTACTTTTACTTTCATAAGTATTTTAAACTATTTTCAAATTACTGTGGGACCATAGCCCACCATTTTATACATTTTATATCTCATGAAGAGATAACTGCTATAAACATGTTTACAAGTAACTTTTCAACTGTATGCTATATCTGATTTCTATTTACTAAGTTTACTATTGCCGAAAGTCCCTCATATCATGAACCTTAGTCACCCAGAGGGTGAACGTAAATAATTGTGGATAGATCTATTAGGGATTGACAATCCCCGTTTGGGCGTTGAGAAAACAACCAAACGCACTTTATTTGAAATCTAATAGGTTACTGGCAAGAACCTATCCCGAGGGCCCTTGTTACTATAATCCATCATTTATGATGAGATCTGTTAATCGGATGAGTGTCATGAGGCTTAGGGAAATCAGGTTGTAGTCTTGTGGGCCTATAACAACGTAGCTCATTATTTTTATCAAATTACTAATTTGTGTTCACTATATAGCAGAAAATCATTATTTCTTGGCAAAAACAAACTATTTTGGTGTTGACCCAATTAGGGCAAACCGACAAACTATTTCATATTAACTTTGATTTTGATAAATCAACTACTTTTGACTATAAACACTATGGATTTTTCTCACACTTTGATTTTGAAAATAAATTGTTTATTACGAATAGTATAAACTCACAAACTCTTTTGATTCTTTGAAATCAAATACTGTACTTATAAACTCTATGAACTCACCAACCTTTGTGTTGACACTTTTAGCATATGTTTATCTCAGGTCCATAATGAGCAACGATGGTATGGAGGAGAACGGATTCTTACAAAGGCTATAAATTTTTACTATCATTCGAAAACTTAATTAACCAATTTTGAAAACCACAGGGACCTCATTTTGAAAACTCTGATATTCGAATGATAAATGTTTTAAAATGACTAAATTGGTAATCATTTTCTACTGAAAAACTGTGAGCTATGAAGTAACACCCAATCTTTATTCCGCTACAAATATTTTAAAATTGGGGGTGTTACAGATTGATCGTTCAACTCAAGAATAGTGTCGCTAGGATTAGAAAGCCTAAAAATTAAGTCTAGAGGTGAGGGATGATTCTTTTTGTATTTTTCTATTTTCATAAAAGCAATTAAAATCTCGAGTTTTGGAAGAGTGGGCGGAATTAGTTGCTAGTCAACTAACCCAATAACTAAGATGCAATCAAATTAAAATAACAAAAATATAAATAAATCTAATTACTAATGTGGAGTGAACAATAATAGGAAAATTGTGTTTACTTAGATTTCATTACTCCCTAGATATCTTTTACAGGTTGCTAGTTTGTTACAATTGCGTGGATGACGGGTTATATTCCTTAATACCATTCGTGGGGTGGCGTACGTACTTCCCCAACTCTATAAGTTCCTACTTGACTCCTATGTCGAGCCTGCAAGAAGCTCCTAAGATGGGATCATTAGAATTCACTCATGCATTAAATACAACCATAAAAACCTAGTACGCATTGGTTCATGTTTCTTAAGACGTTCAAGCATGTTACCCTATGGAAGTCTGCTAGTTTTCTTAAGCCTAACATCGAAATCATTCATCCGTAACAACTATAAACAAGCAATCAACCCATAATCAACATCTAGGTTTCACTACATCTAAGCAAACACACAAGAGATCTAGCCTAGCATGTTAAAATCAAGACAAGCGTAAGATATATTCAAACAACACATAGACATATTGAATGAATTGAAAGGATACTTATCTTAATTGAACATGAAAGGTTTCAAAGGGTAAAAACCCTTGAAAAAACTGTAAAAATCGTGCTAGGGTTTCTCCAAGTTATCCCTCTAATTGTCCTTTCTTAATGAATGAAAATTACAAAACTATATATAGATTTTCCATCATGACGGCGTCAAGAAGAAATATCTGACGCCGTCAACTCGCCGCCCATAGTAATATTGGATTGCCTAGATCCAGATCTGACGCCGTCAAGTGCAACTTTTCTCTGGGCCGTCACGTGTAATGGGACCATGACGGCCTATGGTGACGCCGTCATGCCCCTAGTGTAAAAACTCTCTGGATCATCACGGACTCTATCCACTTCACCTCTTGTTTTACACTTGACGCCGTCATGTAGAATTTTGTGACGCCGTCATGTACTGTTCCCAGCAAGGAAAATTAAGACGTTGCCGTTTTCTTCACTTTTATGCTCCAAAAACGTCCAAAATGCTTCTTTTTCGAGAATTCACTCCAAAAGTACCTAAAATCACAAAAGGAACGATTTAGGGTAATATTTGATCAAATAAATTCAATTCTGGGCTTAAATGACCCCCTAAAAACGGATCATTTTTCGCCACATCAGGGACGACCCCTATTTGTTCAAAGTCTGTGCGGATCAAGTGATCCGGCGGTGTGTTCACGGTACAGAAGCCGTTGAAATTCTTAAGGCATGCCATAGTGGACCCACGGGGGGACATCATGGTGCCAACTTCACCACAAAGAAAGTGTTTGATTTCGGCTTCTATTGGCCGACGATTTACCGAGATGCCCATGAATTGGTGAAATCATGTGATTCTTGCCAACGTCAAGGGAAAATTTCTCAAAAAGATGAAATGCCACAAAATGCTATTAAAGTTTGTTAAATTTTTTACGTTTGGGGCATCGATTTCATGGGACCATTCCCGTCATCAAGAGGAAATAAGTATATTCTCGTGGCCGTCGATTATTTGTCCAAATGGGTTGAAGCGAAGGCGTTCCCCACTAATGACGCCCGAGTAGTTGTCAAATTCTTGAAAAGTCTCTTTGCCCGATTTGGTGCACCTCGTGCCATCATAAGTGATCGTGGGACCCATTTTAGCAATGATCAATTCGCTAAAGTTATGCTTAAATATGGTGTCACACATCGTCTTTCTACAGCTTATCATCCACAAACTAGTGGTCAAGTGGAGGTTTCCAATCGTGGCCTTAAAAGGATATTAGAAAGGACCGTAGGAGAGCACCTTGCCTCGTGGTCCGATAAATTAGACGATGCTTTATGAGATTTCCGGACCGCTTACAAAACACCCATTGGGTGTACTCCTTATAAGCTGGTTTACGGGAAGGCTTGTCATTTGCCCCTAGAACTTGAGCACAAGGCCTACTGGGCCTTAAAACATGCCAATTTTGACTTAAAAACCGCGGGTGATCACCGAAAAGTTCAATTGAATGAGTTAGTCAAACTTCGTGATCAAGCTTACGAGAATTCTTTGATTTATAAAGAGAAAACAAAAAGACTTCATGATGCCAAGATCAAAGACCGCGTTTTTAACATTGGTGATCAAGTGCTTCTTTTTAACTCTCGTTTGAAGATTTTCTCGGGTAAGCTTAAAACCCGTTGGTCTGGACCATTTACCATAATACAAGTATTCCCTTATGGTACCATTGAGTTAGCTCAACCTGATGGTCCCAACTTTAAGATGAATGGTCACCGTTTGAAACATTACTTTGGAGGGGATGTACTAACCATGGTAGTCCCGGATCTCCAAACTTTCCCCAAGGATGATTGAATTCGGGGATCGAGTCAACCTACGTGACTCGGAAATCAAAAACAAAGTGCTTCGTGGATGGCAACCCATGCTTATCCAATTTCATCTTCTTATTTTTCTTATTTCTAACGAATAACGTGAAGAGGGGGTGCCTCTTCTACTCTTGTATTCTGTGGTTGTTTGTGAATGTTTATTTATGATTGTCCGCGATTTATGATGACTCTCGTGCTCGTTATCTTCTCTCCACTGGAGTCTCATTTCATCGATGCTTTTGGAAATCCTATATCCGTTAATCTTATCGACTAACGTTTTCTTTGGCATAATTAATAAACGGCCCTAGAATTTTGTTTGGATTGCCTTAACCCATAAAACATTGAGGACAATGTTTAATTCTAGTCCGGGGGAGGGTGAATCTTCGATTCGATTTGACCTTGCATTTTTCACCATGTCGTGTACTCTTGCAACTCCGTTTTTTCCACCAAAAATAAAAAATGAAAAAATTGAAAGTTTTGAAAAATCCATGAAAAAGCAAAAAAAAAATGATGAGAAAAGTTGAAAAAGTTGTGCAAAAATATAATAAAGTTTGAATAAGTGTTTTTACACCTTGATAACTTTCCAGCTGGCGAGAGTAGGAATAAATATTTTGACTTGACCGGGCGTGTTGAGCCCCAGCTTGTTCCCTTAACCGATGATAATCACATAAGCTTGTACTAGTCTTGTACACCAGGAGCTATAAAATGCGAATTCTTTCTTAAGAATCTGCAAGTTCCCGTACTTGACTTTATACATGCGCAGCTTAAAAGCTTTCGCTATTCTTTTACATAAGGAGCTAGAAAACGTGAATTCTTCTTCTAGAATTTGCAAGTTTCCGTAACTGACTTTATATATTCGTGGCTGATTATCGGCTAAGTATTCGCTGGTTTCATTATTTGGAATCTTAAATTGCGAAGAGCGAGAAATGATAGAGTTTATTTAGAAGTTAGATGCTAAACGTGGAGTAGTGGTTCTCTTTAGAGCTCATGAGAGGTACTTGTGGCTTTTTACTCCCATAAAATACGTCACCGATATATAATAGATGTTCTAGGTTAATTAGTGGTATTTAGGTTTGGATAATATTTAGTTCTTTATTTTCTTAAGAGAATATTCGCTTTAGAAGTTGGGTACATATCAAGGAACATCAAAAATAAGAGCAAAAATGAAAAAATCAAAAGTCAAAAGTTGATTATGTATGTGGTTTTGGAGCTACCCGATAAGCTTCCATTGATGATGAAAAAAGTAAAGAAAGAAAAATATGAGAAAAGTATGAGAAAAAGTGAAAAATGAAAAAAAACAAAAAAAAAAAAAAAAAAAAAAAAAAAAAAAAAAAAAAAAAAAAAAGTGAAAGTTGAAAGTTATGATGAATAAGAGCTTGAATGTAAATAAGTTGTTGGCGCGTGAGGTGCATGTGAATAATTCTGAATTGGACACATGAGGTGCACGTGTAGTACTCCGCAACTTATCTATGATATTGTATGTACTCAAAATTCCTTGATGTGGACCGAATTTCTATTGCAGTGGTTCTTGAGAGAAAATGGAAAACTACTTATCGTTTAAACTTTGTATCACTATCGAATTAAAAAATATTGAAACGAGAAAATATGAAGCAATTCATTTCTCAACAAAAATAAAATATTGAGATACAAAAACTTAGGACATGGGAGTAAGAAGTTTCCACAAGTAACTTTTATGAGTAGTGTTAGCATCTAATTTGTAGATAAGCTATGATCTCGTTTGTACGCTTAGTTTGGGAGCTCGTGAAAAATCAAAGATAACGATTTTTATCCGTACGGTCACTTTTCTATGAAAAGTGTTTCTACTCGTTGACCCTAAAAATTATTGCAAAATAATGAAAGTTCAACAAACCGTCACAAGTATGAAGTATGAAAAGTCCAAAAATAGAAGTGAAAGTATAATAAAGGAAAATTTTTGGAAAACAGAGCGTTTGCGGGAATAAATGGTTTTATTACTTCTTTTGAACCTCCTTGCTACTTTACAAAGTCAGTAGGAAGAGTTATGAAATTATTTATCCCAAAAGCGTGAATTGATCACATTGTGTGAGGACAAGACAATACCATAGTCTGGGCGATTTTGGTGAGTGCTTATTCACTCACCTTTTCCGAGCTAAATTAGGACTTATTAATCCAAAAACGCCAAAGAAAACATGTTTTTGTGATTATGAATGTGCAGGTACGGATATATCGTAAAAAACCGAAAAACAAACAAAAACCCGGCAAAAACGAGCACGAGAGTAGAAAGAGTCAGAAAGTCAAGCTGGAAATCAAGTTGAGCTTTGAAAAGTCAAAAGAGATCCCTAGAGTTTGAAGATTTGCATGATTCATCCTTTTTGAGAAAGTTTTAGGAAATGTCAGAAATAGTCCCTATACTTTGGAAATGAACACAATCAGTCCCTCAAAGTTCTATTTGGAGAAAAAGTCAGCTCAACCTTCAAGTATCCAAAGTTGGCAATTTAAACCCTTGGAGATCAGTTTTGAGTTATTTGCAGAAAAGGTCCTTAAGTTTCATGAAATACAAAATTGGTCCTTGAATTTTGTTACTACTAAATCTGAAAAAAAAAACAACACAATCCTTGGTCCAATTCTAAAAATAATACTAAAGGGCCCAAATAAATCCCAGGCCCAACCATCCCATAACCCAACCCATCCACCACCCACGGTCAAACTTATATTATGGGTCAAAGGTCACAGATGGTCAAACAATAATATAAAAATTACCCCGCCCCTTATTTTCCCCAATTCCCAAATTACCCAGCTCACATGAACCCTAGAATTGACCGTACCCCCAATTACCACAATTAAGTGTATAATTGTACAATCAAGTGGTGTTCTAGAAGGTGTCAGTGATGTCAGATGAAGTCAGAGTATCAAAGAAACACAAACGGGACACATGGCAGTCACTGAATGGGTGAGACGCGTCATAAACACTGATCCAAGGGCTATTAACTATCAAGTAATTATTGAAGTTGATCAAGCGGCTAGAAGGTGATCAAAACTAACACAAGCTCACACGGATTGCCAGCTTGGCAATCCGTGACCCAAACCCTCACCACTCCCTGTATATAGAGGCATTTGTAGCTTAGTTTAGTGTGTAGTCTTAGTGTAGCGAAGCTATGTCGAAATTTCTTTAGATTGTGTGGAAAACTAGAAGGGGGGTTGAATAGTTTACCACTTTTTAACTTGATTATCTTTCAAAACGTTACGTTTGTTTAAAGATATAAACTCAAATTACTTGTTTAATTCTTTGAAAAGCTTTACGTGTAATTAACGATTCTAACTAAAGACACTATGTAATAAGCAAAGACAAAGAGAGAAACGATCAAACCACAACACGATTGTTTATCGTGGTTCGGCTACAAGGACTCTTTTTCCTTGCCCTACATCCACACCCCGAGTTTCCAACTCGAGAGTTATAAGCACTAATCAACAAGCTCCTTTCCCGGTGGAGAAACCTTTACAACGTCGCTTACACTTTTACCGACACTAAGCTAGATGTCGAGTTCTTTTACAAGGGTACAACCACTCCCGTCGTCGCTTACACTTTTACCGACACTAAGCTAGATGTTGAGTTCTTTTACAAGGGTACAACCACTCCCGTTAGTTCTTTTACAAGGGTACAACAACTCCCATCACACTTTGTATTTTGAGGCCTAAAATACTAACCGATCACTTCTACACACAATACAAATGAAGTATAAACTACCAAATCTTATACATAACAAAGCTAACAAGTCTTGCAACTTTTGAGTTGAAACTTGTAACTTCTTGGATGAACTTGTGAACTCCCTTGCTACATAAGAGGATCACACAAGTCAAATATTACTGAGTTAGTTGAAAGAATATGTGAAATATATGTCCTAAAGTGATGGATGAAAATTAGCAAGTGGCTTGGTATTTATAGCAAAACAAACAGCAGGTCTGGCGGATACAGCGGAACCCTCAGATGGGTTCCGCCCGTGTACCCCCGGGGTTCTGCAGGCTTGCAGTAGGTTTTGCAATAAATATTTCCAAACCAACCAAGATCACATCAACTAAATTCAAGTCAAACATATTGAATCAAAAGTGGAATGCTTTCAAAAATGTGTAAGACCTTATGGTAAGTCAAACACACAAGCTTACCATAATTGCATGATGTGACATGACACTTTCTAAATAAAGAAATAAAAACAATGTTTTGTTTAAAAAGAAATGTAAACCTAGTTATACAAGACTTAAAACTAAAGTGATGTTATTACTATAAACTAAAGTTCATATTTTGTCATTAACAAGACTTAGCAAAGATCGTAAAATATAAATAACGTTTTTAGGCGATATTTGTATTAACAATCTCCCCTTTTTTGTTGATGACAAAACATAAACTTTATTTGTAAGTAAGCCACAAGATTTAGTGTTAAGTCTTATAAAGTTTGTATTAAAACTTTTTTTTGCTAAGAAGATGTGATATGCAAGAGTTAGAAAAAAAAAATGAGAAACAAGTTTAATATAAATTCTCCCCCTTTTTGTCGAAACAAAAAGAAGAGAACATAATGATCCAAGTGCTCCCCCTTGGATAATACTCCCCCTAAATGGAGTGCCAAGAAAGGAGACATGGATTTTGAACCTACAAAAAATAATGTTAGTTGCCGCACAAGACAAGTGTAGAACAAGTCATGAAAGCACTTTATGTCTAAAACACAACTAAGAGTTACGAAGCGGAATAATGCAATTCTCATGCTCCCCCTTGAATATTACTCCCCCAAATGGAGTATCAAGGAAAGAAAATATGGATAATGATCCTACAAAAAGGAAGGTTAGTTTCTAAAACACAAGATATATGTATGCTACCATAGCAAGGCATAGTTTATTCACAATACCTAAATGGTCAACGAACAATGCATACCTTATAGTAGAATGAAATTCATTTCATGTAAAATTCGACTTATAGAAAGTCAAAGACAAGAAATTTGGAAGAAAACATCCTACTTCTAATAATAAAAAGAAAAACAAAAAGAAACTAAAAATCCTACATTTATAAAAGAAAAGCATCATTATCCTTAATGAGAAACATTTTCCAAAAACAAGGCTAATGTTGTTTAAGGATGAAAATGTGTGTTGAAGGGTTTAGTGGGCTTTATTTTGAAGGTTGTGTAGGTGAAACGGTTTTGGTTTGTTGGTTTTGGTGTTGGTGCTCTAAACTTGGTTTGTTGGTTTTAATGGAAAACATTTTCCAAAAAAAATGGTTTTGTTTCATTTTGGAGACTTTAAACTTGAGATGGGTGAGACAAGGATTGTAGATGGTCCAAAATGTAGTTTAGGATAAACCTCATTTCTTCGGATAGCACGCGAATTTCCGTTCGACACCTTTCACTAATGTGAGCGGTTCTTTCGCAATGTCCGCAATCATGGTGGGGAAAGTTTGGAGGAAGAGAGATTTGATTTTTTGGTGGTGGATGGTTTGAATTTGAAGGAGCAAATATGGATGGTTGAGAGGTGTTTTTGGTTCCTTCACTAGATGAGTGTAACGTTGTTTGTAAAACCATAATATGGTTGATTTGAGAGTCAACCATACGTTTGAAGGCATGAAGGTGGTTTAAATGAGTGTCAATCTCATCATTAAGGTTTGGAGATTTTTCCCATATGGATGCTTCTATTTTCTTATACGAAGGAAATAGAGATTCAAACTGTTGGGGATGCTCTTGTGGTGGTGGTTGTTGTGGTTGTGGTGGTTCTTGTTGTGGTTGTGGTTGTTCTTGTTGTTGAACAAAGTGGCGGAAGCTTGATTCTCCAGAAGGATTACCTTGAAGGTCTTTGTAAATTGGGTGAAACACAAAAGATTTTAGGTTTGTATGACCTTGATCTTGTGGAAAAATTGATGGTCTAGCATAACGGTAAGCTAAACGTTCAACCAATGATGGTTGATGAGGTGCATCATCTAATGACTCATTTGGTTGAAAACTTGGTTGTTGTTGGGTTTCCATTTGAGCAATGGTGTCAAAGAGTGACAATGATGGAGGCTTTGATGATTTAGGTGATAGGTCGTCTAAAGTTTACAAATAGGGTAGTGGTGACTTTGGTGGTGTATGGAAGAGTTCCATTGGTGTAAGTGTTGGTGATTGACGTGATGGAGTTTTTGATGGTTGAGATTGTTGAGAGGGTGATGTTGAATCACTTGAAGGTCTAGTTGGTGGTGGAATAGTGGCTATGTTGATGTTGCAATGTGTTGGAGAAGGTGTTGGAGTAGCAAGATTAAGCAAATCTTGAATAGTGATCACATTGGTATTGAAAGGTGTTGAGGATGGTGTTGAGGTAGTAAGGTTAAGGAAATCTTGGATAGGTGAAGAAATGTCAAGTGATGCATCACTTGATGATGATGAGCTTGATTTGATGGTTTTGTTGAAGCAACAAGGTTTTACACTAATCCTAGCGGTTTTTGCAAGGGATTTTGATGATTCGGATGAGGCGTTGGATTTACTCATTTAAAAGGTGTGGTTTTGAAGCTTTAGGAGAAGGGATTTTAATGGTGATGGTGTGATTTGAAGTGTTGCAAAATTGTCAAATTTATAGAGTGGAAGAGATGTTGGAAGGGGTGTTTGGATTTGATGTTTTACCATACAAATGTTGAGGTTTCTAATGATTTAGAAAATATTCAAGAACATGTCAAATCATTGGATGTCAATCCAATGGAAATGGGTGGAGTGAAAGACTAACTTATGCACTCAATGCTAAGTGATCATGGAAAGTGATTTGGTTGAAAATGTTCTAAAGGTTTTGAAGGATCCTTTGCAAGGGTTCCTTGGGTTAGTTATGTTTGAATTTGAATTTTTGGCGGGAAATAACTTCCTAATTGTTCTAGTGAGTGAGATTGATCCTAATGTGTTTATTGGAAGTAAGGGAAGATGTTTCTCGCTAAAGATAATGATTTGACACTTTACAAATTTTGAAATTTAGAAAAATGACAAAAAATTTCTGCATGTGACTGGCGGAACCCTCGCGAAACACAGGCGGAACCCTGTTTTGGGTTCCATCTGGTCCGTTGGGACAAAACTGGGTTACCCAGAATTTACACTGGTGGAACCCATTTGAGGGTGCCACCAGATCCGCCAAGCCTGGAAAAGTAGGCAGTCCACGTTTTTGACACGCGAGACGATTTTTAAATTTTTCGAAAACTCTTAAAAATGAAAATTTATTATATGTCTTATTAGGAAATGCGAAAAATGGACATGTAGACATTCATATCATAGGACTTTGACCGGGGGCTAACGATTTTCACTATACTTAGTGAAATTTTCCATAAACATAAAAAATTGACAAACACCTCAAATATTGTCAATATGCATAAAGGCTCATACAAAACATAATCCGATAAAAGTAATAAAGCATGGAAGTGAAAAACAATAAAAATCACATAGTTTAACACATGCAAAGTTCTAAACCCTTTATAAGCCAAACACTCCTTAATCACACATCTCACAACCGGTCTATCTTCTTATTGAGCTTTCTTAGGTACCTTCCAAAGCATTTGAAAATTCCTTTGGTTTGCTTGAATTCTTCGGATGTGTTGCTAATGACGGGGAGTTCTAGAAGGTAGTCTAAAGGGGGTAGCTTAGAGTTAGGAAGTTTATCGTCATCACTCATATCGGATGATGATGATGATGATGATGGTGAAGGTGAGCGAGTACGCTTGCCCTTAGCTTTGTAGACTCTTTTATCACTTAGAGGGACAACAATGTGAGGAACGAGAGAATAGTCAAGGCACATTCCCTTATCATTAGGAGGAATGGGTGAGATTGCTCTAAAGAGGCAGGTGAGAAGCATTCCATAAGGAAGAGAGCTTGTTCCTACCAAGGGTATGTCGGCCATTCTTTTGGCTAGGTAATAGGCTAAGTTAAAAGGTTGACCGGTGGAAATGCTATAGAGCATGTAGCTAAGACATGTGTTGACATGATCTCTATTTCCTATGGAACTTATAACGTTGGCTCTAAGAATTTCTTCCCATTTCTTAAATTGTGGTTTAAGCTCATTGAGTTCCATACCAAAAGGGTCCTTATCTACCTCATTTCCCGAACGATTCTTCTTAGTGGTTGAGGTCCTAATAAAGAGATGCTCACGAATTTCTTCCTTATTAGCAAGAGGAGTGTTGTATGGATGATAATGCTCAATAGAATCAAGACTAGAAAAGGGCCACTTACCCATGTAGAGACATGTACCAACATTAGGGACACCAAGAATTGTTGCAAAATCCCTCAAGGGTATGATGTTTGATATTTGATTGGTTGTAAAGGTTAGTGAGAACTCACCATCGTCATCGAAGAAAAAGCTTATGGTTGCATAGAATTCTAAGATGAACATAGGACAAATTTGCTCATCGATGTCTAGGAGGCAATCAAAGTTGATTGCGGCAAAGTTTTGGCGAATGGATGTTCCTTTTAGAAAGGATGGATCAATGGTTCTTCCTTCATGAACGTAGCATTTTTCTAGACTCTTAAAGGTTTCAACTTGATCTTTAGTGAGGCCTTTGGTCCTATGGTGTTTGGGTAAGTACTTAAGAGTTTCCTTGTGATCGGAGAATGTTGCGGGAGGCATGTTGATTCCTAGAAAACACAAAATTTTAAGTTTCAATTAATGATTTTTATAATGTGGATGTTCTAGTATAAGCCTATATGAAAACAATGTGGAGGTGCGGTTATCTTGACTCATTTTGATGCGTGAACCATTTTTGTAATGCAAGTTATGTTATAAAACAAAAAATAACCAAAACGCTCCTAATTCAATATAGCTTCGTTTGAATGTACCCGAAAATACATATTAGTTATGTATTCCCTTTAGCATTCAAGAGACATTATGCAAGTGGTGTTTCAATGACGTTTTTCATTTCTTTTAACAATGTGGTGAAAGGTGGTGTTCTAGTGACTTTTGAAAGACAAAGAACTTGGTGTGTTTGGTAAATCATGACAATAACAAAAAGGATATAATTTCTAACTAATGGAAATTATGATTAGTTTACAACCAAGGTTTTTCATGAATTAACAAGTTTATGCATAAACCCTAAGATTCTAGTTAATGTATGTAGATGAAAGTGATAGACTTTGATTGAAAATGCAATTATGATAAAAACACTTAAAAAGTTGATTGGATTGGAAGAGATGTGAGTGAGAGCCCTAATTTTCGTGTGGTAAGGTGTTTGTAAGTTGAAGTTGTGAGTTAAGAGATGTTTGGTTTTGAATTTAAAATAAGAATGTGCTGCAGATTCGGTGGACCAGGCGGAACCAAAGGGAGGGTTCCGCCCGTTTAGTCTCAGGGTTCCGCGGGTACAGCAGAGGAAAAATTCAAAAGGATTTGTCTTAATTTTTGTGGTTTTATCCTAATGTTCAAAACTAAGGTTTTAAGTCTTATGAGTCTTTTCCTAAGTCTAGGGATGATAAATGCTTCTCATTCAAAAGGTTTCGTGAAAATGTTGACAGAATGGTTAACGTACAAGACTTTCTTAGTTAAGATGTTCCTCAATGAACATTTTTACCAAGGCGATGATGACGGATCAAAATATGTCAATTAAGAACATAATGGATTGAATTGTCGCTGAAGTCGATGCTTCCTTTGTTGAAGGGATAACAATGTTGATAAGATGAATTCCGTTGTCGACGCGAGTTAGCTTGTTCAAGTGGAGCTTGTTGACGTGCTTCTCCATCCGATACTAATTTGAGAACCTTAAGCGTTTTGGAGAATCATTGGGTAAGTAAGTATAAAAGTGAAAGTACCACTTGTGCTTTTCTTATCAACTTATTACCGACATAATTCCATTTGGTATACAATATGGTTTCTATTCCTGTTCTTTTGGGATACCATACTCCTAGTTGTGTAGTACCTTTTGATGTATCCAAACAAGCTCTTCCGAAAGAGTTGTTTTAGGATCTTCTCTAAAACGAGCATATAGACAAGCACTAAACATAATGTTGGATTTATTTGTTGTGAGAACAAGTAAACTTCCAAACATTTCTCTATGTTTAGTTTTACCTACGGATTTACTAATCTCATTCTTGATAAGTCATAAAGGACTTAATCATTGTGAACATGTGAATAACTAGGAATGTCTTTGAGTGATTATTCCTTGCTTTTGGAGCTTGCATAGGTTATTAAAAAGTCTTTCATAGATTTACATTATTTTCTATTTTGAAAGATCTATTTTGTTTTAATGGTTGCTTTACTCTAATGTCAAAAACACTTTTTATCAAATTTGTTTTAATCACTACTATGACCCATGATTCAAGTTTTTATGACCTTGTCAATATTGCTTGACTCAATGTTTGAAAAGATGTTGTTTTTCAATTTTAATAGTTCATCTTCCTTGTTATTGATCTTGACTTACTTGTCTTATCAATGTTGGACTTTTGACTAAGTCATCATCTACCACAGATGATATCTTAGAAGGAGGTGGTCTTTCATCGAATATTAAATTCAATGACTCCTCGACTCTTTGGGTTAGTTACTTAAAACACTATGAGTGTAAATGTCCAAGAGATGCAACATCATAAGACTATGGGTCGAATTTGATGTGCAAATCCTAGATGTTTATAAATCATTTTCTCCCAATCATCCTAATGAATTCAAATGATTTATTTTTCTTTGTGTGTCTTATATGAAATTTTAACAAAAGAATGGTTGAATTTAAGACACAATTGAAAATGTAAGGTATAATGTCAAAAGACGTTGTACTACAAATATCAATGAAATATTGTGGTTTTGCTAGATTTGCAAGCATCACAAAAGTGTTGGTTGTCTTATCACTTAGGAGATTCTTAGTTAGCTCACTTTTAGACAAGTATTAAGTGAGACTCACTCAAGAGCTACTCGTGTCTTTTCCCAAAAGTTTAAAGAGGTAAAATACCTTATATCTCCTACTAGATGAAGTGTCTAAGTCCTTTAATCCCGAATGATCTAATCCTTGTTATTACTTACACAACATAAACACCTTAGAGTAAAAACTAATAACATTACCCACGACAAATCTTAATGCTAATCAACAAGAAACAATGAAAGGTAAGTTGAAGAGACGTGTACCTTTTAAGCTCCATAGATTAGCCACCAAGACGATAATCATTAAGCAAATAATCTTGACTCGTAAGAGAGCTAAACTCAAATACTTATGAATCCAAGGAGGTTAGACAAATATATAAAAGTATTGAACATGATATCTTTAATCCTTTTATCATGAGCACCAAATAGAGATAAAATTTATCCTACAATTCTCTCCTAGGTATCACAAATACAACTTGTTTTGTTTTACTTGTTGATGGTGCATTTTTGTTCAATCCTAATCCGGTTTTATCACTAAATGACTTTTGACTTTTCAAAACGCTTTTAAGAGCTTTTGAACTTTCTTCAAATTTAGCAATCATTTTTCCTTTCTCATTTTGTCTTTTAATTTCATATTTGTAACCTAGACATAATTTGCATTCAAGATCAATTTCAACATTACACTCAAGTCTAGACATTTTATCTTCTAACATGAATTCTTTTTCAAAACTATTCACAAGAGATTTTGAGGATTCTGTGTTAAAGATAGCTTTTAGGTCCATGTTACAAAATAGTTTTGACTCATTTTCTAGTTTAGAAAACTCTAGGATAAATGTGTCAAAGCAAAAGTGTTTGGTTTCAAATTGTACCTTGTTTGATGTTTTATCAAGTTGAGAATCACAAACCGGATAGTTGGCTACATCATCATCCATGTCTTTCCATGAATCATAAGCAAGGCCATTATGAACTTGACACAAGTAATCACATTCACTTGTACCTTCATTTAAAACATTTAAACTAGTAGCACATGTATTTACTTCAACTAAGCGTCTATCTATTAGGTTTTCTACGACATCTAACTCATGTGTGAGATCGAATTGATCATCTTTGACTTGACATATTTCTTGATGAAAGTTGATTATATTTTTCCAAATATCATTAGCCGTTTGACAAAAATACATTCTTTCATATTCAATTATCGGTAAAGCTTTATAAATCATTAATTTAGCTTTAGTGTTTTTATCAAACTTAAGATAATCATTTTAATTTTCAAAACTTGTTTTCGTTGATTTGAAATCACCAATAGAAATAATATTCTAAAGATCTTGATCAATTGATTTCACATAGTTTTCAAATATACTTTTCCATTAAAGGAAGTTTTTTTTGTTTTTTTTTTTTTTTCAAATAGCGGTGGGTTTTGAATAGGTTGCCCTTCTTTGAGATTTTCAAAATCCATGGATCGATCCAAGTTTTAAAATACAATATATTTTAAAGATCTTGAGTAACGTAGCTCCTGATGCCAATTGTGGAAAACTAGAAGGGGGGTTGAATAGTTTACCGCTTTTTAACTTGATTATCTTTCAAAACGTTACGTTTGTTTAAAGATATAAACTCAAATTACTTGTTTAATTCTTTGAAAAGCTTTACGTGTAATTAACTATTCTAACTAAAGACACTATGTAATAAGCAAAGACAAAGAGAGAAACGATCAAACCACAATACGATTGTTTATCGTGGTTCGGCTACAAGGACTCTTTTTCCTTGCCCTACATCCACGCCCCGAGTTTCCAACTCGAGAGTTATAAGCACTAATCAACAAGCTCCTTTCCCGGTGGAGAAACCTTTACAACGTTGCTTACACTTTTACCGACACTAAGCTAGATGTCGAGTTCTTTTACAAGGGTACAACCACTCCCGTCGTCACTTACACTTTTACCGACACTAAGCTAGATGTCGAGTTCTTTTACAAGGGTACAACCACTCCCGTTAGTTCTTTTACAAGGGTACAACAACTCCCATCACACTTTGTATTTTGAGGCCTAAAATACAAACCGATCACTTCTACACACAATACAAATGAAGTATAAACTACCAAAGCTTATACATAACAAAGCTAACAAGTCTTGCAACTTTTGAGTTGAAACTTGTAACTTCTTGGATGAACTTGTGAACTCCCTTGCTACATAAGATGATCACACAAGTCAAATGTTACTGAGTTAGTTGAAAGAATATGTGAAATATATGTCCAGTGATGGATGAAAATTAGCAAGTGGCTTGGTATTTATAGCAAAACAAACAGCAGGTCTAGCGGATACGACGGAACCCTCAGATGGGTTCCGCCCATGTACCCCCAGGGTTCCGCCAGGCTTGCAGTAGGTTTTGAAATAAATCTTTCCAAACCAACCAAGATCACATCAACTAAATTCAAGTCAAACAAATTGAATCAAAAGTGGAATGCTTCCAAAAATGTGTAAGACCTTATGGTAAGTCAAACACACAAGCTTACCATAATTGCATGATGTGACATGACACTTTCTAAATAAAGAAATAAAAACAATGTTTTGTTTAAAAAGAAATGTAAACCTAGTTATACAAGATTTAAAACTAAAGTGATGTTATTACTATAAACTAAAGTTCATATTTTGTCATTAACAAAACTTAGCAAAGAACGTAAAATATAAATAACGTTTTTAGGCGATATTTGTATTAACATATTGTATTTAGCTTAGTTGATGTAATGCATTGATTTTTAATAAAATTCTAGTTTTCTATTAATCAAATTTAGCTTATTGTTACTGTTTTAGTTAATCAGCTCTCTTAATTCATATATTCAGCTTATATCTTAATTACTTTCAGTGCTTTTCATTTAGTTTTATCACTCTTATTTTGGTAGTTCAATTTCATTTCTCATAGAAATACATAAAAATATGAAAATAATAAATATAAAAAAATAAGTTTTCAATCTGCTTTTATAAGCTTCTAAAAAAGCTCATTTAGCTTTTTCACAATCAAAACTAGCTCTGTAACTTCCTGAGGATCTGTTTTCATTTAAAATTTCACAAGTGAATTGAGAGTCAACAAAAGTCAACTGCATTTGTTCTATTGATTGTTGAGGGGATTTGGATAAGCTGGAACAGATTTGGAAGGTTCCTGCCTATCATAAAGATAGGCAAGCATAGTGAATCAATCCTGTTCAGGCTGGATTGAAGGTGTTTATAAGTATTTGATCCTGTGGTTGAATTTTACTTACTGTTTCATTGATTTAAAGCTTCTGATATTGTAGTGATTCTGTAATTGAGCTTGTTTGATTTAGTTTTTCATTGCTTATATAGACTTGAGTTGATTGCTGATATTGAGTACTTGTTGAGTTTGTAGATCTGTGTTAGAATATCCTTATTTGAGCATCTGATTTGTTATGGATTAGTGATTGTGCAATTCTGTTATATCTAGTGGCTTATGATTGTGATAATGGATTCATACATAGATTAGAGATTGTTATGGATGCATAGATTGGAGATACAAGACCTGTTTCACTAAAAAGTTGTTTGACTGTCATAATAAGGGAGTGTTTGGATCATTGATTTGTTGAGTGGTACTGAAGTTGAACTGCTGAATCTCTGTCTCATATAAGATCATTTAGTGCAATAATAGAGTTTGGAATCATAAAAACATAAGTATAGTTCGTTAAAAGTCAAAGTTAGAAGAAAATTGCATACACAGTTAGTTTTAGTGTTAATATGTTAGTTAATTATAGCTTATAGTTTTAATATAGTTAGAGATAGCTTATACTAGAGTAATTGTAGCTTAAATCAACTGATTAGAAGTAGGAATTAGCTTATAAAAGTGAATTAGGTTAAACTTATAGTTGCATCATAAAAGTCAATTGCTATCAGTTTTTGTGGTTCAATGGCTGCTGATCTTGATTCATTTTAGACTAGTGAATGATTAATTGTGACAAAGCTGCTAGTTGATTTTGATACTCAGTTGTTCTATTAAGTTTTTGCCCCCAATAATTTGAGTATTTGAGCTATTTCTAAGTGCTTATTGCTTCTGGTTGATAATACATTTGAGACGGATAACTGTTAAGAGATATAGGCCTGCTAGTGCTTATTCTTGCTTGAATTTGAGCTATTTTGGATTCATTATTTGTTGTTACTTAAGTGAGTTTGATGGTTTGAATGCTTCTGGCTTATTGAATTTCACTTCTGCTTGCTGTTTGAGCTTATTGCATAGCTTATTCCATCTTCTTGCTACTTATCTGTGTTTCTGAGATTATAGAAGTTGTACTTTGGCATTTCTGAGCATTTAAGATCATAAAACATCTGTGTAACAAGTTTCAATAAGATTTGACACAAGTGCTTAATAATAAGCACTTGTGTTTAGCTTCTTTGTTTTAAATAAGCACTTAAACTGCTTCTTTTTGTTTCAAAATTTTTCTCCAAGTTTATTTTATTATTTTTGATTTTCTAGTAATTTTTCAGATTTTTCCAAGTTGATTTGATATTTTTCTTTGATTTTACTCACTTTTATATACTTTTTAATAAACAAAAATCAATAAAAAATCGGAAAAAGCCATAAAAAATACAAAAATATTTTAGGAAATTCTTTTTTAATATTTTAGATTTTTCAGAAAATATTTTACATTTTTCCCTTTTATTTTTCTATTTTCCTTTATTTTTAATTCATTTAAAAATACAAAAAATCAAAATAAATTCATAGAAAATAAAAGAAAAGTCAAAAATAATTTTCTTTTTCTGGAAATTCTTTTTATTAGTTTAAGATTTTTAGAAAATTGTTTCATGTTTGTAGGATCATCTTTCAATTAAAGTTACGTTTATTTTGAATGTTACGTTTTAAATAATAGCGTTTGCATTTCCGTTTTTACATTTTTCACTTTAGTGCATATCTAGCTTGTACCTCCTGCATAATTCATAATTGTTTGTTATAATTTGAATTGCTTGATCATACTTTTCACTTTTATCACTTTTCACTACACGTTTTGCACGAATCGAAATTCTTTGATTCCATTCACCTTCGTACGGATACGACTCGGGTGATCCGTATTTTGTGTGGATCTCCTCGATACTATACTACTATATTATATAATTGATTTTGACACAATCAAGATAATAAGTTTTGCGTTTGGTATGCTGTCATGAATGACAATGGGTATGAGTTTGATAGTAGTGGTGGGTCCCTTACTTATGAAAGATCCATACCTAGCTCTCTTGATGTATATGGAGTATGGATTATATCTATCATTCATTACCATAGTCGTGGGCTCTCTCATCATAAACTAACATGTTTAATCACTTTCATAGTCATACTCTTATTTTCATAGTGGGATACCAAACGCACCCTTACATTACCTTTCTTAGGAATTGGTATTTACACATAACAATTTGATCAATGCAAATAATTTTTTTTTTGTAAATTGACAATCATGCCCTCCCTATATTTATTGTATATGTTTTGACTTTTATTCTCAAAACTTCCACCAGCCCTCCATTTTCCTTTTATTTGTCGTGCTTTTTTTTTTTTGTCACGCCTTCCCTAAATCTTTCAGTGTTTCAAAATTCAAATTACATACCTCGAAGCAAAACCCTTATTTTAGTTTGTAAAATCCCTACTATCATTCAATGTAAATACTCTTTTTCCTTGAGAAAGCAAACCTTTATTGAAGCAAAAAACCAATGGCAACAATTTACCTGTCATAAAGCTTGATACAAACACAAGAACACAAATATACATACGAAAGTTCAGCAACGTAAAGCAAAATCAACAACATTACGGCTACACAATAGGCCCAAAAAAGGGCAAAATAAGGCAACAACAAACAACAGAAAGCAAACCCAGAGTATATAAAGATCGAGCACCAGTGTAGGTTTCTGTTTTAGATCGTATATATTCAAACATTGACATAATAAATCATAAAAGTGAAATAACTCTTGCAGAAAGTTGCAACATTTTTATTTTACGTCCACAAAGAAGGAATTCTAAACACAAAAGAAAAATCCAAGAGTCTGATCTTCGACCACAAAGATGCAATCATCCGAAAAAACATCCTTAAAACAAAAACTTGTTACTACTACTCCACCGACATAACGTAATTTAGACATCATGATATGCATTTAAATCTATTACACCATTTCCTTTTGATGAAGTAGAGATTGTGTGCTTGTGATGATTCTACGTACTCAAATCTCGAGGGATCTCTAGTTGTAGAAGTTACACCTCTTTTCTTTTTTGCCTTTGGAGGTCTTCCTTTCGGTTGTTGAATCACCGGCTCAAAAAGAGTATCTAATTGTTTCAAAATGTAATTATGATAAAAACACTTAAAAAGTTGATTGGATTGGAAGAGATGTGAGTGAGAGCCCTAATTTTCGTGTGGTAAGGTGTTTGTAAGTTGAAGTTGTGAGTTAAGAGATGTTTGGTTTTGAATTTAAAATAAGAATGTGCTGCAGATTCGGTGGACCAGGCGGAACCAAAGGGAGGGTTCCGCCCGTTTAGTCTCAGGGTTCCGCGGGTACAGCAGAGGAAAAATTCAAATGGATTTGTCTTAATTTTTGTGGTTTTATCCTAATGTTCAAAACTAAGGTTTTAAGTCTTATGAGTCTTTTCCTAAGTCTAGGGATGATAAATGCTTCTCATTCAAAAGGTTTCGTGAAAATGTTGACAGAATGGTTAACGTACAAGACTTTCTTAGTTAAGATGTTCCTCAATGAACATTTTTACCAAGGCGATGATGACGGATCAAAATATGTCAATTAAGAACATAATGGATTGAATTGTCGCTGAAGTCGATGCTTCCTTTGTTGAAGGGATAACAATGTTGATAAGATGAATTCCGTTGTCGACGCGAGTTAGCTTGTTCAAGTGGAGCTTGTTGACGTGCTTCTCCATCCGATACTAATTTGAGAACCTTAAGCGTTTTGGAGAATCATTGGGTAAGTAAGTATAAAAGTGAAAGTACCACTTGTGCTTTTCTTATCAACTTATTACCGACATAATTCCATTTGGTATACAATATGGTTTCTATTCCTGTTCTTTTGGGATACCATACTCCTAGTTGTGTAGTACCTTTTGATGTATCCAAACAAGCTCTTCCGAAAGAGTTGTTTTAGGATCTTCTCTAAAACGAGCATATAGACAAGCACTAAACATAATGTTGGATTTATTTGTTGTGAGAACAAGTAAACTTCCAAACATTTCTCTATGTTTAGTTTTACCTACGGATTTACTAATCTCATTCTTGATAAGTCATAAAGGACTTAATCATTGTGAACATGTGAATAACTAGGAATGTCTTTGAGTGATTATTCCTTGCTTTTAGAGCTTGCATAGGTTATTAAAAAGTCTTTCATAGATTTACATTATTTTCTATTTTGAAAGATCTATTTTGTTTTAATGGTTGCTTTACTCTAATGTCAAAAACACTTTTTATCAAATTTGTTTTAATCACTACTATGACCCATGATTCAAGTTTTTATGACCTTGTCAATATTGCTTGACTCAATGTTTGAAAAGATGTTGTTTTTCAATTTTAATAGTTCATCTTCCTTGTTATTGATCTTGACTTACTTGTCTTATCAATGTTGGACTTTTGACTAAGTCATCATCTACCACAGATGATATCTTAGAAGGAGGTGGTCTTTCATCGAATATTAAATTCAATGACTCCTCGACTCTTTGGGTTAGTTACTTAAAACACTATGAGTGTAAATGTCCAAGAGATGCAACATCATAAGACTATGGGTCGAATTTGATGTGCAAATCCTAGATGTTTATAAATCATTTTCTCCCAATCATCCTAATGAATTCAAATGATTTATTTTTCTTTGTGTGTCTTATATGAAATTTTAACAAAAGAATGGTTGAATTTAAGACACAATTGAAAATGTAAGGTATAATGTCAAAAGACGTTGTACTACAAATATCAATGAAATATTGTGGTTTTGCTAGATTTGCAAGCATCACAAAAGTGTTGGTTGTCTTATCACTTAGGAGATTCTTAGTTAGCTCACTTTTAGACAAGTATTAAGTGAGACTCACTCAAGAGCTACTCGTGTCTTTTCCCAAAAGTTTAAAGAGGTAAAATACCTTATATCTCCTACTAGATGAAGTGTCTAAGTCCTTTAATCCCGAATGATCTAATCCTTGTTATTACTTACACAACATAAACACCTTAGAGTAAAAACTAATAACATTACCCACGACAAATCTTAATGCTAATCAACAAGAAACAATGAAAGGTAAGTTGAAGAGACGTGTACCTTTTAAGCTCCATAGATTAGCCACCAAGACGATAATCATTAAGCAAATAATCTTGACTCGTAAGAGAGCTAAACTCAAATACTTATGAATCCAAGGAGGTTAGACAAATATATAAAAGTATTGAACATGATATCTTTAATCCTTTTATCATGAGCACCAAATAGAGATAAAATTTATCCTACAATTCTCTCCTAGGTATCACAAATACAACTTGTTTTGTTTTACTTGTTGATGGTGCATTTTTGTTCAATCCTAATCCGGTTTTATCACTAAATGACTTTTGACTTTTCAAAACGCTTTTAAGAGCTTTTGAACTTTCTTCAAATTTAGCAATCATTTTTCCTTTCTCATTTTGTCTTTTAATTTCATATTTGTAACCTAGACATAATTTGCATTCAAGATCAATTTCAACATTACACTCAAGTCTAGACATTTTATCTTCTAACATGAATTCTTTTTCAAAACTATTCACAAGAGATTTTGAGGATTCTGTGTTAAAGATAGCTTTTAGGTCCATGTTACAAAATAGTTTTGACTCATTTTCTAGTTTAGAAAACTCTAGGATAAATGTGTCAAAGCAAAAGTGTTTGGTTTCAAATTGTACCTTGTTTGATGTTTTATCAAGTTGAGAATCACAAACCGGATAGTTGGCTACATCATCATCCATGTCTTTCCATGAATCATAAGCAAGGCCATTATGAACTTGACACAAGTAATCACATTCACTTGTACCTTCATTTAAAACATTTAAACTAGTAGCACATGTATTTACTTCAACTAAGCGTCTATCTATTAGGTTTTCTACGACATCTAACTCATGTGTGAGATCGAATTGATCATCTTTGACTTGACATATTTCTTGATGAAAGTTGATTATATTTTTCCAAATATCATTAGCCGTTTGACAAAAATACATTCTTTCATATTCAATTATCGGTAAAGCTTTATAAATCATTAATTTAGCTTTAGTGTTTTTATCAAACTTAAGATAATTATTTTAATTTTCAAAACTTGTTTTCGTTGATTTGAAATCACCAATAGAAATAATATGCTAAAGATCTTGATCAATTGATTTCACATAGTTTTCAAATATACTTTTCCATTAAAGGAAGTTTTTTTTGTTTTTTTTTTTTTTCAAATAGCGGTGGGTTTTGAATAGGTTGCCCTTCTTTGAGATTTTCAAAATCCATGGATCGATCCAAGTTTTAAAATACAATATATTTTAAAGATCTTGAGTAACGTAGCTCCTGATGCCAATTGTGGAAAACTAGAAGGGGGGTTGAATAGTTTACCGCTTTTTAACTTGATTATCTTTCAAAACGTTACGTTTGTTTAAAGATATAAACTCAAATTACTTGTTTAATTCTTTGAAAAGCTTTACGTGTAATTAACTATTCTAACTAAAGACACTATGTAATAAGCAAAGACAAAGAGAGAAACGATCAAACCACAATACGATTGTTTATCGTGGTTCGGCTACAAGGACTCTTTTTCCTTGCCCTACATCCACGCCCCGAGTTTCCAACTCGAGAGTTATAAGCACTAATCAACAAGCTCCTTTCCCGGTGGAGAAACCTTTACAACGTTGCTTACACTTTTACCGACACTAAGCTAGATGTCGAGTTCTTTTACAAGGGTACAACCACTCCCGTCGTCACTTACACTTTTACCGACACTAAGCTAGATGTCGAGTTCTTTTACAAGGGTACAACCACTCCCGTTAGTTCTTTTACAAGGGTACAACAACTCCCATCACACTTTGTATTTTGAGGCCTAAAATACAAACCGATCACTTCTACACACAATACAAATGAAGTATAAACTACCAAAGCTTATACATAACAAAGCTAACAAGTCTTGCAACTTTTGAGTTGAAACTTGTAACTTCTTGGATGAACTTGTGAACTCCCTTGCTACATAAGAGGATCACACAAGTCAAATGTTACTGAGTTAGTTGAAAGAATATGTGAAATATATGTCCAGTGATGGATGAAAATTAGCAAGTGGCTTGGTATTTATAGCAAAACAAACAGCAGGTCTAGCGGATACGACGGAACCCTCAGATGGGTTCCGCCCATGTACCCCCAGGGTTCCGCCAGGCTTGCAGTAGGTTTTGAAATAAATCTTTCCAAACCAACCAAGATCACATCAACTAAATTCAAGTCAAACAAATTGAATCAAAAGTGGAATGCTTCCAAAAATGTGTAAGACCTTATGGTAAGTCAAACACACAAGCTTACCATAATTGCATGATGTGACATGACACTTTCTAAATAAAGAAATAAAAACAATGTTTTGTTTAAAAAGAAATGTAAACCTAGTTATACAAGATTTAAAACTAAAGTGATGTTATTACTATAAACTAAAGTTCATATTTTGTCATTAACAAAACTTAGCAAAGAACGTAAAATATAAATAACGTTTTTAGGCGATATTTGTATTAACATATTGTATTTAGCTTAGTTGATGTAATGCATTGATTTTTAATAAAATTCTAGTTTTCTATTAATCAAATTTAGCTTATTGTTACTGTTTTAGTTAATCAGCTCTCTTAATTCATATATTCAGCTTATATCTTAATTACTTTCAGTGCTTTTCATTTAGTTTTATCACTCTTATTTTGGTAGTTCAATTTCATTTCTCATAGAAATACATAAAAATATGAAAATAATAAATATAAAAAAATAAGTTTTCAATCTGCTTTTATAAGCTTCTAAAAAAGCTCATTTAGCTTTTTCACAATCAAAACTAGCTCTGTAACTTCCTGAGGATCTGTTTTCATTTAAAATTTCACAAGTGAATTGAGAGTCAACAAAAGTCAACTGCATTTGTTCTATTGATTGTTGAGGGGATTTGGATAAGCTGGAACAGATTTGGAAGGTTCCTGCCTATCATAAAGATAGGCAAGCATAGTGAATCAATCCTGTTCAGGCTGGATTGAAGGTGTTTATAAGTATTTGATCCTGTGGTTGAATTTTACTTACTGTTTCATTGATTTAAAGCTTCTGATATTGTAGTGATTCTGTAATTGAGCTTGTTTGATTTAGTTTTTCATTGCTTATATAGACTTGAGTTGATTGCTGATATTGAGTACTTGTTGAGTTTGTAGATCTGTGTTAGAATATCCTTATTTGAGCATCTGATTTGTTATGGATTAGTGATTGTGCAATTCTGTTATATCTAGTGGCTTATGATTGTGATAATGGATTCATACATAGATTAGAGATTGTTATGGATGCATAGATTGGAGATACAAGACCTGTTTCACTAAAAAGTTGTTTGACTGTCATAATAAGGGAGTGTTTGGATCATTGATTTGTTGAGTGGTACTGAAGTTGAACTGCTGAATCTCTGTCTCATATAAGATCATTTAGTGCAATAATAGAGTTTGGAATCATAAAAACATAAGTATAGTTCGTTAAAAGTCAAAGTTAGAAGAAAATTGCATACACAGTTAGTTTTAGTGTTAATATGTTAGTTAATTATAGCTTATAGTTTTAATATAGTTAGAGATAGCTTATACTAGAGTAATTGTAGCTTAAATCAACTGATTAGAAGTAGGAATTAGCTTATAAAAGTGAATTAGGTTAAACTTATAGTTGCATCATAAAAGTCAATTGCTATCAGTTTTTGTGGTTCAATGGCTGCTGATCTTGATTCATTTTAGACTAGTGAATGATTAATTGTGACAAAGCTGCTAGTTGATTTTGATACTCAGTTGTTCTATTAAGTTTTTGCCCCCAATAATTTGAGTATTTGAGCTATTTCTAAGTGCTTATTGCTTCTGGTTGATAATACATTTGAGACGGATAACTGTTAAGAGATATAGGCCTGCTAGTGCTTATTCTTGCTTGAATTTGAGCTATTTTGGATTCATTATTTGTTGTTACTTAAGTGAGTTTGATGGTTTGAATGCTTCTGGCTTATTGAATTTCACTTCTGCTTGCTGTTTGAGCTTATTGCATAGCTTATTCCATCTTCTTGCTACTTATCTGTGTTTCTGAGATTATAGAAGTTGTACTTTGGCATTTCTGAGCATTTAAGATCATAAAACATCTGTGTAACAAGTTTCAATAAGATTTGACACAAGTGCTTAATAATAAGCACTTGTGTTTAGCTTCTTTGTTTTAAATAAGCACTTAAACTGCTTCTTTTTGTTTCAAAATTTTTCTCCAAGTTTATTTTATTATTTTTGATTTTCTAGTAATTTTTCAGATTTTTCCAAGTTGATTTGATATTTTTCTTTGATTTTACTCACTTTTATATACTTTTTAATAAACAAAAATCAATAAAAAATCGGAAAAAGCCATAAAAAATACAAAAATATTTTAGGAAATTCTTTTTTAATATTTTAGATTTTTCAGAAAATATTTTACATTTTTCCCTTTTATTTTTCTATTTTCCTTTATTTTTAATTCATTTAAAAATACAAAAAATCAAAATAAATTCATAGAAAATAAAAGAAAAGTCAAAAATAATTTTCTTTTTCTGGAAATTCTTTTTATTAGTTTAAGATTTTTAGAAAATTGTTTCATGTTTGTAGGATCATCTTTCAATTAAAGTTACGTTTATTTTGAATGTTACGTTTTAAATAATAGCGTTTACATTTCCGTTTTTACATTTTTCACTTTAGTGCATATCTAGCTTGTACCTCTTGCATAATTCATAATTGTTTGTTATAATTTGAATTGCTTGATCATACTTTTTACTTTTATCACTTTTCACTACACGTTTTGCACGAATCGAAATTCTTTGATTCCATTCACCTTCGTACGGATACGACTCGGGTGATCCGTATTTTGTGTGGATCTCCTCGATACTATACTACTATATTATATAATTGATTTTGACACAATCAAGATAATAAGTTTTGCGTTTGGTGTGCTGTCATGAATGACAATGGGTATGAGTTTGATAGTAGTGGTGGGTCCCTTACTTATGAAAGATCCATACCTAGCTCTCTTGATGTATATGGAGTATGGATTATATCTATCATTCATTACCATAGTCGTGGGCTCTCTCATCATAAACTAACATCTTTAATCACTTTCATAGTCATACTCTTATTTTCATAGTGGGATACCAAACGCACCCTTACATTACCTTTCTTAGGAATTGGTATTTACACATAACAATTTGATCAATGCAAATAATTTTTTTTTTGTAAATTGACAATCATGCCCTCCCTATATTTATTGTATATGTTTTGACTTTTATTCTCAAAACTTCCACCAGCCCTCCATTTTCCTTTTATTTGTCGTGCTTTTTTTTTTTTGTCACGCCTTCCCTAAATCTTTCAGTGTTTCAAAATTCAAATTACATACCTCGAAGCAAACCCCTTATT
The DNA here is from genome assembly GCA_030686995.1 of Artemisia argyi. Taxonomy (NCBI): domain Eukaryota; kingdom Viridiplantae; phylum Streptophyta; class Magnoliopsida; order Asterales; family Asteraceae; genus Artemisia; species Artemisia argyi. The sequence goes on from CM060687.1 coordinate 76,330,718, forward strand.
TTAGTTTGTAAAATCCCTACTATCATTCAATGTAAATACTCTTTTTCCTTGAGAAAGCAAACCTTTATTGAAGCAAAAAACCAATGGCAACAATTTACCTGTCATAAAGCTTGATACAAACACAAGAACACAAATATACATACGAAAGTTCAGCAACGTAAAGCAAAATCAACAACATTACGGCTACACAATAGGCCCAAAAAAGGGCAAAATAAGGCAACAACAAACAACAGAAAGCAAACCCAGAGTATATAAAGATCGAGCACCAGTGTAGGTTTCTGTTTTAGATCGTATATATTCAAACATTGACATAATAAATCATAAAAGTGAAATAACTCTTGCAGAAAGTTGCAACATTTTTATTTTACGTCCACAAAGAAGGAATTCTAAACACAAAAGAAAAATCCAAGAGTCTGATCTTCGACCACAAAGATGCAATCATCCGAAAAAACATCCTTAAAACAAAAACTTGTTACTACTACTCCACCGACATAACGTAATTTAGACATCATGATATGCATTTAAATCTATTACACCATTTCCTTTTGATGAAGTAGAGATTGTGTGCTTGTGATGATTCTACGTACTCAAATCTCGAGGGATCTCTAGTTGTAGAAGTTACACCTCTTTTCTTTTTTGCCTTTGGAGGTCTTCCTTTCGGTTGTTGAATCACCGGCTCAAAAAGAGTATCTAATTGTTTCAAAATGTTTGCAATCATTTTAGTAGCAAGTTCTTTCTTGCTTAAAGGCCACACTTCGTACTTGCATTGCAACTCACTGAGCAAATTAGCAAATTCTTTGTCCTTGGCACTGGGAGAATGATCTTCGGGATTCAAGGATAATGTATCAATTCTCCAATGTGGATGTACAAGGTCCAATGAAGGTGCCATTTCTTGCCTTGTGAACACATGGAAGTCCCATAGTTGCCATAAAATGACCTGTGCAAGGAGTTATTATACCTAAAGAAAGAAAAACAAAAAAAAACAAAATATATATATATATATATATATATATATATATATATATATATATATATATATATATATATATATATATATATATATATATATATAAAGTGAGTTAAAACTATAAGTCTAGAACCGGGCAAAACCACAATCTTTTGAACATTACCATCCTTTTTCTTTATATATTGCTTATAGATCTCCTTCAATGCGAACAAAGATACACGTGATAGAAGCTCTCTAAATACTGGCATGTTGCAATCATGAGGAATTTTAATTCTTTCACTTGCAAGTCTCACTTTAATCTCGTTGAATTCATGCTCAACAGCAAGAGAAATTTTCTTTTTCACTTCGTGCAAATCACCAGTAAAAACTTGTAAATATTTCTTGAGTTTGGCATGTGCGCCTTCAGCTCTTGAGGATGAACGGTTACCAAAATGCAAGTATTTTTCTGTCCACGCACTAACAAACTTCTCTTTCCAAGGTAACCACGTAATCTTAATGTAGTCAATTGACTGTAACTTGTTTTTATAATCCAACTCAAATTCAACCCAATTTTTTTCGAAGAGAGATTCTGTTATTGAATATTCCACTATATTCCATCTTGACATAAATACATTAAACTCGTCAGCATGCTCAAAATCTTTCTTGCAATTTGAAAACACGTTCTTTTGAATATGCCAAATACATAAAAGACTTGTTGGCGAAGGAAATACATCATTTATGCTATTCATTAGTGCCAATACCCTATCTGACATAATCACAGCCGGTTGATTAGTATGGCCAAGAAACTCCTTAAATGCCTTTAAAGCCCAAACATAACTTTCCGTATCTTCTTTTTTTAGAAAAACAAAACCAGAATAAAATGATGTATTGAAGCATGAAACTCCAATGATATCAAGAAAAGGCATCTTGTAACACCCCAACCCGAAAAGGGCTAAAGTGTAACATTATGGAGTCAAATCAGAACAAAAGTAAGCGGAATACATTAATAATACAAGGTTTACAAACAATTCTAAAGAAAAGATAAATGACTAATTCTAAGCATTACAACTTCCAAATAATTTCAAGCTAAGAACCAAGAAGGAAATCTCTAAGTCTATCTCTAATCCATGGGGAGCTATCAACAGTGTAGTCCACTAAGAGCTCCTAAGCACTCTTCACCCAACCCAACTTCCTTCTAAAAACCTGCCGCAGGAAAAGAAATGTGGTTGAGTTTAAAAAGCCCAATGAAAAGATATAAACAAATGAAAACTAATAACAAAAGGAAAACGAAGGTGAATACGACATAGGGCCAAGCGAACCTGCTGAGATAGAAACCAAGAATATGGAAACATGGAATATGATCAAAGGAAATACGGATAATGGATATCAAACAATCAACGAAATGAAATGAGTCATAAGTGTAAGCAAAAGAAATAAAGCATGCATAAGTTAATCACATTAGGGATGATAAGATAATAAGAATCATAGAGAAGTAGAACAAATAGGAATGTCCAACAATATATATACTAAATGTACATAGGAGTCATGACCTCCACTGTACCAAATGTGAAAGGGGTATATTGCACACACACCAAAACATTCACCAAATAATACTAAACTAAGCACCTAGGATGCATCCATATGCTCCCTGCAAAACAAATATATATGCACAAAGCTCTAGGCTAAGTAAACATATACAATAATAAATATAGGCCTGAATAGCTAGCTTAAAGGGAACGCTGTGGACTAAAACCCACCTACACAAATAGTGTCAATACCACTGGTGCATCAGTGGCATGGCCATGGACTCCCCATGACTGGCTAATAAGTCTAACACATATAGGCAAAACATATAATGGGCATAGAAATATGAAATGCTATAAGGAAAGAAACTATAGCATGCAAATGAATATCAACTCATATCAAATCACAAGGATCAACAAATAGGAATCATACAAAGGGAACATAGCAATGACTTAACTGAAGAGATCTTAATCAAAGCAACAAACGAAAGAGAGAAGGATGGCCTTCACTAAAAAGGCAGAATATCTATACCACGAAAACAAATGCTGAAATGAAACAAAGAACGAGAAGAGAAAGCAGATCACTCCTTCTTCACACGATCTACATAATAAAGGTTTACATATTACTTAACTGCTCATTAAAGACTCAACTGATTTTAGGTTGTCAAAATTAGGGTTTACTTGTGATAAGTGTTTCCAGATTAGGTTTACGGTATCCTTTTTAAAAAATTAGAAGTTTTAGATTAAGGATTGCCCAATTAGGGTTTTAAGTTTACTTTCCATAAATAGAACTTTCCAAAAATAGTAACTTTCCAAATTTTAGTAGTTTTATCCAAATTAGGTAACTTTCTATTTTTAGAAGGTTCCCATATTTAGTAAGTTTCCATATTTAGAAAGTTTCCTTATTTAGCAGGTTTCCATAATCAGTAATATTAGCCATTCATGATTATAATCAACGTTTGGAAAACTTAAGTGTTCAAAATGTTAATTATGCAAGATTAAGGATTATTTTTGTAGTTTAACATATTTTAGGGTTAATAATATCAATTACATAAGTTTAGGGTTTAACATGACAATTGTATAAGTTTAGGGTTTATAATGTAATTATTACATATTTTACATATCATACCTTTGTCTTACATATTTTACACATATAACCTTGTAGTCTCATTTATTACACATTAATCCTTATAGTTTACTTAATTACAAAACACACACTCTAGATTAACAAGTACAAAACACACCTCCAAGCACACACCCGACATAAGACTCATGAACAAGAGCACCAAACACCACAGTGACACAACTAACACCTATGCAACACATGTATACTTATTTATTGGATTTATGATAAAATTAAGCACAATATATGAATTTTTGAAACATATCAGAGGAGCAAACTAAAATTCAACAACATTTCCACAGAAGCCCATATGTCTTAAGAGTCTACTTGAATTTTCCTAAAATTTATTACCAAGTGGAAAAACCCCGAAAGTTTTCATTTAATAGACATACCCAGACTTCTCAGAAAAATCCACAAAAATTACAGGAAGTCCCACATAACCCAAATATTAACCCTATTAAGGGAGAGCTCACAACTCCTTCTAGTTTGAAAATTAAAAATAAAAAACTACCACTGAATTTCAGACCCTAAAACTCAGCTTTGACACTTAATCACACAAAGATCAGAAACATGACCAATACAACTCCAATTCACTCCCAACCACTTGGAAAACTTAATTAGAACATCAAGGAAGGTTTACAAACAAAAACCCATAATTATATATTTAAGAAACTCATGAAATCAAGCACACATATCCAGCATACCAAGCTGTCTCATTCAGAAACCCTTTTTAGACTACTCTAACACATGTTTACGCATAAAAACGCATCCGAGACCTTAATTAATCATAAGACCTGTATTTAAACATCAATTGAACATGTTAAAAATATCCCACAAAGATCACCCCACAACAATTTTATCAAAACCCTAATCCAAATTCATTATTTCATGTGCTTAAAGTTATGATTTCATGTGAACTTGTAAATCGTAAAACAATTTTTATTATTAGACGATTCATATGATGATAATAAGGAATATGAAACACGACATGAAGGTGAATAGAATGGAAGCAAAACAGATGATTTACCTTGGATTAATTCAACAATAAAAGGGATAATTGAAACTGAATCAAAACAAGCCCTAATTGTGGCTAATCAATACCAAACCGAAGCCAAACCAATTTCCACGCCTCCTAGCACCAAAGTCATGAATCAAGGACACCCTTAAGCACCTAGTGAACCTTTATTGATCAATCAAACTGAATGGAGAAGCTCCACAAATTCTGGCCGTCACTTTTGTGTGTAGGTTTTAGGGTTTGTAATTTTTTTTTTCTGCTACGTATTGTGTGAGAAGCAAAACACCGGTCCCTTGTTTTTTTTTTTTTTTTTTGTGGATCATGGATGGGCCAAGGGAGCCAAGGGAACATGGGCTCAGTTTTATTTAGGGTCATTTGGTTGTTTAGTGTTGGTGAAATAGAAGAAAACGGCCCAAAATGGAATTCGTGTCGCGTTAAAATAGTTCTCGAATTTTATTTTATGTTTCTAAATATTTTCGGATTCAAATATGTTCAAAATTTCTATGATGATGTTTTGTTATAATCTTATGGGTTTATGGTTAATTCATTTAATTACATTCGCGTCTTTAATCACTTGTATCCATACTTAGAAAGTTTTAAATTATACGTAAAATTAGATATTCAAAATTTAGGGTTTTACAACTCTTCCCTCCTAAAAAGAAAATTTCGTCCGCAAAATTGAAATGAAGAGATCAAACGGAAACGTACCAATTCACGAAATGAAAAGGAAGTGATTAACTTGCTTAGAATAGTTTCTCCAAGGAAATTTAACAAACGGAAAGTTTCTCATGACTCGATCTGAAATAAAATAGGATAGCCCCGGGCTCTCCACATAAACAAATCTGATCCAACGAATATGAAATGAACATGAAGCATATGACAGTCGCTATCTCACAAGGAGATACCTAAACATCAGGTGAATCTGGGATGAATACGGAAGTGATACAAATTGGTAGAAAACTTCACAAATCAAATCTGGTTCTGAACGTACTAAGAGACTTGCAAAAAGGAATCAGAGAGACATATATCGAATTATCAGTCATACCAAAAGTCTCCTAAATAGGTTGGTAACCTAATCGTATTAACGATTAACTAAGTATAAATACGAGTATCGAATCATATCAGAATGTATAAGGATGAGTCGGTTAAGACTGGTACTACATCACAAGTCCCTCTTGTGAGTGATATGCAACAACCGTTTGTGAGTGATTCTATGGGAACAATGGAAGTTGGTTCTACTCCTATTGTTGAGAAAATTAGTAAGCTTGAAAAGCTACTGATCGATGGGAAAGCTACTCTTGTGGATGATGCTGGTCATCCTATTCCATCTACCTCTATCACTAAGAGGGCTAACCCATTTTCTAAGGTGGGTGAGGTTGTGGTTTCTAATAGTGAGGAGGATGAGGTTCTTAACACGTTCGACGAATCAGCAAATCTTTTTGGTGGTGGTCATGAGCGTGAAGATGAGTATGACTATGATGATTATTCAAAGCAAATTTATGATCTTCCAGGGGAATTGGATGCTCTTAATGCCATTTATGGTTTTAATCTCCAAGGTCGTAGGAAGTAGTTTAGCTTTTATCAGAGTCACTACTATCATGTGAGTAATGGTTTGTTTTCTTGTTTTGAAAATAGGAAGTATCTTGTTATGTAAGCTTTTCGCCTATGTGACGGGCTGAGATATGGGATTCACCCATATCCGTTGTACTTAAACGTTTTTTGGAGTAATATATTTACCGGGTCGTTGACCTTTTACCCAAAAAAAAAATAACCGCACGGATAGAATGAATCTAAGGACTAATGTATCATGAACCAAAGCTTCCTTAACGCAAACACGTCTAACTCTTCTACACGGAAACATCATACGGGACACACAAATTCCTGTCTAAACTTTCAAACTTCCTCTTCCACAATGACAACAAATCCATCAGTCATTGTAATCAATTCCAAACATTCAATGAGCGGCTTCTCGACTTAATTCAACCGAAGGTGTTCTACATTTCCATTCATACACTATCTGAAGGGAAAAACTTTGTCACTTGTATGCCATCGATCTTAATGAGCAAACACAATCAGACCACACACTTGTCAACTTCCTGCTCAACACTTCTTCCAAGTCCGAATAGTTGTTCTGCTTATCCATCAGTCTGTCGGTGAAAAGCATTCCTATACTTGAGTCTGGTCCCTCAAGCCTCCAGTAGTTCTCCTTGGTATTGTAAGGTAGCAACACAAATCTTTGACACGATCACTGCAGGTGCGCTAAGTAATTGAGAAATCTTCTGCCGGAGGATTTATGCCAACTTGCTAACCGAATACACATTCTAAGAGACAAAAGTGAGCTGACTAACTCTACCATAACTCAATTTATGTCATTCTTTTTAAGTGTGCGTGGAGATTTCGTTACCAGGTTCATGAAAATTTCTAATCCTGCTTAGATCCCTTATACATCTTAGTACAACTAATAGGTATAGAAAAGTTGAGATGTATCTCAATCGTAACATATTTCTTTCAAGTCTTCACAAATCATAGTTCGTCATCTTACTTCTGAGCTTCCTAATATCTGTAATTGGATTCCATCTCCATGTAAGGTATGTCTTCAAATCTTGAGAGCAACACCACTGCCGCCAACTCCAAATCACGCATTGAATATTTCTCCTCAAACGGGTCTAGTTGTCTTAATGCATAAGCAATAACTTCCCCGGGTTGCATAAGGGCATAACCACGTCCCTTCTTGTATCGTCTCAAAATTGATACTCACTTGAAGGTATGGAGGCTAGTTTCTATTTCAGCTTTTCCAAAACTCCGCTTTCATCCAAACTAAGCTTCTCTTCCTTATTCATCAATGGTAATGCAATTCGTGAACATCTTCCAACCAATGTCATGCTTCCAGAGTATACAAATGATCTTCATATTTCTAACATAATACGAAAATGATTCTCATGTTCTTCTTCGTCTCTGAATGTACTAAGATGTCATACTATGACAACTTTGTCTAAGTACTCATGAAAACTTGATTCATCACGTCCATAAAACAGTCAAAGCATCAGCTAATAATATTAGCATCATTAATAATCATAGTGGCCGTTACGAATACGAAAGGAAATTCTAAGAATACTTCAAGCCATAAATCCATCTAAAGGGAAAAAAATCCGCGTACTAGAATTGATCTTATGCATCGTCGATTCAAGGTAGGGAATAATGGTTTCTAACAGAAATACAGTTCAGCTTTCAGAATTCAATACAAGTCTCTTGCTCTCATCCTTCTTCATTGCGAATAAGACTGAAGCACTCCAAAGAGATATACTAAGACAAATAAACCATTTCATAGCTTTTGGTTGCCACTCCTCCGGTCCTCTCAATTCAACTTGTGATCCATAGGGAGTTTCAAAAACAGGCAAAACGTCGTTCTATACGGATATGGTTCTGGCTCATCAAACTTTTACTGTTCTCAGGCACTTCTTAAAGATATCCTATGATCCCATAAGTTCAAGTTATATTATGTAATTATTATTATGTTAGCCAGGCGTCATAATACTTGCATCATGTAAGCATATTCAACCTCGAGTCGTGACTAAACAATCTCTCAGTGCTAGGTCAAAGAAAATTCACAACCTGGTGTAAATCTTGGTGGTTCATTAAAGGGAACGTTGTGGACTAAAACCAACCTCCACAGATAGTGTCAATACCACTGGTGCATCAGTGGCAAGGCCATGGACTCCCAATGACTGGCTAATAAGTCTAACATATATAGGCAAAACATATAATGGGCATAAAAATAGGAAATGCTATAAGGAAAGAAACTATAGCATGCAAATGAATATCAACTCATATCAAATCACAAGGATCAACAAATAGGAATCATACAAAGGGAACATAGCAATGGCTTAACTGAAGAGATCATAATCAAAGCAATAAATGAAAGAGAGAATGATGGCCTTCACTAAAAAGGCAGAATGTCTGTACCTCAAAAACAAATGCTGTAATGAAACAAAGAACGAGAAGAGAAAGCCGATTACTCCTTCTTCACACGATCTACATAATAAAGGTTTACATATTACTTAACTGCTCTTTAAAGACTCAACTGATTTTAGGTTGTCAAAATTAGGGTTTACTTGTGATAAGTGTTTCCAGATTAGGTTTAGGGTTTCCTCTTTACAAAATTAGAAGTTTTAGGTTAAGGATTGCCCAATTAGGGTTTTAAGTTTACTTTCCATAAATAGAACTTTCCAAAAATAGTAACTTTCCAAATTTTAGTAGTTTTTATCTAAATTAGGTAACTTTCTATTTTTATAAGGTTCCCATATTTAGTAAGTTTCCATATTTAGAAAATTTCCTTATTTAGCAGGTTTCCATAATCAGTAATATTAGCCATTCATGATTATAATCGACATTTGGATAAGTTAAGTGTTCAAAATGTTAATTATGCAAGATTAAGGTATATTTTTTTAGTTTAACATATTTTAGGGTTAAAAATATCAATTACATAAGTTTAGGGTTTAATATGACAATTATATAAGTTTGGGGTTTACAATGTAATTATTACATATTTTACATATCATACCTTTGTCTTACGTATTTTACAAATATAACCTTGTAGTCTCATTTATTACACATTAATCCTTATGGTTTACTTAATTACAAAAGACACCCTCTAGATTAACAAGTACAAAACACACCTCCAAGCACACACCCGACATAAGACTCATGAACAAGAGCACCAAACACCACAATGACACAACTAACATCTATGCAACACATGTATACTTATTTATTGGATTTATGACAAAATTAAGCACAATATATGAATTTTCGAAACATATCAGAGGAGCAAACTAAAATTCAACAAAATTTCCACAGAAGCCCATATGTCTTAAGAGTCTACTTGAATTTTCCCAGAATTTATTACCAAGTGGAAACACCCCGAAAGTTTTCATTTAATAGACATACCCAGACTTCTTAGAAAAATCCACAAAAATTACAGGAAGTCCCACATAACCCAAATATTAACCCTGTTAAGGGAGAGCTCACAACTCCTTCTAGTTTGAAAATTAAAAATAAAAAACTACCACTGAATTTCAGACCCGAAAACTCAGCTTTGACACTTAATCTCACAAAAATCAGAAACATGACCAATACAACTCCAATTCACTCCCAACCACTTGGAAAACTTAATTAGAACATTAAGGAAGGTTTACAAACAAAAACCCAGAATTATATATTTAAGAAACTCACGAAATCAAGCACACATATCCAGCATACCAAGTTGTCTCATTCAGAAACCCTTTCTAGACTACTCTAACACATGTTTACGCACACAAACACATCCGAGACCTTCATTAATCATAAGACCTGTATTTAAACATCATTTTAACATGTTCACAATATCCCACAAATATCACCCCACAAGAATTTTATCAAAACCCTAATCCAAATTCATTATTTCATGTGCTTAAAGTTATGATTTCATGTGAACTTGTAAATTGTAAAACATGTTTTATTATTAGACGATTCAAATGATGATAATAAGGAATATGAAACACGACATGAAGGTGAATAGAATGGAAGCAAAACAGATGATTTACCTTGGATTAATTCAACAAGAAAAGAGATAATTGAAACAGAATCAAAACAAGCCCTAATCGTGGCTAATCAATACCAAACCGAAGCCAAATCAATTCCACGCCTCCTAGCACCAAAGTCACGAATCAAGGACACCCTTAAGCACCTAGTGAACCTTTCTTGATCAATCAAACCGAATGGAGAAGCTCCACCAATTCTGGCCGTCACTTTTGGGTGTAGGTTTTAGGATTTGTAATTTTTTTTCTGCTCCGTATTGTGTGAGAAGCAAAACACCGGTCCCTTGTTTTTTTTGTTTGTGGATCGTGGATGGGCCAAGGGAGCCAAGGGAACATGGGCTCAATTTATTTTGGGTTGTTTGGTTGTTTAGTGTTGGTGAAATAGAAGAAAACGGCCCAAAATGGAATTCCTGTCGCGTTAAAATAGTTCTCGAATTTTATTTTAGGTTTCTAAATATTTTCGGATTCAAATATGTTCAAAATTTCTATGATGATGTTTTGTTATAATCTTATGGGTTTATGGTTAATTCATTTAATTACATTTGCGTCTTTAATCACTTGTATCCGTACTTAGAAAGTTTTAAATTATACGTAAAATTAGATATTCAAAATTTAGGGTTTTACACATCTTATACTTATTGGTTTTGTATGTGCAATCCATAACGAAGACATTAGAGAAAATTCTAGCTAGTTTAATTGATAATGGGTGTATAATGAACAAACGTGTTATACGCCCTTTTGGATTGTTGAAAACATCATAAGAAAACCCAGCTTTTCAAGTTCCTCAAATAAGGCACTAACCAATGACCGATTCTCTAAACCATTCTTACGTAGTTTCGCCTTCAAGTTGTATATGGTTCTAGAGTTCACTGGAAGATTTGGGTTCTTCTGACGTAAGGATGAAATAATTTGTCATGGAGGTATTCCAGAAAGGGTCATATTTTGTACTGTTTCTATATCGTCTTCTGGTAATTGACGAAATGATGGATGCCCAGACATATCGTTAGATGGTTCATGATTATGTGCCAAGTCGTTTATCTTAAAAACCCAAGAACCACCGCCTCTTTTTTTACCTACTATGTGGAAGGGGCATTTGATCAAATGAGATGTTGTGCTCCTTTTTCGTTTTTCTCCAACAGAGTTTCCATCTCGGTAGGCACCGCTTCGGTCACATTGCAAAGATACATAGTCGTCTTTTTTTGAATCGCGGATAGATAGGCCATATCCTATAGCATAATAAAAGGCCCGCACGCTCTTTAGTAGTTCATCACACGATTCGAATGTAGAGCTAGTAAGATAATGTTCTTCATTTTGAGTTATTGAGCTTGGCGAGTCCATTGAGTTCATTTGTTTCCTAAAATATATGATGGATAATAAGAGGAAGCTAGTTTCGTTATGCATGGTTAGTAAGTTCAATATGATAAATGTAGTTCACGTAGTAAAATTCATTATGATATACACCTATTATTGCATGGCAAACATGAAAAACTAGACAACATTAATAAATATAAATTGTCAAAAAGGTCTTATTGCTATCACATGTCAAACATGAAAAATAATTGATCTATGTGACTACGTCTATATGTTCGATTAGAGTGGTAAAAATTCGTAACTAATTCATGATAAAGAAATAATAAATTAGGGGCAAGTTAATTTCATACAAACCTGTGATTGATTAGAGGGCGGTGGCCGGTGGTGGAGCAGATCGGTAACGGCATAACTAAAGAGGAAGAGGCATGAGGGATAGTTCACGTTAGGGTATAATAAAAGGGGGTAAAAATTACATAAGGGCATAATACTCTTTGCAAGATAATTTTATGTGTATTGATCAATTTGCTATGTGTAAATATCAATTCCTTTAAGAAATGAAGGACGTCCAAATCCGCTAACCGTTTGTTTTACGATGCTTTAAAGTTCCAATTGTGATATGTCGTTGTGGTCCCAAATATTATGTCAAGTTGAATTACTTACGTATTAAGACAACTTCTGAAAACTCAATAATATTCTATTTTTAGTACTTATTAATGATGAAAACGTACGAACAACCGTATTAACTAAAACATGGAGGATTTAGGTATAGGTATCGTATCAATTTTTGTTAAACGGCGAAAATATATTAAACCCAATTAGTAAGGAGCTAGAGAACTTACAAGAGAAATACAATACGTTTCGTTTCAGTGATAAACAAAAAGTTGATGGAGTTGAATATGTACAATAGAAATAAAAAAGAAACTGTATTTAAACATAGAACAATTAACTTATGTATGAAAAGTTGAAAAACTGTATCTAAACGCACTCTTACAGTGCGTTTAATTGGTAAAAAAATATCTCATATTTTTTTAAAAAAATTTCATGTGAAAATAAAAAAAATTGAAAATCTGTTTAATCACATTTTTTTTCAACAATTTTTCAAAAAAATAAACTTCTTATTTTCTAAATTTTAACTAAGAAATTAAAAAACTCATTCTATCATTTTCACTTTTTTCTTTCTTATTTTTTTCTCAACTCCAAAAAAAACGCATACACTTTCTACCCCTAATCTCTCGTGTTATCCTCCATCGCACACCGTTGCTGCCACCACCCGCCGTCGCCGCCCACCATCGCAATTTAAGGTAATCTTCTTATCATTTATATAAAAAAAATTATAACTACAACCAAACAGGTTTTCAAAATTATCAACTCTTATATGGAGAAGAAAAATTATTCACTTTTCAAAGAATTTAGAAATGGAAAAAGATGAAAATTTTTCTACGACTAAACGGCGCCTAACTTTCTTACAAGAGAATTTTTAATTTTATCTTTTTTATTTTTTATCTTATTTATTTATTTTTTAGTATTTTGTCTTTTATTGAATGGCCAGTAAGTTGATTCTAGTATTGGCCTACATTTTAGTTAGAAAAACTAGGTTGGTTTAAGGGAGCTCGCACCCACCCACCAGTCAACAACATTGACCTCCAAGAAAGTTCAAAACCTATTTCAATACTAAAAAAAACTCACTAACACTATAGCGTTCTTCAGTTTCAACATTCAATATGTTACACTTGTTTACAATGGCTTTCACAACAATCCTTTTCACACTATTCATGCCTTCATTGCGGAAAATTACTCTTCTTGTAGCATCGATGGAAAATCTATGGCGTCGTCTGCACCAAGATGATGATGTATCTCGTGTACGGTACGACCTTTGATTTGTTCTCTGCAGATCTGGCCAGTTAAGATTAGTGTGTCTAAATCTTTGTTTACTTTAGCTCAACAATGTACAAGAACACTTTGTGAAAAAATTTAGGAACATGATAAAGTGAAATGTTCGACATTATTACGTCAAGGTGAGAAGAAGGTGGTGTTAGTCGTATAATTAATATAGTCGGTTAGTTGTTTGTATGGGCTAAGGCCCGATATCATTATGTGTTATGGTTATGTCACTATTGTATTACTTGGTTTTATGCAATATACGAAACACTTTATCCTACATGGTATATCAGCCCTAAACACGATCCTACTTCCTCAAAAACCCTTTTCGTTACTGCTCTTTAAGTCGATTGTTGTTGGTTGATTGTTCTACCCAGTCGACGTATTTTATTAAAGTTTGTTTATGTATTCTCGATTGTTGGTTCAACACGTATAACCAGTCGACAGTTTTTTAATTGTTCGGTCGATCGTTGGTTCTACTTTGATAACCAGTCGACTTTGAATACTACCGTTTTGGTATTACTTTGGTGTATTTTTGGATAATAATGTTTGGTGTGTTACAGTTCTATTGAAGTTCGATTAATAATTTGGTGTTACTGTTCTATTACCCTCATACAAGCCCTAATTTTGTTTTCGTTTACCACTCTATCTCATCATGACAGGCTCACCTGACTCAACAGACACCCCCCCCCCCCCCCCCCCCCATCCTATTGTCCGACAAGCTCATGACAATCACAAACCTCACAACTCGTGTCCCAGTTTTGTTAGATGTGGATGAGATGAATTACTCATCAAGGACATTTTTTTTTTCAAAATTTATGCCGTGGTTATAACTTGTTGGATCATATTCTACCTGCTCTGACGGATAAGGCTATTTCTTCCACCAAGCCGCCACCCACAGCCTAGTGGCTCTCCATTGACAGTATCATACTTTTTTGGATTTTTACCACTTTGTCTAAAACCCTACAACAACAACAACAAAGACTTGTGGTTGAAAACCCTACAACGGCAAAGGAGGCTTGGAATCTTCTTTCGTTACAAGGTGACACAACGGCAAAGGAGACTTGCGTTTGTATGGGCTAAGGCCCGATATCATTATGTGTCAGGGTTATGTCACTATATATATTGTATTACTCTAACAGGTCTATAAAACATCATAAACATTGAATGTCATGTCCAAGGAAGTCGACACACTGTGTCAGGCGCCTGATGAAGTTCGTGTTGATCATTTTAGGGTTAATAGTCAGTTAGAATACTACCTAAAGTAACATTATATGCCCGGTTTAAGACATAGTATAAGTTAACAATTACTTAACTCTTGAACTCTTCCTTATCTTATGGTTTAATTAGTCATGATTCACAATATTTTAACCGCTAAAGAATTTCTTTCTTCAACTATTATTTTTTTACCTATACTAGTCTACTACTGCATGTACCTGCTTTATTGTTATTTATACTCATGTGTCACGATTTCATGGTTTATTTTGGGAATAATGTTTTATAAAGGTATCATATTTGTTCTTTTTTTTTTTATATGAGTACTAATTTTCGAGGTATTTTGTGATATTTTTAACCCTCTCAGCTAATAGGAGTTTTAATAATTTGAATGACAAAAATGTCACAAAATACTTAAAGAAGGCCGAATTTAAAAAATAAGTACTCGTATAAGGAAAAAAATTTTGTTCGATACCAAGAAAAAGAAATGATAATAAATATGATACCTTTATAAAACATTTACCTAGCTTTTTTTTTCCTCTTCGTCAAGGCATCCACCATCATTTCCATCAACAATTCAACCAAACCCTGGCAACATAACTACATAAGCATATCACCAAGAGGCAGACGTAAAAAAATAAATAAATAAAAAAGTTCGCAAAAATGTGCTAGTTTTTGTGAAATTACATGGCACATTGTTTTAAGTTTTCAAAATTTGGAGCCTCTTTGGGTTTTTAATTAGTAGCTCCCACTCAAAAAACATGCAATATTCGACAAGCTTGATGTACGCTTTATATATATCGTACTAAGGGGTGTTTGATTTCGATTTAATTGACTTAATATGAAAAAAACTGAATTAATTAAGTTATATGAAAGCTGTTTGTTTGTGACTTAATAGAGAAATATGACTGAAAATATTAAGTAATAAAACTGAGGTTGTCTGCATTAAGTTATCTGTTAATTAACATAACTTAATGAAAAATATCTAACAAACTTGTGATTCATTGCTGATATGTAACGCGCGTTGACGCGATCATGCTTTCGTGGCACTAATTAATTAGGTCACGTTTAAGATTTATTTATTTATCTTCTTTTTAAATGTGATAATCACAACCATTTTACATAGTTTTTGTGACCAAATTATGGACAGCATCCAATCATCCATGATGACTCAAACAAAAAGCTAGCAAATAAAACGAGAGCTATAAGAGCATTCGGTACGTTGCCCTTGTTCATGCGTTATTGTCTATGTGGCATGGCCATAACTTAGTTATGCTTGAGTTATGATATATACCATGAGTTTGAGTTAAGGCAATGCGTTGCCCTCCAAGTTATCATTGTAACGTTGAGTTATGCCATAAGTGAACAAAAAAAGTAGTGTTTATGTGTGTGTATATTGTAAATATTTAAATAAAAGTGGGTCTCAAAAGGTTGTGTTATGATTGAGTTATAATAAAGGGTGTTTTTTGTGAGTTAAGGATGGAACGTTAAAGCTAATGTGCCGCTGACGTGACACTGAGTTATGGCATGATCGGAGGTCATAATACCAAGTGCTCTAATTAAAGGAACCTATAGCATTCAACTAATTTTAACCGATACAAACTAAACATTCGACCAACTATATCATACTAAGCAAACATAGCCTTCAAGCATAGTCTATCGATGTGGCAGCTTATATGGCTACGACGTCCCTAAAAAGTAAACGTAGGAATATATACAAACAATATTGGTTAGATACTTGTTGTACGTGTAGGAACGAGAACGTTATATACCATGCATACGTGCACATGCGAATGACAAGTTTACTATATGGTAGCAGCATCTGTTCCAGAATAAGAAAAGATTTCTAAGAAACTTTTGGCTTCACAATTACTCTATTCTCGAATACACAGAAAATTCATTCGATAACCAAAATTGAATGATATATAAAATATAGTCCTTTAATAGCTTGAAAAGTTTTATAGATTTAACGAGCATTATTAGTTCGGAAGTCGGTATTGCAACAAAGATAAAAGAACATAATGAAAACTAACTCTATACAAGAAAATTAACAACAAAAATCAACAGAATCTTTTTCTGAAAGTTTAACATTAATACTGGCTGTGAAAAGTGCGGGCTGGAGTTTGCAGATCTAAAAACAACCAAAGATATCTTGCAGTATTTCACACTATAATAAAATTGTCGTTTGCATGCTAGAAAAAATCCCACACATTACAAATGTTTGTAATGTCGATGGTTAACACAAATGTTTGTAATGTCGATAGTTAACACAAAATGAAAGATAAGAAATGAACTAGGAATCTAAGGTAGGAAGAATTAGACTCGAAATTGCATTTTATGAGTTCAGAGATGATTACAGAATGAGAGGGAAGAAGGAATCAATTACAAATGAACTATCTTTCTAATGAGTCTAATTCTGTTTTTATACACAAAATGCTTGGTTAAAATTAAAGGAGGGAGAGCGGAGCCAATGACTAATATGTCCTTGAAAAATTAAAGCAATTGATGAATATGATGCTGAATATGAAATGTGTTTCAACCTTCTTCATGCATGGAAAATTTTTAAGGACCGTAAAAAATGGCAGGAGGTGGAAATTCTGGCATTTGAGGAAAACCGGGCAAAAGGTACAAGTAAACGGTCAAAGATGTCGGATTCAATCGTTCGATATATCAAAGTCAGCACAAGGTGGTTTTAATCTCAAAGAGGAAGATGAAGATGAAGAAGAAGAGGAAGTGCGGGAAGTTCCACCAATAGGAAGGAAAAACCAAGAAGTCGGCAACATCGACATCATCGTCAGTTGATGGGGATGAAGGTTTTATGAAGTTGTTGGCGAAATTTAAGAATGGTAAAACGCCACTGCCTCTCTTTTTTCAACCAAACAAACAAAACTGATGCATATGTCGAGATGAACCAAAAGAAGTACAAACTAAAACAACAAATGTTCTTCTAAAAAGAAAAACAAAAACAAGATGATATAATGTTCTATCTTTCTTTCGATGATCATTTGACCGGAATAAAAGCAAAAAAGTGCTAGAACTGAAGTAGGGATGAGCACGGTACCGTTCCCGTACCGAATTAGTGGTACCGATTTTTTCCCGAGCATAAATAGTGGTACCGGTACCGTACCGAACGGGATTCAGATACCGGTACCGGTACCGAGAAATCGGGTTTTCCCCGTTTTTATTTGGGAATTTCCTGATTTGGTACTGGTCCCGTACCGAATTAGTGGTCCCGATTTTTTTTTCACCTTATTTCTTAGTTCCGGTACCGTACCGTATATCGAGAACGGTACCGTTTCGGTATGGTACCGGTACGGTTCTGGTTCGGTTCCGAGATTCGGATCGAAATGCTCATCCCTAAACTGAAGCATAAAATTAGGGAGAAATATAATATTGGATTATTAATTAGTTTATGTTTTAGTTTCATATAAGTTTAGTTTAAGTTTTTGATTATTAATGTTATTTATTTATTTTAATGAAAGTTCAATTTTTGTACTTACAAAATTTATTAAAAAAAATAGTTTTATTTATTTATTTATTTTACGGTAATTATTTTCACACTTATAACACCTATCTCACAATATATATCTTACAAAAATGCTTTCAGCGAGATTTTAACACAAAACCTTTTGGTTGGTAGGCAACTCACATGGAGTTTGGTGGTTGTTTGAGTGGTAACTATTAGGCTTGAAAAAAGATGGTAAAATAATGTGGTGAAAAAATCTGATGTAACAATCGACATATTTCAATCATTGGTTCATTCTTGTCTAGCGAAATATTGTGTTGTTGTGGACCTACGTATTAATTAGAGAAACTAGGTTGGTTGAAGGGAGCTCGCACCGACCAGTCAACACCATTGCCTCCAAGAAAGTTTATAACATATTTGATTACTAGCTAAATAAGACACAATAATCTTATAACGTTTTTCAGTTTCAACTTTCAATATGTTCCACTTGTTCATTGTGGGTTTCACAGCAATCCTTTTCACACCATTCACACCTTCCTTCCGGAAAATCAATCTCATAGTAGCATTGATGGAAGAACAATCGCGTCGTCTACACCAATTCGATGTATCTCGTGCATGGTATGACTTGCTCTATTCTCTGCAACTCTACGTACTAAACTAATTTTGGTGTGTGTAAATTTGTGTTTCTATTGATCGAGAGCACAACAATATAGATATAAAAACACTTGTAAAGGGAAATGAGATGATCAACATTACAACGTGTTTGATGTAAATGAAAATTTTGGGTAATTCAAGCTTAGATTATTTCATGCATGAAGCTTAATATATTGAATTGAAATAGAGATTGGGGTCAATCAGATTTACGATCCATGGAATTTTATTTGTCGTTTATAATTGTTCAAAGAAGTTTATTTTAGTGTAAAATGTTGTGTTTAGATTGTACTCGATCATTTTGAGTTACAATTGAGTTTTGAATCGATCTTAGAAATTCTAATTAAAATATGAGTATAGGTTGCATTCTCTACATACTTCAGTGCACCACCGTATGAGGTGTAATGACATTCAAATTCATATTATGTAGGAGGATCATTTTTAAGATTAAGATTAATTGAATTAGAATACCAAATACTTTGTGTCTCAATTGTACTCTATCTTGTGAGATGTGTTTTTACTAAATTGTTATGGATTTAAATCATACTTAAAACGTGCATATGAGATATACTTATACAGTGTATATGCTAATATTGTGATATATATATATATATATATATATATATATATATATATATATATATATATATATATATATATATATATATATATATATTATATTATATAACAGGAGGCGTTACACGTAAATGCCACCTCATTGCCCAGTCATTGCCATGTAATTCATTATCAGCCATGTCGTCACATTGATGCCACCTAAGCAATTAGTAATCTTATCAAAATTTCGAATTTAATTTTTAAAAAATGATACTTACATGGTTCGAAGTCTAGGTGTTTTAAAGAGTAACATGGATCTTAACCACTAAACCAACATGTTATTTTGGAATATTTGTTGCAACTCCAAATTTATAAACCCATACATGCAACCAACCTATACAACCAATTATTAACCGGAGATAAATATCATATATATTCCTTAATTATAGCAATTATATTTGTTCTAATCTCAAAACCATCATGCGGTTCCATAATTCTTTCAAAACCCTAATACGCCTTATTTTTCCTCTTATGCAGGCTGTACTCAATTCATATTTTTGTGGTTCTTTTGATGAGGATGCCATTCACAACAACTTTGTTTTAATGTATTAGTTATTAAACGGTATGAAGTGTTATATATAAATAACGTATCATTAGTTTTTTGTACTTAAAGTAAGGTTTCATCACTGTAGACTGTGTGCTGTTACACGTTAAAGATTGTGTATTTGCATACCCGTTTTTTAATTTGTTGTACTTCAATTTGGTTTATGAGGTTTAAAAGTTTAGATTGTGATTGTGCTGTGACACTTAACTTTTGTTTTTGCCGGTTAACATAGCAAAAGAGATTGTTAAAGCAAATAATATAACTTTTCTACAGGTATGAATAAACATGTTATGCTCCTTTCTTTTCTCACCTTCTAGAATTTCTATAGATACTTTTAAATGACAGTAGAATACTATGTTTTTTAAAGAGTAATATATTTACTAAAATGAATTTAGGATGTTTTCAAGCATATGTAGTTTTTTGTCACTATCCGAAATTTCTGGATATACTTCACCTTTTTTTAATGCAAGTTGAAAAACTATATGATTAAAGAGGGTTTTAATTAAAGAGAGTTGGCTTTAAGATGTTTTAAGCATTTCAATGGGGCATACATAGTTATGACGATATTATGATTTTTCACTTGTCACAATACTGCAATAAATGATGTTGACGAAAAAGGGCTCCGACATATGGTATTATGTCGTGTGATCTTGGGGAATGTAGAACTGATTCAATCTGGGTCAAAATAGTTTTATCCAAGCGATCCATGCTTTGATAGTGGTGTTGATGATTTGCAAACTCCAAATAATTATGTAATTTGGAACATGAATATGAACACACACATCTTCCCTGAATGTGTAGTTAGTTTCAAGATGTCTCCGACAATCAAAGGTTTTAATTCATACTCTTCTACTATACATGAAATAGGCTTTAGCTCTATTATCTTTAAACTTCTTTTCACTATTTTATTGCCGGGGATACCAGATGCTGAAGATAGCAAGGTGGACACGTCAAGAGTCACCTCACTCGCAGGTTCATCTTCAAGCAAAATGGTACTATTCATTTAGTTTGATCACTTACAATTTTTAACCTTTTTCTAAGGATTTCCTTAAAGAAGGCATTTGAGATTTCTAAAATGTTATATATTATTATAATTCAGGGGAAAAACTGCCCTCAATTGGAATATATGAAAGTCTCACCTTTAGAAAAGGGTACAAGTGTTGGTTCGAGCACACTCAGGGAGCCTAAATCGTGGATGTCTTTCTCTAAGTTGTTTGAAGCTGTTTCTGATAAAGTAGCTCCAAATGATATGAGATTACTACATGTGTTCTATGAATCCTTTAGAGTAAGTAACCTTTTTAAATTATATACTATCTTGTGTAAAAATATCACCTTTGTAGTGATTTTTGCAAGCCAAGAAGATAAACAGGACGAGTTTATTAGGAAAATGAGATCAGTAGTCGGGGATCAGATCCTGAGGACTACAATATCTGTCCTCGAGACCAAATACATAGGATTTGTTTGTATTTGGTACTGATTCCTTTTCATTCTGATTTTGCAGTTATAATTGTACCTTTTGAAAGGAAAGGTTGAAGAACTTGAGCTTCTGGTTCCTAAAGTCGATATTATTACCTCAGAGTGGATCGGGTACTTTTTGTTATATGAGTACATGTTAGATACAGTTTTATGGCTGGTAAGTTTCATCTCACTTTTGGCACTTTAAATTTTGCACTTTTATGCCTGTTAGCAGGGATGGAGCCAGGAATTAAAAATAAAGGGGGCCAAAAAAAATTTTTCAAGCTAACAAAGTAATTTAACTAAAAGTTAGGGGGGTCATTTGCCTATAGCTGCATCATATGCTTAAATTTTATAAGATAAATAGCAAAGCGATTGGGCGTGTTGGAGGGGGCCGAGCACCCCCTAGCTCCCCCACTGTCTCCGTCCCTGCCTGTTAGCATTCATCTTTGCTTGAAACCCTTATCATAGACTTTTTGTAGTACTGAATACGACAATTGATATCTTTTTGTTAATTCTTTTATCAAAAGTAGAATCGCGTTTCTGTTTGTTGTGTAGATATATTCTATAAGCTGAACTTAAAACTTTGAATAGATTTTTTTTTTTTTTTTTTTTTTGTGTCCTGAATGTAAAGTAATTCGTTCTAATTTCCTTTTCTTCACAGGTTAATGACGGAATTGTGCTACCTGACAATGCCTCTCTTCATCTGACAGCAATTGAGGATGCCGAGTACAAAGAGGACACGATTGAATGTAATTTGGTGGTAAACTGGTTCGACTCGTGTCGTAATAAGGTGACAACGCATTCGAGCTTAAACTTGGCCATCACATGAATTTGCCAGTAAGCACATTATGTATCTTTCCAGTTTCTACTACACATAGGGGTTTTCATGTTAGCACTTTCACTCAACTACACACGTTAATTGGTCTTTTACGTTAGGCCTTCCTTTTAGTCCCTTCACATAAACTGATAATTGACAGTTGAATCTCATTGGTTCTTCTTTATATGCTGATAAATTACATATAAATAGTATATGCATCAATGTCAATAATGCTTTGTTAGGTTTCTGATGACTTACGAATAATTGCAGATATCAATGGAGGAACTAGAATATGCAATAAATGCCATTGCCGAAATTGGAGGGGATAATAGAGCCGACATTGTTGGAAACCTGCACCGCATATCTGCAATCAAAAATAGAAATAGAAATAGAGCCGACATCTAATAATGAATATTTCCCAATATTTTAAATAGTAACAGTATAAAAAAATGTTCATGCATTTTGAACCCTTTTGTGACCCATAATAGGCGGTGATTTGATGTTATCAGAGGCAATTTAAAATGCTCATTGTAGTTTGCTCAGTAGCCCAGAGTCACATATGCAAAAAAGGATTGTTGTTTTTGCGGGAGGGTATGTATGTCTATTTATTTATGCAATATATTAATTAACCAATGCAACTTTTTACTTAGTTAATCTAAAATTTATATGTCAGTACGTTGTTTCTTTGCTTTCAGTGTTGTGTTTCAACCGAAGCTTGAAGGGGAGGAATTAGGAAAAGTGATGAAAGAGAGAAATATAGCTTGTGATGTTGTCAACTTTGGTCACCAGTCCGCAAAAAAGAATGAACTTTTTGACACCTTTTGATTGCTGATGCGGATAATAACGACAACTGCCACATTCTTCATGTTAAACAACCATGGTCTGTCTGCCATGCCTTATCAAGGTTTATTATAATTTGTTTGCTTAAGATTATTAAAAGTTGGGAAGGAAACAAAATAAATAATGTGACATAACAAACTTTAATAGATTTTCCGTTTTAGATGCTTATAAGCCGAGTGCACATCTGACCATCCTAATTATTCTTATCAGATGGAATTATCAATTTGTTGTTATTACCTTTGACGGTGATCCTTAAACAAGTTTAGTTATAAGCAGTATGTTGGGAAATTGGCCTGGTACACTATGGGTATTTTGTATGTAAAGGTCGTCAACGAAACGAAACTTTAAACAGGCTGAGGATATGGTACAAACTATGTTGGGGAAGAGGAACTGTTAGAGGCGGTAAAAGGCAATGTTCGAGGTGGTGATTTTTGGCTTCAGAAATAATAACTACAAAGATGGCACCGCGAGTTCAGGTATTGCTTAAACGAATGATTTATTTTTATTTTTTTATTTTAATTTTTATTTTTTTAAATCAGTTGAGACACCAATGGTTCTTCATATATAAGACGGTAGGCTTGAGCTTTATCAGATGACAACTTACAGTTTATCTACGGATGCCATTTTGACCCGTTTGTTTATAAATAAATAGATTCAGTTTATCTTTGGCAAGTCGGCGTTTTATGATATATGTACACTCCAAAGGAATGATAGTGGATGATGAGTTTGTGATCTTGGGATATGCAAATATCAACCAACGGTCATCAGAAGGTTCGAGAGATATTGAAATTGCGATGGGTGCATATCTGCCTTATCATACATGGGCTCACAAATGTTCAAGCCTACAGAGGCAGGTCAAATTTCTTCACGTTCAGAAAGAAAATTAATGTGGTACATTTGGGGTGACTTATGAATTGATCTTTTGCAGATAAAGGGATATAGGATGTCCCTTTGGGCTGAGCATATTGGTGGACTTGAGAGCAGTGCTTACTTTGTCGAGAAAGTTTGATTGATAGTGCATGTGGTGATCCTCTCATTCAGGTTATTTATTTTATCATATTCTGCAATGCCAAACAACCCCTTCACACACTAGAACTCACTATTAGTAATCTATATTCAAGCTGTTTGAGTACATAAATACCACATTCATGCAAATTTCAATTAGTAATCCATCTTAGAAGGTTCAAGAGATACTGAAATTGCAATGGGTGCATATCAGCCTTATCATACATGGGCTCACAAATGTTCAAGCCCACGTCAGGTAAAATTTCTTCATGTTCAGAAAGAAAATCAATGTGATACCAAAGGGGTGATTTATGAATTGACCTTTTACAGATAAAGGGGTATAGGATATCCCTATGGGCTGAGCATATTCGTGGACTTTAGAGCTGTTTCAAGAGACCATAGAGCCTTGAGTGCACTTGGCTGTGATTGTTCATTAAGTTTGTGTTTTTGAGATTTATGAGGTATTCTTTATTATTTTTACAATCCGATTAATATGATGTATTATGGAGGCCTGGTCAACTATTTTCATCAAACCAAGGTTTCCTCATCTTAACAAATCCAAAATAAAAAAAAAAATTAGTTTAATCTCCTCATAAGCTATATATCTATGTACATCTATTTGTGTTTATACAATGCTTTTTGGGATAATATGATTAAAAATTTAGAGTCGGTAAAACATTATGTTCTATTTCTGGTAATTCCCTTACCATCAAAGTGAGGATTATTTTTTTTCTTGAACACATAGTTTATATCTTAACGAGTTTAACTATAAGCTATCAGCGTTTAAGGCATAGGAATGGGATCAAGTTGTAGCTGCTACTTGCCGTGGTCCGTGGAAGGAGTGGCAGTTTAAAGGTTGGCTATATAAGAACCAAGTAAGGTTTGTTTTAAACAAAAAACAAACCAAATCACATCTAAACATTTGATTCAGACGATTTAAGGGTAAATTGAAATGACTCATTACTGGCTGTTACAATTTAGATTATATTGATTGAGTAGACCTGTTCATGTTTGATAAACCATTCTTTGAGCATGTATTGATGCTTATAATAATAAATTGTAGGTAGTCCCTTTAAAATTCATGTATACCAAGCCCTCTTAGAGGTTATAAACCAATGGGATTTTCTTTTCAATGATTTTGAAGACCTTTTTGTTTAGTTTTTACATGCTTATGCGATTCGACCCTTGAGTCAAACTCTGGCAATGTTTACATGTTATTGAAGTACAAAACACATGTATTCCTTAATATGTGATTTCTATTTTGTTAATCTCTCAACATCATAGTCCATAAAATAAGATTACAACCATTTTAGCTAATATGGAGGTCGAGATCACACATTAAGTTTCTGGAATTCCATAACTTATGGACTCACCATGGGATGTGCCTATTATAAAGTCCCCTTTTGATGGGGAGGTTTAGTAGTAACAATTTACATGACAATTTGGTGTGCATTTTTTGATTAGGCCAGAGTGTCAAGATGATGTTATGAAACCTGGACCTAAGCCCAAGGTCTACTCCAATGAAAGTCTAAGTTTTTAATAGTGGTTGCTTTAATGTTTCATGCAGTTTTGTTAATCCGTTTCCCTGCACCGAATCGATATGACTATTAGCCAAACTCACGAACGAATTCCTGAAGTTGTTAAATCTAAATTATGATAATCAGTTTAAATAAGCAATTCCTAATGCCCCTCCTCATAAAACAGCCAGTGGGATCCAAGTTGGCTATCCTTTATTCTCTTAACCTCAAAACATACATCTAATGGAAAGTAACCACAACACATAGAAAGGGTTAGTCTTTTAATACGGAATGATTTGTCTTATTAGTACAAATTTAGCCAAATGAATATAAAATGATGGTCTTTTAATGTTCAGGTAACAAAAACTTAAATTGAAAAAAAGATGGAATGATGCATTCGACAAAGATAGTTGTTTGAAAATAGCTATTGTGCATAAAAGGATACGAAAAAGGGGTATGGCTTTTACTTTCTATTTTGTATTCATTTTATGTCTATTGACCTCTATGCTATATATCTTAGTTGTACAAGAAAATGAATACACCGGCATGGCTATATTAAAATACATATAACTCATTGTCATTAAAAAATAAATGCACTATTACACCCCTTATTTGCCAAGACTAATTAGGAAAAGGCATACAAGAGGAGAAAAATAGCGCGCCGCGAACTATTCCAAGACCCACAAAGCTATAGATAGCAGCCAATTAATTTTTTATGAAGTCACTACAATTAGAAGTCCAAAAAATAAACAAGCTTATTTTAGCCTTATATCATTGTAAATTATGTATTAAGAATACAATCATTTTTTATATTAGTGACTTTGACCTTGATGTTTATTAGTGCTAAAATATTAATAACGATGGCGGCAAGTGAAAGTTTAGTCAATTTATAAGGGGAGGTTAATAGTTTAATACAACAAGTGTCGGGTGATTATGGTTTGGAAGTGTAAATATTTAATTTCATAAGATGGAGTGATCTATATTTGCTAACATGATGGTATGTTGCAATATCAGGATGATCAAAACATGGTTGCACGGTTGGCCACAACATTGTTCAACTCACCGAAAGGAAAACCAATTCAGGTAGTGTATCTATGATATTTTTTTATTCATCACAGTTAATTCAATTGTTGCAGTAATGATAAAGAAATATATACTTAAAAAAAAATTCTTCTGCAGGGTTGTGTATATTGAGGGAAAGAACCACTACAGTTTGTTGCCATCTTTCAACGTGTGGTTGTATTGAAGGTACCTGCTTCACATTCTACTTTTTACTTCATTACATGTCTATAAAACTGAAACATACATAGAGCTTATTGAACTCATAAGCATATTAAAAATGTTTTGCCAAACACCCCCTAAAAAGACATAAGTAGTTTGGATTGAAATGTGGAAAATTGGTAAATTGATTATCACTATGTCTGAAACGATAAAGCGGAGAAAGGAACCTGAAGGCGTGGACACGAATCTGTGATCAGATGCTTGATGTTCAGGTATGCTTCATGATATTTTACAGTGAGGCTCGTGATTCACTACTAAGTTAGTACTATATAATATCTTAGGAAGAAAGTGTTTGTATGCTTTCTATAACTTGGATTATGTTATATTAGAACCAAACGTGATCCATCACCTCCTTCACCAGTCACACGTACCTAATATGTATTTGCATAACACTTTTGCAACCATAATCATGTCTATGTATGAATAGGTTTGCATCCACATTTGAGATACTAATTTTATGATTTAAAATCTAAATAAATTGAACGAAAAAAACAGTGCCTTAATCAAATGCTGCACTATGTATAGATTGGTGGTCCATTTTATAGAATTGGGACAGTAGAATTTCATGTAGCTTTTGCAATCTAAGATTTAGTTAAATGCTATCTGTAATTTATTTTATGTAATGCTTGTGGTCTGGATAAGTTTTGATAGGAGTTTAATATTCAATTTTGTTCTTACTAGGGACCTAAGATAATATGAGCATGTTACACTCCAAGTTGCAATATGGGAAGTCTTTTGATGAAGACCCAATCTAGAGAGAGATCGGTGTGATGCTTGCTTATGACAGTGATGATCAAGGCTGGACTGTTATATATTGTAGGTCAAAAGACCGGATGCGAAGAGCCAATGGTGACACGGCTATTTAAGGACCGTGTTGAGATCATCAATAAGATTAAGATTATCAGTTGCTTTTAATGAGGGAAGAAATACAATAAGCTTTGGAAAAGAAGTAACACATGATCGATGTCGTGTCGTGAAACAACATAAACATGGTAGTCATATGTTGCCCAGCTTTAGTGTTATACCTGAGATGAAAAATGTAAACGCTGAACGCTATAATGTGTGTGTGTGTGTGTGTGTCTGTGTTATGAATGGTATTGTAGGTATGTACCTGGTGGTAACTGAGGCCGACGCTGCCCGCAGTTGGTGGGTGTGACAGTGTTGGTGAAGTACCTTCTATAGGCTCACCAATGCAAGGTCTTTCAACACCTGAATTTTATTGAACTTGATAGCATTTATTAGGACTATGCTTATTTAAAATTGATAATTAACATCAGGGAAATGTGAATATAATGTATCATACAATATCTTTTCTATTTCACCAATAAAAGTTTGAAAAAAAAAAAGTCAAACAAGTAGGTGTAACAGTATACCAGTTAGGTAAGGGAATGAGAATAAAGTTGATTATGTACCGGTAGGTTGGTTGGTTGGTTGGTTGTTAATTCGTTCACCAGGTTGGTTATGTAAAAGAACATAAAGTTGATTATGATAAATAAGGTGTTATTTAGACTATTTCAGAAAATCTATACTTCCCAGATATCGGTGGCACCGAGCTTGTGCAGAACACACATTTACTGTGCTTTCTTAGACGAGAAAATTTGATTGATAGTGCGTGTGGTGATCCTCTCATTCAGGTTATTTATTTTATCTGTAATCCGCAATGCCAAACAACCCTTCACACAGTAGAACTCACTATTAGTAATATCTACATCATGCAAATTTCAATTAGTAATCCATCTTTAAGGTGTTAGGTGCGGCGTTATTGGATAATGCACAGGTTCAACTTAGGCAGGCTGATTAGGTATTAAAAAAGTGTATGTTTCAAATTTTTCATCCAGTATTGACAAAGACCAAAGCCAACACAGTTCTGATTAAAAGAAAACCATTATGGGTCAAATGAGTTAAAAGTAAACCAAAACGTCTATTTGCTAACGACTACAACCTACCTGATCATTTTAGTTCAAAGTCTTTTGAATATAAGAATGGAATGTAGGATACAGTTATGATGTCTTTGTTACAGTTGGTGGAGAAAAAAAAATACCTTCTTCTGAAAGCACGGATTCGAGGGTCGGGACTTGAGACCTTCCATCATATATTGAAGAGCAGGGATGGGATCAATTTATGTGACTATGAAACATGCACCGTCTTGCTTCATGGTTCACCCCAACCATTTCTTCTGTCTCCCTCACAGCAGACTATTGCAATTCTGCAACCTTTTTGGCAATCATGACAATAGTTTTGCATTTTTAGATGTGGAATGCTGATATTCTTGGCCCAGTTATGCTTTTGGTCTAGCTAAACTAAGGGAGAAGATACTTATCATAGCAAAAATGATCTTATAATGCATTTAACTTTTCAATTTTAAATGACTATTTATAAGTGTTTCGGTTGTTCTTCAACACTACATCATTGATCAAGTTGGGTTTAAAGGCAAAATTCTAAGTCTTCACTCGCTTAGTGGAAGTTCATGTGTCAAATGGGTTCAAGGTTCTAATGTGGCTCAAAAACAACCACTTACTTGGTATAAGGTACGTGATCACACAAGCAATAATTACTTTTTAGTGTTTGGATAAGCCCGATAATGTTTCTGATAAGCTGTTGATTTTGGATTTAGCTACTAATTATCATTCTTCCTGGTACATAGTTCGATATTTTGTGATAATTTTAATGTTGTGATCTTCTGTTCTCATTTCTTAAGAAGAGCCCGTATAGTAAAAGCTTATATTAATTAAAAAAATGTCATCATTATATAACTACTATTGTCTTTACCTTAAGGAATACTTAGATGTTGAAGAATGGGCGTGTAGGCCGGGTAAGTTAATGGGTTAATACGGATAAATAGGTGTCAAAATGGACGGGGTGACCTATAATTGTTTTTTTTTAAGTTACTCCGTAATAGCAAATGTGTCTGAATGCACAGAGTAGAAACATCACAGTAAAGCTTGAACCAGAAGACTAAAGGCATGCAGATGCAACAAGTACAAGGAGGAATGGTTCTTGGTCAGTTGGATATGCACAGACTAGAAAGACTCAATCAAGTGTTGGTTATACCTATATATTATTTTTTGTTAGCTTAAGTTTTTTAACGATATTCATCAGGCTTGCATGCCCATCGAACATGCTATGCTTTGATACTTTGTTCTTGCGTTCCACTTTGAAAGTTTTTTTCCTCTCATATTCGTTAACCATTTATTTATTTTTGTTCTTAATGCATTCAATAAATAATTTGGTATGTTTATAGCTTATTTTTCGTTAACTTATTTTTTTCAATGATATTTATAAGTCATGCCCGCCCATCGGGCGGGCTTTGAAAGCTAGTGTATGTATATATATATATATATATATATATATATATATATATATATATATATATATATATATATATATATATATATATAACGTTTAAAAAAGAGTAAATTAAGGTATAATGTATGTGCATGGTCGTTTAAGGCATAAATAGAGTTGTATTTCACTATAAAATCAATCCCAAAATTAGTTTATACGACAGGTCTAACCCAACACTATATTAAATTGAACTTTTATTTTCATGTATCTTATCTATACTATCTTATAATGTATTTAGGACATCTATATTTAGAAGTCATAAAATGCTTAAGACCAAAAACATTTCTTTAATAGGAAATATGCATGTATATCATTTTAATGCACATAATTTTCAGACTTACAAGACAAGAAGCATAGTGTACACACTTTAATGCACATATTAAAAAAACACCACATTAATGATATTTAATGTAGTCAATTAATTAATTGGTCAATAAATACAATTAATACAATTATTAAAAGACCTCATACATCACAAATATAAATTATCAAACGTATTGTACAACCAAATTAAACACAATTCATACATTAAATGTCACTAATACAAATAATAAAGCACATTATACAAATATTCAGGCCCGAACGGGCAATTGGCCAAATGGGCTTGTGCCCGAACGGGTACGGGCCAAACATGCTCGAGACCGAACAGGCACGATCTAAACAAAATTCTTGATATCCAAAAATTTATTGTCAAAAAGAACATAATTAACTAAAATATATGATTCACCGGAAAATTTAATTTCAGGGTACCCGCAGCTGCAACGTGCGGGTACCCTGCTAGTTATCTTATAATGCACAAAGTCTTTTTTGGCATTAAATACAATAAAATAGTTGAATATCAGTAATACAAAAAATAAAGCATCAAATACCAGCAATTTAAACATAATTTCCCGCATTAAATACCTCAAAAACTTAAATTTCAATAATACATATGATAATGTATTATGTACAATTAATTTTTGCATAACTATATACATAAGTTGACTGGTCAACAAATACTGTTAATATAAAATTTAATACACTCTTTAGGTGAAAACATACTAAAACATTTCATCATGAATAAAAATTGAAAGATTATAAGTAAATGATCTTCATTTCATGAATTTAGTAAAAGAAAATATTGCTTGTGCAGTTTTTTTTAATAATAAACTGATACAAACAAAATACAATTATTAGTGGGAAAATTTAATACTTTTGGATATATATAAAATTGCCTCTTTTTTAATTGCGTGGTAACCGTCAAATTTTTATTCTACAAGATTATATGAGGTTTATATGTCCTCATTGGAAGTCTTAATTATAAAGTACCCGTCGCAGCAGGTAACTGCTGGTAGTATATTAACCCCAAAGTACTCGTAGTATATTAACCCCAAACAATTTTGTACGTATTCTTCAATCTAAGATATTTTCTGACATGCTACTTTTGTTGTTTTTATAACTGACGTGGCATCTTTTATGTTTTTTCTTCTTTTTAATATACACAGTCGTCGTCTTCATCACGCCATAGACCATCATTTCATGTTTTCCGACCAAACTCCGGCAGAATAAGCATATCACCAAGAGGCATACTTGATTAAGGAAATAGCCAATGTACTTCCGTGAAATGATATGTCACGTTGTATTAAGTTTGCAACGTTTGGAGCCTCTTTCGGATTTTCAAGTAGTATCTCCATGTCAAAAAATGTGAAATCTTGACACCAATTTCGTATATAACAAACTAGTTATTTGTTGTTTTATATAACCGTTAACGCGTGACACTTGAGTTGTCTAATGTTGTAGCAGCTTACCGGGGCTACCGTGTCAGCAAAACTTAATGAAAATAAAAACAGTATTTTTGCCTTTTCTTTTAAAGCAGACACTGTGGTAACAAGCAAGGTATAAGTAGTTGTTAATAATTTACGTGTTCCGGGAAAGGATCAAGTAAGAATAATAATTAAAATAAGAATGGTAAGAAGTAATTCTAGCAACACATTTCAAATTAGGAGGAAAAATTTAAAGGAAGATGCATATACTTTTGTAGGTGCATCTAAAATGTGTGATTGTGTTTACTTCTTATCCTTTTTATTTTAATTATTATTCTTATTTGATTCTAAGGGGTGTTTGGAATGTTAAAAAGGAATGGCTATATATCGATCTCTTTCCTCGAGACTATGTTTGATGTATAGTAGTTGTTCAATCTATCTTTTGGATTATATGGGGGTATAGGAAAATGACGGAGTATATATGATAAGAAACTGAGGGAGGACTCCTTTGTGACGCAAAACAAGAATCGCAAAACAAGTTGTAACTATCTCGTGCAATTGGTTTTTTTGGGGTTAGCATCTTGCTAGGATTTTTTGAAAAGTAAAATTTTGGTTTGAAAAAAAAAATAAAAAATAATACTCCTTCTATTTCAAAATTATAATTCACATTTTCTTTTTGAATATTTCAAAATAATTGTTCACTTTCATTTTTACCTAAAAACTAAATAATATATTAGGAGAATATTTTCTTTGGGTGGTTGAGATTTATAGTTTTCCTATTTTTTTGTTATTTGCACACACTTTTTTTTCACACTTTATAAAATGTGAGTTTTTTTCTAAAGATATTCACCCTTAAAAGTGCGAATAATTGTTTCAAAATCCTCACACTTAAAAAGTGTGAAGAATTTCAATCTCACACTCAAAAGTGTGAAGAATTATTTGAAAATCAAATCATCATACTGAAAAGTGTGAAGATTATTTTAAAAACCTCACACTTAAAAGTGTGAAAATTTTCATAACACTTCACACATAAAAGTGTGAAAATATTTGCTACATCCAATTGGTTCACACATATACTAGTGTGAACTTTTTAATTCTCCACACTTTAAAGTGTAGCTACATGCTCTAATAAATGTGAGTATATTACTATTTTGTAGTAGTTTAAATTTTGTGATTTCTCTCTCACGACAATAATTTTGAGAATGAACGAGTAATAAATTGAGCTTAAATAGATGGTAAGAAAGTTCTATATGTATTCCGTACACATTACTTAAGGGGTGTTTCTTTTCATTTTTAGATGAGCTTATAAATATTGTGTGGTACACGTCTGTTGCAGCCTATAGTTTGGGAAGTGTTAAAATTTTCATGCAATAGTGATACAGAAGAAACAATAGAATTTAGTGGATCATATCTTAAAAAGAAATATTATTAAATATGTGAGTACTACCATTTTCTTCCGATAAAGAAAGGGGTAATGTGGTTTCCACACCACCCAGTGACTTTCTTTTATTAGGCTGGAGGGAGTGGAGCTCTTTTCATCCGTGAGTGAGTGAGTCACCTTCGTGACTTCCAATCCTCAAGTGAAAGTCCACCGTGAATGAGTTCAAAAAAGGGTCCTTATGGTGAGTCAGTCACCAAGTAATAACATGACAAATGTGGCCCCAAAGTAAAAAATAATTATTCTTATTTATATTGTGAGTGTGAGTGGGGTATTTAGTTAGGTATATTTTTATAAAGGTGGGTGAGTGTCACCACTACCCTTATGTGGTGAGTGTGAGTGAGTGAAAATAAAAGGAGAGAGAAAGTTGAGGTGGAGCTGAGGTGGCGGTGAGTGAGTTGCTACCACTCCCTCCTGTCTTAATAGAAAACTCATAAAGTATTGGAAAATGTAACCTAAAAATTATACGTCAAAAGCATAAATAACATATTATGATAATAAAACTCTCTCTCCTTTAATAAAATTTTTTCTCTCTCCACTCTAAATCCGTCACTAAGATTCGGCCACTAACATAACTTCCGACTAAACTCATACCACATGAACCACCACAGTTACTAACACGTCCGGCCAAACCTATCCCACATGAACCACCACCGTCGTCACCTACGACCGAACCACCACCACGTCCGACCTAAACCCATCCCACCTTAAACCGCCGTCGCTACCCATCACACGCTAAACATGCCTTTAGTAACACGATTGTTATGTCACAAACTTGTCAACACAAGACTTGTTATGACATCATATCTCTATATCCACCCCTTATGCACATTCCTCAATGACTTGAATTGTTGAGACAAGAGATTCACCATCGTCTGATCTTCGACCCCGAACTCGACGTGCCTCCTCTTTGTCCAATGATGCCCGGGCCAAGTTCGCTTGCTCATGCTATTCCTTCATCGTCCTGTAAGCAGTCGGGCTACTCCCCTCGTAAGATGTGGATAAAGCATTAGGAGTCAATGTTTAGCACTTCGTGACCAACTCAAAAGGACTCTTCCATGTGGCTTCACTCTGTTGCATGTTGTAATAGAATTGAGCAACATCAAGGAGTTTAGCTCAATCATGTTGGTTGGCACTCACATAGCATTGAAGATAGAGTTCTAACAATGTGTGCACCCTTTCTGTTTGCCCGTCCGTTTATGGATGGATACTCGTTGAGAAGTTCAAGTCCATCCCCATTATCTTGAACATATTCCTCCAAAAGCTCCCTGTGAATCTCGAATCTTGATCGCTAACTATCACATGTGGCACTCCCCAACACTTACCACATTCTTGAAGAAGATCTTGGTCGTATCGTCCGCCGTAACATTGGGTGGTGCGGCTATGAAAGTTCCTTACTTCGAGAATCAATCCACCACCACTATAATACCCAAACTCCATCCGACTTTGGCAAGCATGTGATAAAGTACATGAAAACACTCTCCTATGGCTCCGTAAGCGTTGGTAAAGACTCCAACAATCCTACCAATTTTTTTTTTTTTTATCTATTTTATCTTGTTGGCAAATAATAAACTATGACAAATCAAAAATTTTCAGGTGATTACCCTTCCACAAACTCGAAATTTTCTACCTTGAATGACTACTTTATACTTACGTTAATCGCTAGGTTAAACTGAAAAATTACAATAAGCAAATACCGGCAATTTTCAGACTATTATTTACTTGGAAAACTTGAAATATTACTTTTCAAACATTTACGAACTAATTAACTCAAAAACAAGAATTTGTCTCACTTACTGTGAAAAATGAGCTCGAGCGTGTACCAACACTAAACTAGCTGTGGTTCACATCAAATTAATACATTACAGTGTCATTAAACTCATTTTTATATTATTTTCATAGAAACGCTTACAAAATTTTATTTACGAACGTGTGGTTAAAAACACCCAACTGACCCGTCACCTTTGCATTAAAGCTCGAAATACACATACACAATACCTCAAAAATTCAAAATAAGGCTTCTCTCCCCCATTTTTGTCTTAGCTGATTTCCCCCTAAACCCCACATGGGATATTTTTTTTTTTTTTTTTTTTGCCTAAACACTAAGTACTTACACGAGGTCATGAGTTTTGACCTTGTTCTTAAGTCAACTTCTTTTGTAACTAGATAAACAGTCTCATTTCACAATTCACCAACAAATAAACATTTCTCTCTTTCTCTCTTCCACTCTTGGGTCAACGAACACACACAAACACCACACAACCACCATCTTTGTTTGATCTTTGAAGAAATTAGTTTATACTTTCTGGTTTAGAACTTGATATGGAAGAGTTCTTGGGTAGTTTCGTTGTCAATGGTTTAACAAAGCACTTTAGATTTCCAAGTTTTTCATCAAACTTGTAAGTGTTCTTTTACCAAAACTATTTATACTTTCATGATGTTCATTGTCTAAATCTTGCTAAAGTACAAGTCATTTGTGTGATTTATAAGTAAAATCAAAAGAACATGATGTTCACATATATACATACATTCGACATGTATAAACAAAACCCTAGATTTATTATATCACCATGTTTGTGTTATACTTTTGCTTAATCTTGATATACAAAAGTGTTTACGGTTGATTGTGGTTTAATTCGTAATTTATTATGTTTATGTACTTGATATGTGAATTATTGCAACCAATTGGTGGAAGGGAAACTATGTTAGACTGGAATTGTGGAGTTGATGAGAATATTGCAACAATCAGTGGAAGGGATTAGGTTTAGTGTGTTGGTGTTGTTTCCGGTTGAAAAGACAGTTTAGGTGACGAAATACGCACTTTGACGAACCGCTTGAAACACTAAAAACAGACTTAAAACGAGAAAGTTACACTATTTTCAAGTTGCGGCCAAAAATATAGTTGTTATACTAAAACTACACTACTTGGTAAAAAGTGATTTTATAAACTTTGAAATGGTTTTCGGAATCCTAGAAAAAAGATAGGTAAATTTGGAAAAACACTACTTTACGAATAGATCATGCCTAATTTTAGTTAGAAACTTCATATTTAGACTATTTTCTCTAAGACTGACCTTATAAAAAACGAAACCAACAAACTAGAGTTTCATAAATGGTAAAAATGTGAAAAAAAGTTCAATATGCGGCCTCTACAGCTTATTTTGATTTAAAATGTTTAAAAAGTCAATTCGCGGCCTCTTCGAGTTATTTTGATGTAAAATGTTTAAAAAAGATCAATTTGTGGCCTCTTCGGCTTATTTTGATGTAAAATATATATTTCTTATAAATACATCGAATAGAAGAGACTAGACTTTTATGAACAGTAAAATGGCTATTATTTTCAAAACCCGACAAAAGGACAAAAACCGACAAAAAGACGAAATATTTTTGTAAACTATAAAAGAGTATTATTTTAAATACTTAACATAAAAATGAGACTATCTTTACTACAAGACCATTTAAACTAGTAAACATGGTAACTTTTGTTAAAGTATCGAAAACTATTAAAATTACATAGCTTGATGAAAAATGCATCATTACTTATAAAACTAAAGCACAAACATGTCATGGTGATACAAAGTCTAGGAAACACTTTCACACTTATTTCATATGGTGTATACTAATTCGAACCATACTTACTTAGGTCGCGTGTTGGAGCCATTACTTCTATACTTTGACATACTTTTTCGGATTACCTACTTTACTTAATGTGAGTTCATGGCCCCTACTTTACTTGCTTTGAAATACTTTTGGGGTGAGATTACATGCATGTTTTACTTAAATTCATTTCTTGTTTTACTTAAATACTTGATTCGTTTACTCAAAAACGTTACTTGCCTTACTTAAATACTTATTCAGGTACTCGAACACATTACTCATTTACTTGTTACTCACTCAGTTATTTTCTCATGAGCACAAGTACTTAAAACACACACTTGAGTTTATAGCTCCACTTTTAATCTTTTAACTACTTGATTTATAAACTTGAGGTGAGAAACATGTTTGTTCTACTTTGAACCGAATTACTATT
The DNA here is from genome assembly GCA_030686995.1 of Artemisia argyi. Classification (NCBI taxonomy): domain Eukaryota; kingdom Viridiplantae; phylum Streptophyta; class Magnoliopsida; order Asterales; family Asteraceae; genus Artemisia; species Artemisia argyi. The sequence goes on from CM060687.1 coordinate 76,368,054, forward strand.
TCTTTGATTGACTATTGCGGACTACCCTAAGCATTATAACCCACTGTGCCTAGTATTATGAACCGTCAGTTCCAGTGGGAAGTGCGAGTGTTATAGATAGATCTATCGGGGTGACTCCCCCATTTGGTTTGACCAGATAGGCAAAACGAACGTATACCATGCAAAATTCGAGTGTCAAGGGTTAGACACTTGTCGGGCCTTTATATCACGTGCTTATTTGCATGTTCTACTGTCCTAGCTTCTGTGTCATGAACTTAGTGCTAGTGTAATAGACTTTTGTATGGCATTATATTCATTGTAATGTTCATATGCTTAAAACTTTATGGTCCACTTTAATAATACTTTTGCTGACGCTATGAGTGAAGCAGTAGTCAATAAATACTTTACTTGATATTGTATGCATACAATAATCACTCTCGAAAACCTTGTGGTACACAACACTAATTTGGTTAAAGGTAAACAACAGTTTTCATGACATTGTTAGTGACACAATGGTCACAAAACTTTCGATTAAACCTACACTACTTTTACTCCATGTTGTTATATATACAAACCTACGAATTCACCAACTTTATGTTGACACTTTTAGCTTGTATTTCTCAGGTCTGTAAGGCGATAGCTTGCATTTAGGGCATTTGAGTCGCATGGCAGTTTGAAGACTTTGAAGTACTATACTACCATTCTATAATGTTTTAAAAATATTTATGTAACTTAACGCATTGTGATCTTCTATTGTAACTCAAATTTCATTTATTGAATGGTGTCTTTTTAAAACGTCTCATTTAGATTCGTTCAATATAACTCGTAAATTTGCTGCCATGAAGTAATGCCCTCAACTACCTTTTCGCTGCAATCTATTTTTGGGGGTGTTACAGAAACATCCGCACGGATCTCTCAACATCGTCCTCCATCCTTTGCTAGTTATAAGTGCCCTTGACCAATTCCAATGTCCTCTTAATACCCGAATGACCAGCCCACTTTGAACCATTCTTTCCCATCTCTCTCGTGCTTTAGGCTCTTCCAGCTCCTATGAAGAATAGGCCCAAGTGACACTCCTTCAAGATTACCTGCCTAAGATCACCCCACTTAGGCACGTATACCTGATCTCCTTTGGTAAACAACATTTCTCCTTTGAGCCAAAATCTTTTAGTCTTCCCTTCTTTCTCCAAAGCCACAATATTTTTGGCTAAGGGATCATGTTCCAATCCTTCCTTGATTTGGTTTTGGAGGAAGAATTATGTTGGGTCATTTAGTGCCCAATGACTACCGGCTAGATTTGAACACAAATTAGACTAAGTGATGGATAACATCTGACCATATTTCAGATGTCAAAGAAGTCTCGCTGAGGCATAGCCCCAACGAGCACCCTCAGAAGATTATCAAGTCATAGACATTGTGAAGGAAGTTGAAGACCACTTGAAGACAAACTTATTAGCTAAGATGGATATCAGCTAAGATGTAGAAGGAACTTGTTGAGGGTATAACGTGGATCAGACAATGACAATACTCTAATACGCTTGAATACTCTTTGATGCATCCAACTGAGCACAGCTCCAAATCTCTGTGAAGTTTAGGCAGGATTTGATAAAGTAAAAACGTGGGACAAAATGTCTTTCAAGTTAAAGCATGTCTTAAGACGAGTTGGTGAAAAGGACTATGAATAGTTGATAGAGTTGTTCATAAAAGGTGAGTTTACTTATACCAAGTATAGAAGTACAATAAATGCTTTTGTACTTCTCCAATAGATACTTGACACGTTTCAACCACCCCACAATTAAGACAATCTCGTACCACTCTATATGAGAATGTTGGTCCAATCTAAATGTCGCTTACTTTATTCTCCTTTTATCATTTATTGTAGCGAGATCATTTACTCTATTAGTTCAAACTTCCAGGTAGCACAACCGACTGAGTCAATGAGTCTACATAAGTTTACCTGCAAACTTGATTCTCATCAAGTTTACTTGTTCTCAGGGTATTTATTTCATTGTCATTCAACTAGTGTGATCCATAACATTTTGTAATTCTTTGATTCTTAATCAATAAAGTTTGACACGTTTGAAAAGTTAATTACTGGTTATTGATACTTGTTTACTCAGTGTGTTTACAGAATAGACATATAGTGGAACAAACAATTGGTATCAGAGCTAGTTTGATTTAAATCCGCTTTAAAACAAACAAACTTGTTCAAAGTTTTTTAAAATCAAGATCCAAGTATGTCTAACAACAATGACAATGTCCTTGCTCCTATGCCTCCACCTCTAATCCATATTGGTGGATGTGTTCAAAATCCCCTACCTCTAAATCCTGGAGGTGGTAATGGCCAAAGTTCTCTACATAGAAATGCCACTGCTGGTCCATCCTTCACTTACAATACGTCAACAATGACCTACCTCAACTCATGTCCTGGAGGAAGCTCATGTTACTCATGTCCTTTTACTAGAAGTGGATAATTTTCTAGACTGGAAGGATAGGTTTTTGGTCTACCTTAGTAGATTAGAACCTTTGTTCCTAGACATTCTTGAAAATGGTACATTCATACCAGAAGCACCAGCATCTACACCTGAGAACTTCTTGCCCAAACCAAAAAACAATGGTTACCGGATGAAGCTAATCTGGCTAATCAATACAATTGGTTAAAATCTATCATCATATTTGCTTTACCCAGGGACACCATGAAATCTGTTGTTAGGTGCAAGACTGCCAAAGAAATGTGGACTGACCTAGTACTAGGACATGAGGAACCCTCTGAAACCAAAGATATCAAAATTTCTACCCTCAGACTGAAATTTAATGCCTTCAAGGCACTTGATGGTGAAAAGGTTGTTCAAAACTTTACCAGGCGAAAAATTTTGTTGAATAACCTCTCAAACAAGGGTGTTGAAATTTCTCAAGCTGAGGTTAATGCCACCTTTGTTAACAGCCTTCCTAGGAAGTGGCTAAGTTTCAATCAGACTCAAAGGGCCAACAATTTCATAAAAAATGACACCCTTACCAAACTTTATGGGAAATACAACTATAAGGAATAACTCACTGGCCAAATCTATGAACCTGAAAACAAAAAGGTTTTGTCTCAGACCTCCATATCAACTGCTTTGTTTCCTAACTCTAATGTGCAAGTCTCTAATGGTGACTCAGATGTTGAAGAAGATACAAGAAACAGTCAAGAGTTCATGGCTGACGTCACCGCTGAGTTTTAGGATAGGGCATTACTAGCTAATCAGCGACGGCTTTATAAAAGGTCAAGGAGAATATGGGCTGCTAAGGCTGACAAGTCAAAGGAAACTTGTTTCCAATGTGGAAGACCTGGCTATCCAAAAAACAAAACATCCACTCCACCATACCCATCAAAAACAAATTTTCAACCTAGAACATATCACAACTCAAACTTTCATTCAAAAAATTCCAACAAACCTTTCAAGGATTACAAAACCTTGTACAATGGGAAGAAAGCTGAATTTGCTCTCCTTACTCAAAAAAATTCCAACAAACTGGAAAAGGGTGATAATGCTTCACCCTCAAGCCAAAAGGGAAAGAGCAAAAGTGAAAAGGGGTTGATAACTGAGAATGATGATTGGGCTCTAAAGAAACGTAATCAGATGATGATGCTCATGTAAGAATAAAAGCATACATGGCACTGGCTGAAGAAGAACCTCCAGTTGGAAAAAAGGATTGAAGATCAAGTCAATGGGTCGAGATTGTCATGAAAAAGGTACATAAAGTTCTAGAAATGAATGATAATGATACTAGAAAACATGTACTTGACTATACACTTGTTGATATCCACTATGTGGAAGAACAAAGGTTAAACTTGTTTCAAAAGTTTGCAACACTGCAAGCTGAACTTAGTGAGTGCATAAATGAGTTACTTGACCTTAAACTTGTTAAAAAGCAACACATGACTCTCCAAATTGAATAAAACACGCTTATGTTGTGTAATCATGAAATCATGCAAAGAGTCTGTGAACTGGAAAACATTGCCAACAAGTGGACAAATAGTTCAAATCTGCTAAGCAAGTGTATCAATGCACAAATTTCTGGCAAACCCAAGAGAGGCCTACATTGTGACTCCCTGAGACTTGACAATCCATCTTCTCAAGAAGTAAAATTTGTCAACCATTTGATTTGGTAGAAGGAAGGAGCATATCTGGAGACATGCCTAACTCATACACTAGTAGAATACTGAGTCCTGCATATCAGACACCCGAGAATTTTGTCTCTAAGAATGCACCTGATTATTTATCTGATGGTGAATCTGTTAATTTTGAACCTTTTCCTGATCTACCTAAGTTCTAAGGAGCTGACCCTAATTACACATCAGAGGACTCTGACAAAGACAAAAGCTATGATCAATCCTCTTCAACCTCTGACAAGACTGATAAGATGGCTAAAAAGAAAACCCATATGCCAGAAATAGTCATTGATATCCCTAAGCTAACCCTAATGACCTTGGTCAAAGAAGTTCATGTACTAAAACAACAAGTTAAACCTATAACCGTTGGCTCATCATCTCAATCTCAGTCTGAAAGCTCATCCTCTGTTAAACCCAAGCAAAAGGATTAAATTTCCTACATGTTTACACTGTGGTTATAAAAACCATCTTGTTGAAGATTGTTATAATAACCTTATAGAAACCATCTTCTACATCTTCTTTTCATTTATCTATTTTCTTTTATCGTTTAAACCTCCGTTTCAAAATTATTGTTAGGAGACAAAAAAAAACCAAAAAGTTTAATACAGGGATAAATAGTTAAATAGCCCAGTTGCCCTGGGTCTAGGCATACTTAGCCTGATTTTGAAATATTCCCGTTTTAGCCCGGGTTGCCCTGGGCAACAAGCGTATAGCCACCCGAATGATGACAAGTGTCATTTTTAGGGGGAAACTTTTTGTGTTTTTTTTTGGAACTTTTGTAATTTTTGGGCAACTGGAGGACATGTGTCATCATGCGGTTGGCTATACGCTTGTTGTCCAGGGCAACACCGTGCTAAATCAATAATATTTCAAAATCGGGCAAAAAATGCCTAGACCGCAGGGCAATGCGCCATTTTGGTAATTATCCCTTTAATAAAAGTGTGGTCACTTTTATTTTCAACCACTCAAATAGAATATTCACCCACTAGATTCTCTAATTTTTACTTAAAAAGGAAATTGGACAATTATTTTGAGATATTCTGAAAAGGAAATATGTACTATTATTATGAGACGGAGGGAGTACCATTTATCATTATTTATTTAATTTGTAAATTGGTTTTATACACTAAGAGGTATAAAGTTTGGTTCAGTAAAGATCAAGAAAAATCAAGGTTCAAATGCGACAATTATAACCACTCATTTTTCATCAAGATGAAAAAACCCTCCTACATCATTTTGTTAAAGTTAAATATCTCATAAAACTTTGATATTTAAGTAAAACTAATTACATCAATATGTCAAGCATAAAATTATCTTTCGTTAGAGTGACACTTATATATACTTTCGTGGAACTTTTTTTTCGAGTTTTTTTTGGTGATTATTGGAATTTACGTTATAAATAATCACATTTGATTTGTAGTATCACGTGTAATATGTTATGAAAAATCACATGTGATTTGTGAAATTACATGTCATTTGTGATATGTAATTTAAAACTCGCATCACAAATCATATGTGATTTCTTATCGCATGATACTTAATATCCATATAAAAAGTGAAAAAAAAATTGGCGATAGTATAATGAAGTGCCCGTCTACTAAAAAGGAAAAAAAATGTCGCGATGGTGTATATTTTTTTTGTCGCTTAACGATTTACCGTTTGTATGATATTTTATTTTCAAAAATAAAGTAAAAAAGCTTACTTTCTTATTTTATTTATTTATTTATTTATTTATTCATTTATTTATTTATTTTTATAAAAGTAGGGGATAATATATCGAGAGGCAACCAAACTTTTAATTTCTTTTTTCTTTTTTCTTTTGTTATATAGGTTACTCATTTTTTGAAAGTAATTTGTAAGCCAACAAACTATGTATTTTTCTTTGTTTACGTTAATTCCGGTCAAATTTAATCCGGATAATTATCAAACGGAAAGAATGAACCTAACCTAACATATTAAAATAATAAGAATAAAAAGCCAATCATGAAATTACTATTTTATCTTTTTAAAGTACTTTTAATAATATAAACTCACACTTAAATAAGGGTATAATAGGTATTTTCACATCAAAATTTTCATTCATATTACTTGGATAAGTTAGAGGTTGGTTCCTTATTTATATTTTATAGTTTTCGGGAAGGTATTTGAACAGAACTGGTGTAAATGAAAATAAACATATAAATGAGCGGCCTATAAGTTTATTTCAATAAATTAGTGGTCTATATGTTAAAAGTTGAAAACTTTGATGATCTACATATACATTATCTCTAAAAATAAATAGCCAAAATTTGTCCATTTAATTTATTATTATTATTATTATTATTATTCCTTGTAAACAACATCCACAAAACAATCAACTAGGCGCTCCTTGAATTCTTTTTTTTTTAGTTTGTCTTAGATCATCGTACATTCTTATGTAGGGCTGAGCATCGGGCCGGATCCCGACCCGTCCCGAATAATCCCGATCCCGAAAGTCACTTAAATCGTAAACCGAATACCGACCCGAAAGTAGTCGCCGTCCCATCCCGAAAGTAGTCGGTTTTTGCTTGTATTTTGTCGGTTTTTTGCCCGTCCCGAATCTCGAAAATGCCAAAAATCCATCCCGACACCAGACCCGAGAAGCTATTACTCGGTTTTGGGACTATCGGTTTATGTCGGAATCGGATCTGTTGTCGGAACTCGGGCGGTTTTGCTCATCCCTATTCTCATGTTCCAACTAATCTAAGGGCAGTGGCAGTGGCAGTGGAGCGCCATGGTTGTTCGATATGGACCAAACGGAGCGGCATCACCGTTGCCACAGGGGCGGCATGGTTGAATCGGCAACAATCTCGGCATGTCACACCGAAGAATCATGGAAGTTGGGCATTAAATATTCAAACGTTGGGGCATTTAAAAATTCGAATGTTGGCATTTAAAAAATAAAATAAATAAATAAAAAATAATAATAAAAAATTCCCTTTAAATATACATGTTCAAATCACATTTTATTCACATAACCATTTTAAAATCACTAGCTAATTCCACTACTTCCATTTCCAACTCCTTTATTCATTAAAAAAATGGATCCAAATAAATGAAAATGTGTTTCAAACTCATCTAAAGGTCGTGGACGGGGCTCTCGATCACAACCCGTTCGTCTGCAAGTTCAATCACAACCCCTTCCCTACTATCCCCAAATGAGTCCTCCACCCGCTCACTATTATTCCCAACCTCCACCGGTGAATCCACCATCGCATCAACGCCAATATTATCACCAACCTCCACCGATGAATCCAAGCCAATACAATATAGCAATGACAAGTGAGTTAGACTCGTTCAATGATTTCCGTGACGGTCCATCGCGACGTGAACCAAGTGTCGAACGAGAATACCGCTATATGATTACGAGGATGATGAAATTGATTTTGTTCCCGAAACTCAACCACAAAATACATTCGGTATATATATATATATATATATATATATATATATATATATATATATATATATATATATTTTATAATCGGTATACTTTTCTTTTTTATAATCGTTATACTTTTTTTTTTTTTTTTTAATTTGAATATGTTATAATTTATTTGTGATAGTAGTTTTTAATATACTTGTTATAATTTAATTGTTATGTTATGTATTAGGCAAAGAAGAAAATGATGAAGATGTTTAAGAAGTTCAAGAAAACGAAATTGTCCAAAAAAGAGAAAAATCGACTAAAGCGGGAAAAAAAATTGGACATCGGACGAAGAGGTTGGCAAAAGTGTGGGTTCATATCTTGACATGTCCAAAATTCGAGAATGAACAAAATAGAGGAAGTTTTTAGAAAAGAATTCTAGAGCATTTCAAGGAAAACGTGAAAATATGAATGCCGCCATGAATGTCTTTAACGGGCTATTCATCCAACAAGTAATTTTTAATCTTTATATTAATTTATACTTTATATTTGTTATACTTGTATTAATTTATACTTAATATCTGTATATTTTTATTAATTTATACTTGTTACTTTTATAATTGTAGAACCGTGTTCGTGAGAGTGGGTGTGGCGATGTTGACATGATGAAAAATGCGATGGCCGATTACAATAAGAAAACAAAAGGCAAGTCTTTTAGTTATATTGAAGAATGAGAGATTGTTAGAAAAGCAAACAAATGGTTGGAACAACCATGTGTTGGTCAACGAAATTCGTCTAATTCTGACAAACGAAGAAAGTCGTCGAAATCGGGCAACTACGAGTCGGGAAGCAATGACAATGCTGAGACTGTTATTCAGGATTTGAATGACGACACAACTCTTACACGGAAAAGAAAAGGCGAAAAGACCGAAAGCAATTCGTTGATAAAGAATAGTGTTGTTGCGAGCTTCGACAACTACAAGGCAAAGAAAACACAACTTTTGGAGACGGTGGTGGAGAAAAAACTTGCAAAGGATGAGTTGGCCGAAAATTTAATGGCGGCACAACTCCGTAGTGTTGAAGAAAAGACTTTTTTGCTGGCGATTTTTTTACAACGAACCCCACAATAACATAACCGATAAGACTATGCGAGAGATCACTCTTGCCAAAAAAACGTGAGTACGCGAAGAAATATGGATGGCCTTGCAATTTTCAGATATAATTATGTTTTTTTTTATAAGTATTATATAATTTTCTTTTAATTATTAATGAAATATTATGTTTTATTAAATTGTTTAATATTATTATGAATATAAAAAATAAAAAATAAAAAATAAAATTAGTTTAGACATGAAATCATGGTTGCCACTAAAAAAGTATGGTGAGGCACGGTTGAATCGTGAAATAAGGTGGCAAGATATGATTGGTTAGTGGTGAATCATGAGGGAGGCATCGAAACATGACTACCACCCCTAAGTAATTTAAGCATCAATGTCATATTTTATTGTTACATAATGTGATATTCTAGCCTTATTTAAATTATATACCATATCAAAGTGGGCATATGAGAGAGTTAGGTGCTGTGGTGACGAATAATATGTTATTCGTCTATTATTTTAGTGCCACCTCATTATGTTACCAATAATACATTAATAACTAAAATATCCTCGCAAAAAAAAATGTTATTGGTGCATGTAGGTTTACAAAATATCTCACCAAAAATACAAACTCACTCAAAATAAATAAATAAAGACATGAATGGCATATGTGATTGGGATGGCTTAGTGACGAATGGAACAGGATGGTGATGCAGTTAGTTAGCCCTTCATTAGACATTGATCCCAAAAATACCTGATACGCACCCATGGGCGGAGATAATGGGGGCACAAGGGGTAGGTGTCCCATTAGCGAACAAATGTGTAGTATCAATTTATTGTGTGGTTTCTAAAATTTATTAAAGTGTGCCCTCTATAACTCCGCCCCTTTTACACACCAATGACACAATGTACCTAGCCCTCTAAGATAATCCTAGACGAGAGTTGTAATCTGCATTAAGAGCAATGGTAAACCTTGAGCCGTAGAGCTCGTGCCGTGGGCATAAAGTGCTGTCACATCAGCTAAAATCTCCACGGCACTAGAATTCCCACGGCACCACATTCTGACCGTATCCGTTGGCTCCAGAAATTCTGGTGCCGTCGGCCTTTATTTATTTATTTATTTTTATTTTTATTTTATTTTTTTTTTGCATAAAATAAAACATACACAATATTAACTAAATAAACTCCATTAATTTAAAAATCACACATTAAATTAAAAAAAAAAAAAAAAAAAAAAAAAAAAAAAAAAAAAAGTTGCATAAAATTAAAAACCTAGTACATAAACATGATAATAAAAGCCTAATCTTCGTCGGTAGGATACTTTGCTCGAATTCGAGCTTGTTGTGCTTTCACGACCCTTGCGTTGATTAGATCCATCCTGCTAGTATCCATTTCTAGCACCCGCATATCATCGGCAATCTTTTGAGATTCATATAAAGTAACTCTCGCGAGTGACTCTCGCTCAAGAACATCCATCTTTACCTTGCGGTCTAACTCGTATTGTTGTTGCAACATTTCTTGAAACAATGCCGGGTTTGAACCGGAACTAGCGGTCGAGTTTGACGAACGTTGACTCTTAGAAACCCGGTACATGCTGTCGGGCCGTGGCAACTCGTCGGGTCCAAAATGCTCGAGCTCCTCGTTCGTAGGCCGAAGACGATTACGTCTTGCCAAAGTCGAGTCGGGATTTTTCCACTTGTGCTTGTCTTTCAAAAACTCCCAAGCGCTCATGTATCTAAAATCATAACCTGTTGTTCTTTTAAACAATATGTGGCAACGGGTCATAAAATCTCAAATCATTCTCCCCACTCATAACAATAGTTTCATCCACCACCGTATTCCACTTCTTGACATCTTTATTTATTGGAGTCCACTTTCCCGTCAACATGTTTTTGGTACGAATAGTATAGTTGAGCCTCTTGGCTTCCTTGTTATATGCGTCGAGCACTTTGTACCAAAACGTATCCCTTTGTTGATCCGCACTAGTTTTTGGATCATCGGAAACTTGAATGAAACATTCCGCCAAGAGGTACTCCTCGTCTTGGCTCCAAAAAGTTCGAGGTTGTCGGGACGGGACCACATCTTCATCACTTTCTTTTTCTTTGTCTTTGTTGGTTTTCTTTTGTTTTGTCTTTGGCTTCTTCGCCATTATCTTTGACCTCGATTTTTTGGAGGTCGAGGTCGGGACCACTTCTTCTTCTTCTTCATCTTCTTCCTCGACATTGTCTTCGTCAACTAGATGGTAGGATGCATGGTCCAAATTTGGTTGGGAAGGGGTTGCTTGGTTTGGTTGTTGAGTTTGAGAAAATTGATTATATTGTTGTTGTTGTTGTAATTTCCATTGACTAAATAGTGCTAGTTCTTCGGGGTTCATATATGGATTTTAGAAGGAGGGAAAGTAACCCGATTGAGAAGACGAACCCGGCATTTGGTTGAGATTCATTTGGTTGGTTGGGTCGTTTAGCATGTTGTTAATCCATTTTTGGTTGGGATTCATTTTGGATGAAAAGAAATAATAGAAGTAGAGTTTAGAATTATATTGGAAGTGTGTGAGTTAGAATTATATTTGAAGGTGTATTTATAAGGTTTTTTTAGAGTTTAATTTGTGGCATTTATTGTTAAAATGGGAAAAGGGGACAAAAAAAACGGGTATATACCCGTTGCATTCAAACGGCACAATTTTCAAAAGTCCATTTCCATTATAACATTCCAATTTCAAAAAAAAAAAAAAAAAAAAAATCCACGACGCTGGCTGCCCACCACGGCGCAAGGCACAATGGCGCCGCCAACGTAACCGTGCGCCATCATCGTTTTTCGGCTAGTGGGATGGCGCGAAGCCATAATGCAAACGCACCCCTTGCTCTAATACACAATTACACAACACTACAACACACAAATACGCAGGACCATTCTAGCCAACACCACATATTTGCAAACCCTTCACTACAAATTCCAACCATCTTTTCCTACCCATAAATACACCGCATCAGTTCTTACATCAAAAAAGTCCAAAATCTTTACCAAAATCCCAAAAAAAAAAAAAACAAAAACAGAAAGACCTTAAAAAAGACAAAACATGCTTCATCTGTTCTTTGCAGTTGGATTCTCAGCAGTACCTTTAACCTTGTTTATACCTCCAGTTAGAAACTTAAATATGTTTGTAGGATCTATGCAAGAGCTTTGGCGTGAGTCAAGTATGTACACCAATAGGGTGTATCCACGTGTACGGTATGCTTGTTCTAGGATTTTGGATTGTTTGCTTTGTAGCAATTCCACTCGTTAAGATCGATCAAAAGCCTTTTGTTAATTTTGATCCCAGATTGTATGTAACTTTTGTTATTTTAACTGTCTCGAGGATTAATGAAATATATATGGGCTATTAATTGGAGGATATTTTTTATGTTAGTTTTGAGTCTTGGTTTAATTATTGTGCTTTAGCTTCTTTTTTCTATGGTTGATTATTTGATCTGTTCTGATAGTGTTGTTTTCTTTTAATTAGGCAGCTTATTGAGTTGCATGTTATTCAAAGATAATATTGTCTATACTTTATATGTATTGTTTTCGGTGAAGTTTTATAAGTATATGGGCGTTTGGCAACCAATCACGTCGGTATGTTTGGCGGGGGAGGTGTGGAGCGTTTAGGGCGGTGAGCGGTGAGTGAAGATAATTTTGAATTTTAGTAGTTGTTTGGCAGTAGAACGGTGAGTTTCGCCTAATTTTTAGAAATGCTAATTTTTCAACGTAGTATCATTGACGGTTGTACTTTATGTAATTAAAAGCGATCAAGAGAGTGCTTATGGTAAATACTCTTTTATGGAAAGATTATTACTGTTATTAGTGTAGTTTATTCACTTTATTGTATTAATTATGGGCATTGTGTAACATTCGATAAATTTTTATTTTTGAGAATAAGTTCCGAGTGTTTGGTTAAAGTCAAGTAGTTTATGTTTCTCAAGTTATCCAATCTTTTTGTGAGTTGCTTTAGCCTTTAGGTGCTGCTTTAATTAAAGAGGTGGGTGTAGGGCTGAGCAAACGGACCGGCCGGACCGGACCGACCGACAAAACCGACCGGACCGAGACCGACCGGACCGGACCGACCACATTCGGTCCGGTCCTCGGTCTAAGCTTTTTGCCAAATTCGGTCTCGGTCCGGTCGGTCCGGTCCGGTCCGGTCCGGACCGACCAAAAACCCGAAAAAACTTGCCTAATTGGACCGGACCGACCGAAGACCGACCGGACCGAGACCGGACCGAGACCGGACCGACCATATTCGGTCCGGTCTCGGTCTATGGTTTTCCGGTTCTCGGTCTTCGGTCCGGTCCGGTCTTGGCCGGTCCGGTCCGGTTTCCGACCGATGATCACCCCTAGGTGGGTGTACTTTACAAAATTTTTCTCACACGCTGACGTGGCGGAGTGTTGGTTGGTTGGTTTTCTGTGGCCTACAGAAAACCAACGACGTGGCGAAGTGTTGATTGGTTGGTTTTCTGTGGCCTACAGAAAACCAACCAACCAACACTCCGCCACGTCAGCGTGTGGGAAATTTTTTTGTAAAGTGTAAGTGGATCTAGTATTTTTCTTAATTAAAATAAGGTAAATAAGAGTATTTAAAGGAGTATTACGGTAGTTCAAGATAACGTCGACTTAATATAAGTACTGCCAAGTCTTTAAAATAAGCATTCCTCAAATTCCCGAAAGACCCTCAGCTTTGGATATGTCCAGGTTTTGTCGACCAATTACTTTTGTCTTTGATTCGTAGATGGGTTCAAGCGTCCAATTTTGGATTTACGTAGGTATAAAGTTAATTATTTTTGAAAGTTGACTTATAATTTAGCATTTGAAAATTTGATATTCTATTACGGTTGGTGCAGGTAAGTTATGTCGACCAATTACTTTTGATGCGGGTCGTGCCATGAAGTGGTGTCACATCAACACTTTTTACCCATAACACTAAAACACCTCTCTCTCATATAAAAGTTGTGTCATGCAATTAAAAAAAAAGTATTATGGGTCCACACCTACAAAAAAAAAAAAAAAAAAAAAAAAAAAAAATCGTTGATGACGTGAGCTGGTAATTACCAGCCGAGACACGATGGCCCGAGGTCTGGTATAGTTTGTGGCACCATAGACTAGCGCCGTCGATTATGGCTTGAGCCATCAGCAACTGTACCGAGACCTCTTATAGTGTGAGGAGAGAGAAAGAGAAGTTATTATAAGACTGACTACAATAGAAAACCCGACTTCTATGTACGGATTTTTAAATATACAATCGCGTATGCGTATAATGACTAATTTCTACATATGGACCATAGACTCTTCTTTTAGAATCCGACAACTCTAGTTTTTGTTTATTTAAAGATTTCATAAACATATGCGACGCTATATTGATAACTTTTGACTCTTTGGTGGCTAATCGATTAAAAAAACGAATGAAGGATTGGGCTACAAGTCTACAACTTCTTGCTTATACGTTTTATTTGATGGGTTTTACTATTTATAGCCCGAAATGCTATATTTAAAAGTTAAAAAGATGCAAAAATAATTGTACTTTAAATTAGTTGTGAGTAGTTACATGCAACGCATGTCATAATACACGTTTAACATTTTTCTTTTCTTTCTTTTATTAACTAGTAAAACCACGAGAAGGAAAGTATATTAGCTTTTTCAACTTTCAATATAAGGATTATAAATGTATGCATCTAACCACTATATTATTTTGTGTTATCAAGCTATTGTTTTGTATATCATACATATGAACTTTTAATAACTTCTAGTGCAAGTATCGTAAATTAACTTTTATTGTGTGTATCATCACAATGGATGATTATGTGACACTACTTAATCAATTTCCATTCAATATACACATATTCGTTTAAAATTATATCCGTTATATCCTTTTTAGGACCTATTATTTTATTTTCTTGTCTTCTCTTAAAGAACAAATGTTTCTCGTCTCTTGCCACTGAAAATGATATGAAAAAAGTAGTCAATTGTCGATAAATTTAACCGGCTAAGTAATACTCTATGATGTATGTAACTCCATTCACTTCAAATGATGCCACTAGGGTGATGTAATCAATATGGTCGTCGCATATGATGAATTATTTAGAACGGTAATGCGCGTTCGAAAGAAGTTGAGACAATGCGTCCTTTGTATTCATTTATTTGCGAATATTCATCAAATGCATTAGATGTTGTGACAAATGACATATAATGAAAATGCATTTTATAATAACAGTAAAACTCATTTAACCCATTCAGTGGCGAAGCTTGGATTTTGTAAGTGGGGGGTCGGGATCTAAATTTTTTTTTTCCTAAGGCTATATTTCAGGTATACCGAAATTTTTGGGGGGTCGAAACCGAATATACCGAAATTTTTCTACACGAAAACTATATACCCCCTACATCGCAAAAAAAATTTCGGGGGGTCGGGCGCCCCCCCCGGGGCCCCTATGAAGCTTCGCCTCTGAACCCATTGACCCGGGTGACCCTCTATGCAACCATAGCGTTTGCTTTAACATAATTTATATTTTTAAACATTAGCAAGTTACCTCCTTATATTTCATAAGTCATGTTACCTTACCTCTTTGTATATTAACAAACCAAAGGTATCATCTTGTCGGTCTCCTTACTCACTTAAAAGTGTCACTTTCGTTTCTTACAAAATAATTAAATAAAGTATTATAAGCTTTTGCATCATATATCAATCTAACGACGTGGCTATTAAACAAAATTAAATACGAGTAGCGCATTTACAAACTGCTTGATAACTGCTAGTGATCTTATCTTATGTTTATACTACGTAATATGGAAATTCTCGAACGTAGTAGAAATTAATTAGAGGTTTGAATAGCCCTAATTTAAAAATGCTTTGAAATTGTTGGTAAAAGTGACTAATGCATGGATTTTATAATATGGAAATTCTCGAACGTAGTAGAAATTTTTGGTTATGATGTACTAGCTACACTTCACGTGGATCTTCTTCTATTTCGTTGAACAATAATAATTCGTCAATTTTACAGATTAGCGTTAATGTTATTCTTTGTTTAAAAGCATTCAACATCTATTTCGTTACCCTTTTATACGATACTGAAACAAACGATCGCATTTTGACCTTACAAAAACGCCGTTTAAGCATTTATTTGGTAAGTGGAAGACTTGAACAGGATGAAACGACGTCGTTTAAGGGTCAAACAATACCATTTAAGGATGCCTTATTTATTTTGAAATTACATTTAAGTGGAGCGACGTCGTTTTGATGTTTATTTATTTCTTTGTATACTAGATACGCTTGCGGGAAAAAAACACACTTACACATAGAAATAAAAATCGACACGCACACAAACTCTTATATGGATCAAGAACATTAAAACGAAAATTGTTTGCCGCATGTAAGTGACACCTTTTTATTTTATTTACTTGATTAGTCGCTGATGTTTTTGAAATTCGGTATTATTTACCTTAGCCTTTTTAAAGGTTTGGTCGTAACGATTATTAAAACACGTGATAATGTCTGACATACCATGGTTTGTGTTCAATGTTGTTTTGTAAGCTAGAGTTGTTACATGTTGTAATTTTTCAAGGGTTTTTCAATTTGGCCGTTTAAAGTTAAATTTCTTTTAGGGTTTTGATTGAAATGAGGAGTAGAATAGCTAATTATGCCTTACATAAAATTGTTGCATGTTGTAATTTTTCAGGGGTTCTGTAGTTTAGCCATTTAAAGATAGAATTGTTTAGGGGTTTGGGTCAGAATAATGAGTACTACACTTGAATGCGTGACGTATCATAATAGTTACCTAA
Organism: Artemisia argyi; assembly: GCA_030686995.1. NCBI lineage: Eukaryota > Viridiplantae > Streptophyta > Magnoliopsida > Asterales > Asteraceae > Artemisia > Artemisia argyi. Next base: position 76,384,465 of record CM060687.1, read on the forward strand.
AAGTGTGGTTAATTATAGGTGTTAGGGTTTGTGTTCATTGTTGATTCTTAAGCTATGGTTGTTGCATGTTGTAATTTTCCAAACTTTTGTGGATCTAATTGGGATGCAGTTGTTGCATGTCCTAAAGCTTGCTAAAAAAACATAAATTGTAGGTTGTAGTTTGCATTGTGAAAGGTAACTAATTTCCCGCAAAGATACGAATATGAGTAGTTTAAGTAAGCAATCATGAACAATTCAAACTAGATATTTGAGGTCAGTTTAGAAGTCATTGCAATAGGGGTGCTCTGTGCCACTATTTGATGTATGTTACTTTGTTATATTCCATTTGTTATGATTTTATGATGATCGACATTTAGGTTTTAAGGTAATATATGGGGTGTTTAGTCATTCAGTGATATGAGTGATTATATGATTATTGTGTTTTATGTAGCAATGTTTTAAGGGGTTTGGGTATTGCTTTATAACATTGTTTATTTGGTTATTACTTTATGATGCAGTCTGTAGGTAGTTTTGAAAGTGTTTGGGACTTCTTATATAAGCTATTAATATGTTATTTGGGGGGTCATAAGAGCTTATTTCATGAACTAATGAATAGATAAGGAGGTATAGTGATATAAGCTACCCCACTGAAAAGGAAAAGGGAATGCATTCTTTAGGTACCGAAAGATTGCTTTTTACAACATAGATCTTGCTAACAGTCTACTTCTAAATTATGCCCTTTTTATTTGAGATTAGATCTACCAGTTTATTTCCGATTGTGCTTTTCTCCCTTGTTTGTTATAAAGTTTGTTGAGCGAAAGAAGCTTCAGTGAATAAGTTTAGAATAGGCAAACTGTAAAGATAACTTTTTTTAGTGTTTGTTTAGGAATTACTTTACTGGGTGTGCTTTTTCGAAGTGATTATGTGGTATTGAATAGTTAGTCGTTGAAAATGGGCTGATGAAAGTAGAGTTTATATGTACTTATAGTGTGCTGATTGGATTTTTGATAATGAGATATTCAGATGTTGAACTAGTGGGCAAAAATTTTGCCAGATAAAATATGAACACTATCATAAACCATAAATTTAATATTACCAACGTTTAATCCTTGCCTGACTCTGATGATTTGTTCAACTAGTAATCTAAAATATATCTCAGGGAAAAAAGAAATAGGGTCTAAAAGGATGCGGATTTTGTCTTGCCAAAATTGTGTCGTTTAAGGTTTGCGTTGGACCATCTACGGTTTAATTTGTATTTAAAGTCAAATCAACACTGTTTAAACATAAGCTTTGGTGTTTGGGATTATGCTTAAACAATGTTGTTTGTTGCATATAAGCATTAGCTTTTCATTTTATAAAAAATAATAAAATTATACTTGCTCTATGGCATATATGTTTCGATTTATGGGATCTGGTGAGGGTTATTGGATTTGCTTTGCATTATATTTCCTTTGATGTGATGATTTAGTAACCTTTAAACTTTTGTGACTTTGGATATCATCGGTTTTAGGTTGGACATTTGGATCTCAGGTTCACAAAAATAGAAGCTTCCATTGGCTTACAGGGTTTGGTTATGATGGTGAAAAGGTTTCATTCACTCCCTTAGACGCTTACGTCTGCTCTGCTTTTGTAATTTTGCATTGTTAAAGAAAATTTTTCATAAGTATGAATTTATGGTTTATGTTAGTGGTGTGCATATCTGATTTAGATAGTAGTTGCTTAGCTAAGATGGTTTGGTCACTTGATGACTGGATGACATAAAATATAACCATATTTTGCAGCCATCATGTTATCTGAACTAAAGCATGAAAAACTTTTTAACTTGGATCTGCCATTACCCGAAATGGTTGTGTCTGATGCACTTTATAAATATGTAAATGGCAATCTATTTTTTTTGTTAGAGAGAACAGCAAAATACATCCATGTGGTTTACAGGTTTTGACATCTTACATCCCTGTCAGAAACTTTTGGCAAGATACATCACTCGTTAGTCAAACGTTTGCCACCCTACATCCCACGTTTACTATGAGGACTAACAGTGCAATTTTTTTCTCCGTTATCTCTTAACGAGACTAAAAATATTACACTGTTAGCCTTCGTTAGCCAAACAATTGCACCGTTAGTCCTATTTTTGAGTTTTTTTTTTTCGTTTTTTACGTTTTATCCGTTTTGTTAGGATCAAAGTTTATAATCTTAACACGTAAATGGAACGACATTTACGGGATTACATTAGCTATCTTGAAAGGCACAAACACATGGACTAGAAGCGTTATTATTGTAAAGTTGTGTGTTTGTTGACCTATTAATACCCCCTCCATACTTCCATGGAGGGGTGAGACTTAGTGTGTAACCTTTCATCTTCCTTATTATCAATAAAACACATAGTGTTTCCCTTCTCTCTCTACTTTCTCTCACTAACATGGCTTTCATCTTCTTCCATCTAAACCGACCCCCCGAATCACAATATCAACACATAAAATACGATCCATCAAGTGGTATCAGAGCCAAGGTTGCATATTGGTTGATTTTGTGGTATCTTCTTGTCAAAAAATGTCATCTTTAATTGTTTAACCATGTGCCGTACCATTTTTTATCATTTTTTTTGGGGAAACAGTTGTTGACATACTTTATACATCAAGATTTGGTCCAAAGTTGCTACCTTTAACTGTTACATAATTTTTTTGAGACTTTTGGTACCAAATTAAAGCCCGTGAAAATAGATATGTGGTAAAAAGTCACATATTTATTCAGTGTCAACACAAATATATATGTGGTCTTTTTTGTCTCATGGTCTAATATTATCTTGTTGCAACCCGTGATAAACATTTGTGATCGGAAAACTGGGTCAGAAACGACGGTTGAAGAAGCTGGTCGGAAAACTCATCGAAAACTCGATAAACAGTCGGAAAATCGCTGGAAAAGTCGGAATTTCTTGTATAAGAAATTCTCGATGTACTTGTTATCAAGAACATATACTTATCGAGAACACAATACCCGAAATTTTCGAAAATTTTTAATTTTACGAAAAGTGTTTCACATTCTCGATAACACATTCTCGATAAGTATTCTCGATAAGCAAAAGTATTCGATATGTTCAAAAGTTTCGAGAAGTTAAGGGTGCGTTTAGTTGAGTGAAAACACCCTTGTTTTCCACAAAATATTTTGTGGAAAACAAGAAAAACAGAGATCGCGTTCAAATTAGTGTTTTCCAATAAAATTCTCTACAAAACACAAAATTTCTATTTCCAACTTTAATACACAAAACTACAAAACTTTTTTTTTTGTTTTCCCCTATTTTCTATTAAAATACCCCAAATCCGTTTTCGTCAGTTGTTTTACGTTTTCGACTGATTTTTTACGTTTTCGTCAGATTTTTTACATTTTCGTCAGATTTTTTACGTTTTCGTCCGATTTGTTACGTTTTCGTCCGTTTTTATACGTCCTCCTTCGTTTTTTACGTTTTTGTCAAGTTTTTTACATTTTCGTCTGTTTTTTTACGTTTTCGTCAGATTTAATAAGTTTTCGTCCGATTTTTTACGTTTTTGTCCATTTTTTTACGTTTTCGTCAGATTTTTTACGTTTACGTCCAATTTTTTATGTTTTCGCACGATTTTTTAAGTTTTCATCCGTTTTTTTCTGTTTTGGTCAGATTTTTTACGTTTTTGTCAGATTTTATACATTTTCGTCCGATTCTTTACGTTTCCGTCTGATTTTTTAAGTTTTCGTCCCGTTTTTTTACGTTTTCGTCAAATTTTTACATATGACAAAAAACGGACGAAAACAGACGAAAACTTAAAAAAACTGACGAAAACGTAAAGAAACGGACGAAAACAAAAAAAATCGGATGAAAACTTAAAAAACAGACGAAAACGTTAAAAATATGACAAAAAACGGACAAAAACGTAAAAAATCTGACGAAAACTTAAAAAATCTGACGAAAACGTAAAAAACGGATGAAAACGAAAATCATCGGACGAAAACTTAAAAAACCTTACGAAAACGTAAAAAAACGGATGAAAACGTGAAAAATCGAATGAAAATGAAAAAAAACGGACAAAAATGTAAAAAAAAACTGACGAAAATGTAAAAAAACGGATGAAAACGTAAAAAATCTGACGAAAACATAAAAAATTAGACGAAAACGTAAAAATAGACGAAAACGTAAGAAAAATAAATAAAAAGGGACAAAAACGTAAATTATCGGATGAAAACGTAAAAAAACATACGAAAACTTTATTTGATATTATATTTTAATTTTTTAATTTCTTTATTTTCTCGTATTAGATTTTTTAGTTATTTTATAATTTAATTGGTTAGTTTATAATATTTGTTTTTGTGTTTTGAAGATGTTTTTATAATATTAATATGGTGAATAGTGAATTGAGATATAAAACAACAACACTTAAACATGTTTTATAGTTTTGGAAAATAGAAAACACAAACACATGTTTATCTGACTAAACACGTTTTCTAAATTTTTCATTGTTTTGTGGAAATCAAACTCTCCTCCCTTTTCCTACAAAACAAGAAATAGGAAATGAAAGAAAATGTTTTCCAACTAAACGCCACCTAAAAGTTTTGAAAATCTCATCACCTATCCTAATCCCATCACCGTCTCGAACTGAAAAAATAAATAAACAAAGATCTCAGATTTTTTTTTCGTGTTACAATAGATTCGAAGACATCAAAAGTCATAAACACGAGAAACAAAATCTATCATCATCGATCTGTGGAAAGTGCTTATAACTTTCATAGAATATCTGAATGTAAAAGAATGATTTATAACAATTATGTTACAAGCATTCCTTAGCTCGTTCTAAGACACAAGTCAATATACAAATGATACAAACACCTACCCGAGACCCCAAGAAGGATCTTGAAGCATTGTAAACACTTTCTTGATTCGTCTTGTGCAGCAATGATGATATAAATTAAGGTTCGAGTTGGATTGGTGCTTAGATGATGATGGAGATCATCTTTGATTATTATGTGATAAAGGGAAGAGAAAGTGTGGTAGGCGGATATTTTAGGAGATGTGTGATTTTAGGTTTAGGTCAAATTGGTGTAACTGTGAAGTTATACGTACATCTAACCGGTTGGACATTGGATTGGAACGTGCTATGATTTAATTTTGGGCTGAAATCTTATAATTAATACGCAAGTTTTGAAACTGTTTGCTATTTAATTTTGGGCTGAAATGTTATAATTAATACGCAAGTTTTGGAACTGTTTGCTATTCGGATTCATTTTAGGAGTTGGTCTGGGCCATTTGTTTTTCTTAACAAGGTAATGGGCTAAATTGCAATGATTTATTGGACTGGGATGCTATGTTACAAATTATTACATGGACTATCAAAATGTTATACTCCGAAATATATTTTTGGACACAACATTTTTGATAATATATAATGTAATGAGCGGTATTTTGGTATTATAAATTTTCATGGGGTTACATAATTTTTTTGACAAGATCGGGAAACCATTATCAAGATTCACTTAAACCGTCAAAAGTCTAGTTTTGGGCATTTAACCGCAAGATGTGACTACGACGATAATTCTTTATTATTTATTTGAGGTTGAAGTGGAATTTCACAGGTGAGTGTACTTAGTATCTTGAAGATATCGGGGTTGGTTGGATGGATGATTCTTCGAGATCCTTGTTCGAGCTTTTATCCGTACGAATGACAAAGACTTGAGTTGTCTAGTTATATCTGATGTAAGGAGTTACGTTGTTGTGCTCACAGTGTATAGCTATCACTTTAAAGGAGTTACGTTGTAGTGCTCAAGTGTCACCAAAAGATGTGGATGATTCAAGAGACGTTCATATACAATAAAGGATGGTTGGATGGGTATATAATTTCCTACCATTATTGAAATTCTCAGTATTGGTTCTTAATCAGACAATAGTGCAAGTTTAAGTCACAAGTTCGGGTTATTTTACTTCAGTCTCAAGTTCGTCATGTTGGGTTTCCTCCATCAGTAGTCACTACAAAGAGCCGATAGAATGATAATGGGGTTGATAAAGAGTTAGCTGAGAGGAGTATCAAAGAGTGGAGATGTTTATCAGCAGTTGATTCTCATAGGCTATTTATGATACTTCACACGTAATCGGTTAGTTAGACATATGGGGTTACGCTGCCTCCGTTTCCATCATAAACATAGTGTGTATGCTTCCGATTCCGCGAAGACATCGTGGGGGAAGAGAGAGTGGGTGTTCTTTGCTTTCTTTGACTTTTCTTGACTTCTTTGTGAAAACACTCATTTTCCACGAGGTTCTGCAATTAGGGGGAAGAAATGTGCACATCAGAGACGCATAATAGACTCACGTGATCGAGCTTACAATTTTATTACTACCGGAGAGACGTCCGCAGAGATGATCAGTGGTTCAGTTTTGTGATTTTGGTGTAATCATTTCAACTCTCGCGGGGTGTGAAGTGTGAAGTAGCCTACTTAAGTGAGAAGATCTTACTGATTTCTTGCATGTTACCCCCGAACGGAGCTTCCGCGTTGAGTACAACTGTGATTAAGTGACTAGTCAGATTTGCTTGGTGTGGTTTACGATGTTATCTACAAATTCCGCTGCGTACTCAAAACTTCAAAAGTTAGAAGACATGTTAACTACATCAAAGTTTCGAATCTGCTGAAGACGGTTGTCAGTTTGTGGGGGAGCCGATTCAGAAACTTCGCCAAAAAGAAGTGTACGAAGAAGCCGCTAAAGACATGCAACATGAATTGGGGGGAAGTTAATCCATTTCATGCATATTACATCATTTGCCTACAAGTGAAGATAAAGTTTTTCAAGCCGAGGTACAAGATGAAGACAAAGAGCGTCAACTGTAGTCATCCTCCGCACTTGAAGAGCCGATGAAGACCTTTCTTTATTCGTATTTGTACTTGTAGAAAATGTTGTAAGTAATCCCTTATGTCGCCCCATTGGGGGAAGATTGTTAGGATCAAAGTTTATAATCCTAACACGTAAATGGAACGACATTTACGGGATTACATTAGCTATCTTGAAAGGCACAAACACATGGACTAGAAGCGTCATTATTGTAAAGTTGTGTGTTTGTTGACCTATTAATACCCCCTCCATACTTCCATGGAGGGGTGAGACTTAGTGTGTAACCTTTCATCTTCCTTATTATCAATAAAACACATAGTATTTCCCTTCTCTCTCTACTTTCTCTCACTAACATGGCTTCCATCTTCTTCCATCTAAACCGACCTCCCGAATCACAATATCAACACATAAAAACGTAAAAAACTGATAAAAAACGAATAAAAACGTAAAAAACTGATAAAAAATGGATGAAACGTACAAAAAATGGATAAAAAGGTAAAAAAAAACTGATAAAACGTACAAAAAATGAAAAACAACTGACAAAACACGTATAAAACGTACAAAAAACGGATAAAAACTTTAAAAACTGTTAAAACGTACAAAAAATGGAAAAAACGGACAAAAAAAGGATAAAACGTACAGAAAACGGATAAAAATTGATAAAACGTAAAAAAACGGAATAAAACTGACAAAAAATGGATAAAACGTTAAAAAAATGGGAAAAAATGGATAAAACGTACAAAAAACGGATAAAACGTAAAAAAATTGACAAAAACAGATAAAACGTACAAAAAATGGGTATAAACGTAAAAAAAACTGATAAAACGTACAAAAAAGGGGAAAAACTGATAAAAAAGGATAAAACGTAAAAAATGGAAAAAAAAACTCTAAAAGAGGACTAACGGTGCAAATGTTTGGCTAACGAAGGCTAGCGGTGTAGTATTTTCAGTCTCGTTAAGAGATAACGGAGAAAAAAATTGCACCGTTAGTCCTCATAGTAAACAAGGGATGTAGGGTGGCAAACGTTTGTCTAACGAGTGATGTATCTTGCCAAAAGTTTCTGACAGGGATGTAAGATGTCAAAACCTGTAAACCACATGGATGTATTTTGCAGTTCTGTCTTTTTGTTAATTCCAGGATTGATTTGAATGGTACCAGTGGAAGGCTTAAAAAGTTGTGCCAAATTTTGCACCGACAATGGCTATGTAGATAATCTGAAAAAGCTTTGAGGGTACTTGATATACATGGAAAAAATAAAAAAGGTATGGTTATCTTTCATGTGGGTTTAGGGTTTAGAAGTTGCTTACAAATAACGTCGACCTTACATGAAACCTGCTTATAAATAACGTTTGGCCTTACATGTCGTCGTTTAAATCACTATTGTATAAAATAGTATTTTAAACAAAACTGCTTGTACGACGTTCTGAATATGAAAGATGCAAAAGTTCTTCGTATTTAATTGAACCGACAGTAATGATAGATCTGTGATATATCTTTTATTTAATGAAACTCATTCAAAGTTTGCGGATAACTTTAATTTGGCAAGGTATTTATGCCTACGTAGCCACGGTGGGTCATTCTTCTTTGTTCGTCATTTTTGCAGTCCAAAAAATGCATCATTATGTCCTTAAATGGCTGTATGTTTTTTTACTTTAAAGGGTGCAAATGGATTTCGTATTTAAATGTTAAATTTTTACGTTTGATTGGCCGAAAAATGTCATCGTTTAAGGTTTCTATACAAAATTAAATTTATAGTGGCCTGTGATAGTTGTTGATATTAAATTTGTTCAAATTGATTAAAACAAAGATGAAATTATCGGCGTCTTGAGGATGCAGCTTACTAAGTTTATCGACTTTTTGTGCATTGTTAGGGATGAACTTGCACTTCATGTAATATGTTATAAACCTTATCAACAAATTTTGGGACCTTCAACGCATGGCCCTTAAAGTTTTGTTTTCGGTGATATGTTATAAACCTTGAGGATGCAGTTTACTTAACTATTTTTAGGAAAATTTTATTTTTTTTGCTTACATTATGCAACAACGAATCGATATGTAATATGTGATTCACACTTCTTTGAAACGAGCTCACACGCGTACCAATTCGGACTCTTAATCCAACATAACACTCATAACTCTCCCCTTCATTCCCTATTTCTTTCATTGGGCCTAAAAACCAATTCGGACTCTTAATATTCCACATTGGGTTTTGTTACACTTAAGCCCAATTACTAAACTAATTTAAAACCAAACTGGACCCTTAAATAATTCAGCATTGGGCCTTAACCCAATCCTTTGCCCAACATACAAAATCCAATACATCTTAATTAATTTAACAAAAATGTTTCATCCCTCATTTACTTTAGCTCGACAAAATGGAATTTCTATACACAAGATATACCAAAAATTATATAGTTCGATTTGGCTCATGACATTGAACTAGGAGTGACCAAAATCTAAGTTTTATACATTCATTTAAAGGGAAAATGAACCACAAAGCAAACCGGGTTCGACCAAATTCCCTACGTGGCTCAATTATTAACATTCTTCCTAAACATTTACTAGTGACTCCTAAATGTCTAAAAAGGGTATTGTTACTCTTACTATCGATTTTCTATGTTGAAACACACTAGACGTGCCCTTACAACCTTTTGGTCACGTAAAAAGGTCATATGGACCCTTTGAGAACTCTTAAACCAAACCGAGCCCTTGTAATATCATACAAAGAAACAATACCAAACGTTGATCATTTGTGATATCCATGCTTTGCTAAAGACCTCATACACATCTTTGTGATATTATATGTCACGTTATATATCATTTTGGACCTATGGAGTACTCTATGTTCATAAACCTTTTTTTTTGTCATGATACATATTATATTGGACTTTTTGGACACACAACCTTTTAAACAAGCGTGTACATATTTTCCTTGACATCAAAACACAACCTTGGTCACATTATATTGTTACTAGACTCATGGTACACAAAATACATATCAAAGTCGGTTCTTTTCTACTCCCTTACTCTAAACCCGAGACCCTCCAACTCTTTTACACCTTAGGATCACTTGGAAACTACTTGCAATACTTCTCAAGTATCCCTACTCCATAGATTCACTTCCCCATGCCCTTATCCTCATACTATATTCCCCTTGTCTCACCAACTTGTGTGCCTATACAAATATAATAGAAACCATGCATCTCACCTCTTACGTACACTCACAAAACTCATAAACAAAACACTCCAAGTCATTTCTCACTGTGACAATTACTAGAAGAAAGGCCCCAACATCTACAGGTTCGAGTACGAGTTAAAGCCAAGGTTGAGTTGCTCTTGATCCTTAGTTGGGTGAACAAATAAGCCACAAGGTCCTCACACCAAGCCTTAGTCCCACAGTCATGTTACTCCCCACCCTTTGTGGTGTCGTAAGTCCATTTCAAACACTTAGTTTATTTTGGTACTATAGTTATCATGGATAACATGTTCGAGCCATGATAACTTCCTATTTTATTTTCAACACTCTCGCACTCCACTTTCCTATATATTGTGATAACTAAATCTTAATATGGCAAGGTTTGGATTAGAATGCTTATTATTAACTTATAACGACATATAAACTTATTTTATAACACGTTTTAAAGTTGCCTTGACCCTTACCAAATTTTACTTAAGTTGTATACTCACAATAGAAATGTGTTTACTTAGATAAAAAAGAAAAATAAATTGGTGAACTTCTTATGATGGGAAAACGTGTTTACTTAGATAAAACTACTCCATAGTTATCTCCTATTAATTCGTTGAATTGTCATGTCTTTGTTTTATTTGAAGCGTTGCATTCCTTAATATTGTTCGTTGGGAGGTGCCGAAGTCCCCAACTCTATGAATCTTAGTCTCCCCTAAAACCCTTAATGCCTATTAAGTTTTCTAGGATCTACAAGCCGCAATTCATGCAATAAATATAACGAGGAAAACCAATAGTGCACTCTACGGTTGCGTTTCTAAGACGTTCAAGCTAGTTACAAATAAGAGATCAGCCAGTTTTTTTAGCCTAACGCGAAGCAACCGACTAAACAATAGACAACAAATCAATATTCAATAACTAGGTTTCATCAAATCTAAGCAAGCACTAATTAATTTAAACTAGCATGTTAAAGCAAAGAAAAGATAAACAAGTAATCAAACAACACATAGACATATTGAATGATTAAAATGATAACTTATCTTCAATAAAACATGAGATTCAATGGTCGAAAAACCCTAATAAAAGCAAAGAAAATCGTGCTCTAAATCCTACTCCAAGATATCCCAAAGAATGTCACCACTAATGAAAATAATTCAAAAATTATATATAGATTTACATTTGTGATGGCGTCATGTTATAAGTTCTGACGTCGTCAGCTCGCCATGTTTAAGGTTTCATCTTATGCAAGTCGTCGCTCTGACGTCGTCACTTGTTATCTTCTGACCCCGCCAGCTTATGCATCACACCGTCCTTTTTAAGCCTTCTGAGCCGTCTCTTGTTATCTTAAAACGTGACTCCCTACTCCAAAATACGCCTGACGCAGTTAGGTGTTAATTCCTAATTTGTTTCTGAAGCAACGTGTGTTAATCAGAATCTAGCTCTAATCATCAAGTGACGGCGTCACTTAGTAAAGCGTGACGCCGTCAGCCTTCTATTCTGACGGGTTTTCGCGACTTTGTTGTTTTCTTCACTTTTCGCCCATATTCATCCAAAAAGTGCCGATTTCTAGATTTCTAGTCCCAAGTACCAAAAATGCAAAAAGAAACGATTTGAGGCAATATTTGATCATATAAATATGATTCTGGGCTTAAATGACCCTTAAAAAGGTATCAAATAAATCCTTATCAATAGACACACCAAAGATTTTAAACAAAGATCTATTTGACTAATCAATTAGCTAACACATGAAACACGACACAAAAATTCAAAATTAAGAAAAAGGGACTATTTTTTATAGTACACACCAGATCCTGGAATATAAAAGGGACAGCTAAAGAGTTGGTCAAAATCAATCATCCAATCTCTGAATCAAATCACCATTACATAAGACAGTTAGAGCACATAAGACAATTAGAGCACACAATGTGATAACTCTTGAGGTGAGTTATGGGATAACTTGCACTGAGTTAAGGCTGATTTACCACACCGCCCTCCCACATTAAGTTATGGCTTGCCTTGCTACCTTACCATGGTAATGCTAAGTTATGTTTGATTGAGATGCTTTTGTGGTATTAAATGTGGTGTTTTAAAATAAAAGTGGGGCTCAAAATGTTGAGTTATGGTTGAAATGTTAAAGCTGATGTGGCGCTGACGTGGCGATGAGTTAAGGTATAACTCGAGGTCATTGTACCGAATGCTCTTAAAGCACTCCACAACCCAACATATGTACTTCAGTTGCCTTTGTCATTCTTTAGATTAAATTAACATTTTTTCATTAGACTAAAATGAAGATTTGCATATTCTTCATTATATTAAAAATAAGCCGAACAAGATACAATTGTAACCCCAAAAATAAACTAAAAATATGCATCCCATCAGACAATTCAATAGTACAAATGTTTGAATCACTAATGAGTCAGTCCAGACTCCAGAGTGAACATCCACAACTTCCAATTACAAAAAGAATGCAAAAAAATTTCACAACTTTGCACTACCAAACATGAGACCTCATAATCGCATATATCATAACATATTCGAACGCTATCACAACATTGATTTCAACAAATCAGTCTAGCATAAGTCGCTGTTTGAAATTGCTTACTTTTTTCTGCATTAGAAAGAAGCTACACTCCGCCAGTGAGTAGTAGTGGTGATGGTGGAGAGGGGCTGATGTGAGAATTGCGAACCCTCACAAGAAGTTTTACAATCCTCCTAAGCAGTGTACCTAACCATTGTAGTGTAGTATAGGTAAGTCCGGGGGGTTGATCGTTCTTTAAATGAATAGTGTTGTTAGGTCAAGATGTATGACGAGATAGGTCTAGAGGTAAGGGATGATTCGTTTTATGTTTTTATAATTTTTAGAAAGCAAGTAAAAATCTCGGTTTTGAGGGAGTGGGCGGAATTAGTTGCTAATCAACTAACCCAAAAACTGTTAATATAAAATTAATTAAAACTGATTAAAACAGAAAATAAAAGTGGTGACTACTTATGAGAGGAAAACGTGTTTACTTAGATATAATTACTCCCTAGTTATCTCCTACTGATTTGTTGAATTGTCACGTCCTTGTGTTAGCTGAAGCGCTGTATTCCTTAATATTGGTCGTGGGGAGGTGCAAAAGTCCCCAACTCTATAAATCTTAGTGTCCCCTAAATCCCTTAAAGTCTATTAAGTTATCTAGGATCTACAAGCCGCAATTCACGCAATAAATACAATGAGAAAAACCAATAGTGCAATCTATGGTTGCGTTTCTAAGACGTTCAAGCTAGTTACATATAAGAGGTTAGCCATTTTTCTTAGCCTAACGCAAGCCAATCAACTAAACAAGAGACAACAAATCAATATTCAATAACTAGGTTTCACTAGATCTAAGCAAACATAAATAAACTTAAGCTAACATGTTAAAGTAAAGAAAAGATAAACATATAATCAAACAATACATAGATATATCGAATGATTGAAGGGAATACTTATCTTTATTAAAACATGAAGTTAAAAGGCTGTAAAAGCCTTACTATAACAGTAAAATTCGTCTAGGGTTTTCCTCTCCAAAGTGTTACATGAATTAATGAAAAAAATGCGAAAGTATATATAGAATTACAATTGTGATGGGGTCACCTTATAGGTCGTGACCCTATCAGCTCGCCATATCTAGGGTTTCGTCTTGTACAAGTCGCCATTATGACAGCGTCAGGGATAGTGTGAGGCCGTCACTTGTAAATTCTTCTGCGCCGTCTCTTTCAAGCTTAAAACGTGACTCCCATCTCCAATTTGTACCAGACAACGTCAGGTTATAAAATCTTCCAAATTCTCTAAAGCGTCACTTAATAAACTTGAACAAAAAATCCAGCTTCATAAACAAGGGACGGCGTCACGTTGTAGCTTGTGACACTGTCAGATCTCCAAATCTGACAAGTTTCTCGTGACTTCGTCGTTTTCTTCACTTTTTTGTCCAAATACATCCAAAAAGTGCCGATTTCCAGAATTCTCGTTCCAAGTACCTAAAATACAAAACGAAATGATATGAGGCAATATTTAATCATATATATACGCTTTTGGGATTAAATGACCCCATAAAAAGGTACCAAATAAATCCTTATCAGGGGGTGTTGAAGAGCTAGGCGAAGCAAACAGAGGAAGGATATGAGTGTTGATGATTTTTTATGTGTTTGAATTTGTTTATGTGTATGTTTTTTAGTGTGTGTTTTGATGGAAGAGAGAGAGCATTGAGTATTACAATGAGCAGACTCCCCGAATCCCACGTGGATGCTCGCCACCATATCACAAGTGCTCGTCGCTTTCGGTTTCGTCGATTATTCGACAAAAATAACGACAAAACGCAACTCAAAATCTTACCATTTTATTCAAATGGTTATTTTCAAATGATTCAAAATTTTTTTAAAATAAAATTAAACCCCCACTTTATAAATAACACCTCATTTTACCAAAATTTTTCACAAACAACTTATTTATAAATTCTCATACACATACACACAACTTCTTTTTAATTACTCCCAACTATCACAAACTATGGCCAACGAACCAAACGAGGTGCAATGAATGATCCTTAGGTGACTACGGAGAGAACTTGCAGTGGAGGTCACACTGGCAAGCAATTTGCTAACCAAGTTGACACGGTATCTTGAGAAAATGTCTAGCCGTGATCCAGATATGACAAGGGTGCATTCGTTACCACTCAACCAGCCCATTAATAGTTATGGTTTGCATATGATTCTAATGACAATTAAAGCAGATATGCGTGTAACAAACCACTTGCAGGCAGCTCGAGATGAATTGTTGAGGAGCATTACCGACAAGCAAGAATTCATCAACACTTACAAAGTAATAAAAAAGCTCGAATCATATTTTAGTTTTTTATTTCGTATGTTTTTATTTATCTATAATTTACAAATAAAAGTTGTATTTATTTTAATAAATGAAATTTAGTTTATTTGAGAAAATGGAAAAAATAAAATAAAATTGGTTGGGGTCGGTGGGTGGGGCACAAATGGCTTTGTTGTTTTTAGTTATGAGTGATGAGTATTTTAAAATGTGGATGTTGAAATATGTGGTATTCGTGAGACCCAAATGGCTAACCAAATAAATGTCATAATATTCAATGCTCTTAATGGGAACCGGGAAAGAAGATGTATGGGAAGAGGAAATGAGGATAAGAGTTGAAATATAGATAAAAATGGATAGTTGAGATCACTTTGAAGATTTTTTTAAATTTTATCGCTTTTTATTTCATTGGCTACCTTTTAAATTAGGGTAAAATGCAAAAATGGTCCCTAAACTATCACGAAATCGCAAAAATGGGACCGAGACAAAAAGTCACGCAAAAAAGCTACTAACGTTACGTAAATTTGCGAAAAAGCCACCGAGAGGCATTTTCCGTTAGTTTTCCCATTAAGTGCCATGTCACTGAGGGTAGTATTGTCATTTCATGGATCTTCTTATCTCCCGCCAACCTTTCGAGGACTATTTTTGCAAACAACGTAAACTATTTAGTTAAAACAACTAGATTACTAGATTTGCTTTTTCAGAGTACATAAACTCCCCAAAACCAACCCAGAAATTTATATCCGTTGTAAAGGAAATCAACCGTCAAACCGTAACATAAAAAATAAAAAAAAAAAAAAAAAAAAAAATCGGAACAACGGAACCCAGCTATGGCGAATAATGATAAGAATGATAAGGGAAAGTCTTTGTTGATGGGGGGAGGAATCATTCGAAAAGTCGTGGGGCAAGGTTTTATTAAATTATGAAGTCTTTGAGGATGTTTTGGATGAATTTGGTGATAAAGTTATTGCCAAGTATGGTTCGTATGCAAACATAGGGAAGGAGATGATTGAAGAAATTCTTCAATGGATATGGAACAAAACCTTCAACAAACCAAATGTGGGTGCTAGCGGTGCCATATCTATTCCTACCATTGGAAGTGGTAGCCGTTGCTCCAATGAGGTAGTTGCAGAGAAAAAAAGATGGAGGGGAAGGCTGGTTGGGAGTGGCAAGAAGAAGAAGGAGGGGAGTCCTAATCTGACTACAGTCACAGAAAAAAAGAAGAGGGGAAGGCCTGTTGGGACTGGCAAGAAGAAGAAGGAGGCTGGCAAGAAGAAGAAGGAGGGGAGTTCTAATCCGAGTACAGTTACTGAAAAAAGGAAGAGGGGAAGGGTAAATGGGACTGGCAAGAAGAGGAAGGTGAAGGAAGAGCATACAGATCTTGGTATGTTAATGTAGTATAGTTCATTTATGTGCCATTTTAAATTTGTTTATGTAGGATGCTATGATATGTTTGATAGACTTTTATATGCATCCCCTTTGCTAGGTTTAGGATAAACAGAGTATTATGTTTTTAAGTAGGGTGTTAGAATATCATAAGTGAGAGTGTTTGGCATTACTAAAGTACTGCTATAGAGAGTGTTTTGCATTACTAAAGTACTGCTACAGTTACTAAGTGTTCACATTGGTTATAAGTAAGTCTTCACATTGGTTGTAAGTAAGTATTCACATTGGTTCTAAGTAAGTCTGATTGTGTATCTTGAGTGTCTTAGGAACAAAATAGTTTAGTTTCTATATCACCACATTAACTTATTAATTAAACTACAACTATGTGGTGAGATATACAACACTGCATTGCTCTACTTCACTTGAGCCTGCATAATTGTTTCATTGACTACTTCTGCATTGACTTTAGCATGTATACCATTAGTTTTGTAGGTGCTGGTATGTCTTGACAGTTTGAATTTAAAATGTGGTAGATTTACTTGGTTATGGGGGTGAAGTTATGTTCCGTATGCACAATAATGGAGTCTTTGAATTTGGTCTATTAAGGTATGTACAAGGGAATGTTTCTACAATTTGTGGCTTTGTCTGTGATAGACATGTCTTTAGCCTAGGTCTGGATGATATGTTTTCACGCATTAGGGGAGAAAAATTGGCTGTGTTCTTTTGTTTGCCTGGCAAATCATTAGAAGAAGGTTTGAAGCTGATTCACACAGAAAATGATGTGCATACAATGATTGAGCTAGGTTGTTGTGCCGGTTTTGTAGACTTGTTTGTTGCTCACACAAAACAGGTGTTATCTCCTTACTATTTAAACAACATTGATGCAGAGGGTGATGGTGGGGAGGTTGTCGGGTGGGTAGAAGAAGATGCTAGCTTGCGATGCTCTATTACTTCAACTCCTTTTAGGACTAGCACTTCAAAAACTTATAGGAAAGTGGATGATGTTGTTGCTTCACAACCAGAATTCGGGAAGCATAAAAAAAGGGTGTAGAGGGTGAAGAGGTCTGTGGATAAGGGAAAAGGAAAGATAGTTGATGAGGTTGATGAGGCTGATGTTGTTAACAAGAACAAACCGGCTGGTATTGTCATTAGAGACGGTGGTTCTATGAAGAACCCAGCAGGTATTGGTTCAGTGAATGTGGGAGCAAAGGGTGGTGGTATTTTGAGACCAAGAATCACTAATTGCGTACTGGGTCTATGTCACCAAGATCAATGGGTAACAATGTGGTGTTATTTTGACTAGGTGAGTCTAATGAACTGTTTAGCAAATATTTTCGACACATTGCATTGCCTATTATAGTAACCTCATTTCATTGCATATATTGATTGTACTGGTGTAGTTGATCACATATTGGTTAATCCAGTAGAAGGTTTGAAGATTGACATATGGGTTCATCTATTGGGAATATCTAATGTGTAGAAACTAAAACACTTTAATTTGGTTGTATTTACTAATGTACTTTGACTAATGTAACTTGAACTATTCTACCTCTGTTTCGAATACACCAAAGGGTGTGGGCAGGCATCGTGATGGGTTCATCTTTTTGGTACATGCCAAACAATATTATGTAAATTGAAGTATTTCATATGGGGTTAAATGTTTAGTCAACCTTGACTCCTATACATAATATGTTTGTGTTTGTTTTGTGTTTCTGTCATTTGCTTCGATTAATAGCATTTTACTATGAATATGTTTGTGTTTGTTTTGTGGTTCTGTTATTTGCTTCGATTAGTAGCATTTAAATGTATGTGTTTTTGTATTGTATTATGGTTTCAATTCTGTCAGTTTCATGTTTGTGAATGTGTTTGTGATACGAATCGAACAATGTATATCAAGACAAACGGGATCAAACAACCCCTTCCATTCATAAACCATAGGGATACATGTACAACCTTAGGGGAAACCACAACCCCTAACTACATCATCACCTACATCTACCTAGCTTACGACACTACGACAGTGGCACTAAAATGAACAAAAGAAACCACAACTCCACAAGTGCCCAACCACCTACTACCTACATTCATCATACACAACAAACACAACAAAAGAACCTATCCCAGCCTCCAGCACCCAACGCCTTCAAATATAAGTTTGCCTTACAGCAAACTCAATCTTGGAGACAATGCTGTTGTTAGTTTGCCTAAGCATCCTCATCAACCCCCTCATCTTTCTCATATCAGCTGACTGAATCCTCCTAAGCTTGTTCACATTGGCCCTTGTAGTTCTCGAGCCCCTTAAGTTTTGGAGCTCCAAAATCAGGTCCCCCTAATACGGAGCATATTAGACAGCGTTTGGCACCTACTCATCAACTCTTGTGCATGATGAATGTCCTCCTCAACCTCTCGCTGGTAATGGGTTAACATCATTTCTGATATGACAAACGAGTTACAGGCAATCACGAGATCAAGACAGCGAGACATGTTACTGGAAAAGGAAATGATAAATATTTGATTACGGGTGTGTGTGTGTGTGTTTCTACTTGTGTGTGTGTGTGTGAAGGCGTTGACAATTTAATATGAAAACATGAAAATAACTTTGCAAATTAGCCATTGAGGTCATGTCACATTACACCGAAAGGTTGGCGGGAGATAAGAAGATCCATGAAATGACGAGACTACCTGATAAGGCAAAAAATGACCGTTTTTAGGGGGTCATTTAAGCCCGGATTTGAATTTATTTGACCAAATATTGCCCTAAATCGTTCCTTTTGTCATTTTAGGTACTTTTGGAGTGAATTCTGGAAAAGGAAGCATTTTGGACTTTTTTGGAGCATAAAAGTGAAGAAAACGGCAAAATCTTAATTTTCCTTGCTGGGAACAGTACCTGACGGCGTTAAGAGTCTTCATGTGACGGTGTCAAGAGTTAGAAGTGGTGACGGTCCAGAGAAAACGTGACGGCATCACGCATGGCCGTCAAGGTTCAAGATATGGTGACGGCCCAGAGTGATATTACACATGACGACGTCAAATCTGGATCTAGGCAATCCGATCTCATTATGGGCGGCGAGTTGACGGCGTCAGAAATTCCTTCTTGACGCCGTCACCCTGTAAAATCTAAATATAGTTTTGCAATTTTCATTCATTAAGAGGGGGACAAGTAGGGTGTAACTTTGGAGAAACCCAAGCACGAATTTTACTGCTTTTTCAAGGGTTTTTACCCTTTGAAACCTTTCATGTCAATTTGAGATAAGTACTCTTTCAATTCAATCAATATGTCTATGTCTTGCTTGAATATATCTTACGCTTGTCTTGAATTTAACATGCTAGGCTAGATCTCTTGTGTGTTTGCTTAGATGTAGTGAAACCTAGATGTTAATTATGGGTTGATTGTTTGTTTATAGTTGTTACGGATGACTGATTTCGATGTTAGGCTTAAGAAAACTGGCTGACTTCCATATGGTAACATGCTTGAACGTCTTAAGAAACATGAACCAATGTGTACTAGGTTATTATGGTTGTATTTAATGCATGAGAGAATTCTAATGATCCCATGTTAGGAGCTTTTAATGACTCGACATAGGAGTGAAGTAGGAGCTTATAGAGTTGGGGAAGTACGTACGCCACCCCACGAATGGTATTAAGGAATATAACCCGTCATCCATGCAATTGTAACAAACTATCAACCTGTAAAAGATATCTAGGGAGTAATGAAACCTAAGTAAACACAACTTTCCCTATTATTGTTCACACCACTAGTTTAACTAGCTTTATTTTCATTTCTGTCATTTTATTTTGATTGCATCTTAGTTATTGGGTTAGTTGATTAGCAACTAATTCCGCCCACTCCTTCCAATACCCGAGATTTTACTTGCTTTCATAAAAATATAAAAATACAAAAAGAATCATCCCTCACCTCTAGACCTAGTTTTTAGGCTTTCTAATCCTAGCGACACTATTCCTGAGTTGAACGAACAATCCCCCGGTACTTGTCACTATACTATACTACAACGATCAGGTACACTGCCTGGTGGGGGTTGTAAGCTTCTCGAGATCCCTCGAGAGGTAAAGCCTGTTGCGATTCCCACGCATCAAGTTTTTGGCGCCGCAGCCCGGGGAATAGTTATTGTCTAGGTTAGGATTTCTTTTTATTAGGTCTACTTGCTAGATTCCTTTCTAGCAAGATTTTATTTTTATTTTTAGATTTTCTTTAGTCTATCTTACTTTTTCGTGTCTTTGTTCGTAATCTTTACCATCCAACTTCATGGAAGGTGGTAACATCTTTGAACCCATCAACCCACCACAACAAAACCACCCACAAAACCCACCACTAGCAAACCAACCTCTTAGGCCCCGAACCCTAGGAGAGTATTCCCGTCCTAGCCACCAAGGCTATTGAAACACTATTGAGCTCACTCAAGGAGCCAATGTGTCCCCCTTGCGATCCGACACCATCCGGTTGGTGCAAAGCGGATGTGCATTCCATGGACTTCGTTCCGAAGATCCTAATCAACATCTCAAGGATTTCCTTAAAATCGTAGATTCTATAGACCTTGATGTTACAACTAGAGAGTCGACCCGAGTACGCCTATTCCAATTCTCTCTACGTGATCAAGGTTTGGGTTCTCTGTGATTTTCCTGATGGAATGAAGGTGATTGGTACTAAGTGGGTTTTCAGAAATAATAAAGATGAAAGAGGTATTGTTATCAGGAACAAAGCTAGATTGGTTGCTCAAGGATACACTCAAGAGGAGGGTATTGACTATGAAGAAGTTTTTGCTCCTGTTGCAAGGATTGAGGCTATTAGATTGTTTTTAGCCTATGCATCCTTTATGGACTTTACTATCTATCAAATGGATGTAAAGAGTGCCTTCCTGTTTGGAAATATTGATGAGGAGGTCTATGTCTCTCAACCTCCAGGCTTTGAAGATCCTCAACACCCTAATAAAGTGTATAAAGTGGTTAAGGCTCTTTATGGCTTACATCAAGCTCCAAGGAAGTGGTATGAAACATTAGCTACTTATCTGTTGAACAATGGGTTTCATAGAGGAAAGATCGATCAAACTTTGTTCATTAAGAAAGACAAGGGTGATATTCTACTTGTTCAAGTATATGTTGATGATATCATCTTTGGATCTACTAGACAAGAGATGTGCAAAGAGTTTGAAAAGTTGATGAAAGATGAATTTCAAATGAGTTCTATAGGAGAACTTACTTTCTTTTTGGGGCTGCAAGTACAACAAAGGAAAGATGGCATCTTTATCAGTCAAGACAAATATGTGACTGAGATTATAAGAAAGTTTCACTTTACTGATGCAAAACCTTCAAAAACCCCTGCTGATAAGACTACTCATCTATTGTTGAAGAATGCTAGTGGAGCAGATGCTGATGTGCACACTTACAAATCTATGATTGGTTCCCTAATGTATCTTACTTCATCAAGACCAGACATTATGTTTGCTGTATGTGCTTGTGCAAGATTTCAAGTTACTCCAAATACATCACATCTGACAGCATTAGAGAAGATTTTTAGGTATTCGCAGACATATCCTAATCTAGGATTGTGGTATCGAAGAGAATCTCCTATGGAATTGATCACATACTCAGATAGTGATTATGCTGGTGCAAGTTTGGATAGAAGGTCAACTACAGGAGGATGTCAATTTCTTGGATGTAGATTGGTGTCATGGCAGTGCAAGAAACAGACAATGGTGGCTACTTCAACCACTAAAGCAGAATATGTAGCTGCTGCTAGCTATTGTGCTCAGATCTTATGGCTTCAGAATCAATTGTTGGATTATGGGTACAATTTCATGAACACCATTATCTATATAGACAATAGTAGTACCATATGCATTATTAAAAATCCTGTGCAACACACTAAAACTAAACATATTGAAATTAGACATCATTTTATTAGAGATTGTTTTGAGAAAAAGCTTATTCAAGTTGTCAAAATTCATACTGATGACAACTATGCTGATTTGTTAACAAAAGGGCTTGATGTGGGTAGGTTTCAGTACTTGGTAACAGGTATTGGAATGTTAAACCCATAAATCTTTGATGTCTAATGATTTTCAGTGCTGCATGATAGTTTTTAGGTACTAATATTGTTTGTATATGTTTGTATGGTTGTCTACTAACTTGTATGCAGAGGAATTAAAGCACAGTGGAAACCATGGTACATACAGTGGAAAGATTTGTTCTCACAGTGGTAAAAGAAAAAGTTAAAGTACTTTCATTCATTCATTTAAAAGGTACAGAGTACATTCAACCAAAGAGACAAACATGAAAACCACATAACAAAACACAAAGCTACACAACCTAACACCCAAATCTTCAGACAAGCTACTTCATGGGCTTCTTTCCTTTACCCTCATAATCATGCTTGCCCTTAGAAGCTTTCTTTCTCTTGTCATTAAAAGAAAGTTACTTTCTTGGACAAGCAAGGCCCAATACTTGCTTGGGTTGCTTTGGAAGTCTTGAAGGTTTTTCAAGTGCAGGCCACTTCATGTTGACTATGGCTGACTCCAGAGCTGTAGTGAGGGCTTTTGGAAGCTCCTTGGACAGGGTGTAGGTAGGATCATCATCATCTGAAGAAGAGCTTGAGTAAAATTCCAGAGATGGAGCAGGAGCAGCTGAGACCTTCTTGTTAGGCTTCATGTTGGATGATGTAGTTGTTGTAGCACTTGGAGGAAAATATCCACTCCATCCAGCTGAGAGTTCTTCTGAGTCAGAACAGTAACTGATTTCCTCATCAGATGTGTCATCGGATTAGATGTAGATCAATGGAAACCAACTCATGATGATGGTTAGGGTTTGTGATATTGAAGATTGTTTTTGATAAAGACTTATGTGTTTTGAGCCCCCTTTTATAAGCAAAGTTAAGGCCCAGGGTTAATTAATGAGAGTTCTTTACTCTTATCTGTTTTGGTAGGTTGGAGGAGTAAATTTGGATATTATCGGGTTGACTTTGGAGAGATATTTTGAGAATAGTAACTTGGTCAAAAAGTTACTTTGGGTTAAATTATATTGGTTAAGTTTGGTGTTTCCTACTTTTGCAGAATACAAACCAATATTGTTTGAGTGATTGGAGTTATAAGGTGTCTATCTCAGACACACAACAAATGGTTATTGATTCACCATGTCTAATCAACATAAGAATCAACTAGTCCAGAGCAAACGGCTATTGGTAAAGACTTCTCAAATCCGTTTATGGTTGATAGTTTACCAAAAACTATATGGTTATCAACTCACCATATTCCAAGTGATGAAGAGTTGGCTAGTCCATAGCAAACGGCTCATGGTAAAGACATAACAAATCCTTTGATAGCTGATAGTTTGCTAAAAACTATGTTTAGAGCAGCTGATTTTACTTGTTTTACTTACCACTGCTCTTTGAAATTTTGTGAAAATTTACCACTGCTAGTTCACATTTACCACTGCAAGAGTAATTTTTACCACTGCTGAACTAGCCGTTACAACTGTTGTGTAAGTAATCTTATTTTTTAACTAGCCATTGTAAATAACCGTGTTTCCTTATTAATAGGGTAACTTTTTGTGAATTATCCACTTACCAATTTTAATTTATTCTTTTCCCAAAGATAAATTCATTGTAAAGATAATTCACATTACGCATTCTCCTCAAAACCCTATTAGTATATATTTATCATCATACGGCTTGATTCTTATTCTCAATTACTAACACTTTTATCTTTCTCTCACAAAATTATGGCGATTCTAAACTTTGCTGAGGAGCACAACCAAGTGGCCTATTTACAAAAGTCAAACGAAAAGAGTGGCCCTATTTTCCATCAGATTGTGGATTTTCTCAATACTACCCATATAAGGTATGCTTTAACTGTCAATCCCACAATCTATGTTTCTCATATCAAACAGTTCTGGAACACTGTGGAGTCCATAACTATTGAATAGGGAGACACACAAGAATCTGTGGAAGCTCTTAGAGCCACAGTGGATGGGGTAACTATTAATGTTACTGAATCATCCTTGAGGAGAATTCTCCAATTGGATGATCTCAATGGTATCATCACATTACCTAATTCAGATATTTTCAAATATATTGCTTCCATGGGGTATGATACATCTTATCAAAAAATTACTTTCAGAATAGGATGTTTCTGTCCCCATTGGAGATTTTTCATACATACTCTTTTACATTGTCTAAGTCCAAAGAAAACTTCTTATGAGCAATTTGCAACAACTATGGCTTACCCTTTGGTTTGCTTGGCAACTGATAGGACTTTCAATTTTTCAAAGTTTATTTTCAATAATATGAAGGGCAATGTAAAGAGTTCATATAAATTTTTGATGTATCCAAGGTTTGTGCAAGCAGTGCTAAATGAATTTCAACTGCAAACACACAAAAGAGTTTATCAAACCTCCTGTCTTAAGCCAAAAGTTTTTCAAAATATGTGTAAGGCTTCAGAACTTTGGAATGGGCAGGTTAAACCACTTTTTCCTGAAATGCTTTCAAAGATTTCTCAGGTACAGGGTGAAGATGTAACCATCCCAGTTGTATCCCATCATACACCCTCTATTGTTGTTCCACCTATTCAACACACCCCTGCTGTTACTCACACTTATGAGAAGAGGCACAAACAGCCACCTCCTCCCATTACAACATTGCCTGTTTCTGAGCCTTTTGGTTTAGGAACAAGCAGTGGTGGTTCAAGGCTTCATTCTAGTCCAACTAGAGAAGCACCTGAATCAATGCCCTATGATTCACCTCTCCCAACAGGTAACACTGTTGGAAGTGTTGAGGGCAGTGTGCAACCAAATGAATTGATGGAATTATGTACCAATTTAGTCAAGCAGTTTAAAGCTCTAGAGAAAGAACTGGCAAAGACTAAGCAACAACATGCCACAGAGCTTACCCAGATGAAAGCAGAGATCAAGAGTTTAAAGGAAGAAGTTGAGAGTCTAAATAAGCACAGATCTGCCAACCTTGTGCTATCATCTTCCTCTTCACCTCATGATGATGACTCAGCTTACTTCAGTGAAGATTTGGGGAATTCTCCCAAACAGGGGAGGATTAAAACTGATGCACAGTTTAAGGGGAGGAGACTTAATTTTGAACAAGAATTTGCTGAACTTGATGATTTTGATAATGTTCAAGAGAAGGAAGATGAAGTAGTGGGATCTAAGGAAGTTTTTGCTGAAGCAGTTGAAACTCATAAAGACACAGTGGAAACAAATAAAGATGCAGTGGATGTTGCTGATGCAGAATTTCAAAGAAAGAGAATGGAAAAAGGAAAAGTTCATATTGTTGATGAATCATCTGAGCAACAGTCAAAGAAGATTTCAAAGAAAGAACAAGCTCAGATAGATTATGATGCAAACTTGTCACAAGAATTACAAGAAGCTAAAATTGCAAAGAAGAAAAAACAAGAAGAGTTAGATATTGCAAGTTTCATGGAGGATCAAAGATTGGATAAATTGGAAACAGTGCATGAAGAACCAATTTCTATTGTTCCACCAACTGTGCTAAAAGAGAAACCTTCAATGTTTACTTATGTGCCTACTGAAGAAGAGATTGAGTTCATGATTGCAAATGATCCGGTGATTAGGAAGAAGGCAGTTGAACTCATTACTAATACAACTTTAATTGAAGATCAAAGGTCTGCTCAATTAAAGGATTTCATTCAGATGAAGAATCAACAGGCTCTTGATGATATTATCAGCACAGTAAGAAAGGGTCAAAAGAAACCAAGACAACTTACAAAGGCACAGATTATTGCTGAGATGAAGTCCTATTGTTGTCATGTTGGCAATTGGAAGATGGCACATTTTAAAGGGATGTCACATGATCAGGTTGAAGGAATTTATTACAGGGTTAAAAGGCAGGATAGTAATTTCATTCCTATGGATAAAGAACCTGAAGCTATGAAGTCAAAAAGGTCAGGTGTGAGTCTTGAATCCAAAGACGCTAAGAAATTAAAGACTCGGAAGTTATCTCAAGCAATGGAAGGGGTCAGCAAGTTAATTGAAGAACAAGTTTCAAATATGGTGTTTATTGAAACTGATGTGCTGAATGTAGAACCTTTACAAGCAAGATATCCAGTAGTTGGTTGGGAAATTTATTCTGATGATTTTGGTGTTGCATGGAAGATTATCAAAACTGGCAATGTCACAAGTATTTGCAGAGATTTTGAAGATGTTGTTAGATCTTGTGATAGAGAAGATTTGAATACTTTGTGGAGGATAATACAAGATCAGTTCAAGAAAGATGAACTTGTAGATGTCAAAGCTAAAGAGTTGTGGGTTCACTTCAGAAGATTATATGAACCTGACCCTAGTGACAGGTATTGGAGATTTGAAGCTCATAATATGAATACTCTGTGGAAATTCTATGATTCAAGTGTTGTACATCATGTTTCTACTCAAGATGGAGTTGATGTGTTTATGTTAGCTGAAAAGGAATATCCATTGAGAGCAGGTGTTCTCACTGTTATGATGTCTATTAAGCTCAGATGTTGGGAAAGAAGTGAAATCATAGAAGATTTGCTACAGAGGATTTATGATCAAAGTGTGAAGGCTGACAAGGAGTTGAGAAAAAGAAGATAAGTGTTTGGAAGAATTCTCATATCCTCACATATGCTGACTACTTAGAAACTTATTGATTTACATGGTAATCATAAGTTTAGGGGAGGATTGTTGGGAATTACATTAGCAGTTACCACAGCTAGTATGAAGATTACAACTGCTGAAGAATGCACTAGCAGTGGAAACTCATTACCACTGCTAGTACATATTATTACCACTGCTGTTAAGATAACTGTTAGGTAACCTGTATAGATAAATATAGAATAGATCTTGTGTATATCTTATTCTATTATCATTATACGTATCTTGTAGAAGAGGACTCCTTGTCCTATAAAAGGAGGTCCTAGGTTAAGGTTAGATATACGTTTTTCTTAGAGCTTCAAGGTTGTAACCCTAGTGATACAAAGATCACTCGTATTATTATTATTAATAATATTGGAGCTAATAGTTTGATTCATACATTCTTCTCATTCATATACAACTGTTTCATTCATATACAAACTTCTAAGTATTACTAAGTAGATTCCGCATACTTAGTGGTATAACTCAAAGTATCATTCTAACACAGATCAAGGTGTTTAGATCCATCAGCAGCTATTGGCTCCGGCGATTTTAGGCTACTGTTTGTTATTTTATGCGTTCCAAAGGTTTATTTGTCATTATCAAAACATTAGGAGATCTTGATCATGTTGCCTCAACACACTTAACGGGAAAACTAACGAAAAATGCCTCTCGGTGGCTTTTTTGCAAATTTGCGTAATGTTAGTGGCTTTTTTTGCGTGACTTTTTGTCTCGGTCCCATTTTTGTGATTTCGTGATAGTTTAGGGACCATTTTTGTATTTTACCCTTTAAATTAATATCAAATTTATTTAGGAATAAATGGTAGAAAAAGTCTTAGTGTTTGGTCAAATTTCAGTATGTAGTTTTTTTTTTTTTTAACTTTGAAAATGCAGTCACAATCCATATGGAGAACTTTTGTGTACATTTATCGTCTTTGGCACAAAAACATATGAAATTTTGAAAGTACAGACGCGGTATCTGTGAGGGACGATAATTGTATGCCAAAGTTCCTCACATGAACTATGTCCGCACTTTCAAAGTTGTAGGAAATATATTTGCTATTTGCTAAACCGCAATTTACTCTTTATTCAGTAATGATCCAAACTTACAAACAACACATCAAGCCCATTCAAATTGACAAGGGGAAATCATAGATTAAAAAACAAATTGTGCCACCTACAACTAAGAGGTTTCCAATAGAACAAACGAGTTGGGAAACCCGCGCGTTGCTGCGGGGTGTTTTCCTAGAGAGGTATCCTGTGATAATTTTAGAGCAACGGAGGACAACCATTGTTTGAACGGTTAAGTTGCTAACAAAGAAATAAACACACCTTATTGCTAAATCAGATTGTGAGTACATGTGCAGATACATATTGAGACACTCATGAATACATAGATATAAGCTGCATTGGCTAGTCAAATGTTTTACAAAAGAGGATTTGCACAGCTAAATGTTATCTGCTACATAAAGCAGTGTTGTGGAAGTTACACAAAAGCATAGATACGTGTTTAGTTGTGGAGGTTATACAAAAGGATACATAGGTGTTTTGAAACATATTTGTGCAGCTGCAGTACAAATATTGTACAAAACAAACTATTTTTTAGGAACGGTTGTAAACCGTTCAAATATTTACATTGCCAACTTCAGCTTTAGGCTGTTTTGCTCTTGTCGGTTGACCTGGTTCTTGGCTTTTCTGCTGTTGAAGGATCTGTTGTGACTGTAGCAGAGAGGAAAAAAAAAGAAAATTGTAATTAGTATTTATTTAAAACAAATGATGAAGCATTGGAATGGCATATTAATATAAAAGTTTGTATTTATGTGACATATACTATAGAAGTAGTTTTTTAATTTTTTTTTTACTGTTTGTGGTTATTGTGGGTATATAAGGACATGCTTGTGGTCTTTTTTTTTATTTTTTTTATTTTTTTTTTTGCCATCTGTATCTCTTTAGTTTTATCAGAAGGATTTGTGAAAGAAAATGTCGGCGACTCCTACGTTGGATCAGCTGAAATTCGCTTGCAACTCTGATAGAACCGAGCACTGTTTTCGGTTCTTGTTTATGCAAGACGCTGCTCAAACCGAGTTGTTTGTTGCGCGTTTGGAGGCAGAATGTGAGGCTGTGCGTACCAGGATGCTTAAATATCGGCGTTTACTTCAAGAAGGGAGATTGCTTAGCCAGTTTGATTCTACTGCTGATGATGGGTTACGATGCACTTCGGAGGGACAGTATAAGGATGGTCTTATTCTGAATGCTTTGAATGTTGTGCTGGAACTGGCACGTGAAGCGAGAGAAGAGAGGCTCGGGCATGTGTCTACAATGGAGCAGCACGGTTAATGTCTTTTGTTGTATGTTTCAAGCTTTGTTTAGTGTAACTTCTGTGTGTGTTGTGGTTTGGATATTTCTTTTGTCGATTGTAATATATTATGTTTATGAATAAAAGTATCACTAATTGTGTGTGTGTGTTTTTTTTTTTTTTTTAATCTGGTGGTTTTATGTAAAATGATTTGGAATTAAATAGTTTGTTATTATGGTTGCATTAAGTTTGATAATTGTAGGGATTATAAGTGTTTAATAACATGGGAACCAATAGTTGATTTCCTTATTTTGAGTGGGTGAATGAGTGAAGACAAATGTCATGCTCACAAATAGTGAATCTTGTGATGTTGTGCAAGTGGGAAAAGCAAAATGAGTGTCAATCTGTGGTTGCAATTTAAAGTGACTGGAAATATAGAACTGGTGCAGCAATCTATCAAACAGTTTTGCAGGTGTGTATTTTGTTTTGGTGGAAAAAATTTGGTGAACATTGAATTATGGTTTCTCACATGGCTGTAGTTTGTCTGTTTGTGTTCAAAAGAGAATGCTATGCAGTTTTCTGTGGGTCCGTAAAGAAGTAAAAAAACAAAATGTGTAGGTGTTCTATATATGTTGAGTTTAGGTAGTCGGCTAATTGCAAGAATCATTTTTTAATTAAAAATCTGGGAACCACTTTTAATTCTAGTGTTATTGTAGTGTTGGCATGAAGTTTACGATAGTCCATTGTAATATATGATGTTGAATAAAACTGATTATATATGTTAAGTAAATGTTTAGGACTAACCTTTTTGCTTCTTCGGGTTTGTTGGTTCAGTTTGAAACAATGGTCATTTCACCATTTTGGTCTTGCTTTCTGCATCTGTCTTTTTTCTGGATCTTGTTGTTCTGTTATTGTGATATTTGACGGTGGTGTTCTTGTTATTCAGAGAGAAACAGTTAGTATATGTATTTGCATGCTTAATTTGTAATTAAGAGTAACCATTTAGTCGGTAGGTGGTACCTGGCGTTTGTAGTTCTGGTGGAGTTGCGTGTTCTTGATCATGAAATGGTGATCTGTTTAGTTCTGTAGCTGGCAGGTCTTCATGTGTGTGTTGGTTTGCGTGTTCTTCATCTGTTGGTGCGAGAAAGGGTGCCGATGTTCCTGTTTTTATATATAGCACTTAAGATTTGTAATTGCACATGGTATCTTTAATGAAGGAAAATTCTGAAGCAAAAGACTTTTACCTTCAATCATTTCTACTGGTTTGGTTTGTGTTTCTTGGTTCTTTTTTTTGTCAAAAACCTGATCCAGGATAAAGCTAGTTGTGTCGCCTGTTTGGTTGAAACGGATTTGGAAAACATTTCTTTGTCCTTCAACATCAAAGATCTGTGACGGTATTTCTTGTGGGTCTTCTCCGTTGTGCATTGCAATGAGTTCTGAACATGTATACCCTACGACATCATCTGCTCCAGGAGTAAAGAAAGTGATAAGGACTGTTGCAGATTGATCTGCGATGAAACCTTTGAAACAGTACCTGCATATGATTAACCATGTCACTTTATTTTTGATTTTGTTTTTCTTTTTTTTCCTTCTATCTTATAAAAAATGCAATTTTGAATATGATTTACCTGTAGGAGGGTTTTTCTTGTGCCCCATGGTCTAAACAGCAGTATGCACCATCTTGTTCGAATACCTTTCCCATGCATTTGTTGCAAGACATGTAGAACCAATTTCTTCTGATCTTGATTCCGGCTATTGTTGCTTCAGTAGTGAATTGCACGCCCTATGAAGGTTTGTGCAATTGTTAAGATATTGGAAGAATTTTGGGTCAAAGTTTATTTTGTGTTTTAAGAAAGGTACCTGGTAAGTTTCGGGTTCTACTTTTAGAAGTGTTTTAAGAGGAAACCTGTTTCGGAACTTTTCTTTCTCAATATCTTCATATGGAGTTTGCAAATGCGCAGTGGCGGAGTTGTTTTGTATCTCTGTGCGTATCTGATTTATTTTAAAAAGTTAGAACAAAGGTATTTTAGCAAGTTTTGATGTAAACATGAAGCTATTTTGATTTTTGGGTTTGAAAAATCTTACTGCGCTTTTGCTTGATCAATCTCTGGTATTTGTGTGTTTAGGTAATACCCTGTTGCTGAAGTTGCTGTCAATTGATAGCTTTCTACAATGGTGTTATTTGAAAATGTGTAAATATTTTGGTGTTTAGATGCAAATTTTTTTTTCATAGATTTAATCAAATACCTCTAAATCTTGTGACACGGCAAGAGCTCACGGCAATTATAATAGGCTGGTCCATTGTTTCAAGCCTGTGGTTTTCGAAATTCTCTGCCATATGATCCCACATTGTGAACTCAACAATTCTACCGCTATCAACATGAGTAAGGCATTAGAAAAATTGAAAACTGAAGTAACTATTATTTTTAATTTTCTTAACAAAAGTTTAGGGTTAAATGTTGCATCCTTTAGACTCTCAATGTCGACCTTTCTGTAGACAGTCTCATCTTGGTTCTCCTTTGGTTTACGTCTCACTTGGCCGACTGATCTCAGGTAACCCATGAAATCTGCAAATAAATAAGTGTTAGCATCTGCATATTTTGTTTTTTTTTTAAATTTGATGCTAAGAGGCTGACCTGTTAGAACTGGGTACCGAATTCTTTCGGTTTCGTCTTCTTTTGGGATTTTTGATTAAAGCTGGTTGTATGAAACAAATTTAAAGTAGTGGTGGGGGATGTCTGGTACTGTTATAGGGTTAAACTTGGTGATTTTTCCAAATCTAAGGCTTGTTTTGTTCTCGATTGTTTGTTGGTATGGGTCGGTGGGTTGACACATGAAATCTGAAATCCTGTAGACCGAGCCAAGTTTGATTTTCGGATCAAAGTAATCGATTTCTTTGACATTCATGTTGGCCTGGATTGCATTGCCCTGTCAATGTATGTCTACTGTGAGATAAATTTAAGCATGATATATTTATTTTTGATAGGGGTCGAGTTTTATCATACCTCTTTGTCTATCAAGATACAACAGAATGCGGTTTCTTTTTTTTTTTTAGAGAACCCGCTTTCATTTTTTTTGCCGTAGGTAACTGAAATCCATTTTCTGTATACTCTGACTTCAATGACTTTGTTATAAGAAGTTGGTCGTAACTCAGCGATTGTTGTAATCTCTGGTGTTTTGCTGGCTTGAATCATCATGTTTTCAGATGGATGGTTGATTTCATCGAGCGCAGTATTGGAAGCTTCCTCCATTTTGCCTTGAGATGTTTCTGAAATCGCAGCTTTTACAGCTTTGTCCATTTTACTGGCAGGACATAATAAACAACAGTATTAGAAAGTGTTAAAGTAAAGCCTTGCATACAGAAACCATTTAGCAATGATATCAGATGTCAAATACCGTTACTATTTAGAGAATGGAGTTGAATATCTAAAAAAAGATTGGTATAGATTGAACATCACAAAAGGAAATCAAAGTAGGTTAAACATTTAAAAACAAAAAGGTTTAAAAAAAGAAGGAAAAAGGAATCCGAAAAATGGAAAATATTAAAAGGTTCAGTTAGAGTGTTAAAAAAAATTTCATCATTTATTTTTGTTAAGAAATCTTTGTAAACTATGTTTTTTGTCTCATTCGGCTTCCGATTCTGCTGCTGCTTTATGAGAACTTTCAATCCATGAGGCGATGTAGCTCTAGAAAGCGCTACATACAACTGTCCATGACCAAAAACTGGTTCCAGAAGGTAAACACCAATCCTTGGCTTTTGTTTATTGTCATGGCGTAACAAAGTTTGATTGGAAACTGGTGGCGTTTAAAAACGAATGGAAGATTTGGGTCTTTATGGATCAAAGGAATTCTATGTATAAAAACTTTTTCGCCGACTCTTGTTCCTGTGATGATTTGCGCTTCTATAAGTCTTGACATTAGTTGTGTTACAATCATGCGTGTCCCATTGCATAATCCACGTGCCAGAGCAACATTTCTTAGAAGCATTACTGGCGCTCCTACTTTAAGTTCCAGTAGATGTGGTGGGAACCCTGGTAACTTAAAGGTGTTGAGATAGTCATCAGGGTACAACATCTCTGTTTCGGCGCCACTATTAGCCACTGGTATAGCAACATCATGGCTTGCATAAGTTGTAGTTTCTCCTTCAATCATTGAGAGAACGTGCGAATTAATAGTGTCTGTAGTTTGGTTTTTTGGACAGACAATCGCTTTTTCTTGGAGAGTGATTGCCGAAGGTGTTTACAGAGTGCTCTTTTCATAGATGAAATTTATCAGGTTAGAGAGGCCTTCCTCATTATCTTCTATGCAATATCTTTCTGGAATTTCAATCCATGATGTATTTCTGCTATCTTCCTCATCAGGTTCACCGATTTTTCCATCACCTATGTCAAGAAGCCATGAAGCAAATGACTGTGCCAAGCTTTTTTCTTCTAAGGTTAGACCTGGTCGAAACAGCCTCATGTTTTCTTTTAGCGTCATTAGCCTAAAATGTGGCCACAGGTGTGATCTTGCAATCGATGACGCTACTATCTCCATTTTTGGTGCACCTTTCTTCACTGGGAGTGTTTGCCTAAAATCTCCTCCTAAAACAATTGTTTTCCCACCAAAGAGAACGTCGGGTGCATCGAGTATGTCTCTAAGAGTCCTGTCTAATGCTTCGAAGTATCGACGATCATTCATAGGCGCCTCGTCCCAAATAATGAAATCTGTTTCTGCTAGAAGCTTTCCTATAAGAGTATTTTTTTTTTTTTTTTTTTAAATTCTACATAGCGACTCATCTGTGAGCTCAAGAGGCAGTTTGAATCTTGAATGTGCCGTACGTCCCGATGGAAGAAGCAAAGAACCGATGCCAGAAGAAGCGATCGCGAGGACAATCTTACCTTCTGAGCGTAGACCACTGATAATAGTTTTCCATAGGAAATTTTTGCCCGTACCTCCATGGCCATACAAATACTAACTCTTGTCGATCTGATGTGTATGCATTTATGATAAGATCATAAATCCTTCTTTGCACCGTATTGAGTTTAGGCACTGAATGATCTCTTTCTTGTGCTAACAATGGCCTATTGTAGTTTTTTTCCTCCATGAGCAGGCGATTGTTTAGCTGATCTAGTAGATCTTTCGGAGGTAATTGCAAACCATAATTTTCAACTGACTTGCCACAACTGTTTAGCAATATTTCCAACTCATATAGTATATACCCTTGTGATTCGGCATCGTTGACATAGTAATTTGGAATCCGCACCTGCTCTGAAACAATAGCCCGAATATCCTGACCCATTTCATTCCAAAAGTTATCCCACAATTGTATAGGGTTCCCTACTTCACAATGAGTAAGAAGTTGAGCAAAAAGAAACCTGAGTTCTGGTGAGGATGCTGATATGCATGCCTCTTCAAGGGATGTCTCCCATTCTTTGTCATCGCCAAGAAGTCCTAGAGCCTGGCATGCAGCTCGATATGTAGGATATATGGTTTGGTTAACTTTTCGAACGTCTTCAAACCCTTTACATCCTTTTTGGTGGCAAAGCAACATTCTAAAGTAGAAAAGTTTGCCTGAAGTCGGATGCATATATGCTAGACGACCAATAGAAGGCCGATTATTTTTTCTTTTTGACCATTTTTGCTTTTCTCGTACCAAACAAATTGTGACGGAAATTGTATGTAAGTTAAATGTTGCCCATCTGTGTTTTTAGTGTTGTAAGTAAACCATTCCGTGAGTGTTGTCAATTTCTTGTCTGGATGATTTACAATTGCCTCCAAATTGTCCCCATCTCTAAAAGTTATATGCTGCATGTTTTTGAGGTGTACCTGAAGTAGCTCCACCGCTGGTTCTCGGCTGTGTATATGAAATTTTAGGATCCTCCAACAGGCTTCAGGAGGGCATGTGAAATGACCGTCAATAAAATTTTGGATTTCATCAACATGTGGATGTGGTCGGGTTGCTGAAGTAGATGCATCACCAACAGACCTGGTTACTTGTGCGAATATTCGGTCTGTTCCTTTGGATATATATTTAAACAGATATTTAATAAGCATGCTCCATCCACAGTACTCCACGTTGATATGCGCTTCAAAAGCTAAGCACAAAGAACGGTTATATGGCACAACATAGGTGTTGTCAAGCTTCATGTGGTTTTTGATTGCAAAAATGTTTGTCTGCCTTCTTCGATAATGCACATGACCCTTGTCGTCGAAGAAAGTCTCATTATTATATTTCTTTGGGAAATTTTTTTTTTTGCAAACGTCACCTTCCATACACGGCGCGTTCAAGTTGGCTTTTCCACAGGGTCCATGCATCATCATATCGGAAACAATTTTATAGGCACGTGGATCGTTAACTGGATCAGGCAACTCAGCAGAAATATATCGGTCGACGTCTTCAGCATCCTGCACTCTTGTTGATGAAGATACTCATAGTAGCGTATGACAATGCCGTAATCCCCGTTTTTTGAACTCAATAGCGTACAAAACTGCATAACAAATAATAGTAAAGGTAAAAAATCCAGGAATAAAATTTTGCACATATACATTATATAATTGAGGTATGGAATCTAGAAATTGTGATGAAAGTTTAAATTTAGAAAGTTTCAAAACATACATACCTCCAGTCACATTTCCAAATGGTTTTCTTTTCTTAAGAAATTTGAAAAAAGCTTTAAGCTTTTGTTCAAAAACTTGGCATATGACATCTGCCCTGTCAGCTGCGTTCAATTGAGGAAAGTCAGCCATGTGCCGTTGGATTTCGGGCCAGTTCGCGTTACATGTGAAAGTTATGAAAAACTGCGGGTTGCCAAGTTCACGGCAGATAGCCAATGCATCTAAGTAGTGGTTATACATGTATCTTTACCCACCAGTGAATGAAGAAGGTAAAATAATTTTTGACCCGACATCTGACCCATTATGATCACCTCTTGAGACAGCATCATACAGCCTTGACAAATATTCGCCACGAATGTCATCCTGATGTGTCCTATAGAAATCCATCCTATTCTGTTCCAGACAGCAATAAACACTAACCACATATTGTTGGAAAAGGCGGCCTGTTCGAAAAAGCAAGTTGTAGCTATCATGTCCTGGATGTAGCTGGTATGTATAAAATGCGTTCATTGAAACCCGGCGCATTCTCTCATTTGGATCTGCCGATCTTAACATTAACTTTATATGATATCCTGGTTGCCCATAAATGAAGATGAGTGGAAACTGAAGTGACATGTATGATTGATGAAGTTTGTTGATCCTTTTTGCCGACCCATCTCTGTATTCAATGATAATATCGTAATCTGATTCGGTCGTTGGGCCACTATCAAAAACTATAGCTCCAACAGCCCGTGATGTAGGCAGCTCATAACCCCTAGCACCATTTTGTGCACACTTATCGCGCGCTGTTCTAAAGACTTGCACCAATTCATTGTGAGCGTCTAAGAATTCTATTAGCCCTTGGACTATTTCAGGATCCAGTGAACTTGCGTCAGAATTTGTAAAGTGGTTCATTCTGTTTTGGACTTCATTTTCTGTGTCGTAGATGTACAGTTGCAAGAAACATGGTTTGTCATCACCGGTAGGACAAAGTGATCCAATCTAATGGTATATCTGACCTGAAACTTTAAAGACGTATGGGCCTCTTCCTCGGTTGACTGTGTTGTCAATGTTTGCGCCGAATGAAGTCATCGCAAACATTTGATTGTAAGCTAGTATATTGTGCATAAAAGTAGCGTATGCAAGTAGCTGCTTGATATAGTCGGGTGGATCTAGTTCAGATTGCATGCAGACTTTACCATCTCCACAGCACAAATGATACTTGGTCTGACGATGGCCTTTTACTCGTTCCTCATGCCAAAAGGCGGCGTTGCTATAACGACATCGTTCATTACAGTCTCCTAAATCCTCATACACAGGTAATTCATCTGCACCAATCGCAAAGGCACCGCGAATTAGAAATTTAAAGGCAATGTATACAGATAAAATCCAAGCTGTTAAAAAATAGATTTTTTTAGATTTACCTGTACTCGGATGATGGTTAGGCTGGCCATTTTTTGTATTAGCAGCTCTCCGTCTTGAAGAGTTTTTGTTTGTATTATTCGTTTCTGCAAGTGAAGAATAAGAAATAAGTTAAGCAAAATACATATGGGAAGTGTAATATGCAAGGAAGGTAGCTCAATTATGGTTTGCATGTGGTGGAATAAACGTTTTCGTATCTACCTTGGGTTGTATCATTGTCTGATTGCTGGATAGTGTCATAAACGTCGCTAGATGAACTACTCTGTAAATCACTTGATGATAAATGTCGTGCAAGAGAACGCCTGCTCACATCATTTACTGGCTGGGCATTCTTCTGTTGTCGGTTGAAACGCCTATTGTCATTGGTGTTAGAATCAAATGTTTCTGCAACGAAGGAAAATAAAGTATATTACTTAAAATCTTCATGTGAAGTGAAACATGGAAAAGAGGTTATGTAATTGTCATGTAATGTGTTGGGCCAGAAATTGTGATACTCACCGCTGTTTGTATCATTATGTAGTTGCTGAGTGGAATCACATATGCCGGCGGCTGAAGTACCTTGTAAACTACTTGTTGACAAATGCTGTTGAACAGAGTGTGTGGCCAAACCTGCTGGTATTTGTTTATCTTTCGACTGCTGGTCCAAACATCTTTTCTTATTTATATGGCCTAATTCACTGGCATCACTTGGCCTTGTTCTTGCTGTGAAAGGAAAAGTTTGGAAAAAGTTAACTGTAAATTGCACGCGCAACTATTCGTGTTTCTGATGGTGGCAATAAGAAAAAGCATAGTAATCGTTGCGAGTGTCTCTTGTCAAATAGAAGTAACTATCAATTGTATGCGTTAAATAGCTACAAAATCTGTTTATAAGGAAAGTCATTGGCTCACACTGATGTAGAGGCTGAGATAAGGCATTTTGATTTGCGGCAACAGCAGTCTGTGGATCGGAGTCTAAACACGGTTCAATAAGAGGGTTGATGGCACTGGCATCTACATCTTTGGTGCCAAAATGGTCATATATGGGATGAGTATATCAACAAAGAGGAAATGTAGATTAAAACAACAATCGTAATAAAAGGAAAAATGACCTGGGTCAGTTTTTAAGCTAGATCTTTTTAATCGCTGGGAACTGAAAATTTTTTCCAGCGGTAGTGGTGTTCGGTTGGTGTGAGCAACCTCCCAAGGGCACAGGTGTGGACCTATGGTGTTGGAATAGCATTTACTCAAATCTGAATATTCATATGGAGCACAGCGAATTGTCTGAGATGCAAAGTCCAACGTCAGCGGGCCCGAATAAGGTTTACCTGAAAGTAGGAATAACAGTTAGGGGAAAAAAAGTGTAAGACAATATATGATATAAGATACGATAAATAATGCGAGCAGTTAAAACTAACCACAACCGAAAGTAGGTGCAGGGGCTGGAGTGAAAGAAGCAGCAGCAGAAACAGAAGCTGAAGATGGGCAAGATGGATGTCGTATAGACCCGTGTAGATTGATAGCGTTATGTGTTTGTGGGTTTTGGAGCAGTTGCTTCCGTTGTTTTTTAGCATCATTTTTTAACGTGCAGTTCATAATTAGAAAAGCAAAATCGAAGACCAATGAGACGGTGTGAAAAAGTTAAAGGAACGATAATGGCTAAAAGTCTATAATAAGTTATCATGATTAACAAATACATTGCAAAGTTATGTTTTGAGAAGAAAAAAAAAAAAAAAAAAAAAAAAAAAAAAAAAAAAAAAAAAAAGTTAGGGTATGGAAGCAAAAGGGCGAAAGTGCTTATAAAACACAAAAGGAAAAAAAAAAAAAACTTTGCCAAATAGGTGCGTTAAGTAAGCTTATAAACATACTATAAACCAAGCACAGTATCCATACACACTATCCGTTGGGATATTAGAAACACAATCTAAAGCAACCACAATTTTTATCCCTATATCTTAAAAAAAAAAAAAAAAAAAAAAAAAAGGCTTATTAAATTGCTACATTAAATACACAGGCACATTTAATTTAAGTGAAACACATAATAAGTACCAGCAAGGTGCAACCCTAGACACCCAATACCCTAATAAATATTAAATGAGACCTCCTTAAATTGGTGTATTAAATGGCCAACCACATTTAACCTAACAGGGACACATATTCACCATTATGAAAGTGCAACCCTATAAATCAAGTAAGCTAATTAAAACGGCAAAGTCAAAAGAAGAAAGCCCTAATCTAATTAAATAAAAGGGCACGGTTAATGCCAAAATAATTGGATGAATTACAATCGCATATCAAACATGGATAACATATGGAGGCCCAAAAGCAACAACAAATGAGAAAAAAAAAATGCAAACCTTATCGCAACTGAATCTGTCTTTCCCTTTTTTTTTTTTTTTTTTTGGAGAAGAATCGAGATTATGAAGATGAGCAAGTATAAGATGTGGTTAAAAATAGGGTTGTAGTACACCGAGAAGTCGAGAACACATGGACACACTTTGCACCACACAATGAATAAAAAAAAAAAATCACTGTAGTTGCACCGGGTTATGCATAGTGGGTTGGGCAACGCAACGGCGGTCATGGATCTCGGCCACCGGAGGCTAATCAGTCGGACCCAAAAAAAAAAACTGCACATGTGAGGGAGAGGGAACAGTGTCGGTTATTAGTTATAACCCGTTTATGTAAGTCGGCCTTTGGCGGGTCGGTTTGGAAGGAAAATGGGCTAAATAGCCCAAGTTTTAGTATATATGGATAATGTAATTAATTTAATAAAGAATGGAAGCAACTTATAACTTTCTCAATAAAAGAACTATAGTAAATTTACAAGGGAAAATTTTGTTCTTAACATGGACGAACTCCAAAGAATTAATTTAATAAAGAATGGAAGCAACTTATAACTTTAACTACAATATGTTCAAAATTTCTTTCAATAATCATGAGACCAAAGCAGCATTTTCCACCTTGATCAGTGTTGCCAGCCTCCTCCTTGCTGCTGCTTTTGTCTGTGTAATGTATCTCAAATGTCGACTCAGATGTACATATTTAATGTCCATATATTTTTTCCTGCTAAATTCCCAGTTGACATAGATATGAGGGTGTTTGGTAATGCTAATTACTATGTAAGTGCTTATCTGTTTATTCTTAAGTAGATAGGCAGTTTTAAGTATTTGGATGAAAATGCATATTTGCTCCTTTTTAAAGTAAATAATTACTTTCAATTAAGAAGATTGTTACTTTCTTACTCATACATGTTTAGCAAATAAACAATTTAAAACAAGTCCACACACACCCTTTTATGGAAAATCTGATTTTGGAGCTTTGCTCAATGAAATGAAGAAATCTAAATGACTGTTATCATGAACTTTATTTAAACATTAGCTATTAGAAGAAAGAGTCGAGTTATTCTACAAACCAAATATTTCTCACATACCAAGGGACTCATCCTCACCATTCATCTAAAAAGGAAATCAATGGTTGAGATTAAAAACATTTTATTATTTCACCCATTTTTTATAATTTAAATATCTCCTAAACCGTTAATCGTTAAGCGAAAATAATTACACCATCGCGACGGACATTTAATTATCTTTCTATAGACGAGCACTTTGATATACTTTCGAAAAAAAAAATCTTTTTTTTCACGTTTTTTTTTCGTGGCCGAAAAAAAATCATATATGATATTGCATATCATATATGATATGTAATATCATATATGATATTACATATAATATCATATATGATATTACATGTAATATCATATATGATATGATATGTAATATCATATATGATTTTTTCGGCCACGAAAAAAAACGTGAAAAAAAAAAAAAAAAAAAAAAAAAAAAAAAAAAAATGTCGAAAATATATCAATTAGCCTATCTATAGAAGAATAATTAAATGCTCGTCGTAACGGTATATTTTTTTTCGCTTAACGATTAACGGTTTAAAATATATTAATATTTGAAAAAAAAAAAGATGAAAGTGGGTTTTTAAATTGTTGGGATTAATATCATCCATTAGATCAAATAAAAGTTTGGTCCTGCAAGAAAACATACGGGAGGTCTAGTACTGAAAGCCTTAGGTGGGGTGGCTTTAATGGTTCCAATCTGGGACACCATTTCCATGTTTTTGCACCTTCTGTTTTTCGCGTTTTCTTCAATTGGGCTGTTTTGTAACCCGTCATTCCATTTGCACAGACATTGAAATTAACACAAACAGAACCTTGTCCATACTTTCATACAACAATAACGGATATATGAAACCTTACTTCTTTCTAGTGAGTTTCTTCTCCTTTCCATTCCTGCTGCTATTATCCGAAGGCTCATATTTCAATTTTGTTGTTTCTAGCAATGGCGTCTTTTGAACCTCTCTCTCTTGCAAGACTTCAACCTCATGTTCCATTTGCTCAATCTCCTTCTCCTTTTTTCTTGTAGCCAATCGCTTCAACTCATTGCAAAACTCAGTTATCTGGTTCAATACATTGTTTCCTGCAAACAGATTGCGTGCCGAGAATGTGCTTCTCAGCTTCCTCCGTGTCTCCTGGCATAGTGAAGAACCATCATTTTCCTTTTTCTTCTCTGTGCTCGATTTGATATGATGATCACAAGTTAAAAAATTGGGGTTTCGGTTCTCGCTATCTTGTACATTTTTTAAGATTTTGTTCATTGGGGTCCCTCTTTTCTTCACTTTCGTGTTGCTATAAATAGAACAGAAAATTAGGATTTAGTAAATCATACTTTATGGTTCAAATGGTAATCAGAACTTGTTTTTGTACCTCATACTGCAAGCACCTGGTGGAGTGTTCTCAGAGATATTAGCTGATCTTTGATGCTTCAAAAAAATACAACAGATGCAGAACAAGTTAGGCATTAAAAAAACAAAAAGGAAACTTGTTACAGAATCACATTATTTTCACTTTTTTTAGTTATAAGATACGTTTTCTTAATTGTAACATTGGGTATACTAAAATGAAAAGCAATCCCAATTTTGTGATCCTATTTTCAATGGGTTTATTTTTAGATGACTTGGTCAGTATGATTTCACTTTCTCAGCATTCATACTAGTACTTTTGTTGAGTGTCCAACATCTTAATACACTGTTAACTAAAAGCACAGATATTAGGAATTTTTAGTTTCCATAATCACAACTTGTGGCGCTACTCGAGAACTTATACACAGACAAGACACAAGGGACACTTGAGATAACTTAGATGCAATGCCACATTTTACATGTTGACTACAAAAACTATGCTAGCTTTACTCACAGACAGCTACTAGCTGGTAGTGGTAAACTAAAACATTAATAAGTATCTTTGAATCATTGAAAAGGTAAATATACAATTTACCAAAACTTGGCCATTTCAATGAATGCAGCTATTAATAGTTTGTACTCTGTACATATAGAACAAATAATCTTGCCAATCTGATTTAAATAATTCACATGTAAACGCTGAAGGAAGCTCTGAAACATATCCTTATAACATAATTCCTTAAATACTCTAACATCCAAAATTTCTACTGCATATATTAAGAGTATGTTTGGCACTGCATTTTCAATGTGATCATGTAACATGAAACATTCAGAACTAGATAACGAGTTGATACCATTTTCGGCAAATTCTGATTATTTAACGTAGAGTAATGAAATCCTCGTAGGGTAAAAACCACAAAAGGGCCTCACCCAATCTTTACAATGGAGCCGAACCACCTATACTACACACAATATACATATGCAAGTATTTCCGACTAACTAAATAGATAATAAAAGCAATACTATTGCGACTAACTAAATTAGAGAATAAAAGCTAATAATTGTACCATGCAATGTTTCGACATTCTCTTGGGGAAGAAACCATCAGCTGTTTTAGGATGATCACACTCTACAAACATCAAATGAAAAACAAAAAACATTAACCTCAAAACCATGTAAACTCTACCACTTCTCGACAAAAGTTGAATAACAAAACCCAAAAAACCAACAAATTTATGATCAAATATTTACCTGGTCTACAAAACCAAGAATCATCGTCTTGAAGATATGGATTATAATTAGCATTGAAATCGATCCATTGAGGAGCATTAATGTGTTCATAGATATCATCTTTTTCAAACTTTGAATCATTCCAATCTATAGTAGCTACATCCATTATAATAAAACTTGCTGCAATGAAACCGTTTGAGGCAGTGGAGTTGAGTAGTTGACCAAGACAACTAAAAAACGTTTGAGAAGGAGACGCGGGACTTTTTAAGAAGTTATTTTTCTGACCGTTAACAAACCTTCATATTTGTACTTTTTGTAAAGTATAATTTTTTTATTTTTTATTTTTTACAATTTTGTGATAGAAGCAATGCTTTAAAAACTTGGTTTTTAATTGACCCAGTTGAGCCACTAGATCACGGTTCAACCGGATATTTCGTTCAAAACCGGATTCCGATCATCCGATTGGTTCACGGTTCAACTGGTTCAACCGGTCGGGTCAACCCTAATTTTAAAACACACGATAGAACTTGGGCCATGTTTTTCATTAAAAATAAAATTTTATTGATTTATTTATCTTGTGTGAGATTAGTGAACATGACCTGATATTCTTATTTGGCTATTGTGATTGTACTTGAAATAAAATAATTTAGGATAATGTGTCATACATACTGTCATGTTCATTTGTACTTAAAAGTATCTCTGTCCTTCTTTTAATAACTTTACTTGAGTTATGTCATTAACGAGTTATTTATACTTGCACGGTGAAGCGAGTGCAGAAAACATTTGGTAGCTACGAAATAAGCCTTTAACAATAACATGTTTCTTCAATAAAGTGTTAAACGATGATAAAGAAAATGATCTAAAAGTGTTTAAAAATATAGAGTTTAATAGTATATAGTTATGGGTTAATTTATTATAATGATGAACTTAAGGGGTGTTAAAATATAAAGTTGCACGGATGGAAAAATATTTGTTTTCTAGTTACTAAAATAAAGTTTTAACAGTTCTATAATTTTTTTGGAAAAAAAAATGTTAACAATAATAAGAAAATGATTTAAAAGGAGTGGGAATATAAAGTTTGTGGTTTTAAGCGTTAGTTTTGTATATTACTACGTACTAAACTAGGGTGCGTTTGGTATGTTGTGAGGAATGACAATGGGAATGAGTTTGATAGTAGTGGTGGGTCCCTCAACTATGAAAGAATTCATTCCCCCCTCTCTAGCCATATATGGAGTATGGAAAGAAAGTGACTTTCATAGTCATAGTGGTGGGCCCAACAGTCTTAAACAAACACTTGCAATGACTATCAAAGTCATTGTTTCATTCCCTTATTAACATACCAAACATGCCCTAAAACTGTGGAGAAAGATAGAATTTAATGACTGTAGGGGGCTAATTTGCTACAGTATCAAACTTAAAAGGATGTTAAATATTGAATTAGGGGCCAATTTAATGATTTGTTGAACATTAAAGGGGAGTTTTAAAAGTCTCCCAAATGTTACTGCAAATGAACGGTAAAA
Source organism: Artemisia argyi (assembly GCA_030686995.1). Classification (NCBI taxonomy): domain Eukaryota; kingdom Viridiplantae; phylum Streptophyta; class Magnoliopsida; order Asterales; family Asteraceae; genus Artemisia; species Artemisia argyi. Next base: position 76,429,090 of record CM060687.1, read on the forward strand.
TTAGGTAATGAAATATTATATACGTAGTAAATAGCAAAAGAAATTCCTTCTAGAAAAAACAGAGTATGGATTTAGTGAGAAAAATTATTGAAATAAGAAGAGTGAGAAAAAATTGTAGTTACATATTTCAAATAAAGGAAGAGAAATAATAGGGAGATGCAATTATTTTAATAGATGCATATAATATTTGTGGTTGTGGTTTCTCCTCATTCTTCTCATTTTAATTATATTTCTCATTTGATCATATCTCAAAACGCCAAAGCTAAATGAAACTTTACGTTCAGCTTGTTTATTTTCCTAGTGTAAACGATCTTATTAGGTTAATAAAAAATTAAAAAAATGATGATCTTTTTTATTACTAAAAGATAAACGCTTTGCGTTAACCTTTCAACTTAAAATATTAAAAAATAGTACATTGTCATTACCAAAACATAATCTTTAATATACTAAGCGGTCTCATATGCTCTACAAAACTAGTCGAAAAGAGATGGTTATAAGGATAAAAACACAAACCGCTAGAGACGTACGATTGCAAAGTTTCAAATAAAAATGACAGTTTAAGTTTGAATTTTAAAGGAGGTAAATGTGTGTTCATCCTCTTTTGTAATAGAAGTGTTTTCTATCCCACATAGTTCATAGAAGAAAATTGTCGCTGGCTTATATGGTAAGGTTTACATTGCTTGTGCAAGTTGGTAAGTAATATCATGTTATTATGTATCATAAGTTAGGGTACAATAGATTATACCTTTTTAGTTTTTACTCACTTACTTGATGATTTGATGAGAAAAAAATAAATAAATAAATAATCTAAAATTTATTTCCGTCTTTCTGGTTTTTATCTTTTTGTTTTTGAACAATTTCTCTTTTCTTCTTTTACAAATGAAAATAAAATGTGTATCATTTTCCTTCACTTTCTCTTGTTGAAAACACAATGTTATAATCTCTAATTTAAAAACAAACATAACATTACATTTTTATGTTTAAAGACATAGGGTAAGGATCTAGTGAGAGAAAACTTAAAATGAGAAGGATGAGAAATAACTATAACCACACATTTGAGATGCATCGACTTGATTTAGATGCATATCTATTCATTTAAATGCATCCCAATTAGTTTCGAAAGTGATTTTGAAGTGAAAACGATGCAAAGTAGTACTAAAAACAAATTTGACCCGCATAGGACGAAAAATGTATAGGATTCATCTAACTTGATGAAATGCATCTAATATATGTATATGCATCTAATTTTTTGTTAGAAAATATATTATGATGCATCTAAAAGATTAGGGATGCATGTAATTCAAGTTGATGCATCTCAAATATGTGTCTATAGTTATTTTTCATTCTTTTTATTTTAAGTTTTCTTCTCATTTGATCCTAAGTCTAAAGACATAACCTAACTAACATAGTTTCATTTTAAGACACTAGTCGGATACCCGCGCACAGCGGCGGCGAAAAATATAGTAATATGGGTAGTAAATAAATTGCTAGCTCAACTCTCCCCGCAATTCCTTACCCGTTTAGTGAATTCGTTTCACAACACTCCGAATGTATATGTGTCTGCTTAGGTTTCCTGTAGCTTTCTTGTGACATCATTATTCCCGTATATAGAATGATCCTCGCTATATCTTTCCCGTCAAACACTCACCCAAAAGTATATGATTTTGACGAATCAATATTGTATTGATTGAAATAAAGGTTAAAGTTGTAAAATTTTGAATAAAAAAAACCCACTAAAAATCTAAAAACTAAAAACTCATAAATATATATAAAAATAGATGTTAAATTAAAGAGCACAAAATTTTAAAAAATATGGTGAAATTAGATAATTAAAAAAATAAATAAATAAATAGATATTTCAATTTGAAAATAAAGGTGAAATTTAAGTTGTGAAGTGACACATGTCACCTTATTATTGGAGCTCCCTATCTTAATTTTTGGTTAGGAGTTAGGCTTGGAGTTAGTTGAGAAGTGACACTTGCCACCTCATGATTGGAGCTCCTTATCTTAATTTTTGGTTAGGAGTTAGGCTTGGTTTATCCATGCATTATATAGTAGTATAGATAACATAACATTATTCTTGTTAACTTATTAAGTTTTTTCCTAAATAGTCATTTTATTTATGAAAATATGAAGCGTCTAACTTTTGTATGCCGATATTTCATCAACTCATTATCTTGCGAAAAAAAAGAAAACATCTCATTAACTTTCGTAACAGTAAGTGGATCATCGAAGCAAGCTCGTTAATTTTGGGGATAACGAATAAATCAAGATCACTCTTGATTGTTTGAACCTTATGTTCTTCATCTACCTAGTTATAAAGAAGTAACAAAAAGCAAGAAATTATTGTTGTTTGACACTTGAGATTATAAGGATAAAAATACAAACCGCTAGAGACGTACGAGAGTCTAAAGTTTCAAATAAAAAGGATAGTTTAAGTTTGAAGTTTAAAAGAGGTAAACCCAACTCACATGATTAAAAAAGCATTAACATAGATGTGTTTTCATCCTCTTTTATAACAGAAGTGTTTTCTATCCCACATAGTTCATAGAAGAAAATTGTCGTTGGCTTATATGGTAAGGTTTAGGCTATGTTTGGCGCGGAGCTTTTTTGGAGCTTTTTGGGGTAATGAGCGGTGAGAATGAGCTTTTTTATTTTTGATGTTTGTTTGGCATGAGAGCTGTGGGCTTTGCTATTTTTTAAAAAAACTCATTTTCCCAATGCTTCTTTATGAAGCTGTGAGCTTTTTTGGCTACTGCTCACAACTCACAGCTACTGCTCACTGCTACTGCTCAATACTACTGCTCACAGCTACTTTTGCCAAACATAGCCTTACACTCATTGTGCAAGTTGGTAAGTAATATCATGTTATTCCATATCCTTGTCTAGAATCCCTTATAATTTAAGTGGTTCTAAGCGTAGTATGGGATTACTTATATAATTTGTTAACTTTTTATGTTTGTTCGAACTGTTTTTCCTGGTTTCTTCTTGGTAAGACTTAATATAAAACGTTCTTTTCAAAAGTTCCTTTTCTTTTACGGTTTTAGATTAGCATATTTGCTTTCTCACTACTTCTGAAACTCAAATTTCAACTTGCCATGACCTCTAAACTTAGACACGTATTTATTAAGCTTTAACTAGTTTTTATCTTTTCTTTATATGTTTCTCACTTTCTTGTGGTAACATCTTTTTATTTATTTTGAGTAAATTATAAACATCGTGTTTTTTTTTTTTTTTTTTTTTTTTTTTTTTTTTTTTTTTTTTTGGTAAATGGTTTATTATACCCGGTGAATAAAACTTTCATCATTTACTTAATAACTACATTGGTCGTTTATGAACTTATCAACTTTTGCATGTTTCGACTTTTTGGGTGGCGGTTGTTAACTTTTTTCCGTTAAGTCACTTATTTGCCTTGCACATGAGGGCATTTTTATCATTTCACACACAATCATCTTCAGTGGCGGAACTTGAATGTTTTTTTATGGGAAGGCTGTAATCGCTAAATATTTCAAATGTTGTTTGTACATAAAAAATTTACACGGTCATTTATAAAATTGAGATGAACAGTAACGAACTAGCGACGAAGCAAGAATATTGCAACTAAGCGCTCTCAAAGTCCCGAACTTGAAATTTGGAAAAATGGACATAATTACAAAAGAAAAAGTTTTGTTAAAAGATCAATATAACCAGTGCATGCAAACCTCAGAATACACTCTTTATCTAAAAGGAAAGGTAAAGACTTGTTTTGATAAATATACTTCCCTAAAAGTGCTACTAGTATTATTTAGGATTAATCCTATTATTGGGGCAATTTCACATCTCCACTCTTGTTAGTTGAAAATTTCATATATGCCCAAACATGCATTAAAAACATTGTACAATATGCATTCAATAATTGCATTTTGGGTATATATGAAATTAATTATGAAAGTATGATAATATATGAAATTAATCCAATTATTTACACTAGCAGTCCAAATATTTGGGGCGTCGGGACCCTCTCTTGCCCCTTCAAAGTTCCGCCAATGATCATCTTCAACCTTGATTATATTTTTTGAAATTCACACCATCTATCTCACAAATTACAAACTACACTTTTAAATTGTTTAGTCACTCACATTGTACTGTGTTAAGAGACCTTTGGTAATTTACTCGGTTATTTATCCTTCCTATTTTAATAAATTTTTTTTAGTTAACAACATTAACAATATATAAGAAAAATTATGTCACGTGAAAGTTATTTATCGAAACTTATGAACGTTTCTTTAGCAAACTTTCTTCTCATGCTTGAAGAGACTTATTACGGTTTGCATATGTGTTGAACGAAGCTTTCATCAATTAGGAGTAACGTTTTCAGCAATCTATCAATTTTATCTTAATAACTTGCTACAGAATTGCATGGACTTCCAAGCATGAAAACATAAAGCATTAAACCACTTTGGTGTGGCTTAGAGCATACACAACAATAACTTGAGTTATACCTTAACTCAGCGGCACGTCAGCGTCACATCAGCTTTAACCTTTTAACTTTAACTCACAAAAAAACACCCACAACAATAACTCAGCTTTAACTCAACTATAAAGGGGCCAAAAGTGTCAAAAATTCTTTTTTTTTTTAACATTTGTCACCTTAACACAACGTTACAGGCTTAACGAGCCGCGTTAACGTGGCCTTAACGCCTACCCACGCAATGGCTAATGCAATATAACGCAAGTTAAAAGTGCCTTAATGCAAGGAATTGAGTTACCGATGCACATGCTCTTAGTGAAAAGAATATCACTATAATGTGTCCAGTCACATTGCTATGTGCAAGCAACATTTAAATGGCCACACCAACCTAACTACTACAGTTTCATTTTAAGTAACGATTTACTTAGAACCAAAAAGATGCGAACATGATATCGGCGCATGCTTAAGCAACAAGTAGCTTAGAACCATGATTTTAAATCATCAAAATTTACCTAAGAAATAACTGTAGACAATAGTTACCTAAGAAATGACTGCAACCAATCTGAGTCATTCATATTCACCTTTTATAGAGCTAACGACATGTCCTACAGAACATGTGATTAACGACAGACTTCAGTTGTTAACTACCACCTCTATGTAAGTAAAAGAAATTTTCAAAAAGAAAAAGATTGGAAAATTTGGGGATAACATCACACAGATCAACTACTTATATTTCACCACTTCAAGAAGATAACAGTTTACTGTTGGCTTGATTCCTCGCCAAGAACCTCCACATTGCAAATAGGACATGTCTGACAAAAATGAATTTATTAGAATACCGAAGATAAGGTAAATATATTGTTTTAATGAATGAGTTTATAAGTGGTTGTACCTTGTTGATGCTCAGCCACTTCGATCCACATTCGGTATGATAAACATGCTTGCACGGCAAATTGATTTGTTTGTCACCTCTCTTATATCTCATTTGACAAATCACACACCTGCTTTTCACAACATATTTAGAATACCCAACATAAAAATAACCTTAAATGGAGAATAGACTACATAAAGATATCAAAGAATAATCATCACCACAAAATAAAATTTGTCTGAATGGTTGATGTATAACCTAAGAAGTCTTGACTTCAAATTCCATATTTGGGTACTGGGCAGTGCAGAAGTATTGTTGCCCGTTAATGGGTCCATATGGGATATATTTTATCCCTAATGAGTTAACGAGTTTAAAAATTGAACTAAAAAGGAAATGAGATAAAACTGTACATAAATGCATATGACATCACAATGTCTTTATAAAAAATAGGTTACAAGTTCAATGTAATAATACAGTTTTTGTAATCATATGTTATTTATCTCTAAAAGTAAAATAAAAATTGATAATGAAGGTAAACATCTATGCAAAATCCTATAGGAATGGTTGTGTATATAAACAAGAAGCCTATGTTCACAAGTGGGCCACGTTAGTATATCAGTGTTGTAAACGAAAACTCCATTCAAAAATTTCCTAACATTTATGGGATAATAAGAAATGTCTACAGCCCTATAAGAAACACTAACATAGCATAGTAGTGTTGTAAGGTGTTGGGTATTTCTAAAGATATTCCGGTAATTGCATATTACATTGTTGGAAGAGCATTTATAAGTTATTTTCATGTGAATTCTTATTTCAACTAAGTGCAGGGCAACCAAAAGGACTTGCTCAATTAAGCAGAAACAATCAAGTCTCTATAATCTTACCTCTCTCCAGATTTTTTTCTCAAGAAGAAGCCACCAGACTTGTATCTTGTAGTTGGAAGTGAATCAATTAGCTCTTGAGAAAGACCTCGACTCTCGGTCCCAATGGCCTCACCTAAATCAAGTAGTTCCTGCATGTGTAACAAATTGTTTAGTCGTCCGCATCCAACTGTGTAATGACACTATCTGGAAATTAGTAGAAATTAGCATGTTGCAAGATAAATACTTCAAATTCTGAGCCCAGAAAGGACCACTATGACAACAAAAAAGCAAAACCATTCACCCCAAACTATTTAACAGAGATCTCGAGAAAGAATAACAACAACAACAACAACAACAACAACAACACCTAATCCCACCGGAACGAGGTATGGGGGAGGTGGGATGTAGACAGTCACACCCTACCCGAGGGTAGAGGGACTGCTTCCAGAAAGACCTCCGACAAGTGCATGTGCAACAGAAAGACATAATGTGAGGCAACAAACGCTTGAAACTCGTATGTTAAAGTGTAATTAGTATTTAGTACCAGAATTACCATTTATACATAGAGCTTTAGAAGGACAAGGAGCACCAATTTTAGAATCAAAGTTTCAAAAGAAGTTTCAATTCTAGTTCAAAAACATGTTTTATAAAGTAATCTTTGATTAACTTAGCCATATAACATCTTTCCATTATTGTTTGCATCAGATCACAAGACTTGGCTAATAAATATTAAGCCATATTAGGTTAGTTGGCCCAAGCCCGGTTCTGGGCCGCTCAGTTGCATGCTTGGGTCCGTTAGGGTTTTATCATATGTACTCTAGAAATATTTGACGATTAATAAAGTTTAACCGGGGTTTGATCATTGTTCAGCACAGTTGTTGGCTTAGGTCAACTAACCTAATACCGTCTAATAGTAACCCCAATGTTGTTTTTGAGTCCTAAAGATGGCTTTGCCTTCGCTAAAGCGATGTGCATCTTGAATATTCCACTTGTGACCATTGAGTTGCCATTAGCAAGAATCCTTAAAATATAAATCACCTTAATGAAGGGATTACCAGGGTTTAACTTGTGTGCATGCTCAAAGAGTTTATGCCCCTTCAATAGCAGCCAGCCCTTGGTTGGGTGATAACATGGTAGATAAGGGAGGTCCTAATAAAAAATCTACCATTTACGAACCCTAGGCAACTGGTGTTGTAAAGAGGGCGTAGGGGTGTATTAAACATCAAGAATGTTTCAGTATCCTAATCAACAATACGATGCTCATGACAATTTTTATTATGTCCAACTTTTGATGACTTCAAAATACCAGACTACTAGTTTGACCAAGCCTGGTCTATTAAGTAATCATATAGGTCACTTAGAAATGTAAATTCAAATGATTTGTCCAAATAAAATAGCTGTTATTTGAGAATGGAAAGAACTAGCATAATCATCACACAATAGCAAACCTCGTATGTCATATTGTCTGGATCGATGTCATCCTGCCAAACAACCTACAATGAACAACACATATTAGTTTTCTATTGCTTTAATTGTATCATTAGTGAGTCAGTAATCCCGATTTTAGACTATAAAGAATGCATAAAAGACGATGACGAAAAATACAAAAATATCAAATAACTTTTTCTAATACCTGAGAGCTAGAAGCACCGTCATCATTCTGACTGGCAGGACTGCTGCCTGCAACATTGAGAAAAATGGCATAAGGATAGCTGATCATTGTTACAGCTACTTGAGAGACTTTACTTTATTTACATAGGCAAGGAGGATAGAATGACTACAGGTGGGATATCATAACTAAATGAAACCCACTTAAACAGGCAAATTCAAAATTTTCCACCTATAGGGTAACTGTGTACAATCTATAGATATAACTAACGAATAACATAGTATGACCCATACATCAAAATATGAAATTTAGCAGCTGAAAATATATAGAAAACAGTAACTGACATTCTTCAGGAATAGCTTGCATGCTTGGAACTGAATTCTCAGCAGACTGCACATCTGCGGAAGCAGGTTCTGTCACATTCATCATTACAGGATATTCCCACGCACTTCGATTTAGATCCATTCTTGGTACATAATTGTGAACTTGATATGGATCATAATAAGGTATATTTCCATGAGCAGGTAATCCGTATTTGTATGAATTCATATTCATTGACCAATATGCATTCTCCTGACAAAGTACAAAGGAAACCACATTATCAATACTACATACACAACACTTGCAGAATATAATGCTATTAGTATAAGGTACAGGATCTATCATATCCGAAACAGTGAATGTCCAAAACTCGTCTATGTTTAAACAATTGCTACCATTTTGATGCAGAAGTTAAGGGGGATAGTTTCTTTACTTTTACTACAAGAGAAAACAACTGTATTTGGAAGTACACTGGGAAATATGCAACATTTATTAAAAGCCTGACAGTTCAGTTTAAGCCAATCTCAAAATAATGTATCAGTTATTTTGCATAAAGCTCCTTACAGTACCCAATAAAAACTAGAAAAATATATTTATCTTTTTCAGATAATGTGTTGGGAAGAGGTAGGCAAACTACGAAACTTTTCATGTAAAAAAGTTGATTTGTTGAGGTAATGGATTATGAACCAACCTGATCATGCATTGGACCAGGATGAGCATAATGTGCAGGTTGATGTGAAATTCCATCAAAGAAGTCCATGAAACTATCAGTGACTGTGTATGGGAATCCTGTGTTAATGTATTGGACCTCCAATTGCCGATTTCCATTCCCGTCCATTGTGGACAATACCTTTGATCAGCTTTGGCAAACAGACTGCAAAAAAAGTGCATGAATCAATCAACATGTTCAGAATACAACTTCACAAAATACACTCCAATGATGGACTATCTCCAGCATAGCCAGAGTACTAAAACAATTATTGCCAAAACCAAATAATAATAGTTATTGGAAGTGCGCATTGCATCAAATAATAGAGCTTAAATCATCAACCAAGATATGTAGCTTGCTTCATGAAAACCCCTCATCATTTATAACCATGTGATTTATCTTCGTCACACAAGTGATAGTATGTTGTTGTTATTGTTGTTGTTGTTGTGCACAAGTGATAGTATAAAATATGCCATAAATCTATACATCAAACCGTAACATCATCATCAACTCATAAAACTCGCCTTAAATTAAGGAAACAAAAAACATCTGTGACCTTTACAACTTATCCCTCCACTAGCTTTCAGGATTATGTTTTTGCTCCTAGAGAAGGAACGCAAAAGTCAAAACGTTATTAACTTGGTACATGCATGTCATACCAATTTATTCAAAAAATAACGAGAAAAAAAAAAGGATCTCATAAACAACATCATGACACTAAATCCACGGTGGCCTAGTGGTAAAGGTGGTCCAAACTCCAAAGGTCTCATAAGAGACCTGGGTTCAAACCTTGCTGTGTGAACATCTTGGGATGGCCAGGAAAGAGTCCGGAAACAGCCACGGGAATACCAGTTAGGCCAAATATATCAGAGTCAAAACGCTAGAATTTCCCAGGGTAGCCTGAACACGGATCCTTCTCCGAAAATATAAGACACTAGTACATTATTACATAATCAGCTCTTAAACATAAACACCTAACAAGTTCAGGGCTACCCGTATATGGAACAATAAAGCAGTGTATCCACACCCTTACATAGAATACAAGCACTTCATTAAACAAAAGCAAATTGTCAACGATACTAAGCCGCAGTCCTAAGAACCTACATCCTATAGATAAAACTTAAAGGTCAACACCCTATTTAATTAATTTATATTTTATATAAGAGGGAAACCCCACTCGCGCAGCATTTGGTGACCTCGTTGGTAAGCAGTTACAGCTCACAAGCTCGAGACCTCCAATAGAGACAGGGGCAGACTGAGGGAGGTTCCCGGAGGTGCCCACGAAGCACATAGATTTACCAATCTTTTCAGAAATGCAACTGGTCTCAATAATGCACCCCGTGACTTTTAGTCCTTGGTAGGCCAGTTTTTGGAGACTCTGGACTCCCAAGCCCTTACCCCACTCCTAACATTATTTAATTCGCTATCTCCAAACAAAAACTTCAACTTACTAAAACCTAACATCACTTGCCTCAGTTAATATATTTACCTAAAACACTAGTTACATTACACAATTCAAACTACATTCAACAACAACAACATAACAACTTATATTTTAATAAAATATATATATATATATATATATATATATATATATATATATATATATATATATATATATATATATATAATAATAATAATAATATAACCTACATTTATATAAAATTCATACAAATATAACAACAAATTAAAAGACAGTTTACCAGTTGGGTCAAACAAAATTCATCCAGAATTTCACACTCATACATTACACATAAAGAAATGAAATATATATATATATATATATATATATATATATATATATATATATATATATATATAGTACAGTATGTATGTATGTAGAGAGAGAGAGAGAGATGACGAACAATGTAACGGTGGGTGGGTGGTTGGTTGGTTGGTCGGCCGGAAGATGAAGAGAAGAAGAAGGAATAAGAAAGAGACAAAAAAGATGAAATAAAGTAGTGAAAGACTCTTTGCTTTACTTTACTTTAGTTGATCTTCTCTACTTACACACACTATGTGTATCTGTTTGTGCTTTTTCTTTCTTTTATATTTTTCTCTCTCTACAAATGTGCTTTACATTTTTTTTTTTTTTTTTTAACATGCTTGTTTATTTATGTGTTCACACTAATTTTTTTAAAACCGAGTCTAGAATTGAACCGGTCGGGTCACCAAGTTACAAGTTCAATCAATTCGATTTTTCATTTAAATATATTTCACTATTTCGGCTCACTAAACACCTATAATATATTTAATACAAAACCTAAAAAATGCAATCCCAATCATATAATAGGTTTCAACGTATATTATACAACACCAAACACATACAATTCAATGATAATATAAGTATTAAACTTAAAAACAAGAATATCCATCATCACTATCAATCCAATCTTATAATATATATTACCTAAAATAAAAATAAAAGAAATATATCAAACACGGTCGACTTTGGTGAACCGGGTTGACTTAAGGCTGAGCTTTTCTGACTGACTACCGACACCCGACCGTCACCCGACACCCGACCGAAACTAACCGATCTACACTCGGGTCGGGAGGCAGTTTGATTTTTCCGGCTAATCGGGATCGGGTCGGGAGGCAGTTTACCCGACAAAACACAAAGTCGACCACTGTCCCGACCGCCACCCGACACCGACCGATCTACACTCGGGTCGGGAATCAGTTTATTTTTCCGGCTAATCGGAATCGGGATAAGTCGGGATCGTCCCGATGCTCAGCCCTAGGTTGACTCAGGTCACATAAAACTCAGAGGGGTCAAACTGGGTTTTCAGTCCTCGAAAAATGGTTCAATCAGTTTAATCGATCAGGTCGAACCGGGTTTCAAAACACTGGTTCACACTAATGATTTTGCAGAATTACCTATTAGTTGAAGCTAGAGTTGAAGTTTATAGGATATGTAGTTTGTAATAGCGGTAATTAGAGCTTTTTCTTTGCACTTTTAATAAAGTAACTAAAGTTGTTACTTATAAAAGTAAAATGATTGAGAATGATATTCAAATAAATACATTATCTTTTTTATGCATTTAAGATGCAAACGATGGCGTATCATCCTTAGAACAAAATGACGCCCTTTAAGGCGGGTTAAATCCATGAAACCTCCACTTAATCTTTCAGAACTTTTCCACCTCTTAGAGCACAATGTGTTGTAACATGTTAAAACCCACATTTTTGTGTCACCTCAGTACCACATCAGCATTCTTACATTTAATACTCACACACCAAAATACCTCTCACTAGTAACTCAAGCCAAAACACCCTTTTTAAGACCCACCATATCCAACTAAAATTAAAAAAATGTGTTTTCTCTTCACCAACGCGTATACCAACATTTAACTCAACGGCGTTGGATTTGATGGGGTGGTGTGGTAACACCGGTTTAACACGTGCCACGTAGAATTTGGAGTCTTAACATGTTGCTTTACGGTACCCTATTAAATCTATCAAACTTCCACTTAATCTTCTAGTTAATTCAAATTGGGTTTGATTATTTTGGCATGAGATTGCTCAGCAACGGTTAGGGTATCACTAACAGTGGTTACGAATTGAAGGTATGTGCTGGTATTGATTTGTTTTATGATTCACTGTTGTATGGGTCATAATTTGTTCCAAAGTGTGTAGGATCATTTTTTTATTTGGGGGGGGGGGGGGGGGTTGTACGGAGTTTGTTCTACTAATTTTGTTGGATACTGGGGGGTGGGGGTGGGGTTGTACGGAGTTTGTTCTACTAACTTTGCTGGATATTTGGGGGGGGGGGGGGGGGTTGTGCCAGAAGATTATTTGTTTATTGTCGGTTTAAGTCCGATGTTTTATTTTATTATGTACCTGGAGAACATGTAATTAACTAGAGGAATCAAAAAGGTGTGTATGGTTGTGGGTTTCTTTGATGCGGAATATGATTTTGCAAGAATAAAAAAGGGTTATTAGGCTCACAGAGAAATAAAAGGCTAACATTCATCATGGTAGCCTTGACCTTCGTAATATGAAAAATTATATGGGCCAATGTTGAGACATTCTTAATTAGGTAGACAGTGATGATTTGTTGGTTGATTGCTATCGGTCAAAGTTTGAGAATTAACGTATCTTAGTGGGGCATTTATATTAATTCAGCCATGGCAGTTTTTTCCTCTTTGTTATGATATATTCTTACAGATTTCTTTTCAGTGATTTTTTTGGTTGTTTTCTATTTGTTTTAACTCTTAAAACAATGTGATTCAATTATTGAGTCTTTACAGGTTTGTGATTTACAACTTTTTTTTAAACGATTGTTACCTATATTTTTAAAGTAGGCAACGTTTTAGTTGATTAATAAGGTTAGAAGTAGGCTTTATAAGTTTAGAAGTACGTGTATCGGAGTATATGATTATATAAGAGTCTTACATTTGTCAGTTGTACTTTCTTAAGGTTCCTATGTGTATGTTGTTTTTGTTTCTGGAATTTTGATGATTTTAGAAGTCGTACACGTTAGACCTGAAATTTCATGCCTATAGTATCCATCATGCGGAGACATAATAATTTGCAAAAAGTAAAAGCATCTGCAATGGGCACGTTTACAATCACTTATTACTATTTACAAAGGCTTTTCAAAAGGTTTTTGCATTACACTAAAGCCTTGGTGAAAAGCTTTTTAGGAATTGAATTTATTGTAAAAAGCTCTTGGATACTAAAGACTTGGTAGATTACAAGTCATTGAGACAAAGACTTGGTAGTGTTTTTGAATTTAATTTATTGTAAAAAGCTTTTGAATATCTTTTTTGCATTGAAGAACTTTTATAAGCACAAGTTTTTAGATGATAAATTAATGAAAAAATGATGTCGCAACACTAAAAAGTCATTTTGAGGTAGAATTATTGTGGATGCTCTAAGAAAGCAAGCCTTATGTTTGTGGTTGAAGGAAGACTCAGTTGCGGATCTAAGTTGTGATTTCGGAATCCTCTTATAAATCCATGTAAATTTCTTTTTGTGGAAAAATTAGTGGAGGTTTGATGGATTTATCCTCCCTTAAATGACGTCGTTTTGTTCCAAGGATGACACGCTGTTGTTCGGGCATAAATGTATAAAAGGGTAATAAAAGGTTGCCTTACAAGAACTAAATAAGAAGGATATTTAACCTTCAACATGAGAGCCTTAAACCTCGAAATATCATGCAAAGGGCCTTCATGTTTAGACATTCTTAATTCGGTCGATGATAAATTTGTACTATATTTGTTGTATGACTAAAATCGGTCAAAGTTTGAGATGTATCTTGGCGGTTTTTATATTAATGCAACCATGGCATTTTTTCACTCTTTGTTCTGATACATTCCTACATATCTGAGCCTCCTTTTTTTTACTGATATCTTTATTTTTTTCGGTGATTTGTTTGGTTATTTTTGATTTTTTTATAACTCTTAAAACAACGTGATTAAACTATTGAGTCTTTACAAGTTGGTCACTTACAACTTTGTTTTTTTAACTGATTGTCACCTATAATTTTAAAGTACGCAAATGTTGAGTTGATTAATAAGTTTAGAAGTAGGCATAATAAGTTTAGAAGTACGTGTATTGGAGTATATGATTATAAAATAGTCAAATTGCTCCAAATTATCAGGGCTTTACATCTTTGCAAAGTTATAAGTTGTCTACTCAACAGATTGTGCAGTTTAATGGCCCGAATGTAAATGGAATAACTACTTCTATTCCGACAATTCAATCACCATATTCAGCAAGTACTTATTGTTCCTATAGCTTTATTCATTTCTATCAATGATGTAAACAAGTTTCTTTGCAAAAATGCATTTGTAGTTACATGGAAATTCAAACATTTAAAAAATAATGGGACACTACTAATATCTATTTTTCATCAACAAGTGTAGCATCAGCTGTTATAGGACAACCTGTTTTCCCTCGGCTGGATAATATATCCCAGTTGCTACCTATTTGTGACATTCAGTGTTCAACCCAAAAAAAGATACATGGTACAGGGGCGTATATGGAATCCTCCAAGTTGAAAATAATGCTGACGATGAGACCATAAGAAACAATACCGAAAACTTGCACTTGTTCTTCATCCCAACAAGAACCAATTTCCTGGTGCAGAAGCATCTTTCAAACTCAGCGGTCAAGCAAATACGACACTATCAGATAAAGGGTTACGGTACATTCATGACTCAAAGTGTACACCAAAATTACAAAATCATATAGCAAATCAAAAGTCACATGTTGGAATGCAATTTGAGGCTTGGACCACATATTTTATTGATGTAAACCTTAACCAACAGCCGCAATCAGGTTCAAACGGCATTTACACTTTTTGGACATGTTGTCCCTTCTGTAAGATAAAATATTTTGGCCATGCATCTTTTTTGGGTATAACAGTAAACGTCAAAAACTCATTAAGTGATGAAGGAATGGGACCAATTCCATCAAAGCGGGAAAGGAAGCTGTTAAAATGGTGCAGATGCTAGTTTCCACTGTAATCGGTCAGGTTCCTACCTAGTAATGTACCCTTAGTTTATGCATGTAGCTTTTCAAAAATGCTCATGATAAGGATTTATTTGATGCGTTTTTAGGGGGTCATTTAAGCCCTAAGTCGTGAATTTATGATCAAATATTGCCTCAAATCGTTTCTTTTCTCATTTTAGGTACCTGGGACGCGATTTCTGGAATATGGAGTA
Source organism: Artemisia argyi (assembly GCA_030686995.1). NCBI lineage: Eukaryota > Viridiplantae > Streptophyta > Magnoliopsida > Asterales > Asteraceae > Artemisia > Artemisia argyi. The sequence continues at coordinate 76,444,587 of CM060687.1, forward strand.
TTTTGGACGTTTTTAGGCTCAAGAATGAAGAAACAAAAAAGTCAAGAAAAGTCAGGATTTACACCTGACGACATCAGGCTTGAATGCTGACGACGTCACTTGAAGATTGGAGCTGATGGAATTTTACACGTGACGCTCCAGAAAGATTTTGAAGGTTTGCACCTGACGGTGTCAGGTGTAATTGAAGCAAGGCCGTCAGGCTCTAAGTTTACACGAGACGGCCCAGAAACATTACAAAGTAACGACGTCAGGGTGTTGTTTAGGCGATACGAAACCCTAAAAAGTGGCGTTATGACGACGTCAGGACTTATAACCTGACGCCATCAGCTTGTAAAATCTATATATAGTTATGGAATTTTCATTCATTAGTGTGGTGTAACTTTGGTGTAACTTTGAGGCAAACCCTAGGGACGAATTTTCAGAGATTCCAAGGGTTCCCAAACCCTCTTTTATCTCATGTTTCATTAAAGATAAGTAATCTTTTAATCATTCAATATGTCTATGTGTTGTTTGATTATCTTTTATGCTTTTCTTCCTTTTAACATGCTATCTTAAATGATTTAGTGTTTGCTTAGATCTAATAAAACCTAATTTTTAATTGTTGGTGAGTTGTTCATTGTTTGGTTGATTGATTCGCGTTAGGCTTAAGAAAACTGGCTAACCTCCTTTGTGTAACAAGCTTGAACGTCTTAAGAAACGTAATCGGATGTGCACTACGGTTTTATTGGTTGTATTTAATGCATGAGTAGATGTTGATGATTCTATGATAGGGTACTAACGTGTCGTCATAAGAGGAGATAGATATTCATAGAGTTGGGGAAGGACGTGCACGCCCCCACGACCGGTATTAAAGAATACAACCTTTCAACTAAATAATTGTGACATTTAACAAACCAACAAGAGATAACTAGGGAGTAGTGAAATCTATGTAAACATGTTTGTCTCTTATACGTAGTCCACCACACATTTTCTTTTCTTGTTATTTGATTTTATTGTTTTTAGTTTAATTTGTAGTTTTGGGTTAGTTGACTAGCAACTAATTCCGTCACTCTTCCAATACCCGAGATTTTTACTGCTTTCATAAAATATAAAATACCAAAAAAATCATCCCTCGCCTTTAGACCTAGTTGACCTACACTTCAATCCTAACGACACTATTCCCCTAGAGAACGACCAATCCCCCGGACTTACCATATACAACACTACAACGGTCAGGTACACTACTTGGAGGATTGCAAAATCTCTCAAGATCCCTTCAGAGGTAAAACCTTTTGTGAGGTTGCAAATCCTGCATCAAGTTTTTGGCGCTTTTTTCGGGGAATAGTTATTGCTTAGGTTGATTTTTATTGATTAGGCCTACTCACTAGATTCCTATCTAATGAGATTTTTATTTTCTTTTTGTTGGGATTTCTTTAGTCTATCTTTTTCTTTGTGTCTTTGTTTGTAATCCATATCATCCGCCATCATGGAAGGTGATAATATCCTCGACCCCATCATTTAACCAAACTACCAAAACCGACCCGAACAACCTAGAGCATGCATGATGAGTGTGTAAATACTCATCATTTTTACCGTATTTTAACTGCCAAAACGCGTGAAAACATTCAAGAATGCACCAAAATAATGAAAATATCCCAAAGATCGTGTTTTATATGTTTTAAATGCAAAATGATTGAAAACAAATGAAAAACGAACAAAGTTTGCATAATTGGCAGTTTCAGTCCCCCAACTTTCAAAATTTGTCAAAACTAGTCCCTAAGCGTTTATTTTGAAAGAAAAGTCAAACCAAGTCTTTAAAAATCAAAATTTACCGAATAATGATCTTTGGTGAAAATCTTTTAAAATGTACAAGTTTACATCTTTGGTCCCTCAAGTTTCACAATTTGGCGAATCTAGTCCCCGGGAATTTCAATTTTTGGGAGACAAACTTTATTGGTCCTTGGTAATTGGAATGTGGCAAAAATCACCCTTGTGATAACTTTGGAGAATGGGCTGATTTAACCCCTCAATTTTCAGCAAACTACGAAATTGGTCCTTGTGATTAAACCTCTACAAACCAAACGGATGCCTTGTATTATGGAACCCAACACCTGATCCACTATCACCCTTTCCCTGGCCCAAAATTTCCCTCAAGCCCATCACCAATCAACCTAGCCCAACCCTTTAAACCAAAACCATTTTCACGGTTAAAATAATACCCCTACCCTGGTCTTTTAACCTAGTCAAACATACCACGCAACCTCCTTCTTCCACCTCTCTCTATTACCCAGATAATCATCCCTCCCCACCTCTCCTTTAACCTGCAACACGCTATCTCCACATCTCCTCAAAAGTTCCCCCTCCTTCACATGTTACAACACCCTTCACGGGTTACCACTGCCAAGCTGGCAATCCCAAACAAGCCACAATTGATCCATGGTTGGAATTAAAAGCTTTGGCTCCAAGGCCATCCTAAGGCTGAGATTGCATCAAGAAAAAGCACAAGTCAGAAAGGGGCAAGCATCCAAGAAAAGGAAGAAAGTTTTTTTTTTTTTAGTAGTATAAAAGGAGTCAAATGTAGCCACTGTTTTGGCATTAGGAATTTAGGACTTAGTAGGATTTTAAGCTTTTTAAATTTCAGTCTTGTAGTTTTTTCTTTAAATTCTCATGTAATGTTTTCAAGTTTAATGAAAAGTTTAGTTTTCTTTAAATCTCAGACTGTCGATTTATTCTCCATTTTTTTTACCTGCTCAATTGAACTTGCTTATTCTACTTTTCCTAATGAGCATTTAGACTGCTTTTTACCTTAGTATAGTTCAATGAACCATTACTTGTCAAGTTTTTAGCATCCAAAATCCCTTTTCATACAAACAAAACCTCATCAGTTAAGGTTTCAAGGGTGTTTGGCACAAAGCAGGTTCTAGTATAAAAAGTTACTCTTACCATTTTTTATTTCCCAGTCATCTTTATTTAGGTAATTTAAGAAGTTTTAAGCCCACACTTTGCATCTCATTAGAGTTCTCAAGCAAATCAGACGGTGTTCTAATTATTCTCTATATATCTGTTTTCAACAAAAAGCTAGTGTAGGATTTAAATTCATGCTTTAAGTTATGCACTCTTAGCTTTCGTTTAGTTCTAGATATGTTTGTTTTAGTATAGTTACCTGGGATTTGACTAAATTGGGTCAATAGACACTCATTTTCACCCATTTCTCTACCTGCTATACAGTTCCAAAACCCCTATGATCGCCATTTTTAATTCCCTCAATCTTTGGAATCAGGAACTGAAAATTATTTTATAGTTAGTCTGCCAGCTTGTTTACATGGTTTTATTTTTAGTTCAATTTTATGATTTTTTTAAGCCCTTTGCATGAGCTCGAACTTGGCTCATCACCTCTGCAGGCCTGCTGATGCTAGTTGTTTTTTTTTAAAGCTGATTTGGTATTTATGCTTGTCTGTTGTTTCAGTTGCTTGACTCCACCCCCATTAGTGCATTTAGGTTAGTTAGAGTAGTTGTCTATTGGCGTCAGCTTATTTGGTTGTGGACTCAGCTTATTGGAGCTGGTAGCTTCAAGTCTTTGCCTCTCACTTGCCACATTAGACCTGACCATAACCCCTTCCTCTCAGTTTGTCTAATAAGCTCTTATAAGCTCAAATTTGGCCTGAAACTTGGTCTACACTTTCTTTGACAGCTTGTCTTTATGCCACTAATTTTATTTTATTTTTTATAATTTTTCTGATTAGCTTATTTAGCCCCTTAAGTAGCCCCCGTAGTAATATTGTTTTGCAGCCCTTAGTTTAAGTTCTTGCTTTTAGTGCTTATTAGGATCTTTTAATTGCTTATTTTCCGTCCCCTTTAGCTTTTAGGAATCTCCCTAGTTGCCCTTTTACTTGTTCCCCTTGAGAGGTAGCTTATGAAAGCTTATTTTGAGCCTTAAACTCAAACAGTTAGGCTCAGGGGTGATGTTTGTTCAATCTTTGTTTCCTGATAAGCCAAATGCTTATTACCAGCTTATTTGTGAGCTTTTAGAAAAGTTGTGTTTGTAAAAAGTTCTCTATTTTCAGTAGTCTATTAATTCTCACAAAGAAAATTGAAAAAATAAATGTTTTGCAAAAATTGGTTTTAGTAGGGTTCAAACCTGGGTCTCACTGTCCACAGACACCCAACACACGCCCAAATACCATCTGAGCCAGTTATTCCCTTTTGTTTATGCTATATCTATTTATTTATTTAATGTAGTTAGGGTTATTTGCTTATTTAGTTTTCAGCTTATGCTTTGCTTAATTACTGCTTATTTGTAACTTCTTTTTGTACTTTTTATTTTTCCTAGCTTCATTTTAGTATAATAAACTTCCCCAAAATTTTCCATAATTTTCTAAATTTTTTTACTATTTTTCTTGCATTTATTTTATTATTTTAGTTTTTAATTCCTTATAAAAAATATAAAAGCTAAAAAAATGCTTTTCTTTTTCTCAAAAATTTCTTTTGTCTTTAGAATCGTAGGAAAATTAATTTCACACCCGTAGGCCTAGCGTAGGGTTAAATTTACGTTTTTATTTGCGCACTCGCGTTTTTATTATAGTAACTTTTAAGCTTTTAAAATTAGATTACGTTTTAGGTTTCCCCTACTTCCTATTATCATTCCCGTAGATTTTTAGGTAGATCTTAAGTTTTATTTAGCATTTCTTGATTGTATTCGTGTTGTAGTTTTGTTTATTTTATTCTTCGTTCGTTATTTTAATTTCTCGTTATTCCACAACACCAAATAATCTCTCAATCATTCCTTACAAGCATTTTAATCTCGAATTTCACACGATATTGCCCATTCACACCTCGTTGGTACACGACCCGGGTAATCACTTGCCCGGTATCACATATATATATTGTATTCACGAGTTTTCGCAAGTCTTCCTTTTCCTAAAGGTTGATTCGTGAATTCCACTCACGTCTACCGGTGAGTGCTTATTCACTCACTATTATATGGCCAAAAACCGACCCAAAACGACTATTTGAGCTAACAAATGCCAAGAAAACACTTGTTTTTGTGTTGTGAATGTGCAGGAACAAATTTATCAATAAAAGACGAAAAATCACGGGAAAATAATGAAAACGGGCACGAGAGATGAAGTTGGTCAAAAAGTCAATGCCGGGAATCCAAAAGTCACCTTCAGTCCTTCATATATCCAAAGTTGGCAACTTAAACCCATGGAGTTCAATTTTGAAATATTGGCAGAAATAGTCCTTGAAGTTTCCATAAATACATAATTGGTCCTTATTACACCAAATCTGAAATACAGAAATATCAAAGCCCAATCTATAAATAAATAAATCCAATCCATTCTAGCCTACCTCAACTCCAAGCCCAAGTTTATTAAAACTTTACCCAAGCCCAACCCACCATGTCACACCCGATCCACTTATCTGAACCGGTCAAAGGGTAAAAAGGTTTTTTAGGAGCCGGTCAATGCACAAATAATAAAAACCAAACGTACCATTTCCCCCATTGCTCCCAAACCCAGAAACCCCCAATTATGAACCCTAATTGCACAAGTGATCAAATTGGCTCGAACCACCTCAAGCCACTTCAATTAGCCATTATTAGCCAATCATTGGAGCTTCTAGAAGGCCTGTCACGTGCTCAGACATGTGTCAGAGAGAATGTATAAATCTATCAGGGACATGTGGCTGCTTGTAATTGGTCATGACACCTCATTTTATCTGATCCAAGGGCTCTGAATGATTGGAAAAAGCACAAATATGATCCAAGGACTACAAGATGAAGTGAAGAAACACAATAAGGTGTGGATCGCCAACCTGGCAAATCAGACTCAACTCCTCTCACCTCATCTATAAATAGGGATGTATTTAGCTCATTTCGAGGGTAATTTTTTTAGTGTATTGTTATGCTGTCAGTTTCAATTTAGATTGTAATTAGTTTAGCTTATGTAACTTTCTTATCAGTTTTAATAAAATCTCGAGTTTACTTTCATATATCTCAGCTTTTTAATAATTTTCTATTGCTTATTCTAGTTTAATTCTGTTTTGATATAGTTTATAATCCATTGTTCTCAGCTTATTCCTGTTTTCATTCAGCTTATTTTCTGTTTTCATTTAGTTAAATCCTATTTCAATTTGTTACTCTTATATAGTTTTACATTCATTTACATATAAAAAAAATATATAAAAATAAATAAAAAATCAGAAAATAAAAAAAAAATAAAAAAATAGTATTATAAATATTAATAAAGCTCATCATAGAGCTTATTTTTCTTTTTACGCATTTCACTTTAGCTTGTTAGCTATTAGTGAAGTGGTTGAGTCTGAGTAAGTAATCAAAAATTAGATGTTGATTGAGGTAGTTACTGTGGAGATGTGGATATGCTGAGACAGACAGAAACGAACTCAGCCTATCTTAGAGATAGGCCTCTGTGAATCCCCTCTGTTCTAGCTGAGGGGAAATCCATTGGTAAATCTCATTTCATTTTTTTTAGTTTTAAATCTGAGGTTATGATTTGTAGTTCAGTTAATTGCAGAAGTAGATTTGATACTGATTGATACATCTTTGTTTTATTTAGTTATTAGCTTAGCTGAGCTTGATCACTGTTTGTTGGAGTAGAGTTTATTGCATCTGTTTGTGCTTATTTAGTTGCTAGTAAGATTTGAGTAGCATAGTAGTTTTGATACTGATTGTGGATTTGTTTCAGTTTTATAGTTCTGAGCAATTGTGTTATTTGATATTGTATTGTTACTAGCTGTTATATCTGGTAATTATTAGCTTTTAATAGACAGTTATTGGAATATTGATTTTGAAATTGTGAGTTTGGACTTGTACTGCTGATATAATAGTTTGTAGTTGAGTACAGTTAGTGTTTCATTGAGTAAAGATATACTAAGTTTTAGCGAACTGAGTTGATTAGCTTCATTAGAACTACTGCTTAAATTTTAGATTTGTGTCATTGTATGTTGATTCAGTCTTGTTGATTCTGATTGTAGTATCTTTCTTAATCTGATAGTGGTAGTGAGATTAGTTTGTTAAGTCGCTTAAACAGGTGTACTAGTTGACCTCATTTGAATGTTTGCCCTGCTCGCACCATTCCAATTGTCTCAACTGCTCATTTATTAGCAGCTGTAGCTTGCGCATAATAAGCTTACTTTTGTCTGATAATTGGTGCTTAAGATAATTGCTAGCTTACCTTTAGGTTTGAGAGCTTATATTGGATTTACCTTTTTATTTGCTCAGCTTATTTTTCATTTGCATTAACCCTTAGGACTGATGTTGTTATAGTCTTGTTCTTGCCCTGCACCATCTGTCCATTTCAGCCTCCTTCATCATCTTGTTTATTAGCCGATATAAGTTCCTATCTTAGTTTTTAGATAGATTTTATTACTGTTTTGATTTAGGTATACTTAATTTGGTGTTGTGAGCTTATTTAGTGTAGCATATTTGAATTGCTAGTTAGTGTTGTAGAATCTGTTAACTGTTTGGGGTATTTTGGACTGCATTTGAGTGATTGAGCTTGTGATTCAGAATATTTGATATTTCTGTGTTTCATTAAGTGTATAATTGTGCTTTTCATTGTTCTATGCTTCTGGTTTTAACTGTAGCTTTTCTGCTTATTGCATAAGCTTACTAAACTGCTTATTAGATTGTTTTAACTGTTTCTGTGCTTATAACTTTTATTTCTGAGTTTCATTGAGTCCTTATTTGCATATAAATACTGTTTTCTAAGTTTAGTCAAGTTTCTTTGGCAAGTGCTTATAAATAAGCACTTGCCATAAGCTGATTTGGCTTGAATAAGCAGTTCAACTTTTCATTTTTTACTTCAAATTTTTATTTTTAATTCTTTTTATTATTTTAGATTTTCTGGAATTTTTCCAGATTTTTCCAACCCTTTTTACTATTTTTCTTATTTTATTTTGATTTTTATTCAATTTTTAAATAGCAAAAATCAATAAAAAATTAGAAAAAGCTCTGAAAAATACAAAAATATTTTTAGAAATTCTTTAATAATATTTTAGAATTTTTAGAATTAAATTTTTATTTTTCCAAGTTATTTTTCTATTTTTCCTTATTTTTAATTCATTTTTAATTCCAAAAATAGGAAATTAATTCTAGAAAATAAATAAAAAGTCTGAAAAATATTTTTCTTTTTCTTAAAATTCTTTTTAGTAGGTTAAGATTTTTAGAAAATATTTCCGAGTTCGTAGGATAATTTTTCGATATACGTTACGTTTTAAATTTTACGGTTACGTTTCCGTTTTTACGTTTTTCATTTCGGTGCATAATTAGCTTGTACTCTTTGCATGCTTTATCATTGTTTGTGAATACGTGAACTATTTGATTGCTATTTTTCACTTTCTCACTTTTCAAATCACGATTTCACGAATCGATATTCTCGATTCCATTCGCCTTCGTTTGGGAAAACGACTCGGGTGATCCGTATTTTACGCGGATCACTTCGATACTATACTATAATTATTATAATTGGTTTTCACACGAATCATCTACCTTGTATATTTTTGATACGCACTCGAAAAAGCAACTATCAAAATGGCGCCACTGCCGGGGAGGTTGTGTTGCGACAATATCGTTACGATTTTAACGATTAGTGACTTGTTGAACCTTCGTCAAGAAGTTATCGTTTTAAAAAAAAAAGGGGTATAAAACACAAAAATATTTTCCTTTTCTTTTGTATATATATTTATCATATGAAAATACAAAAAGATTTTCCGGTTTTCTTTGTTTAAATAAAATAAGCATAAAACACACCGCCGAGAACCAAGGCAGAACACCTACCAACTGGGGGTGTGAACATTAATAAGTTCTCAAACAAAAGATTAAAAATTGCCATGGTATCCTTGTGAATTGGTGTACCTTTTTCAAAGAAGCCATTTACATTGTGATTATTGGTTTAAGTTCACCATTGTCTTTTTCAGTTGGTCTCGTTTTAATTGATGTGTTTTTCGAAAAACCCAAAAATATTTTTCCCTACCCTCTATCCGTTTGATTCTACCTTCGTAACCCCTCTCATGTATAATTCTTATGGCGTCTCTCGGCTACACGTGTTTTCACAGTAAAAGCCCGATTGAGAATGGCTATCGTTGTTTCCGGTGTATTTGTGAGAAGTTTGGAAACAATTGTAGTAACAGCTTTTGCACTACGTGCAATTTGTTTATAAATCCAACTTCTCTCGATGATTCACCAAATTCTTCCAACTACCCATCACTGCCTGAGATACGCGCTATTAATGACAAACCATCAAGAATTGATCCTAACCTTTCAGGTTTTACGGTTAAAAGTTTGTCAAGCAAACATACGGAGCTTAGAGCAGTGACTGAAAAGAACGACTTGCCTAATCTTCACGTTTATCAAGAACAAAAACCAGAGACCATAACGGAAGTGGTGGAAATTCCTAGCTCTCAGAGCACACCACTTGTCCCACCTCTGACTTTTATTCCTTGTGTCGGTTGTGGTGAGCCGCTTTTCGGTTTGCCATGTCGTTGGTGTACATGTGAACAATGTGGTAATGATATTCGAGACGGAAGTTGTTTGTTTTGTGGTTCGAGGAATTCATTCGATTATGATCCTAATCATAACTCATTCAACGACCCCTCAAATTTTTCCAACTACCCATCACATTCATATGAGCAAGAATCATATTATCCAAATCTCAATGATGCTTCGTATCAAAATACACCAAGCCAGACTCAACAGTTTTTCTGTTGTGAGTACTGTGGTGGCCCACACTACAGTTCTGATTGTCAATCGAGAAGCACGCTTGTCTATGAGCAGTTTTCTGATAACAGTTATGACTCTAGCACATACGACTCACAGCCACATCAGTTTTTCTGTTGTGAGTACTGTGGAGGTCCTCACTTTAGTTCGGATTGTCAAACAGGGAATCCCTTTCCTTGTAACAATTACGACTATTCGTTTCAAAACCCACCTCCACAGTACCCGATTATCCAAGCAACTCCTCAATACCCGCAAAACCTTTGTCATGAGGTTCTTGAAGCATTGAAAGAACTTAAGGAGGAGTTGGCTACTACATCATTTCAAGATTCTCGTGAGAAATCCATGGCAGAATTACTTGCTGAAGAACGAGATGCTAGAAACGATATGAGTATGGAAGAATTACTTGCTGAGCAACGAGCAGCTAAAATGCGTGCCAATCTTCACAAGGCCGCTCTATTTGATGACGATGATGACAGTGATGATGATGAAGATAACATTGTTACTCAAAAAGATTCATCGAGTACATCAGTTGAAATCCCGCCAATCCAAAAATCACAGGGAGAAAAGACTATGATAGAAGTACTAGCAGAAGAACAAATGAAATTTAAAACTGCTAGTACTTCTCAACTCCCTAAGTCTGTTGTTATCACACCCGAAGTTCACACTCACTCTCTAAACATGGGGGATAAGCCTCTTAGCACTATTCCTGATAAAGAATCGGACGAATTCATAAAGTCTAGTGTTGAGAACCTTGTCCCAATCCCAGGAGAGTCACAGGGAACTTTTGATCATATGTGTGGTTTACTTTCCCCTCTTGAGTGTTCGAACGATCATTTTGAGACTTTCTCCGATTTTAGCAATGATTATACATCTTATGGAGACATTGATTATGTTGAGGCATCACTTCCGCATCTTGATGTTGATCCTCTTCTTGAGGAGTTCGCCGATGAACTCACTCACATCAATCCACTTCCAACGGGAAGTGATGATGGTCTCGTTGATTTTGAAGCCGATCTTGGAGAAATTAAAAGTCTCCTCTATCATGATCAGTCACTCAGTTCTTATCCCAGCAGTCCAATAGAGAATGATAATCAATTTGTTCCCGAAACATTTAATACGACTCTCACCAATCCTTTGTTTGAATTCGAATCTGAATTCACTTTGATTTCTGATAATCCAATCTTTGGTACTCAGATTGAGGATTGTGATGAGTCTACTCCGGAACATGTGTTCACAGATTTACATCTTGTGATTGATTCTCTTAGCGAGGAGTTCTCCGGTGAACTCACTCATATCATATCTCCACCGGAGTATGATAACTTCCATTTTGATCATGACACACCCGGGATATGTCTTGATCATGTGAGCTTAAATGATGAGATTCATAATCTAGAAATTATGGATTCTCCTATGGGTGATGATGAGTTAGTCATGATTTTCATCATGAGTTTCTTTCTTTTCTTCACCTATCCCGTGACGTCCTCTCTTCTTCACTCCTTCGGGACTGAAGACACTATCTTTGACCCCGGCATTTTCATTTACCATTATCTTGAGCCGGATACTTATATCTCATCAGTGTGGAACTTTCACGTGCTTCATATGTTTGTCCAAACATCTTGAATGAAAGTCCGATGGAGATTGCTTCTTCCACATCATGCTTCCCCAAGGACAAATGAATTCGGGGTCAAGTCAAGCTAGCGACTCGGTAAACAAAAACAGTAGTATGTACTTAGGGTTTTCACCCTAAGTGTGGGGGAATTACCCCTACTGTGGTTACAAATAAAGTGAAAAGCAAAATTGTGTTTCCACATTTAGCTTGTAATGTTGCCCTTTTACGTTCAAAGAGTCGGCATAATAGCTGGGACTTTGAATATTGAGGACAATATTCAATTCTAAGTGTGTGTGTGTGTGGGGGGGGGGGGGGTATTTCGCTATTCTAGCGAATTTTATCACATTTTACTATCTTATACCCGCGTTTTTGGCAAAAATTTTAAAAATTTTTCACTCAAGTTTCAAAATTTTTTGTGGTTATCAATCCGCCATGTCTAACCAACAAAAGGATTGGCTAATCCAGGAGCAAACGGCTCTTGGTAAAGATACCTCAAATCCGTTGATGGCTTGCAATTTGCCCAAAATTGTATGGTTCCTCAACTCCCCATATCCTCAAAAGCAAATGAGTTGGCTAGCCCACAAGATTATGGCTTGTGGTAAAGGCCGTGGAAAATCCATAATTGGTAATCAGCTCACCAAGATGTTGACTATTCCATCAAGAGCTGGCTAGTCCAGAAGCAAACGGCTTTTGGTAAAGACTAATCTAATCCGTTGACAGCTGGTGGTTTGCTCAAAATCACACGGTTATCAGGTGTGCCACAGTTCTTACACCTGGCTACTCCAGAAGTGATGGCTTTTGGTAAAGAGATTTTCAAATCCATCAAGTTTTTCACAAAAGATTGCTAGGGACTAGCAATACTCAAGTGTGGGGGATTGATGAGTGTGTAAATACTCATCATTTTTACCGAATTTTAACTGCCAAAACGTGTGAAAACATTCAAGAATGCACCAAAATAATGAAAATATCCCAAAGATCGTGTTTTATATGTTTTAAATGCAAAATGATTGAAAACTAATGAAAAACGAACAAAGTTTGCATAATTGGCAGTTTCAGTCCCCCAACTTTCAAAATTTGTCAAAACTAGTCCCTGAGCGTTTATTTTGATAGAAAAGTCAAACCAAGTCTTTAAAAATCAAAATTTACCGAATAATGATCTTTGGGTGAAAATCTTTCAAAATGTACAAGTTTACATCTTTGGTCCCTTAAGTTTTACAATTTGGCGAATCTAGTCCCCGGGAATTTCAATTTTTGGGAGACAAACTTTATTGGTCCTTGGTAATTGGAATGTGGCAAAAATCACCCTTGTGACAACTTTGGAGAATGGGCTGATTTAACCCCTCAATTTTCAGCAAACTACGAAATTGGTCCTTGTGATTAAACCTCTACAAACCAAACGGATGCCTTGTATTATGGAACCCAACACCCGATCCACTATCACCCTTTCCCTGGCCCAAAATTTCCCTCAAGCCCATCACCAATCAACCTAGCCCAACCCTTTAAACCAAAACCATTTTCACGGTTAAAATAATACCCCTACCCTGGTCTTTTGACCTAGTCAAACATACCACGCAACCTCCTTCTTCCACCTCTCTCTATTACCCAGATAATCATCCCTCCCCACCTCTCCTTTAACCTGCAACACGCTATCTCCACATCTCCTCAAAAGTTCCCCCTCCTTCACATGTTACAACACCCTTCACGGGTTACCACTGCCAAGCTGGCAATCCCAAACAAGCCACAATTGATCCATGGTTGGAATTAAAAGCTTTGGCTCCAAGGCCATCCTAAGGCTGAGATTGCATCAAGAAAAAGCACAAGTCAGAAAGGGGCAAGCATCCAAGAAAAGGAAGAAAGTTTTTTTTTTAGTAGTATAAAAGGAGTCAAATGTAGCCACTGTTTTGGCATTAGGAATTTAGGACTTAGTAGGATTTTAAGCTTTTTAAATTTCAGTCTTGTAGTTTTTTCTTTAAATTCTCATGTAATGTTTTCAAGTTTAATGAAAAGTTTAGTTTTCTTTAAATCTCAGACTGTCGATTTATTCTCCATTTTTTTTACCTGCTCAATTGAACTTGCTTATTCTACTTTTCCTAATGAGCATTTAGACTGCTTTTTACCTTAGTATAGTTCAATGAACCATTACTTGTCAAGTTTTTAGCATCCAAAATCCCTTTTCATACAAACAAAACCTCATCAGTTAAGGTTTCAAGGGTGTTTGGCACAAAGCAGGTTCTAGTATAAAAAGTTACTCTTACCATTTTTTATTTCCCAGTCATCTTTATTTAGGTAATTTAAGAAGTTTTAAGCCCACACTTTGCATCTCATTAGAGTTCTCAAGCAAATCAGACGGTGTTCTAATTATTCTCTATATATCTGTTTTCAACAAAAAGCTAGTGTAGGATTTAAATTCATGCTTTAAGTTATGCACTCTTAGCTTTCGTTTAGTTCTAGATATGTTTGTTTTAGTATAGTTACCTGGGATTTGACTAAATTGGGTCAATAGACACTCATTTTCACCCATTTCTCTACCTGCTATACAGTTCCAAAACCCCTATGATCGCCATTTTTAATTCCCTCAATCTTTGGAATCAGGAACTGAAAATTATTTTATAGTTAGTCTGCCAGCTTGTTTACATGGTTTTATTTTTAGTTCAATTTTATGATTTTTTTAAGCCCTTTGCATGAGCTCGAACTTGGCTCATCACCTCTGCAGGCCTGCTGATGCTAGTTGTTTTTTTTAAAGCTGATTTGGTATTTATGCTTGTCTGTTGTTTCAGTTGCTTGATTCCACCCCCATTAGTGCATTTAGGTTAGTTAGAGTAGTTGTCTATTGGCGTCAGCTTATTTGGTTGTGGACTCAGCTTATTGGAGCTGGTAGCTTCAACTCTTTGCCTCTCACTTGCCACATTAGACCTGACCATAACCCCTTCCTCTCAGTTTGTCTAATAAGCTCTTATAAGCTCAAAGTTGGCCTGAAACTTGGTCTACACTTTCTTTGACAGCTTGTCTTTATGCCACTAATTTCATTTTATTTTTTATAATTTTTCTGATTAGCTTATTTGGCCCCTTAAGTAGCCCCCGTAGTAATATTGTTTTGCAGCCCTTAGTTTAAGTTCTTGCTTTTAGTGCTTATTAGGATCTTTTAATTGCTTATTTTCCGTCCCCTTTAGCTTTTAGGAATCTCCCTAGTTGCCCTTTTACTTGTTCCCCTTGAGAGGTAGCTTATGAAAGCTTATTTTGAGCCTTAAACTCAAACAGTTAGGCTCAGGGGTGATGTTTGTTCAATCTTTGTTTCCTGATAAGCCAAATGCTTATTACCAGCTTATTTGTGAGCTTTTAGAAAAGTTGTGTTTGTAAAAAGTTCTTTATTTTCAGTAGTCTATTAATTCTCACAAAGAAAATTGAAAAAATAAATGTTTTGCAAAAATTGGTTTTAGTAGGGTTCGAACCTGGGTCTCACTGTCCACAGACACCCAACACACGCCCAAATACCATCTGAGCCAGTTATTCCCTTTTGTTTATGCTATATCTATTTATTTATTTAATGTAGTTAGGGTTATTTGCTTATTTAGTTTTCAGCTTATGCTTTGCTTAATTACTGCTTATTTGTAACTTCTTTTTGTACTTTTTATTTTTCCTAGCTTCATTTTAGTATAATAAACTTCCCCATAATTTTCTAAATTGTTTTACTATTTTTCTTGCATTTATTTTATTATTTTTGTTTTTAATTCCTTATAAAAAAATATAAAAGCCAAAAAAATGCTTTTCTTTTTCTCAAAAATTTCTTTTGTCTTTAGAATCGTAGGAAAATTAATTTCACACCCGTAGGCCTTGCGTAGTGTTAAATTTACGTTTTTATTTGCGCACTCGCGTTTTTATTAAAGTAACTTTTACGCTTTTAAAATTAGATTACGTTTTAGGTTTCCCCTACTTCCTATTATCATTCCCATAGATTTTTAGGTAGATCTTAAGTTTTATTTAGCATTTCTTGATTGTATTCGTGTTGTAGTTTTGTTTATTTTATTCTTCGTTCGTTATTTTAATTTCTCGTTATTCCACAACACCAAATAATCTCTCAATCATTCCTTACAAGCATTTTAATCTCGAATTTCACACGATATTGCCCATTCACTCCTCGTTGGGACACGACCCGGGTAATCACTTGCTCGGTATCACATATATATATATTGTATTCACGAGTTTTCGCAAGTCTTCCTTTTCCTAAAGGTTGATTCGTGAATTCCACTCACGTCTACCTTGTATATTTTTGATACGCACTCGAAAAAGCAACTATCAACGCACCTTAGGAGATTACTCTCGACCTAGCCACCAAGGCTATCGAAACACCATTAAACTCAACCAAGGAGCCAATGTGTCTCCCTTGCGATCCAACACCATCCGGTTGGTGCAAAGCGGATGTGCATTCCATGAACTTCGTTCCGAAGATCGAAACCAACATCTCAAGGATTTTCTTAAAATCGTTGATTCCATAAACCTTGATGTTGCCACTCGAGAGACGACTCGATTGCGTCTCTTCCAATTCTCTCTACTTGACCAAGCTAGTCAATGGCCTGAGCGTTTACCCGTGGGATCCATCACCTCTTGGGATGATCTCACCTCTCGTTTCCTTGCTCAATTTTTCCCACCGAGGAGAACTACCAAGCTAAAGAATGACATCTTGATGTTCCAACAATGTCAAGGTGAAACTCTTTACGAAGCATGGACTCGTTTCAAGGACTTCCTCCAAAAAGTCCCTCATCATGGCATTGATATTTGGCTCCAAGTCCAAATATTTTTTGATCATGTCAATCTCTGCACAAGGCAAACCATTGGCCAAGCGGCCGGTGGTAAGCTACGTGTGAAATCAAGATCAAGCTCATCTAGGATATAGTAACAATGATTTGCACAGCTATAATCGTGTGTCTAGACTCTCATTGAAGAGACTATTAATGAAAAGATGAAAAAGATACTTGTAACCCTAGACGCCTACCCTCTTTATATAGTAGAGGGAGGTTACAAGAAACCCTAAACCTAGCTTACTAACAAAGCTAAGTTACTATTACATAATAGTCCTCATTGTTTCTTCTTTCTTCATTTCTTGCTTGTAGGTTTTGTAATCATCAAATCTGCAATTCCCAACAATCTTCCCATATTTGATTTTACAAAACATTCTGCATGAAGAAACAATGCTAAAACATGTCATCACAAATAATAATCTGCACCTCAACTATTCATCCCCTTTTTGTAATCATCTAATAGGGGTCTTGTGCATCTCGTAAACGCTTCCCCTCAAGTGATGCATGTAGATGGTTAACAAGCTTCCCCTTAAGAATAGACGAACCATATCAGGAACCAACTAATAATTAATAATAATAATAATTTTTTTTTTACTAATAACACAAGCAGCAGTAACGAGCAGCAGTATCAAACAGCAGAAACAAGTAAGCACACCAGCACAAAGTGTAAGAGGATGGCCAAGTATATTAACATTAAGCTTCCCCTTAAAAGTATACTTGCCATCTCTTGAATCCAGTAGGTTCCATGGAGTGATCACTGATGAAGAAAATCAAATATAACTGATTTGATGAAGAAATGGAATCTCCCAACCTTGCATCTTATGTCTTGCATAATCCACGTGACGTCCTCTTTACAATCTCCTCATTAAATGAGACACTGAGCATAATAACGTAACTCCTTAAAGTGATAGCAAATGTACGCATTAAGCACAATAAGATGAATCATACCCCTTCACTAGAGTCGTCAAGTCTTCGCCACCATTCAAACCAAGCAAGTTATCTTAAAAAGCTGCTGATCCCTTTAAGATATGATAAGAACACAACACTTGGGAAAATCAATTACAACATCAAACAAGCGATAATCAAATGTCTTCGTCAAGTAATCTCCTCAACAAAATGATAATGGTTGATAACTCCGTCCTCCCTAACCATTAGTAATCTCACATGACTAGTAGGAACCAAAACCGACCAAAAGAAAAAATATACAACAAGCCAGCAAGAACCATAAAGAAGTCAGCAAGAATCATCAGTAGAAACCACCAGGAGAAACCGAACAGTAGAAACCGATCAGCAGAAATGGATAACCAATCAGTAGCCGAACAATGATCAGTAGGAACCAAACAATGATCAGTAGGAACCAACAAGAGCATCAGCAGTATCATGTGACCAGAATTAAAAATACCATCAGCAGCATTATTCAAAAAATGCAGCAATAGAGACACGTTAAGAATAAGTAATTCAATAATATGTTGCACCATCTCATAATAATATTCACTTTCCAAAACACAACAGCAATAAATCTTCGACCAATCACCATCCAATCAACACTTTTCCACCGACACCAATTTAATAAAACAATCTCCAAATAATACGATTGACCCACGAAGCTAGCTTCACTTTTCCACCATTTAAAAGACAACAGATATCCATGGCCACAATAAAGTGAATAAATAAATTGATCAGCGGGTAGCATGCGCTTGTTGAATTGACAAACATATTATACTTCCTCACTTTCAAAAGATGATAGTGACAACACATGTATGCAATAGACGAATAAATGACAACAGCTCCAAGTCCCACACAAACAAATTCTCGAATAATGATGAACCCCACAACCGACCATGTTAAATTTGTACGAGATTTAAATCGATAAATGACAGCCCATAATTAACCCAATTACAGTACAAGGTTACCATAGTAGCATCAAAAACCATCATTCAATAGCCGACAAACAATATTGAATCTCAATAATTCCAATAACTCGTCCATATCAGATGTATATTGGTGATGAATAAAATAGGTAAAGCCAAGAAACCCTATAAAAGTATTATCACCGACCCATGTGGCTTCAAATAATTAACGAGTTATCAGGTACGAGGTTTGTGAATTATAACCACTCACTGACCGACCAAATTCAATGCGGTACAAGGAATTAATTTCATTACTGGCATAAAAATAACGATTACCTCTATCAAAGCTGTTGTATCGACACCAAATAAAACCAATTGTACCTTCTTTTACCAGATCCGCTCTTCAACGAAACTGCTTCTCGCCTATAAACACGAACATGAAAACCTTGAAACCCTAGATATCGAGAGCCACCCGCTCTGATACCAATTGAGAAATCAAGATCAAGGTCATCTAGGATATAGTAACAATGATTTGCACAGCGGATTAATAACATAAGGATCAAAGTTACTTCAAGGTTTTCTTTATTATATATAAATATAAACTACTACACTACTAATATACACACGCTATAATCGTGTGTCTAGACTCTCATTGAAGAGACTATTAATGAAAAGATGAAAAAGATACTTGTAACCCTAGACGCCTACCCTCTTTATATAGTAGAGGGAGGTTACAAGAAACCCTAAACCTAGCTTACTAACAAAGCTAAGTTACTATTACATAATAGTCCTCATTGTTTCTTCTTTCTTCATTTCTTGCTTGTAGGTTTTGTAATCATCAAATCTGCAATTCCCAACACTACGTGACAAGAATGCGGAAGAATCATGGGGAATCATAGAAAATCTTGCTCCCTATGACAATGAATGTTGGAATGACCCCCGTGATTTGAACAAAACGATCAAGGCAATATCGTTGCCTTTGAACAATCCAAGCATTCCCGACCGTAGGATCATAGAACTTGAAGACCAAGTCAAGTTTCTTATGAAATACTACGAGGCTCCTAAACCTTCAAGCCAAGTGAACAAAATCACTTCTTCATGTGAATATTGTAGCGGTCCCCATGACACTCGTGATTGCATGGAACTCGCCGAAAAAGCTTTTGCGGACTACGTATCCTCGCGTACCGACGGAGCGGGAGAAAAGTGGTACACTTTCAAACCCGAGCCAAACACTTATGGTGATTCATACAACCCCTCTTGGAAAAATCACCCAAACTTTAGGTGGAAACAAAACCAAAATCCATCTCAAAACAATTCTTCCAATCCACCTAATCGGTTCCAATCAAACGGTTCATCCTCGAACCGTACTTTCAACAACAATCCTTCCAAAAATTACAGTAATACCAATAATTTTAAAGGATTGATGTCCAATTTTATGGCATCCCAAGAAGCTCGTATAGCCAAGTTTGAAGCCGATTTCAACCAACAACAAAACGAGATTACCAATAAAATTAATAATTTGATAAAGGCTCTAAATAACCAAGGAATGACCCCGTCAACCAAAGTCGTAAGAAATTCTAGTGGGGGAAGTGAGGTTAAGGACCCTTCATCATCTAAACACATACACTTTGTCAACGTCGTTACTATTAAGCCACTTGATAGGAGTTGCTCGGATGATGATAGAGACGAGGTTGAAATAGGAAGTGATCTTAAGGAAGAAGTTAAGGAGGAGGAGAAAAAGGTATAGGATTACTTCAACAAGTTTCCCACAAAGGATGAGCTTACATACCACAAACATCTGTTAGATGATCCTAACCCGTCATACTATAGAAATCTACCGATCATTCGAGCTGACGACCCAAACAACATAAACATACTATGAAATATTGGGCATTTGTATGCGTGGAAAGCTTACATTGACCTTGAGTCCCCCATAAATATCTTGTCTAGGACATTCTACAATCGGATTATGAAAAAAGCAATTAGCTCCTAGAATAGGAAAAATAAGTAATTTTGTGGGGAGAATTAGAGGGTTGCTTGTTTACGTAGGAAATTTCACCTATGTAATAAATTTTCTGATTTTAGTAGACGTTAGTTCGGTGGTCAACATCAATTTATATAATGTTGTGTTAGGAAAGCCATTCGTTGAAGTCTCTAGAATGAGTTATGACCCATCATTAGGGATAGTTAAGTTCAAGGATGAGACCGACGAAATTGCCTACCAAATGCCATATAAGATAGAGCAATTCTGACTCATGCCAAACCTAGAGAAGAATTTAAGCAGTCGGTATACTATAGGAATGATGAAGATAAGAGGAGAGGAGTAGACTATGTGATGAAAAAAATATTTGGGTTCTACAAAGGATGTTTGCAACTAGGTCCGGAGTATAAAACCAAAATAGAGGATGACCTAGAGAACGTGATGGATGATGGATTCATGAAATAGGGTATGACTTTGAGTCTAGCTACAAGACTCGTAAATAAAGAAAAGCGCTTCTTGGGAGGCAGCCCAAGCTTCTTTTTCATTGTTTGTTTGTTTTTATTTGATTCCGTATGTATGCTTTATCTTTTTGTTCATTGTTCATGTCTCAAATAAATTGTGAAAATGTTTTATTTTGTTTTTAACCTCGTCTTAATTACATATAAAGGTATTTTGCAAAAAGATAAGTGTTGGGAAGATCATGTTAGTTTTCAAGAACAAGTTGGACATGAACGATAACAATTAGAGATTAGCATACATATTAGTATTTGTTAGAATCAAATGCTTGTATCGAGTCACAATGGATGTTTTGCAGGATTCCAGGTATTAAAACTTAGATTTTTCCAAAAATTTTCCGGAAACAAGATATAAAGAATTTTGTCAGATCACTTCTGACGGCGTCAGGGGTTATAACCTGACGGCGTCAGGTGTTATTTCTGGAAAATTTTCCAGATCTTGTTTTGCTGCTAAAATTGTATAGTTTTGTAAAATCTTTAATTTTTAAATTCCATGAATCTGCAAACAACTATTTTGCAAGCATTATATCTTTATTAGCTTTCTAGGATTTACTTTTATATAGAATTTACCATCGATTTTATGCGAGGTTTCATGTTTTTTTTCTTAGTTGTTTAACAGGTTATATTGGACAAGAAGATGATTATATATTTCAGGAGTGAAGCTTTACATGTTCATTTTCTTGGAGGAGGATTTAACCATGTTACCACATTATCCATACCAAGCGAATCAGGGGAGTATTAGCTTCCTTCATTTTCATTTATCTTTACTTTTGAATTTTTTTATTTTGAACATTGGGGACAATGTTCTATTTAAGTGTAGGGAGGGTAAATTGAGATACCTTAGAAACTATAACTTCACTTGATTTTTGTTTTGTTTAATAGTAGATGAGTAATAAAACTAAGAGAAATACTTATTAGGGTAATTTTGGCACCAAATTTAAAATTTTTTGCAACATATAGGAGTGAAACTTTAGTCCTAATAAGCGTCTCATGGATAGGAATTGTATGACTAGCACAAAAACCGTACCACTCAAAAATTTTCCACCAAAATATGTGAGGTTCGCCTTTAGATCCTTAGGAAAAAGCATTCATTGTTGGTGCCTATGAGTGCACCGGTAGTATTTAGATTCTAGAACTTGCGTTAGTGATGCATCCCGAGACCGCTAGTGAGACTACATTCGTGTAGTTAGGATTTACTATATGATAAGAGGCATTAGGATAGCCCATGTTTTAAACCTGTTTTTATAATTACATTGACTTCATTGGTCAAGTAATTTCCCCACACATTTGCGTTGTACTCATTTTTAGTACACGATACCCCTACTACACCCTTCAGAGCCTATCTTTTTCGTTTCTAACTTTAAACATCTTACTTAAAAGAAGAATTTGTTTACAATCCACCCCCAAATGTGCACTCAAATCGCCTTAGCATTCCTTGTATGCACTCATCTTTAGTGAATTTTTGTTACATGTTTAAACTCTTAGTTAGTTGTCTAATTGATTACATGGTTGCTAAGTCAAGTCATATCTTGTACATATTGTTTTGGGGTGATTGGGACTCATGGGTAAAATACTTGTGTTATGGATCGAGTAATGGGGAAGAACATCATTTATTACCCCCATATATGCGTTAATATTTTAAAGTACTCCAAGTGTTTTGATTTTCTTAATTCGAGTCTTTATTTTTAATTATGTAAAAGTTCAAGTGTAGGGAGGAAACAAGCTCCTGTTGATGTATTATTTTGGATGGTAGAGTAAAAGTTTATGCCAAAAAAAAATAATAAAAATAAAAATAAATAAAAAAATAAAAAGGCTACCATCCGTTTCCTTTATTTATGTTGAGTCAAATAGTGTCTTGAAGAATCCAAAAAGAGTTAGTAGTTAGTTTAAGTTGAGTCAAGTCTTGGCTTAGTAACGCCTCATTATACATGTAATTGACCAATACAATTGACTTGCCACCAGTAAAATATACTTTATCCAATAAACCGTGTTTTCCATACCCTTACACCTAACGTTATAACCCTTTAAAAGACCTCTTTGATAGTTTATCCTAGGTGCTTACACTAAAGTGGTGGAGGTTTGATCCTTTCCCAAGCCTATGGTAATCTATTTGCTATGATAGGTAGTGAGTGTATTTTTCCATTTCCATTTGTGATATATAAACTTATAACACCCGAGAGATGAGAGTATCCAAACACTAATTGTAAGGTGCTAGTGTACAATTTCCGTGCTTGTTTTGACTAAAGTAGAACAATCATTTGTTGTAATTACTTTTATATTAATATTAAATGACCCCTAACTTGTATTTTGATTGCTATAAAAGCTCATTTGCTTGAGGATAAGCAAATCCCAAGTGTAGGGATATTTGATAAGGATTTATTTAATGAGTTTTAGGGGGTCATTTAAGCCCTAAGTCATGAATTTATGATCAAATATTGCTTCAAATCGTTTCTTTACTCATTTTAGGTACTTGAGACGTGATTTCTGGAATATGGAGCATTTTGGACGTTTTTAGGCTTAAGAATGAAGAAAACAAGAAAGTCCAGAAAAGTTAGGATTTACACCTAACGGCGTCAGGCTTGGATGTTGACACCATCACTTGAAGATTGGAGCTGATGGAATTTACACGTGACGCCCCAGAAAGATTTTGAAGGTTTACACATGACGATGTCAGGTACAATTGAAGCAAGGCCGTCAGGCTTTAAGATTATGATGAACCGTAGAGGGGGGGGGGGGTGAATACTGTTTCTTCGGCTTTTATGATGTTTAAAAACTTTAAGCTACAAAGAAAACCAAGTGGTTGTATAATCAATCCAAACAACCACAAACACAATCAAAGCGAGTAAAGAGAGACACCACGATATATACGAGTTCGGGATGGGGGGTTTATACATTCCGTACGTCCAGTTGCGAATCCACGACACGATACTATTCACTAGTATAATCCTTTTGGTGGACTACAAACCGTTACAATTCACTCCACCGATATTCACCAATATCGATGCTCACAAAGAAGGAGTTACTCCCCAACGGTATTCCGCCCTCGGAAACCACCCAAAAGAATCTCACGATTTGACTTCACCTAAGGGTCACTAAGACCACTACCAAGACTTCCCACCGGAAGTATCAAACCCCAGCTAGATCCCCAATGATCTAGGCTTGGTCACCAAGACACAAGACTTCTCTTACAAACAATTGAATGAATGAATAAGAGTTTGTTCAACCAAGCCCTAACCTAACCTAGAGACTCGATTATAATAGAAAGGGTATAGATAAGAGGACCCTCGACACAATCACAAGAGTGGATTAGGTTCTTGTGATTCTTCCCTTGCAAGGAGATGTGTTTTTCAAAGATGTTAGAGTGAGAATCAAGAACACAAGATTAGAGATAGAGAGATTTGAGAGTGTTTAGAGAG
This sequence comes from Artemisia argyi, assembly GCA_030686995.1. Classification (NCBI taxonomy): domain Eukaryota; kingdom Viridiplantae; phylum Streptophyta; class Magnoliopsida; order Asterales; family Asteraceae; genus Artemisia; species Artemisia argyi. Next base: position 76,468,469 of record CM060687.1, read on the forward strand.
AAAGAATGTAGAGAGAAAGAATAATGGCAAGGGGTGAGGAATACAAGAGACAAGGTATGTATTTATAGGCCAAGAACCCAAACTTGGGAAATTTTACCGAGGCCGGCACGTCACCCGCGCGTCAACGCACGGGCAGCGCGCCAGGCTTCTGTAACAATTTCCCAACTTCTAAGTTTTGGGCCTTGTAAATACCTTACCTTGCTAAACCTCCAATTGTACTTCACACAAAACCTTAACATTAATCAATCTAAGGTTTACCAACTCAAATAGCCAATTTGGAAAACATTTGTGAAGTGTTTAAAGAGAAAACAAATTACCAAGGGTATAAAGTGTAGATAGGGTAATTTGGAAGGGGTAGAAATGTTATTCCTCACATGGCATAGGAAAGGGAGAAAGAATATTCCAAGGTATATTCCATCCTTGGGGGGAAAGTGTAGGATAGATGGTTGAGATGAGATGGTTTGAATTGAATAGTTGAGATCAAAGGGAGCCTCCTTTGGAATTCAAATTAATTGGCATGTGGGGAATATGGAGGGTTGAGATGTGTTGTAAGGGAATGGATGGTTGAGATGTAGAGAGGTAACCATAGTTGGGTTAGAGAAAGGATATTCCAAAGGTATATTCCTTTGCTTGGGGGGAAAGGGTGAGATGGATGGATGAGATGGTTTTGGTTTGAAATGGATGGTTTAGATTAAAAACATGTGATGGAATAGAGAGGAGGTTGGATGGATGGTTGAGATGGTTTTAGTTTGAAATGAAAGGTTGAGATCATTTTGGTTGAAATGAAGGGTTAAGAGATTTGTTTATTTGAAATGGATGGCTAGGATCAAAGGGAGCCTCATTTAAATTTCAAATTAAATCCCATGTGTTGAATTAGAGAGGAGGTGACGAGTTGTATGGATGGGATGTGAAAGGGTGTAAGGGAATATGTAAGAGATTTGTGTAAGAGAATATCTGATTTAGATATGATTGGATATGGTGGTATTTATCTTTTGTAGAAATGAGATTAAGAGATTAAGACATAATCTAATTGTCATTAAGAAGAAAGTTTAGACAATTAAGATTATAGGTTGAGAAATTCATAGGTTACTTATTAGTTCAAGTAACACAACGTCGAGAATCCATAGGTTCATATCTCGTGACTTTCCATGACTCGACGTTCTCAACTAATACCTTGGTTCAAACAAGTTAAGTGCTTTACCTTGATGTAAAGCATGACCTAAGTGGGAAAGGGTGCGTTTACGCAAAGTGACCTTTGACTTAGTTTGACCAATAAGGGAGTAAACATGTTACGTAATTAGAGAAGACGTAAGCACAGGATATGAGCATATAGATGCTTTCACATGAAGTTACGTGAAGTATATAAGCTCCCTAAGTTTAGAAAAGCCTTGGCTAGAGGCAAGTGTTAGAAAATATGAGTTGGCGTTTTCCCATAAATGGGTGTTTTAAAAGTTGGATCTCTCTAATCCCAAACCTCGTTTGGAGTGTTCTCAATTAAGCACATAACATATTAATACCTGTATTGAAAGATCCACATTCGTCGGGTAAGGGGAAAGCCGACTTTCAAAATTCATCCCGATATTCACAGACGCCTGGCGCGTTACCCACGCGTTGACGCGTGGGTGGTGCGCCAGTAGCAGACTTGTGATTCGGGGAATTTTGGCTAACGTTTGTTATTTTATGTGTTTCGATGGTTTATTTGTCATCATTGATCTTGATCATGTTGCGCGCTTTGTCTTCGCTAAGTTTTTTAATTTTATTTGCTTTCGGTTTTTATTTGTCATCATTAAAACATAAAGAGATCTTGATCATGTTGCCTCAACAGATTACACGAGACGGCCTAGAAACTTTACAAAGTGACGACGTCAGGATGTTGTTTGGGCGATACGAAACCCTAAAAAGCGGCGTTCTAACGGCGTCAGGACTTATAATCTGACGCCGTTAGCCTGTAAAATCTTTATATAGTTTTGGAATTTTCGTTCATTAGTGTGGTGTAACTTTGGTGTAATTTTGAGGCAAACCCTAGGGATGAATTTTCAGAGATTTCAAGGGTTCCCAAACCCTCTTTTCTCTCATGTTTCATTGAAGATACGTAATCTTTTAATCATTCAATATGTCTATGTGTTGTTTGATTATCTTTTATGTTTTTCTTCCTTTTAACATGCTAGCTTAAGTGATTTAGTGTTTGCTTAGATATAATGAAACCTAGTTATTAATTGTTGATGAGTTGTTTATTGTTTGGTTGATTGATTCACCTTAGGCTTAAGAAAACTGGCTAACCTCCTTCGTGTAACAAGCTTGAACGTCTTAAGAAACGTAATCGGATGTGCACTACGGTTTTATTGGTTGTATTTAATGCATGAGTAGATGTTGATAATTCTATGATAGGGTACTAAACGTGTCGTCATAAGAGGAGATAGATATTCATAGAGTTGGGGAAGGACGTGCACACCCTCACGACCGATATTAAGGAATACAACCCTTCAACTAACAACTGTGACATTCAACAAACCAACAAAAGATAACTAGGGAGTAGTGAAATCTAAGTAAACACGTTTGTCTCTTATACTCTCACACCTCGCCAAGGCGGAAACGAGAGGGTGTAACTTCATGGATATCATTACAACACCTGGTGTCTAAATAGAGAACAACTACATGAAGAAAAATAGAGCAAAGTACAAACACAAAGTGTTGTAACAATACCCCAAAATAAAATAACAAAAAAAAATCCAAAACAATACATAAGATCCAAACAAAGATGATAAACCACTTCCAATGCAACTAGGGTCTCGTCTAATCACATTCTTCTATCTTATCCTTAGAAAGCTCACCTGAAAATGATGCTTAAAACGTTAACATAATGTTGGTGAGATTCATAGGTTTAGGACACACATACACTCTCAAGGCAACCAGTTCACTGTGATTATAAAACATAACTGGACAAATAATTATAGTTATCATATAAGCTACATGTATTCACAAACCAATCAACACACACAAAGGCAACCATTTGGGACGAAACGTGTCCCCCGCTCCAATACTGGCATCAATTAGGTCGCATGCGCGAGCAACAGGATAAGCATCCTCCTAATTGAATCACGTATATATATCCACACAAAACTTGGCATCAAATGGGTCCCCAAATGAATCACGTATAATCTCACAATCAAACCATCACCGCATAAACATCACACATAGCATACATACGATAACATTATAAGTCCAAGCTCTTTGACACACACATAATCACAGTAACCCAAACCATTTAAGACAAGCATCATTCACATCCTAAGTTTAAAACAAAGTAAAAATATGGGACTATGAACTCACCTCAAACTTAGCAGCTTCCACAAAACCAAATCACAATCTATAACCAAAAAAAAAAAAGAAAAAAAAAAGAAAAAGAAAAAAAAAATCCACATTACACATGGTCAAGCTAAAAGCTATAACCCATGTAATACACATATTATGGATGTCTAAGACTCATATGACCCACCATGGATCTCCTAGACTCCATACTAACCACCACCAAACATTAATGCCCACTAAATCCCTTGCACTTTTAAAATCAGAAAACGCAGAATTTTAGGGTACATTCGCCCACATGAAATAATAACAATTAAAGCTCAAAAACTCACACCAAAAATTCACCATGGTCTCTCATAAGCATACAGGCTAATCCCAGAAGGCCATGGTCTAATAACACACACAAGTACCCATAAGAAAATCAAACTTTTCAACTATCCAAATTCGGATCTGAACGCACACCAAAAAGTTTTAATTAAAATAAAATAATTCTACAACTTTTTATCGCGAACCCTTTTCGTGGTAGTCTAAGATAACCTAAAACTCAACTTTACCAGAAGGGCTAACCTTAATATCACTTTTTCACCCACAAATTACTATTAAACGTTTACCCAAATTCTGTCCTGGTTTAATAGCTTTGACACCTTATCAAAGAAAAATCAAAAGACTAACTTCCCGACCTTGAAATCAATCGTGGTTGGACCTTTTAGAAAGCTCTTTCATTAAAATTCAATTTAGACTAAAAATTCGTGATCTAACTCATCTCCTACTATTTTATCTCGTCGTATCTTTACAGCCCTTCAAAGCTGTCTCAAATTAACTCAATGTTTAACACGTTTTATCATCAAACCAACTTCACTAATCATAATACCATTAACATCTAATGATCCTAACATGTTTAACATCATTATTTTCCATAATTTTATAAACCCTAAATCCATCATAACTTATATTACATGAATTAGATCAATAACTAATTAATTGAATGAAAACTAGTATCGAAAATATACCTTGATCTTGATTTTAGCTTCAATAATAAAAACCCAATGTTTTTCTCCTTTTTTTCTCCCTTGATCGACCAAAAAATGCAGAAAAATGGGTTATGGGTCGTTGGTTATGATTATATGGGTTGGGGGTTGGGCTTGTTTGTGTTGGGCTAAGATTCCTTATTGCTAGGGATTATATTTGGGCTAAAATTGAGTTTCCTTTTCTCCTAAAAACCCCTTGGGCCGATTTTTATATATCATATACATATATTTTATATTTTTTTTATTTAATTTAATTATTACACTTAAAACCTTATTCTCTTGATATTTTATTAGAACCCATAACGAAACCTAACGTCTTACGCGATAAACCTTAGTTTTACGACAAACCGGAAAAATTATCATTTTCAAAACAAAGTTCTCAAAAATAGAATTTCACACTCTTTTTGAAATATAACTCATAAAAACAAACTCCTCGTAAATCACTAACGCTCAAACACTTGAACGAAGACTTGTTACGCAAAAACACAAAAACACCAAAACTACACAAATCATTTCTACACCACAAGGGCGATCAAAGTGAACTTTCCCAAATTCCATACTTTCCAAATCACAATAAAAACCATTTACGCAAAGGGATTTAGTGCTAAAACTCACCTATATCACACATATATCAGTTCAATCACCTAGGACACACCAAACAAACGTCAACCGAGTCAAGACTATCAATCAAACTGACGTGCCAAAACCACGGTTGTTACATATACGTAGTCCACCACACATTTACTTTTCTTGTTATTTTATTTTTATTGTTTTTAGTTTAATTTATAGTTTTGGGTTAGTTGACTAGCAACTAATTCCGCCCATTCTTCCAATACCCGAGATTTTTACTGCTTTCATAAAATATAAAATAATAAAAAGAATCATCCATCACCTTTAGACCTAGTTGACCTACACTTCAATCCTAACGATACTATTCCCCTAGAGAACGATCAATCCCCCCCGACCTACCATATACTACACTACAATGGTCAGGTACACTGCCAGGAGGATTGCAAAATCTCTCAAGATCCCTTGAGAGGTAAAACCTTTTGTGAGGTTGCAAATCCCGCATTAGTTCAACTTCTAAAAAGGTTTGTAGTAGAACTGGTGGGTTAAGTGTAGCTCTGTTCAGTCCAGATGGTCGGGTTTTAGGTTGTAAGGTAGATGGGCTCCTAATTGTTGCAACACCGGTTCATGTTTGTATTCGTTCGTCCATGAGCTTATTAAAATTATATCAGGTTACATCAATACATATACATGTTTTATGGTGTAGGTCTGGTTCTACGTGAACAAGGAAAAAAAAAGGTGATTTTAAGAAGACTATATGGGAACACTTTAACAACAAGTATATGTAGGTAATAAACTTATGTCTTGAGGATGAAACGTATAGGTTATACTACAATTTTAAACTATAGTTAACATGTTAACATGGTTTTACAGGAACAAGCTGCTAAGGAAGCTACAACAGCTGCTGCACATAAGCTTTATACGGTGACTTCAGAGGAATGCTTCATTCATAGGGCGAACCGCTTCTGAGGAATGCTTCACTCACAAGGCGAACAACTGTTACAAGTAGGGCTGCTTTTGATGCTTGAAAACATTGTAAAACATGGAATGCTTCATTCACGAGGCGAACTGCTTCTGATGCTTAATGTTGATGGAGCAACCAAAATCCTTAGATTGTTATTTTAGTTGTTTTAACAGGTTTCATGTTTATTTATAAGAAATACGTATACATTAGTTATGCATATACTCTCATATTAACGAATGTCATGCTTAGATTGTTTGTTGCTTTAATCTGCAGTAGTTGCATACTTGCATAGATACAATTAAAGTGGTTCAGGGTTCTCAGTCATATTGTACAACTTTATGCAATTATGTACTTCACGTAACCAAAGCTTTCTGCTTCACAATTGCACAAAACTCAAAAAAGATAAAACCAAACAGCGCTACTTGACACCCGCAACAATGGGCGAACGCCACATCCCTTGTTAATACTATTTGAAAATTATTAAGGTAACTAGTTACTTTAAAAGCTCTTACATTTTTCAAACACCACATCAAATAGCTTTCATAAAGTTTTAAAAGCTCCTAAGTATTTGTTAGCAATGGATGTTGGTATATGTATGCTTTATTTATTACTAGTATAGAAGATGTAAATTAATTTTGCATACACACTTCCTTTAAAATTAGTTAAACGAAAACGTCTCACTATCGAAAGTAATATCAAACGGATTTAAATAAAAAAAAAATTTTAAAAAGAAAAAAAAGAAAAAAAAAAAGAAAAAGAAAAAACACCCTTTTTGCGCACGTATTGTGTTATATATACAGTATACCATAAAGCTTCAGCTTTTTTTATTAGTTAAACCAGCAGTTTATTCTTCGAGTGTGTATTTGCTAAGAAGCTTTGGGTTGATATCTTTTCCTGGTGTTGCATCAGTCAACGTGAAATCAGGTACCCTTTTGATTTAACTCTAGGGTGTCGTTTGTTTGTTAAGAGGCTCTGAATCTGAATCTGATTAGCACGTATGAATCTGAATGTGTGGTTGAGAAATCTGAATCTGATTCCAACTTAATGTGAATAAGTGGTTGAGATATATGAATCTGATTGATACAAAAGTGTTTGTTTTGTAAAAGTATCTGAATGTGTTAAATTATTAATGTTTACAATAAATATATCTAACAATTTTTATTAAGCGTGAAATTTTTTTACCTGCTACAAAATATAATTTGACACGACACAATAATAAACAGGTTATGGATGTGATTAAATGGGTGTTCAATACGATTAACACGTTTTACAATGACTCTAACCCATCAAAACATGTTTGGGTTGTGATTTAACATTTTAACACGAATTATCACCCTAGTTATTATTACCTTGTTCATCATTTTTTGTGCGATGATTCTCTTTAAACGTACATTTTACAAGAAAACGAACAAAATAAACAAAATGGAAAGAAAACCAAGTATTAAAAAAAAAAACAAAAAAACAAAAAAGTTATGAGACATTAAGAAGTGTTAAGACACCTCTTTAACATCTACCGTCTCTTAATGATTAGAAAAATCAAACACTCTTAATCTTGATTACCTCTTAATAACAGGAAAAAAAACAAATACACTTTTTGGTCTAAACATCTTATTGCAACTGATTGAGTCAGATTAAGATGTTATTAAGAGGTTTTTATGAAAAACAAAAACAACCTTGCTCTTGACACCGGACATCTAATCTATCCTTTAAATTGTGTATTGTGTTCCACATAACAAGTTGTTGGTTGTGGAGAGCTAGAAACATGATTAATCTTTCTCATTTCATGTGGCGTTTGAATCTGCTCCACATGGTGAAAGGTTGGTCGTTTCATTGAATCTTTGTCCACTCATCAAACTTTAATTCTTTATGATCTAATTTGTGTTGCAACACAAGGTCTTTATTTTCATAAGTTTGGTTTGGAGTTTGGTGTTTCGTGCTTGAGTGCATCGGGATGTTTTTTTGCCTGTTTGTTTATATTTTCTTATAGCTTTCTCTTGTGCCTAGCTTCTCACTTGACTTTTCTTAACAAAATTTCGCCATTAAAAAAAATATATTGTTTAAATGAAACAAAACATTTTAGAGCAGAGTTATTTTACATACTAAACTTTTTTTTACATATCAAGGGACTTATCCTCACCATCCATCTAAAGATAAATCAATTATTTAGATTAAAAGCATTTTAATATTTCACCCATTTTTTATAATTTAAATATCTCTTAAACCGTTAATCGTTAAACGAAAATAAATATTTAATTATCTTTTTATAGACGGGCATTTTGATACACTTTCGGCCAATTTTTTTTTTTTTTTATTTTTTTCTTCGTGGCCGAAAAAATCACATGTGATATTAGTGTAATATCACATGTGATTTTTTGAGGCAAAAAAAAAAAAAAAAAAAAAAAAACAATTGTCAAGAATATATCAAAGTGCCTATCTATAGAAAGATAATTAAATGTTCGTCATAACGGTATATTTTTTATCGTTTAACGATTAACGGTTTGAAAGATATTAATATTTGAAAAAAAAATAAATAAATAAAGTGGGTTTTTTAAATTGTTGTAATTAATATTATCTATTAGATCAAATAAAAATGAAGGGTTATGTAAAAAAAGTTTGGTACTTAAATAATTTTAAATCAACATTTTATTAGTAAAAAAGAAATTAAAGAAAAATACTACTCCCTCCGTCTCAAATTAATTGTCATGAGAGAGAAGTTGCAAAGTTTAATAAAAATGAGACCCTTATAAATCTCAACCACTCAATAAGAATATTCCCTCAATATGTTCTCTAGTTTTTACTTAAAAAGGAATGTGAACAATTATTTAGAAACATCTTAAAAAGAAATGTGAATAATAATTTTGAGAAGGAGGTAGTAAAAGATCTAAATAATTATAGTTGCCAACTATTATAGTGAGCGTAAATGCTTCTGTTTCGTTTTTGTTTTTGTCCTTGGCTTTTGTCTAATTTGAAATGTCTATAAATTATAGTAGTAGATACACTCAAGATATTTATAGAGGAAAACTGTGACTATTACTTTATCTTTCTCATCCGTTCTGTCACCATCTCCTTTCTCAACACTATTTTTGGGGTGTGGTGTGTTGGGTTGGGTTATATACTTACTCCGTATAATGTAAAGAACTTCTTTTTATTCATGCAAGTACCCATCCAATACGTTGGATAAACATTTTTTTATTCATATAGTATTAGTTTTATATCATGAAGATTGTTTATGAACTATTTCTTGTTTGCTCCTAGTGCGGAATTTACTCTTTTTTTTTTCTTTCTAAATTTGCGATTAGGTTAACATTGATATGTGATTGTTAAGTGGTATTCATGTAATGCACATGGGCTAGAGGTGTTTAAAAGTAGGGTGTTAGTTCACATAGATATAGGGTAAGCTGTGGAAAAGCATTGGTTTATTTAGGGTGTTACTATGCCAATGCTTGTTGGAAGAGCATTTAAAAAATAGCATTTTAAACAAAATTTAAATGCTAAATGCTTGTTGCTAAATAAATAAACGCTAAATGCTCTAAAATTCTCCAAAACACTTGTCACCAAACAAGGTTTTTTTTTTTTTTTTTATTTATTTATTTATTTATTTTAATTCACTTTTCATGCCATCTCCAACCACACATTTCAAAAATTCTTCAAATTTGAAAAATAATTATAATAATAATAACAAAATAATTAATTAATAAATAAATTGTATCTGTCACTTACATTTAGCCTGCAAAAAATTATCATCTCCAACCACATACTCCAATCATATACAAAACCTTTATCTACTAAAATAATCTATTTTTTCAATAACTTATTTTGTTCACACTATTTTAATTATATAATACATTATTATAAGTTTGGAGGATGAGAAGTATCCTCGAAATATGAAGTATATTAAGCAATGCTCCAAAAATTTCTTCATATATAGAGGATGGTTGGAGATGAGTTTTTGTGCTCCATTCTCTAAATATAAAGCAAATGCTCCTCTAATATCATAGTTGGAGATGATCTTAGTCAACCAGATGAAGCTATAAAACAAAAAAGATGAATATGTTATATGACGCTATCAATACATGCAATAGAGATTCTGAATTGTTTTTATTAGGAGCACTCATTACAAGCATCTTTCATCAAATTTTCCTAGTAAAATCCTTAAATCAAACACCTCTTAGAACTAGTAGACCATAAGTGCAGTGGTTGTCTTAAAAAAGTAAAACATTGACAAGTATTTTTTTTTTCTAAGACCTCATTTGGTTCGTTGTAGTCTAATATAATTGAATGTAATTGTATTTTGATTATATTACGTAAGTCGTTTGATTTCGGTTGTAATTGTAATTCAGTCACTCTAATTACATCAAATGAGAAAATTCAGATTACATAGAAAGTTGGATAAAAAGTTTTAAATTACGTTGTAATTCAGAATTTTATATTTTAAAGCATCAATATTTATTATTATTATTATCTTCTTCATCATCATTGTTGTTGTTGTCGTTGTCATTATTTTTTAATTAAATAAAATAAAGAAATATAATTTTTTATACTTAAGATTTATAATTATTCAAAATTTAAAAAGATTATTAATCTTTTTTGCATTAATAATTTTATTTATTGTTTAATTTAAATATTTATTATTATTATATTAATAATTATTTACTTCTTATCAAATTTAACCTTTTATTATTATTATTATTATTGTTATTTATTATAAGTACTGCATTTTACAATTTATTCACGTTATAATTTTTTCTTGAAAAGTTAAATGTTTCTAAAAATATTATGCAAATCAAACACCCCCTAAAGGTAAATAGCTTAAATTATTATTTTATTAATTTAATCCGTAACATTACCATACTCCGAGTGATAAGATAAAGAGTTTTGCTATTTGCAGCCTTAAGGACTACATTTAAAAGTTAAAAGGATGAAAAAATAGTTGCATATTAGGTCGGTCGGAAATAGTTATATGCAGGAGTGGATGATTTATTATTAAGATACAAATATTCAATGCATGACTTAATGTTTTAATGTTTTATATATAAAGACTTTTTGGCGACATTTATCATTTTCTTAAATAAAATAAATATAATAATTTAATTGGAGTAAGTACTTATTTTGTCTCAAAATTATTAGCAGAAAATAAAAAACACAAAGTTTAAGAATAAGTGAAACGAATACACTTTCCAGCTAATGACCACTACGATATGAATTACCATCAAATTTTATGTTGTTGCATGGACATGTAAATGCAATTATGTGCACCCAACAAATGTATGCAACCTATGACTAAGATCACACTATGTTTATTTGAGAGGATACTTGAACCTCATTGTTATCATTTATAAATGCTCAAAATTGGCTTACTTTTTGAACGAGTGTAACATGCTTATTCTTAGGCTCGCAACAACACGTGAAAACTATCACCTTTACGTTTGATGTTTACTGTATACCTTTGCTCTTTTAGAGACTATCTACCGGTTGAAGAAGACAATACATGCACGTTTAATTTCTTAACAGCTACAAACCAAATTGCTTATCGTATAATGGACATATAAGGGGGTTTTAATAAGCCCAAATTTTATTATAACATGGTATGTTATATGGTCGAAATTCCTAATGACCATACACCAATGTTTGTTACACAAACAAGATTATAACGTGGTATATTACATGTTTTGAGGAATTTTTCTTATTTACACTTATTAGAAATTTCAAACTTCTTTTACTTACTTTTTTTTATATTTATTAAGTGTTTATGGAATGGACCTTTTGTTGAAGTGTTAGAATGGTCACTACATGCATTTGCTTCTCAAGACAAACATATTGGAGATCAAGAGGTAATGAACGTTTATTACACAGATATTTACAAGCATTGTATTTTATAGTTTCAGTCATAACTTATTGTTCCGTTACAAGAAAATTTCATAGCATTTACGTTCGTTGTTCTTTCTTACTTTATTCACATATTTATCTTTTTTTAATCAAAAACTTTCTAAAATCTCTTGGATTCCAAGGGTTTATAAGCTAGTCTACCCAATAAACTCTATTTTTATTGATTTAAATGAAGCTTGAACAATTATTTTTGACATTCCAAAATTAAAATGTAGACTACAATTTTGATACATTTTGATATTACGGAGAGAGTAATTAAGAGGAATTGGTAGTACAAAAATAGGAAGGTGGAGCAAAAAGGCATGTGATGGAGTGAAAATAAAGGGCCGTATCCGAAGCCGGTAAAAAGCAAGCAGTCGCACTTCCCCATAAACGTGTCTGCGCAATCTTTGCCGTGTACCTTGCTTAAAATCTTTAATAAACAAACAAACATACTTTTTATACTACCAATTAAAACATACATCTCTTCCTAAAAATAGTTTTCAAATCCAGGATTGCATCTGGTTGTCACAATTTGACCAAATCGAAGACAATAAAGAGTACTCTAAGTGAATAATTACCGATCGATCTTACATGGTTGAGAACCAAAAAGTGTGAAGCCGATACATATAATTCTGTAAAGAGATTTAAATCTATGAGAAAACTTTAATCTCATTCATCCTTTTTGAGGTGACGAATGACCATTTCTCCGAAAAAATAAGTCAATTAATAATCATATGTTACACTGACTTTTTCCTACGTGTAACTAGAAACCGAAACTCAAAACCCGTTTCTTAAAATATCCTTGATAAAATAAAAGCTAGCATATTATTAAAACTACACACACAAAAATGTTTTGTTAAAATTATGAAAACAAGCGAAAATAAAATCAACTTTTGTTATGTGTCAAAATAATTGCTTAGTCTTGACTACTTATAAAGTATGCATGACAATTCTTAAATTTCTTAAAACTTAAAAATTAAAACTTAATGAACTTATATATGTCACTTATGTATCTCATAAAATTCAAATTCAAACAAACACTAAAAACTTCTGATCACATGTTAATGTTTTATCTTTTATATAACATATGAATTTTTATATTTAAAGTATGTTTAGCAAAACTAGCTGTAAACTATAAGTTGTAAGTTGTTAATTGCAAAGCTGTTAACATGAACCATAAGTTGGGTTTTTTTTTTTTGTTTTTTTTTTTGTTTTTTTTTAGTGTTTGGTAAATTAACTGTTAAATATAATTATAAGCTGTTATCAGTAATTTTATGTTTAACAGCTCTGAAATATTTTAAAAGCTTCATTAATCAGCTTTTCATTTTTGACCTACTTGTTAAAAATAATAGCTTGAAGTTGATGTATTCAAACGGAGCTACTTATTTTAGAAGAGATTATTTTTGTAACAAAAACCTTACAGCTCTAAAAAAGCTGCATACCAAACAGATAGTTCCAAAAAAACATATTCAGGTGTACTATATAATCACTATAGTCTTAAAAAAACACACGTTTACACGCTTTGCATCAAAGGTCGGATCAAAATTATGACCTCGCAAGTATAATTATTTGTCGTTATACATCGTCCCTTTACACGAATGTACGTCTAGTTTATTGTAACGGAATATTTGAAATAATTGTCAACTATGCATATGTATAAGTGACTAATTTTTCGTACCATTATTACAACTTATAAGTTTTTGATTGTTTAAGCATTGACAACGAAGATAGCTTTTTTGTAGGCATTGGAAGAAGATCAACAACCACTCATTCATTTCTGTACTTTTGTTGACCGCATATATGTTTATTTGGATGTACGGTAACTTGTAACAATGGAGAATTTGGGGCAGGTTATAAGTACGGGGTGGTTTTTTTATATTGACCCCCCTTTTTTTTATTATTTTTTTTTATTTTTTATTTTTTTTATTTTTATAATTTTGTTTATATCAAAAAACTATAAATCTGAAAGTGCGGAACAAAAAATATAAAGTTTAATATGTCAAACGCTTAAAACTGTTAAAAATACAGAACAGAAACTAACAAAAACTGGGCTGAGCTGAAAAAAATAAAGGACAAAAAGGGGAGATAACGGGCCTGCCACCCTTGTCCCCCGGTTTTTATAGTATAACCCGAGAATTTTAATGATTGTTAGTTGTTACCTTCACTATTATTTTCATTATTGATATGCATATAGCATTGAATGTGGTGAAGAGCATTAGCTCTTCGATTCATCAGGTTACACCTTATTTTAACAATTCTACTTTAAAATACTTTTAAATTCTACTTTAAAATACTCATCACTAATAAGAATACACAACAACTAAAATAGTACTTACTCCGTCTCAAAATTATTGTCATGAGTGAGAAAACACTAATTTTAATAAAAATGAGACCCTTATAAATCTCAACCATTCAAAAAGAATATTCCCCTAATATATTCTCTAGTTTTTATTAAAAATGGAAAGTGGACAATCTTTTTGAGACATCAAAAAATGAATATATGGACAATTATATTGAGACGGAGGGAGTAATACAAAACAACTAAGGGGGTGCTTGGTTGAGGGGTATAAGGCCTAATCAATAGGAAAGGAAATTAACATGGTGTTTGGTTGGCTCTAATGCAATGACCCATTACTAAATAGTAGGTAATAGGCCATTACCCAATAAATTAAAGGGAATGATTTCCTTACCCTTTCTCTTTCCTTCATTCCCTTTGTCATTCCTTATTTTAAGCCAAGCGCACCCTAAGTCATTTGAGCCTCATCCACCACAAATTTTATTTTCTTTTCTCTTTTTCTAAACAAACTAAATTCATTTCATTAGAATAAAAATACAAATTAATGTTTTTTATTAAAAAAAAAAAAAAAACTGAGACATAATTTTGTTTCACACTAGATATATTTTGAGAACACTTGTAATATGGTTAGAGAACACAAAAATATGAAACTGCTTAAGTTTGTATTACAAAATTTACGTTGTTCGGTTCATTAATTAACCTACTAATAAACACTTGATACACTATATACGATTAGAGAAACATGATTTGATACTTGAGCAGTCTTTTTGTTATCTTTGTCAAAGTTGAGTTGCGTAGGAATATACATTATTCAAGTATCAAAACCACCGTATATAAGCATATAGGAACAAATCAACAAATCATTGTTCCTTAGAGGTTGCTTTTGGGTTAAATGAATTATTCAATTCACATTCGAAAATAAACTTTTACATCTGATTTACGGGATAGGTACGCTGAACGTCTATGATGCAGTAGCTTCATTTATCAACCATTATAGAGTTTCACGGTTTCTATTTATAAATGTTTGTTTGCTTGTCAAATAAGAAGGGGTCAATCTTGTTTAGATTTTTTTTGAAAGGTGTCAATCTTGTTTAGATAACAACAATTTTGATGAGCTAACATTTGAAGAAAAGCAATGAATAGAGATAAAGCGGGGTAAGAAGACCTGCTAAACTAGCAATTACATTACATTGATGTGCGACAATTATTAGGGCACAAGATAAGAAAAGAACATAAAAAAAAAAATTCAGTAACCAAAAAAAAAGAAAGAAAAAAAAAAGACTTAAAAAAGCATATATATATATATATATATATATATATATATATATATATATATATATATATATATATATATATATGGGGATAACATAGCTACAATACAATGTAGCCAATTGGCTACATTTCCTTTGAAAAAAAGGGTGGGGACAGGAGGAAAATATGTGTCAGGGAATTACTGCAGGGACTAAACTGTATATTATTAAAACTTTTTTCAAAGGAAATGTAGCCAATTGGCTACATTTGTAATGTAGCTATGTTTTTCCTTATATATATATATATATATATATATATATATATATATATATATATATATATATAATGAGTTTCAGAGTCTTTTTTTTGTGTTACTTTTGATTTCTTATCATGTGCTTATAGAGTACAAGATAAAAAAAACCCTATTGTTTTTTAGAATTTGAGCGAGACATACACCTTACATGTTATTACAACATTGTGTTTGATGTCATGTTATATGATTCATTAGATTAGATATTTATTACGTTCTTGATAGTTATTTTGTGTACATTGCGATGGTGGTAATGTTGGTCATATAGGTTGTTTGCTTAGGTTGTAGCTCACACCTACACAACTAGAATTAGGAATATTCACCATTACATTAATTAATAAGTATTGTTGGTGTAAATATTAAGATATTTAAACTAAACGGTATTTTATGTTTTAATAATGACAAACATGTAATTTGTACTGATATATGACGTAAAATGCGCAAATTACTCGTAACCATAATTCGTCAAAGCATACATTCATCAACACCTCATCGACGTCTCAAGTCCTCTCATGCTTCAACACAGGTTCGAATATATTTGTTGTGTTGCATTATCATATTTATTTATTTATTTTTGAACGGCGGATTTTATAAAGGAAAAACTCTAGCAAAGAGCTAGACAAAAACAAAAACACGGGGTTTTGAAGCCACTCAACCCAACTAGTACAAAAATTTTGGTTTCGAGACTTTAATTAAAAGAATACAAAATAATGTTATCAACTAAGTCTCTTTTCCGCATCTTCCCTGAATCAAATATGATTGAGTTTCGATATTTCCATAGGGACCAACACGTCGAAACACCTATCACTTCAAGTATGACTTTTCGATTCTGGACATTTGCATTCTGATCACACCAATCTAGCCATTCGGAGAATTCATTCATATCCCTCACAGAAACTTGGCACCAATAATATACCCTCGTCCAAACCTCCTTTGCTAACGAACACATGAATAGAACATGGGATAATGATTCCATTGAAACTCGACATACCGGACACATAATAGACGCGATTTCAATCCCTTTGCGGGATAGGTTATAACGCGTTGGCAGCTTGTCTAATTTAGCTCGCCACATAAAAATGTTTACTTTACTCGGCACCGAAGAGCACCATCTATTGGCTATATTTGAACCCAACAAAGTCTAATTATTAATATATTTTCTGGTAATTCCAACAGAGAACATACATTGGATATTAATATCCCACCAAAGCTTATCCTGACCTTCATGGAGGGCTACACTTGAGACTGCTTCAATAAGCAACTGTAATTGTTGATTCTCTGCTCCCCCTCTAACATCACGATGCCAGTCCTACCTCCAATACCCATTAATCCACCTATGCCGAACCAAACAATTTTGATCATGTTCTAACCAGAAAAGATGGGGGAAGCGAGTAGACAAGGGTTGATCATCTAACCAGATGTCCTTCTAAAACCGCAACTTGTCACCACTTACAAGATTGTACCACAACGTATGCCGAGGTAAAATATGTTTTCGTGCAAGTAGTTTACCGATCCGATAATACGGGCCCAAGTACCTGTTTTCACCCTACTAAGCTCTCTGCTATCCAACCTCCGAATTCCCCATGGATAGCTTTAATGACATTACACCGTAAAGCTTCATCTTCATTAAAAAAAACGTCATCTCCATTTTTGTAATAACACTAAATTAAACGAAGCCTAACTACCAATACCCAACATGCCTCTTTCCTTCTCGGCAATAACCTTCTCCTACACCACCCATGCAAGCTTTTTCGCACCCTCCTGACTTCCCCAAAATAATTTTGAACGGATTTATTCCAAAGATTTTAACACACCTTTCGAGACTCGAAACAAGGACATATAATAAATACCCAGACTCCCGAGTATTGACTTTATAAGGGTAAACCAACCACCTACCAAAAGCATATTTACCTTCCATTTGGAAAGACGATCTTTAAACTTTTGAAAAATACTATCCCACTGCCCCTTAACTGCCATGCTCGCCCAAATCGTGATTCCTAGATAATTAAACAGTAAGTTACCCGCTATGCATCCGGTGAAGGCTGCCATATTCGTGATCTCATCTAACGACACCCCCACCCCATACATATTTGACTTCCCGATATTGATGTTCAGACCTGATAAGTTATAAAATTCGTTCAACACGTCTAGAATGCCATCAACTTCTATAGGAGTCCATTCAGTTAGAAACACCACATCATGTGCTTAGAACAAATGTGATACCTTTAGCTTATCCACACCAATGGATGCTCCTGAAATTTTGTTATCTTTTATCACCTTTTGAATTGCTAAATGTAACCCTTCCATTGCAATAATAAACAAGAAATGAGACAACGGGTCCCCCTGACGAAGACCCTAATGCAAACAAATTTCATTCGTAGGGCTGCCATTTACGAGAACCGACACTCTGGATCAAACAAGATATTCCCAAATCCAGGATCTCCATTTTTGTCCGAACCCAAATTGCTCCATCACGTGGTTTAAATATTCCCAACATAAAGGATCGTACGCCTTTTCAAAATCAACTTTAAATATCATTAGTTTCTTTCTCTTTAATTTATACCATTCTATCACCTCACTTACCATTAACGGCCCATCTAAGATTTGCCTCCCTTTAACGAATGCCGAATGTTCAAAACTTACTAGGCTTCCAACCACTTTCGCCAATTGAAGAGCCAATAACTTTGCAATAATCTTATACTAAACACCAATCAATGAAATAGGACGATAATCTTTAACAAACATGGGATTCGATACCTTCGGGATCAATGTAATAAACGATGCATTATATCCTAAAGGAAGTTTACTATTTTGACAAAATTCCATGACAACTTTATATATGTATTGTTTCATTATCTCCCAATACTTCTTCATGAACTTGAAAGAGAACCCATCCGGACCCGGTGATTTATCACTTCCACATTGCCACACCGCATCCTTTATTTCATCAATTGTAACCGGCCTTTCTAATTCTTCAATTTCCTCGGTAGTAAGATGATTATAGGGTGACTGAGGCAAGGTTGAGGCATGAAACTGACCTGCCCCAAATTTTTCACGATAGAACTCCAGAATCATCCTCTTTACCAGCGTAGGATCCGTACACCATTCGTCATCATACATAATTCCCTGAATCATTTGCAATCTTCGACGTTATTTCAACAACCCATGAAAGAAAGTCGTGTTTTCATCGCCTTCAATGTCCCATTTAACCTTTGCTTTTTGGGCTGCATCTGGAGTATCAATTTTATCAAGCTCTTCCAACTCTTTTATCCAACCAGCCTGAAATTGAACCTCTTCAACAGTAGCGATCTGATCATATATTTTTTTTCAATTAAAAGAATGTCTTCACACAATTTTTTTCTTGCACATATCTGACTTCTTTGAACTCCTTATGCCATAATTTAAGTCTTTCTTTAACATGCTTCAATTTGTTTTTGAGATCAACACATGCTATACCTTGATCATTAGAAAAATCGTTATAACTTTCAAAAACGACCTCATGAAACCCGGGCACTTCGAACCATGAATGGAATATACGAGATGGGATTGGCCCGTAGTCTATCTTCTGTTTACGCAGTAAAATAGACGAGTGATCAGACCATGATCGGTCTAAAGGCAAGACTGACATCTCCGAGTGCTCACTAATAATACTTTTAGACACTAAAAACCGATCAAGCTTGCTCATTTTTGACCCCGACTTATTCATCCAAGTAAATTTTCGACCACTAATTGGTAAGTATAATAATTCCATATCATTAATAAATCATTGAACAATGCAGCCCCGTGAGGATCAAATACCGACCCACACCTTTTTGATTCCTCCCGGACTTTGTTAAAGTCCCCAAACACAATAAATAACCCATCTTTAGACTGTATAATATGCTTTATTTCATTCCATAACCGAGACCTCGCACCTAAATCTTGTGAAGCATACACGTTAATGACGACACATCTTTGATTCACCCACAATAACTTAAATTCCATCAGAACATAATTTTCACCACATTGAATACTAGATTTAAAAAATACTCCAGTATCCCTCATCGATACGATTCCTCCAGAATGTCCTCTCGCTGAACTACACGCAAAGTCAAATTGGAAATTTCCCCACATTGATTTCAATCTAAACATATTAACCTGTGACATTATTGTTTCCTGAACCCCCAAGAATGTTACACCATGTTGATAACATAGTTTTTATCCATGTTTTTTTCGCCCTACTACCAATCCCCCTCGCGTTAATGGATAGTACATTCATCAGTAACTATCTTCACACCCTTTCTTTCATCACTGCTTGAACTAAAAGATCTTATCCTTCTCCTACTTCGAAAACAAGTGCCACATCTAGAATGAAACTGCCAAGGATAACCCATCTTATTTTGACTACTACCTTCATCAACAATTTGTGTTCCATTTTTCTTATCACTTTTCAAAAACTCAAATCCTGGTGGGCAACTATCAAGTTCCGAGTCATTTGTACTCATGTTGCCTTTGTTTATTTTCATTGTACTTAGTTGTGTAGCATTCTCCTCTCTTGACTGAACGCAAATGCCATTTTGACTCTCATTACCTTCATGACAAAAATTATCTTTAATTGAACAATCACCTATCTCTTGCGTTGCTTCTTTACAATTGTTAGATGTTTCTTCTTCTTGGCATTCCACTTGGTTATTATCATTAACATACATATCCAAGTCATCTTGCATATCTACTTCTTCACTCCCATCCCTACTTAAATTTGAATCACTTTCCTCATTTTGCTTTTAAATATCAATGGATCATATACCAACCTCACGAATCCTAAACATATAGGACACTCCTGCCACCACAACATCAATCACCTCCGATATGATGCTCTTGTGAGACGTATGTATAGAAAGACGTCCACAACTCACATTTTCTCCAGAATCGTTGTCAAAGAACATAAATGTACCCCAAACTGTCCCATTCTTCTTAAGCGCCTCCGAACCCCATGCACACAATGGAAGACCCTCAATCTCGATCCACACCATCCTTTCATCCACTACAAAATTCTTCATCACTGGATTTATATAGAGAAATATGCCCTCAACAAAACCTTATTCTTGAATTTCTAGCATGCAGATTGGTTTTTAAATGCAATCCAAACCCATAATCCTCCAACGTGGTGTATGTCAACATCCGTAAAGCCTTTACATTCAAGAACAGAGTACAATTTTTCCATCATTTCAACCTCCCTTACCTTTACTGTAAGACCCCCAAAAATTGTAATGAAGCAGCGGAAGTCTAATTGGGGTATTACATTTCGGATCATCGTCATAATTATAGAAAACGACTCAAAAGAGACGTTTTGAGAAAATTTGTTATCATTCATCAAAGATAAAATTCAGAGTTTGCAACAATGGTTCCATAACATTTAGAAATACACAGAGAAAATGTTTTAAATTAAAATGAATGATAACATTTTTGGATGTCGTCCAAAAGGGGCCCTAGTCCACTCCATGCCAGATACGCTTCTTAGTTACCTGAGATAAAACATGCTAAAAAGGTCAACACAATGGTTGAGTAAATCCATAGTGCTTAATTAGTAATAGTTTGAACACAAGTTAAATAGTAGTTAAAACAATAGCATCGTAGTGTAATATATTGCCCAAAGCCTCATGACACGCAAACCTTAACATAGGGTGATATCATAAAAGATATAAATAGCCTACATCATGAAATGATGTAGGTGATGGTGCCCTCGTCGTAGGAGTTTGCCAACTTCCTATTTATATTCGAATAAAGTGCATTTGGTAACCATTTCAGGCTAACTTCAAATGAGGCGTCAACTGCCAATAGTTCTATTCACTAGATTCGCGTTCACTCGCAAGTGATTAATGGTTCATGATATGAGGGACTTTTGGCAAGGGTGTTAACTTAGGCAATATCAATCAGGATAGCGTACAGAAAATACTTTTGTTCAGTTTTATAGCATGTATCTCCCCACGGGATTTGGAAACATAGTAAAAAAGTGGGACTATGAACTCACCTTAATGTAGTAGTAATCCGAAATGCAATGTAGTCAAATAGCAAGTGATAGCTTCGACGCATGAGCTAGATTAGTATGGCATAATTTAGTTCGTAATTCTAGATTAAGACTTGATAAGTCTAAAAGTTCTCAAAACGTTTTTGTTATTGTTGCTTGTGTGGCATTAATTTAGGTTTGAAAGTAGTTTTGTAAATATTGGCTCTTGGAAGTGCTTACTGTTGGGAATTATACTAACAGTTACCACGGCTAAGAGAAGATGTTACAACTGCAGAAGATTGTACTTGCAGTGGAAACTCATTACCATTGCAAGAACAATACATTACCACTGCTTATTAGATAACTGTTAGGAAACGCGTCTAGATAAATATAGAATAGATCTTGTGTATATCTTATTCTATTAGCTTTATACTTATCTTGTAGAAGAGGATTCCTTGTGCTATAAAAGGAGATCCTAGGTTAAAGGTTTGATATACGTTTACTAGAGCTTCAAGGTGTAACCCTAGTGATATCAAGATCACTCGTATTATTATCATTAATAATATTGGAGCTAATAGTTTGTTTACATACATTGTTTATATACAACTGTCTTACTCACAATCAAACTTCTAAGTGTTACTAAGTAGATTCCGCATACTTAGTGATATAATTCAAAGTATCAATCTAACACAAGTTCAAGGTGTTTAGATCCATCAAGTGGTATCAGAGCCAGGCTTTGATACTTTGATTTAGAAGACTCAAGTTCACTCAGAAGAATCAATGGAGACAGAAACCAGTAACTCAAACATTGTTGCTAAGCTTCCAAAGCTTAAGTTGAATGACTTTGAGATGTGGAGGCTAATGATAGAACAATTCTTTATGGTCCAAGATTACATACTCTGGGAGATCATTATGGTTGAAAATTCTTTCAAACCAGGCTCTACTTCAGAGATGATTGGTGGCAAGGAAGTAATTAAGGTCAACACTGGACCTGTTACTAATGATGAAAGACTTCAGTTGAAGAATGATCTCAAGGCAAGAGGTTTGTTGCTGATGACACTTCCCAGAGACCAAGTACTAGCATTCAACAAGTACAAGACTGCAAAGACTCTTTTTGATGAGATCTGTGAAGTTTTTGGTGGTAATGATTCCACCAAGAAGACTCAAAAGACCTTGCTGAAGCAGACTTATGAAAACTTTGGTTCATCAAGTAATGAATCTCTTGATAGCATCTTCACAAGGCTACAAAAGATTGTTACTCAACTCACTGTTTTGGAATTGAGGTGGAAAGGGAAGACCTCAATCTAAAGTTCTTAAGAAGCTTACCCTCTGAGTTTGGAACCAATGTTGCTGTGTGGGAAGATAAGTCAGAGTTGGAGACCATGAAACTTAATGACTTGTACAATAACTTCAAGGTTATTGAACAAAGATTGAAGAAAGCTGGCAAAATAAGCTCAAGTTCAGGAAGTGTAGCACTTATATCATCATCTCTTGATGAAAGTTTAGATGAAGAAAGTGATAGTGATGATGACAGTGCTAACATTGTTGTTTCCACTGGTAGTGGAAGTGTTTCCACTGGTAGCTCAAAGAGACAGATTGCAGGGCTTAGTGATACTACTTTTTATGCCTTTATATCAAGTCAAGTGGGTGGTTCAATCCTCAATCATGAGGATCTGGATCAAATTGATGAAGATGATATGGAAGAGATGGACATTAAATGGCAAGTGACATTACTAAGCTTAAGGACAAAGAAGTTTTGGAAGAAGACTGGAAGAAAGATCAACATCAGTGGCAATGAAACAGTAGGTTTTGACAAAAAGAAGGTGGAGTGCTACAATTGTCATAAGAAGGGGCACTTTACCAGAGAGTGTAGGAAGCCAAGGAAGTCTGACAACAGGTCAACTTGGTACAAGCAAGACAAGAAGAAGGAACCTACTACTGATGAGCCAAAGGGGCTATTGGCCATTGATGGAGTGAGCTTTGATTGGAGCTTTATGACTAAGGAAGAGGAAGATGATTAAGAGTCTGCAATGGTTGCACTAATGGCTTTTTCTGACTCTGAGGTACAAATTGATAATGCTTGTTCTAAATCTTGTAAGGCCTTAAAAGAGTATGAGAAACTTAAAGCACAATTTAATGAGCAACACATAGAGTTAACTCATACTAATTATAACTTAGCAAATCATAAAAGAGGCCTAGGAGTTTTAGAAACTCAATTAGAGCATTATAGGGAAAATGAATCTAAGTTCAATGATGATATTGCAGTATTAAGAAGAGACTTAGATTATCAGGTTGCTGTTAATAAGGTTCTTAGAGAAGAACTAGAAAAGGTTAAAGTGGCTAGTGAGAATATAATGATAACTAAGCAAACACTGGATCATCAATCCAAGTGTATTGATAAAATTTAGGAAGCCCAAATTGTGAGCAAAGCTAAATCAGGTCTTGGATACAAAACTGTTCCACCACCTCTAAGAGGTGTTCCATCACCTCCTGGCATTGACTTAGCTCACACAGGTTTAGAAGACTTCCAGGAACCACCTATGACCTATGGACCAAAATTTGTTAAACCAGTTGAAATTGAAAAGGTTCAGGTTGAGGTTGATGTATTTGATAGTGCTAGTGACTCATCTCTTAAAGATGAAAATTTAAATGTTGAGTCTAAACCTAGTGTTCTTGAGAATGTTAAAGTGGAGGTTAAAAGAAGTATTCCTGAAGTTGTCAAAGAGAAGCCTAGGTCACAACCTAATTTCACTAGGCCCACTACTAGATATGCAGAGATGTACAGAAGTAGGTCACCAACTCCTAGGGGTAATATGAGGAGTTGGAATCATGTTAAATCTAGGCAATTTGGTAGTGACTTTGTGTTCAATAACAAACCCTGTCATATATGTGGTAGCTTTGACCATTTGTCTTATAGCTGTACCTACCACTTGGGAAGAAGGGAAGTGTTTGGGAATACTAGGGTGAATGGACAAAATGCTAATAACTTAACTCACCCAAATCCACTTAGCAAGATGATTCCCAGGTCTGTTTTGCTTCATTCTGGCATTAAACCAATTTCCACTGCTAGACCAGCAGTTTCCACTGCTAGACCAGCAGTTGCCACTGCCAGAAATAAAAACAGAGTTTACCCTAAGCCCCCTGTTACTACTTTTGTTAAATCTACTCAAACAGGGAAAAAGACCAATTTTGAAAAGAAAGTTAATAATAATCAGAAGTGGGTACCTAAAATTTCTAAGCCAGCAGTTTCCACTGCTAAGGCAGCAGTTACCACTGCAAGGCCAAAGGTTACCACTGGTAGGTCTGTTAACAAGAAAAGGGTAAATATGGGAAATGCTGTTAAGGCCTCAACACGTTGGGAATGGAAACCAAAAGGAACCATCACCTCAAACAATCCCAATGGTGTATCAATGACCTTTGATAGATATAATTATATTGATACACGAGGCAGATCAAAGTCATTTGTGGCTTGGGTCCCCAAAAGAAACTAATTCCTTTATTTTGTGTGCAGGGACATTCAAAGACTACTAATGATCAAGGATACTCAGACAGTGGATGTTCCAGGCACATGACTGGCAATAAGTCCTATCCTTCAGACTTTCAACCTTATGATGGACAATTTGTCAGCTTTGGAGGAGGAATTGGTGGCAAAGTTTCTGGCAAAGGAACAATCAAGGCTGGAAACATTGATTTTGAAGATGTGCAGTATGTGAAAGAACTCAAGTACAACCTCTTTTGTGTGTCACATATGTGTGACAAAAAGCATAGAGTTCTATTCACAGAAGATGAATGCTATATCTTATCTAAGGATTATAAGCTTCCAGATGAATGTGACATTTTGCTTAAAATCCCTAGAAAAGGAAATTTATATAGCATTGTCATGCAGAACATAGTGACTAATAATGATGTTACTTGCTTGCTTGCTAAAGCCACTTTGGATGAATCAATGCTTTGGCATAGAAGACTTGGTCATGTTAACTTCAAGACCGTCAACAAGATTGTGAAAGATGGACTTGTCAGAGGACTACCAGAAAAAAGATTTGAAAATGACCAAACTTGTGTTGCCTGTCTCAAAGGAAAGCAACACAAAGCTTCATGCAAGACCAAGGCATTCAATTCAATCAATCATCCACTTTTTATGCTGCATATGGACTTGTCTGGTCCTACCTCTGTGAGCAGCATCAATTTGAAGAAGTATTGTCTAGTTGTAACTGATGATTTCAGTAGATTCACATGGGTTTTATTTTTAAGTACTAAGGATGAAACAACAGGCATTCTTAAGACATTCATCACTCAAGTTGAAAATCAATTTGAAAAGAAAATCAAGATCATCAGGTGTGACAATGGGACAGAGTTCAAGAATAAAGTTATGGATGATTTCTGCAGAGACAAAGGTATTAAAAGAGAATTTAGTGTTGCAAGAACTCCTCAACAAAATGGAGTTGCAGAAAGAAGAAACAGAACACTAATTGAGGCTGCTAGAACCATGTTAGCTAATTTCAAGCTTCCAGTGACTTTTTGGGCTGAAGCAGTTAACACTGCTTGTTACATTCAGAATAGGGTTTTAGTGGTCAAAACAAAGAACAAGACACCTTATGAGTTGTTCAGAGGAAGACCTCCTACTTTGGAGTTTATGAGACCATTTGGGTCTCATGTTACTATTCTCAGTACCATTGATCATCTGGGCAAATTTGAAGAAAAGTCAGATGAAGGCTTCTTTGTTGGATACTCTATGGTTAGCAAGGCTTTTAGAGTCTATAACTTAAGAACAAAGAAGATTGAAGAGAACTTGCATGTTCAGTTTCTTGAAAATAAAGCAAACATGGCAGGTTCAGGACCAGATTGGCTATTTGATCTTGAAACATTATCAAATACAATGAATTATGTTCCTCTCACTTCAAGTACTGGAGACAAAGATCTTGAAGATTCAGAAGAATTTATTGATGAAGATGAAGCTTGCAAAGATGATGAAGATCAACTTGTTATGCCACTTTGGGACTTGGTGATCATTCTGAAAAGACAAGTGATGCAGATGGTGTGAATTTTGGTGTTTCTAAAGATATTCCAACTAGCAGTGGTAACTCAATTCCCATTGCTACACCAGAAGTGTTGGGATCATACTTTTGTATTTTAGTCAAGTCTCGGTCATTACCTTTTGTAATAGGTTGCTGATGAGGCCAAAAATGATCCGTTTTTAGGGGGTCATTTAAGCCCGAATTCGAATTTATTTGATCAAATATTGCCCTAAATCGTTACTTTTGTGATTTTAGGTACTTTGGGAGTGAAATCTGGAAAAGGAAGCAATTCGGACGTTTTTGGAGCATAAAAGTGAAGAAAGCGCCAAAGTCTTAATTTTCCATGCTGGGAACAGTAGGTGACGGCGTCAAGAGTAACTCCCTGACGGCGTCAAGAGCAAAATTCCATGACGATCCAGTAAAGATTTGACGGCGTCACAAAGTAGGGCGTCAAGAGTAAAAGTCATGACGGCCTGAAAATGATTATCACTTGACGACGTCAAATGTAGATCAAGGCAGTCCGAGAAAAGTTTTGGCGGCGAGGTGACGGCGTCACAAGCTTGGTCTTGACGCCGTCAGACCCCTTTTCCTATATATAATTTTCTAATTTTCACATTAAAAAGAGAGAAGTTTTGGAGAAACCCTAAGTACGAACTTGGTGCGAATTTTACAGGTTTTTCAAGGGTTCCAAGCCCTTGATACCTTTCATGTGTAATTGAGATAAGTGTTCTTTTAATTCAATCAATATGTCTATGTGTTGGTTGTCTATATCTTGTTCTTATCTTAATTCCATCATGCTAGGCTTGATTTATCTTGTGTTTGCTTGGATCTAATGAAACCTAGATGTTAATTATGTGTTGATTACTTGTTTATACTTGTCTTGGATGAATGATTTATATGTTAGGCTTAAGAAAACTGGCAGATCTCCAATTGGTAACATGCTTGAACGTCTTAAGAAACATGAACCGACGCGCACTAGGTCTTTATTGGTTGTATTTAATGCATGAGCCACTGTTTATAATCCCTATAGTTGTGCTGGGCATGGTATAGGAGGAGATAAGAGCTCATAGAATTGGGGAGTTAAGTGTGCCACCCCATGAATGGTATTAAGGAATACGATCCGTCATCCATGCAATTATAACAAGTAATTAACGTGTAAAAGATGTCTAGGGAGTAGTGAAATCTAAGTAAACACATTTTCTCCACTTATTGCTCACAACTTTAGTATAATTTAGCTTATTTTCATTTCTAGTATTTTATTTTGATTGCATCTTTAGTATTGGGTTAGTTGATTAGCAACTAATTCCGCCAAAATCCTTCAAACCCGAGATTTTTAATTGCTTTCTAACAAAATATAAAATACAAAAATAATCATCCCTCACCTTTAGAACTAGTATTTAGGTTTTCTAATCCTAGCGACACTATTCCTAAGCTGAACGATTAATCCCCCAGTACTTGTCACTATACTATACTACAACGATCAGGTACACTGCCTGGTGGGGGTTGTAAGCTTCTCGAGATCCCTCGAGAGGTAAAGCCTGGTGCAATTCCCACGCATCAAGTTTTTGGCGCCGTTGCCGGGGAATAGTTATTGTTTAGGTTAGAATTTCTTTTTATTAGGTCTACTCATTAGATTCCTTTTTAATGAGATTTTTATTTTCTTTTTACTAGCTTTCTTGTAGTCTATCTTTTTCTTTGTGCCCTTTGTTTGTAAAACCATTTTCATTTGTCTCCATGGCGGATGAAATTCTATTTAGATCATTAACTATAGAGGAACAATTAGTTTACTCGGATCGATTTGCCTCCTGTTGTTCCAATGAATTTTTAAGTGATCTTAGATATATACAAGAGGAGATGGGTGTAAAGTTAGATGGGTTTGATGAATTTTATGCATGTGTGTTTTCTATTAGACGATCATTATCAGGATCAATTCCTTTTAGTGAGACCCTTTGGATGAATTTTGAGAAAAGCTTCCTAACCATTACCCATAAGTTCAACGAATTGGTGGATTCGTATGAGCGAGATGACCTAGTTTCTAAGAACATGAACTTAGAATCAAACCAAGATTATGAGATGGTTAGTGTTGAACTACCTAGTTGCATGAGCGGGATAGATTTCACCAAAACATACGACACACATGAGGTTAGAGTTGAGCCACCTAGTTGCATGTCATTGTTAGGCACTACCATAATACAAGATGAACACATAGGTGATATTGATGTGATGGAAGAGATAGTAGAAAACCCAAGCCCACTAAGTACCCCACAAGTCCTAGAATCATTTGAGGCATACACACCACCCGTGCCTTACCCGGAAGAAGTAGAAGAGACTATAGGAACCCTAATAGAAGTAGAACCCTTGGACCAGGCACCATTAGAGGATATAGGTTTGAATACTTGTAGTGATAACCTTACTCCTAGTTCTAGGGAATTTCCTAATGTTGATGAACCGGAACCTCAACCTTTACACAACTTTCCATCCTTAGATATACATCTAGGAGACAAAAGAGGAATCGACCCACCCATCAACCAATATTATCCGGGTAGTTATAGGATGAAGGAAGCCATTCACTCACCCCCTTCACCTCACGTGGCATATTTACACCCTAAGGGTGTGTATCGCTACTTTCACCCACACTTGATCCTAAGTGTAGGGAAAACCTCCCCTATTTCCGTTAAATAAGGGTAGAGTCAGGCTCGTGACTCGAACAAAAACAAGCGCTTATTGGGAGGCAACCCAAGCTTTATTTATTTGTTTGTTTGTTTGTTTGTTTGTTTGTTTATTTGATTTTATTTGTTTCCGTATGCATGTTTTATTTTTGTTGCTTGTGGCTCATGTTTCAAAGTAAATTGTGAAAATGCTTTATTTTGTTTTTAACTTCGTCTTAATTGCATATAAAGGTATTTTGCAAAAGATAAGTGTAAGGGTGATCCAAATTTGTTTATAAGAACGAAATTGAGCATGAACCACAACAATATTAAATGGACATGTGTATTAGTACTTGTTAGAGTCAAATGCTTGTATCGAGTCATAATGATGTTTTACAGGATTTTCCAGGAAGTAGGACCAAGTTTTTCCAGAAATTTTCCGGAAACTTAACATAAGAATTTCTGCAGGTCACTTCTGACGGCGTCACGAGATAACTCTTGACGGCGTCACGTGTAAAAACCTGGAAATTTTACCGGTTTTGTTTTTCTAACGGAGTCTTAAAGTTTTTGTGAATTATTAAGTTTTATAATCTCCAGGAAATCTGCAAACGTTCATTCCACAAGCATTATATCTTTAATTGTTTTGTTTCTATTCCTAAGTCTGGAATTACATCTAGTTGTGAGTTTCCTTTGTTCGGATTGATGCTTTGGGTTTTTGTGTTTGTTTTCTCAGGTTTTACAGGTTATGTATGACAAGAAGATGATTTATATTTTTGAAGGGAAGCTTTGATTGTTCATTTTCTTGGAGGAAGATTCAACCTGGCCACCTTATTATCCATACCGAGCGAATTAGGGGAGTATTTGATTTCATTCTTTTTAACTTTTTCACTTTTACATTCTTTACTTGAACATTGGGGACAATGTTCATATTAAGTGTAAGGGGAGGGTAAAAAGATGATACCTTACATATGCACTTTCGCTTGAGTTTGCTTTGTTTAATGGTAGATGTGTAATAAAACTATGAGAAATACTTGTTAGTGCAATTTTAGCGCCAAATTTAAAATTTTTTACAACATTTAGGAGTGAAACTTTAGCCATAGCAAGCGTCTCATGGATAGGAGATTGTATGACTAGCACATAACCGTATATTCAGAAAAATTTTCCACCCAAATATGTGAGATTCACCTTTAGATTTGATAGGAAAAACATTTACTATTAGTGCTTGTGAGTGTACCGGTAGCATTTAGATTCTAGAACTTGCGTTAGTCATGCATCCCGAGACCGCTAGTGAGACTACATTCGTGTAGTAGGATTTACTACATGATAAGAGGCATTAGGATCACCCTTGTGTTAAACCCGTATCATAATTACTTGACCATTTAAGTCACATTACTTGGCTAGTTAAGTCAACTAATTTTTCCCACACCCTTAGCGTTGTACTCATTTTTAGTACACGATACCCCTAGTACACCCCTCCGAGCCTATCTTTTCGTTTCTAACTTTAAGCATTTTACTTAAAGGAAGAATTTGTTACACCCCACTTAAATGTACAACCAAATCGCCTTAGCCTTCCGTGTATGCGCTCATTTTTAGTGCATTATTGTTATTTGTTAAACCCTAAGTTAACTATCTAATTGATTACATGGTTGCTAAGTCGAGTCATATCTTTGTACATATTGTTTTGGGACGATTGGGACTCATGGGTAAAGTACTTGTGTTATGGAGTAATGGGGAAGAACAACATATATTACCCCCATATGTGCGTTAATCTTAAAAGTGCTCCAAGTGTTTTGATTTTCTTGATTCGAGTTATTAGATTAGTTTATTGTAAAGTATATAAAAATTCAAGTGTAAGGGGAATGTTCATTCCCTATGATGTATTATTTTGGATGGTAGGGTAAGAGTGTATGCAAAAAAAAAAAAAAAAAAAAAAAAAATCAAAAAAATAAAGAAAAAAAAATAGAAAAAGGACAAAGAGAAAAAACATACAGACTACCATCCCTTTTCATTCTATGTTCATTTTATGTTTTCGTTATTTTTCATTTATTAGCTTAAGTCGAGTCTAGTCTTGGCTTAGCAACGCCACATTGTACATGTAATTAACCAAGATTGTTAACTCGCCACCAGTAAAACTTCCTTTATCCAACAAAACCGTGTATTTCATATCCCTACACCTAACGTTACAACCCTTTAAAAGACCTCTTTGATAGTTTATCCTAGGTGCTTACGCCATGTGGTGGAGGTTTGATCCTTTCCCAAGCCTATGGTAATCTATATTGCTATGACAGGTAGTGAG
Organism: Artemisia argyi; assembly: GCA_030686995.1. NCBI lineage: Eukaryota > Viridiplantae > Streptophyta > Magnoliopsida > Asterales > Asteraceae > Artemisia > Artemisia argyi. The sequence continues at coordinate 76,500,004 of CM060687.1, forward strand.
AGATATCTCCCGTTTCCATATTGTAATTTATACTTTATTACACCCGAGAGATGTGAGTATCTAAACACTATTTGTGAGGTGCTAGTATATGACCTCTGTGCTTGTCTATTGGTCTTTAGTGGAACGATTATTTGTTGTAATTACTTTTATATTAGTGTTAAATGACCCCTAACTTGTATTTTGAGTAGAATAAAAGCGCATTTGCTTGAGGACAAGCAAATCTCAAGTGTAAGGGTATATGATGAGGCGAAAAATGATCCGTTTTTAGGGGGTCATTTAAGCCCGAATTCGAATTTATTTGATCAAATATTGCCCTAAATCGTTCCTTTTGTGATTTTAGGTACTTTGGGAGTGAAATCTGGAAAAGGAAGCAATTCGGACGTTTTTGGAGCATAAAAGTGAAGAAAACGCCAAAGTCTTAATTTTCCATGCTGGGAACAGTAGGTGACGGCGTTAAGAGTAACTCCCTGACGGCGTCAAGAGCAAAATTCCATGACGATCCAGTAAAGATTTGACGGTGTCACAAAGTAGGGCGTCAAGAGTAAAAGTCATGACGGCCTGGAAATGATTATCACTTGACGGCGTCAAATGTAGATCAAGGCAATCCGAGAAACGTTTTGGCGGCGAGGTGACGGCGTCACAAGCTTGGTCTTGACGCCGTCAGACCCCTTTTCCTATATATAGTTTTCTAATTTTCACATTAAAAAGAGAGAAGTTTTGGAGAAACCCTAAGTACGAACTTGGTGCGAATTTTACAGGTTTTTCAAGGGTCCCAAGCCCTTGATACCTTTCATGTGTAATTGAGATAAATGTTCTTTTAATTCAATCAATATGTCTATGTGTTGGTTGTCTATATCTTGTTCTTGTCTTAATTCCATCATGCTAGGCCAGATCTATCTTGTGTTTGCTTGGATCTAATGAAACCTAGATGTTAATTATGTGTTGATTACTTGTTTATACTTGTCTTGGATGAATGATTTATATGTTAGGCTTAAGAAAACTGGCAGATCTCCAATTGGTAACATGCTTGAACGTCTTAAGAAACATGAACCGACGCGCACTAGGTCTTTATTGGTTGTATTTAATACATGAGCCACTGTTTATAATCCCTATAGTTGTGCTGGGCATGGTATAGGAGGAGATAAGAGCTCATAGAATTGGGGAGTTAAGTGTGCCACCCCATGAATGGTATTAAGGAATACGATCCGTCATCCATGCAATTATAACAAGTAATTAACGTGTAAAAGATGTCTAGGGAGTAGTGAAATCTAAGTAAACACATTTTCTCCACTTATTGCTCACAACTTTAGTATAATTTAGCTTATTTTCATTTCTAGTATTTTATTTTGATTGCATCTTTAGTATTGGGTTAGTTGATTAGCAACTAATTCCGCCAAAATCCTTCAAACCCGAGATTTTTAATTGCTTTCTAACAAAATATAAAATACAAAAATAATCATCCCTCACCTTTAGAACTAGTATTTAGGTTTTCTAATCCTAGTGACACTATTCCTAAGCTGAACGATCAATCCCCCGGTACTTGTCACTATACTATACTACAACGATCAGGTACACTGCCTGGTGGGGGTTGTAAGCTTCTCGAGATCCCTCGAGAGGTAAAGCCTGGTGCAATTCCCACACATCAGTTGCTTAGTTATTTTATTCACTATGTTAAGGTTACAAGGCTTAAGCATGTAAGCCCATGGGCCTAGAAAGCCCACGATTTGGATGAAAGAGGGAGGTAGGGAGTGTTGCCCTACTCCTCCCCTATATATATCATGCTTATGTAAACTTTACATTTGTTGGTTATTTGAATATCTTAGTGAAACTCTTGTTCTTACTTTTCTCTCATTTCTTATAATCAACCAATCTCTTTTCTCATCTCATTTCTATCACTATTATACTTGTGTTTACAAAATGGTGACCTAACAAGTGGTATCATTCGCCTAATAGAGTTTGAAGTGTGTTTCTTTGGGTTAACGTGGGGTTAAGGGTGTTCTTTGCCTTCTTTTTGCATTTTTCTTTGTTTCTTTCACTCAAATCTGGAAGCTTGGACAAGTTTCAAGGTTGATATAGTGATTTGAAGCTTAGTTTTTGCATAAAGGTTTGATTTTTAAGGTTTTTTTTAAGGTTTTATAGCTTCTTTGATATTGGAAAACTAGTTTTTGGTAGCAAAATCTTCAATAGTTAGTGTTTTCTAAGTATTGGTGAAGTTATTTGATCAAAAGTACCTTATTTATATGCATTTTTCTTCAAAAATTTGAGATTTTTCAAGTTTCTGACCTCTTTACGCGTAACATACGTGAACAGTACGATTAAAAAGCTGTCTACAGTACTTTTTGTCCCTTATACGCATAAGATTTGGTCAAAACCCTTTTCTTACGAGTAACATAGGTCAAAACCCTGTTCTTACGAGTAACTTTGGTCTTCTACGCCTAAAACCTACGTGTAAGTCCATTTCCTACGCGTAAGTCCACTGTCTATGCTCAAGATTCTATGAAGAAGTTGTGAATCCTACGCTTAAGTCCCTTTCTACGCAGAAGATCAGCTCTTACGCATAAGATCATATCTTACGCGTAAGTTTCAGAGATCTACGCTTAAGTTTCATCAAAGGTCTTCTCCTTGTGTTACATTGACTCAGTACTTCCCTAGCTTGGATAAGTTAGTGGAATACTTCGACTTTGGATATCTTTCATGCTTGGATAAGTTTGAAAGATTTGTTTGGTTGATTAACCTTACGCATAAGTCTAAACTTACGCATAAGCCAAAGCTTACGCGTAAAGAGAAACTTACGCATAAACTCATTGTTTACGCATAAAACTACTCTTTACGCATAACCTAAAGTTTACGCGTAAGATTATTGTTACGCGTAAGAACTCAACTTACCCCTGGGATTTTGAACTTAACCAAAGGAACGTGCATTTCAATCTTCTACAAAGATCCATTTCTACACAAGTGTTAAAAGATGTCTCAACCACCACATTACTACTTCTCTAATCCTCAGCAACAACATCAGCAGTATCAGCAACAACAATACCATCAGCAACAATCATATCAACAACCTTCACAATCACACTTTCATCAACAACTGTTTAATCAACAACCACAATATCTCATGATGCAACAACATCAAATCATTCCTCAACAACAACCATATCAAATGTCACAACAAAACAATCAGTATTCCTCCAAACAACCTCACTGGTTTGATAGAATGTGTGAAGTTATTACAACTCAACAATCCAGACATGAGGCGGGATCACTTGAAACACCTCCAATGCTAACACCTGGGAACTATGTTCAATGGTCAAGTCGATTCTTACGATTTCTTGAACTAAAGAAACCTCATGGGAAATTCTTGAAACAAGTGATACTTGAAGGACCATTTGAGTGGCCAACAAGATTTGAAATTGGTGATCCAAATGCTGATCCTCCACGTCCTCCTGGTGATAGACCTCTTCCAGAATCTGCACTCACAGAAGAACAGAAATTACATCGTGAAGCTGATGCGTATGCAATGGCTTATATACTTCAAGGTATACCTAATCCAATTTATCGAAGTATCGATGCTCAGAAAACAGCCAAAGCTATGTGGGAAAATGTTCATCTCCTTATGGAAGGCACTCAATTGAACAAAGATGATATGGAATCCAAACTCTACATGGAATACACTGACATCACAATTGAACCAGGAGAGTCACTTGAATCCTACTATCATCGTTTCACAAATGTGGTCAATGATCTGGAACGTCACAAAATCACAGTACCAAGGATCGCAGTGAACTCCAAATTCGTTGGTAGTCTTGGCCCGGATTGGCATAAATATGTGACATTTGTTCGTCAAACCAAAAATCTTCATGATGCTCCATATGGTTTGTTGTATGATTTTCTAAAACACCATGAACCTGAAGTTGAAAAAGATCGAGCTCTACGAGGAGGATACACACCAACACCAACACCAAATTCTTTGGCTCTCGTAGCTCAATCTCCATATGCTCCACCACCAATGTCAAATCATGCATATGTTCAAGAGCAAAACTACTTCAGTTATCCATAATCTTCTACCTCGAACCAAATGGTCCCTTATGATTCATCTCCACAGAATACTTCTACTCAACTTGTTCCATTGAACAACAATGATGTAGTGTATTACTCCAACTCCAATGAAGATGACGATGATGAATTTAATACTTTGAATCAGGGACTTGCTCTTATTGCTCGTGCTTTCAGCAAATTCTCCAACAAAACAAACAACCATCAACGTTCGTCTTCTAACACAAGGAATCAAGCTGTTGTCAATGATGGAAGAGTGGAAATTCAGAATCGTAACTATGGTAGATCTGGTTCAGGAAGTTCTTCAGGAAATTTTGGGAATGGTCAGAGGTTCAATAACAATGGGGGGTTCAGGAACAACTCAGGGTCTTCTCAGCAAAGGTCTGAATCAGTTGCAACTAGAAACTCCAACTCAGGGAATGCAGTATGGTGCTATAATTGTAATGAACAAGGTCATATAGCGACAGCATGTCCCAAACCGAGAACTCGGGGTAGTAAGTTTCACAAGCAGGCATTACTCATGGCTCTTCAAGATGAAAAAGATGGACATTTCCCTGAACAAGATAACAACTTCATGGCAAATGTGAACAATGATGACGACATGGAAGATCTGGAAGTCAATGCAGCTGTGATGCTTATGGCCAACATGCAGGAACTTCAGTTTAATGATTCAGGTCCAGTGTATGACACTGACGGCTTGTCTCAGGTACATGACCACAAAGCATGCCTAATACATGAAATAGCTACACCTTCTGCTCCTGAATCAGATATGGCGCAAGTTGTTCCATCTGACTCATCTTCATCTTCTCAAACAGATGAACAAATAAGCACAGTTGTCATATTTGATGATGACACAGTTGTTTCATTTGATGATCCTATTGAGAATGATAAACATGATCAAATAGAACAACATGAACCATCATTTGATCCAGACCCTGACCTCATATTGTTATCTAAACAACTGAATGCTCAACAATTGCAAATCATAAAATGCAACGAGAAAAACAAAGCTTTAAAAGAAACAAATGCGTCACTTCTAAGAGATATTGAGTGTTATAAAATTCAGCTTTCAAATCAGGAAGACAAGATTAAACATGCAAAAAGTTTTGAAAAAGCTTTTCAAGATTCTTACAACAAAGAACAAGATCTTCAACACAAAATGCAAGATTTAATTGAGTCAAACGGAAAGTTGATTTCGAAACTCGAAAGTGAAAAGTGTGAATTGAAAATGCAAGTTGAACGTCTTCAAACAGTACTTTCAAAAACAGAAACAGAATTGTCAAGTTGTAAAAAGGATTTTTGTGAACATAAAATACGAAAAAGGAAGTATATAGATGACTTACTTGGTGAGATTGTTGATCTTGAAAAACAACTCAAAGAATTTCGTAACATTGTTTACAAACACGGGAACTCTGTCACAACAATTCAGAAATTTACTTTAAAACCGAGACCCGATAAAGGATTTGCACTTGGCGATTACAATTCAATGTTTCTTCACACGGCATTCAAAGAAATTCCTAAAATTTACAGTATGGACCATTTGCTTGATAATACGATTGTGCGTGCTGTTGTTTTTGATACTGAGGAAGAAGAAGAACTTGAAGACGAGAGTCGATCTAAAATGAGTTATGTTCAATATTGGACACCATATGATTATTCAAAAGCTCCTCACATTTCTAAATCTTTTGTTACTCAAAAGGAATTACCTGAGAAATCATGGTTTGTCGAAGAGTCATATGTTTCATCCTCTAATGCGGCCCCTGTCCAAACTGTAGCACAAATTAATGGTCCTTTACCATCATCCGGTGAACTTACGCCTTTACCGAAAAGTTGTCGTGTCTTAAATTATTTCAAAACTTTTATGGAAGACATCGAAATTTTGGAGGAAACAATTGAACGCAATTCTGAAATAAAAATTGAAACTTTTCAATCCGCTTACGAGCGAGAAAAGAGAGATATTTTTCAAAAACAAATGTTGCCAATTGTCAAACACCTCCGTCTCTGTGCTACACGTTGGGATCAGGAACTTCAAAACGAGGTCAAAAATATGATAAATGTTTTCAACTCTACTGAAAATGAGATTTTGGTTCAAAAGCAAAGAAATAGAGTTTTAAAAAATGATGCTGATCGACTCTTGGAACAAGTTCTCAATGCTGATATTTTGTCTGTTATCATGAATGACCTCTATAAATCCGGTACTTCTATGCTTATGGATGATCTTTGTGTTGATAATAACTTGTTAAATGTGGAAATTGAGACACTTAAACATGATAATGACAAGCTGAGAACTAAGAATGATGATGTGACAAAACAATTTTCAAAAGAAATTTGTCAACTCAAACAAAGGCTTGAATGGTGTCAAGTTCAAAGTATTGAAATGGAATTGAAACTTCAAAGTCAAAATGTTTCAAACTCTTGTCAGCTTTGCAAAAACAACGAGTCTTTAAAAAGTCTGTGTCTCAAATACGAGAAAGAAATTGCGGGTTTAAATATTGAAAACGCCGAATGGCAACAAAACCGCGATGACATCAAATATTGCAATGGTTTACTTGAGTCTGAAATTCAGGATAAAAATCACATCATCATTGATTTGAAAGAGAAAATTAAGCTACTTCAAAAAGGAAAGATGGTTGACACCACGGTGATAGCACCAGGAATGTATCAATTAGACAAAACTGCTAAAGGAAATGTTGTTCAAAATACTAATGTTGATAACTCCACTTCTACAGGACTAGTCTCCACTAATAGCGTTAGCAGACCCAAGCGAAAAAGTAAAAAGAAGAATAGGCTCTGGCAACGTAAAAGAGGATCACTAGAAGCTCAAGAAGTAGAAGATCAACTTAGGAATTTGAATAAAACTCATGTTGCATCAGATTTAGATTCTAATCTGGCAAATTGTAATCAAAATCTAAATGTAACGAATGATGAACCTTTGAATGTTTTGAATATTAATGCATCTTGTGTGTTTTGTCGTAAAAGTGTATCATCTGGTGATCATACAAAATGTATAGCTAATTCTCTTCTGAATCGTCATAAGAAACGTAGGACACGCATTCCTCCTAGGCCCACTACTGCCTCTAAGTCTAACTTAGGAAAGCCACCTTCTACGGTTTCTAATGAAGCTGAAGTTACCCCCATAAGTGCCGAGAACAAATCTAGGAATAAGCCAACTACTAGTGAATTCACCATTAAGAAAGCAAGAACTAGTTGGAATTGGTAACGTTGGTTACAACACAAACCAGACTTTAAATGGATTCCTAAATTGTTGAATACATGTGTTTCTAACCAACAGGAACCCGCACTTTCTTTGGGTTCCACCCTTACTTCTGTTCCATCCGTGTCTTCTTCTTGTGATGCAGGTGGTACAGATTGTTCTCTGGATTGTTGATAACGGATGCACCCGACATATGACAGGCAATCTCAAACTGTTACACAACTTTGTCTCAAAGTTCATTGGTACTGTCAGATTCGGGAATGATCATTACGCTTTAATCATGGGATATGGTGACTATGTAAGTGGGAACAATGAAATCAGTCATGTTTACTATGTGGAAGGCCTTGGACATAACCTTTTCTCTGTTGGTCAATTTTGTGATGGGGATCTAGAAGTTGCATTTCGTGAGAAAACTTGGTTTGTTCGTGACCTACAAGGAAATGACCTAATGTCTGGCTCACGTGGTTCCAATCTTTATACAATATCAATGTCAGATATGATTGCAACATCTCCAATATGTCTACTCTCCAAAGCGGAATCGACTAAATCTTGGTTATGGCACAAATGTCTTTCGCACTTGAATTTCAAAACTATGACTGACCTTGCTCGTTACAAACTTGTTGATGGATTTCCAAGATTCCGTTTTACCAAAGATCACTTATGTTCAGCCTGTGAACAAGGAAAAAGTACTCGAGCTCATTTTCCTTCAAAACCTGAGCACAGTACGAATCATGTTGTACAATTGCTACATATGGATTTGTGTGGACCGATGCGTGTTCAAAGTATCAACGGTAAACGCTACATTCTTGTAATTGTGGATGATTATTCCAGATGGACTTGGGTTTATTTTCTACGAAGTAAAGATCAGGCTCCTTCAATGATCATCACCTTTCTCACTAAAATTCAAGTTCAGTTACGCAACACGATACGAATAGTCAGAACTGACAATGGAACTAAATTTAAGAATCAGACACTTAGGTCATATTATGAGAAAGTGGGAATTGAACATCAAACATCTATTCCTAGAAGCCCAGAACAGAATGGAGTTGTTGAAAGATGCAACATGACGTTAGTGGAAGCTGCTAGAACTATGTTGATTAATGCTCAATTACCAGATTACTTGTGGGCAGAAGCTGTTTCAACTGCATGTTATACCCAAAACCGTTGCATGATAACAAAACGCCATCGCAAAACACCTTATCAAATTGTTCACAAAAGAAAACCGAATATCGATTACTTTCATGTATTTGGAGCACTTTGTTATCCGAAAAATGATCGTGATGATTTAGGTAAACTTAAAGCAAAGGCTGACATCGGAGTGTTCGTTGTATACTGTGAAAATTCAAAAGGTTTTCGGATATGGAATCGTCGAACAAGAGAAATTCAAGAAACCATTCACGCTAATTTTGATGAACTCACACAAATGGCTTCTGAGCAACACAGCTTAGGACCCGAATTCAACCGTCTTAACTCTCCGAAATCTTCGGCTGAACCATTGCCACTCAACCGCAAAGAACTGGAAACCTTGTTTGCTCCACTGTTTGATGACACAATTGAATACCGTCCTACTGTGGTCTCACCTAATTCCGCTGCTCAACCTGATAATATTCCAATACTTGACTCACCTCAACAAACTACGTCAACTGTTGAGAGAGACGGTCCTCCAATTGCATCACCATCTACAGCAGAACAAACTGTTTCTAACTCCCGCCATTCAGCTGAAGATCCTACACCACAATCAGTTCCACAACCCGCAGAGCATGATCCTGATGCGTTCTTTAACCCGTTTGCACCGGCTCCTACCTTTCTAGATATAGCTGAGTCGTCTACACGCAATTTGGATCCTGCTAACATGCGAGATACTTATCAACTACACCCTTCAACACACAAATGGACTCGAGACCATCCACTAGTTCATATTATTGGCCATCCAGATGCACCTGTAATGACAAGACAACGACTTCACACTGATAGAGAAACTTGTATCTATGCACTCACAGTTTGTCAAGAAGAACCTAAGAACATTAAAGAAGCAATGACTTATGACAACTGGATTGAATCTATGCAAGCGGAATTTCAGCAATCCATAAGATTAGAAGTCTGGGAATTAGTTGAAAGACCTGACGGAGTCTTTGTCATCGGGTTAAAATGGATCTGGAAGAATAAGCTTGATGCTGAAGGAACTGTCATACGTAAAAAATCACGTCTGGTAGCGAAAGGATACTCCCAACTAGAAGGACTTGATTTTGCTGAATCCTTTGCTCCAGTGGCTAGACATGAAGCTGTTCGGATCTTTTTGGCCTATGCTGCACACAGGAACATGGTTGTTTACCAAATGGACGTGAAAACAGCATTTCTTAATGGAGAACTCCGTGAAGAAGTTTATGTTAGCCAACCAGACGGCTTCGTTGATCCTGAGCGTCCTAATCACGTTTACCAACTCAGAAAGGCACTCTACGGACTTAAGCAAGCCCCTCGGGCGTGGTATGACAAACTGTCCACTTTCTTGCAGGCCAATAAATTTTCTAAAGGATCGGTGGATCCAACACTATTTACAAAAACCTACGGGGAGGACTTACTTTTTGTTCAAATATATGTCGATGACATTATTTTTGCCTCAACAAAAAGAAGTTACTCTGATGATTTTGCAAAATTAATGAAAGATAATTTTGAAATGTCCATGATAGGTGAACTTTCGTTCTTTCTAGGACTACAAGTTCATCAATCACCCCGTGGAATTTTTATAAATCAGTCCAAATATGCTCTTGAAATTTTAAAGAAACATGGAATGATGAGTTGTGATACTTATAATACACCAATGGGCTATACCACAAAACTAGATGCTGACTTACATGGGACTCCAGTTGACCCTACCAAATACCGCAGTATGATTGGGTCACTCATGTATCTCACAGCTAGTAGACCTGATATAGTATTTGCTGTCTACATGTGCTCTCGCTATCAGTCCAAACCAACTGAAAAACACCTCAGTGAGGTCAAAAGAATCCTTCGATACATAAAGGGAACCATTAACTTGGGAATCTGGTATCCGAAGGATTCTGGTTTTGAACTAATTGCTTTTTCAGATGCTGACCATGCAGGATGTTTAGACACACGCAAAAGTATATCTGGTGGATTACAATTTCTCAGAGATAAACTTGTGTCATGGCAATCAAAGAAGCAGGACTGCACATCATTGTCGTCAACAGAATCTGAATATGTAGCCATGTCCACTTGTTGTGCTCAAGTCATTTGGATGAGACTACAACTTAAGGATTATGGCTACCTATTCAACAAGATTCCAATCTACTATGATTCCAAGAGTGCCATTGCTATCTCCTGCAACACAGTTCATCACTGCAAATCCAAACACATCGATCTCCGATATCACTTCATCAAAGAGCACGTTGAAAAGGGTATCGTTGAACAGTATTTTGTTGGGACTGAGTACCAATTGGCGGACTTACTTACCAAATCCTTAGCACCATCAAGGTTTGCTAGTCTAGTTCACCAAATTGGTATGCGATGTTTGACTCCAGATGATCTGGAAAAGTTTTTAAAACACAATTGATCGTCAAACATCAAAACTATCTTTGTAAATATTTAAAAAAAAATGCAAGTATTTACCACCTCTTTCAACACTATTTTTATAAAATGTCTTCAATTATTTAAAACAAGTGTTGAGGGGGAGGAAGAGTATTTTTTTTTAAAATTTTCTCACAATATTTACTCTTATACTTGCATTTTAACAAAAAAAATATTACGTTTTTTTTTAAAAGTGATGCTTCAAAAGTGTTTCGGGTTACTCTCCTTGACCAATATAAAAAATTTTTCAGTTTCTTTTGACTACGGTCTAAGGTCGAGGGGGAGTACCATAAGTTGTTCTTGTCATAACTTGGTGTAATTAACGAAAGTTAAATGAGAGTGTTAGTCTGGGCATTAAGTTTAAATAATAACATAAGGTTAAGGGACCAATTGTGTCATAATATGAAACTTGTTTTAACCTTTGGTCAAAAACTAGTTTGACCGGTCATTTACTACCACCTGCAAAACATTTATCACTTTCACCCACCATAATCAACGACTCACAATCATTCAATCAATCCGGTTATCTATCTTCAAATCTATGGCAGAACACAATGACGTTCCATATGGACCAGAACCTGAACCAAAACTCTCATGGGAAGAGACCTTTCCAGCTGATTACACCAGGAAGATAGGAAAGAACAACTTACGTATCAACTTCAACAAAATCACTTGCAACGAATCCTCATGTATTGTTGCAGTGGATGCTCTCCTATATCACCCCAACAAGCTGTTGTTCACTAAGTCAGCTTCAGTCTCCTGCTTCTACATACACCAGTTTTGGCATACACTTCAGCTAGACCTTGGGGAAGCTTCCTTCACTTGCATGCTTCATGACAGACAGGTTACTGTAGATATAGACACACTTAGGAATGTTCTTGGTTACCCGAACTTGGCCCAGATGTAGAATATGATCAAGTACCCACCGAGGAAGAGCTGATTGAGTGGTTACGGGATATTGGCTATGATGAATCAGAAGAAGTTGTGATAAGACATTCTAGGGTCAACATCAGATTTCTTCCACAACCATGGAGAACCCTGTATATCCTGATTGCCAAATCCTTATCTGGCAGAGACACTGGCCATGAACACCCAAAGCTCCAACACCTCAAACTCTTTTGGGCAGTGGCAAACGTAAAGAAAGTAGATTATGCCAGTATCATTTGGGAAGACCTTGTGTGGCACATTCAACACAAGACCAACAACATTCCATTTGTCCGTTTCACAAAATAACTCATCGAAAGCTTCCTTCGTGAGTATGACGATATTCCACAAAGACTTGATGATGAAGCCAAGCACACTTTCAGAAATGAGGAAACACTCAGAATCATCAAGAGACTCGACACCAGCACACGCAAGCAAGGAAAGAAATTTCCCGACTGTCTCTTGAACGAAAAAGTGAAGCTTTGCAAGAATTACAAGTACTACCTTCAAGCTCTTGAAGCAGACAAAGTTGGTTTCCTGGACGAAGTTGTTCTACCTTCGTGCATGCAGAAGAAGGGTAAGAAAGGCAGCAAGACTGGGAGCTCCGACAGTTCTACCCAGTCTAAACAAAAGAAGAAGGGTACTCTTAAGAGAAGACTTCCTGCCAAGAAGCCCGCATCCATTCCTGAACCTGGGTGGTTTCCCTCACCACCATGTTCTCCAAAACCGTCTAACTCTGAAACCGAGTCCGACGAAGGTCCAGTATACAGGGAAGCCTTTGCCAATATCAATGAGAATGTTAATCTTAAAGACATTGATGACAAAGACTTGACTTTTGAAGATTGGGAGAAAAACATTGATGAGTTTGCTGATAATGCTGAATACCCAGCATATCTCAATCAAAGACCGTTCACTGAAGCAGAGTCAATATTAGAAGAAGAAAGGATCAGGAGAGAGAAAATGAAGGAACCCATGACTACTGAACAAGAGTCTGCTCAATCCAACATAGGTCTTTCAGTTGAAGAAGAAAATGAAAGAGCTCTCAAGATGGGTCTCCTCCATAGCAAGATAGATGCATTCAATGCCGATCTACCTCCACCTCCAGTGTTTTCTCATACTACCGAAGCTGGCGGATCTAGCAGCATTCCTGATTCTGCTACAGGAATCAATACTGACTTGGTCGTCTACGACAATCCTTCGGTATCTCCCACAGACATAGTAATGTTCAATGCTTCAGGAGAAGAGGAAGAGGAAGATCCCATGGATACTGATGCTCCACATTTGATGTCTATGGAAGAAATGGAGCTCAAAGAAAGGGCTCAAGAAGAAGAACTAAGGAAAAAGCAAGAAGCTGAGGAGGCTAGGCTTGAGGAGCTTGCACAAGCCAAACTCGAAGAAACCATCCGTATGGAAGAAAGCAGGAAGGCTGAAGAGGCAGCCAAGCTGGCAGAAGAAAAGTTGAAAAGAGAAGAAGAAGCCAAGCTTGCTGAAGAATTAAGGCTTAAGGCCGAGGCTGACAAACTAGCTAAAGAACAAAGGTTGGAAGAGGAAGCAGCCAAAGCAAAGAACGTTGAAGAACCCGAATCACAAAGAGGAGATGATAAGGACGTTACTACCAACATAGAATCTTCACAATCATCACCTCCTGCATCCGAATCAACCCACGACAAATCAATCAAGAAACCAACAAGCACCAAAGCCTCTGCTGCATCCAAGTTGCTAAAGTCAGCATTTAGAAGAGTTCATCAAAAGAAGAAAAAAAATTGGAAGATCAGGTTGCATCACTAGCACGCCAAGTTGCTGAACTGACAAAGCTCAACACTAATGTCCAGGAACTACAAGATAAGGTTGACACCTTCTTAGCAAAGGATGTGCAAGAGAACTTGGAAGCCACATTGGCTGCTCAAGCACACCAGTACATGGAACACAACTTAGTTGCTGAGTTGAAAGAGCTGCTGGCACCTATGAGAGATGAACTCACCAAGTTCGCAGAGCAAGCAGTCAAGAAAGTGATCCGATCTACCACGTTTACTCTTCGAGCTGACAAATCAACTGTTCCACTACCAGGGTTATCTATGGACGAATTGGAAGCCCAACTCTTGGACAAACTGGCAAGCAAGTTTACATTATCACCTGAAGAAGCTAAAGTCCTGGAAGCTTTGAAAGCCAAAATGACTAAAGAGACTTGCAACACAGAGGCGGACAAACTGAAACGTCCAAGAGATGATGAAGATCAGGATCCTAACTCTCAGGCAAAGAAACAAAAGCAAGCCGAAGGACCCTCATCTCAACCACAAGCACCGGTCAACCCTCCAACAACAATAACATCTTCACAACAACCCAAGGCATCTGGTTCCGCTCCCAAAGCACATGACCACTTTGAATACACAGGTGGTGACGAGATTCCTCAGCCCGATGAAGTACCAGAACCGTCATCTAAGAAGAAGAAAGAAAGGAAACGAAATCATCATCAGCACAAACCAGACACCTCATCAAAAGGTACAGAACCCAAGAAACTGAAAACCGTCCTCAAATGGCTAGACCATGACGAAACTGCCGATTACTCCTGGTTTAAAAAGATGATTAATTCGCAACCGCCACTTACAGACAATCAAGAACCTCAAGATGGTCGAACAGTGGAATATGCTCAGTTTATTAAACATAAGTTTCAGATGAAAAAGATGAATAAGAAAGAGCTGCGAAGAATCAAGAATGATGCGTTCAATCTTCTGAAAGATCGGTCTGCTAACTCAATCGAACTTGAGTACCATCTCGAAAATATTGCTCGAGCTATGTCAAGCAATATTGACTGGATCAATCCTGAATCTTATGTCGATCCGGTCACAAGGAAAACCGCACCCTACATTACTGATTGGTCCAAACCACTACCGATGATTGGGAAGCCTAAGGAACCAAAGATTCCTTACAAGTTCTTCTTCAACAATGACTTGGAATTTTTGCAACTCGGCAGCAAGATTGAGAAGAAGTACGTCAACTCACTTGCCTTTCTCCCTGCAGCTAGATATCTCAACAATGCCATCGAAGAAGAAGCATCTGCCTTATTCATCGACAAAGTTGTTGACAATGACCGGAATGCACTCTATGGTATACATCATTGGCCAGATAACCGGGCACGGTATTATCGTAGCAGCAGACTCAATCAGACGATGGGTGATGTGGTAAGTGATCTGAAGATAGTCTCGATTCAGTTCATTTCGACTGTCACTCACTTTGGGTACCCCTTCCTCAGCAAAATCACACTGAAAAGACTTGTTGAAAAGGAGTACGATATTTCTGAGTCAGACTTTCCACGACTACTTCTCAACGACATTGAAGATATGTACCTGCTCAAAGTTCAAGGTAAGCTTTGCAACTTACCCAAAGAGATGCAGCTTGCCTTTATCCAAGCTCTCCTAATCTTTATTAGGCAGATAGTGATCAGAGAAAGAGTAGAAGATCTTCAACTGGGAG
This sequence comes from Artemisia argyi, assembly GCA_030686995.1. Classification (NCBI taxonomy): domain Eukaryota; kingdom Viridiplantae; phylum Streptophyta; class Magnoliopsida; order Asterales; family Asteraceae; genus Artemisia; species Artemisia argyi. The sequence goes on from CM060687.1 coordinate 76,515,251, forward strand.
TGGAAAGTTATCAGAAGAAGCTGAATCTCACCAAACCTAACATGTTCGACATCCCCGACCTTCAACATCTACCTCAATACACCTTGATCAGGCATCCAACATTTGGGTTCACCTACCGCAGTGTAAACGGTCGTAACTGCTTCATGGCCTATGGAGAAATACATAAGTTCTGTGATGAAACCTTGAAGTTCGTCAGGGATGGAATCAAAAGCAGATTGGATGACATAGCACTGGGTAAATCTAAAAGGTGGAATACCAATGAGGCCAGGGACGCTCGCAGATTCATTCTAAGGATTGAGAACCGGTTGAAGCACAGGGATCAGTTCAGGAGATTGGAAAGTTATGTTGGTGGTAGACCAGGATTTCCGGTGATCACATTTCAGAGACCTGATTGGTAAAAAGTTGTAAGAATTTGATTTGATTTGTCAATATTATACTTCATAATGGCTTGTGCACATATTACAGTGTACAACCCGAACTTGTAAAGAAAGGACCCTGAGGTACGCATCAGTGCCTCAATCCTAATATAAGGAGCGAAGGCTTCTTACTTTTGAGTAGAATTAATCAAATGTTTATGAATTTTTCATAATTCTGCTCAAAAGGACAAGTATTTCACCTCAATAAGACCTAATCACTTGTTGAGGGGGAGCACTTGTCAAAACAAAAGACTTTGTTCTAAATCAAAAGTTCTTGATGAATCTCCCCGTAAGACTCAAAAGGCATATTTTAATCTAAAAGATTGTCAAAAACATCATTTTATATGCTATTTTTGAGGGGGAGAAAATGAAAAAGTGATTAAAATATAAGAAGTCAAAGCTTAAAAGTTGTATCATGTGCGAGCTAGACTCAGTCTTGACCCAGGAATTGACGAGACAATAAAAGTTAGTAATATCGAAAAGACTTATCCTCGACGGGTAATAACATCAAGTTAGTTACTAGGGCTAGTTGTCACCTAAAAGCTGACAATGTATCTCTTTAACTAACCACGTAAGCTTGTCTCGAAAAGGATTTGTCTTAGTAGAAATGTACCGTCTCGAGAAACTTTCTGTGGACTTGACCAGGCCAGGTAATAACTTCAAGCTAGTTTAACTAGTGATGTAAGCGTGTCTCGAATCGGTCTTGTTCACGGAAAGTGGATCAATTCAAAATGCTTGCTCCTCCCGCATGTGCAAATTTATTAAATACTTATGAGCACATGTGAAAGGGGAGCCCTTCAAAAGTGTACACAAAAACTCTCAAAGTGTTAACCAAAATATTTGATTATCACAAACACTTTGAGAGATTTTCAATCAAAGGTTTCTTGGCTACTTTCGGAGTTATAAGGTGATTAAGATAGGAATAACCGTCCTATGATCCGCCAAAGCCGGAGGGATCTACCCAAGGACATCTCCCATAGTTAGAATTAGAAGTCCTTAGGTATGATACGAAAAAAAAGGAGAAAAGAATGAAAGGGAAAGAAGGAGTTGAAGAATTAAAAAGAAAAGTAAAGAAAAGGGTGAAAAGAAATAGCCCTCCATATGTTCAACCTTAGGGCAGACACCGGGTTCAATACGTATGCTACTGGTTGTTGCAAAAGACAACACCGGTATTGAAGATAAAGTCGTCATGGACCCAGTGACGCAATGCACTAAACCTTCTTAACCACTCAAGTTCTCTTAAAAGAGCTTGTTTCATTCTCACGGGGAACCAGTGTAATCTATCGACTCATCTCTTTGAGATAGTTGATATTGAAGCAGGAGACCCCTCCCTAGTCTCCGCATAGGAAACCTAAGTGTGCACTTATAGAGTCTAGAGCCTTGAGATACATCAAAGATCTCTTAGGAACACTTAGTATTTCTACAACTGGTGTTCTACATCAATGGACACCAGCTGTAAATTATCGAGTCCTTCGCAGATCATAGCAATCTGCCGAGAACGTTTATGAGAGGATTACTAATGTATTTCTCAGTGATTGAACGGAAATCCTGCCAGGGTCAACATCTAACAGCCCTGACAGCAGCTCACTTTGGTAACCCCACAAGGGTTACGCTTAGTGTTTGCGGTGGTTCCATAGCGGTCTACAGTCGTGGAGTGATCCCCAGCGACTTACCCAGTCATTGAGCTACTTAGTAGGTCTCGTAAGCTCCTTCGGGAGTATCTGATATGGGAACGGCCTGGATAAGGATTAGAGGGAGTCTTCACAATATGCTGTTGATGAACTCTATATCCTTATCTGTAAGTACCGGATATTTATTGCTAACTGTTTACTTGCAGGTACCTCACTTCCATGATGGTAGATTCCAACATGCTCATACATACATCTTGAAGCATAAGAAAGCTCCCCCAAAGATCTTAGCACCACAAAGTTCAAAGAAAGATTCTACGTCAATAAAGAAGAATCTACAAAGTATAAAGACTTAAAGATCTCAGTATGTGAAATGGAACTTAGTGCACGTGAAAGTATAAGTCCGAAGATGTATGAGTATGTTGGAATGACGGACAACCACCACAGACGCAGGAGTGACGAATGGCAGACTACTTCATGACACTTTCATTACATCATCACCAAAGAACAAAGACATAGAGCAAAGTACATTCATTATCATTCAACCATTTTTAAGACGTCTTAAGCTTTACATGTCACAAGTCAACGACAATGATGAAGACGTCAAGCAACCGTGATGATCGACCCTTAGGGGGAGATTGTTGGGATCATACTTTTGTATTTTAGTCAAGTCTCGGTCATTACCTTTTGTAATAGGTTACTTAGTTATTTTATTCACTATGTTAAGGTTACAAGGCTTAAGCATGTAAGCCCATGGGCCTAGAAAGCCCACGATTTGGATTAAAGAGGGAGGTAGGGAGTGTTGCCCTACTCCTCCCCTATATATATCATGCTTATGTAAACTTTACATTTGTTGGTTATTTGAATATCTTAGTGAAACTCTTGTTCTTACTTTTCTCTCATTTCTTATAATCAACCAATCTCTTTTCTCATCTCATTTCTATCATTATTATACTTGTGTTTACAAAATGGTGACCTAACAAGAAGTGTCCACTGTAAGCCCAAATGTGGAACATACTTCTCAGGAATCACCAAGTGATGATGTAGAGATCTCAAACATGCCTACAACATATGATATTCCTAGCACATCACAGTCTACCATTCACAAAGTGCATCCACTTGATAATGTTATTTGTGAACTTCAATCAGGTATGAAGACTAGAAAACAGACAAAGAAAGATGATATTCATGGGTTCATAAGTGAAGTGTATGAGTCCAAGAAACATAGCAAGAAGAATGAGTATTTGTTTTTCTGTTTTCTCTCACAGGTGGAGCCTAAGAATGTGTATATGGCTCTAGGAGAATCTAGCTGGGTTGAAGCTATGCAAGAAGAGTTGTTGCAGTTTAAACTTCAAAAGGTTTGGGTTCTTTGTGACTTGCCTGATGGTATGAAGGTCATTGGTACTAAATGGGTTTTCAGAAACAAGAAAGATGAAAGAGGCATTGTAATCAGGAACAAAGCGAGACTAGTTGCTCAAGGATACACTCAAGAGGAGGGTATTGATTATGAAGAAGTGTTTGCTCCTATTGCAAGGATTGAGGCTAGTAGATTGTTCTTAGCCTATGCATCATTTATGGGCTTTACAGTCTATCAAATGGATGTTAAGAGTGCCTTTCTGTATGGAACTATTGATGAGGAGGTATATGTCTCTCAACCTCCAGGCTTTGAAGATCCTCAACACCCAAATAAAGCTTACAAAGTGGTTAAGGCTCTTTATGGCTTACATCAGGCTCCAAGGAAGTGGTATGAAACATTAGCTAATTATTTGTTGAATAATGGGTTTCATAGAGGTAAAATTGATCAAACTTTGTTCATCAAGAAAGACAAGGGTGATATCCTACTTGTGCAAGTATATGTTGATGATATTATCTTTGGGTCTACTAAACAAGAGATGTGCAAAGAGTTTGAGAAGCTGATGAAAGATGAATTTCAAATGAGTTCTATGGGAGAACTTACATTCTTTTTGGGGCTGCAAGTACAACAGAGTAAGGAAGGCATATTTATCAGCCAAGACAAGTATGTAGCTGAGATTATTAAGAAGTTCAAGTTTACTGATGCAAAATCTTCCTATACCCCTGCTGACAAAACCACTCACTTATTGTTGAAGAATGCTAGTGGTGCTAATGTTGATGTTCACACTTACAGATCTATGATTGGCTCTTTGATGTATCTTACTTCATCAAGGCCAGACATTATGTTTGCTGTATGTGCTTGTGCAAGATTTCAAGTGACTCCAAAGACATCACATATGACAGCAGTGGAAAAGATTTTTAGGTACTTGAAGACTTATCCTAATCTTGGATTATGGTATCCAAGAGACTCTCCAATGGAATTGATCACATACTCAGATAGTGACTATGCTGAGTTTGGATAGAAGATCAACTACTGGAGGATTTCAATTTCTTGGATGTAGATTGGTGTCATGGCAGTGCAAGAAGCAAACTATGGTGGCTACTTCAACCACTGAAGCAGAATATGTTGCAGCTGCAAGTTGTTGTGCTCAGATCCTTTGGCTTCAGAATCAATTATTGGACTATGGGTACAATTTCATGAACACCATTATATATATAGACAATAGTAGTACCATATGCATTATTAAAAATCCTGTGCAACACACTAAAACTAAACATATTGAAATTAGACATCACTTTATTAGAGATTGTTTTGAGAAAAAGCTTATTAATGTTGTCAAGATTCATACGAATGACAATTATGCTGATTTATTAACAAAAGGGCTTGATGTGGGTAGGTTTCAATACTTGGTAACAAGTATTGGAATGCTCAATCCATAAATTTTTGATGTCTAAATACTTTTCAGTGTTGCAGGATACTTTTTAGGTACTCATATTGTTTGTATTGTATGTATGGTTTTCTACTAACTTGTATGCAGAGTTATCAAGAGCACAGTGGTAATTAACATACAACAGTGGAAAGATTGGTGACATTAGAAAGCAGAAAAGAGTACTTTTATTGATTATAAAGAAGAGTACATCACAACCATCAACAAAACATTGTCACCAAAACAGAAAACCATTACATCTGACATGAACCTACAACGTAACACCTACTCCATAGGTTTCTTTCCTTTTCCCTCATACTGATGCTTGCCCTTGGAAATTTTCTTTCTCTTGTCATCAAAAGAGAGTTGTTTCCTTGGACAAGCAAGTCCCAGAACTTGCTTGGGAGGCCTTGGTGCTTGAGTAGGCTTGTCTACAGTTGGCCACTTCATGTTGTTTATTGCAATTGTCAATGCTGTGGTGAGGGCCTTTGGAAGTTCTTTGGAAAGATCAAAGGTTGGATCATTATCATCATCAGATGAAGAGCTTAAATAAAACTCTAGAGATGGAGCAGGATCAGCTGATATCTTCTTATTGGGCTTCATGCTTGAAGATGTAGCAGTTGCAGCACTTGTTGGAAAATATCCATTCCATCCAGCAGAGAGTTCTTCAGAGTCTGAGCAGTAACTGATTTCCTCATCTGAAGAGTCATCAGAGGAGATGTAGATTATTGGAAACCAACTCATGATGATGTATAGGGTTTGTGTTTATTGAAGAAGATTGTTGATGAAAGATAAAAGATGTTGAGCCCCCTTTTATATGCAAAGTCAAGGTCGAATTCTAATTAATGAAGGACATTTACTCCTACTTGTTTTGGTAGGTTGGAGGAGTAACTTTGGTTATTATCGGGTTGACTTTTGAAAGATATTTTTGTGAATAGTAGCTTGGTTAAAAAGTTACTTTGGGTTACTTATTATGGGTTAAGTTGGAAGTTACTTTGGTTTGCAGCAAACAACCCATATTATTGGAGTCATTGGAGTAATAAGGTATGTATCATGAACACACAACAAATGGTTATTGATTCACCATGTCTAATCCACATAAGAATCAACTAGTCCAGAGCAAACGACTACTGGTAAAGACTTATCAAATCCGTTTATGGTTGATAGTTTACCAAAAACTAGGTTATCAACTCACCATATATCCATGTGATCAAGAGTTGGCTAGTCCATAGCAAACGGCTAATGGTAAAGACATATCAAATCCGTTGATAGCTGGTAGTTTGCTAAAAACTATGATAAGAGCAGCAAATTTTCATGTTTTATTAACCACTGCTCTTTGCTATGTTGTGAAAATTTTACCACTGCTAGTTCATTAGTTACCACTGCAAGAGTTATTTTTCCACTGATGAACTAGCCATTACAACTGTTGTGTCAGTAATCCATTTTTTACTAGCCGTTGTAAAAATAACCGTCATTCCTTATTAATAGGGTAAAATCTTTTGTGAATTATCTACTTACTTATTATAAATTATTCTTTTTCCAAAGATAATTCTTTCTAAAGATAATTCACATTGCGCTTCTCCTCAAACCCTATTAGTATAAATTGATCATCATATGGCTTGCGTTTTATCTTGATTACTAACACTTTCATTCTCTTTTTCACAAATATCATGGCGATTCTAAAATTTGTCGAGGAGCACAACCAAGTGGCCTACTTACAAAAGTCACACGAGAAGAGTGGCCCTATTTTTCATCAGATTGTGGATTTTCTAAACACAACTCATATAAGGTATGCCTTAACTATTAATCCCACAATCTATGTCTCTTATATCAAACAGTTCTGGAACACTGTGGAGTCCATAACTCTTGAACAGGGAGACACACAAGAATCTGTGGATGCTCTAAGAGCCACAGTTGATGGGGTAACTATTGATGTTACTGAGTCATCTTTGAGGAGAATTCTCCAATTGGATAATCTCAATGGTATCATCACATTACCTAATTCAGAAATTTTCACTAATATGGCTTTAATGGGGTATGATACATCAGAACAAAAAGTCACTTTTAGAAAAGGATGTTTTTGTCCCCATTGGAGATTTTTCATTCATACTCTTTTACATTGCCTAAGTCCTAAGAAAACATCTTATGAACAATTTGCATCAACCATGGCCTATCCTTTGGTTTGTTTGGAAACAGATAGGACTTTCAATTTTTCAAAGTTTATTTTCAATAATATGAAAGGCAATGTAAAGAGTCCATATAAATTTTTGATGTATCCAAGGTTTGTGCAAGCAGTGTTAAATGAGTTTCAACTGCACCCTCACAAAAGAATTTATGAACCTTCCACTCTTAAGCCAAAAGTTTTTCAAAATATGTCTAAGGCTTCAGAACTTTGGAATGGGGAGGTTCATCCACTTTTCCCTCAAATGCTTGCTAAAATTTCTCAAGTACAGGGTGAGGATGCACCAATCCCAGCTGCATCTCAAAACACACCCACTATTGCTGTTCCACCAATTCAACATACCCCTACAGTCACTCACACTTATGAGAGAAGGTCTAGATAGCCAACTTCTCTCATCTCAACATTGCATGTTGCTGAGCCTTTTGGTTTAGGAACAAGCAGTGGTGGTTCAAGGCTTAATCCTAGTCCAACTAGGGAAGAGCCTGAATCAATGCCTCATGATTCACCTCTCCCAGCAGGTTACACAGTTGGAAGTGATGAAGGCAGTGTACAACAAAATGAATTGATGGACATTTGTACCAAGTTAGTCAAGCAGGTTCAAGCTCTGGAGAAAGACCTGGCACAGACCAAAGAACAACATGCCACAGAGCTGAAGACGTTGAAGGATGAGATTCAAAGATTGCAGAATGAAGTTGAGAATCTCAAGAAGCAAAGATCTCAGGTTGTATCATCATCCTCTTCACCTTCAGATGAGTTTTCTGCAAGTTCTACTAAAGTTTTGGGAGATTCTTCCAAACAGGGGAGGAAAATAGATGCAGAGCTTAAGGGGAGGAGTAAAAATTTTGATAAAGATTTTGCTGAGCTTAATGATTCTGATAATGCTCAGGCAAAAGATGATGTAGCTGAGACTGAGGGGAGGAAATTGGATTTTGAAGATATGGATGCTGATGCAGGTTTTAACTTTGATGATTTAGTTGGAACTGCTCAACCAATTTCCACTGAAGCAGAACAAGTTCCCACTGATCAATCTTTTCCCACTGCAAGAGAAAAGGTTACCACTGCTACTCAAGAAGTTACCACTGCAGAGGAAGAAGCTGCCAGAATAAGATCAGTTAAAGGAAAGGCTATTGTAGATGCTTCAGATCAAGAGACAAGAAAGATTTCTAAGTATGAACAAGCTCAGATTGATTTTGATGCAAGATTAGCAGAGCAACAACAAGCTGAAGAGTATGAAAGAAAGAAAAAACTTAAAGAAGATGAAGTTACTAGCTTTATGGAAGCAACTAGGTTAGATAAACTTGAAGCAGTAATGGCACAACCACTTTCAGTTGTTTCACCTATGATCATGCTTGAGAAACCTCCATTGTTCACTTATGTGCCTACAGAAGAGGAGATTGACTACTTGGTTAATAATGATCAGATAATCAGGAAGAAGGCTATTGAGTTAATTACTAATACAACCTTGAATGAAGAACAAAGGTCTGCTCAACTTAAAGATTTCATTCAGATGAAGAATCAGCAGGCTCTTGATGAAATCATTGGGGATGTTAGAAAAGGTCAAAAGAAGTCAAGAAAACCTACAAAGGCACAGATTATTGCTGAGATGAAGACTTTTTGTTGCCATGTTGGTAATATGAAGATGGCTCAATTCAAAGGAATCTCACATGATCAGATTGAAGGAATTTATTACAGAATCAAAAGACAAGATAGTAAATTCATTCCAATGGATCAAGAACCAATAATTATGAAGACAAAAAGGACTAGAGAGAGTCTTGAATCAAAATATGGAAAGAAGTTGAAGACTCAGAAATCATCTCAAGCAACAGAGGGTCCTAGCAAGTTGACAGAAGAGCAAGTTACAAACATGTTATTCATAGAGACTGATGTACTTAATATTGAACCTCTACAAGCAAGATATCCAGTAGTTGGTTGGGAAATCTTTTCTGATAGTTTTGGTGTAGCTTGGAAGATCATCAGAACTGGAAGTATCACAAATATTTGCAGAGATTTTGAAGATATTGTTAGATCTTGTGATAGAGAAGATTTGGATACCTTGTGGAGAATTGTTCAAGATCAGTTTAAGAAGGATGAACTTGTTGATGTCAAAGCTAAGGAGTTATGGGTTCACTTCAGAAGACTATATGAACCTGACCCAAGTGATAGGTATTGGAGATTTGAAGCTCATGGTACAAGAACTTTGTGGAAATTCTATGATTCAAGTTCTGTACATCATGTTTCTACTCAAGATGGAGTTGATGTCTTTATGCTGGCTGAGAAAGAATATCCATTGAGAGCTGGAGTATTAACAGTGATGTTGTCAGGGAAGCTTAGGTGCTGGGAAAGAACTGAAGTCATAGATGATTTGCTACAAAGGATTTATGATCAAAGTGTGAGAGCTGATTGAGAGTTAAGAAGAAAAAGATAAGTGTTTGGAAGAATTCCCATATCCTCATGTTTACTGAATACTTGAAGAAACTTATTGATTTATGTATTAATCATAAGTTAGGGGACGATTGTTGGGAATTATACTAACAGTTACCACGGCTAAGAGAAGATGTTACAACTGCATAAGATTGTACTTGCAGTGGAAACTCATTACCACTGCAAGAACAATACATTACCACTGCTTATTAGATAACTGTTAGGAAACGCGTCTAGATAAATATAGAATAGATCTTGTGTATATCTTATTCTATTAGCTTTACACTTATCTTGTAGAAGAGGATTCCTTGTGCTATAAAAGGAGATCCTAGGTTAAAGGTTTGATATACGTTTACTAGAGCTTCAAGGTGTAACCCTAGTGATATCAAGATCACTCGTATTATTATCATTAATAATATTGGAGCTAATAGTTTGTTTACATACATTGTTTATATACAACTGTCTTACTCACAATCAAACTTCTAAGTGTTACTAAGTAGATTCCGTATACTTAGTGATATAATTCAAAGTATCAATCTAACATAAGTTCAAGGTGTTTAGATCCATCACTTATGTATCGAGAACGAATAAGATTTCTGGTTTGATGATAACTGAAAGGCGGAGCACGGGGGTATTCCATTTACGTTATGCAAAAATATTGATTTATGGTTTAGGTGTAAAACTTGTTTTGTTTAAACAAATAGGTTTTCAAGTCTTGTTTATTGTTTACATTTTCTCTATTTGTTTTCGTGGCTTGTTTTAGATATAAGATGAGATGTGTCGTGACGTGAGAGGCGGTCGAGTAAAGAGCAACGAGCCATGAGCGTAGAGTATGCCGAATGGGTCGGGAAGAGACGTGAACTAATGAGTTGGAAATCGAATAGATGAATAGTAACAAGAAGTCGTGCACAAAACAGTGACACAACCACACTCTTAATGAACTGGGCTTGAATAACCAATGGGCTTGCAGCCCATGCCCACTCTTAGACACCCCTTGATAGACTGGCTTGAGGCCCAATTATGGAACGACAAAAAAAGAACAAAACACCAGTTCAAATTTTTATAGCAGGTTTGCATTTCTACTTACCCAAATCGTTTAAACGCAAAACAACACAAGCACATCAAGACTTCTCTCGGTTTAGAAGGACATAGATTTGAGACTCACACGACGATACTCGTTGTCTTGTGATAAACGCGGGTATTAAACACCCTCCGGGGTGTTTCTCTCTTGTGACTCGAAGCAACAAACACCATTTGGGAGTTTGCCTTGCATACCAAATACAACAATGGCTAATCTTAACATACAAACATGATCTAACAGTTGTGACATTTTGAGTAAGATGAGGCAATATGAAAAAACACAAAATCAACCACTCACTGTTGGGGTGGTGGTACTCGACAGCAGGTCATAAGAAGCAAGAAAACAAATTTGAGACTAACTTCAACTTATCAAAATCGACACCAAAACAACACACAAATGAAGAAAATAAATACTTGGTCGTAGTGTCGAGCAAAAGAAGCAAAACCGAGACCATATAGGTGTAAACTCCCGTAAATTTCCCTATGAATATTAAAAGTAAATCAAAAAATAGTATATCGTTACGTTAATTAATAGCGTTTTTACCAATAACAATTTTTTTTATTTCAAATATGCTATGATACTTGAAAATCACTACGATATTTATGATCCCTTTTTGCTCGGAACAACGCTCACACATGTACCACTATAGTCTAAAATCGCGAGAATATTAAAATTTTCTTTTATTCGTTACGAACCTGCATTTTCAGGACATTTTTCAAATTTACTATTCATCGGTTACTATTCACCAAACACTATTCATCATTTCACTATTCATCGTTTTTGGAGTCGGTTAGTGATATTGAGATATTTTTCAAAAGTTTTACTATTCACAATACACTATTCACAAAACACTATTCACTCTCGGACTCACGTAAACGTTTCACTAAATATTAACTAAACTTTCACTACTCACAAATTTAATTTTTACTAATCCTAACTTACACCTAACCGGACCCTTAATTATATCCTAAGCCCAACTAAAACTTTTGGCCTGTTACTATTCACGGCCCACTCAATTCAAGCCCATTTTCTTTCTTTTTATTTTCGTAACCATCGACTAGACCAAGCCAGAAATGAGTCTCGTACGCCCAAATCATACACACGACCTACACATATTTTTCCACATTCTCGTTCCTCCCCTAGCCAACTCTGAGTGTGTCAATTTTTAGCTTCTCACGTCAAGTCTAAATACATTTTTACGAGTCAAAGTAAGTCGTTCAAAAACAAACCCACCCGATTTTTAACTAATCCAAAACTAAACCATTTTAAGTCCTGTTTGTTTCTATGACGTCCTAAAAATATTTCTAACACAATTTCAAGTCTAAATATTACATTTTATCAATCATCACCAAGCCTAGCCGAAGTTTACAAATCAATGGCTTAACTAAAGATGTGTCGACATGTATTTTAAAAACAAAAGTGTACTTCCACAAATCATGCACTCACAAAGATTAATATATGTTTTTATGAGAGTACTAGATACATTTTAAAAACAAATTCAAACGTACAATCCTATTTTTAGAACAATCCACACGTTTTCTTTTGAACAAATTGGATGTCGACATGCTAGAAACAAAAACCTTGAGTAACATGCACTCCTTACACTTTCATGACTTTTGAATTGCACGTAAAGATCACATCTCATAAATTATAGTCACTAGTACACTCCAAAATTTCATATATATATCACCTTGCATGCATGAACTCGCTTCTACAATCATCCAAATCAACTTCAAAAATATACTAAGTCCTAGTGTTAGTTTCTATTTCAAATCGCTATGGCTAGAGAGCAAGCTTTTCAAATCGAGTCTAGAAGAAACAAATCCTTGTTTGTGCCTTGGTTGAGTCGACATACACACTACACTCTCGTATTCACTGTTTCTCGACTCTACGTCTCGTTTTACCCCACCATTTTTGTGTAGTAAGTCTGGCACAACTTTTTCCATTTTTACTTAAAACGTATTCATTGATTTTTAAGTATAAATCACTTTCACGTACACCTTATTACTCGCAATCTATAAATACAACACTCACGTATTATTATCTCGTCTACATATTTACTACCCTAATAACCAAGTTATATAAAGATTTGAACCTTAAAAGCTACGTATAAACTATTTTTAGATACCTTTCTAATGTGTAACAACTAGTCGTGAAATCCTTAAAAATATTTCTAAGTCTTTTTACTTAAAAATTCTACCCATGCAACCTATAAAACAAACGTATATCTTGAAATTTTACGTAACAAGCCTACTATTTTATTTCACAATCTATTTGACAACCTAACTAACAATCATTTTCATAAAAATACCTTGTGTTAAAAATCACGTCTTGACCCTTTAAATGAAGCAAAGCATCGTGACATGAAAACTTTTTTCGAAAACTAATACATATCGATTGGGCCTTAAGGCCCGATCTTTTGAAAATAAGCTAACGAATAAGCAGTCCTATTAAGCAGTCTTGGAACATTTTTAGCATCCTAAAATATGCCCTAAATCAAGCCCAAAACTTTCGTAAGCCCATTGGATTTAAAAAGCTTAACGGGCCCTAGTTATGCTCGTTAAAAGCCCAATAAACTCTAAATAAGCACTTTTTGAAAATAAGCAGTTTTGAAAAATTAAATAAGCTGTTTTTAGCTTGATTAAAAAATAAAAATGTTAAGTTTTGAATTTGGTAAATTTGGACTAAATTTGCAAAAATTATAATTTTGGGGTTAGAAGTGTCACTTTTATAAACTTTAGGTAAAAATTGTCATTTTACAAACTTGAGGATGAAAAACTGATTTTATAAACTTTTGGGTGAAAAGTGTAAAAATTATAAAGTTTTGGACGTAAAACGTAAATATATTTAACTTTGGACTAACGACGTAACGCTAACACCGTTAGGGTAAAAGGTGTAAAAACTTGAAAAAGACAAGGGCAGTATACTAAAATTAATATTTTATATTTTTTTCCTTTTCATTTCACGATATCACATCACGACGTTACGTTTTATTTCAAACTATTATCATTATTATTATTATAATTTACGTGATATATATTGATTGAGGCAAAAGCAGTCAACTAAAGTCAACCACGGATGTAGTCAATATGGTTAACTAAAGTCCTGACGAGGTGTGAATGGTTATCAAACGGCTTGTGATCGGGTGAATTTGGACGGGAAAGGGGTTGTGAATGATTTGAACTAAGGAATTAACAAGAAAATAGCTTAAACAAGCTATATAGATGATTACGTGAAAGTTAGATACCTAAAAACGTTTAATAACTAAAAACGTGTACGTACAGATTAAATTTACGCGAACGTACAAAATAAAACGCGAGTTTTATAAAAATTAAATACCTACGAATATGAAAATTACATTTTTACAATCCTAATAATAAAAGAAAATTTTTAGAAAATTAAAATAAATTTTTACACTATTTAATTAATAATTATTAATTAATTACTATTTTATAATTACTTATTAATTATTTAAATTAACCTAAATTATAACTAATTATGAAATTACACTAAAAATATGAAAAATAAATTTGGAAAAATCTAAAATATTATAAAACTAATTTTCAAACTTAAAATATATTTTTCCTACTTTTTTTAATAATTACTATTAATTAAAAAATAATTTAAACTAATTAAAATTACACTAAATAATAGGAAAATGTAAATAAGCTTAGAAAAATAAAATTAAAACTTAGAAAAATCTAAAGTAATATAAAACTAATTTTAAAACAGAAAAAATATTTTTAAGACTTTTTAAATAATTATTACTAATTATTAACTAATTATTAATTAATAAAAACTAATATTAATTATTAAAAATACTAAATTAAAAGAGAAAAATATGAAAAAATTACTGAAATTATTTTAAGATATAAGGAACCTAAGAAAAATATAAAATCACTAAGTGCTTAAGGAAAATAAGCTAATAAGCAATAAGCTTCTTAAATAGAAGCTATCACTTGATATTTTTGGCTTTTTTGAAATTTTCTTTCACAACACTATTTAATACTAAATTATAACCATCTTTAATAATGACACTTTGGCTACAAATAAAAAATAATCAATATAAAAAGCTAAATGGTTGGCAGATGGGGCTTATAAGCTTAATAGGATTTGATGGGACTTGAATAAGCTTGCAATAAGCCTCACAACACAAACCAAGGGCAAAATAAGCTACAAGGGAATTGAGTGCATGGAAGTTAAGCTGAGACAAGTAATGAAATGCTTAGAATATGCCAATAAGCTGACTTAAGCAATTTCACCCAAACCTATGTACCAAACAGGCCTGTATGGCCAAGTTTAGGCCACTATGGGGCCCACAGGGTTGATCAGAGGTCCAAGGTGATGGCTGGTCTAAAGAGATGGCTTGGTGAGCTATTCAAAGAGCCAAGGATCAAAGCTTAGATCCCACACTTGAGCTCTGTGTGGGCTTGTGAGATGGGGTGCATACACTGAGTGATATCGTCACTCAGTGAATGGGCAAAAGCTCAAGGGTACTCAATAAGCTAAAACAAAGGTATAGGCAAACAAGCACAATCAATAACACATGTAAACAATACTATGGTCACAAGCAATAACCAAGAATCATTATGAACAAGGAGAATCATCATGCTCAGCTGTTCTAAGAACATACAGCAACAGTAGCCAAAAATAAGCCATAAGAAGGCTTTAAAATAAGCAGTGGATAAGCAATAATAGGAAAACAAGAAGCAAATATATGAAATATACTTAAGGGACTACTCAAAGCAACAAAGAACGCAATCATTGGACAACAAATGACCAACTTATGGTCATTTGAGATTTTTCAAAAACCTGAATGCAGGGGAGATACTTCCCCTGCATGTCCAAATCAGCAACTAAATAAGCCAAGAAAAAAATCATAAAAATAAACTAAGAATGGGAATCAAGAGTTTAACTGGGAGACTACAACTAGTAAAAGTTTCAAGGGCTAAAACTAAGCACAAAAATCACTATAATTCCCACAAAAAATGGGTTTTCTGCCTAGGGGGGAATTTTGACTTTTTGCATAAAACTTGAATTTTGACTTATGTGAGTTTCTATCTATCCTAATTGCATATAGATGTATTATTAGGCTAAAATGAGGTGAATTCTAGCTAATGTATCTACAAATGAACCTACATGAAGGGTTATCCCAACTAAAACCCTCACAGTGAACTGTGAGGAGGACTTGGAGAGAATTTTTGACTTTTGATAAACAATACCTAGTTTTTATTGTGTACTTAATCTATTAGGATCTAATGTGACATGCAGAAACAACAACCAACTCCTAGAATCCCCTGGTGCTCAATGGAAGCTGCTGAGCCAAACACCCTTTTACAAGGGACTGTTTGACCTTTTTACACTAAAAATCGATTTCTAAAACTGAAAGTTGCAAGTAAGTGATGTATTAAGCAATAATTAAACTAGAGGAGCAATAGTGAATCAAGAAATAAGCATTAAAATAAGCTAACAAACTACAACTGATTTTGTGGATTTGGTGATACTTTTAAGAACTTAAATACATAACTTGGAAAAACAGTTACTAAGGACACACAAAAACTCACAATAAGCTATATAAGCTTACATGAGCTTATGCAACAGCACAAAAGCTTATGTGAGAATATTAACTTAAAAGTAAAAAACTGAGATGTAAACTTTGAACTAGAGATTAAAGAGTAAATGTAAATTTTATTGATACTACTGAGTTACAATCTAAAACAGGAATATAATGGATTAATACTGAAATAAAAACCACCCTAATTAAAAATTACAATAAGCTATTCCTACTCTTAACTAATAACTCACTACTACTCCTTCTTGATTTCTGCTTCTTTATATATGGGTGTCTTTAGGGTTTGTGTGGCCCTATGAACAAATCCCACCACCATTTAGGGCCATTGGATGAGTGAGGAGCAATCCTGACCTTCAAATGATTTTGGCGCCAAAAAGTCCCTTTTGCAATTTGCAGCTAGCTTGCAGATGTTTGAGGGCATTTAATGAATTTTGGACTCAATTGGAGGCTAAGGGGGACAAGGCGTGGGATGAGTTGCAGAGTTGGTAAAGGTGAGGGAGGTACACAGTGATTTTGCATCCAAGTGGGAGGGATAATGGTGGTGTTGACTTATGTTGACCCTGGGGGGAAGTAATATCAAAACAGGGGAGTATATATTTTAGAAGGTGGGCTGGTGTTGGGTAATGGGCCAAGGGATGTTCATGGATCAGGTTGGGTTTTTGGGTGGATTTGGTTTGTATTATTAGTTTGTTTGTTTTATTTAAGCTTAAAACCAAAAGGGACCATTTGTGTAATTTGCCGAAAAATCAAGGGCTGGAAATGTAATTTTGACAAAGTTATCACAAGGGCCAAAGTTGAAAATTTCAATAACCCAGGGACCCAAAATGTAATTTTTCACAGATAAACACCCAGGGACCATTCTTGTAAATTTCCAAACCCCGGGGACTAAAATTACCATTTCACCAAACTTTCATTCCAAGGATTAATCTTGCCAAAATAAGTAACCACAGGACCATAAATGCTTTTTCTTCCAAAAATTTCCAACCAGGGACCAATTTTGTCAATTTCTGAAACTCCAGGGACTAATTTGCAAATTTCCAAAACTTTTGAGATTTTTCACCAAAGGACTAAATATGACAACTTATGATTTCAAAAGGACCTTTGGTGATTTTTCTTTTAAAATATGTGCTCAGGGACTGTTTTTGCCAATTTTTGAAAGTCGGGGGACTGAAACTGCCAATTTTGCAAACTTTATACGTTTTTCATCTGTTTTTACTCTTTTTGCATCTAAAACATATAAAACACAATTTTGAAATATTTTCAGTATTTTGATGCATTACTGAGTGTTTTTGTATGTTTTGCAGTTCAGATTTGACCAAAAATGATGAGTGTTTGAGCACTCATCAATCCTCCACACTAAAATATTGCTAGTCCCTAGCAATAAACTGTTTTGAAAACTTAATGGATTTTAAACTCTTTACCAAAAGCCGTTACTTCTAGAGTAGCCAAATGTATCAGTTCAAGTAAGAACTATGGTCCACTTGATAACCATGTGATTTTGAGCAAACCACCAGCTGTCAACGGATTTGATTTGTCTTTACCAAAAGCCGTTTGCTTCTAGACTAGCCAACTCTTGATGGACAAAGTCAACATATTGGTGAGCTGATTACCAATTATGGTTTTTCCACTGCCTTTACCACAATCCATAATCTTGCGGGCTAGCCAACTCATTCACTTTTTAGGATATGGCGAGTTGAGGTACCATACAATTTTGGGCAAATTGCAAGCCATCAATGGATTTGATATATCTTTATCAAGAGCCATTTCCTCCTGGATTAGCCAATCCTTTTATCGGTTAGACATGGCGGACTGATAACCACAAAAATTTTGAAACACAAGTGAAATTTTTTTAAAATTTTTGAAATTTTGGCCAAAACGGGGGTACTAGATAGTAAAATGTGATAAAATTCGCTAGAATACCCCCCACACTTAGAATGAATATTGTCCTCAATATTCAAAGTCCCGGCTATTATGCCGACTCTTTGTACGTAAAAGGGCAACATTACAATCTAAATGTGGAAACACCAGTTTGTATTTTCACTTTATAAGTAACCACAGTAGGGGTAACACCCCCACACTAAGGGTGAAAACCCTAAGGACTTGCTACTATTTTTGTTTACCGAGTCGCTAGCTTGAGTCGACCCCGAATCCATTTGTCCTTGGGGAAGCATGATGTGGAAGAGACAATCTCCATCGGACTTTCATTCAAGATGTTTGGACAAACATTTGAAGCACGCGAAAGTTCCGCACCGATGAGATAAGTACCCGGCTCAAAATAGTATAAACTATAAGCGGTGATGCCAGGGTCAAAGATAATGTCTTCATTCCTGAAGGAATGAAGAACAGGAGAAGTCACCCGATAGGTGAAGAAGGGAAGAAAGATCTTGATGACAATCAAGATAGAGTCATCATCATCAGAAAGAGAATCCATAATTGGTGTATCATGAATCTCATCATTTAAGCTCGGATGATCTAGACATATGGGTGGGAGGGTTGGGATTTTGATATCAATCAAATTCTCAAGGTTGAGAATATTTCCCTTCGAGACACAAAGATCAACTTTGTCTAGATCAAAGTGAAAGTTATCATACTCCGGTGGAGATATGATATGAGTGAGTTCACCGGAGAACTCCTCAAAGGTGAATGAATCATATTCGGGGAGAGAAATTTGAGAATGAGAAGTGGTACTGCCACTAATCTTCTCTCCCATATGGTCAAAGGTAAAGGCTTCAAACTCCGGAATAGGATGATCGGAGAAAATGTCATTATCCTTAATCGGGATAGGAGATGAAATAGGTTTCATATTGAAAGCCTCGATTTTAGAAATTAGGAGATCGACATTCAATAATGTTGCACGAAGTGCTTCATCCTTGATTTCAGTGTCAATCTCATCATTCTCTTCTTCTAAGCTAACTAGCTTAGAAGGTAAATCTTCCATAAAAACGATGTCTCCACAAGATAACGAATCGTCATCAGTAGAATCGGAGAACATCTCAACATGATTAGTCGGGAAGACAAGAGGAGAAGGGATATCACAAAAGTGATCAAGAATTCCCTGTGACTCTCTTGGGATTGAGACAAGGTTCTTAACACTAGACTTTATGAATTCGTCCGATTCCTTATCAGGAACAGTGTCAAGATGCTCGTCCCCCATGATCAAAGAGTGAGTGGGAACCTCGGGTGTGATAACAGTGGGTTGTGATGGAATCTCATCTGATGAATCTTTATAGAATTGAAGAATATCAAGTGTATCTTCATCATCACTGTCATCAGGAATGAAACGGAATCGAGAGCTAGATCTGGCTGCTTTTTCTTTTGCAATTGATTCCCTAATAGATCTTTCATAAGCATCTTGAGAATTTATTTTAGCAGTCTGTTCTTCAGCTAACAATTCTTCCATCGATTTTTGATTTGGATTATCTGGGGTATGTGTAATTCTTCTCAAATCTTTCACTAAATCCAAAAGATCAAGGAGAAGACTTTGAGGAATTGGTGGAGATGGAGGTTCGTCATAATACGATGTGTCAAAAGTGTTACAAGGAAATGGATTCCTTGTTTGACAATCGGAGCTGAAGTGTGACTCACAACAGTAAAACTGATGTGGCTGTGAGTCGTATGTGCTAAAGTTATAATCGTTATCAGGAAACTGCTCATAGACAAGCGTGTTTCCCGATTGACAATCATAACTGTAGTGTGAACCACCACAGTACTCACAACAGTAAAACTGCTGAGTCTCATGGTGTGGTAATTGATGGAATAAATCAGTCGTGTCATGGTAGGAATAGGGATTCTGGTTATAGACAGACCCGTTTCCTGACTCTACCATGCCACAGCTGGGGCAATTGCCACCATTATAAGGATTACCACACCAATGGCAAGTAAGAAGGTGTGGAAGAGACATAGAAAGAATCAAAAGGTTTGGGAGGGTAAGGAATGAAGAATCAAAGATGTGAGAGGGTAAAGGTGAATATTTTTGGGTTTTTGGATAAACATTTTGTACAAATGAGAAAGAAAATCTTTTTGTGTTTTTGTGTTCGTTGAAAACTGGTTTAAAATGTTTTCGGGAACAGTTTTGTTTTTATAAATAAGAATATAATATAAACAATGGTGGATAAATATACAATGGGTGTATATCCCGATTCACCAATCTGAAAACCGTTTAAAATAGGCACACAGCCTCCCCGGCAGCGGCGCCAAAATTTGATTGAGGCAAAAGCAGTCAACTAAAGTCAACCAAGGATGTGGTCAATATAGTCAAACTCCCTAGGCTCAATGCTCCGGGTATTATAGGGTTTCCCCGGGTCGTTATGTCCCGACGAGGTGTAAATGGTTATCAAACGGTTTGTGATCGGGTGAATCTGGACGGGAAAGGGGTTGTGAATGATTTGAACTAAGGAATCTACAAGAAAAATAGCTTAAACAAGCTATATAGATGATTACGTGAAAGTTAGATACCTAAAAACATTTAATAACTAAAAACGTGTACGTTCAGATTAAATTTACGCGAAAGTACAAAATAAAACGCGAGTTTTATAAAAATAAAATACCTACGAATATGAAAATTATATTTTTACAATCCTAATAATAAAAGAAAATTTTTAGAAAATTGAAAAAATTTTTACGCTATTTAATTAATTATTATTAATTAATTACTATTTTATAATTACTTATTAATTATTTAAATTAACCTAAATTATAACTAATTATGAAATTACACTAAAAATATGAAAAATAAATTTGGAAAAATCTAAAATATTATAAACTAATTTTCAAACTTAAAATATATTTTTCCTACTTTTTTAATAATTACTATTAATTAAAAACTAATTTACACTAATTAAAATTACACTAAATAATAGGAAAATGTAAAATAAGCTTAGAAAAATAAAATTAAAACTTAGAAAAATCTAAAGTAATATAAAACTAATTTTAAAACAGAAAATATATTTTTAATACTTTTTAAATAATTATTACTAATTATTAATTAATAAAAACTAATACTAATTGTTAAAAATACTAAATGAAAATAGAAAAATATGAAAAAATTACTGAAATTATTTTAAGATATAAGGAACCTAAGAAAAATATAAAATCACTAAGTGCTTAAGGAAAATAAGCTAATAAACAATAAGCTTCTTAAATAGAAGCTATCACTTGATATTTTTGGCTTTTTTGAAATTTTCTTTCACAACACTATTTAATACTAAATTATAACCATCTTTAATAAAGATACTTTGGCTACAAATCAAAAATAAGCAATATAAAAAGCTAAATGGTTGGCAGATGGGGCTTATAAGCTTAGTAGGATTTGATGGGACTTGAATAAGCTTGCAATAAGCCTCACAACACAAACCAAGGGCAAAATAAGCTACAAGGGAATTGAGTGCATGGAAATTAAGCTGAGACAAGTAATGAAATGCTCAGAATAAGCCAATAAGCTGACTTAAGCAATTTCACCCAAACCAGTGTACCAAACAGGCCTGTATGGCCAAGTTTCGGCCACTGTGGGGCCCACAAGGATGATCAGAGGTCTAAGGTGATGGCTGGTCTAAAGTGATAGCTTGGTGAGCTATTCAAAGATCCCAGGATCAAAGCTTAGATCCCACACTTGAGCTCTGTGTGGGCTTGTGAGATGGGGTGCATACACTGAGTGATATCATCACTCAGTGAATGGGCAAAAGCTCAAGGGTACTCAATAAGCTAAAACAAAGGTGTAGGCAAACAAGCACAATCAATAACACATGTAAACAATACTATGTTCACAAGCAATAACCAAGAATCATTATGAACAAGGAGAATCATCATGCTCAGCTGTTCTAAGAACATACAGCAACAGTAGCCAAAAATAAGCCATAAGTAGGCTTTAAAATAAGCATTGGATAAGCAATAATAGGAAAACAAGAAGCAAATATGTGGAATATACTTAAGGGACTACTCAAAGCAATAAAGAACACAATCATTGGACAACAAATGACCAACTTATGGTCATTTGAGATTTTTTAAAAACCTGAATGCTGGGGAGATACTTCCCCTGCAGGTCCAAATCAGCAACTAAATAAGCCAAGAAAAAAATCATAAAAATAAACTAAGAATGGGAATCAAGAGTTTAACTGGGAGACTACAACTAGTAAAAGTTTCAAGGGCTAAAATTAAGCACAAAAATCACTATAATTCCTACAAAAAATGGGTTTTCTGCCTAGGGGGGAATTTTGACTTTTTGCATAAAACTTGAATTTTGACTTATGTGAGTTTCTATCTATACTTAAGGGACTACTCAAAGCAAAAAATAACACAATAATTGGACAACAAATGACCAACTTATGGTCATTTGAGATTTTTCAAAAACCTGAATGCAGGGGAGATACTTCCCCTGCCGGTCCAAATCAGCAACTAAATAAGCCAAGAAAAAAATCATAAAAATAAACTAAGAATGGGAATCAAGAGTTTAACTGGGAGACTACAACTAGTAAAAGTTTCAAGGGCTAAAACTAAGCACAAAAATCACTATAATTCCCACAAAAAAATAGGTTTTCTGCCTAGGGGGGAATTTTGACTTTTTGCATAAAACTTGAATTTTGACTTATGTGAGTTTCTATCTATCCTAATTGCATCTAGATGTATTATTAGGCTAAAATGAGGTGAATTCTAGCTAATGTATCTACAAATGAACCTACATGAAGGGTTATCCCAACTAAAACCCTCATAGTGAACTGTGAGGAGGACTTGGAGAGAATTTTTGACTTTTGATAAAACAATACCTAGTTTTTATTGTGTACTTAATCTATTAGGATCTAATGTGACATGCAGAAACAACAACCAACTCCTAGAATCCCCTGGTGCTCAATGGAAGCTGCTGAGCCAAACACCCCTTTACAAGGGACTGTTTGACCTTTTTACACTAAAAATCGATTTCTAAAACTGAAAGTTGCAAGTAAGTGATGTATTAAGCAATAATTAAACTAGAGGAGCAATAGTGAATCAAGAAATAAGCATTAAAATAAGCTAACAAACTACAACTGATTTTGTGGATTTGGTGATACTTTTAAGAACTTAAATACATAACTTGGAAAAATAGTTACTAAGGACACACAAAAACTCACAATAAGCTATATAAGCTTACATGAGCTTATGCAACAGCACAAAAGCTTATGTGAGAATATTAACTTAAAAGTAAAAAACTGAGATGTAAACTTTGAACTAGAGATTAAAGAGTAAATGTAAATTTTATTGATACTACTGAGTTACAATCTAAAACAGGAATATAATGGATTAATACTGAAATAAAAACCACCCTAATTAAAATTTACAATAAGCTATTCCTACTCTTAACCTAATAACTCACTACTACTCCTTCTTGATTTCTGTTTCTTTATATATGGGTGTCTTTAGGGTTTGTGTGGCCCTATGAACAAATCCCACCACCATTTAGGGCCATTGGATGAGTGAGGAGCAATCCTGACCTTCAAATGATTTTGGCGCCAAAAAGTCCCTTTTGCAATTTGCAGCTAGCTTGTAGATGTTTGAGGGCATTTAATGAATTTTGGACTCAATTGGAGGCTAAGGGGGACAAGGCGTGGGATGAGTTGCAGAGTTGGTAAAGGTGGGGGAGGTACACAGTGATTTTGCATCCAAGTGGGAGGGATAATGGTGGTGTTGACTTATGTTGACCCTGGGGGGAAGTAATATCAAAACAGGGGAGTATATATTTTAGAAGGTGGGCTGGTGTTGGGTAATGGGCCAAGGGGTGTTCATGGATCAGGTTGGGTTTTTGGGTGGATTTGGTTTGTATTATTAGTTTGTTTGTTTTATTTAAGCTTAAAACCAAAAGGGACCATTTGCGTAATTTGCCGAAAAATCAAGGGCTGGAAATGTAATTTTGACAAAGTTATCACAAGGGCCAAAGTTGAAAATTTCAATAACCTAGGGACCCAAAATGTAATTTTTCACAGATAAACACCCAGGGACCATTCTTGTAAATTTCCAAGCCCCGGGGACTAAAATTACCATTTCACCAAACTTTCATTCCAAGGATTAATCTTGCCAAAATAAGTAACCACAGGACCATAAATGCTTATTCTTCCAAAAATTTCCAACCAGGGACCAATTTTGTCAATTTCTGAAACTCCAGGGACTAATTTGCAAATTTCCAAAACTTTTGAGATTTTTCACCAAGGGACTAAATATGACAACTTATGATTTCGAAAGGACCTTTGGTGATTTTTCTTTTAAAATATGTGCTCAGGGACTATTTTTGCCAATTTTTGAAAGTTGGGGGACTGAAACTGCCAATTTTGCAAACTTTGTACGTTTTTCATCTGTTTTTACTCTTTTTGCATCTAAAACATATAAGACACAATTTTGAAATATTTTCAGTATTTTTATGCATTACTGAGTGTTTTTGTATGTTTTATAGTTCAGATTTGACCAAAAATGATGAGTGTTTGAGCACTCATCATATATATTTATAACTTAACTAAACTTACGCTATATTATAAAACCACAAGTTTTACTATCATTAAATTAACAACTAACGTATTCAAAAACTACTCGCGATTAAACCATTAAGAATATCAAACACTAAAACTTGCCATATATTATCTAGGTCGTGTGTGGAGCCGTTTCCTTATTGCAAACTGAGTATCGATATTTTTACCACTATACCACTAAGGTGAGTTCATAGCCTCGCCTTACTTATTTAAATATTTTATAAACCTCACGAGGGGGACACATGCTAGTTTTTACAAAACTGAACACAAGTATTTTTTCTTGGTATGCTTTATATCGTTATTGCTTAAGTCCCTTATTGCCAAAAGTCCCTCATATCATGAGCCTTAGTCACCCAGAGGGTGAACATAAATAATTGTGGATAGATCTATTAGGGATTGACAATCCCCGTTTGGGCATTGAGAAAACTACCAAACACACTTTATTTGAAATCTAATAGGTTACTAGCAAGAACCTATCCCGAGGGCCCTGTTACAATAATCCATCATTTATTATGAGATCTGTTAATCGGCTGAGTGTCATGAGCTTAATGCAATAACAACTGATTTTTAAATTATAATTGTATACCGGTGCAATTATCACTTATAGCTTGTGTTCAACTATTAAACTTAAACCTATGAATATCACTCATCTTTTGTTGATTTTTAGCATGTTTATCTCAGGTCTAAAATGAGCAAGGATGGGACGGAAGAGCACGAAATTCTTACAAAGGCTATAAAATTTTTATTATCATTCGAAAACCTATTTAACAAATTTTAAAACCACTGGGACCTCATTTTTAAAACTCTGATATTTATAAAAATTCGAATGATAAATGTTTTAGAAAATCATTTTCTACTGAAAAACTATGAGATGTGAAGTAACACCCAATCTTTATTCCGCTGCAAATATTTTAAAAATGGGGGTGTCACAGATTGGCATCAGAGCTTTAGTTATAGCGAAACGGTCTAATACAGATCCGAACTATAACTGTTTTTACAAACAAAACATTTTATAGCCTTACACTCTTCGTGCCTTCCGTGTCTTCAGACTACCTTGCTCAGTACATTACTTGTTAAGATTATTCTGCATGTTTAGAAATTGCGCTTACATAATTTTTATTTCATCCGTACTATTATATCTATAACATAAAAATTACTTATAAAATAC
This sequence comes from Artemisia argyi, assembly GCA_030686995.1. Classification (NCBI taxonomy): domain Eukaryota; kingdom Viridiplantae; phylum Streptophyta; class Magnoliopsida; order Asterales; family Asteraceae; genus Artemisia; species Artemisia argyi. The sequence goes on from CM060687.1 coordinate 76,540,985, forward strand.
TATTCTCGGTTACTACAGTAACATGTCTCCAAAAATTTTCGTGAACGCCAAAACTACTCTCCGTAATACTAATACATCACCTATCAATCAAAATTCTCCGAACACTGAAGATCCCTACGTACAAATATCACAGCCCCAACTTAATATAGAAACCACTCAGAGATCACTTCCATCGTCACCTATTTGTTCACCCCTGCGTCAAAAACTTAGGAGAACTACTGAATCATATGAAGATGTGATTGGTGGTCAGGCAACATTCGAAGTTGGACAAAGTTCACGACAAGAGAGGCCGTGGAAGAATGTTGAGCCAAATTCTCCGTTACCCTACACTCCAGATTCCCCAATGCCAGATATCCCAAATAATTTATCCTCACCTAATTCCCCCGACTACAATATAAGCACACCTGATTCAATATGGACTCTTGTTTATCAACAAGCCAGCATATTAGAGGCTCACACTGAATAGCTGAAAGGTTTACAACCAACAAATTTTGAATGGTACGACCGTAACCTTGACGCATTGTTCAAAAGAGCGGATGCTGAAAGACGAACAATATGTGAATTAGGAATAAAGATTAATGAGATAAAGGACAACACCAACCAGGAACTTGGAAGTTTGGATTACAGGGTCCGTTCTGCAAGAAGAGAACACGGCCATACACACGGTAGAATTGAAGACATTGAAAGGACCCTATGGATGGCCAGAGACACAGCAAGAAACCAGAGTCAAAGGATTGCCGCATTAGAGACTATGCTGGCTAATCAAATGAACATGTGTCAGGAACGTTTCTCAAACATGGATGCAGCACAACTTGAACTTGAGAAAGAGATTAGATATTTACGTCAGAGGCGTAACTAATTTTAAGTTTACAAGTATTCCTGTCGCATCTACTAAACCAGACAGACTTGGTTAGTATTTCATGTAATGTTCAATAAATCCGAACCTTTCAAAACTTGTAATCATATCATAATATATAATAACCTCCTCTTCCGTTACATCTCTCTGTTACGAATCAATCATTTCTTCCGTATCAAGCATGCATGCAATGAATCCTCATACCTTCATGAAAAATCTCATCATTTATTACCTCCCTTGGTAAACAAATGACTCCACGTATTTCCATGACATATTAATAAGAGACCTTGTACTAATTGTTTTACAGAAACGATCAGTCAAGTTATTAATATTATGGAAATTTCTACAATGCCATTCAAATCTACATTAAGATTTCTTACAATTGTTAAGATCTCTTAAGCATACTGTAACAAACCCATAACCAAAGGACTGTCTAAAAATAAAATTTTCAAGAGAGAGCTTGAAAATGGAGAGAAATTTATTTTTATAGACAAACCCGTTTAATCCTTAGTAATCCCATATCAAGAGTTGATTATCTATCTATGATACAACACAGCCATATCTTGAAAATAGATTACAATAGGGATTCAATTCAGTCTATCATCAATGAAATAATTAACTCCATTTGAATTATTCTGACATCAGAAGGATTCTAAGTTAAGTTTCATTAATGATTTTAGAAGATGGACAACGTAAACAATACATGTACTCCATCATCATCAAAAAAAAAAAAAAAAAAAAAAAAACACCATGACTACTGAAGCCGTCAGGAAATTGGTAACCAACATCGTATCAGTAGTACTCGAAGGGGCTACCATAGTTGATCCAAGGGGAGAGACGGACATCTCCAATAAGTAGGAAAGCTGCATGGAATGTAGGCCAACCCACTTTAAAATGCCAGAAGGAATGGCTAACCCTACCATCACCCATAACCAAGGAATTAGGCAAGGAGTTATACCTAATGGAAATAAACAAAAGCAAAAACTCTTAGAAATGAGGAACCTTTAAATACTTTGATAGTATCAAAGGAATGATGACTAGATTGAAGCAGATGAATAAATTCCTGTCGTAAATAAATAAATCCTAGTTCGACAATTTCCTGAGATTGTATCTCTTCCTTGTATTCTACTTTAAGTTACGATGGATGTAACCTAAAGTATAACAACTATCCTTCTACCGTATCGAAAAATCTACCTTGTAATATTTCCAAAATAACTATAATCTACGTCAATTTCAATTCCTATTCCATTTACCAAATAACAGCATACTGTTATTTCCCTAGAAATTTCTGACTCATCATCAATATATATATATATATATATATATATATATATATATATATATATATATATATATATATATATATATAAAATAAATAAATAAAGTTCCTACTTTATTATTAAAAAGAAATTACGTGTTATATTATAAAAACAACACGTTGAACACAATCTAAAACAACTTAAAGAAAAGCATAAATACCACTGTGACTGAGCCAAACATCACATCGTTTAGTCCTCAATTATACATAGCCTGATCAACTATGTCTAATTTAGGAAGAATCATGTTATGAAGGAACAATCATAATATCAAATTTTCTAAATAACAATCTTCATGTAAATGCAACAAATAGAAATAAACTGAACTATTCATATTACAAACTACAATAAATACCGATCTTATTCTTTCGTCATTAGGACGAGAAGCCCACAAAGCTACAATTAGAAATTAGAAAAACCCTAAAGGCTAACAGAAAACTCCAATAACGAAAAATTTATTCAAATCCATGGAAATTAATAAATAAACAAATAATTAGCATCGGAAGTGCTAACGTCACAATAATTACAATATAAACCATAGAATCTTCAATAGGTTGATCCGCTATGACAACAAAACCCCCCACCAACATAACCATAGCAAGAGCCACCACAGGATGAATCACCTTAATTATGCTGAAAGATAAATATAAACAAATCATTAAAAATAATAACAAGACAAATTCCTAAAAACAAAACAAGATTTATTCCTCATTCGTTAAAAATACATAGAAGCACGACAAAGACTTAATTTAAAACAACCCTAGCTCAAGATTATTACCCCCATATCTTGTCTACGGTAATGGCTAGAACCGTGAGGGGTACGACAAACAACAAGATCACAACCAAGAACCCAAAGTCTTCGTCCGGAACATATGTTAAGTAGATAGCGGCAAGGACGACATACACAATCGCTAGTATAGTGATGAGGTGCGGCATTTTGGAGATGGGAAATGAGAAGCAAATGGTTGGTGGAAGAAATGGAAATTTGAAAGGGGTATATGTAGGAAGAAAACTAGCCGTTAGACACTATTTAGGACCGTTGGAAATCACTATTCCCGATCGTTGGACACGGTACACCTAACCGTTAATTTACTATTCATAATCATTACCTTCAATACTCACAACCCTTAAATACACCAGTTACTTGATCTTATCTAACACAAATAAGTCTAACTAAACCACGTCTCCTAAATCTTAATAATAAAAATCTCTCGACAACCCTCTGATCGAAATTTCCTAATACAGAAATTTTGTTAAACTTGAATTCTGGGACGGAATTCAGAATGAGGGGTAGGTACTGTAAACTCCCGTAAATTTTCCTATGAATATTAAAAGTAAATCAAAGACTAATATATCGTTACGTTAATTAATAGCATTTTTACCTATAACAATTTTTTTTATTTCAAATATGCTATGATACTTGAAAATCACTACGATATTTATGATCCGTTTTTGCTCGGAACAACGCTCACACATGTACCACTATAGTCTAAAATCGCGAGAATATTAAAATTTTCTTTTATTCATTACGAACCTACATTTTCAGAACATTTTTCAAATTTACTATTCATCGGTTACTATTCACCAAACACTATTCATCATTTCACTATTCATCGTTTTTTAAGTCGGTTAGTGATATTGAGATATTTTTCAAAAGTTTTACTATTCACAATACATTATTCACAAAACACTATTCTCTCTCGGACTCACGTAAACGTTTCACTAAATATTAACTAAACTTTCACTAATCACAAATTTAATTTTTACTAATCCTAACTTACACCTAACCGGACCCTTAATTATATCCTAAGCCCAACTAAAACTTTTGGCCTGTTACTATTCACGGCCCACTCAATTCAAGCCCATTTTCTTTCTTTTTATTTTTGTAACCATCGACTAGACCAAGCCAGAAATGAGTCTCGTACGCCCAAATCATACACACGACCTACACATATTTTTCCACATTCTCGTTCCTCCCCTAGCCAACTCTGAGTGTGTCAATTTTTAGCTTCTCACGTCAAGTCTAAATACATTTTTATGAGTCAAAGTAAGTTGATGAGGCGAAAAATGAACCACTTTTAGGGGGTCATTTAAGCCCGGAATTGAATTTATTTGATCAAATATTGCTTTAAATCGTTCCTTTTGTGATTTTAGGTACTTTGGGAGAGAAATCTGGAAAAGGAAGCAATTCGGACGTTTTTGGAGCATAAAAGTGAAAAAAAAGGCCAAAGACTTAATTTTCCATGCTGAGAACAATACCTGACGGCGTCAAGAGCATTTTGATGACGGCGTCAAGAGTAAAAGTGGTGACGGCCCAGAGAGAATGTGAAGGCGTCACCCAAGGCCGTCACGTGTTAACTTGTCAAAACTTGCGCGCGGAGTAGCTGATATTGTTTTGGTCATAACTTTTGCATACGAACTCAGATTTAGGTGATTCAAAAGCCCACGCGAAGAGGACGAAGAGATCTACAATTTGGTGAAAAAATGGTCTTGACGGCATTAAGAGTAACGGGCTGACGCCGTCAAGAAGGGCCGACAGAAAACATGCCTATAAATATGACATCATAACTTCACTTTTTGTAAGCCCTAAACCCTAAGGTCGATTCCTGGGTTTAGGTGGGTGTTTTTCCAGCTACTTAGAGGGTTTCAATCACTCCATAAACATCATGTATTGGTTTGATGATTCTATCTTAATTATGTTTTCCATTATCATTGTTGTTTGCTCTTCTTTGATGATGATTTGCTAATTCACCTTGTGTCTACTTATGATTATGTGAAACTTGTATATAATTGATTAGATCTCATTGATTTCTTGTTGATGTTGTGTCTATCTCCATCAATTAAGGCGTGACAACTTCAATAGATCTAGTTGGTTTAGTTTATAATCCTTGTTTCCTATTGATTCTTGTTTTGATTGAATGATTTATATGTTAGGCTTAAGAAAACTGGCAGATCTCCAAATGGTAACATGCTTGAACGTCTTAGGAAACATGAACCTATTGCACTAAGGTCTTTATTGGTTGTATTTAATGCATGAGCCACTGTTTACAATCCCTATGGTTGTGTTGGGCATGGTATAGGAGGAGATAAGAGCTCATAGAATTGGGGAGTTATGTGCGATACCCCATGAATGGTATTAAGGAATACAACCCGTCAATTAAAACAAGGTTACAATTCAATAGGTAGGATTGGATAGCTAGCAAGGAGTAACATATCATGGGTAGACATGCTTCACTTATCTTGTAGAACCTTAGTTTATTTTCTTGTTTATTAGTTTAATTAGTAGCTTTTGGGTTAGTTGATTAGCAACTAATTCCGCCCACTCTCCCAATACCCGAGATTTTTACTTGCTTTTCATAAAATATAAAAACATAAAAAGAATCATCATTCACCTTTAGACCTAGTTAGATTAATTTCAATCCTAACGACACTATTCCTAGCTGAACGATCAATCCCCCGGTACTTGTCACTATACTATACTACAACGATCAGGTACACTGCCTGGTGGGGGTTGTAAGCTTCTCGAGATCCCTCAAGAGGTAAAGCCTGGTGCAATTCCCACGCATCAAGTTTTTGGTGCCGCTGCCGGGTAGCTTGAATTTGATTTTTATTAGGTCTACTCATTAGATTCCTATCAAGTGAGATTTTTTCTTTTGTAGCTTTCTCGTAGTCTATCTTTTCTTTGTGATTTTGTTTGTAATTTGCTTCAAATGGACTCTACACTTAGACTTCTAAGATTGCAAGATAGGGTTGAGCGGCTAACATACCAAAGAGTTCAAAATACCTCATTTAGAGACACCTATGAATCATATGAGCCTTCACCTAGGATAGATTCTTATGAACAACCTCCATGTTTAAGATCTAGTTTTAGTGAGGCCAATAGGAAATGCGACCTAGTTTTCCAAGGAATTATGGAGAGAGCCATTGCAACAAATCATAAGTTTGATGAAGCACTAGGTTTGCTATTATCACTACCTAAGAAAACAATTGAGGAGGATTTAGCCGAGCATGATCACATTGATAAAAAAGACCTAGGTTTTCTGATCGATGATGATGAATCTCAAGAATCAGATGATGAATCTCTTGGGCAATTTGTATATAGCTGTCAGAATATTGAGGATGACCCTTATGATTCGGACATAGAAGTTGAGATGCCTAGAGAAGCACGTGAGATACTTGGGAGAATGTTAGGGCTAGATCCTGACACATGGAATGATGAGGTGAACAACATAAGCCCACAAAATACTCAACCATCATTTGAGGCGCACGCACCGCCCGTGACTTACCCGGAAGAATTAGAAGAAACTTTAGGAATTCCAATGGAGGTAGAACCCTTGGACCAGGCACCACTTGAGGATATAGGTTTGAACACTTGTAGTGATAACCTTACTCCTAGTTCTAGGGAATTTCCCAGTGTTGATGAACCGGAACCTCAATCTTTACACACCTTTCCATCCTTAGATATATTTCTAGGAGACAAAAGAGGAACCGACCCACCCATCAACCAATATTATCCGAGTAGTTTTAGGATGAAGGAAGCCATTTACTCACCCCCTTCACCTCACGTGGCATATTCACACCCTAAGGGTGTGTATCGCTACTTTCACCCACACTTAATCCTAAGTGTAGGGAGAACCTCCCCTATTTTCGTTAAATAAGGGTAGAGTCAGGCTCGTGACTCGAACAAAAACAAGCGCTTCTTGGGAGGCAACCCATGTTTTGTGTGTTTTTATTTGTTTGTTTGTTTGTTTGTTTGATTTTATTTGTTTCCGTATGCATGTTTTATTTTTATTGTTTGTGGCTCATGTTTCAAAGTAAATTGTGAAAATGCTTTATTTTGTTTTTAACTTCGTCTTAATTGCATATAAAGGTATTTTGCAAAAGATAAGTGTAAGGGAGATCCAAATTTGTTTATAAGAACGAAATTGAGCATGAACCACAACAATATTAAATGAACATGTATATTAGTAATTGTTAGAGTCAAATGCTTGTATCAAGTCATAATGATGTTTTGCAGGATTTTCCAGGAAGTAGGACATAAGTTTTTCCAGAAATTTTCCGAAAACTTAACATAAAGATTTCTGCAGGCCACTTCTGACGGCGTCATGAGTTTACTCTTGACGGCATCATGTGTAAAATTCTGGAAATTTTGCTAGTTTTGTTTATACCGGACTCTTAAAGTTTTTGTTGATTCTTTAGTTTTATAAACTCCAGGAAATCTGCAAACATTCATTCCACAAGCATTATATCTTTAATTGTTTTGTTTTTATTCCTAAGTCTGGAATTACATCTAGTTGTGAGTTATCTTTGTTCGGGTTGATGCTTTGGGTTTTTTTTTCTGTTTTCTCAGGATTTACAGGTTATATATGACAAGAAGATGATTTATATTCTGGAAGGGAAGCTTTGATTGTTCATTTTCTTGGAGGAAGATTTAACCTGGCCACCTTATTATCCATACCGAGCGAATCAGGGGAGTATTTGATTTCATTCTTTTTACTTTTTCACTTTTACATTCTTTACTTGAACATTGGGGACAATGTTCATCCTAAGTGTAAAGGGAGGGTAAAATTATGTACACTTTCGCTTGAGTTTGTTTTGTTTAATAGTAGATGTGTAATAAAACTATGAGAAATACTTGTTAGTGCAATTTTAGCGCTAAATTTAAAATTTTTTACAACATTTAGGAGTGAAACTTTAGCCATAGCAAGCGTCTCATGGATAGGAGATTGTACGACTAGCACATAACCGTATATTCAGAAAAATTTTCCACCCAAATATGTGAGGTTCGCCTTTAGATTTGATAGGAAAAGCATTTACTATTAGTGCTTATGAGTGTACCGGTAGCATTTAGATTCTAGAACTTGCGTTAGTGATGCATCCACATTCGTGTAGTAGGATTTACTACATGATAAGAGGCATTAGGATTACCCTTGTGTTAAACCCGTATTATAATTACTTGACCATTTAAGTCATATTACTTGGCTAGTTAAGTCAACTAATTTTTCCCACACCCTTAGCGTTGTACTCATTTTTAGTACACGAAACCCCTAGTACACCCCTCCGAGCCTATCTTTTCGTTTCTAACTTTAAGCATTTTACTTAAAGGAAGAATTTGTTACACCCCACTTAAATGTACAACCAAATCGCCTTAGCCTTCCGTGTATGCGCTCATTTTTAGTGCATTGTTGTTATTTGTTAAACCCTAAGTTAACTATCTAATTGATTACATGGTTGCTAAGTCGAGTCATATCCTTGTACATATTGTTTTGGGACGATTGGGACTCATGGGTAAGTACTTATTTTATGGAGTAATGGGGAAGAACATCATATATTACCCTCATATGTACGTTAATCTTAAAAGTGCTCCAAGTGTTTTAATTTTCTTGATTCGAGTCATTAGATTAGTTTAATGTAAAGTATGTAAAGATTCAAATGTAAGGGGAATGTTCATCCCCTATGATGTATTATTTTGGATGTTCATCCCCTAACGTTACAACCCTTCAAAAGACCTCTTTGATAGTTTATCCTAGGTGCTTACGCCATGTGGTGGAGGTTTGATCCTTTCCCAAGCCTATGGTAATCTATTTTGCTATGACAGGTAGTGAGAGATATCTTCCGTTTCCATTTTGTAATTTACACTTTATTACACCCGAGAGATGTGAGTATCTAAACACTATTTGTGAGGTGCTAGTGTATGACCTCCGTGCTTGTCTATTGGTCTTTAGTGGAATGATTATTTGTTGTAATTACTTTTATATTAGTGTTAAATGACCCCTAACTTGTATTTTGATTAGAATAAAAGCGCATTTGCTTGAGGACAAGCAAATCTCAAGTGTAAGGGTATATGATGAGGCAAAAAATGAACCACTTTTAGGGGGTCATTTAAGCCCGGAATTGATTTTATTTGATCAAATATTGCCCTAAATCGTTCCTTTTGTGATTTTAGGTACTTTGGGAGAGAAATCTGGAAAAGGAAGCAATTCGGACGTTTTTGGAGCATAAAAGTGAAGAAAACGCCAAAGACTTAATTTTCCATGCTGAGAACAGTACCTGACGGCGTCAAGAGCATTTTGGTGACGGCGTCAAGAGTAAAAGTGGTGACGGACCAGAGAGAATGTGAAGGCGTCACCCAAGGCCGTCACGTGTTAACTTGTCAAAACTTGCGCGCGGAGTAGCTGATATTGTTTTGGTCATAACTTTTGCATACGAACTCGGATTTAGGTGATTCAAAAGCCCACGCGAAGAGGACGAAGAGATATACAATTTGGTGAAAAAATGGTCTTGACGGCATCAAGAGTAACGGGCTGACACCGTCAAGAAGGGCCGACAGAAAACATGCCTATAAATATAACATCATAACCTCACTTTTTGTAAGCCCTAAACCCTAAGGTCGATTCCTGGGTTTAGGTGGGTGTTTTTCTAGCAACTTAGAGGGTTTAAATCACTCCATAAACATCATGTATTGGTTTGATGATTATATCTTAATTATGTTTTCCATTATCATTGTTGTTTGCTCTTCTTTGATGATGATTTGCTAATTCACCTTGTGTCTACTTATGATTATGTGAAACTTGTATATAATTGATTAGATCTCATTGATTTCTTGTTGATGTTGTGTCTATCTCCATCAATTAAGGCGTGACAACTTCAATAGATCTAGTTGGTTTAGTTTATAATCCTTGTTTCCTATTGATTCTTGTTTTGATTGAATGATTTATATGTTAGGCTTAAGAAAACTGGCAGATCTCTAAATGGTAACATGCTTGAACGTCTTAGGAAACATGAACCTATTGCACTAAGGTCTTTATTGGTTGTATTTAATGCATGAGCCACTGTTTACAATCCCTATGGTTGTGCTGGGCATGGTATAGGAGGAGATAAGAGCTCATAGAATTGGGGAGTTATGTGCGATACCCCATGAATGGTATTAAGGAATACAACCCGTCAATTAAAACAAGATTACAATTCAATAGGTAGGATTGGATAGCTAGCAAGGAGTAACATATCATGGGTAGACATGCTTCACTTATCTTGTAGAACCTTAGTTTATTTTCTTGTTTATTAGTTTAATTAGTAGCTTTTGGGTTAGTTGATTAGCAACTAATTCCGCCCACTCTCCCAATACCCGAGATTTTTACTTGCTTTTTATAAAATATAAAAACATAAAACGAATCATCCTTCACCTTTAGACCTAGTTAGATTAATTTCAATCCTAACGACACTATTCCTAGCTGAACGATCAATCCCCCGGTACTTGTCACTATACTATACTACAACGATCAGGTACACTGCCTGGTGGGAGTTGTAAGCTTCTCGAGATCCCTCGAGAGGTAAAGCCTGGTGCAATTCCCACGCATCATAAGTCGTCCAAAAACAAACCCACCCGATTTTTAACTAATCCAAAACTAAACCATTTTAAGTCCCATTTGTTTCTATGAAGTCCTAAAAATATTTCTAACACAATTTCAAGTCTAAATATTACATTTTATCAATCATCACCAAGCCTAGGCGAAGTTTACAAATCAATTGCTTAACTAAAGATGTGTCGACATGTATTTTAAAAACAAAAGTGTACTTCCACAAATCATGCACTCACAAAGATTAATATATGTTTTTATGAAAGTACTAGATACATTTTAAAAACAAATTCAAACGTACAATCCTATTTTTAAAACAATCCACACGTTTTCTTTTGAACAAATTGGATGTCGACACGCTAGAAACAAAAACCTTGAGTAACATGCACTCCTTACACTTTCATGACTTTTGAATTACACGTAAACATCACATCTCATAAATTATAGTCACTAGTACACTCCAAAATTTCATATATATATCACCTTGCATGCATGTACTCGTTTCTACCATCATCCAAATCAACTTCAAAAATATACTAAGTCCTAGTGTTAGTTTCTATTTCAAATCGCTTTGGCTAGAGAGCAAGCTTTTCAAATCGAGTCTAGAAGAAACAAATCCTTGTTTGTGAACCTTGGTTGAGTCGACATACACACTACACTCTCGTATTCACTTTTCCTCGACTCTACGTCTCGTTTTACCCCACCATTTTGGTGCAGTAAGTCTCGCACAACTTTTTCCATTTTTACTTAAAACGTATTCATTGATTTTTACGTATAAATCACTTTCACTTACACCTTATTACTCGCAATCTATAACTACAACACTCACATATTATTATCTCGTCTACATATTTACTACCTTAATAACCAAGTTATATAAAGATTTGAACCTTAAAAGCTACGTATAAACTATTTTTAGATACCTTTCTAATGTGTAACAACTAGTCGTGAAATCCTTAAAAATATTTCTAAGTCTTTTTACTTAAAAATTCGACCCATGCAACCTATAAAACAAACGTATATCTTGAAAATTTACGTAACAAGCCTACTATTTTATTTCACAATCTATTTGACAACCTAACTAACAATCATTTTCATAAAAATACCTTGTGTTAAAAATCACGTCTTTTCCCTTTAAATGAAGCAAAGCATCCTGACATGAAAACTTTTTTCGAAAACTAATACATATCGATTGGGCCTTAAGGCACAATCCTTTGAAAATAAGCTAACAAATAAGCAGTCCTATTAAGCAGTCTTGGAATATTTTTAGCATCCTAAAATAAGCCCGAAATTAAGCCCAAAACTTTCATAAGCCCATTGGATTTAAAAAGCTTAACGGGCCCTAGTTATGCTCGTTAAAAGCCCAATAAGCTCTAAATAAGCACTTTTTGAAAATAAGCAGTTTTAAAAAATTAAATAAGCTGTTTTTAGCTTGATTAAGTAATAAAAATGTTAAGTTTCGAATTTGGTAAATTTTGGACTAAATTTGCAAAAATTATAATTTTCGGGTTAAAAGTGTCACTTTCATAAACTTTAGGTAAAAATTGCCATTTTACAAACTTGAGGATGAAAAACTGATTTTATAAACTTTTTGGTGAAAAGTGTAAAAATTATAAAGTTTTGGACGTAAAACGTAAATATATTTAACTTTGGACTAACGACGTAACGCTAACACCGTTAGGGTAAAAAGTGTAAAAACTTGGAAAAGACAAGGGCCGTATACTAAAATTAATATTTTATATTTTTTTTCCTTTTCATTACATGATATCACATCACGACGTTACGTTTTATTTCAAACTATTATCATTATTATTATTATTATTTACGTTATATATATATATATATATATATATATATATATATATATATATATATATATATATATATATATATATATATATATATATAACTTAACTAAACTTACGATATATTATAAAACCACAAGTTTTACTATCGTTAAATTAACAACTCACGTATTCAAAAACTACTCGCGATTAAACCATTAAGACTATCAAACACTAAAACTTGCCATATATTATCTAGGTCGTGTGTGGAGCCGTTTCCTTATTGCAAACTGAGTATCGATATTTTTACCACTATACCACTAAGGTGAGTTCATAGCCTCGCATTACTTATTTAAATGTTTTATAAACCTCGCGAGGGGGATACATGCTAGTTTTTACAAAACAGAACACAAGTATTTTTTTGGTATGCTTTATATTGTTATTGCTTAAGTCCCTTATTGCCAAAAGTCCCTCATATCATGAGCCTTAGTCACCCATAGGGTGAACGTAAATAATTGTGGATAGATTTATTAGAGGGATTGACAATCCCCGTTTGGGCGTTGAGAAAACTACCAAACGCACTTTATTTGAAATCTAATAGGTTACTGGCAAGAACCTATCCCGAGGGCCCTGTTACTATAATCCATCATTTATGATGAGATCTGTTAATCGGCTGAGTGTCATGAGCTTAATGCAATAACAACTGATTTTTAAATTATAATTGTATACCGGTGCAATTATCACTTATAGCTTGTGTTCAACTATTAAACTTAAACCTATGAATATCACTCAACTTTTGTTGATTTTTAGCATGTTTATCTCAGGTCTAAAATGAGCAAGGATGGGACGGAAGAGCACGAAATTCTTACAAAGGCTATAAAATTTTTATTATCATTCGAAAACCTATTTAACAAATTTTAAAACCACTGGGACCTCATTTTTAAAACTCTGATATTTATAAAAATTCGAATGATAAATGTTTTAGAAAATCATTTTCTACTGAAAAACTATGAGCTTTGAAGTAACACCCAATCTTTATTCCGCTGCAAATATTTTAAAAATGGGGGTGTTACAATAGGTATCTCTCTCGGTCCGATAACAACTCGAAAACAAGAGACCGATTTTTAGTCCGCAAGCTCAAAACTGAGCAATACGTATATACTGGAATTAAAAAGTAGGTATTTCTACAATATTGAGCCAATACTTAGATTGTGGTAGAGATTTATTTTTCCAATTTTTAGTTCAGTCATCAGGTTTAGCCACACAACCATTAACATCAAGACTTAACATTAAAATTTCTAAAACGATACACACAGAAAAACCAATGAGACCCTACAAATCAAAACTAATTACACCAAAGAAACATAGTTAGAGATTCGAATTTTTAAAGAAAAGAACAAAGGGGAAATGGGTTACCAAATAAGAATCAATTACAAAGGAGACTAAGAACAATCGAAACCTGATTCTGATTCCACAAGCGATCCACATACCCTTCGAAACCTTATAACCCTCTCTCTCAAAAACTAACCAATGTTTTGATTGTGAAGTTTTTGGATGTGTGGCACCTCTTATGAATCGATCGGTTTATAAAAGATTAATATGATACGGGTTAGATTCCATCATCCTTCCCACCAGTCGACCTGGAAGCTCAAAGGGGTAATGCTTCATCCTCACCTACTCAGCTCATGGCTTGTGGTGTTGACCTCCAATATGTAGACAAAGAGGAGAGAATCCCGCTGAGGTGGTAGGTCCGTTTGGAGTCTTGTTGTCATCAAGTCGGTCCAGAACTGAGTTCACCAGGTGGTGGGGGTGGTGATGACGTTAGGGTTGCAGAGGGGGAGCGTGGGAGAGATGGAGCAGGTAAAACAAAAGAGGCGTGAGTTGTGTGAGGATAGGATTTGGGTGGGATCTGTTTTTATTTTTCCCTTTTGTTATTTTGTGTTTTATTTATTTGTAATATAATTTTGTTTTAGGTATTTATTTAAAAAGTGTGTGTATAAATTAAAAGGTGAGGGGTGAAATAAAAGTGAGGTGTGGAAACGCCTTTGATGTCGTAATGCCCGAGGGAAATTAAGCAAGCCTCGGATTGAATCCCGGTATTTAATTATTAGACTTAAGCCGTACTATCACGGTGTCGGTACGCGTGCGGTTTTACTAAAAATAGAATATGAGTTCGTCACATTGTTTGTTTGATAATATTTGTCATTGCTTTATAGTTTAAATGAAAGCAAAAGTAAAATGTGAGAATGATTGATGACATTTAATATAATATTCGAAATATTTTTTTTCGGGTTTATAGGAAATTAATAACTTGGAAAATTACAGGTTCTTACAGTACCTACCCCTTAAACTGAATTTCGTCCCGGAATTCTTAGTTTGTGGTAGGTTTCGGAGTTTTTCTTGGCGAAAGGTGTCGACATTTGGCATGAATCTGGTCTGCTTGCTCCCATGTGTACTATGGTCCTCTATTAGAGCTCCATCGAACCATGACGATGGGAATGCGACTTTGTTTCAAACGTTTGACATTACGGTCTATGATTTCTGCTGGTTATTCAACAAAGTTGAGTTTGTCGTCGAGTTGAATTTCCTCTAAAGGAATGACGTGTGATTTGTTGGATAGACACTTTTTGAACAAAAAGTGCCTCGAATGGGCAGCCTTTATACTAGTCTGCTGACTGTTGTTGTAGAAGGATTTGATTAATTGACGTAGTCGTTTTAAGTATAGTTTTTAACTGAAGAAATGCTTAGGAAAGTATTTCCCCGGGTCGTTCTCCCAACAAAGGTGTGAATGGAATTCCGAATTCCCGTTTCGTGAAACGTGTCGTGAAAGTGGTAAAAAGTGATTTGAATGAGATTATAATAATGAAATAGTAAATGAAGAACAAATAATCACTTAAGCACGTATTTCAAATAAGGCAACTAGAAACGTAACGTAAAATCGAAACCGTACGCTAAAACGTAAATTAAACGTAAACGTACGAAATAAAACGCGACTTTTAAGCTACACGACTCCTACGGACTTCGAAATAATTTTCAAAAGTTAAAAATGATAAAAGTAAATTTTGAGAAAAAGAAAAATATTTTTTTGACTTTTTATTTATTTTTTTATGAATTAAAAAAATAATTTAACTAATTAAAAATTAAAAGAAAATGCAAATAAATTGAGAAAAATGCAAAATAAATTTTGAAAATTATAAAATAAATGAAAATAATTTTCTAAAATATTTTTGGATTTTTCTTGGATTTTTCTGATTTTTTTGGATTTTTTAGTAATTAAAAAGTAAATAAAAATGATTAAAAATGAAAATAAAATAAGAAAAATAGCAAATCAACTCAGAAAAATATGAAAATTTCAGGGAAAATCTAAAATAATATTTTGAAACTAGGAAAAATATAAAATTGAAAAATAAGCACTAGAAGTGCTTAATGGCTTGAAATCAGCTTATAGAAGTGCTTATTTATAAGCATTGTTTGACCCAATGTTGACCAAAGTTTATCCAAATGATATTTTGACTATAACAAGCCTAATGGAAAAGAAATTAGGCTAAATGACACTCAGAAATACAGAGAAGCAACAAAAACAGTCCAATAAGCACTTATAGAATAAGCAACAAGCAAAACAGTAAAACCAAAGGCCAAATATCAACTGAAACAGGTACTATAAACACTATGGAGCTCAAATGAACAATAAGTCTCAGATTCCCAGCTCAAAAACTCACTAGCAGGCCTCAAATGAAAACAGATACTATGCTTGAACCAATCACCTTAATAGGCCAAATAAGCAGTTCTAATAAGCAGTTATGGAAAAACCAATAGTGGATTCTTATTGCCTACCAGGTTGACTACCTTTTGCCCCCAAGAATAAAATAGCTTAAGTATCTAGATTTCAATGTGCAAGCTTGTGAAGTTAAGCTATTAGTTGTGAGACAGGGCACTTTATTAGCAGACTATCAACTTTAAAAGCAATTTCATGTGCTTAAACCAATTTCAAATTGCAAAATCCCTTTTGAAACTTGTAAACAACCTGACAAAGATCTCAAAACAACTTTCCAAACTGATTTTGAATACAAAATGAGTACTATGCAAGCTTATGAAATTCAGACAAAACTCAGCTTGTAAATTTTTTTTGACTTTTTGCTTTTTATGAAAACTTTGACTAATTTGAGTTTGATTCAGTCAAAATTGGTCACCTAAGATTTAATAAGCTAATGTGCAACTAAATTAAGCTTTATAACACTAAAATGCAACTATATTATGTGATTATGCACCTTAAATCTTAACAGTTATGCTAATTATAAGAACTAGAAGTGAATTTTGACTATTAAGTTCTAACTAACTGAATTTTAAGGTTTATTATACCTAAATGCAACCTAATGTCTATGTCTAAACTCAAATTACCCTCTGAAAACAGCTTATATCAGCAAACTACTTAAAGCCAAACACCCTTATAAGTGACTGACTTACTCAATACACCACCACAGATCCACCTAATGAAATCTAAACCTCAACTCAGTTACTGAATATGATTCACAAACTCCAATGAAACACAAAAAATCAGATATTAGATGCAATACTACTTAGAAACAGAAATCCACAGATGTGACAGATGCTATAAGTAATCAGATATACTAGAGAATCAAACCACTACTATCAAATAATGACTAAACCACAAATAACAAGCAATAACAGACAATATAAGCAACAATAAACAATAAGTGAACCAAACTAATCAGATCTACTACTAGTACTAATAAGCTATTAAGATGGAAAGTAAATATGGAACTTACAAGCTCAAATCCCCCTCAGCTTGAAAAGAGGGGGTTCACTAAGCTTGCCTGTCTTTTGACAGGCCAAATGGACACCTTATTGGCTGCCTTTCACTCCAAATAAGCACAGCTTATTGTAAATAAGTTGGACAGTTGACTTGTTTGACTTTTGTGTGAATTTGAAAGTAAATGATTGTGGTGCCAAACAAAGTATCACAGAAGCTATAGGAAGCTAAAATGAAACTTATGAAACAAATATAAAGCTTATTGAAGCTTTTGTAAATAAGTACTTTGTATTATTTTATTTTTTTTTAAAGGTTTTCTTATTTTTTTTGTATTTTCTTTGATTTAAGTAACCAATAAACAACAATAAGTAAATAATGCTTGAAAGTAAAGACTGAATGTAAATGAACAATAAGAAGAACAACAATAAGCTGAAACAGATTATAAGTAATAAGCAGTTTTAATAGGAAATAAGTAAATAAAGAAACAAGTGAATTAAATTAAACAAACTTTCATTAATATTAAAAAGACATTACAAAATTACTTTAACAGCATAACAATACATTAAAAATGGCACACCTATAACTAAGGGGAGGGGGTATATATAGCTGAGGTTAGATGCTTGCTAGGGTTTGAGGACCTTCTGGAAGTGTGTTTCTTTGTACAAATCACGTCCGTTGATATCAGCTTTGATCCCACTCTTTAATTCTCATCCCTTGATTTGATTGATTGCTAGAGACCTATCCTCCGTGTGGCTCCTCATTGGTCCACGTACTCCAAACATTCCCTGACCTCTCTGACATGTGACTGACGCGTGACAGTCCTTCTAGAAGCTTGATGATTGGGTAATTATGATTTACACGGGGTAATTTGGTGGGTGAAATTAGGGTTCTAGGAATGGTAACAATTTTCTGGGTAAATGTTATTTTGGGGGGCGGGAATGGGATTTGGGTGTTTTTATTATTATTGAGTTTGACCGGGTTTAGGTTTGTGGGGTTGACCGGGTATAAATGGATGGGTCGGGTGATATAGTAAAAGGGTATTGGGCTTAGGTTGGTGATTGGGCTAAGCAGGGAATGATGGGTTAAAGGTTAGGATTTGGTTTTAGTTTTGTGGATCTGGTTAGTTAAGTAGTTAAACAAAGGGACCAAAGGTGTAATATTCTGAATTTATAGGGACCTGTTCTGCCAATTTTGTAATCTTCATTCCAAGGGTTCTTGTTGACATTCTTTGATTCATGAGGGACCATATTTGACTTTTCTTTGAATTTTACTTCAAGGGACCATTTTTGCCAAAATCTGAAAGATGAGGGACTAATGTTGCCAATTCTTCAAACTTTATCCAAGGACTAATTATGCAACATGATGAATCTCTGAGGACTTTTCTGAACATTGTGAGCTTTCTTTTATCCTTTTGCTTCCCCGGCTCCGGCTTTTGACCTTTTTCCATTCTCGTGCTCGTTTTTGTCGGTTTTGTCTTGTTTTTGTTCATTTTTCACATATCCGTACCTGCACATACACAAATACAAAAACATATGTTCTCTTGGCATTTTTGGTTAGTATTTGGTATTTTTGGTCTGAATTAAAGCCTAAAAAGGATGTGTGATTAATCACTCATCAAAATCCCCCAGACTAAGGTATTGGTGTGCAAGCTTGTGGGAACAAGGAGGCCACAAGTACCTTTCGTGAGCTCCAAAGAGATCCAACTACTCCACGTTTAGCACGAAACTTCTAAATAAACTCTGTCATTCCTCGATCTCCGCAAATTTAAAATCCCAAATAATGAGATCCTTGGATGCTTAGCCATAATCTTTTGATTATTTTGGTTAAGGGAGACGAGCTAGGGCTCAACACGCCCGATCAAGTCGAAACATTTATTTCTACTCTCGCCGGTAGGAAAGTCAAAACAAGGTGTCAAAACTTATTATTCATATCATATATATATATATATATATATATATTTTTTTTTCATATAAAAAGATGACAAAAATTTAAAATTTTGGTGGAAAACGGAGTTGCGTAAGTTAACAGCTCAGACGATGGTGTCAGGTCAAATTGAATCGAAGATTCACCCCCCCCCCCCAGACTAAAGTGAAACATTGTCCTCAATGTTTTAAGGGTACGGGTAGTCTTACGTAAAATCTAAGGCCATTTATTAAGTATGCCAAGAGATAAACGTTAGTCGATAAGATTTTGGATATGGTGAATTTCTGAAAGAGCAGCGAAGGATGAGACTCGAGTGGAGAGAATGACAAACCACGAGCACGAGAGTCCTCAAACTTCAGGGAAATTCCTAAACATTCACAAACAACCACGAAAACACGAGTTTGGAAAGGGTCGCCCCCCTCATGTCACGTTATTAGAAAATAGAAATAAAGAAAATGAAAATGGATAAGCATGGGGTGCCTCCCACGAAGCGCTTGTTTTTGATTACCGAGTCACATGAGCTTGGCTCGATCCCCGAATTTAGTTATCCTTAGGGAATGTTTGGAGATCTGGGACAACCATGGGTGGTATGTCCCCTCCGAAATAATGTTTGATACGATGACCATTCACCTTAAAATTGGGACCATTAGGTTGAGCAAGCTCAACGGTTCCATAAGGAAATACTTGGGTAATGGTGAATGGTCCAGACCAACGGGTTTTTAACTTGCCCGAAAAAATCTTTAATCGAGAATTGAAAAGAAGGACTCGGTCACCAACATTGAAGACGCGATCTTTAATTTTAGCATCATGAATCCTCTTTGTCTTCTCTTTGTAGATCAAAGAATTCTCATAGTCCTGATCACGAAGCTCGACTAATTCATTCAATTGAAATGTATAGTGATCACCCGTGGTTTGAAGGTCAAAATTAGCATGTTTCAAGGCCTAGTAGGCCTTGTGCTCAAGTTCAAAGGGCAAATGGCAGGCCTTCCCGTAAACCAGCTTGTAAGGAGTGCACCCAATGGGTGTTTTGTAAGCTGTACAGAAAGCCCAAAGTGCATCATCTAATTTATCGGCCCATGAAGCACGATGTTCACCTACGGTCCTTTCTAAAATTTGTTTCAAGCCACGATTGGAGACCTCAACTTGACCACTAGTCTGTGGATGATATGCTGTTGAAAGACGATGTGTGACACCATATTTGAGCATAACTTTAGTGAATTGGTCGTTATAGAAATGGGTCCCACGATCACTTATAATAGCACGAGGTGCACCAAATCGGGCGAAGAGACCTTTGAGAAATTTCACAACAACTCGGGCGTCATTGGTGGGTAGCGCCTTCGCTTCAACCCATTTAGACAAGTAGTCGACAGCCACGAGTATATATTTGTTACCACGAGAAGACGGGAATGGACCCATGAAATCGATACCCCAGACGTCAAAAATTTCACAGACTTGGATGGCATTTTGAGGCATCTCGTCCTTCTAAGAAATTTTTCCTTGACGCTGGCAAGAATCACATGATTTAATCAGCTCATGAGCATCCCGGTAAATCGTCGGCCAATAGAAGCCAGAATCAAGAACTTTCTTAGCGGTGAAGTTGGCACCATGATGTCCCCCCGTGGGTCCATTGTGGCATGCCATAAGAATTTCAGCGGCTTCTTTGCCGTGAACGCACCGCCGGATCACTTGATCCGCACAAATTTTAAACAAGTAGGGGTCGTCCCAGAAATAATGCTTAACATCTTTGAAGAATTTCTTCTTTTGCTGGAACGACATCCCTTTTCGGATAAAATTCCCCGCATGGTAATTCGCAAAGTCGGCGAACCATGGGGTACTAGAATCACAATGCGATATACTCCCCAGTGTCTCGAGAGGAAAAGCTTCGTTAATCTCCTTTTTCTCGAAAACACTTTGGTGGGGATTCTCTAAACGTGATAGGTGATCAGCAGCAAGGTTCTCAGCTCCCTTTTTATCTCGAATTTCAACATTGAATTCTTGAAGGAGGAGAACCCACCGCATCAAGCGTGGCTTAGCATCTTGCTTTGCCATAAGGTACTTAAGAGCCGAATGATCCGTATACACTATGCATTTCTTCAAAAGCAAATAAGGTCGAAACTTTTCAAAAGCGTAAATGACGGCTAACATCTCTTTCTCAGTAGTCGTATAATGGTATTGAGCGTCGGTCATTGTTTTAATAGCATAGTGTATCGGCTGAAAATGTTTAGACTTGCGTTGCCCCAGGACTGCACCAATGGCATAATTGCTAGCATCGCACATTAGCTCGAAGGGCAAGTCCCAATCGGGGGCAATTAAGATGGGAGCCTCCGTTAACTTCTTTTTAAGAATATTAAATGCTTTGACGCATTCATTTGAGAAGATAAACGGAGCATCTTTTTCAAGCAAGTGGGTCAGGGGCCGGGCTATCTTAGAAAAGTCTTGAATGAAACGTCGGTAAAAGCCGGCATGACCGAGAAAACTTCTAATTCTTTTAACGGTGGTGAGATGAGGTAATTTTGCAATCACGTCGACTTTAGCTCTATTGACCTCAATCCCGGATTTCGATATCTTATGGCCGAGTACAATGCCCTCTTTGACCATGAAATGGCATTTCTCCCAATTTAGAACCAAGTTGGTGTCTTCACACCGTTTCAGCATATTTTCTAAATGGGAGAGGCACGAAGTGAAAGAATCTCCATAAACCGAGAAATCATCCATGAAAACTTCCATGGTTTTCTCGATCATATCCGAGAATATAGACATCATACACCTTTGGAACGTGCCTGGAGCATTGCATAAGCCAAAAGGCATACGACGATAGGCAAACGTTCCATAAGGGCAAGTAAAGGTAGTCTTTTCCTAGTCCGAAGAGTCAATAGGTATTTGAAAATAGCCAGAAAACCCATCAAGAAAATAATAGAACTTATTTCCTGCTAGGCGTTCTAGCATTTGATCCATAAATGGAAGTGGGAAATGGTCCTTACGAGTCGCATCATTCAATTTACGATAATCAATACAAACTCTCCATCCGGTAACAAGACGTGTCGGAATCAATTCATTATCTTCATTAGTTACGACGGTCATTCCACCTTTCTTTGGTACGCAGTGGACTGAGCTAACCCAAGAGCTATCCGAGATTGGATAAATCATTCCGGCATCGAGGAGTTTGATAACTTCCTTTTTGATAACCTCATGAATTTTCGGGTTAACCCGTCGTTTTTTACTGGACGGACGGCTTGTAATTGTCTTCAAGTAAGATCTTATGCGTACAAAAACGAGGGTCGATACCCTTGATATCAGAAATTTGCCAAGCGATGGCACTCTTATGCTTCTTCAGCACATCTAAGAGATGTTTCTTCTCCTCATCTTTAAGTTCTTTAGAAATTATGACGGGAAGTTTGTCGGTTCCTTCCAAAAATGCATATTCGAGATGAGGAGGCAAATCCTTGAGCTCGAGCTCCGGAGGATTCTTAGTAGACGGCTTAACTTCTTTAACGTCGGCCATTTTAAGGTCCATCGGAGGGAGGGACGGGTTGGGATCTTTGTTTAGCATTGTCTCAATCAAAAGAACGTCCCCCTCCGGGTCACAATCGGAATGATCAATTTCCGGTGAAATTGAATCATTAGCAAGAAAGGCCTCGATCTCTTCCAAAATGAAATCACTTCCCTCAAACGGAGTAAGAGAAGGGGAAGGATCAGAAATTATTGGTTCAGAAGAATGAGTGGGATTGCCACTCGAAGCTTGTTCGGTAAAACCAAGTAACTCTTGAGCGTACTCCTCCGTAACTTCATCGATAACGTCGACTCGGTTAACGGAATATTTGTCAGACTCGGAGGAGTACCTCATGGTTTGATCCAAATTAAAAGTTACGGCTTCGGTACCAACGTGTAGGGTAATTTCTTCATCGAAAACATCAATTAAAGCACGACCGGTCCTTAGGAAACCTCTCCCGAGAATGAGAGGTACCCATGGGTCGGCTTCGAAATCAACAATGACAAAATCGGCAGGGAAATGGAATTTTCCCACATTAACAAAAACATCCTCGGCTATTCCCATCGGGCGGGAAGGAGTTCGGTCGGCTAGCTCGAGGGTCATGCAAGTCGGAGTTAATTCGGGTAAAGACAACTTTTTCCAGATGGATAACGGCATTAGGTTAATGCTAGCACCAAGATCGGCCAAGGCGAAGCATTGAACCATCCCAGGAAAATTACACGGAATGAGAAATCGTCCGGAGTCTTCAAGCTTTTCGGGAAGCTTTTTGAGGATAACCGCCGAACAATTTTCATTCATCTGGGTTCGTGATATTTCAAACAATTTTTCCTTATTATTCAAAAGTCCTTTTAACATTGACGCAAATTTTGGCTTTAAAAGTATAGCATCCGCGAGACTTATGTCAAAGTGTAATTCTTGAAAAATCTGATAAAACTTTTCCATCTGGTTTTTATCTTTCTCACGGTGCTTTTGTTCGTTTAAGCGTGACGGATAAGGCAAATTTGTTTTGACGGGAGTTTCTTTCTCAGTTTCGTTAACAACTTTATCTTTTCCTTTGGACGTCGGGACCACCGGAGGTTGGATGTTCTCAGTCCTTCCATTATTACTAGGAATTTCCGTATCTGTTGTCGCCTCAGTTTCACGGACGACGACCTTGGGAGACGAAGAAGAAGAAGGGGTAGTCGGAGCCGTTGGTCCATCGATTATAACACCACTCCTAGTCGTGATCGCCTTAGCATCGCCCCTCGGGTTAGCGATCGTGTTGCTTGGAAGAGTACCCGAGCCCGAGGGTCGATCATTTAATGACTTCTTCAATTCGGACATTTGATTAATTAACATTTTATTCATTTCCTCTTGACTTTTCATAAACTGCTTAAGTAATTCATCTGAAGACGACTGATTCACAACTGGATTTTGAAAATTTTGACCACGATTGTTGTTATTGAAACCTTGATTCTGAAAATTTTGATTTCCATGATTATAATTAGCATTTTGAAAATTTCCATGAAAATTCCCTTGAGTCGGGCCTTGATTATAATTTCCCCGATTTTGATTTTGAAAACCATGATTTTGATTCTGAAAACCATTGTTCATCCGATTTTGATTAGCATTGTGATGAAATTGATGATTTTGATTTTGCACATTTTGATTTACTTGATTGACTTGATTAACTTGAGTCGGTTGATTGAAACCGGGTAGTCCAACATAATGGTTCGAACGGTAGCTAAGAAGATTTCGGTCACCCGGTGGTTGGTATCCGTTACCGCCCATATTGTAGGTTCCCGAAGTAGCATACACATTCTCGTGAGTGAAGCCACCGGTGGCTGGGCACTCAAAATACGAATGAGGACCACCACAAGTCTCACAAACATTGTTGACCATATTGACTTGATGGTTTTCGACTGGATTTTGATTCTGACGTTTGGTGCATTCGTAAAACAGCAGTCGACAAATCATCGAGTTTCTTAGTAATTGCGGCTATTTCAGAATTAGACGTAGAAGAATTGTGAGCAACGGTTGTTCTTGACTCATTCCTCTCGGCAGAGGAATCCCAGTAATTGTAATGAGCAATCATATTCTCAATAAGTTCGTAACAATCTTCAGGACGTCGTTTCATAAAAGTTCCACCCGCAGCTGCATTGATCGTGTCCCGATGTCGCAAAGTTAAACCATTGTAAAACGTATCGATTATTGTAACAAGAAGCATGTTATGGTTTGGACACCGATCAATAGCAAGCTTATAGCGTTCCCAAGCTTCGAATAAAGATTCGTCGGGAAGCTGACGGAAATTGCTAATGTCGTTTCGAAGTTTCGTCACCATCGATGGTGGAAAATATTTCGCCAAGAACTTCGATACCATTTCTTCGAAGGTATGAATCGAGTTCTTGGGAAGACGATCAAACCAAGCGGTGGCATGATGTGTTAGAGAATAGGGGAAGAGAGAAAGACGAAGGGCGTCATCGAAGACCCCTTGTTGTTTCATACTTTGGGTGACGGTTAAAAATTTGTCGAGATGCTTGTTGGCATCGTCACCCGGTAATCCGTGAAATTGGCATGAATACTGGACTTGTTGAATCATGTGGTGCTTAAGTCCAAAATCCGTAGCCTCGATATTGAGAGGGGCAATCGGACCGCCTCTACCGTGCAATGTCGGTTGACACAGCTCTTCCATCATTCGGAGGTCGGGAGCTGGTGCATTTTGAACAACACCCACCGGAGGATGTTGATTGTTGTGGTTATTTTGTTCCATTTCCGTAACGTTTGGGAAACGAACTTTGTGTGTGTGACGTAATAGGGATCCTACAGCGATAGATAGAATCCCCATAAAAATACCACTAGATCGAGCACCAGTGACTTCGTATCCGGTCAAAATCTTGGCTAATTGATCAAAGTGGGTAGCTCCAGTTCGGAAAGATTTTGCAGTCTTTTCTTATGATGACCTGGTCGAGAGAGTATGATACATCGGTGTAAAAGATTGATCCCTTTGGATCTTGGTCCACGTTTCTGACCTGAAAGGAATTGCAAATGAAAGAAGAATCTGTGTGCACTATCCATGGAGTGGAGTGACTATTCTGAATCTCCTCTTCTCTCTCGGGGTTCGATAATGGAGAAATAAGACGTTTAGAAGATGAACGGGTGTTCATACACCACAAAAATCAAAATTTTTTAAAAATAAAAGGATAATCAAATTTGAAAAGAAAAATCTTTTTGTATTTTTGTTTTTATAAAACAAAATTCAAAAACTTATACTTTTGTTTTTTTCTTTTTCAAACGTTACGTTAATCGTAAACCGTTTCCTCTAAACCTACTCGCGACGGAACGGGAGAGAAGAATGGATCTCTCTTCAGCTTGCAATTTAATGTCAAAGCTTCCATATTTTCCGCTTATTCGGTCGTAGAATTCAAAGTAATTCGATTAGCAACTAATTTCACGCGTAGTTATATTGGGAAGCTTATTTGGTCTACAACGCCCTTCCTTTCGGTCGAGTCGAGGCTGTAACTTTATTATTATTATTTTTTTTTTTTGGTATTTTTGAAAACACTTTAGGAAAAGTGTTTTTGATTTTTTAATTTTTATAGTTTTTATAGAAAATATATACAAGGAAGGTTTTCAAAACACAATTTCGAAAAACAAAAACGAAAAATTCACTTCAACCTTCCCCGGTAGCGGCGCCAAAATTTTGATTCGTTGAAAAATCAAGTAATATATAGTATAGTATTACTCAAGAGATCCTCAAAGAAATACGGATAACCCAAGGTCGTAGTCCGTGTGAAGGATGAATGGAATTCCGAATTCCCGTTTCGTGAAATGTGTCGTGAAAGTGTTAAAAAGTGATTTGAATGAGATTATACTAATGAAATAGTAAATGAAGAACAAATAATCACTTAAGCACGTATTTCAAATAAGGCAACTAGAAACGTAACGTAAAATCGAAACCGTACGCTAAAACGTAAACGTACGAAATAAAACGCGACTTTTAAGCTACACGACTCCTATGGACTTGGAAATAATTTTCAAAAGTTAAAAATGATAAAAGTAAATTTTGAGAAAAAGAAAAATATTTTTTTGACTTTTTTTTTTTTTTATGAATTAAAAAACTAATTTAACTAATTAAAAATTAAAAGAAAATGCAAATAAATTGAGAAAAATGCAAAATAAATTTTGAAAATTATAAAATAAATGAAAATAATTTTCTAAAATATTTTTGGATTTTTCTTAGATTTTTCTGATTTTTTTGGATTTTTTAGTAATTAAAAAGTAAATAAGAATGATTAAAAATGAAAATAAAATAAGAAAAATAGCAAATCAACTCAGAAAAATATGAAAATTTCAGGGAAAATCTAAAATAATATTTTGAAACTAGGAAAAATATAAAATTGAAAAATAAGCACTAGAAGTGCTTAATGGCTTGAAATCAGCTTATAGAAGTGCTTATTTATAAGCATTGTTTGACCCAATGTTGACCAAAGTTTATCCAAATGATATTTTGACTATAACAAGCCTAATGGAAAAGAAATTAGGCTAAATGACACTCAGAAATACAGAGAAGCAACAAAAACAGTCCAATAAGCACTTATGGAATAAGTAATAAGCAAAACAGTAAAACCAAAGGCCAAATATCAACTGAAACAGGTATTATAAACACTATGGAGCTCAAATGAACAATAAGTCTCAGATTCCCAGCTCAAAAACTCACTAGCAGGCCTCAAATGAAAACAGATACTATGCTTGAACCAATCACCTTAATAGGCCAAATAAGCAGTTCTAATAAGCAGTTATGGAAAAACCAATAGTGGATTCTTATTGCCTACCAGGTTGACTACCTTTTGCCCCCAAGAATAAAATAGCTTAAGTATCTAGATTTCAATGTGCAAGCTTGTGAAGTTAAGCTATTAGATGTGAGACAGGGCACTTTATTAGCAGACTATCAACTTTAAAAGCAATTTCAAGTGCTTAAACCAATTTCAAATTGCAAAATCCCTTTTGAAACTTGTAAACAACCTGACAAAGATCTCAAAACAACTTTCCAAACTGATTTTGAATACAAAATGAGTACTATGCAAGCTTATGAAATTCAGACAAAACTCAGCTTGTAAATTTTTTTTGACTTTTTGCTTTTTATGAAAACTTTGACTAATTTGAGTTTGATTCAGTCAAAATTGGTCACCTAAGATTTAATAAGCTAATGTGCAACTAAATTAAGCTTTATAACACTAAAATGCAACTATATTATGTGATTATGCACCTTAAATCTTAACAGTTATGCTAATTATAAGAACTAGAAGTGAATTTTGACTATTAAGTTCTAACTAACTGAATTTTAAGGTTTATTATACCTAAATGCAACCTAATGTCTATGTCTAAACTCAAATTACCCTCTGAAAACAGCTTATATCAGCAAACTACTTAAAGCCAAACACCCTTATAAGTGACTGACTTACTCAATACACCACCACAGATCCACCTAATGAAATCTAAACCTCAACTCAGTTACTGAATATGATTCACAAACTCCAATGAAACACAAAAAATCAGATATTAGATGCAATACTACTTAGAAACAGAAATCCACAGATGTGACAGATGCTATAAGTAATCAGATATACTAGAGAATCAAACCACTACTATCAAATAATGACTAAACCACAAATAACAAGCAATAACAGACAATATAAGCAACAATAAACAATAAGTGAACCAAACTAATCAGATCTACTACTAGTACTAATAAGCTATTAAGATGGAAAGTAAATATGGAACTTACAAGCTCAAATCCCCCTCAGCTTGAAAAGAGGGGGTTCACTAAGCTTGCCTGTCTTTTGACAGGCCAAATGGACACCTTATTGGCTGCCTTTCACTCCAAATAAGCACAGCTTATTGTAAATAAGCTGGACAGTTGACTTGTTTGACTTTTGTGTGAATTTGAAAGTAAATGATTGTGGTGCCAAACAAAGTATCACAGAAGCTATAGGAAGCTAAAATGAAACTTATGAAACAAATATAAAGCTTATTGAAGCTTTTGTAAATAAGTACTTTGTATTTTTTTTTATTTTTTTTTTAAAGGTTTTCTGATTTTTTTGTATTTTCTTTGATTTAAGTAACCAATAAACAACAATAAGTAAATAATGCTTGAAAGTAAAGACTGAATGTAAATGAACAATAAGAAGAACAACAATAAGCTGAAACAGATTATAAGTATTAAGCAGTTTTAATAGGAAATAAGTAAATAAAGAAACAAGTGAATTAAATCAAACAAACTTTCATTAATATTAAAAAGACATTACAAAATTACTTTAACAGCATAACAATACATTAAAAATGGCACACCTATAACTAAGGGGATGGGGGTATATATAGCTGAGGTTAGATGCTTGCTAGGGTTTGAGGACCTTCTGGAAGTGTGTTTCTTTGTACCAATCACGTCCGTTGATATCAGCTTTGATCCCACGCTTTAATTCTCATCCCTTGATTTGATTGATTGCTAGAGACCTATCCTCTGTGTGGCTCCTCATTGGTCCACGTACTCCAAACATTCCCTGACCTCTCTGACATGTGACTGACGCGTGACAGTCCTTCAAGAAGCTTGATGATTGGGTAATTATGATTTACACGGGGTAATTTGGTGGGTGGTGAAATTAGGGTTCTAGGAATAGTAACAATTTTCTGGGTAAATGTTATTTTGGGGGGCGGGAATGGGATTTGGGTGTTTTTATTATTATTGAGTTTGACCGGGTTTAGGTTTGTGGGGTTGACCGGGTATAAATGGATGGGTCGGGTGATATAGTAAAAGGGTATTGGGCTTAGGTTGGTGATTGGGCTAAGCAGGGAATGATGGGTTAAAGGTTAGGATTTGGTTTTAGTTTTGTGGATCCGGTTAGTTAAGTAGTTAAACAAAGGGACCAAAGGTGTAATATTCTGAATTTATAGGGACCTGTTCTGCCAATTTTGTAATCTTCATTCGAAGGGTTCTTGTTGACATTCTTTGATTCATGAGGGACCATATTTGACATTTCTTTGAATTTTACTTCAAGGGACCATTTTTGCCAAAATCTGAAAGATGAGGGACTAATGTTGCCAATTCTTCAAACTTTATCCAAGGACTAATTATGCAACATGATGAATCTCTGAGGACTTTTCTGAACATTGTGAGCTTTCTTTTATCCTTTTGCTTCCCCGGCTCCGGCTTTTGACCTTTTTCCATTCTCGTGCTCGTTTTTGTCGGTTTTGTCTTGTTTTTGTTCATTTTTCACATATCCGTACCTGCACATACACAAATACAAAAACATACGTTCTCTTGGCATTTTTGGTTAGTATTTGGTATTTTTGGCCTGAATTAAAGCCTAAAAAGGATGTGTGATTAATCACTCATCATTAATAACAAATGATTATCTTGCTATTATCAAAATCAGTTACACCTGTTCTCGCCATGTCTCCTAGAGTCTGAATGGCCTCCTAGAGTTTGAATGGCCCTTATTTCCGAGGGGAAGTAGGTGTAGTTGCTCATGTCGAAATGAAAGGGTGGATCTAATTTGGGTTGGAACAGTGAGGGTAGATATCACTAATTGTCTCATGGTAAACGTAGGCAATTAAGGGGAAAAGCCCTTTGGTGTGAACATCAAGGAAGAACGTGTCAACAAGCCTATACGGCTAGTAAAAAATGATGATCTATGAGTCTAGGGATCTAAGGGCGGAATCGGATGCCAATGGTTGGGAAAGTTTGGGAGTGATTATCAGATAATGCTCGTGGTTCCAAGTGCTCAACTCGTTAAGGCGGGACTATAGGACTATGACGTATATTGACTCAAAATTGTGGTATTAGCATTTGTCTCGTTACAAGTAAAAGCTAAAGGTCTTACGGTTAGATGTGACCTCTTATTGTCCCAATGTAAAAGTGATGTTATGTCCCAAAATGATAAAGTTATCTAAAATTCCGAAAGAGTAGGCTATCTCTTGAGTAATTGATTACTTAATTCAACGTGTTTCTACCGGTGTGAGAATCTTATCTTACAGGATGAGTGGGAAGGGTGTACTTTGAAGGATTAGTGTCAAGGTACGGCATATTGCTATTGTCAATCTTAGGCAGGCCAAGTAGTGTGTGAGCGTAGTGGCTGTTTTTGAAGTTTGGTCCTAAGATTTGTTCTGGGATTGTGCGTTCTCCTGCATAGGGGCATTGATAAAAATTTTGTTTAAAATTTTTATTTGAGTAAGTGTTTACACGAATTTGACCAAATCAATAATCCAAGGGATATAAATTTCTTTGTTTGAAGTTAATAGTCGGGTAAAATAATGTGATCCTAGAAATTTTCAAAGTTTAGTAGAACAAATTTTAAATATGGTGTAATTAAAACGGTTTCACAAAAATCAATATTTAGTCGTTACTTAACATAGGAATGTCTGGTAAGGTTAAAAAAAATTATTAACCCGTTAAAATAAGTATTTTAGAAAAATATCACTATGAGTTTTAGGAAAAGTTCCTTAAGAGTGAAAACATCAAGGAAGCATGTATAGTTTGGTACGTATAAATTTTTAAGGGCTAAAGGGCATAGTCTACTTTCCAGTGCTTGGTAGTGTTTGGTGGCTAAATGTCGGGTGAAGTATATAGATATGGTACTTAATTCACTTCGGTAGTACTGGAAGGTATCATGACCTATATTGTTATGCTAGTGGTCCGAAATAAATGAATCAATTGGATATTATGTAAGGAGTTGTTTTCCTTGGTTGCAAGTGAAAGTTGTGTATCAACTGTCGTTCGGTATGTTGAGACTTATCGGCATCTTGGTGTGGGAGTGAGGTCATATCAAAACGGATTTTGAGGCCGAATAATCAAGAACTCCTAGAGGATACAATGTTGTGAGGGTGGTTACATATTGATAGTACTATCTAAGGTATCCATTACTTACAAGGGAAATCTCATGACATGGTGCGGAGGGGGTGAATCATGCATTGACAGAACAGTGTCAAGTCATGGTATCTTGTCATTCCTACTCACGGAAAGAGATTTTGATTTACCTCTAAGGTTTGTTTAGTGAACAACGGTGTTTTGGATCACTCTTACATCACAGTCAGGCTAACATGCTCAAAGAATTAGTGAAAGATTTGGCAATTGTTCCAAAAATAGTGGCTCAGATTACTCCATAAGGTCTTAAGACTTTCGCTAGGTCATATGTCAGCCTATGGTATGTTCCTAACCCTTGTCAAAAGTTCTACTGGTCCCTTCATTCTTACCTCCATCGAGGGGTCCTCCTTGTATTGTTAAGATCTTATCACCCTATGGTACGTGGACATGTTTCTCATCGTAGATGACTCTGGTATTTCACCAACCAAACCGTAAAAAAAAAAGTCTAAGCCTTAAGTTTTGTGAACACTAGGTCGATGTCTTATGGAAATTTAGTAGGTTTAGGGTGCAACCTCGAAAGATGGCGTTGGTTCTTATTAGCAGTCTGATGGATAGTTCGGTGATACCCTTAGTACTTAACGCGGAGGGTACGATTTGAAGAATGGTGTCGATTACTACTAGCAATCAGTTGGTTGATTTAGTAGCTACTTTAGCATTCCACACAGAAGGTACGGTTTTGATTAAAGGAGTGAATGTAATCATCAACGTGATTGACATTGATTAAAGTGAAGGTATGTCTTAGTCACTCTTGAGGTTATGAGTCATTCGGTAGTTATTGAATTTAAAGGTTGTTTGTTTGACAGTGGGATTTTTCGAAATAGGGAGATGTGAAGTAAAGTGAGATGTCATAAGGTTAAGTTTCGTACGAATTCTTATTGTCATGATCTTAGGCAATCCCACTGATTGTGGCTACGTCCGTTGGTAGGTCGTTTCCATGATGGCTAATGATGTAACTGGTCCTTGCGGTTTAGAACATGTGGTGCGACTAGACTGATTTCATTTGATAAGATGGTGTTGAAGTCCATTTGGTTATTTTGCTTCTTAGTATGGATGCCCATGACTTGCACAATTTTTGTGTTTTCTCAAAAATGGAAATAGAAGGTTTGACTTTTCATAAAAAAAAAATTGATAACTATTCCTAGCATAGCATGGTCATACCTGAATTATACATAGGTGATCAGGCTTTGTATAATTAAGGTTCGATGATGCAATGTTGGGTTAGCTTAAAAGAAAGTATCGGTTATTCTTCTGTTCATGGTAGCTAAAAATGCTTTTCAAAAGGAATTAGTTCGTAAGGTGATTGCAAAAATAGCTTATAAAACAATGTGTGGAATAGTTTATGGAGTAATATGGAAAATTAATTGCAAGGTAATAGTAAAGTTGTGATGCACTAGCAAGACAGTTCCTGGGATGATAGTAAACTGGTTGGTAAAGAACCATGAAATATGTAATAGGGTAATAAATACGCAATTTATCGTTTGACCAGACAATTGCTATAGTAGCTCACAAGGGAGAAAATAGTTCATAAAATGATAGTGAAAATTTTAGAACAATCGTAACATAGTTTACAAAATTCTGACAAAACCATTTGTTGGTTTATGAAATAGTATTAAAGTAGCGAAAAATATGATAAAATAGTTTGTAAAATAATTTGTGAAACAGTTTATAGAGCAATAGGGATGACAACTCATTTTCTTATAAGATGGTAGTAAGGTCCCAAATAAGAGTCAATTACAAAGGAGACTAACAATCGAAACCCGATTCTGATTCCACAAGCTATCCACACACCCTTCGAAACCTTATAACCCTCTCTCTCAAAAGCTAACCAATGTTTTGATTGTGAAGTTTTTGCATGTGTGGCACCTCTTATGAATCGATCGGTTTATAAAAGATTAATATGAGACGGGTTAGATTCCATCATCCTTCCTACCAGTCGACCTTGAAGCTCAAAGGGGTAATGCTTCATCCTCACCTAGTCAACTCTTGGCTTGTGGTGTTGACCTCTGATATGTAGACAAAGAGGAAAGAATCCCGCTGAGGTGTTAGGACCGTTTGGAGTCTTGTTGTCATCAAGTCGGTCCAGAACTGAGTTCACCAGGTGGTGGGGGTGGTGATGACGTTAGGGTTGCAGAGGGGGAGCATGGGAGAGATGGAATAGGTAAAACAAAAGAGGCGTGAGTTGTGTGAGGATAGGATTTGGGTGGGATCTGTTTTTATTTTTCCCATTTGTTATTTTATGTTTTATTTATTTGTAATATAATTTTGTTTTAGGTATTTATTTAAAGAGTGTGTATAAATTAAAAGGTGAGGGGTGAAATAAAAGTGAGGTGTGGAAATGCCTTCGATGTCGTAATGCCCGAGGGAAATTAAGCAAGCCTCGGGTTAAGTCACGGTATTTAATTATTAGACTTATGCCATATTATCACGGTGTCGGTACGCGTGCGGTTTTAGTAAAAATAGAATATGAGTTCGTCACATTGTTTGTTTGATAATATTTTTCATTGCTTTACAGTTTAAATGAAAGCAAAAGTAACATGTGAGAATGATTGATGACATTTAATATAACATTCGAAATAATTTTTTTTCGGGTTAACAGGAAATTAATAACTTGGAAAATTACGGGTTCTTACATTTACTAACACCACTTCTGTCGAGTCATCCAACGTAATTAAATATTTATCCTCTAGATTCACAGATTTCAAACTCGAGTTCCTAATAACTTTGGACCTTGGAACACTATCAGTTTGTTCCTTACGAACATCAGCAATAGCATATGACGCCTGACTTCTTATACCATGATTGTTCACGGCCAGAGTATGTTTTGCCATCCCAGGATGTTCCCTCATACTAGCATTCGATCTTTTGAATCTAGCCACCGACACATAGACATGATAACTACCAATCCGTTCAAATGACAACTTTTACGCAAACTCCACATCATCTTGAATACCCATAAATCGAATGAAACCAAACCGTTTATCCAGTTTTGACATCTTCCTAGCAATATAAACATCAACAACCTTGCCATGTAACATGCACCATCCCATAAATTTTTAGAATCCAACTTTGGTGGGAAATTGGTTATAAAAAATTCGATGCAATACTCGCAACGGGAGAAGCATAAGGGTTAGAAATTGGCTTACTCGTTTTCGCAGCTGTTGTATTACCTTTCTTACCTATTCTCCAAATCCATCTGTTAGAATCTGTTTGTTGTTTATATCTGATGACAATCTTGATCGACACCACTTGAAAAATGCTCCGGAATCCACCCCCCCCCCCCCCCCGCCCAATGGAAAAATGAACGGGCTTACGATGCCGTGTTTATGTTTGTCTAGGGTTTTTACAATTGGTGGTCAAAAAGTATGATTTTGAGAGAAATTAAGAGATCTGAAAGATGGGTTTTGTTTAATGATGATGAATTGATAATGGGTTGAAGTTGGATTTTGAGGAAGACATGTTGTTTTGGTGAATTTGGTTTCTGATCATGTGCTCTGTTGTTCCGGTTCGTATATTGCATTATGATTAAACTATTGTAAACTCCCGTAAATTTTCCTATGAATAGTAAAAGTTAATCAAAGACTAATATATCATTACGTTAATTAATAACGTTTTTACCAATAACAAGTTTTTTTTATCAAATATGCTATGTTACTTAAAATCACTAGGATATTCATGATCTCATTTTGCTTGGAACGATGCTCACACATGTACCACTATAGTCTTAAATCGCGAGAATATTAAAATTTTCTTTTATTCGTTACGAACCTGCATTTTCAAGACATTTTTCAAATTTACTATTCATCGGTTACTATTCACCAAACACTATTCGTCATTTCACTATTCATCGTTTTTGGAGTCGGTTAGTGATATTGAGATTTTTTTCAAAAGTTTTACTATTCACGAAATACTATTCACAAAACACTATTCACTCTCGGACTCACGTAGACATTTCACTAAATATTTACTAAACATTTCACTAATCACAAATTAAATATTTTCACTAATCCTAATTATACTTAACCGGACCCTTAATTTCACTCTAAGCCCAAAATGATTTTTGGCCTGTTACTATTCATGGCCCACACCATTTCAGGCCCATTTTCTTTCTTTTTTATTTTCGTAACACTCGACTAGACAAGCCAGAAACGAGTCTCGTACGCCCAAATCCTACACACGACACACACATATTTTCACACTCCCTCATTCCTCACCTAGCCAACTTCGAGTATGTCAAATTTCAGCTTCTCATGTCGAGTCTAAAAACGTTCTTACTAGGCAAAGTGTTCATCCAAAAATCGATTTCATAACAATTACAACTAATCCAAAACTAAACCATTTTAAGTCCCGTTTGTTTCTGTTAAGTCCTAAAACCATTTCTAAACTAAATCTCATGTTTGAATATTACATTCTATTAACCATCACCGAGCCTAGCCAAAGGTTCCAAATCGTTACAAAAGAAAAAGATTAGTCGACATATGTTGTAAAACAAAGAATGTACTTCCCTATTTCATGCTCACACAATACATATAATATGATCCTAGGCAAGTACCATTTGATTTTTAAAATAAAACTACAAGTACAATCCATTTTTATAATGCTCATTCACACGTTTCTTTTACACTAGAGTGTATGTCGACAAGCTAGGAAACGAAAAGGAAAGCATGTTGCGTCTTACACTTCCTCAAGACTTTTTGTAACAAGTTAACATCCCATCACATTAATTTTGGTCACTAGGATACACAAGACTTCATATATATACACCATGCATGCATGCACTCGTTACCACCTTTCATACAAATCAAATTTTACAAAAACAAAGTCCTAGCTTAGTCCTACTTCAAAACATTTTGGCAAAAATTTTAGTATTTCAAATCGGGTCTAGAAGAAACGAAGCTTTGTTTGTGAACCTTGGTTGAGTCGACATACACACTACACTCTCGTATTCACTTCCCCTCGACTCTACTTCTCGTTTTACCCCACCATTTTGGTGTAGTAAGTCTCACACAACTTTTTTCCATTTATATTTAAAACGTACATTTGATTATTTTCGTATAAATCACAAACACTTGCCCTAAAACTCTCGAAATCTAAATAAACACCACCTAAGTATTATACTTTCGTCTATCTATTTACTACCTTAGTAATCAAGTAATATAAAGTTTCGAACCTAAAATGTTACGTACAAACTATTTTTGGATACCTTTCTAACGTATAAAAATAAGTTGTGTAAACTCTTAAAATTTTTCTAAGTCTTTTTACTTATAAAAACTCGTTCCATGCAAGCGTAAAACAAACGTATATCTTCAAAATTAACTTAACGAGCACATGATTTTATTTCACAAACTATTTAACCACTTGACAAACTATCATTTTCGTGTATAACGTTGGTAATAAAA
Source organism: Artemisia argyi (assembly GCA_030686995.1). NCBI lineage: Eukaryota > Viridiplantae > Streptophyta > Magnoliopsida > Asterales > Asteraceae > Artemisia > Artemisia argyi. The sequence continues at coordinate 76,577,774 of CM060687.1, forward strand.
ATTACGTCTTGACCCTTTAAATGATGCAAAGCATCTTAAAACCTTTTTCTGAAAAACTAGTAAATATCGATTGGGCCTTAACGCCCAATCCTTTGAAAATAAGCTAACGAATAAGCAGTCCTAATAAGCAGTCTTGAAACATTTTTAGAATCCTAAAATAAGCCCGAAACCAAGCCCAAAACTTTCGTAAGCCCATTAGATTTAAAAAGCTTAACGGGCCTAGTCTTTTTCGTTAAAAAGCCCATTAAGCTATAATAAGCTCTTTTCGATAAATAAGCAGTTTTGAAAAGTTCAAATAAGCTATTTTTAACTTATTTGAGAAATAAAAACACTAAGTTTTGAATTTGGTGAATTTTGGACTAAATTTGCAAAAATTATAATTGTCGGGTTAAAAGTGTCACTTCTATAAACTTTAGGTAAAAATTGTCATTTTACAAACTTGAGGATGAAAAACTGATATTATTAACTTTTGGGATGAAAAATGTAAAAATTATAAAGTTTTGAACGAAAAACGTAAATATATTTTACTTTGGACAAACGACGTAACGCTAACACCGTTAGGGTAAAAAGTGTAAAAATCTGGAAAAGACAAGGGCCGTATAATATAATTAATATTTTTATTTTTACTTTCCATTTTACGATCTCGAGTCACGACGTTTACATTTATTTCACACTATTATTATTATTTTCAAACCTTACATTACATTATATATATATATATATATATATATATATATATATATATATATATATATATATATATATATATATATATATATATATATAACTTATTTAAAAACTTACGATACTTTATCAAACCACCAGTTTTACTATCGTTAAATCAACAACTCACGTATTCAAAACTACTCGCGATTAAACCATTAGGACTATCAAACACTAAAACTTGCCATATCTAGGTTGTGTGTGGAGCCGTTCTCTTATTGCAAACTGAATATCGATATTTTTACCACTATACCACTAAGGTGAGTTCATAGCCTCGCTTTACTTATTTAAATGTTTTATAAACCTCGCGAGGGGGATACGTGCTAGTTTTTTTTACAAACTGAACACAAGTATTTTTCTTGGTATGCTTTACCTGATATCGTTATTGCTTAAGTCCCTTATTGCCAAAAGCCCCTCATATCATGAGCCTTAGTCACCCAGAGGGTGAACATAAATAATTGTGGATAGATCTATTAGGGATTGACATTCCCCGTTTGGGCGTTGGAGAAAACTACCAAACGCACTTTATTTGAAATCTAATAGGTTACTGGCAAGAACCTATCCCGAGGGCCCTGTTACTATAATCCATCATTTATGATGAGATCTGTTAATCGGCTGAGTGTCATGAGCTTAATGCAATAACAACTGATTTTTAAATTATAATTGTATACCGGTGAAATTATCACTTATAGCTTGTGTTCAACTATTAAACTTAAACCTGTGAATATCACTCAACTTTTGTTGATTTTTAGCATGTTTATCTCAGGTCTAAAATGAGCAAGGATGGGACGGAAGAGCACGAAATTCTTACAAAGGCTATAAAATTTTTATTATCATTCGAAAACCTATTTAACAAATTTTAAAACCACTGGGACCTCATTTTTAAAACTCTGATATTTATAAAAATTCGAATGATAAATGTTTTAGAAAATCCATTTCTACTGAAAAACTATGAGCTGTGAAGTAACACCCAATCTTTATTCCGCTGCAAATATTTTAAAAATGGGGGTGTTACAGATTGGTATCAGAGCTTTAGTTATAGCGAAACGGTCTAATACAGATCCGAACTATAACTGTTTTTACAAACCAAAACATTTTATAGCCTTACACTCTTCGTGCCTTCTGTGTCTGCAGTCTACCTTGCTCAGTACGTTACCTGTTAAGATTATTCTACATGTTTAGAAATTGCGCTTACACAACTATTATTTCATCCGTACTATTATATCTTTAACGTAGAATTTACTTATAAAATATTATTCCCGGTTACTACAGTAACATATTTCCAAAAATTTTCGTGAACGCCAAAACTACTCTCCGTAATACTAATACCTCACCCACCGATCAAAATTCTTCGAATACCGAAGACCCCTACGTACAAATATCACAGCCCCAACTTAATATAGGAATCACTCATAGATCACTTTCATCGTCACCTATCTGTTCACCTCTACGTCAAAAACTTAGGAGATCTACTGAATCATATGAAGATGTGATTGGTGGTCAGGCAACATTCGAAGTTGGACAAAGTTCACGTCAAGAGAGGCCGTGGAAGAATGTTGAGCCAAATTCTCCGCTACCCTACACTTCAGATTCCCCAATACCAAATATCCCAAATACTTTATCCTCGCCTAATTCCCCCAACTACAATATAAGCACACCTGATTCAATATGGACTCTTGTTTATCGACAAGCCAGCATATTAGAGGCTCACACTGAACAGCTAAAAGGTTTACGACCAACAAAATTTGAATGGTACGACCGTAACCTTGACACATTGTTCAAAAGAGCGGATGCTGAGAGACGAGCAATATGTAAATTAGGAATAAAGATTAATGAGATAAAGGACAACACCAACCAGGAACTTGGAAGCTTGGATTCCAGGGTCCATTCTGCAAGAAGAGAACACAGTCATACACATGGGAGAATTGAAGACATTGAAAGGACCCTATGGATGGCCAGAGACACAGCAAGAAACCAGAGTCAAAGGATTGCCGCATTAGAGATTATGTTGGCTAATCAAATGAACATGTGTCAGGAACATTTCTCAAACATGGATGCAGCACAACTTGAACTTGAGAAAGAGATTAGATATTTACGTCAGAGGCATAACTAATTTTAAGTTTACAAGTATCCCTGTTGCAACTACTAAACCAGACAGACTTGGTTAGTATTTCATGTAATGTTCAATAAATCTGAACCTTTCAAAAATTGTAACCGAATCAAAATATATAATAACCTCCTCTTCCGTTACATCTCTCTGTTATGAATCAATCGTTTCTTTCGTATCAAGCATGCATACTACGAATCCTCATACTTTCATGCAAAAATCTCATCATTTTGTTATCTCCCTAGATAAACAAATAACTCCACGTAGATCCATGACATATTAATAAGAGACCTTGTACTAATCGTTTTACAAAAACGATTAGTCAAGTTATTAATATTATGATGACTTCTACTATACTATTCAAATCTACCGTAAGATTTCTTACAATTGTTAAGACTTCTTAAACATACTATAATTGACCAGAAACCAAAGGATTGTCTAAAAAAATAAATTTTCAAGAGAGAACTTGAAAAATGGAGAGAAAATTTATTTTAGTGGACGAATCGGTTTGTTCCTTAGTAATCTCATATCACGAGTTGATTATCTATCTATGATACAACACAGACATATCTTGAAATTAGATTACAGTAAGGAGTCAATTCAGTCTATCATCAATGAAATAATTAGAATTCATTATTTAAATTATTCTGACATCAGATGGATTCTAAGTTAAGTTTCATTAATGATTTCAGAAGAAGGACAACGTAAACAATACATGTACTCCATCATCATAAAAAATCACCATGACTACTGAAGATGTCAAGGAATTGGTAAGCAACATCATGTCAGTAGTACTTAAAGTGGCAACCATAGTTTATACAAAAGGAGAGTCGGATACGTCTGACAAGCAGAACCAGGAAAACTACATGGAATATAGGTCAAACCCCTTTAAGACGCCAGAAGGAATGGCTAACCCTACCATCACCCATAACCAAGGAATTAGGCAAGGAGTTATACCTAATGGAAATAAACAAAAGCGAAAACTCTTAGAAATGAGGAACCTTTAAAGACTTCGATAGTATCAAAGGAATGATGACTAGATTGAAGCAGATGAATAAATTCCTGTTGTAAATAAATAAATCCTAGTTCGACAATTTCCTGAGATTGTATCTCTTCCTCGTATTTTACTTTAAGTTACGATGGATGTAACTTAAGTATAACAATTATCCTTCTACCGTATCAAAAAATCTACCTTGTAATATTTCCAAAATAATTATAATCTACGTCAATTTCAAATTCCTATTCCATTAACAGTATACTGTTATTACCCTAGAAATTTCTGACTAGAAATTTCTGACTCATCACCATAGTATGAACAAAAATTTCCTACTTTATTCTTAAAAAAAATTACGTGTTATATTATAAAAACAACACGTTGAACACCATCTAAAACAACTTAAAGAAAAGCCTAAATACCACTGTGACTGAGCCAAACATCACATCGTTTAGTCCTCAATTATACATAGCCTGATCAACTATGTCTAATTTAGGAAGAATCATGTTATGAAGGAACAATCATAATGCCAAATTTTCTAAATAACAATCTTCATGTAAAAGCAACAAATAGAGATAAACTGAACTATTCATAAATATTACAAACTATAATAAATACCTATCTTATTCCTTCGTCATTAGGATGAGAAGCCAACAAAAGTACAAATAAGAAAAACCCTAAAGACTAACAAAAAAAAACTCCAATAACGAAAAATTTATTTGAATCCATGGAAATTAATAAATAAACAAATAATTAGCATCGGAAGTGCTAATGTCACAATAATTACAATATAAACCATAGAATCTTCAATAGGTTGATCCGCTATGACAACAAAAACCCCCACCAACATAACCATAGCAAGAGCCACCACAGGATGAATCACCTTAATTATGCTGAAAGATAAATATAAACAAATCATTAAAACTAATAACAAGACAAATTCCTCAAAACAAAACAAGTTTTATTCCTTATTTGTTGAAAATACATAGAAACACGACAAATACTTAATTCTAAACAACTCTAGCTCAAGACTAGTGCCTCCATGTCTTATCAACAACATATGATAGAACCGTGAGTGGTATTAGGAACCCCAAAATCCCGACCAAAACTACATAATCTTCATCCGTAACAAAAGTTAAATAGGTGATGGCAACAACGATATATACCATTGCGATAATAGTAATTAGGCTCGGCATTTTCGGAAGTATTTAATGAGAGAAAAGGGTTAAGAATAGGAAATGTGAAATGATAGAAAAATGGTTGGTGGAAGAAATGGAAATTTGAAAGGGGTATATGTAGGAAGAAAACTAGCCGTTGGTCACTATTACGGACCGTTGGGATTCACTATTCACGACCGTTGAACACGGTACACCTAACCGTTAATTTACTATTCATAACCATTACCTTCAATATTCACAACCCTTAAATACACCAGTTACTTGATCCTGTCTACCACAAATAAGTCTAACTAAACCACATCTCCTAAAACTTAATAATAAAAATCTCTCGACAACCCTCTGAACGAAATTTCCTAATACAGGAATTTCGTTAAACTTGAATTCCGGGACGGAATTCAGAATGAGGGGTAGGTACTGTAAACTCTCGTAAATTTTTCTATGAATAGTAAAAGTTAATCAAAGACTAATATATCATTTCGTTAATTAATAACGTTTTTACCAATAACAATTTTTTTTTTTATCAAATATGCTATGTTACTTAAAATCACTACGATATTCATGATCTCATTTTGCTTGGAACGATGCTCACACATGTACCACTATAGTCTAAAATCACGAGAACATTAAAATTTTCTTTTATTCGTTACGAACCTGCATTTTCAAGACATTTTTCAAATTTACTATTCATCGGTTACTATTCACCAAACACTATTCATCATTTCACTATTCATCATTTTTGGAGTCGGTTAGTGATATTGAGATGTTTTTCAAAAGTTTTACTATTCACGAAACACTATTCACTCTCGGACTCACGTAGACGTTTCACTAAATATTTACTAAACATTTCACTAATCACAAATTAATTATTTTCACTAATCCTAATTATACTTAACCGGACCCTTAATTTCACTCTAAGCCCAAAATGATTTTCGGCCTGTTACTATTCACGACCCACACCATTTCAGGCCCATTTTCTTTCCTTTTTATTTTCGTAACACTCGACTAGACAAGCCAGAAACGAGTCTCGTACGCCCAAATCCTACACACGACACACACATATTTTCACACTCCCTCATTCCTCACCTAGCCAACTTCGAGTATGTCAAATTTCAGCTTCTCATGTCGAGTCTAACAACGTTCTTACTAGGCAAAGTGTTCGTCCAAAAATCGATTTCATAACAATTACAACTAATCCAAAACTAAACAATTTTAAGTCCCGTTTTTTTCTATTAAGTCCTAAAACCATTTCTAAACTAAATCTCATGTTTAAATATTACATTCTATCAACCATCACCAAGCCTAGCTAAAAGTTCCAAATCGTTACAAAAGAAAAAGAGTAGTCGACATATGTTGTAAAACAAAGAATGTACTTCCCTATTTCATGCTCACACAATACATATAATATGATCCTAGGCAAGTACCATTTGATTTTTAAAAGAAAACTACAAGTACAATCCATTTTTATAATGCTCATTCACACGTTTCTTTTACACTAGAGTGTATGTCGACAAGCTAGGAAACGAAAAGGAAAGCATGTTGCGTCTTACACTTCCTCAAGACTTTTTGTAACAAGTTAACATCCCATCACATTAATTTTGGTCACTAGGATACACAAGACTTCATATATATACACCATGCATGCATGCACTCGTTACCACCTTTCATACAAATCAAATTTTACATAAACAAAGTCCTAGCTTAGTCCTACTTCAAAACATTTTGGCAAAAACTTTAGTATTTCAAATCGGGTCTAGAAGAAACGAAGCTTTGTTTGTGAACATTGGTTGAGTCGACATACACACTACACTCTCGTATTCACTTCCCCTCGACTCTACGTCTCGTTTTACCCCACCATTTTAGTGTAGTAAGTCCCACACAACTTTTTTTCATTTATATTTAAAACGTACATTTGATTATTTTCGTATAAATCACAAACACTTGCACTAAAACTCTCGAAATCTAAATAAACAACACCTAAGTATTATGCTTTCGTCTATACATTTACTACCTTAGTAATCAAGTAATATAAAGTTTCGAACCGAAAAAGTTACGTACAAACTATTTTTGGATACCTTTCTAACGTATAAAAACAAGTCGTGTAAACTCTTAAAATTTTTCTAAGTCTTTTTACTTATAAAAACTCGTTTCATGCAAGCCTAAAACAAACGTATATCTTCAAAATTAACTTAACGAGCACATGATTTTATTTCACAAACTATTTAACCACTTGACAAACTATCATTTTCATGTATAACGTTGGTAATAAAAATTACGTCTTGACCCTTTAAATGATGAAAAGCATCGCGACTTAAAACCTTTTTCTGAAAAACTAGTAAATATCGATTGGGTCTTAAGGCCCAATCCTTTGAAAATAAGCTAACAAATAAGCAGTCCTAATAAGCAGTCTTGGAACATTTTTAGCATCCTAAAATAAGCCCGAAACCAAGCCCAAAACTTTCGTAAGCCCATTGGATTTAAAAAGCTTAACGGGCCTAGTCTTTTTCGTTAAAAAGCCCATTAAGCTATAATAAGCTTTTTTCGATAAATAAGCAGTTTTGAAAAGTTCAAATACGCTATTTTTAACTTATTTGAGAAATAAAAACACTAAGTTTTGAATTTGGTGAATTTTGGACTAAATTTGCAAAAATTATAATTTTCGGGTTAAAAGTGTCACTTTTTTAAACTTTAGGTAAAATTTGTCATTTTACAAACTTGAGGATGAAAAACTGATTTTATAAACTTTTGGGATGAAAAATGTAAAAATTATAAAGTTTTGGACGAAAAACGTAAATATATTTTACTTTGGACAAACGACGTAACGCTAACACCGTTAGGGTAAAAAGTGTAAAATTATGGAAAAGACAAGGGCCGTATAATATAATTAATATTTTTATTTTTACTTTCCATTTTACGATCTCGAGTCACGACGTTTACATTTATTTCACACTATTATTATTATTTTCAAACCTTACATTATATATATATATATATATATATATATATATATATATATATATATATATATATATATATATATATATATATATAACTTATTTAAAAACTTACGATACTTTATCAAACCACCAGTTTTACTATCGTTAAATCAACAACTCACGTATTTAAAACTACTCGCGATTAAACCATTAGGACTATCAAACACTAAAACTTGCCATATATTATCTAGGTTGTGTGTGGAGCCGTTCCCTTATTGCAAACTGAATATCGATATTTTTACCACTATACCACTAAGGTGAGTTCATAGCCTCGCCTTACTTATTTAAATGTTTTATAAACCTCGCGAGGGGGATACATGCTAGTTTTTTTTACAAACTGAACACAAGTATTTTTCTTGGTATGCTTTACCTGATATCGTTATTGCTTAAGTCCTTTATTGCCAAAAGCCCCTCGTATCATGAGCCTTAGTCACCCAGAGGGTGAACGTAAATAATTGTGGATAGATCTATTAGGGATTGACAATCCTCGTTTGGGCGTTGGAGAAAACTACCAAACGCACTTTATTTGAAATCTAATAGGTTACTGGCAAGAACCTATCCCGAGGGCCCTGTTACTATAATCTATCATTTATGATGAGATCTGTTAATCGGCTGAGTGTCATGAGCTTAATGCAATAACAACTGATTTTTAAATTATAATTGTATATCGGTGCAATTATCACTTATAGCTTGTGTTCAACTATTAAACTTAAACCTATGAATATCACTCAACTTTGTTGATTTTTAGCATGTTTATCTCAGGTCTAAAATGAGCAAGGATGGGACGGAAGAGCACGAAATTCTTACAAAGGCTATAAAATTTTTATTATCATTCGAAAACCTATTTAACAAATTTTAAAACCACTGGGACCTCATTTTTAAAACTCTGATATTTATAAAAATTCGAATGATAAATGTTTTAGAAAATCCATTTCTACTGAAAAACTATGAGCTGTGAAGTAATACCCAATCTTTATTCCGCTGCAAATATTTTAAAAATGAGGGTGTTACAACTATTTAATAAGTCATTGAGAATATTTAAAATATATTTTAAAGTTATTATTATTAAGTATTTACAATGCACAAAACACTTGCATCAATTTATAAAAAATTATATTATAAATTTTTATTTAAACAAATCACTTTCGTTTAAACAAAATGTTTTAATCCTACATTTGATCAACTAAGTAAAATCTTTTCCATTGAGAAATACATTAGCCATTTTTTTATAATAAACCAAGAGCTAAATACTTAACTATCTGGAAGGCAACTTCACCTTTGGTAATGTAATCAAATGTAATCTTACATGGAAGTAAGGATTAAATCCAAGATCAACCAACTAGTCAATAATCTTCCCATGTGGAAATGTATTCAAATGTATTACTGCATGCAATTAAGAACTAACCATTTTGGTAATAATCCAAGATAGAAAAGCAAGTATCAAAATTGTTTTTGTATGAAAAACATAATGGGCAAATGGTCTGAAAATGCATTATACTTGCCACCTTTTATCTTTACAGGCTACGTACTTTTAATTTTTCTAAAAAAAAACATGTACTTCATTAATCATTCTATTTTAGCCGTTATCAATAGAGTGATTAATAAAGTACATGTATTTTTTTAGGAATTTAAAAGTAAGTAGCTTACAAAGGTAAAAGATGGCAATAGACCATTTGCTCAAACATAATTAGTTAGGTATTATGTGTTTATCATTTCAAGTAAGCATCTTGGCCATTTATCCTTACATTTTCCCATGCATCATAAGAGAGTAAATATTTCAAACAAGACATGAATGACCTCTAAAAATCAGATAGATTTTTGCCGTGATTTAGAGGGGCGGCTCTCTTGAGGCTCCCTTCAAGGGAGCTGTGGGGCCGTCATCCTCTAATTCAACTTCTTTCTTGCTTATTTAAGCACCCATTTTGTCCACACTTTAACTAAGCTTTTAAAAATGTGAAAAAAAAATACATTCTCTAGTCTTTAAAACACTCTTTAATCTTTGATCATAATTCTTTCAACTCTCAATTATTTTAAGCATATTTTTAACTAATGATCCATCAAAACAAACTTAAAGATCTTACCATCTCATCAACCAAAGTACACTTGCATATGAAGATCCACCACAACAAGATTAGAGTTCTTGTCATCTTCATCCATTAAATGCTTCTTACCAAAAAGAAGTTCAACCGTATCAAGTTTAGAATCCTTGATCATAATTATACAACACCATGTATCACAACTATACAACATCTTGTATCACCAACTATACACCAAACTAAAGGTTAGATGGTTTATGTGTTTGGCCTTAAAACACAAAGATAATAGGTTTGTTATGTTAAGTCATCAAACATAACGGGTTTGATTGTATTTGAAGATCATTTTTTTTGAATACTTAGTTATAATATGATCTCTTAGAAATACTCTAACGCATTGTTATCTAGTTTTATATTAAAAGAAAAGAGAATAAAAGAAAAGAGAAGAATAGAAGTGAAGAAGAAAATAAAAGAAACACTTTCCTCCCTCTTCTGCCTAGATATGGGCGGAAGATTTTGGTTCCAAAATAGCCAAACTTCCTCCCACTTTCCTTTCCTTTCCTTACTCTTCTAAAAATCTCAAAAACACAAACCATTTTTAGTTTCTTTTCTTTTCTTTTACTTTCCTTCCTATATCAGACTAGAGAACATAGTGTAATTGCCATCACATTGTCAATGGTAAAATAACTTATTCTAAGGAAATTGATTTGCCACTCATAATTTTTATTGCACACTTAATTATATGTATTAGACAGTTGTATTGTAATATATATATATATATATATATATATATATATATATATATATATATATATATATATAGGGAAGGGATCCGGTACATTTTTGAATTTTAGTGCGGATGTACGGACGAATCTCAGCCCTCCATCTAGTCAACTATCTGAAAAAAGCGGAGTGGCATTATCGTAAATATCCTGACTTTTCCAAAAATCATTAATATCACAGTAGATTTTTTTATTGAAAAAAATTCAAAGAAATCTGAAAAAATTAAAAAAAAAAAAAATAAAGAGAACAACAAATAATTATAAATCGCTGAAAAATTTTTAAAAAAAAATCATTTTCATCGTTAAAGGTATTGTGATATTAGCGTATGATTTTGACTTTTTTACAAAAGTCAAGATCTGATCTTGATTGTCAAGATCAGATCTTGACTTTTGTAAAAAGTCAAAATCAGATTCAGATATCACATAAACTTTTTTTTTAATAAAAAATTTAATATCACAATAACTTTTTTAATATCATAAAAACTTTTTCTTAATAAAAATTGTTAATGTCGCCGTAACTATCATGTTTTCTTAATATCAAAGTTAATTTTTTTTAATATCACCGTAAGTTTTTCTTAATATCGTAATAAAAAAAACAGTGATATTAAGTTTTTTTTACTAATATCGCCGTAACTTTTTAAGTAAAATCGTTAATATCACGGTAAGACTCATAATATCCTAAATATCATCGTAGCACTCATAATCAAAAACAAAAAAAGTGCTCAGAAAAATCTAAAAAAAAAAAAAAAAAAAAAAAGTAAAGAAAACAACAATAGTAAGGATCGCTCAAAAGGAAAAAAATTAAAAAAAAAAATCGTTTGAATGGTGATTTGGTACCGTGATAGTTGCGTAGATCTTGACTTTTTTACAAAAAGTCAATATCAGACCTGGAATGGACGGCCTAGATCTATCCGCACGTCCACACTAAAATAAAACATCCGCACATGATCCTTTGCCTATATATATATATATATATATATATATATATATATATATATATATATATATATAATGTGCATTAACTAGTTGTATATTATAGTGTGCTAAAAAAAGAAAAGTGTTTTGCCAATCACCTCCTTTAGAAAATTTCTAATTATTATACTTTTCAATGGCTACTTTGGACTAAGTATAATTATTACGAGTATATGATAACGGAATATCTCATAAGTACACGTTAGAAGTTGTTGGATAGGTCTTCTAACAACATGATGTAATTGTTTCTTAGAATAAACCTTACTTGCAAAATCAGAGGTCCACTAAACGACTTATCAATGTCTGAAGAGGTCCACTGGGGGACCATTTTTCTTACCATAATCTGTGGCATATTTAACTAGGCCTATTAACAAATTTTATACATTTAGATTAATTTAATTAATAACATTCGTGAAAAATATAATAAGTATAATTTGGTATAGACCGTATAATTAACACAAAGATTGGTGTAGCCCAACTGTGACTTTTTTTTTTTTTTTTTTTTATTATTATTATTATTATTATTATTATTATTATTATTATTATTATTATTATTATTATTATTTTAACAATATTGTTATGAATAAAACAAAATGGTTGAGCCTAATCTGTTTTTCATTATTGTAGATGCGGCAATTTTGAGTTGTTAACTATCAATTGGCGTTTATGACTTTATGTTATCTCTAACAACAACTTAGCTTAAGATGGAAAGACATGTTTAATACATACGAGCTTCTAAAATGTTCGTTTGAAATCCTTGCTTGCTTCTAAGTAACAGATTATTGAAAACTTGTGGATATCAAAAGTTTTTGGTGGCGCACTGACACCAAGAACTTAATTTTTTTACCTAAGTAACTGTACAACGCTTCAGTTCAGTATTACTGCCGTCACTGCAAGGCCAGAAGGCCTCGTCCGGTAGTAAGGAATCATTTTGTTCATCGAGCTTACAGATAAGACGACCACACAAGGTCCAATTGTATGGAACTAGATATCATTTTCTTGTAGTTGCAACAGATCACTTGCCACCAGTATAAAGTAATCTAAATTAGTCATCTTGTACTTATTGAACACAAAAAATTCCAAATAGGTTGCCTGTTACATTGCCCACTTACAAGTTACAAGTCACATAGCTTGTGTTTTTTTTGGAGGAGCAAAGATTTTCATTAAAAGTTTAAAACTACTAAATAAAAGCCAAAAGAGCATCATATATATTACAAGGGAAGCTAAAAAGCAAAATTACAAAAAGATCATAAAAGGATCCAACTAGTTCAACAACCCCGACCAATAGGACCAGAAAAGCTTCCCTCCACGTCCTAGATTAGATGTACTACTAGCCTTTCTAGACCGAAAGTTGCAGGCCCAACACATGTCGGCTTTAGTCAAGTCCCCCAACTCGCTCGACAAACTAAAAGAACTAAGCTACAACACCTATAGTCAAATAGGCTGTGTAAGATGTTTCATACATTGCTAGTTGGTAAGTTTGAATCTTAAGAATACCCATAATAACCAATAGTTAGGTTTCTCTTTCAAAAATCGTACCCATTTAAGAAAACCACCACACCAATGCACATTTGACAACGACTGTATAATGTTGCATGTTGTAAATTACTAACAACAATGCAACAGTACTATTGAAAGCACAAGATGTTCGCGTTGATAGAACCAGACCAGAAATTTTTTGGACAAGCGTGATCATCTAAGTTGTTTCAAAGCTCATGATGACAAGTTGACAACTTATTGATGATTAACAGAATTACAGTATTAACAGTCGCCTGACCCCATAATTTAACCAATCAAGAACAAAAGCAAGACAACCCACCCTGACTTATCAATTAGTCCTTAAATGCTATAGTTCTAACTTCTAAAGACTACTATACAATCAACCTCTCTAGTCAAGTTGTTTGTAGCATAGATTCAACACCATGTAGCTTAAAAAACAATGCTTGGTACAGAACAAAAAAAAAAAAAAAAAAAAAAAAAAAAAAACATTAGTAAGTTGTTTAAATAATTCAAATCAAGGCATCTTGACCAAACATGGCAATTGGCCACTTGGCCAGTATCTATGCCAAAGTAGTGACCAGCATCACAACCTAGTCTATTGGCCAGTAATGTTTACAATCATATCACGAAAGCCAAACAAGGGTTGCAAAAACAAAGCATTGTAAGCCACAAAAAGATCAAAGAATCAAAAACTGTTCGGAAAAATATCTTGGTTACCTTTTTAAATCAGTACTGGCGATTAACGCCTGCCCTCTAAAATATAGAGTTCACAATATTACGAATAATTCATTCTCAAAAGAAACAATGTCTAGGAAGTGACTTACTAAACCCCCTTCCAAAAACTGAATTATTATTCAAACCTGTTTGCGCGAAAAAAAAAGATAAAAAGAAAACCCTCAAAACTTCAAAAGATTCGTCACCATCTATTTGGGGGAAGAAAAACACCACCAACGAGCACATGAAACTCAATCAAGACTTAGCCGCTGCCTGAGCCGTACTTCTTTCCGAAGACGATTAACTGCAACTTGTCGTAACCGGAAAGCACACCAGCGCCAGCAATGGCACGAAGGATGTTAGCACCAGCACCCTTGAAGAGAGACTTGGCACCCTCATTCTTCAAGATCTGTGAGAAAGCATCGAAAGAGCTCTTGTACTTAACAGCCTCACCAGACGTCATCATCATTCTTCTACGGACGGTATCAATGGGGTATGATGCAAGTCCAGCACCATTGGTGATCACCCACCCAAGAGCAAAACTAGCAAAGAAACTATCCTGAAAAGCCAAGAACACAACTCAGAATCAGCACAAACTAAGAGTTACTATCCTGGAAACCAATAATAACCTTTTATTTAGGATTTGACCTTTGGCAACATCAATTTAACATTTATTTTTATATCGAAATTTCAATAAGAAAATACCTTTTAATAAACTTTGAACAATCATAGGAGTGTTCAAATGTGAATCAGTAAACTATATTTTCAAGACATGATGTGACACGGGTAATCAATGAAAAAGCTATCTAGTAAATGCTTTCTAAAATAAATAAACAGAAACAACCATTCAGTTTCAGCCTGAAATGAGATTAAAAAGAGTTAGTTACCTGCAACTTGCCGGTTAGGAGAACTGGTTTCAAAGAATCGTACAATCCGAAGTACAAACCACGGTAGACAATGATACCAGCACATGAGATGTTGAAACCACGGTAAAGCCCAGCAATACCATCAGATGCAAGAGTCTTCTTGTAGACATCAACCAAACCATTAAACTGCCTCTCTCCTCCCTTCTTTGCGGACTTGGAGTCGTTAGCCAAACGGGTTCTGGCGTAATCTAGAGAGTAGACAAAGAGAAGTGAGGAAGCACCAGCAGCACCTCCAGATCCCAAGTTACCGGCAAACCACTTCCAGTAACCATCTCTGTCCTTCTTGAAGTTGAAAAGACTCTTGAAGTAATCCTTGAAAGCAAAGTTAAGGGCCTGAAATTATACAAGAAACATACACCGTCAATGTCAGAGGAACAATTAAAATTCATAAAAAACCAAGTTCAATTATGTAACAGGGTTTAAAACTCGCCTGAGTTGGGAAGTAACGGATGACGTTAGCAGTGTTTCCTCTCCACAAGGAAACAAACCCTTCTTCCTTGATGGTACGGCCGAAACATTCACCAATACCCTTGTATGGTTCAGACAACCTACCAGCCTTGATCATCTCATCTTGGTTCTGGATCAAAAGCTTGACACGCTCAATGGGAGCAGCAGCTGTCTTTGACACAGCAGCAGAGACACCTCCCATAAGAAAGTCGATAGCGAACCCTGAAAGTCCTTTCTCAGCTGGTGCTTGAACGCAGATAGGTGAGACCTTGGGGACGATCATGGAAAGATCAGCTGATTGTTGGGTTGGGTATTGGAATGCAGCATTTGAGTAGTTTCCGTATTGGAAACGCCTCTGGTAAGGCTGTGGTTGTTGGACACCTTGTGTCATGGTGGAACCGAGAAGACCAAGCTTCTGGGAAACACTTGGAAGTGAACGATCAGTTGTCATTGCTACAAACACAAACATACGTAAGATTAGAAAATGTACCTAATATAATGAAAGATGGTGTATAAATAACTACCAACGATTTAAATACAAACAGCATACTAAGAGGGAAAAGAAGTTCCACACAAACAGTAACAAATAGATAAACCACTCATACATTGTAAATTGTAAAGTCAGGTGTATAAACAATCAGGTTAGCAGTCTCAATTTTAGTAAAATTAAGTAGGTATTCAACATCATCAAGATGACATAAGAGCGTACAAACTGCCAAATGTACTTAAATTCCAATGTTGTAAATCCTAACAAAAGTGTCACCAATGTTTAATACATATTCTAACAGAAAACTAGAACATCTTGTGTGAGCTCAAGTCAGCGAATGTATACATAAGCCGATGACTACAGACAACATAATATGGTAATCTAGAACATTTTGACAATCAATGTGTTATAAAACAGCAAGATCAACACAAAGTGAACTTTAAAATTATGCCATATTAGACATTGACAAATAGCAAGATTCAATACTCGTATATAGCCAAGTAAAATCAAATCACGTTAAACAACACCTCTTAAGGTAACTATAAAAACTCACCCAAAATTGCGGAAACAAGCTCTTTAAGTCATTTTCTAAATCAATCGTTTGCGTTTTAAAACAAAAGTTTTAGCCCAAAATATGACTTACTTCCAAAACAAATCTACTGTCAATTTATCAAAAAAATAAAAGAATTGCATATTTCTTAAACAACAGGGGTGTTTGAATTAGCTTAATTATATGGGCTTATTAGCTTATTATAAGCTGAAAAGCCAATAAGCCCAAAAGATAAGCTTATCAGCTTTTCCAGATTATTATAATCTGAGAAGCCGGTAAAATAAGTTAGTCCAAAATCCCCCTATATGAATCATGAAATAAATCAACATATCAGCAATCATATATCATAAATATAACAAATTCTATTCCATTTCAGATCTTAAATATCAACTTTAATATTCTTAAATATATAAATCTACTATACATAGATCAAATAGCACATGAAATGAAGTTGACTTTATTAGTCAACCAACAACAAAAACATCTCAGATCTACAGTAAATCACCACAAAACAAAACCAAATCAACATCAAAACACCCAACACATACTATTTCACACAGATCTGATCTAGATCTAACAAACAAACAAAACAAACACAGATCTATTAAAAATAAACAAAATAATAACAAAAACAGATCTAGAAATGAAAAGGAGATGACGGAGAAAAGTATACCTAGAAATGAAATGGATCCGCGGGTCTAGGTGCGGTTCCAGAAAAGCGGCTAAGGAATGAAATGTGTGAGAGGATGAATGAAATGAGACTACGAGGGTTTATATCATGATTTTTGTTGACTATCAGGGTTACCTTTCTTTGACTATTCTAGGTATTCTTTCCCAGCTTATTTACCACCTGCACCATTGGGCCTAAGGCCCATGTTTCAACTTTGGACTAACTTTATTATGAGTTTTTTAGGAGACCATGTACTTTAGAAAATTAATTCTCAAATTTTCCATCTCTAAATTCCTTGAGAAATTGATGGTTTTTCTTCTTCAGAGAATAGTTGAGAATTTTGAAAACGCGTTTAGTTGGAGTTAAAATTTTCTTTTCTAAAAATGGTAAAAAGATTACCTCAAATTACGACGGTGGCGGCGACAAAGGGCAGTGGCGGCGACGGTCGGCGGCGGAGGATGACACCAGAGATTAGGGGTAGAATGATGTATGTGTTTTTTTTGGAGTTGAGAAAAAAATTAGAAAGAAAAAAGTGAGACTGGTAAAATGGGCTTTTCAGTTTTTTAGTTAAAATTTGGAAAATGAGAATTTCATTTTTTTTGAAAATTGTTGAAAAAATGTGCGACTAAACGCATTTTCAGTTTTTTCATTTTCTTATGAAAAATTTCTTGGGAAAATAAAGAATTTCTCTCCAACTAAACGCACCCTAAGTATCTTCTTTTTCTACTTTTAAAAATTTAAAGTAATTGAAAGATCGATTTTTAATAGTCATTATCCTAATCCTCATCATATTCTTCAATTGTATCATTTGCCTACTTTGACGTCTATAACTCGGAGGAACTTTATATATGTGATCTTTTGATATAATCCCACTTCGCTCAAATGCGATCATCGGTATCAAAACAATACGACCAACAAAGCTCAATATCATTACAAACTAAGGAACAATATGACCAACAAAACTTAATTATCGTACTGTATTGATTTGTTAAAATGCCTCGAAAATGCAACGAATGAACCGAAACTAATACTGTTACTCAGTATAACTATATACGCATAAGTATATAGCATTACTCAACATCATTTACCTAACCGGATTATGCACGTTAATTTTCTTTTGCTCGTGATCGATTCCTCCGAGTGATGACGTGTGAATCATGCCGCACATTATCACCATCAGTCCATCACCAAACAAAGTCGACAATGAAAATGGCGTAGAAGGTAAGGACTATGACGGAAATTTTTATTCATATAATTTATTATTATTGTTGTTGTAACTTTTGTGTTACAGAATTGATAAAAGCATAGTATTCGTGATTGATAGCCAAAAAATAATTTTCGTTAAGCTTTTAAAGGAAGAAGAAAAAGAATATATTTACATACTATATTAAATACTTTTAAGTGTACACACTTTCTTAAATACTTTTTCAAAATACTATTAAAAAAACTCCTTTATTATTTAGTACTAGTAAGTAGTAACATTGATTAACTTAACTTATAAAAGGTATTTTGAACTTTTTAACGCTCTCATTCTCTACCCTCACTTTCGATGAATTGTAGAGCCGCATAAAATGAGCCTGCGTGTAAAGGCCCATTACATGTGCATCGCACATTCATATCTACTAGAACGGTACCCGCGCAATGCTGCGGCGGGTACCTTGTGATTATATTTTGCGTTATTCGGTTACATGTTTAGTTGTTTTCATGCTTTATAAATAGAGAGATATTTGAGATGGTTAAGCCAAATAATTTTAGTTTGAACAATCAACCACTTCCTAACAAACTTCCTAACCAACCTGCTTCTTAACAAATTAGTTTTGAAATCTTTTTATAATAAGCAAGAAAAAAATCTGAATTTTAAGGCTTACTTATTACTTACAATAATCCCAAATGCATTATAATGTATTATAGATAGATATATATCCAGTACTATCTCTAATATGTGTATATCAATTCTTGAATCTTGAATTTTAAGAAAACTATTTTAGAAAACATATTAAACACACTATTTGATAGTAACGAGGTGGTTGCACCCGCACGTTACGGCGGTTTTTTTAAATCTAATTTTTATGCTGCATGTGTTTTGTCATATCAAATACACCTTATACTTATCTTATAAGCTATTAAGTATTCATCATGAAGTAAAAAAATATATATGCAACAATGAGAATACATGACACGAATTGGTCTTTACTTGAACTTGTTATACAAGAAAATACCAGTTATTATATGTAACTTCATTGTTAGCAATTTAGTAATAAGATCATAATTATGTGTCATTTAACACCACAAATACACATCTATACTATATAAAGCTTGTACCCCTTAATTTAATGCGGAAGTATATTGTGCAAAAAAGGGTAGTACGATACAAGGTAGTTTAAGTAAAATCTTAATTATATGAATTCCACGAATTTACATCTGCATTCTTCAATGCATCCACGGTTCTGTAACATGAAAGGGCTGCAGTTTTGCAACCTACTTAAAAGTTATCCCCTTAATTTAATGAGCAAGGGGGTTGTGCACAACCAAAAGTATGGTACAACCACTTTCAAGCCATCTCTCAAAGCTATATCAAATACACATTCTAGGCTTCAATTCAGTCAATTTCGATGCTTCAATTCATTGAATTGAATGTTGTTGTTACAGAAGACAAAAAGGACAGAAGACAAAGGGATTTTGAACCTCAAATAATACCAAGAGTTTGGCAGTTACAACACAAAAAAGAGCTTATAAATAATATATACAATCCCCCACAATCGTAAAACCAATGCCCACCCTCACAGTAACCACTTTCAAGGTTTGTTTTACAGACCCGAAAATGAAACCATGTTACTTCGTGTATATAAAACCAAGACCCACTCCAATATAGTCCCCACACTCGAAGAAAACTCGAACTTAAAAAGGAAAATACTTGATGATCTCAGTTTTTTTTCCTTCTTCGTTTGGTACAACAAGCTTTTCAGACCTCAAAGTAAAAAATATGAAAGAAAAAAATCATCATCGATCTATGAGAAGCTTTCCTTCTTTTAAATATCCGAAACTAGCAAGAAAAAATATAACAAATCTGTTATTTTTCTCTCTTTCGCTCAAAACAAATAAAATGAAAACAACACATGTAGAACCTACCGAGACCCTCCAAAGGATCTTGCAGATAAAAAGGAGTGCTTGGTTGGAAAGGATGAAGGAGATTCGGATTGATGATATAAGATGAGCTTGATGTGTGGAGATGAGATGAATCATCTTGATTGATAACGAATGGATATGAGTTTTGATGGGAGAAGAAAAGTTACGTTGGTGAGAGGAGGGGGCTGATAAAACAAGGGAGGTGGTGGGGACGGTTATACAACTGTGTATGTTTAGGTCAATTGAGATCGGGTATTATCTTTGGATCGTGTAAAATCTGAATATTGAGCTTATTGTTAAGGGGTCATTTAAGCCCAAATTTGAGATTATTTGATCAAATATTGCCCTAAATCGTTCCTTTTGTCATTTTAGGTACTTTTGGAGAAGAATCTGGAAAAGGAAGCATTTTGGACGTTTTTGGAGCATAAAAGTGAAGAAAACGGCAAAGTCTCAACTTTCCTTGCTGGAACAGTACCTGACGGCGTCAAGTTTTTACACATGACGGCGTCAAGAGTTACAAAAGAGGTGGATATGGAACTTATAACGTGACGGCCCAGAGAGTTTTCAAGCATATTGGCCTGACGGCGTCACCAAGGCCGTCAGGGTCTAATTACACATGACGGCCCAGAGTATTTCTCCACATGACGGCGTCATAAATGGATCTAGGCAATACGATTTTTATCATGGCGGCGAGTTGGCGGCGTCACAAGTTAATACATGACGCCGTCAAGATGTAAACTCTATATATAGTTTTACAATTTTCATTCATTAGTGTGCAACTTTGAGGGAATAAACCCTAGGCCGAATTTTAACAGCTTTTCAAGGGTTTCAACCCCTTGATTCTTCCATGTTCAATTGAAGATAAATATTCATTCAAATCATTCAATATGTCTATGTGTTGTGTGATTATATCTTACGCTTGTCTTCTCTTTGACATGCTAGGCTAGATCTTTATTATGTTTGTTTAGATGTAGTGAAACCTATATGTTAATTATGGGTTGATTGTTTGTTTATAATTGTTACAGATGATTGTATTTGATGTTAGGCTTAAGAAAACTGGCAGACTTCCATTGGTAACTTGCTTGAACGTCTTAAGAAACATGATCGGAGGTGTACTACGATTTTTGGTTGTATTTAATGCGTAAGAGAATTCTAATGATCACATGTTAGGAGCTTCTAACGGCTCGACATAGGAGTGAAGTAGGATCTTATAGAGTTAAGGAATATTGTACACGGCCTTATGACTAGTATTAAGGAATATGACCCGTCATCCATGCAATTGTAACAAGCTAATCAACCTGTAAAAGATATCTGGAGAGTAATGAAATCTAAGTAAACACAACTTCGTCATCATTGTTTCCACCACATTAGTATAATAGTTTTATTTTCATTTCTTTTATTTTGATTGAATCTTTAGTTTATTGGGTTAGTTGGCTAGCAACTGATTCCGGCCACTCCTTCAAAACCCGAGATTTTACTTGTTTTCCATAAAATACAAAAAGAATCATCCCTCACCTCTAGACCTAGTTTAGTAGGCTTTCTAATCCTAGCGACACTATTCCTGAGTTGAACGATCAATCCCCTGGTACTTGTCACTATACTATACTACAACGATCAGGTACACTGCTTGGTGGGGGTTGTAAGCTTCTCAAGATCCCTTGAGAGGTAAAACCTGTTGCGAGGGCGCAATTCCCACGTATCAAGTTTTTGGCGCCGTTGCCGTGGAATAGTTATTGTCTAGGTTAGGATTTCTTTTTATTAGGTCTACTTGCTAGATTTCTTTCTAGTAAGATTTTTATTTTTATTTTTAGGTTTTCTTTAGTCTATCTCATTTCTTCGTTTCGGTTTTCGTAACTTTTACCATCCGACATCATGGAAGGTGGTAACATCTTTGAACTCATCAACCCACCACAACAAAACCACCCATGAAACCCACCACTTGCAAACCAACCTCCTAGGCCCCGAACTTTAGGAGAGTATTCCCGTCCTAGCCACCAAGGCTATCGAAACACTATTGAGCTCACTAAAGGAGCCAATGTGTCCCCATTGCGATCCGACACCATCCGGTTGGTGCAAAGTGGATGTGCATTCCATGGACTTCGTTCCGAAGATCCTAATCAACATCTCAAGGATTTTCTTAAAATCGTAGATTCCATAGACCTTGATGTTGTAACTAGAGAGTCGACCCAATTACGTTTATTCCAATTCTCTCTACGTGATCAAGCTAGTCAATGGCTTGAACGTTTACCCGTGGGATCCATCACCTCTTGGGATGATCTCACCACTCGTTTCCTTGCTCAATTTTTCCCACCGGGGAGAACTACTAAGCTTAGAAATGATATCTTGATGTTCCAACAACGTCAAGGTGAAACTCTATATGAAGCATGGACTCGTTTCAAGGACTTACTCAAAAAAGTCCCTCATCATGGCTTGGATCTTTGGCTCCAAGTCCAAATCTTCTATGACCATATCAATCTCTCCACAAGGCGAACCATTGACCAATCGGCCGGTGGCAAGCTACGTGATCTAAGTGCTGAAGAATCATGGGAACTCATAGAAGATCTCGCTCTCTATGACAACGAAAGTTGGAATGATCCCCGTGATTTGAATAAAACGGTCAAGGCAATATCTTTGCCTTCGAACAATTCTAGCACTCCCGACCGTAGGATCATGGAACTTGAGGACCAAGTCAAGTTTCTCATGAAATCCTACGAAGCTCCTAAGCATTCAAGCCAAGTGAACAAAATCACTTCTTCATGCGAATTATGTAGTGGTCCCTATGACACTCGTGATTGCGTGGAACTCCCCGGACATGCTTTTGCGGATTACGCATCCTCGCGTACCGACGAAGCGGGAGACAAGTGGTACACTTTCAAACCCGAGCCAAACCCTTACGGTGATTCCTACAACCCTTCTTGGAAAAATCACCCGAACCTTAGGTGGAAACAAAACCAAAACATGCCCCAAAACAATTCTTCCAATCCACCTAATCGTTACCAACCAAACGGTCCACCCTCTTACCGTACTTTCAACAACAATCCTACCAATAACTATGGTAGTACCAATAATCTTGAAGGATTGACGTCCTAATTTATGGCATCTCAAGAAGCTCGCATAGCTAAGTTTGAAACCGAATTCAATCAACAACAAACGGAGATGACCAATAAGATTGACAACTTGTTGAAAGCCCTCAACAACCAAGGGCTAACTACACCTAGGAAGGACACTAGAGACACTAGTAGCGGAATCCAAATTAAGGACCCCTCATCATCCAAACACGTCCACTTTGTCAACGTTGTCACCATTAAGCCAATAGATAAGAATATAGAAGAAAGTGACAAGGATGAAGTTGGAATAGAAACCGGGACTAAGGATGAGATTAAGGAAGTTGAGGATATTAAGGAAGAAAAGTTAGAAGAAGTAGAAAACGTAGAGGAATACTTTGATAAGTTACCCACCAAGGAAGAACGGGAATATCATAAGGATCTATTCAATGACCCCGAGACACCTTACGTCCTTGGTTCACCACTCATCAACACAGGAGATCCCTCTAACATTAACATACCATACAACATTGGGCATATGCATGTGTGGAAAGCTTACATCGATCTTAGGTCTCCTATAAACATCATGACTAGGACCTATTATAATTGGGTAATGAAGAAGCAACTTGGATATAGGATGATGCCTAACACGAATTGGATGAGCAACTTTGTTGGAAGAGTGAAAGGATTACATGTCTTTGTAGGAAACTTCACTTATGTTACCGACTTTGTGATTGTAGAGGATATTCGTCCGGTAATAGATGGTTGCCTAAGTCAAGTAGTGTTCGGAAAACCGTTTGTTGAGGCCTCTAAGATGAGTTATGACCCGTCCCTAGGGATAGTTAGATTCAAGGATAAGAACGATGAGATTGCTTACCAAATGCCCTATAAGATTGAACAATATCGTCTTTTATCAAACCTTGAAAAGAAACACAAGCAAGCGGTTTACTATAGGAATGATGAGGATAGACGTAGAGGAGTAGATTATGTCATGAGTAGAATACTCGGTTTCTACAAGGAATGTTTGCAACTAGGTCCGGAATACAAAACTAAGATTGGAGATGACCTAGAAAATGAGACCAATGATGAGGTCACGTGATAGTCCATGACCTTGAGTCTAGCTACAAGACTCGTAAATAAAGAAAAGCGCTTCTTGGGAGGCAACCCATGTTTTTTGTGTTTTTATTTTTATTTATTTGATGTTATTTGTTTTCGTATGCATGTTTTATTTTTATTGTTGGTAGATCATGTTTCAAATTAAATTGCGAAAATACTTTATTTTGTTGGTTAAGGTATTTTGCAGAAGATAAGTGTAAGGAGAAACCCCAAATTTGTTTCTAAGAACGAAAATGATCATGATTTGCCACAATATTAAATGAACATGTATATTAGTAATTGTTAGAGTCAAATGCTTGTATCGAGTCATAATGATGTTTTGCAGGATTTCCCAGGAAGTAGGACATAAGTTTTCCCATAAATTTTTTGAAAACTTAACATAAAGATTTCTGCATGTCACTTCTGACAGAGTCAGGATTTAACCCCTGACGGCGTCACGTGTAAAATTCTGGAAATTTTGCGAGTTTTGTTTTTCGAACGGAGTCTTAAAATTTTTTGTTGATTCTTTAGTTTTATAAACTCCAGGAAATCTGCAAACATTCATTCCACAAGCATTATATCTTAAATTGCTTTCTAGGATTTGTTAGTATATATAGATTGCCGCCGATTTTACGCGAGGTTGCCTTGATTGTTTTCTCAGGTTTAACAGGTTATATATGACAAGAAGATGATTTATATTTCTGGAAGGGAAGCTTTGAACGTTCATTTTCTTGAAGGAAGATCTAACCTTGTTAACACACTATCTACACCGAACGAATCAGGGGAGTATTTGTTTTCATTCTTTTACCTATTTTACTTTTACATCCTTTAATTGAACAGTGGGGACAATGTTCATCCTAAGTGTAAGGGGAGGGTAAATGATGATACCTTACATGATACTATTGCACTTGAGTTTGTTTGTTCGATGGTAGGTGTGTAATAAAACTAAGAGAAATACTTGTTAGTGTAATTTTAGCGCCAAATTTAAATTTTTTTACAACATTTAGGAGTGAAACTTTAGCCTTAACAAGCGTCTCATGGATAGGAGTCGTATGACTAGCACAAAACCGTACCATTCAGAAAAATTTTCCACCCAAATATGTGAGGTTCACCTTTAGATTTGATAGGAAAAGCATTCGTTATTAGTGCTTATGAGTGTACCGGTAGCATTTAGATTCTAGAACTTGCGTTAGTGATGCATCCTGAGACCGCTAGTGAGACTACATTCGTGTAGTAGGATTTACTACATGATAAGAGGCATTAGGATCACCCTTGTGTTAAACCCGTATCATAATTACTTGACCATTTAAGTCATATTACTTGACTAGTAAAGTCAATTAATTTTTCCCACACCTTTGCGTTGTACTCATTTTTAGTACACCCCTCCGAGCCTGTCTTTTTGTTTCTAACTTTAAGCATTTTACTTAAAGGAATAATTTGTTACAACCCACCCAAATGTGCAACCAAATCGCCTTAGCCTTCCGTGTATGCACTCATCTTTAGTGCATTATTGTTATGTGTTTAAACCCTTAGTTAATTATCTAATTGATTACATGGTTGCTAAGTCGAGTCATATCTTGTACATATTATTTTGGGACGATTGGGACTCATGGGTAAAGGACTTGTGTTATGGAGTAATGGGGAAGAACATCATATATTACCCCCATATGTGCATTAATCTTAAAAATTACTCAAAGTGTTTTGATTATCTTCAATCGAGTCATTAGATTAGTTTATTGTAAAGTATGTAAAAATTCAAGTGTAAGGGGAATGTACATTCCCTATGATGTATTATTTTGGATGGTAGGGTAAGAGTGTATGAAAAAAAAGTCAAAAAATTAAGAAAAAGAAAAAAAGAATAAAAAAAGAAAAGAGAAAAAAAAACATACGGACTACCATCCCGTTTCATTCTATGTTTGTTTTATGTTTTTGTTATTTTTGATTTATTAGCTTAAGTGGAGTCGAGTCTTGGCTTAGCAACGCCATATTATACATGTAATTAACCAAGATGATTAACTCGCCACAAGTAAATATTGCCTTTATCCAACAAAACCGTGTATTCCATATCCCTACACCTAACGTTATAACCATTTTCAAAAGACCTCTTTGATAGTTTATCCTAGGTGCTTACGCCAAGTGGTGGAGGTTTGATCCTTTCCCAAGCATATGGTAATCTATTTTTCTATGACAGGTAGTGAGAGATGTTTTCCATTTCCATATTGTGATATATACTTTACTACACCCGAGAGATGTGAGTATCTAAATACTAATTGTGAGGTGCTAGTGTATGATCTCCGTGCTTGTTTTTGGTTTTTGGTGGAACGATTATTTATTGTAATTACTTTTATATTAGTGTTAAATGACCCCTAACTTGTATTTTGATTAGAATAAAAGCGCATTTGCTTGAGGACAAGCAAATCTCAAGTGTAAGGGTATTTGATGAGGTAAAAAGTGAACCGCTTTTAAGGGGTCATTTAAGCCTAAATCCGAGATTATTTGATCAAATATTGCCCTAAATCATTCCTTTTGTTATTTTAGGTACTTTTGTCATTTAAGCCCAAATCCGAGATTATTTGATGTGTGCTTTTTTACACATCCATTTTAGGCTTAAATCAGACCAAATATACCAAATACGAACCAAATATGCCAAGAGAATGTATATTTTTGTATTTGTGTATGTGCTGGTACGGATATGTGAAAAATGAACAAAAACAAAGCCAAAACCGACAAAAACGAGCACGAGATTGGAAAAAGGTCAAAAGTCGGAGCCGGGGAAGCAAAATGATAAAAGAAAGCTCAAAATGTCATAAGAAGTCCTCAGGAATTCATAATGTTGCATAATTAGTCCCTGGACAAAGATTGAGAGTTTGGCAATTTCAGTCCCTGCATTTTCTGGAAATTACATAAATGGTCCCTTGGAATAAATTTCAATGAAAAGTCAACAAAAGGTCCTCCATGATTCAGAGATTGACAACTTAGGTCCTTGGAATAAAGTTTGGAAAATCTCAGAATTGGTCCTTGGAATTTCAGTTTTATACATTTAGTCCCTAGTAATATTGGTCCTTAATAATACAATCAACCGGATCCACAAAATATATTAACCTAAAATCCCAACCAAAGCCCAAACAATATGCCAAGCCCAACACCCTCACTCACGTGTACCCGGTCCACCAATAACCTGCATCCTATACCCGGTCAAACCATATACCCGGTCAACACCACAAACAATATTACCCAACACCCAAATTCCCGCCCCCCAAATATTAACTGCTACCCAGAATGTTTCTATTCACCTAGAACCCTAGAAATAACCCCACCTCAATTACCTCGTACCTAAATTATTACCCAATGATTAAAGCTTCTAGAACGAGTCAGAAGAGTCAGGATATATCAGGGACACGTGGTCCAATGACAGAAGACACGGAAGATCAATCACATCATTCAATTAATCCAAGGGTCGAGATACATAGATTGGGGACCAAGAGCAATCTAATGGACGAAATTGCATCAAAGAAACACAAGTGAGGCGTGGATTAATGACATGGACAGCCTAGAAACTTCACCCCAACCTCATGCCTCAAGTATAAAAGGCCCCCTCCTCATTCACAGATGGTGTGTAGGTTTTATCATTATTTTAGTTTTCTGTTTTAAAGTTTTTATTGTAATTTCCAATTTCAAAAAGCCTTGTACTCATTTTATTTTTAATTAATATAATTCGAATTTCAGTTTTATGTTATTGTTTTAATTTCAATTTACTTTCTTAATTGCCTGTTATTAGTTTAAATCATAATTAGTAGTTTAAATTAAATTCAGTTTTAAGGTTCTGTTATTGTTTTTCAAAGTTATATAGAAAATCCATAAAAAATAAAAATAAAAAATCAGAAAAAAATAAAAAAACAAGTTTCAATTTTACATTTCAGCTTCAAACTAGTTTTATTTTGTTTAAATTAGCTTTATTATAGCTTTAGAAGGTTAATTCAGTTAAATTGTTCAAAAAAAGCATAAAGTCAACTAAAATCAAACATAAGCTTATTCATAATAAGCTGAGCTAATTTGGAGTTCAGGACAGCCAAAAGGAGTCCATTGGCCTGTCTTAAAGACAGGCTAGCTAAGTGAACCCCCTCTTTTTGAGCTGAGGGGGATTTTCCTTGTAAGTTTTCATTTGAATTTTTTCTCTTATAGCATTATCAGTAGTGGTAGTTTAGTTTTGCTTACTTATGTTTATTTCTGCTTCTTATTAGTAGATTAGTCATAATATAGCTTTACCTTGATAATGTTTAGTGGTTTGCAATTTTATTTGAGTTAACTGTTTCATTACTATTTCATTCATATTATAGGATCTATGTATTTTGGTTTCTGAGTCAGTACTGCATCTGAAATCTGATTTTCTGATTGTTTTAGGAATTGTTGAACTATATCAGTCACTTAGGGTGAGTGTTGGACTGTATTGGATTGATTTGAGTTAGATATTGTGGTAACTGTCACTTATAAGGGTGTTTGGCATAGTCTTGCTAAGATTATTGGTATTTCAGAAGCTATAAGTTGTTGAGACATTTCATGTAGGGTAAATCTAGGCTAGGTTCATCAACAAAATCAGTAGTTATTAAGGAAAAGTAAAAAATTCAAACATAGTTGCCTAACAGATAGTTATATAGGTGCATAGTCATAAGAATAGTTGCATTATTAGTAGTTTAAGCTTATTTTACTTAGTCATTAGTTTTAAACATCATTTACAATAAAATTCTAGTGAACAAAATTCATTTGAGTCAAAAAATTTCTGTCAATTCAAAAAGTCAAACAAGCGGAACTCAGATTTGGTCATTAATTTGTAAGGACTTGTAGGATTCTATATAGTTTGGAAATAGGTTTGGATTGATGTTCTTGGTTGTTTGCTAGCTTGTGAATCTAGAACTCCAAGTGTTTTGCTTATTGGGACTTATTTGCTTATCTTAAAAGCTGTTGTAAGTTGTCCATTTGATCCTGATTTTCCCCTGCACATCAGCTGATAAGTAAATTTCTAGGCAATCTTTAGTTGAGTATATTGGACTTATAATCAGATCTAATAGTGAATTTTTATTCTCAGGTGGTTAGTTGATTATTTGCCCCCACAAGTTCACATTCACTAGCTTATTTTAACTGCTTAATTTACTTGATAAGTTGAGTGGTTTGGACTAGTTCTGTTTTCTAGTGTAGGCCTGCATTTGTGTTTGGGTGATCATAAACTGAGTTTAGTTGTCTATTTGAGTTCCATTATACATAAAGTCACTGTTTCCATTAAGTTTATGCTTATTGCTAAATCTGTTTTGCTACTGCTTATTGTGTTGATTGCTTATTCAACTGTTTGTGCCCCATTCTGAGTTTCTGAGTTCATTCTGGTCTAAATTCTGTTCCATTAAGCATTTTTGAGTCAAAAAGTCATTTGGTCAAAGTTTTGGTCAACTGGGTCAAGTATTGCTTATAAATAAGCACTCTAATAAGCTGATTTTAAGCCAAACAGTTGTTCCACAGATTATTTTAAAGTTTTCAAAATTTTCCTAAGTTTAAAATAATATTTTAGAATTTCCCAGAATTTTTCATATTTTTTCAAGTTGATTTGATATTTTTATTATTTTATTTTCATTTTTATTCCATTTTTAATACATTTTAATCACTAAATAAATCTAAAAAAAATCAGAAAATGCCAAGAAAAATCCAAAAATATTTTTAAAATTTATTTTCATTTATTATAGAATTTTAGAAATTTATTTTGCATTTTTTCCATTTATTTTGAATTTAATTTGAATTTTTAATTTGATTTAATAGTTTTTAGTTCCCAAAAATTACACAAAAAGCCAAAAAAATTAGTTTTTAGTTTTAAAATTACTTTTTAGTTATTTTATAATTTTCAAAATTTATTTTTCATTTTTCTCACCTTATTTGCATTTTCTTTTAATTTTTAATTAGATTAATTAGTTTTTAATTCATAAAAAATAAATAAAAAGTCAAAAAAATATTTTTCTTTTTTCTTAAAATTTTCTTTTATCATTTTTAACTTTTCAAAATTATTTTCAAGTCCGTAGGAGTAGTGTAGCTCAAAATTCGCGTTTTATTTTGTACGTTAACGTTTATTTTACGTTTCAGCTTACGTTTTCGATTTTACGTTACGTTTTTAGTTTCCTTATTTGACATACGTGCTTAAGTGATTATTTGTGCTTCATTTGTTATTTTATTAGTATAATCTCATCAAAATCACTTTTTACCACTTTCACGACACGTTTCACGAATCGGGAATTGAGAATTCCATTCACCTTTCACACAGACTACGACCCCGGGTTATCCGTATTTCTTTGCGGATCTCTTGAGTAATACTTATACTATATAATATAACTTGATTTTCACGAATCAATTTTGGCGCCGCTGCCGGGGAAGGTTGAAGTGAATTTTTCGTTTTCGTTTTTCGAAATTGTGTTCTGAAAACCTTCCTTGTATATATTTTCTATAAAAACCAAAAAAATAGAAAAATCAAAAACACTTTTCCTAAAGTGTTTTCAAAAATACCAAAAAAATAATAAAGTTACAGCCTCGACTCTCCCGTTGAAGGGTGGGCGTTGTAAACCAAATAAGCTTCCCAATATAACAACGCGTGAAATTAGTTGCTAATCGGATTACTTTGGATTCTACGACCGAATAAGCGGAAAATACGGAAGCTTTGACATTAAATTGCAAGCTGAAGAGAGATCCATTCTTCTCTCCCGTTCCGTCGCGAGTAGGTTTAAAGGAAACGGTTTACAATTAACGTAACGTTTGAAAAAGAAAAAAACAAAAGATTAAGTTTTTGCATTTTGCTTTATAAAAATAAAAATACAAAAGGATTTTCCTTTTCAATTTGATTTTCTTTTTACTTTAATTTTTTTTTTTGATTTTTGTGGTGTATGAACACACGTTCAACGTCTAAACGACTTGTTTCACCGCTTTCAAATCCGGAAAGTTTGTTTCGTCATACACACCGAGTTCTTTTTCCTAATATGAAGGAAATGAACCCGAATGAGCAACACTTGGGACCCCCGCCGATGGGTGGTGCTCAAAACAATGTGATCCCTCCGATGGGACCACAGCCGGCTTTCGATCCACGTCTGATGGAGGAACAACTCCAATCACCATTCAATGGTGTGAGGAGAGCCATCGTGATACCCGAAATGAATGCTAATTTTGAGATTAATCACGGATTGCTCAATCTTATCACGAGTATATCCTTTCACGGGTTTGAACACGAAGACCCATATGCTCACATAAGAAATTTCGCCGACATCGCTGAGACCATTCGCATGAATCAAGTTCCTCACGATGTGGTTAAATTGAATTTATTTCCTTTCTCCCTTGAAGGGGCAGCCCGGACTTGGCTGGAAAAGGAACCGCCGAATTCGATTCACTCTTGGAACGATCTTGCTTCCAAGTTTGTGAATTACTTCTATCCTCCTTCTAAAACGTCTAATCTTCGTTCCCAAATATTTCGATTCCAACAAGCTTTTGATGAGTCGTTCAGCGAAGCTTGGGATCGATTCAAAGATTTGATGGAAAAATGTCCGAACCATGGGTTCACATCCCTTCAGCAGATTGATACTTTCTACAATGGATTATTTCATGCTGACCAAGACTCACTCAACTCTGCTGCAGGTGGGAACCTGTTGGCTCGAAACACGAACGATGCTTTCATGATAATCGAGAATAAGGCTCGTGTGAGAATGTCGAGAAATAAACCTCAAGTTTCTAACACTAATAATAAAACGAATGATGAAGTGATGAGTATGTTAGTAGCTTTTACTAAAAAAGTTGATGCTATGTCTTTTGAAAAACCAAATCATCAAGTGAATGTTGTCAATCAAGGTTGTGTAACTTGTGGTGGTCCACATCCGTATTACGAATGTCCGTTAACCGGTTCTTATGCTCATGTTGCAAATATGGGTAGCAACGGTTACCCACCTCTTCAAGGAGATCGAAATCTTCTCAGCTACAGTTCAAACCATTTTGTTGGACCACCCGGTTTCACTCAACCGAATCAAGTCAATCCAGTTAATCAAGTCAATCAAAATGTGCAAAACCGAAATCATCAATTTAACCAGAATCAAAATGCTAATCAAAATCGGATGAACAATGGTTTTCAAAATCAAAATCGGGGAAATTATAATCAAGGCCCGACTCAAGGGAATTTTCAAGGAAATTATGGACATTTTCAAAATGCTAATCATGGGAATTACAATCATGGAAATCAGAATTTTCAAAATCAAGGTTTCAATAACAACAATCGTGGTCAAAATTTTCAAAATCCAGTTGTGAATCAGAATCAGCCAACCTCAGATGAATTGATTAAACAATTGATGATGCAAAATCAGAATTTAATTAAAACTCAGGAATTACTAACTAAGGAAATCACTGAGATTAAGAAGTATTTAAATGATCGACCCTCGGGCTCGGGTACTCTTCCAAGCAACACGATCGCTAACCCGAGGGGCGATGCTAAGGCGATCACGACTAGGAGTGGTGTTATAATTGATGGACCAACGGCTCCGACTACCCCTTCTTCTTCGTCTCCTAAGGTAGTCGCCCGTGAAACCGAGGCGACAACGGATACGGAAATTCCTAGTAATAATGGAAGGACCGAGAACATCCAACCTCCGGTGGTCCCAACGTCCAAAGGAAAAGATAAAGTTGTTAACGAAACTAAGAAAGAAATTCCCGTCAAAACAAATTTGCCTTATCCGTCACGCTTAAATGAACAAAAGCACCGTGAGAAAGATAAAATTCAGATGGAAAAGTTTTACCAAGTTTTTCAAGAACTACATTTTGATATAACTCTCGCGGATGCTATACTTTTGATGCCTAAATTTGCTTCAATGCTAAAGGGTCTTTTGAATAACAAAGAAAAATTGTTCGAAAAGTCAAGAACCCAGATGAATGAGAATTGCTCGGTAGTTATCCTCAAAAAGCTTCCCGAAAAGCTTGAAGACCCCGGTCTATTTCTCATTCCGTGTAATTTTCCTGGGATGGTTCAATGCTTCGCCTTGGCCGATCTTGGTGCTAGCATTAACCTAATGCCGTTATCCATTTGGAAGAAGTTGTCTTTATCCAATTTGACTCCGACTTGCATGACCCTCGAGCTTGCCGACCGATCTACGTCTCGACCAATTGGTATAGCCGAGGATATCTTCGTCAATGTGGGAAAATTTAATTTCCCTGCCGATTTTGTCATTGTTGATTTTGATGCTGATCCACGGGTTCCTTTCATTCTCGGAAGAGGATTCCTATGGACTGGTCATGCGTTAATTGATGTTTACGACGAGGAGATTACCTTACGTGTTGGAAATGAAGCCGTTACGTTCAATCTCAATCAAACCGCGAGATACTCCTCCGATTACGATCATGATTCCGTTAACCGAATTGATGTTATTGACGAAGTTACGGAGGAGTATGCTCAAGAGTTACTTGGTTTTACCGAAAATGCTTCGAGTGGCAATCCCACTCCTTCTTTTGAACCGATTATTTCTGATCCTTCCCCTTCCCTTACTCCGTTTGAGGGAAGCGATCTTGCTTGAAAAGAGATCAAGGCCTTTCTTGCTAATGATTCGATTTCACCGGAAATTGATCATTCCGTTTGCGACCCAGAGGGAGATGTTCTTTTGATTGAGAAATTATTAAATGAAGATCCCAACCCGTCCCTCCCTCCGATGTACCTTAAAATGGCCGATGTTAAAGAAGTTAAGCCGTCTACTGAGAATCCTCTGGAGCCCGAGCTCAAGGATTTGCCTCCTCATCTCGAATACGCATTTTTAGAAGGAACCGACAAACTTCCCGTCATAATTTCGAAAGAACTTAAAGATGAGGAGAAGAACCGTCTCTTAGATGTGCTCAAGAAGCATAAACGTGCCATCGCATGGCAAATTTCCGATATCAAGGGTATCGACCCTCGTTTTTGCACACATAAGATCTTACTTGAAGACAATTACAAACCGTCCGTTCAACAACAACGACGGGTTAACCCGAAAATTCATGAGGTTATCAAAAAGGAAGTTATCAAACTCCTCGATGCCGGAATGATTTATCCAATCTCGGATAGCTCCTTGGTTAGCCCGGTCCACTGCGTACCGAAGAAAGGTGGAATGACCGTAGTGACGAATGAAGATAATGAATTGATTCCGACACGTCTTGTTACCGGATGGAGAGTTTGTATTGATTATCGAAAATTGAATGATGTGACTCGTAAGGACCATTTCCCACTTCCATTTATAGATCAAATGCTAGATCGCCTAGTGGGAAATGAGTTCTATTGTTTTCTTGATGGATTTTCTGGCTACTTTTAAATACCGATTGACCCTCCAGACCAGGAAAAGACTACGTTTACTTGCCCTTACGGAACGTTTGCCTATCGTCGTATGCCTTTTGGTTTATGCAATGCTCCAGGCACGTTCCAAAGGTGTATGATGTCTATATTCTCAGATATGATCGAGAAAACCATGGAAGTTTTCATGGACGATTTCTCGGTTTATGGAGATTCTTTCACTTCTTGCCTCTCCCATTTAGAAAGAATGCTGAAACGGTGTGAAGATACCAACTTGGTTCTAAATTGGGAGAAGTGCCATTTCATGGTTAAAGAGGGTATTGTCCTCGGCCATAAGATATCGAAATCCGAGATTGAGATCGATAGAGCTAAAGTCGATGTGATTGCAAAATTACCTTATCCCACCACCGTTAAAGGAATTAAAAGTTTTCTCGGTCATGCCGGCTTTTACCGACGTTTCATCCAAGATTTTTCTAAGATAGCTCGGCCCCTGACCCACTTGCTTGAAAAAGATGCTCCGTTTATCTTCTCAAATGAATGCATCGAAGCATTTAATATTCTTAAAAAGAAGTTAACGGAGGCTCCTATCTTAGTTGCCCCCGATTGGGACTTGCCCTTCGAGCTAATGTGCGATGCTAGCGATTATGCCATTGGTGCAGTCCTTGGGCAACGCAAGTCTAAACATTTGCAGCTGATACACTATGTTAGTAAAACAATGACCGATGCTCAATACCATTATACGACTACTGAGAAAGAAATGTTAGCCGTCATTTACGCCTTTGAAAAGTTTCGACCTTATTTGCTCTTGAAAAAATGCATAGTGTATACGGATCATTCGGCTCTTAAATACCTAATGGCAAAGCAAGATGCTAAGCCACGCTTAATGCGGTGGGTTCTGCTCCTTCAAGAATTCAAAGTTGAAATTCGAGACAAAAAAGGATCTGAGAACCTTGCTGCTGATCACCTATCACATTTAGAGAATCCCCATCAAAGTGTTTTCGAGAAAAAGGAAATTAACGAAACATTTCCTCTCGAGACACTGGGGAGTTTCTCACATTGTGATTCTAGTACCCCATGGTTCGCCGACTTTGCGAATTACCATGCGGGGAATTTTATCCGTAAAGGGATGTCGTTCCAACAAAAGAAGAAATTCTTCAAAGATGTTAAGCATTATTTCTGGGACGACCCCTATTTGTTTAAGATTTGTGCGGATCAAGTGATCCGGCGGTGCGTTCACGACAAAGAAGCCGCTGAAATTCTTATGGCATGCCACAATGGACCCACGGGGGGACATCATGGTGCCAACTTCACTGCTAAGATAGTATTTGACTCCGGATTCTATTGGCCGACGATTTAACGGGATGCCCATGAGTTGGTTAAATGATGTGATTCTTGCCAGCGTCAAGGAAAAATTTCTCAGAGAGACGAGATGCCTCAAAATGCTATCCAAGTCTGTGAAATTTTTGACGTATGGGGTATCAATTTCATGGGACCATTCCCGTCCTCTCGTGGTAACAAATATATACTCGTGGCCGTCGATTACTTGTCTAAATGGGTTGAAGCGAAGGCGCTACCCACTAATGACGCCCGAGTTGTAGTAAAATTTCTCAAAAGTCTCTTCGCCCGATTTGGTGCACCTTGTGCCATTATAAGTGATCGTGGGGCCCATTTCTGTAATGACCAATTCGCTAAAGTTATGCTCAAATATAGTGTCATACATCGTCTTGCAATGGCATATCATCCACAGACAAGTGGCCAAGTTGAGGTCTCCAATCGTGGCTTACAACGAATTTTAGAAAGGACCGTAGGTGAACATCGTGCTTCTTGGGCTGATAAGTTAGATGATGCCCTTTGGGCTTTCCGTACTGCTTACAAAACACCCATTGGGTGCACTCCTTACAAGCTGGTTTACGGGAAGGCCTGCCATTTGCCCTTTGAACTTGAGCACAAGGCCTACTGGGCCTTGAAACATGCTAATTTTGACCTACAAACCGCGGGTGATCACCGTAAAGTTCAATTGAATGAATTAGTCGAGCTTCGTGATCAGGCCTATGAGAATTCTTTGATTTACAAAGAGAAGACAAAAAGGATTCATTATGCTAAAATTAAAGATCGCGTCTTCAATATTGGTGATCGAGTCCTTCTTTTCAATTCTCGATTGAAGATTTTCTCGGGCAAGTTAAAAACCCGTTGGTCTGGACCATTCACCATTACCCAAGTATTTCCTTATGGAACCGTTGAGCCTTCTCAACCTAATGGTCCCAACTTTAAGGTGAACGGTAATCGTCTCAAACATTACTTCAGAGGGGACATACCACCCATGGTTGTCCCGGATCTCCAAACTTTCCCTAAGGATAACTAAATTCGAGGATCGAGTCAAGCTCATGTGACTCGGTAATCAAAAACAAGCGCTTCGTGGGAGGCACCCCATGCTTCTCCATTTTCATTTTCTCTATTTTCTAAGTAACGTGACGTGAGGAGGGCGACCCTTTCCAAACTCGTGTTTTCGTGGTTGTTTGTGAATGTTCAGGAATTTCCCCGAAGTTTGAGGACTCTCGTGCTCATGGTTTGTCGTTCTCTCCACTCGAGTCTCATTCTTCACTGCTCTTTCGGAAATTCACCATATCCTAAATCTTATCGACTAACGTTTATCTCTTGGCATACTTAATAAACGGCCTTAGATATTACGTAGGACTACCCGTACCCCTAAAACATTGAGGACAATGTTTCACTTTAGTCTGGGGGGGTGAATCTTCGATTCGATTTGACCTTGCACCTTCGTCTGAGCTGTTAACTTACGCAACTCCGTTTTCCACCAAAAATTTTAAATTTTTGTCACCTCTTTATAATTAAAAAAAAATGATGAATGATATATGAAGTAATAAATAAGATTTGACATCTTGTTTTAACTTTCCTACCGGCGAGAGTAGAAATAAATGTTTCGACTTGACCGGGCGTGTTGAGCCCTAGCTCGTCTCCCTTAACTAATATAATCAAAAGATTATGGCTAAGTATCCGCGGATCTCATTATTTGGGATTTTAAATTTGCGGAGATCGATGAATGATAGAGTTTATTTAGAAGTTTCGTGCTAAACGTGGAGTAGTTGGATCTCTTTAGAGCCCACAAAAGGTACTTGTGGCCTCCTTGTTCCCACAAGATTGCACACCAATAATAATAGATCTCTAGGATTAATTAAGTGTATGAGGTTTGGGCAATACTTAGTTTTTTCTTGTTCT
Organism: Artemisia argyi; assembly: GCA_030686995.1. Classification (NCBI taxonomy): domain Eukaryota; kingdom Viridiplantae; phylum Streptophyta; class Magnoliopsida; order Asterales; family Asteraceae; genus Artemisia; species Artemisia argyi. The sequence goes on from CM060687.1 coordinate 76,615,664, forward strand.
CAACAAAATCTCTGCATATGGGGGTTTGGTACACGGGGTACTGCCAGTGTTACGGTGAAATAGACTATTGCATCTTGCCAGTTCGCAGCCGATGTTGTGATCTTAGTAAAGGCCGTAGGACTCGGGGTTTGACATATGATTATGAATATCAATAATAATAGTCCAAAGCCAAATAATAAGGCAGAGGAATCCAAAGCTATAAAAAGCAGAGGATATAAATCCAAGGTCATAATAAAGCTCTTACATCTTGGCGGCACAAAAACCGTTATTGTAAAAGAAATAAAGGACTAAAGACCAAATATTATTAAAGTGCTTATAATTATGCAAAAATGCCAAGCTTCGACTCCAGGGGTTTCCCTAATAAAAAGCTTCCGTTTCGGGTCTCAAACATGGGATGTCTCGGTCGTAAATAAAAAGGGGGACCCCCACAAATCGTGTTAAATCAGAGACCTTCATGTGGACCCGATTTCTGTATGCAGGGGTTTTCGAGGGAAAGTTTGGAAACTACTTAGCGTTCAAATTTTGTGCTCTTATCGGACTAACAAATATCAAAACGAGAAAATATGAAGCAATTCATTTCTCACAAATTAAAATCTTGAGATACAAAACTTAGGAACTGGGAACAAGAGGTAATGACACAATTAACTTTTGTGGGTAGTGTTAGCACCCAACTTGTGGATAAACAATGATCTCGATTTTACGCTTAGTTTGGGAGCTTGTGAAAAATCAAGGATGATGATTTTTATCCGTATGGTCTCTTCTCTGTGAGAAGTGTTTCTACTCGATGACCCTGAAAGTTATCAACAGATAAGAATTGATAATGAAAGTCATGGCAAACCGTCACATATATAAATGAAAAGTACAAAAATAGTAGTAGTGGTTGTTATTTATAAAAATCGGAAAATGGAGCATTTTTGGGAATAAATGATTTTGATATCTCTTTTGAACATCATTGCTACTTTACAATGTCAGTAAAGAGAGGTTTTGAAATTATTTATCTCTTAAGCGTGAGGTGATGACATTGCGTGAGGACACGACAATACCTTAGTCTAGGGGATTCTGATGTGTGCTTTTTCACACATCCTTTTTAGGCTTAAATCAGACCAAATACACCAAATACTAACCAAAGATGCCAAGAGAATGTATGTTTTTGTATTTGTATATGTGCAGGTACGGATATGTGAAAAATGAACAAAAACAAAGCCAAAACCGACAAAAACGAGCACGAGATTGGAAAAAGGTCAAAAGCCGGAGCCGGGGAAGCAAAATGATAAAAGAAAGCTCAAAATGTCATAAGAAGTCCTCAGGAATTCATAATGTTGCATAATTAGTCCCTGGACAAAGATTGAGAGTTTGGCAATTTCAGTCCCTACATTTTCTGGAAATTACATAAATGGTCCCTTGGAATAAATTTCAATGAAAAGTCAACAAAAGGTCCTCCATGATTCAGAGATTGACAACTTAGGTCCTTGGAATAAAGTTTGGAAAATTTCAGAATTGGTCCCTGGAATTTCAGCTTTACACATTTAGTCCCTAGTAATATTGGTCCTTAATAATACAATCAACCGGATCCACAAAATATATTAACCTAAAATCCCAACCAAAGCCCAAACAATATGCCAAGCCCAACACCCTCACTCACGTGTACCCGGTCCACCAATAACCTGCATCCTATACCCGGTCAAACCATATACCGGGTCAACACCACAAACAATATTACCCAACACCCAAATTCCCGCCCCCCCCCAAATATTAACTCCTACCTAGAAAGTTACTATTCACCTAGAACCTTAGAAATAACCCCACCTCAATTACCTCGTACCTAAATTATTACCCAATGATTAAAGCTTCTAGAATGAGTCAGAAGAGTCAGGATATATCAGGGACACGTGGTCCAATGATAGAAGACACGGAGGATCAATCACATCATTCAATTAATCCAAGGGTCGAGATACATAGATTGGGGACCAAGAGCAATCTAATGGACGAAATTGCATCAAAGAAACACAAGTGAGGCGTGGATTGATGACATGGACAGCCTAGAAACTTCACCCCAACCTCATGCCTCAAGTATAAAAGGCCCCCTCCTTATTCACAGATGGTGTGTAGGTTTTATCATTATTTTAGTTTTCTGTTTTAAAGTTTTTATTGTAATTTCCAATTTCAAAAAGCCTTGTACTCATTTTATTTTTAATTAATATAATTCGAATTTCAGTTTTATGTTATTGTTTTAATTTCAATTTACTTTCTTAATTGCCTGTTATTAGTTTAAATCATAATTAGTAGTTTAAATTAAATTCAGTTTTAAGGTTCTGTTATTGTTTTTCAAAGTTATATAGAAAATCCATAAAAAAAAAAAAAAATCAGAAAAAAATAAAAAAACAAGTTTCAATTTTACATTTCAGCTTCAAACTAGTTTTATTTTGTTTAAATTAGCTTTATTATAGCTTTAGAAGGTTAATTTAGTTAAATTGTTCAAAAAAATCATAAAGTCAACTAAAGTCAAACATAAGCTTATTCATAATAAGCTGAGCTAATTTGGAGTTCAGGACAGCCAAAAGGAGTCCATTGGCCTGTCTTAAAGACAGGCTAGCTAAGTGAACCCCCTCTTTTTGAGCTGAGGGGGATTTTCCTTGTAAGTTTTCATTTGAATTTTTTCTCTTATAGCATTATCAATAGTGGTAGTTTAGTTTTGCTTACTTATGTTTATTTCTGCTTCTTATTAGTAGATTAGTCATAATATAGCTTTACCTTGATAGGTTTTGGTGGTTTGCAATTTTATTTGAGTTAACTGTTTCATTACTATTTCATTCATATTATAGGATCTGTGTATTTTGGTTTCTGAGTCAGTACTGCATCTGAAATCTGATTTTCTGATTGTTTTAGGAATTGTTGAACTATATCAGTCACTTAGGGTGAGTGTTGGACTGTATTGGATTGATTTGAGTTAGATACTGTGGTAACTGTCACTTATAAGGGTGTTTGGCATAGTTAGTCTTGCTGAGATTATTGGTATTTCAGAAGCTATAAGTTGTTGAGACATTTCATGTAGGGTAAATCTAGGCTAGGTTCATCAACAAAATCAGTAGTAATTAAGGAAAAGTAAAAAATTCAAACATAGTTGCCTAACAGATAGTTATATAGGTGCATAGTCATAAGAATAGTTGCCTTATTAGTAGTTTAAGCTTATTTTACTTAGTCATTAGTTTTAAACATCATTTACAGTAAAATTCTAGTGAACAAAATTCATTTGAGTCAAAAATTTTCTGTCAATTCAAAAAGTCAAACAAGTGGAACTCAGATTTGGTCATTAATTTGTAAGGACATGTAGGATTCTATATAGTTTGGAAATAGGTTTGGATTGATGTTCTTGGTTGTTTGCTAGCTTGTGAATCTAGAACACCAAGTATTTTGCTTATCGGGACTTATTTGCTTATCTAAAAAGCTGTTGTAAGTTGTCCATTTGATCCTAATTTTCCCTTGCACATCAGCTGATAAGTAAATTTCTAGGCAATCTTTAGTTGAGTATATTGGACTTATAATCAGATCTAATAGTGAATTTTTATTCTCAGGTGGTTAGTTGATTATTTGCCCCCATAAGTTCACATTCACTAGCTTATTTTAACTGCTTAATTTACTTGATAAGTTGAGTGGTTTGGACTAGTTCTGTTTTCTAGTGTAGGCCTGCATTTGTGTTTGGGTGATCATAAACTGAGTTTAGTTGTCCATTTGAGTTCCATTATACATAAAGTCACTGTTTCCATTAAGTTTATGCTTATTGCTTAATCTGTTTTGCTACTGCTTATTGTGTTGATTGCTTATTCAACTGTTTGTGCCCCATTATGAGTTTCTGAGTTCATTCTGGTCTAAATTCTGTTCCATTAAGCATTTTTGAGTCAAAAAGTCATTTGGTCAAAGTTTTGGTCAACTGGGTCAAGTATTGCTTATAAATAAGCACTCTAATAAGCTGATTTTAAGCCAAACAGTAGTTCCACAAATTATTTTCAGGTTTTCAAATTTTTCCTAAGTTTAAAATAATATTTTAGAATTTCCCTGAATTTCATATTTTTCCAAGTTGATTTGCTATTTTGATTATTTTATTTTCATTTTTATTCCATTTTTAATACATTTTAATCACTAAAAAAATCTAAAAAAAAAGCCAAGAAAAATCCAAAAATATTTTTAAAATTTATTTTCATTTATTCTAGAATTTTAGAAATTTATTTTGCGTTTTTCCCATTTATTTTGAATTTAATTTGAATTTTTAATTTGATTTAATAGTTTTTAATTCTCAAAAATTACACAAAAAGCCAAAAAAATTAGTTTTTAGTTTTAAAATTACTTTTTAGTTATTTTATAATTTTCAAAATTTATTTTTCATTTTTCTCAACTTATTTGCATTTTCTTTTAATTTTTAATTAGATTAATTAGTTTTTAATTCATAAAAAATAAATAAAAAGTCAAAAAAATATTTTTCTTTTTTTTTTAATTTTCTTTTATCATTTTTAACTTTTTTCAAGTCCGTAGGAGTAGTGTAGCTCAAAATTCGCGTTTTATTTTGTACGTTAACGTTTATTTTACGTTTCAGCTTACGTTTTCGATTTTACGTTACGTTTTTAGTTTCCTTATTTGACATACGTGCTTAAGTGATTATTTGTGCTTCATTTGTTATTTTTTTAGTATAATCTCATCAAAATCACTTTTTACCACTTTCACGACACGTTTCACGAATCGGGAATTGAGAATTCCATTCACCCTTCACACGGACTACGACTTCGGGTTATCCGTATTTCTTTGCGGATCTCTTGAGTAATACTTATACTATATAATATAACTTGATTTTCACGAATCAGTCATTTAAGCCCAAATCCGAGATTATTTGATCATTTTTGGAGAAGAATCTGGAAAAGGAAGCATTTTGGACATTTTTGGAGCATAAAAGTGAAAAAAACGGCAAAGTCTCAAATTTCCTTGCTGGAACAGTACCTGACGGCGTCAAGAGTTACAAAAGAGGTGGATGTGAAACTTATAACGTGACGGCCCAGAGAGTTTTCAAGCATATTAGCCTTACGGCGTCACCAAGGCCGTCAGGGTCCAATTACACATGACGGCCCAGAGTATTTCTCCACATGACGGCGTCACAAATGGATCTAGGCAATATGATTTTTATCATGGCGGCGAGTTGACGGCGTCACAAGTTAATACATGACGCCGTCAAGATGTAAACTCTATATATAGTTTTCCAATTTTCATTCATTAGTGTGCAACTTTGAAGGAATAAACCCTAGGCCGAATTTTAACAGCTTTTCAAGGGTTTCAACCCCTTGATTCTTCCATGTTCAATTGAAGATACATATTCATTCAAATCATTCAATATGTCTATGTGTTGTGTGATTATATCTTACGTTTGTCTTCTCTTTAACATGCTAGGCTAGATCTTTATTGTATTTGCTTAGATGTAGTGAAACCTAGATGTTAATTATGGGTTGATTGTTTGTTTATAATTGTTACGGATGATTGTATTCGATGTTAGGCTTAAGAAAACTGACAGACTTCCATTGGTAACTTGCTTGAACGTCTTAAGAAACATGATCGGAGGTGTACTATGATTTTTGGTTGTATTTAATGCGTAAGAGAATTATAATGATCCCATGTTAGGAGCTTCTAACGGCTCGACATAGGAGTGAAGTAGGATCTTATAGAGTTAGGGAATATTGTACACGGTCCTACGACTAGTATTAAGGAATATGACCCGTCATCCATGCAATTGTAACAAGCTAATCAACCTGTAAAAGACATCTAGAGAGTAATGAAATCTAAGTAAACACAACTTTCCTCATCATTGTTTCCACCACATTAGTATAATAGTTTTATTTTCATTTATTTTATTTTATTTTGATTGCATCTTTAGTTTATTGGGTTAGTTGGCTAGCAACTAATTCCGCCAACTCCTTCAAAACCCGAGATTTTACTTGTTTTCCATAAAATATAAAAATACAAAAAGAATCATCCCTCACCTCTAGACCTAGTTTAGTAGGCTTTCTAATCCTAGCGACACTATTTCTGAGTTGAACGATCAATCCCCCGGTACTTGTCACTATACTATACTACAACGATCAGGTACACTGCCTGGTGGGGGTTGTAAGCTTCTCAAGATCCCTTGAGAGGTAAAACATGTTGCGAGGGCGCAATTCCCACGTATCACTTATTGATATATCTCTCAAATGGGTTTGGGCTGCAACAAATTTTGGACTAGACTGATATGAGTAACAACTTAAGCATATGTATAAATCCCTTTTTAGGACAATTTAATTATTCTTGATAAATTTTGTTAAAAATCGATGTTGCAAGAATTATAAATCTGAAGTCTCTTTTAATATTTCATTTGTTTTGTCATGCATAGTTGAATACTACTAACTAACTATTGTTACTGCTTCCTAAATAAACAATGTATTTTATTTTTGTATTCGTTAATGATTTGGTAATCTATGTATCTTCGCTCAACACTAAACTATCTATTTTCTATTGTAGTCAATACATTTATGTTGATTAAGATGTGCACTTAAAGTATCCTTTTTGTATCTCTAAAAAAATTTCCATTGAAGTTGATTACACCTTTTAATATGAGCAAGTGCGAATGCAACATATATCATGGAAGATAATGGATATCTTATGTTTAGTTTCTCATGTTAAGCCTATAATATACACATAAGAATGTTGGTTATTAATCATGCAGGTAGGAATGTTGGATGTCAAGAAATTAATGGTATATGCATCACATGTATCTTTAAATTTGTATATATGAATCTCTCTTGATGTTCAATCTCTTTTTGTAGTATATTTACAATTGTTATGGACTTTTTAGATTGTGAATTAATGGTATATGCATGAGCATTTCACTAAGACAATTCATTGAACATTTGGATATTTTTAGTCCGTTGTTTCGCTTATTAAGTTGAGTACGGAAATTTATTTCTATACTTTCATTTGGTTACACAACATTTTGGTTTTTAATATTATACTTGAGTTGTTTTATTCATATTTTGTTAATATTAATTCAATTTTTAACTAAAAACACGTTGTCAGCCTTTATCATAATACTAAAGGGATAATCATTGAATTATAATTTCGGATTTATTTATATAATATGTGCATATATTCAAATTAAGTGAAACGAATAACATAATGGGTTGTTTTTTGGTAAATTGTCTTTTGAGACTACGAAGTTAAATTATCCGTATTAAGTATGCCGTATGAAAGGGAAAAAGTAATCATTGAATTACATTGATGTTGTTGACAAAGTTGTGGTGTCAAGAAAGTCGGGTTGTTTCAAAGCTGAATATGACCCCACAGGTCAACATGATATTGAATATGACCACACGGGTCAACATGATACTGATTATGACCACACGGGTTAACATATAATTAAAATCTTAAGGATTTATCAGTTCATTCTCATATGTCACAATGCAACTTATAATTAGCATGAAATTTCATTTGGTAGGGCTGACATGTAAACATTACATGGTGAACAATTAAATACAACATTTGTGTATCGCACGGGTCAGTTAGTAAGCTATAATTGTCTCATGCTACATATAGTTACATTGGAGCAACTCTTATAGTCACAAACAATGTTTTGCTTCCATGTATGGGATATAATATGTGTTAAGTCATACATGATTTTGTCCCGATAGGCAAAAAAAATTATGTAACTTATTTATATTAAAAGATTACATATAAAAGACTATTTTAATTATGACTTTTAATGCAAATAAACTAATTTAAATACAAAAGTTATAATAACATCACAATCAAATCAACTAAAATAAATACAATAAATTATATATAAATAATTACATAGACTAAAATAAATTGACAAAAAAAAAAAAAAAACCTATAAACTTATCTAAAAGGCATCTAAATTCCGCCATATGCTCATTCAACCGTCTGCACTAACATTACGTACAAAACACGTAGATATTCAACCAAAGACCGTACATCGCACGAGTTGAATAAATCCTCGTACAATCAATTCTAATGACAGAAAAACCAATGTAGGCATGTAGCTAACATAATTTTAAACAAAGAAAAGCCATACAGATTAAGATGGAAATATTAGAAGATATGAAAATACATTGAATGCACTCAATTTGCTAGCTTGCTTTATGTAACGAAACATCGCAATCATTTCCATGTAAAGTTTTTTTTTTTTTTTTTTTTTTTTTTTTTTTTTTTTTTTTTTTTTTTTCGGCGGATTTATTAAAAGAACAACTAGCAAGAAGTTAGGAAAAATATTACAAAGAAATAAGAGAATGGTTTTTAAACCAATCTACCCGACTAAAACTAGCCTTGCATCTATATCTACACCAATAAAAAGAGCGATTAACAACTTCATCAAAGAGCTTTGGAGGGAAGACTTAAACTAAAAAGGCTTTTATTCCGAAAAGTCCACTTTAGCCACCAAATAGTATATAAAACGCCTTCAAAGATAGCTCTACGATCCGAAGTTAACTTAAGCTTTAACAACCAATCTAACCATTCCTCATAAGAAGCAAACCGCGAGCAACAAATATCCCACCATGAAGCAATCTTACGATAGAGATCACACACCATAGAACAAGTAAAAAATAGGTGAACCTCCTTATTGCAAATAGGACAAAGAATGGATTTTAGGTCTAAACCTCTTCTAGAAAGGTTAAGACGAGTAGGAAGATAATCAAACTTATTTCCATGTAAAGTTTAACCGGGAACCAAATTTGTTTAAGTTTTGTAAACAAATCAGTTCCATAAAACCCTATGTATATGTAGCATTTGGTTGACTAACAATCAAGCCAAAAGCTATAGCTAAGCTCAATACCATTTCGAAGTTCAGTTGACCTATAAATGTGTTCTTATTGTGTTTGCACTTGAAGAATCTACATCAAAACCATCATCTACCGGCATTTATTTCTTGACACCATCTCATTTGATTATCAATGTTTATTGTGGTTGTTCGCAGGCCTACTATTCTGTTGATTTATTACGGGTAAACTCTTCGACTTTGGCAAATCTACAACACATGCTTATGATGTAATCTGTTTTTTCTTCCTCTTCATAATATTTCAGCTAATTGAATAAAACTAATATAAGTATAATTCTAGTTAGGGTTACTACTCAAAGATGTTACTAAAGTTTCCCCAAAATTTGATTTAAGTTACTTTACTTTTTTTTTTGTAACAAAGAGGTTACCATTGTTTACGGGTTTGATTAATTTTGTCACTCGACATTTATGTTTGTTGCAATAAGATCACTTTTATGGTTTGTTACCGGCTGAGAACATGTTGCCTATGCCAACTCAGACAGATTTTGCCACCCTATCTTTCCAACTCATCCAAACTCGTCCACACGTATTTTCCACTAAGTATTAACCCTTTATAACCTCCCCAACCCTACCTTTACCTTTTCTAATAAAACCCTAATCTTCTCCTCCCAAATCTCATTCAATCATGAACATATTATGTGGGTGTGGTGAATTAGCAAGATGTCGAACATCTTGGACTGAGAATAACCCCGCAAGAAGGTTTCTTGGTTGTCCCAATTTCATGGATCCCACCACCAATTGCAATTTTTTCCAATGGGTTGATGCCCCATTACCAAATAGTTGGTACCAAGCTAGGATGTATGAGCTCCATTTGAATAGGAAAAATGCACAAGAGCAGCTTCTTGAAGTGAACAATCGATACTCTCGAATTGTCTTCTATAATAGGATGATGATTGTGTTGCTTGTTATTTTGGTTCTTATCAAGTTTCTTTAGTTTTCATAAGGGTAGGTTAAGATGGTTGTGGTCTTTTGGCTTGCTAAGGCAGTAAGCAAGAATGGTAGGTTAAGATGTTTGTGGTATTTTGGTTTCTTAAGGCAGTAAGTAGTGCAAGGTTGTGGGATGTAGTTTGTTGGTTTTAGTGGTAAGTTGTCACACCCCCAGAATCGGGTCCAGCGGAAGCATACATGTAGCTGGGGTGTAACTCAATTGGTACCACAACACAAGTACAAAATGGTTTTCATTTCAATCATTTAGAATAAAATCGTTTAACCAAAAGTGTTGAATTTACATTGTTAAAAGTAGTGCGGAAGTATGCCCTTAAAATAATTAAAAACGGTCCCCAAATGAATAATCAGAGTCTTCTATGACCATGCCATGCCCTGCCAAAACCGCCTGTAGCGTGCCATTGCTTAATACCTAAAAATACATGCTAAAGTGTCAACACGAGGTTGGTGAGTTCATAGAGTCTTGTGAAAAAGAATGTAATGCATACGAATAAAGATTTCACAGCAAAGGCCTCGTAAATCCACTCAGTTCCAAGTCCCGCCATAAGAGACTTGTAACCTGTGTGTTTACGAGCCACTGCCAAAAGTAGTATGTTTGGTTTGTGTGAACAAAAGTAATAAGATTGATGCAAAGGCATCGTAATTCAGTAATAAATCAGTAATAAGGTTTATAAAAACCATCAGTATATAGCTTTAATCGTATGTACAATTGCCAAGTATAAAGTAAAGTAATAAGATTCCAGTCATAAAATTTACATTGGCTCTTAAGCTCATGACCCCGAAGCTAGACGTTACTTGGCCCCAAATGAGTGTTTACCAGACACTCTAAAGATATTAGACATGAAATGCATCCGTAATTCCGTTGGAGCAACCCAAACACGGATGGAGGAGTCACCCTCAATAGATCTATTCACTCACTCTCGCTCGTACTTTAATTAACGGTCCATGATAATAAAGGGGACTTGTCAAGAGGTGGTAATAAGGCAACTTAAGCAATGTAAGGCATTTAATACTTTGGCATTGTACAAAAATAATTAAAGCAGCGTATTCTCCCCCAAAAGTAATTCAAATCGTATAAAAGTATAAAACAAGTATTTGAGCATGTATCTCCCCCGAAGAGTTTATAAAGTAGTTAAACAAGTAAAAGTGGGGCTATGACTCACCTCGAAATGATGATACATGGATGTGAAATGATAGGGAGAACAAGGAGCGAACACTATCCGCAACCTAATATGAACGATAGTGATCTACTTTAGATCATGTAATGATGTAATGAATGCACATGCACATGATGCCTATACCACTCATAACTTGAAAATACTAGTTATAGTCATAGTAAAATATATTCCATACTTTAGAAAAATAAGTCTTAACTAGACTTGTAAAAACTTGTCGTAGTATATCGTATATAGAAATTTAGTGTTATAAACTTCGCCTTGAAAACCTTGAAGTAACGTCTAATAGCCGTAAAAATAAACTTGTAATCATAAGTACTTCATTAGTTATAAGTTTGGCACTTTGGTAGTATTTCTAGAAAATCTAGAATTTAGTACGTAGAAGTAGTATTATTATTATTCTAGTTGAAAAGCTGTCAATTATATAGAGTTTTTGCCGATATTGAAACGTGAATAACTTGGTCGTTTTAAGTTCATTTTCTTCGTTCTTTATATCAACGGATTCGTTTTAATATGTACTAATATATTTTTGATAACTCGGCTTCTCTAGGTTACGTCTAACGCCTTGGTTTGTCCACCAAAAATCGTCCAACAGCAAACAATTTTCAGAAAAATAGTTTTCGTCAATAAACTTGCAAAAATCATATCTCCTTCGTTATAAACTCGTTTTAATCCGTTCTTTCGCCTACGAATTCGTTTTTGAAAGTATTTTCTAAATCTTTGGTTGAAAAGTTCCCCTGAGTTATTGAGTTTTCCAGGATTTCAAATTTGGGACAGTAGGTTTGTAAATAGGTTCCAAATCCATTTCTAGTGTTCTAAACTAGTTTCTAATCCACCTAAATCACTTCCAATCACCACAAATCTAGTCTAATCCTACCATACACCTTCTCAAGGTGTCATGGGTTCTTAAACATTATCAATCTAGTGGATCTAACAAGGGTTTCCATTTATAGGGTTTCAAAGACATAAGTGTATATTATGAGTGGTACAAGCTAACATATGCATGAAATATTGTATGAAAACCATATGATTATAGTAAATACTTGAAGAAATGATGAAAATAAATTTTGTAAACTTACTTTGAATGATTATGAAGCTTGGATGATGAAAACCTAAAGATCCTATAGTTTGTATTACAAAACCCTAACAAGGATAACTATGAGGACTTGATTTGAGCTTGATCTTGAAGAAAATGGTGGATCTTGGTATTATTTGTGTTTGGGTCGTGGGTTATGATGAGAGAAAAGAGACGAAAAGTTGATATTTTGATCTAACAATTTTTGGATGAGAATGTGTTAAAGGTTTTTAGATATTTAGTTAGTTTAGGGCAAAGTTGTAATTAAGTTATCAAATGGAAGTAACCAAGTGACATGTATGTATTTGAGGTAGTAAAATGGTAGTTTTCTTGCTATTTAATTTGTATCATTAGTTATTAGTGTATATAATGTGTTATGTTATAAGTTTTGGGTACCGGGTTAACTAAAAATAAATAGTGACGAGTTGAAATAAAATACGACGAAGTTAATCGAGACATAATAAAGTCATAAAAGTTGTGAAAATATATTGGGTACAAGTATTGGGTGTTGGGATGATTATTATTTAGTTTTTACGAAAACCGTCGTAATTATATTAAGCTTACGATATAAATTAAATAAATTCCCAAAATACCGGGTAAATGAATTTTTATAATCTTTGTGACGTTGTAAAGGGTTTAAAATATATCGAAACCATTGTGGAAATTTTTAGATATGTTAGTTATATTTATTAATCGCGTGTTAACGTTTATTGAAAAATAAATATGCGTAAAACGTTAAATATACCAAAAATAGTAATTCGAATATTCTACGAGTGGTATAGTATGCAAATGTTATTATGATGATATGTAGACTATTTCTAGTCCGTATGAAGTGTCCCTAATGATAAAGCATGAATTCGCACCTGAACCAATACGGTTACGCGAATTTAAGTACCCGTAAACTAAATTTACGATGAAATGAGCAATGCACATGAATAGTGTTTTCTTTCCGGAAATGAATAGTGTTTCGTGAATAGTAATATTTTTGAACGCTTCTCAGAATATCAAACTGACCTCAAAAATGATGAATAGTAAAATGATAAATAGTGATTTATGAATAGTAAATTGTCGAAATTCGAAAAATGACCTGAAATGGTGAGTTGTGACAGTCTTCCCCTCTAAAAGGAACTTCGTCCCGAAGTTCAGTTTGTGTTGGTTTCTGGAGTAAACTTTGGTGAAAAGATGATAATATTTGAGAATTCCAACAAACTTTCACGATAGGAATTCTACTTCGCTTCAACTATTCGACCTTACAGTCCATGATTTCTACTGGTTCTCCTACAAGGTTCAAGTCTGACGGCCACTAGGCCTACTTTGTCTGAAATATTAAATAGTCCAGTGTATATCGGGTTTAACTTTCTGAATTTTTCTGAATGGTATCATACCTTTCCTAGGCAGAACTTTCAACATAACCCTGCCACCAACTTGAAATTCTAAGGGTTTACAATTTATCGAACTTGTAACTGATTCTTGATTTGTAGGAAATTCCAGGTTATTTCATGAATGCTTAGGGGACTAGTGAGTTGGGCTTTTCCAAATTTCACTCCGTCAATGGATGTTGACACTTCGACCATAGAGTGCTTCAAATGATGTAGTCTCTAAGCTCGTGTGGTAACTATGGTTGTAAAAGAATCCGATTTAGGGCAAATGGTTAGTCCAACCATTTCTATAGTCAATCACTTATGCTCTGAGCATATCTCCCTATGTTTGAATCGTTCTCTAATTTCTGACCATTGGTCTGCAGATGATAGGTGGTGTAGTTCCAAAGGAATCTTAATGAAATCGCTAGGAGTTTGAGGTGAATTAAATTCCTCTATTAGGAATAATTGAAATGGATATCATGAATCTTGTGGAAAAACTTACAAGGTTAAGCCCGTCAAAGGGTGTTGTTGAAAATAATAGATTAGGATAAGGTTGTGATTCTCCACAGGATGTCATGAATCGAGTCTTTCTCCACCTACGATGCTTAGTCTCCATTACTAAGATTTTCCCCAAGCTCTATGTCATCAAATCACAAAATCCTAAATGTATAAGTGATGTAATATAGTGATTGATTTTCAAAGTTTGTTTTGAGATTGTGTGTTTTGTTCATAAACCTTCCCTGAATAAATGAATTTACAACTTTAAGCAGGCGGCTTTCCAAGTAACATTTTTCTTGATGTTTCAAAATTTAATAGTTATGCAAGATAGGACAGTTTTCAACATAAGGTGGATAATATGGTTTACCAAAGATCGATGTTTAAAATTTCCTAACATTCAATAGTTTTGTAAAAGATTAACCAAAAGGAATTTGCTTATCAAAATAAGTGCCTCAGAAAAGTATTTCTTACAAGATATATGTTTTGTATAACGGTAGTTTGGAGAAAAATCCATTTAAAAGTGAAAGTATTAAGAGGATAAAATAGCCAGGTATGTATGTCTGCGCAAATGCATAGGTGTCTAACATGTTTGGATAAAGTCTATTGGTGAGGACATGTTCAATCTATAGTCTCGGTTAAGAGGTTGGATTTATCTCTCTGATGCTGCTTAGTGAGCACTCGTATCGAAAATATTCCTGTAATTCAGTCAAGCCAATACTTTCTAGATGATAGAATTTTTGGTGATCGGGCCAGTGATAGTGGTTCGAATTGTTTTGTGATATCCTGAGATTTTTGTTGAGTTTTGAATGGTCTTAGTGTATCGAGGGATCCTCCTTATAAATGGTATGAAAAGTCTTTCCTAGGGAGGTCATGGATAATATCCACTTATCAATATAGGGAGTAGTGAGGGATGAGTGACATAGGATTCTATAGAGTGTCACCTAATTCCTTATATAAATAGGGATGTGAGAGGGAAATAATAATGATGGCGAGAAGGGAAGAGACTGTGAAAACTGCGACAAAATGAGATTGTGATAAAAGAAAATACTGTGATGTAAGTGTATTGTGCATAGACGTAAATGTTCATGAAATTAAATGACCAGTTGACGTGCTTCCAAGCGGCGGTTCACGAAGTGATGAAAAGTATGAATGTTCTGACAACGAGAGTATACACACACATGAATGAAACATTTGGAAATCGAGTAAAGGATTCAATCCAGATAAAATTTTATTATAACTATTCTCAGTGTTGCAAAATTCATCTCTGAGTCAGACATAGGTGGTCGGCCTATGTCCTACTATCCCGGGTCGAATATAAATGACCAGTCTATATTCTACCGAGGTTCCATGAATTTTGAAATACTCAGCTCAGTCATAGTAAGACTATGTCCTTCACAAATACCAAGACGTTCTGAAAGACAAAAGCAAGTGACCAAACTCGAGGTCAAATGATGAAACTATGCAAGGAAAAACATAATGTGGGGACATATATGATACGTGAGCATGCTTATATGAAAGACAATTATAGTAATCAATTAGAATAAATGAATATAATATACTAGATAATGAGACACAAATCTCATCACCTATGTCAGCAACTAACCACAAATGAGGCTTCAGCTTGGCAGGCAGGCACGTGACGGTCATAGGGTTAATTTTTCTTGAAAGTAGCTATAGTCTAGGTTATAAAAACACTTAGTTCGCTATAGCCAAAGCTATGATGCCAATCTGTCACACCCCAAGAATCGGGTCCAGCGGAAGCATACATGTAGCTGGGGTGTAACTCAATTGGTACCACAACACAAGTATAAAATGGTTTTCATTTCAATCATTTAGAATAAAATCATTTAACCAAAAGTGTTGAATTTACATTGTTAAAAGTAGTGCGGAAGTAGGCCCTTAAAATAATTAAAAACGGTCCCCAAATGAATAATCAGAGTCTTCTATGACCATGCCATGCCCTGCCAAAACCTCCTGTAGCGTGCCATTGCTTAATACCTGAAAATACATGCTAAAGTGTCAATACGAGGTTGGAGAGTTCATAGAGTCTTGTGAAAAAGAATGTAATGCATACGAATAAAGATTTCATAGCAAAGGCCTCGTAAATCCACTCAGTTCCAAGTCCCGCCATAAGAGACTTGTAACCTGTATGTTTACGACCCACTGCCAAAAGTAATATGTTTGGTTTGTGTGAACAAAAGTAATAAGATTGATGCAAAGGCATCGTAATTCAGTAATAAATCAGTAATAAGGTTTATAAAAACCATCAGTATATAGCTTTAATCGTATGTACAATTGCCAAGTATAAAGTAAAGTAATAAGATTTCAGTCATAAAATTTACATTGGCTCTTAAGCTCATGACCCCGAAGCTAGAAGTTACTTGGCCCCAAATGAGTGTTTACCAGACACTCTAAAGATATTAGACATGAAATGCATCCGTAATTCCGTTGGAGCAACCCAAACACGGATGGAGGAGTCACCTTCAATAGATCTATTCACTCACTCTCGCTCGTACTTTAATTAACGGTCCATGATAATAAAGGGGACTTGTCAAGAGGTGGTAATAAGGCAACTTAAGCAATGTAAGGCATTTAATACTTTGGCATTGTACAAAAATAATTAAAGCAGCGTATTCTCCCCCAAAAGTAATTCAAATCGTATAAAAGTATAAAACAAGTATTTGAGCATGTATCTCCCCCGAAGAGTTTATAAAGTAGTTAAACAAGTAAAAGTGGGGCTATGACTCACCTCGAAATGATGATACAAGGATGTGAAATGATAGGGACAATAAGGAGCGAACACTATCCGCAACCTAATATGAACGATAGTGATTTACTTTAGATCATGTAATGATGTAATGAATGCACATGCACATGATGCCTATACCACTCATAACTTGAAAATACTAGTTATAGTCATAGTAAAATATATTCCATACTTTAGAAAAATAAGTCTTAACTAGACTTGTAAAAACTTGTCGTAGTATATCGTATATAGAAAGTTAGTGTTATAAACTTCGCCTTGAAAACCTTGAAGTAACGTCTAATAGCCGTAAAAATAAACTTGTAATCATAAGTACTTCATTAGTTATAAGTTTGGCACTTTGGTAGTATTTCTAGAAAATCTAGAATTTAGTACATAGAAGTAGTATTATTATTATTTCTAGTTGAAAAGCTGTCAATTATATAGAGTTTTTGCCGATATTAAAACGTGAATAACTTGGTCGTTTTAAGTTCATTTTCTTTGTTCTTTATATCCACGGATTCGTCTTAATATGTACTAATATATTTTTGATAACTCGGCTTCTCTAGGTTACGTCTAACGCCTTGGTTTGTCCACCAAAAATCGTCCAACAGCAAACAATTTTCAGAAAAATAGTTTTCGTCAATAAACTTGCAAAAATCATATCTTCTTCGTTATAAACTCGTTTTAATCCGTTCTTTCGCCTACGGCTTCGTTTTTAAAAGTATTTTCTAAATCTTTGGTTGAAAAGTTCCCCTGAGTTACTGAGTTTTCCAGGATTTCAAATTTGGGACAGTAGGTTTGTAAATAGGTTCCAAATCCATTTCTAGTGTTCTAAACTAGTTTCTAATCCACCCAAATCACTTCCAATCACCACAAATCTAGTCTAATCCTACCATACACCTTCTCAAAGTGTCATGGGTTCTTAAACATCATCAATCTAGTGGATCTAACAAGGGTTTCCATTTATAGGGTTTCAAAGACATAAGTGTATATTATGAGTGGTACAAGCTAACATATGCATGACATATTGTATGAAAACCATATGATTATAGTAAATACTTGAAGAAATGATGAAAATAAATTTTGTAAACTTACTTTGAATGATTATGAAACTTGGATGATGAAAACCTAAAGATCCTTGAGTTTGTATTACAAAACCCTAACAAGGATAACTATAAGGACTTGATTTGAGCTTGATCTTGGAAAAAATGGTGGATCTTGGTATTATTTGTGTTTGGGTCGTGGGTTATGATGAGAGAAAAGAGAGGAAAAGTTGATATTTTGATCTAACAATTTTTGGATGAGAATGTGTTAAAGGTTTTTAGATATTTAGTTAGTTTAGGGCAAAGTTGTAATTAAGTTATCAAATGGAAGTAACCATGTGACATGTATGTATTTGAGGTAGTAAAATGGTAGTTTGCTTGCTATTTAATTTGTATCATTAATTATTAGTGTATATAATGTGTTATGTTATAAGTTTTGGGTACCGGGTTAACTAACAATAAACCGTGACGAGTTAAAATAAAATATGAAGAAGTTAATCGAGACATAATAAAGTCATAAAAGTTGTGAAAATATATTGGGTACAAGTATTGGGTGTTTGGATGATTATTATTTAGTTTCCACGAAAACCGTCGTAATTATATTAAGCTTACGATATAAATTAAATAAATTCCCAAAATACCAGGTAAATGAATTTTTATAATCTTTGTGACGTTGTAAAGGGTTTAAAATATATCGAAACCATTGTGGAAATTTTTAGATATGTTAGTTATATTTATTAATCGCGTGTTAACGTTTATTTAAAAATAAATATGCGTAAAACGTTAAATATACCAAAAATAGTAATTCGAATATTCTACGAGTGGTATAGTATGCAAATGTTATTATGATGATATGTAGACTATTTCTAGTCCGTATGAAGTGTCCCTAATGATAAAGCATGAATTCGCACCTGAACCAATACGGTTACGCGAATTTAAGTACCCGTAAACTAAATTTACGATGAAATGAGCAATGCACATGAATAGTGTTTTCTTTCCGGAAATGAATAGTGTTTCATGAATAGTAATATTTTTGAACGCTTCTCAAAGTATCAAACTGACCTAAAAAATGATGAATAGTAAAATGATGAATAGTGTTTTGATGAATAGTGATTTATGAATAGTAAATTGTCGAAGTTCGGAAAATGACCTGAAATGGTGAGTTGTGACATAAGTAATGGATGCTTGTGGTCTTTTGTAATAGTTATGATCCCACATGTTGTAAAAACTAACTTCAGTTATGAAATTATGAAGTTTTATGTTGATATTATGTGTCATTCTACCTTACTATGAATATTATTGTTGCACAAAAAAATGAAATAGAATGTAAGACAACATAAATTTATACAAAAGATGCAACATAATGATTATGTTCATCTAATACCACTGAAAGCATTGTACACAACAATTTAAGGTTATACAAAAGATGTTGTGAGATGTTGTGTACACAACATACCAACTTATAAAGTGTTATGTACACAACATTACCAAGTATCTTCCAGGATTACTAAGTTATAGAAACTGTAAACATAATACAGCACAAAGTTTTTCAAAATGACTTATATGGCTGTTGTACAAAATTGCCTAACATTTGGCAAGCCATATATAAGTTATATCCAACATATCAGACTTCTATTGCATCATCTGCTTTCAAGCCTGGTCCAGGTGTAGGTGGCTTGTTGAAGATGATTTGCTTGATCCTTTCTGACCTTCTAACTGGTGATGAATCTTCTTCCTGCCGTTGTGCATCATCCACATCTTGTCCCTCATTTGCAGCCTGCACTTGTGCTTCTTGGGATGCCAATGGTTGTGACTGTGTTAATGCAATCTCTGACCGAACCTGAGCTTCAACTACTTAGGACTGTGACTGAACTTCAGCTTGACCTACTTGGGACTGTGACTGAACCTGAGCTTCAACTACTTGGGACTCTGATTGAACTTGAGCTTGACCTACTTGGGACTGTGACTGAGCCTGAGCATGTATCCTGCAATCCTCTGGTGTAATGCCAGGTGGCCATGCTGGTCTTGGAATACCTATAACATCCTGCATCTTAAAAATAATATGAAGTAAGTATAGTTTATGATTGTACATTACTTTTAAAAAATTAAAATAAATGAAACAAACTTACTCCTAACGTAGCCTCTCCATCTATAGGATCATAAGAAACACCATATCCTATGGGTTTAATTCCTTGAGGATACCTACTTGCCTTGCTTCCATCTCCTCTCATGGCCACACCACCACCTCTTGTGTTCACACCACCACCCTTAAACCTTTTACCACCACTTGGTGCATTCATCTCAAACCCAGGTGGTGGAGTTGAAATCTGTGTTCGTACAATCAGATGAGGTGGTGTAGATGGTTCTTGTGCAGATGGTTCTTGTGGGGTAGATGCATCTTGTGCAGATGTTTCTTGTGTAGCAGGTAAGTTACCACCCCTAGCAGCCACTTTACCACCCCTGGCAGCCACTTTACCACCCCTGGCAGCCACTTTACCACCCCTAGCACTTGCAGCCCTGGTCTCAACACTACCACTTTCAAAATTAAGACTTGTATTTTTTGGACAACTCCTCTGGTTATGACCTGGTTGCTTGCAAATTGTGCAATGGTTTTGTTGCCCCACTCTACTAACCCTCTTCATATTTTTACCATCATCTTTAGTTGCATCCCTCCTTCTTTTATGTTGTGGCCTTCCAGGCATTCTTCTTTTGATAGGAGGTAAAGGCTTTTGGTAGTCAGTAGATGGCCATTGATCCATCCCATTCATTCCTAGTATGTATTGGTTATAAGTAGATACAAACATGTCCTTCTTATACCAGTTAGACACATACTCCTCTGGTTCTCTATGTAAGAGGTAAATGGCTGCAATTGCATGTTGGCAAGGAATACCACTTAACTGCCAAGCCCTACATGTACAAGTTCTTGCTGTTTCATCCACAACAAAACCTTCCCACCCATTCCTTACTTCGAACCTGCTATTTATCTTTCCAATCTCTACAAATAAAAAAAGTAAACAACTAATTATGCATCTTATGATAATAAGTTATGTAAATTTCTTATTTTAATTAAACAACTAATAGAGTTACCTGTGCCAATCCTTTAACTTTTCAAGCTTTTTTCTAATGTTGGGACATATAGTATCAGTCCACTTTGCACTATTGTCCATCATCTTTTGTAGTCTTTCCATACAAAACACTCTGATGTCCTCTAGCATGTTGATAATTGGTTTCCTTCTAGCCTCAACTATAAGTGAATTGAAACATTCTGAAATACCATTCTCCACAGCATCACAAGCTTTATCAGTTGTGAAGAAAGCTCTGCTCCAACTTTCAGGATGTCTATCCATCAAATGAGTATGTGCTTCCTTGCTGACTCCCTGTATTTGTCTCATGACTTTCTCAAACCTAGATGTATATGTTGCCTTTGCTGCTTTCCAAAACAGATTCCTTTATTCCACCCCAGTGAATTTCTTTCTGAAATTAGCATAGATGTGTCTAGCACATTGTCTATGCTCAGCCAATGGCATGACATCTTTAGCAGCTTCAATAATACCCTGAAAAGTACAAAAATTATAAGTTAAAATAAAATAGATAACTATATTATGACATTTGAAGTTATAATTTTGTACCTTGTGCTGATCAGAAATGATGGTAAGACCTTCACCAGCTACAATTCCCAAGTCATTCATCAAACATGACAAGAACCATGTCCAATTCTCCTTGTTTTCAACACTCACCACAACCCATGCAATAGGGAATATCTGATTATTCCCATCTCTTCCAACTACTGACAACATTTCACCTTTGCATATGGTTTTAAGAAAGCAACCATCAATACTATCACTCTCCTACAGCCTTCCAACTAAGCCTCCTTTAACCCCTTAAAACATGCATAGAATCTACTAAAGTAATTCTTACCATCAGGCATTGCATCAATACTCATCAAACAAGTGGAACCAGGATTAGAGTCAAGTATTTCCCTAGCATATGACCACAACATTCCATAATGATCCTCTAAACAAGTCTCATACTAATTTAAAGCTTTCATTCCTCTTCTAGCCTGACTGATTCTAACCTTGCATTTAAATTTCTCAAGAATCAAAGCAATTAACTCTCTAACTTTGATACAAGGGTTGATCATGATCTTTTTTTGCATAGTTGAAAGCAATCCAGTTACTAGTTACTAAGGAACCATATTGATAAGTCCTACAACATGCATGCTCCTCATTCAATGTCTTAATTTGAAAAGTCTTTACATTTGACATCCAAGATGCCCACAATCTGAATGGACATTTTCTATCCTTGTCATCTCTACTACATTTAGCAAGAAGTCTCCTAGGGTTATTGACTATATAGTACAACTTATAACCACCAGCCAAAGCATAATATGTCAACATTCTTTTAAGTTGCTCAATTGATTCAAACTTTTCACCTAGATGTGGTTTCATTAACTTCCATTTGATATCAGGATTATGCTGGCCAATGATCACCTATCCTATCATCATCCTCTTGTGAAAGACTTCTATACTTTGGAGCCACATCATCTTCAGCATACCCATCTCTAGGTAACCCATTGTAAACCCTAGTCAAAAAGTTCTCATCAAACATTTTTTTACTTTTTTTTAGGAGCATCTGGTCTCTTAGTCCTAACTTCAAAAAGTTCTTCTTCACCATCAGATAAGTGATCTATAGAGGCAGTGTCACTCTCTTCTTCAGTGTCATACTCAAATATATTATAGTCTCCCTCTAAGTCACTATCACTATCATCATTTGGCTGGACATTTTCAACATGTGGTAAAGCACTAGGGGAAGTGGCACCATGTAATTCAAAAACAGAGTGAGACACATAAATATGTAACACATTACCATGTTTTTCACCTAGTTCAAAACATTTTTTTTAAGTCAGCTTCATTTTTTAAGGATCTCAGTCCTGCCTCTAAGTCTAAACCAGGAACGACATAAAAAAATTGTTGGATGTCACTAGCACATTGAGCTACTAAAAGTTTAACTAAACCCACATAACCCAACTCAGAAACATTCACATTTGTTATTTCACTAAGCATGTCATAGTCATAAGAAAAAGGATCCCTTACAAAAACACCACCTCGATGAAATTTTATGAGAATAGTGGAAGTAGATGATGAAGATGCCATCTGAAACAAGAAAAATAACAAAAAAAAGTGTTAATTTCAAAAATGCCTATATTTTTAGCAAAACCCCTAATTTTTAAATCGTTAATCAGTGATAATAAACAATTAAAACTAGCATCTTGTCTCAAAATATTACCTTGTTGGGAAGATGACAACCATAAATCAAAGACTAATTGCAAAAAAAGGGTGATTTGTTTTTAGCGTGAGTTGTGATTGAGGAAGTGTGTTTTTAGGGTTTGGATTGAAACGGGGGTGATTTGTTTATTAATGGGGATCAACCTGTTAATATAAAAGTCGGGTCATGGTCAACGCAATTTAAAATTGACTAGTGCCACATAATGATGCCAGCGTGGAATGTGACCGGCAATATTGGGTTACACAGCGTCGAATGAGATGAGTGATATATTGAACCAGTCACGTAAACAATGGTAACCTCTTTGTTACAAAAAAAAGTAAAGTAACTTAAATCAAATTTTGGGGAAACTTTAGTAACATCTTTGAGTAATTACCCTTCTAGTTAATAATGCTCATAACTATTGGCAACTTTTATTAATAATTTAAGCTTTGTGGATATATATATATACTAAAATAGTTAACATGCTCCAATTGAGATGTTAAAGTAAGTAATTAGATATTTAACTTTTACCTCATTAAAAGCATAAAAAATGTCATTGCTCGGCTGGTGAATGGTACAAATAATTTTTTGCCAGTCGTAGCAAAATTCTTCTAATCACGCATGACAATAGCAGCAGATCTGGCATCCAGTCCCATTGTAGGTTAGTCATCCGTTAAAAGTCTTATAACTGCAAAACAGACAATTAACAGACCTTGATAATGAAAAAGAAATCAGATTTTACTGTATTAACTGAATTTCTGATGAAGTTCATTGAAAGATAGTGGAGTTCTATCACTGAAGTATTCAAAACATGCTGCAAAATGAAAACCAAACAATAATTTGCAATGTTCATCAAAGGGACCACATGATGATGTAAAGACTTTCTGACTGCAAAAATAAACTACTACTTTTTGTTAATTATGACAACATAAGCTACTCGGAACAACAATCTACTTTTCCATATAAATTCCATTCCGCAAATTAACTTTACAGTCTCATCTTAATAGCAAAATTTGGTTAAACTTACCCTAATATGTGAATAATTTTGTATTCGTAAAACAAAAGCTGCCAACGAATTCTATAAACTCTTAACACATATATGACAAACTTACTTTCGTTGACATATTAGACTGCCTCCCTCCTCCCTTCTTTGCAGACTCGGATTCGTTAGCCAAACGGGTTCTGGCGTAATCGAGAGAGTAGACAAAGAGAAGTGAAGAAGCACCAGCAGCACCTCCAGATCTCAAGTTTTCGGCAAACCACTTCCAGTAACCGTCTCTGTCCTTCTTGAAGTTGAAAAATACTCTTAGAGTAATCCTTTAAAGCAAACTTAAGAGCCTGAAATTGTACAAAACATAAACCATGAAATGTGAGAACAATACAAAAATAAAAACAAAGAAGATTAAACTATATGTGAAATTTGAATACTCGCCTGAGTTGGGAAGTAATGGATGACGTTAGCAGTGTTTCCTCTCCGCAAGGAAACGAACCCTTCTTCCTTGATGGTTGATAACACTCAAAATTAATATGTTTTTAGGAGCGTTATTGTGGATTTTATGCATATATTTTGGTCACTTTTATGAACTTATGGTACTTAATGAAGTATATACTCTATTTTAGGTTCATGGAAGTAAAATGAAGGAAAAGACGTAAAAATGATCAATAATCGAAGATTTATGAATGTACGGAGGAATTCCCGACAAATGAAAGTCTCTTGGAGTATATTTGAGAAGATAAAGTCATGAAGATTGTCACTCCAAGGACTCAAGAATAAAGCACAAGAAGGAAAACGAGAAGTGAAATGAAGGAAAGAAGCTAAAACGAAGAAATAATGGAAGACTCGTTGTTCCCGACACACCTTCACCATTTTGGCCATATCTTGAGCATACGGACTCCGATTTAGGTGATTCAACTGGCCACGGAAAGCTAAGAGAAAGATCTACAACTTTGGTCTTTATCATTTCTGTCCAGGAGGAACCATTCGATCGGATGGAGCCCAACCGATTCGGTTGGAGCTAAATGTCTCATCTATCCGATCGGCATGGCCCCGTATCCGATCGGATGGACCAATCTGACCTCCCCAAGTTATTTTTAATGCTCAATTAAGGTGCCATTATGCCCCAAGTCCGATCATATGTCCCTATTAACTCCATTTACTGCTACTTTATGACACTTAGTGCCCAAGAAACTTGCTTGGAGGCTAAGGTTGATTTCTACTACATATAGGAGTGCCTAGCCTTAGTTTTCGGTGTGCAATTCTTTCATCCACCCTTAAGGACGAATTGTCACCACCTTATCTCACCCAAAAGACCACAAACCTCTGCCATTCATGGATGACGTATCACCAAGAAGTATTGGAGCGATTCTCTAGTTTGGTTAGATGTTGTAGTTGATTGGAGGCTTGAAGGTTGCTATAAATCTTTCACCTTTACCTATTGTAATTCATACTTTGGGTAAACCATGTTACTTTTATATTTCATGATGCTTATGTTTACTATGTTGGTTGAAGACTTATGTTTGGTTGAATACAATTTGGTTTTGTTTTGAATACTTGTTTGGATATTATGATGACTTGTGATAAACAGATGTTTGTTATTGATGTGATTCTTGTGATGAATGTTCTTTGTGAGCTTGTTCTCTTATTGCTTATCTTGTGGCTTGATCTGTGACAATCATAATCACCAATTTGTTACTTGCTTAAACAAGCAAACGACACTTGAGTGCAACCAAGTCTCTTGGGACGACCTTGATTTACCACTCCTATACTACAATTGACTAGGGTATACTTGCCCGAATGTGTTTCTAGTTAACCGGTAATTCTTGTTTCTATAAATTTCAAACATGGTTGCTAATTAGCACATCAAGTTTTTGGCGCCGCTGCCGGGGACTTGTTTGTTTCTTTGTTTGTTGATTCATTGATATATTGTTTGCTTGCTTGATCATAATTCCAGCATCGCCGCAATAAATTATTGGCGCCGTTGCCGGGGTTTTGGTTTTTGTTCTTTAGTTATTATTTTGTTTGCTTGAAATGCTTGTTTCTCATTTTCCCAAAATCTCTAATTTCTCATAATTACTTAAATGATCTTGGCATCAAAACCAAGTGTTTTGGTGTTGGGATTTAGTTTCATGTTTTCTAAAAATGCTCATTTCAATGTTTGCTACCTAAATGTGCTCGAAAAATTGTTTTCGAAAAAAAAAACCCACCACAACCACCTAAATCATTTCAACCGATAGGTCACCACCCGTAATCGATTCGGTTGGAGGCTTTGGACCCAAAATAAAATTAGTTTGTGTTTTTCTTATTTCATGAGTTTATGTTTTATAAGTTATGTGATCTCTTGCATATTTTTGTGTTTCTTTTAGTTCGTGTTATTTTTGTGTAGATTAGTTTCATATTTATTTGGAATAAGACTATCTTGTTTTAGATTATCTTATTTTAATTTTTGTTACGTGACTAATTATGTTTGTTTGTGTCTATGTGCTTGTCATTTTATGTGATCATGCTCTTATTTGTTTATGCTTGTTTTTGTTTAGTGGCGTTTTATGTTCTTGATGTTTTTCTAGTACACATGTGTTTATGTGTTTTGTTTACTCGTGTTTATTTTTGTGTTCGTTACGTTATGTGTTCTTGTTTTATCGATAAAAGTTTTAAGTAAAACGTGGTTTAATAAATTTGTTTTGAAAAAAAAAATAATAATTTAAATTTTTGTCCAACCGGATCGGATGGAATCCATGCCGATCGGTTGGAGCTCTCGGTAAAAATTTTAACTTTTGGTAATTTCCAACCGAATCGGTTGGATATCCAACCGATCGGTTGGATCAATCGGTAATAAAAAAAAATTATTTTTTTTATTTTGTTCTTGTGTGTTTGTGTTTAGATCGAGTAAGTTTAAATGTCTTTTGGTTTTTGCAAGAGTATCATGTCTTTTATTCTACTTAAACTCGTGTTTTGCTATTTATAATTTTAGTACGTTGTGAATAAATAAGTACTTGTTTTTAAAATATAAAGTTTTGAACTTTGTGGGTATGTTCGCTGGAAACCCTCACGAGACTTAACTCGTCTACTCGGGCCACCGAGGGGTTTAAAAGGCTTGTTGCATATGCTAAATGCAACCGTGATGTCTACGAAAGTGAGTTTTAGGATTTTACGCGTTTTTGTAGTTTAGTTTGTTTTTGCAGATTTAATAAGCTCTTGGAGATTGGATTATTGGTGACATTGTACTTGGTGTGTTGATGTTTTGTTGGAAGCGAAATTGATTGATCTCACATGCTTAGCATCTTATCATTTGGAGTTCGATCGCGAT
Source organism: Artemisia argyi (assembly GCA_030686995.1). Taxonomy (NCBI): domain Eukaryota; kingdom Viridiplantae; phylum Streptophyta; class Magnoliopsida; order Asterales; family Asteraceae; genus Artemisia; species Artemisia argyi. The sequence goes on from CM060687.1 coordinate 76,642,939, forward strand.
TTCTACGGCCCGGGAAGTTTCGTTACTCTTGGACTATCTATTTATTTATTTTTCCCTATTTCACATGCTTTGAAGTTTATTATTCACATTTAGTACAATGCTTAACTTAAGTGTGGGGGAAAGTAAAATAGTGGAAAACGAAACTCATTTTTAACTTATAATTTTTGGGCCAATTTGAAAATAATTTTTGTATACTTGTTTGCCCTTGTGATCTAGTTGTTTTCACATTCTTAGGATAATATATTAAAATAACTGGATCAATCCACTGGTGAAAATCGGTAATTTTGAAAATTTTGAGATGTGTCTCGATTAATATTGCAATCTATTCTAGGATCGATAACATTTGCTAGCGCATATTATAATCCTTTCCACTAAATTGTGAGGATTTAAGCCTATTTCATATATAGCATACATTTTTTATGCTTAAATCTTTTGCTATGAGTGTGCCGGCGATTTTATTTATTCTAGAACTTGTACTTGTAAATCATTACCAGACCGCTGTAAGATTGCATTCGTGTGATATAAGTGTATTCGTGTGATAAAGAGGAACCTTAGGAATAAAACCAAATGGCCATCCGTTTACAAAACAATTTTTGCTAACCACATCGGTTAGTTACCCTCGTATTTGGAACCCATTTGTTAGCGTTTATCTTTAACGCTAGATACCCCTAGTTACACCCTTTGAGCCATCCTTTTTGTTTTTGTTACATCCAGAAAAATACAAAAATATTTTACACTTTAAACCTTAGCCTTACCCTTTGTCAAAGTCTAAATGGTGGGTTGCTAGTTGCTTGGTATGATGGATTCTTTGTGATGATTAATAGTTAGCCACACTTTGTCACTTGTGTGTGCCATTCCAACAAGATGAAGGAGACGTCTTTCGTATTTTATATTTTTTGTGGTGTATGCTTGTAAGAAGTGTGGGGGAGATGTGATGAAAAAAAAAAGTCATCGAGGAAAAAAAAAGAGAAAGAAAAGGAAAATATATATGTGATGACAATTATAGCTAATGTGCTATATTATTATTGTGAAGATAAAGAAGAAAGTTATGTGATATGTTGTTAGTCAATGTGCTAAGTATGAAGAATATTGTTATGGCGAATCGATGTATCGATATTTGAAGAAGAGAAGATTGTAACTATAATCATTTTTGGGTTTGCGGTTTGTTTGGTGACTAGCAACAATGGGACTTAGACTTGACTTGATTTTTCTTTTAAAACCAATTTCATAAATATTCCCATGCCTTATCCCTACCCTTACCAAATTACTTTATTCGTTGTTCTTTCGAGTCTCCGGATATAGTAATGGCTTTGTGAGAATATCAAGTGCAAGAATATTGTAGTGACCATCCGGTTTTTGAGTAATCAAGAATTCGCGTCAGCAATCCATTATGTTTTTGTATAAGATGTTTGAACATAAGCCTGGTATAAACCCTTTAGCTTTACATTACAACCCAATAAAAGACCTCTTTAAATGTTTACACTTGGTGCTTACGCTACGTCGGTGGAGTTTTGTTTCTTGTACAAGCCTATGGTAATATTTGGATCATGACTGAGCAATGAGTGTGATTTCTCTTATATACTCCACTACCTAAATAAATGAGTGATAGAGTGAATTACACTTTGTTTCTTTTTCGTGAGGTGTTTAGAAATGTTAATCAAGCAAGAAAATCATTAGGTATTGTCAAACATCTCGATTTTCACCTTAAAGCTTAAAACGATGAGTCTTATCTTGTGCTTGTACTGAATAGATTTGAATCATATTTTTCTAATCATTCTTGTGCATCATGTGGATTTATTTTCTTTAATTCTAGATTTGCTTGAGGGCAAGCAAAGTTCAAGTGTGGGGGATTTGATAACGCTCAAAATTAACATGTTTTTAGGAGCGTTATTGTGGATTTTATGCATATATTTTGGTCACTTTTATGAACTTATGGTACTTAATGAAGTATATTCTCTATTTTAGGTTCATGGAAGGAAAATGAAAGAAAAGACGTAAAAATGATCAATAATCGAAGATTTATGAATGTACGGAGGAATTCCCGACAAATGAAAGTCTCTTGGAGTATATTCGAGAAGATAAAGTCATGAAGATTGTCACTCCAAGGACTCAAGAATAAAGCACAAGAAGGAAAACGAGAAGTGAAATGAAGGAAAGAAGCTAAAACGAAGAAATAATGGAAGACTCGTTGTTCCCGACACACCTTCACCATTTTGGCCATATCTTGAGCATACGGACACCGATTTAGGTGATTCAAGCGGCCACGGAAAGCTAAGAGAAAGATCTACAACTTTGGTCTTTATCATTTCTGTCCAGGAGGATCCATCCGATCGGATGGAGCCCAACCGATTCGGTTAGAGCTAAATGTCTCATCCATCCGATCGGCATGGCCCCGTATCCGATTGGATGGACCAATCTGACCTCCCCAAGTTATTTTTAATGCTCAATTAAGGTGCCATTATGCCCCAAGTCCGATCATATGTCCCTAATAACTCCATTTACTGCTACTTTATGACACTTAGTGCCCAAGAAACTTGCTTGGAGGCTAAGGTTGATTTCTACTACATATAGGAGTGCCTAGCCTTAGTTTTCGGTGTGCAATTCTTTCATCCACCCTTAAGGACGAATTGTCACCACCTTATCTCACCCAAAAGACCACAAACCTCTGCCGTTCATGGAGGACGTATCACCAAGAAGTATTGGAGCGATTCTCTAGTTTGGTTAGATGTTGTAGTTGATTGGAGGCTTGAAGGTTGCTATAAATCTTTCACCTTTACCTATTGTAATTCATACTTTGGGTAAACCTTGTTACTTTTATATTTCATGATGCTTATGATTACTATGTTGGTTGAAGACTTATGTTTGGTTGAATACAATTTGGTTTTGTTTTGAATAGTTGTTTGGATAATATGATGACTTGTGATAAACAGATGTTTGTTATTGATGTGATTCTTGTGATGAATGTTCTTTGTGTGCTTGTTCTCTTATTGCTTATCTTGTGGTTTGATCTGTGGCAATCATAACCACCAATTTGTTACTTGCTTAAACAAACAAACGACACTTGAGTGCAACCAAGTCTCTTGGGACGACCTTGATTTACCACTCCTATACTACAATTGACTAGGGTATACTTGCCCGAATGTGTTTCTAGTTAACCGGTAATTCTTGTTTCTATAAATTTAAAACATGGTTGCTAATTAGCACATCAATGGTACAGCCAAAACATTCACCAATACCCTTGTATGTTCAGACAACCTACCAGCCTTGATCATCTCATCTTGGTTCTGGATAAAAAGCTTGACACGCTTATTGGGGGCAACAGCTGTCTTTGACACAGTAGCCGAAATTCCTCCCATAAGAAAGTCAATGGTGACCATGAAAGTCCTTTCTCAGATGGTGCTTGAATGCAGACAAGTGAGACCTTAGGGACGATCATGGAAAGATCAGCTGATTGTTGGGTTGGGTATTGGAATGCAGCATTTGAGTAGTTTCCAATTGGAAACGCCTCTGGTAAGGCTATGGTTGTTGGACACCTTGTGCCATGGTGGAACCGAGAAGACCTAGCTTCTGGGAGACACTTGGAAGTGAACAATCAGTTATCATTGCTGCAAAAACAAATATATGTAAGATTAGACAATGTATCTTAAATTAAAATGAAAGCTGATGTATAAATTACTCATTTGAATAGTCTATTAACAACTTAAAAACAAACAGCATAAGAAAGAAACAAAACGTTCCACACAAACAGTAACAAAGAGATAAACCACTCATACAATGTAATTTTTTAGTTATATATACAATCAGTTACCAGTCACAACTTTGCAGACTTGGATTGAATTCCATTCACATATTCAGCAGGCAAAATACAACTTTGCAGACTTTTCATTATTAAAACCGAAGAAACCGTTTAGTTTAAATATCATAATATTTGCACTAACAAAAATCACAAACATAATGTTAACAAAGGGCTAGTTTTGAAATAATCGAGAAGTGGAAAGTTTAGGGACCAACAATGTTGGTTTTTGGAAAGTTAAGAAATAAAGACAAACATAACGTGAATTAATGGCTAGTTTTGAATAAATCGAGAAGTGAAAAGTTTAAGGACCAATGGTTTTGATGTTTCGATTAAGTTGACTACAAAGAAACTAAATATATAAAAAACACATTTCATTAAAATGTTAGAACCTAAATGCGCTTTTACATATTACATCATACCCACTAATTCAACAACAATTGACTACGAATAACATAATATTCAAGATTTGAAATGGATTAAGTTGTGCAACACTCAACAATTGACTACAAATAAAACAATAATTAGCATTTGAAGTGGCTTAAGTTGTGCAAAACTTCATGATTTTCTTATATCCAGGACACATGACTACTATATCTACAATTAAATCTTCCTATTACATGAACAAAGATTGGTATGAAAGTAGCACAAAGTGCAACACTTTCCAAATTGTTAAGACTTTTACAACCATAAACCAAATAGTTTATGTTATGTACACAATTAATATTTCCCCATAATATGTGCAACTAAATTAAAAACTAAATCATCCTACACATTACTCCTACACAGTCATTTGATGAACCATGACATGCAAAACCTGTTACCACCATATGTAATCAGATACCAAAACCTGCAAAACAAGTATACTTGATGAGACGAAAAGTTTTACGCTTTTAAGGGGTCATTTAAGCCTCAAATCATGATTATATGATCAAATATTGCCTTAAATCGTTCCTTTTTGTCATTTTAGGTACTTTTGAGAGGAATTATGAAAAAGGAAGCATTTTGGACGTTTTTGGAGCATAAAAGTGAAGAATACGACAAAGTCTCAAATTATGCTGGAAACAGTACCTGAAGGCGTCACACACCACTAGGTGACAGCGTTACGTGTTGACAAAGGAATGGATATGAAGTTTACACTTGACGGGCCAGAAAGGAATTTTGGAGTTTAAACGTGACGGCGTCACGTTATAATGCATCAAGGATGTCACGTGTTATCACAAAGAGAGACGACCCAGAACCTTATTCAAGCAGACGGCGTCAAGAGTGGATCTAGGCTATCAAGGAACACTAAACAAGGCGAGGTGACGGCATCACGTCCCATAAGGTGATGCTGTCGAAGTTGTAAAATCTATATATACTCTTCTAATTTTCATTCATTGTGTGTGGAACTTTGGAGAAACTTATGGTACGAACCCTAGTCGAATTTTGCAGCTATTTTGAGGTTTCTAAACCCTTTTTCTTCCATGATTAATTGAAGATAAGTATTATATCAATCATTCAATATGTTTATGTGTTGTTTGATTGTATCTTACGCTTAACTTTCTTTTAACATGCTAGGCTAGGTTTGTTTGTGTTTGCTTAGATGTAATGAAACCTAGCTATTGATTATTGATTGATGGTTTGTTATTAATTGTTGTTGGATGAATGATATCAATGTTAGGCTTAAGAAAACTGGCGAATCTCCTATTGGTAACTTGCTTGATGCCTTAAGAAACATGAATCAGATGTGTACTACGATTAATTGGTTGTGTTTAATGCATAAGAGAATATTAATGAGGCCATGATAGGATACTAAACGTGTCTTCATAGGAAGAGATAGGATCTTATAGAGTTGGGGAAGGACGTACACGCACCCACGAATGGTATTAAGGAATACAACCTGTCATCCACGCAATTGTAACAAATCTATCTATCAATGAAAGATAGCTAGGGAGTAGTGAAACCTAAGTAAACACGTTTTTCTCCATATTAGTTTTCCACACAATTATTTTCTTGTCATGTTATTTTTATTGCATTTGTAGTTAATTGGGTTAGTTGACTAGCAACTAATTTCGCCCACTCTTCCAAAGACGAGATTTATTTGCTTTCCATTAAAAATATAAAAATACTGAAAGCATCATTCCTCACCTCTAGACCTAGTTTAGATCACTTTCAATCCTAACAAACACTATTCCCTGTGGAGAACGATCAATCCCCTGGTTCTTACCACTACACTATACTACATCTGTCAGGTACACTTGCTTGGCGGGGATTGTAAGCTTCTCAAGATCCCTTGAGAAGTAAAACTTTTGTGTGACAATCCAAATCGCATCAAAGTTTTTGGCGCCGCTGCAGGGGAATAGTTATTGCTTAGGTTGAATTTTATTTTTATTAGGTCTACTCATTAGATTCCATTCTAGTGAGATTTTTATTTTTATTTTTATAGGTTTTTTTTAGTCTCTCTTTTTCTTTGTTCATAACCGTTACCATCCGATATCATGGAAGGTGGTAATATCTTTGTGGAAAACTAGAAGGGGGGAGGGGGTTGAATAGCTTTACGTCTTTTTCGTTTTATAAAAGTTTGCTTCTAAAGAATAGACGCAAATTTCAAAGATCTTTGATACAAAAATATAGATACTAGTTTATTCACACTTTTCGTATAAACACTACTTATATAGAATGTTGAGTAAAAATTATGATTTCATATATCACATATAAGTATATATATGTATATATATGTTTATATATGTATATGTGTTTTAATATGAGTATATCCTTTTGGTTTGTTTATATAAAATTAATGTTGTGAATGGAACCTAGTTTGATCTTTTTGTGAAATCAATATATGCACAACACAAGCAATTATAACAATATACGAAATGCTAACAAGTAAGTAAACAAAGAGTGAGAGATGGAAAGATCAAACCGAGAGACAAAGGATTTATAGTGGTTCGGCTACAAGGACACCTTCCTTGCCCTACTCCACTCCCCGAGCACCGAACTCGAGAGTTTTCTTCACTCAGTCAATAACCTCCCTTATGGCGGAGAAAACCGTACACACCTTAGCTTACACCAATTTAACGACACAAAGCTAAATGTCGGGTTCTAATCATGCTAGAACCAATCTCACAACTATAATTACAACATAACTCCTTCTACACTCTTTCACACCTTCTACACTTCTTCACACCACTTGTTTCTTCACACCTTCACAACTTCGATCTATCCACTACTTCAAGACTTATACTTCTTCACAACTTCTAGGCTTCTATGTCTTCAAAACTTCACTACTTCTTTGTCACAACTTGAAGACCTTTTTCTATGTACTTCTCCAAGGGTTCTTCTATTTAACAAGCTTCTATGTCTTTCCCACTTTAAAGCTTTTACGTCTTCACACCTTCTAGGCTTCTATGTCTTCTCAACTTTAAGGCTTCAACTTCTTTGTCTTCACTACTAATCTCTACTACAATATACTACCACTTCTTATATCTCCTACCACTAATCCTATGCACCTCTACTTCTTCACTTCTAGTACCACTTCACACCTTCAACAAATCTAGATCCTATATCTAAATCTAGCTAACCAATGTATACACTTTATACACCAAAGAATGAATGATTTACAAGATGAAATGATCAAACAACTTAGATAGCAAGATGAAACTAAGTTGTAATACTTCTAGTCTTGATAGATAGAAGTATTCTTCTCTTTGCACTTGAGTATTGAGGCTTGAATCACTTTGAAACAAAGGTTAATGTGATCAAAGAATTTTAGAGAATAGAAATGGAGGTTTGAATCAGAAAGTTTTTTGTGCAAAAAGGTGAGAAAAATATGTGGAATGATTCAGTATTTAAAGGGCCAGAAAACACTGTTCTGGAGCGTGCTGGTCCCCTTAATTAGGGGGCAGTCCCCTTAATGATTAAGGGGGCCGCCTAGTATAATTAAGGGGGCCGCCCTCCTGAAACGTTGGAATTTTTTGTCCTTTTGTGAGGAAAATTTTTCTGGATTAGATTTGCCATTTTTGGTTGAAAATTTGAATTCATATATTTGTAATGAATTAAACATATTCTTTTGATTCCAAAAATGTTTTATAAAAGGTATAAAATGTTTTGTGACATTTTATAAAAATCTAGTGATTAATAAAAATTTTCTTTGATCTTATAATGCATTAGCCACTTTGTTTATTCATACCTTAAGTGATTAGATGGTGAAAGTGAGTATTTACTACTAAATACTTATTTACGTCATAATCTTTGGTTTGATGAGTTTTCGTTTTGTGATTATCAAAACATAGAGATATCAAAGGATATGAATAACGTTTTTAGACAATTATTTATATCAAAATAGTTCTAAATGTCTAGATATTTCATTTTCATGTTTGTAGTCTTGACATTTTTTACATTCAAGATCAATTTCAATATTACTTTCAAGTCTAGACATTTTATCTTCTAAAATTATTTCTTTTTCAAAGTTATTTTCAACAGAAATTGAAGATCCATTTTTAAAAATAATTTTTGAGTCATTGTTGCAAAGATGTTTGAAGTTGTTTTCCAATTTTGAAAATTCTAATATAAATTGATCATAGCAAAAATGTTTGGTTTCGGATTGTACCTTATTTGTAGTTGTACAATCTTCACATGCTATATGTTGATCAATTCCATCGTCCATGTCGCTCCATGTTTTATTTGTAGTTTCGCTTAGATCTTGAAACATGTAGTCCTTGCCATCAATACTTGTATTTACATTTGTTTGAATATCTTCGCACGCCATATTTTCATCATCTTCTTCGTCCTTGTCGCCCCATGATTTATTTACACTCTTTCTTCGGATTTGACTCATGTATTCTTTGTTATTGATACCTTCAATGATCACATTTGAACTAGTAGTACTTGTGTTTATTTTAATAAAATAATTGTCTATCAAATTTTCTAGAGTGACTAATTCTTGTGCAACATCAAGTTTATCATCTTTGGTTTTATATTTCTCTTGGTGAAAATTTAAAAGACATTTCCAAGTAACATTTGCCGTTTTACAAAAGAGTACTCTTTCATATTCAACTCTTGGTAGAGTTTTGTAAATCAGTAATTTAACTTTAGTATTTTTATCAATCTTTGTTTGAAGATTATCGTATTGATTTTCAAAATCCATTATAGTTGGTTGAAGATCACCAATTGAAATGATATACCAAAGTTCAAGATCTATTGATTTTACATAATTTTCAAATTTATTTTTCCATTCAAGAAAATGATCATTTTCAAAAAATGGTGGTTTTTGCGTAAATTCCCCTTCTAGATATTTTTCAAATTCCATAGATCGTTACACGTTTTAAAATACAATATATTTTAAAAATCTTGCTAGACCTGGCGCTCTGATACCAATTGTTGAAAACTAGAAGGGGGGGGGGGGGGTTGAATAGTTTTACGTCTTTTTCGTTTTATAAAAGTTTGCTTTTAAAGAATAGACGCAAATTTCAAAGATCTTTTATACAAAAATATAGATACTAGTTTATTCACACTTTTCGTATAAACACTACTTATATAGAATGTTGAGTAAAAATTACGATTTCATATATCACATATAAGTATATATATGTATATATATGTTTATAAATGTATATGTGTTTTAATATGAGTATATCCTGTTGGTTTGTTTATATAAAATTAATGTTGTGAATGGAACCTAGTTTGATCTTTATGTGAAATCAATATATGCACAACACAAGCAATTATAACAACACACGAAATGCTAACAAGTAAGTAAACAAAGAGTGAGAGATGGAAAGATCAAACCGAGAGACAAGGGATTTATAGTGGTTTGGCTACAAGGACACTGATTGGATCAGAACAATCAACCTAAATTGACCAAGTGTATGGTCAACAAGGTCAAACTACCTAGACCAATGCTTCCGGGTAATAAAGGGTATCACCAGGTCGTTATGTCCCGACGAGGTGTGGATTGTGCTTTAGCGTACTTGTGATCGGGTGATTATTCACAGAAAAGGGTTGTGATAAGAATTATTTGAGAATTATGAAATGAAATAGCTTAGGAAAGCTATGTGATTGATTACGGGAATTGAGATTAAGAAGATTTGAGCTAAACCTAAAAACGTACGTTTTAATTAAAAACGTATGCTGACGAACGAAACAGAAAGTACAACTGATGAACGGAAAAGGTTACAAGTGTAAAATTATTATTTTTACAATCCTAACAAATAAAGAAAATTTTAAGAAAAAGAAAAACTATTTTTACACTATTTAATTATTAATTATTAATTAATTACTAATTATCTATTTATTAACTAATTAGAATTATTAAAAATACTAAAAAGGCTTAGAAAATTAAGAAAAATTTTACAAATCTAATTAACCATCATAGGAATCCTAAAAAATTATAAAAAGTTGATTTTATGTATTTTTAAACTAATTTACTAATTATTAATCTAATTATTAATTAATTACCAATTAAACTATTCATATTAAAAAAAATATAAAATGAACAGTAGAAATTCTAGAAAAATTTATAAAAATGTTTTAACTTATATAAAAGCTAGAAAAATTATAAAAACTAGGTATTACTTAATAAAATCTAATTATGCTATTTAATTACTTAATATTAATTAATAATTAATTAAACTAAAATTAATTCTAAAAACCACTAAAAGACAAAAGAAAAATCTGGAAAAATTTCTAAAATTACTTTAATATAAAAGAGATTTAATAAAAATATAAAAATGCTATATTGCTTATAAATAAGCTAAAAAGAAAATTAAAATGATAATTTCTATTAAATAGAAGCTATCACTAAAATTAAAATTGGTTTTTGGTGTTTTTTCTTTTTCCAAACTAATTTTACACTAAAAACTAATAACTTTTATGAAAACACTTTTTATAAAAACCAGAAATAAGCACTTTGAGTGCTTATTAGTCCACTCAGTTGACTTTCTTTGACCAAGAAGGATTTTTGGCTCAAATGGGAGTGTGTGGGGTCCACAATGATAAAATTGGTTCCTCTGAGTTATATGAACTATATTGAGCAAGTTTCACACAAATTAGATGGCTGAATAAGCCAAGAATCCACAATAAGCAATTGCTTATTGTGATTCTGAGACAGAATGGGACAAAATTTGAGGACAAATCCAAGTGGGGTCCACTGGTCCCTAGGTCAAACAAAGGGTCAACTCTTGAAGTCTGGTAGGAGGGGGGTTGGGAAAACCAAAATATAGACTGTGGGACCCACTTGGGTGGCCACAAACAACCACCAAAGGTGGTGGAGTTGGAGGACTGCTGATGCACAGGGCAAAGCCCTTTCCCTGCAGGTGTGTTCCAGGGGCAAAAATGTCCACCAAACAAATTCACAAAAATGTAACAACTATGGAAATCTCAAGTTCTACTGATATATATCACACCCAACAAATTTCAAAGCTTCAAATCAAACACAAAAATCATGAAAATTCATACCATTTTGAGAAAAAACTGAGATGATCACTTTTGACTTTTTGAGAAAAACTAGAATTTTGACTTATGTGAACTTTGATCTAGGTTTACTGATTTGTTACGATGTTTTTAACTATAATGAAGCTAAATCAAGTAAACTTAAACACTTATGCAAGGATTTGAGTGATTGTGATGCTCAAAAACCTACACAGTTAACTGTGTAGGTGTTTTATCTTTGATTTTGACTTTCCACAAAATAAACACTCAATTTTATGACTCAAATGTACTATTTGAACCTAAGTGAACTAGTTTAGTCAACAAGCAACAACTGAAAACCTTACTGAGTCCTTGAACTCAGTTGATCCAAACACCCCTATATACTAACTGATTTGAAGGTTTTTAAAGTAAACAAAAGATTTAAACCATACAATTAACACAAAACCATATATTATGATAAAATGAACCTGTTTAAGCCCAAATATACCAACAAACAACAACTACAACCCAGAAATCACCCTATGCTAAAATGGACTGAAATTGGAAATAATGAACAACTATTGATTTTTATAAATAACAATGGAATTTTAAGTTATATTACAGCTAAACAACCTCAAATAAGCATAAATTAAATAACAAGCAGTTCAATAAGTACTTATACAGTGAATGGTACAAAATAGGATTTGGAACTCACAATTTGTCCAATGCTCAAATCTGATGACCCAGTCCAATTTTCACATCCTAATGCTTACCATAAGCTCTAAACCATATCCATTGCTACTTCTGCTACTGCTTCTCCTATTCTTTTTTGATTTTTCTATTTTTTTCTTTATTTTTCTATTTTTTTTTATTTTATTTTTGAATTTATGGACTTAGTTATTAAACTGATGCAGAAACTTAAAAAGCTTTTGAGATTTAACTATTTAGCTTATATGAGCTTATAATCAGCTTATGTTCAACATTTTGCTTTTTAAAAAGAAGAGATTGATAACTGCTTATTTAAACTGAAACTTGGAATAAGTATATTAAAACTGAGAAACTTGCATTACTTATGAAAACTTACAACAATAGTAAATTACAACATAAATTACGCTACATAATAATCTAGATATGCCACATTGGCTTACAAAGAGCTTATTTATACTAAATGCCCTAAAACTGCCTCTTCCTTCTCTCATCTTTCTGAATTATTGGCTCATTTGACTTCAATGCATCCTCCTGAACAAATCCCACCCATTGGATTGGGTGGGAATAATCCTAGCCATTCAAACAAGTTTTGCTGCCAAAATTGTCAAAGGGCAGTTGGGGTTTGCTTGGAGGGGTTCTAGGGCAATTAATGCACCTTGGAGCTTTGTGGAGGAGGGGGAACAAGGAAAGGGGATTATTAATTGGAGGTGAGGGTGATGGAGTGTTGGGAGAGGAGCAGGTTGTGGGGAGGAGGGTGAAAGTCAAAAGGTTTGACTTGGGTGTGATTATTAGAAACGGGGGAGTAATATATTTTGAGGGTGGGCCGGTGTTGGTGATTGGGCCAAGATAGGGAGTGGGCTGGGAGTTTGGAGTGATAAGGTGGGTGGGCTTGGTTGTGTTTAATTTGGTTTAGTTGTTGGGTAATAAAGTTATTAAGGGTCCGGTTGGTGTTTGTAATAAACATAAGGACCAAAAATGAAATTCCACAAAACCAAGGGACCTGAGTTGTACTTCTGCCAAAATATCACAAGGGACCAATATTGCCAAGTTTTCACATTTCAAGGATCAAACTTTATTTTTTCATTTTTCAAAATTCCCAGGGACTATTTTTGAAAGATTTCAAACTTGAGGGACTAAAAATGTAAATTTTCCAAACTTTTCACCCAAAGTCCATTTTTGATAGCTTTTGATTTTTTAAGGACTTGGGTTGACTTTTAAATCAAAATAAATGTATAGGGACTATTTTTGATAAATTTTGAAACTTGGGGGACTGAAACTGCCAATATTGCAAACTTTGATCATTTTTCATTTGTTTTTGCTCATTTTGCATTTAAAACACATCAAACACAATCCCTGGGATAATTTAAGTATTTTGATAACTTTTTAATTGTTTTTGTATGTTTTGGCAGTTTAAATACGACAAAGATGATGAGTTTTTGAGCACTCATTAGACACCTTCCTTGCCCTACTCCACTCCCCGAGCACCGAAATCGAGAGTTTTCTTCACTAAGTCAATAACCTCCCTTATGGCGGAGAAAACCGTACACACCTTAGCTTACACCAATTTAACGACACAAAGCTAAATGTTGGGTTCAAATCGTAGCTAGAACCAATCTCACAACTATAATCACAACACAACTCCTTCTACACTCTTTCACACCTTCTACACTTCTTCACACCGCTTGTCTCTTCACACCTTCACAACTTCGATCTATCGACTACTTCAAGACTTATACTTCTTTACAACTTCTAGGCTTCTATGTCTTCAAAACTTCACTACTTCTTTGTCACAACTTGAAGACCTTTTTCTATTTACTTCTCCAAGGGTTCTTCTATTTAACAAGCTTCTATGTCTTTCCCACTTCAAAGCTTTTACGTCTTCACACCTTCTAGGCTTCTATGTCTTCTCAACTTTAAGGCTTCAACTTCTTTGTCTTCATTACTAATCTCTACTACAATATGCTACCACTTCTTATATCTCCTACCACTAATCCTATGCACCTCTACTTCTTCACTTCTAGTACCACTTCACACCTTCAACAAATCTAGATCCTATATCTAAATCTAGCTAAGCAATGTATACACTTTACACACCAAAGAATGAATGATTTACAAGATGAAATGATCAAACAACTTAGATAGCAAGATGATACTAAGTTGTAATACTTCTAGTCTTGATAGATAAAAGTATTATTCTCTTTGCACTTGAGTATTGAGGCTTGAATCACTTTGAAACAAAGGTTAATGTGATCAAAGAATTTTAGAGAATAGAAATGGAGGTTTGAATCAGAAAGTTTTTAGTGCAAAAAGGTGAGAAAAATATGTGGAATGATTCAGTATTTAAAGGGCCAGAAAACACTGTTCTGGAGCGTACCGGACCCCTTAATTAGGGGGGGGGGGTCCCCTTAATGATTAAGGGGGCCGCCTAGTATAATTAATAGGGCCGCCCTCCTGAACGTTGGAATTTTTTGTCCTTTTGTGAGGAAAATTTTTCTGGATTAGATTTGCCATTTTTAGTTGAAAATTTGAATTCATATATTTGTAATGAATTAAACATATTCTTTTGATTCCAAAAATGTTTTATAAAAGATATAAAATATTTTGTGACATTTTATAAAAATCTAGTGATTAATAAAAATTTTCTTTGATCTTATAATGCATTAGCCACTTTGTTTGTTCATACCTTAAGTTATTAGATGGTGAAAGTGAGTATTTACTACTAAATACTTATTTACGTCATAATCTTTGGTTTGATGAGTTTTCGTTTTGTGATTATCAAAACATAGAGATTTCAAAGGATATGAATAACGTTTTTAGTCAATTATCTATATCAACAATCTTTGACCCCGCCAACCCACCACACCAAACCCCACTACAACCAAACCAACCTCCTAGAGCCTGCACTTTAGGAGAGTACTCCCGTCCTAGCCACCAAGGCTATCGAAACACCTTTGAGCTCACTCAGTGAGCCAATGTGTCTCCCTTGCGATCCGACACCATCCAGTTGGTGCAAAGTGGATGTGCATTCCATGGACTTCGTTCCGAAGATCCAAATCAACACCTCAAGGATTTTATTAAAATCGTAGATTCCATAGACCTTGATGTTGAAACTCGAGAGACGACCCGACTGCGTCTCTTTCAATTCTCTCTACGTGATCAAGCTAGTCAATGGCTTGAGCGTTTACCCGCAGGATCCATCACATCTTGGGATGATCTTACGTCTCATTTCCTTGCTCAATATTTCCCACCGGGAAGAACCACAAAGTTAAGGAATGACATCTTAATGTTCCAACAACGTCAAGGCGAAACTCTTTACGAAGCATGGTCTCGTTTTAAGGACTTACTTCAAAAAGTCCCTCAACATGGCATAGACCTTTGGCTTCAAATCCAAATCTTCTATTACCATGTCGACTACCATACTAAGCGCACCATTGATCGAGCCGCCGGGGGCAGATTGCGTGACAAAGACGCCAAAGAATCATGGGAAATCATCGATGAACTTGCATTCTACGATGATGAACTATGGGAAATTGCTCACGTTGTAAACTCGTCTGTCAAAGCGATTTCATCACCGGGAAAGACTATTCAGCTCTCCGAAGAAAGCCTTTGTGAACTTGAGAAAAGGGTTGACTATCTAATTGAAAAACAAAAGAGACCCTTAAGCCTACAACGAGCAGCGGTTAACTCTATCTCAGACATAAAACCCGTACCGCTGTCCGAATCACCTCTTAGGGAAAACGTGGAATCCTTCCGTAAGTATGCTCGACCCAACCCACCTCCTCAGGAAATTAGTCCAAAAGTCGAAGCTCGAATGAGAGAGTATATGTCAACACACTCGGAAAGGTTGGCGAAATTCGAGGAGGCCGTCTATAGACAGAAGGAGGAGATGGAAGAAAAGATGGCGGAGATGATGAGCATGTTGAAGGAGTACACGAAAATAAAAACTCCGGAAATGGTGTTAGTAAGGAAGGAAAGCGACACCCCCACTACCAAGTTTGTTAACTCTATATCCATTGTCCGCAACAACAATAAGGAGGAGGAAACCCCTGATGTACGAACCATTGAGGAACCAAAGTCTCAACCAATAGGGTACTATCTAAAACATGGTATTAATGAGACAACCATAACTAACTGGGTAAGGGGCGACAGACGTAACTACTCATCTAAAAAGGTCTCTAGAGAGGAAAAAGGAGGAGGAGGAGAGTACGATACATTACCTGGGGGGGCCAGTGTACGAGAGGCTACTTAAGCAAAAAGTAGCCACGAAGCAGATGGCTTATGGTAATTTCAAGATACCAGCTAGCATTGGGAAATTGCAATATTTAGATGCTTTCACCGATCAAGGGTCAGAGGTAAACCTGATGCCCTTAACCATTTATGCCCAGTTAACTAAAGAAATACCAGCTACTACTAACGTTAGGCTTTCCTTTGCTAGTCACTCTTACGTGTACCCTTTAGGGGTTGCAGAAGATGTGTTAGTTAATGTAGCAGGATCCCTATATCCCGTTGATTTCATGATCATTTATGATAGAGAAAACAAGTATATGCCAATAATCCTTGGAGCACCATTCCTTACTACAGCAAGGGCTGTCATTAAGTACGAAAAAGGGGAAATTGAGCTTAAGCCCGGGCAAAGAAGGATTTACTTTCGTATGACCCCACGATATGTTAGAGAGGGCATGATGGAAAGAAAGCTTAGGAACAATGACGACACACTTCGAAATCATGTTCAGGAAGGAATCCTCGCATGGGAGGCAAAGATTAAGAACTACCGAGAAGCTAAGTTTGAGAAATGCGGAGATGAGAATAGAGATCATTTTGAATATGAATGCAATCAGCATATGGAGAATCATACCAAGTTTATGGAAGGAGATTTGGTGCTCTTAAGCCATTCAAGGATTAAATTACCTCCCGATAAACTAAGATCCTGGTGCTATGGACCATATACAGTCAAAAGCTTATTTCCAAATGGAACAGTAGTTCTGATTAATGAAACAGGTGGAAAGACGACTGTAAATATAGAGCGATTGAGACATTACCCCAATAATAGAAAAAGCTCTATCAATAATGGGTACATCATCCTGAGAGATGAGGTCACGTAATAGACATGACTTTGAGTCTAGCTACAAGACTCGTTAATAAAGAAAATCACTTCTTGGGAGGCAACCCAAGCTTTTTATTTGTTTGGTTGTTTGTTTACTTGTTTTATTTGCTTCCGTATGTGTGTTCTTATTTCTATTGTTTATAATTCATGTTTCAAATGAAATTGTGAAAATGCTTTATTTTTTTTTTAACTTCGTCTTAATTACATGTAAAGGTATTTTGCAAAAGATAAGTGTAAGGGAAATCCAAATTTGTTTTCAAAAAACGAATTGAACATGAACGATAACAATGAGATATAGACATACATATTAGTACTTGTTTGAGTCAAATGCTTGTATCGAGTCATAATGATATTTTGCAGGAATTCCAAGAATTAAGGTATAGGTTTCTCTATAATTTTTTCGGAAACTCAACATAAAATTTCTATCAGATCAATTCTGATGGCGTCAACAATTAAAACCTGACGACGTCAGGTACAAATTTTCTGAAAATTTTTGCAAGTTTTGCGTAGGATACTCATAATCTTTAACACGTATGGTTTCTTGTGATTATATGGATCGAATTAGATGAAGAGATTAGAGAGATGTAGAAAGAAAGGTGGGAGCCTTTTTGAGAGAGAAACAATGTGTGTATTAGCTTGAAACTAATGAAAGGTCCAACCCTCTCCACATGTGGAGAGGGGTATTTATAGTTACAATATTACGCCCACTCCCGGGCTGTGGATCAGGCATACAGTGGGTAAAGACCCGTCCTTCTTCCACGGTGTTACTTAAACTAATACTAATTAACTAATAAACAAACTAACTACGAGCTAACTTAATGCTATTACAATCATTAGGTGACCGAGACTTTTACAGGAATATTTGTATTCCTAACAATCTCCCCCTAAGCGAGGTCACCTTTGAAATTAAGATCTTTGGTATTTAAGCATTCTTTAGTCTTTGTAGCTCGTAGGATCTGATTCTTCACTTTTCAACACACTTTGTACTTCAAGCAAGCGAACTTGTGATTTGAATTCCTTTGTGATATGTGATCTTTTGAGCTTCTTTGAGATCATCAGCCAAAGTAAATCTCCAAGCTCATCCATAGTAGTATCGCCTTCATGTGATGTAGTGACTTTAGGACCATCATGCTCACACCCTTCTAGATCAGGAGACTTGACTTAAGAGTTGTGGATCAGGAGACTTATTCATCAGAGTTGCGGAAACGTTGTTGGTAGTCTCTCAACATTTGTTATAGCAAGTCTCTCATCTTCATTGATAGTGTGGAGAATGTGTGAGCATGAGGTATGGATTGACCCGATTCAGCTGGAAACTGGAGCCATCAACGTCATCTTTATATGTGTCCCTGAAATAAGACAGTTAGCAATAAGGATAGAGAACGAACATGGCTTTGTCATTCGTTCTGCGAGGACAGACTACCCTCCGGTTTTGTGAAAACCGACCTGTGATCAGGTAGAATCTCTTTTAGAGAAGACTCTCCTTGACAGGAATTTCCAGCTTGTGGTAATGAATTTTCCAAAGAATCCACTTTGGAATATTCATACTTAGCATGTTCTCATACCGGAACGTCTCAAAGCAGACAGCACGATAGAGTGAATCGGTGAATGAATATTCACGGATTGATGAGAAATAGATTTATAGAAATCACTCGTGTGTCCTATGATAAACATTTTTGAGACACAACGAGAGTTTTGTATTTAGAATCACATTTCCATCAGAAATACTTTTGTTTGAAAGATATTGTTCACAATCAATGTGCTCGAAAGATTAGTTGGTGAGCACATTGAGAGGTTTTAGCAAAAGTATCCGTCAATCCATATCCTGGAACAAGTTTGATTCAATTTTGAATCGCACCATCGTTGCTTTCCAGTTGTCACTTGATCATTGATCCAAGATGGATCTCACATGTCACCTACCAAGAGCTTGAATGATGTTCGCTCTAGAAGGATTTCCATCTTCATTGTGAATATTTTCATATCACTCGGATGTTCTGGCAATATCACAAGGATAATGCGTAGGACTCTAAATATTTTACCTTATTTTCCACATTGTGTGAAACAATAAGCATATTTGGAAGTGTGTCCTAACAAGATTTATGGATGATCTCATGGCTCTAGACTCAATAGTGCGTTTTGATCCGCTCCTGGAGACTGGGGAGGCGTCTCCTGTTTTAGGTATCAACATAGCTCGCAATGAGCTGTCGATACATTGCACAGGGTTCCCCGTGAGAATGAAACAAGCTCTTTTAAGAGAACTTGAGTGGTTGGGAAGTTTGGTGCAGTGCGTCACTGGGTCCATGACGTCTTATCTTCAATACCGATGTTACCTTAGTAACCGCCAGTAGATTATTAATTGAACCCGGTTTCTGCCCTAAGGTTGAATATATGGAGGGCTATTTCTTTTCACCCTTTCTCATTTCATTTCTTTTTCATTCTTCAACCCCTTCAGTGCTTACCGAGACTTCATCACTAGAACCTTGTTGGGTTTGTTCCAGTCCTAGCTCTATATCAGTCCGCACTCATCCCTTTCTCACTTTACTCCTTTTTTCAATCATTCCTAAGGACTTCTAATTTATCTATGGATTGTCCCTGGGAAGATCCTTCCGGTTCTGGTGGATCATGGGAACTTATACCTAACCTTGACCAACCTTATAACTCCATGCATTAAAGTAAATGGTCGGTCTTAGGTATTATTTCCACACACGCCTTTCGCTCCCCATCAATATGTGCATCGATATTCGAAAGTGTTTAGCACATATGTGGGAGCATATTATTGAGTCGAAAAGATCACATTTGATATCAGATTGCATATTTAAATCACATTCTCTCCCCCGATCAAAAATTTCAAAACATTCGAGATTTTTGATCACAATTGATTTAAATAATTTAGAAAGCGTTTTGGGAGAGAAATGCGGTCAATTTTAATATTTTCTGATAAAAAGGAACTTTTTCTAGCTCCCCCTCAAACTGTGAGGGAGGTTGTTATGTGTCAGATTTGAAGAGTTTGTAAAAGATTCGAAGTTTTGGTGAAAACTCTTTGAAAATTTACTCATTCTGACACATAACACATCACAAAACATTTTGTTGCAAGGTTTTATGTACAAAGTGTGGGGAGTTTTGATGATACATAAAATTTTGAGAAATCACTCTCCCCCTCAATCAATGACGGATGTTAAAGCATAAATATTTTCATAAACTATTAACGTCATTGATTGAGTGAAAATTTTATCAAACTTTTGAGTTCAATTCGATTTTCATTCAAAATTTCATGGTACCACCAAGTTTTGCACAAACACTTTCCGGAAAAATCATAGAAGGGAAAGTATTTGGCGATAAAAAGAAGATTTCTCTTCTTTATCAAGAAATAATGCACTGAAGCGTACATTAGATCGAGGGTGCATGAATATAAAGTAATTCACGCTCGGATGAACGGCACCCTTTGTTAGGAACAACCGTCTTTTTGGCGACGTGTTTTCCTTAATTTTGAAAAACGGGTTGCTATCTGAAGTAATAGCAAACCATATTTTTGAGGTGCGGGTTGTAGCCTGAAATGACTACAAGCCATAATTTTGAAATCCGGGTTGTAGCCTGAAATGACTACAAGCCATAAGTTTTAAGCGCGGGTTACAGCCTGAAATGACTGCAAGCCATTTTTTGAAGAATATTTGGAGAAACGACATGTTTTAGAAAAAAAACTTTATTTGAAACCGAAAAACTCTTGCTCAAGCATATGTATGTTTCCGTGTCATTATTGAATGACATTTCTAGAAACGTACATAATATTGATTACACAAGAGACATGTCGAGAGAAGAATATTTTTGGATTTTTATGATTTTTCTAATTTTTATGGGTTTTATAGGTTTTATATTATTGTATTTTCTTTATGGTATAAGGTATATACAAGGATATGTGAAACAAAACCATTTCTCCTCATTTTCTTCCCGAAGACGTTTGAGAGATACTGGCGAAGGACTCTTTATTTCAAAGCGCTGGAGAATAAGTTGAAATCATTCTCTTGAGAGAGCCTTAGTGAAGAAATCTGCCAGCCGAAATTCTGTCCTCACGAAGTAAAGTTCCACAATCCCATTCTCATCTTATTTTACCACACCTTAGGAGAATCCGTTTCCCAGGAGAAACTTTGACAGTGTATCAAACCATGCCCTAAGCGTCTGTTTTAGGCCAAAGAGAGCCCTTTTCAGACGATAGACATGGTTAGGACGATCAAAATATACAAATCTTTCCGGTTGACGGAAATAAAGAACTTTATTCAGCTCGCCATTAAGAAATGCAGTTTTCATATCCATTTGATAGACCGTCATGTTCTGACTTGCAGCATTGGCAAGAGATATTCAGATAGCTACAATACGAACAACCAGAGCGAAAGATTCCTCTAAATAAATGCCTTCCTGTAGACGATATCCCTTAGCAGCAAGCCTTGCCTTGTTTTCAGAACGACATAATGCTCATCAAGTTTCACTTAGAGGATCCACTTAGAGCTAAAATCATTGCACAGTCTGGAGGTAGTACCAATTCCCATACTTCAAGTCGATCGAAAGTGCGAGCTTCATCTTGCATCGCATTAACCCAACAGTCTTTAGAGATAGCAGTCTTGAAATCTTTGGGTTCGAATTTGGATAGTATGGAACTATAACAGCACCACAAGGCATGGGTGGTAAGTTTCCTTAGTGTGAACACCGTTTGAGAAGGATATCCAATAATGTTGTCAATCGGATGATCCTATATTCATTTTCTGAGATGTTCATGTGGATGTAGGTAGGAACATGAAGAAGCCGTGTTTGTATTCCCTGAAGAGGATATCTCAGAAGAAGATTCATGAGCAAACAGGTTTTAGTACGGAGCATCTTCAAGAGGAGCAAATGAATTCACTTCAAAAGAATTGTCGACTGCAGTGCCTTGATGAACCGAAGGAGATTGAAGGTTTGACGATGATGGTGAGTAACTTGCAGATTGAGCATCTTGATCAATTCAAAGAGACACTGATGGACCATTTGAGTTGTACAGAACTGGAGCAGCGGCAGCTGGTGGTGTAAGTGAATCATCAGTAGGTGTCTCGAAGTATTCATCAAATGTTTGGTCAAACTATATCTTCAAATGCTCACTTGTAGGTGGTACATAAGGTACATGCAGGAGTGGGATTCTGTACAAGACCTGAACTGAATGGTTCAGGAGACAAAAGTTTAGACGCGGGTCCTGCACTGATGTGTACAGGAGCCATATGCTCAGTCAGCTCAACGAATGTGACGTGAACGGTTTCCAGGATTTATCGGGTTTATTTGTTGTAGACTCGGTATCCCTTACTATCTGGAGCATAACCAACACAGAATCCAATACCAGTAATAGCTTATAACATTCCCAGATCTTGACTGTCATTTTGTAGGGTAGCATAAAGCACCAAACACAAATAGAGAGGAAAGATCCGGTTTCTTGCCATATATCAGCTCATATGGAGTATTGTTGTGAAGAGTATGTATCAAGTATCGGTTTTTGGTGTAACAAGCTGTAGCAATTACTTCCGCCCATAGGATCATCGGTGCCTTGGAGAAGTAGAACGAGTTGTTTGTTGATAACCTCCGTTCCATTGTAAGTCCGAATGATTCTGATGGTTATGTGAGTCTTACTAGCAGTTGTGTGATGAGTTTTCTGATAACTTCAGTAGTCACGTCCTTGGTTCTCAAAAACTTTACCCATGTAAACCGAGAGTATTCATCGACAACAATGAGTACACATTACTTCCCATTTATACTCTTCACACTTATTGGTCTGCCTGGATCCATGTGAAGGGTGTAAAGAACATCCATGTTGGTGTTGACAATTTTGGGTTTGTGAGTATGCTTCTTTCGTTTACCCAGTTGACAAGCCGAATGAAGAAGTTCTTTTTCGAACTTTAATCTGGGTAGACCTCATACAAGATGATTATGAGCAAGATCATAGATGGTACCAAAGTTTAAGTGATTAAAACTTTGTTGCCATAGCCACGATTTGTTCTTTAAGGTCTTTGAGAGAAGGCAAATAGGAGAGGACCGCATCACGTCTTCGATAGAAAAGGTGTATAGATTTGTGCCATGACAGTCTTTAAGAAGATCAATACCATCCAATTCTCAGACGAAGCATGTGTAATTTCTGAAGACAACTTCAAGATTGGAATCAAAATACTGACCAAAAGAGAACAGATCATGCCCAAGTCCTTCCATGTAGTATACTCACGAAATTAGTTGTCACCAGAAACATAATCTCCATAACCCTTAATTAACCCAAAATGATAGTTCCCGAATCTAACTGTCCCGAGAAACTTATTCACGAAATTCTCGAGCCCCGAGCGATCCCCAATCATATGTTTAGAGCAGCCTGAGTCCAAATATCAAAGGACGAAAAGTACGACCTGCATTTGGAAATAGACGAGAGCAGAAAATTTGGAGTGTCGGATCCCCAATTTGAGTTGGGTTCCAATTGGTTAGTGCAAACATGTTCTGGAGCTACTGAGACCTTAGGTGCATTCGTTTCAATGGTGGAAATTTCACTAGTAGATGCAATGGGCCTAGTTAAAGAACATTGGGTCTCAAAATGGAAGGTTCTACCAGTTGGCTTCCATTCCTTAATAGGCACTACTTTAGAATTAGTTATCCTAGTTAAAGGGCACTGTTCTCCTAAAGTGAATTTCCTTCCAGTGGGCTTCCATTGATAACCAACATTGGCAAATAGTTTACCTGTTACTTTCCAAATTTGCTTACTTTGTTTAGCTCTCCAAACTTTCTTAACTGGGGTTTTGTTAAACGACTTCAGAAATTTCTCAACACATTTATCATGATTACTCGAAATTATGCATTCATTACATGTTTTGCAACGTGAATTAGGTTTTGAATTATGACTCATTTTGCTCAAGTTGGACTTAATGTTCCTCATGTGGTCGTCTACTTTCTTTTTAGGAACACTTTTAGCAGGTGAAGTCCTATAATTCCTTCTATTTCTCTTTGGTTTAGACTCTCTAGCCTTAGTGTTACTATTTACTCCTGTAGACGGACTAATGGGAATTTTAGTCTTATTCACTTCCGGTTGCTGAACATGTTTTGATGTGTTGGGATCTGAAGTTTCCAAGGGTACCTCAAAGGTAACATGCTTGTTCTTAGTCATAGATGATGATGCAGTAGACCTATCTCGCTTGCTATCAATTTTAGGACATGTACCAATAGCATATTCTAAGAGTTCCTGAGATCTATTAGTGAGAAAGCAGGCACCTACAATAGCATCATCAAGTGGTTTTGCTATCCTATCCTCTTCAATGGTTTCACGAAGCAAATCAAGGCACTCCTTAAGATGTTTAAGATAGTCACTATGAACCAACTTATTATTCCTAAGGGGAAGAGGAATATACACAGCATCACAAGCATACTTCTTACAAGCAGAAACCTTTTGAACAATATTATCACAATTGATGATTGGCATTTTCCCTTTTGCCAGAGTCTTTAGATTCTCAATCTCTTTAAGCAAAGAAGTTATCTTTTCATTGTTTATATCACGTGTGATCTTAATTGAATCGTATAACTCTTTGTAATGTTGTTTGACTTTTGAATTTTCAGCACGAAACCAATCATTTTCATGTTGCAATTTATTGATGGTATCTTGAATTTGAAAATTCTGAGAATCTATAGACTGTGGTTTTTGGGAGCCAATCACATCACACTTGTTTGTCTTCAATTGGGCAATTTGGACCCTCAGGTTTCGAATCGTGTTAGTGTGAGCTTGAATCTTTTCATCACGTTTGGCTAATTCAAAATACGCATCAAATTCAGGAGCATCTGAAGATGTCTTGGCATTTGAGATTTTAGTACTTTCTTCTAAATGTTGATACTTTAATTGCAAATTAAGATTATCAACCTCTAGTTTTGACAAATGTCTGACCATGTTATCATGGTCATCGTTTTGAATTTTCTCACGCAATTTTAAATTCTCCCCCTCAAGCTCAACAACACGATTCTGGAGAGCGGTCAATGCAATAGACATCTCATGAAATTGGCAGGCAGATAACGTAGAATCAGTAGCAGTATAAAATACATCCTGAGCAACACATTTAGTAATCAAATTCTCATTCATGATGAGAATATTTTTCCTCGCAACTTCACTTCATTTAAGATCAATTGCCAATTGTTTACCCTCATTTTCCACATCATTAAAAACCTTTTTCATATGAGTCACATCATCATTAATGGTATTTTTAAGGCCCTCAAAATGTTCTTTGAGAAGTTTGAAAAATGGCATGACTTCAGTTAGGTAACATTGTTTTGTTTGCTCAAAACCTCTTTCCCCTTCAGTAATACCCGTTGGTGTTATTCTCTTTTTACATGTTTTATCAAAATCAACGAATAATTGACCAAGGACATATAAGGCAATTAGTGTATTATTTTGCGTGGGGAGAGTGAAAGGTACAAGGTGCCTAGGTGTGTTCAGGGGGTAAGCAGTTGGGTGAGCAATTCTAAACATAGTGCGTGTGTTACCTACAACTCTTTCAGCTTTCAATTTTTCTATGTCTATGTTCCAGAAGACTTGCTCTGGAGTAAATTTCTTTTGTGGGACAAAGATAGCTAATTGATTATCTTCAGAGTAATCATAATTGTACAAGATTTTATTAGCTATGCACTGGGGATCCCTTAATTTCTCAGCAAGTTTTTCTCTGGTTCTATCTTCTATCTCATTGCCCTCATCATCAGATGTAGCATCAGGTGGGGCATGATTAGGCTCAAGCATAATGTTTGCATCATATAATGCCGGTTGAGCACCTATACCGCTTCTAAGGAAATTGGCTTTTGGCTTAGTAGAATCCTTCTCACTATGATCATCACTCAACTTCCTATGTTTATGCATCATTTGAGCAGTTTGAATGGTTTGGCCTTGCGTGTATAACTTATCCTCAAGTTTGTTTTTCAGCATTTTAAGACTAGAGAAATCATTTAGGAGTTTTGTTTCCTTCTCTTTGAAATCATGTTTGAGTGTGTTTAAACCTTTTTGAATCTCTTATTTTTGTTTAACAGTTTGATCCAATTGTTTTTGCAAAGATTGTAACTCCTTTTTCAATGTTTCTCGCTTAAGATTATTTTCAGATATATATGCACGCATTTGACATTCCATGTTCTGCTCACATCCAGTGAGTTCAAATCTAGCACGTTGTTCGTACATAGCCACTTGATCCTTAAGGATATTAAATCTAGTGGTCAAGGAGTCATCAGGGTTATAGGCAGTGTACTCATGCACGACACAATCATCTTTTAAAACAGAAGATGCACTACATTGTACAACAGACACTTCATTGTGTTTCATATGTTGTTCACATGGGTCAACATTGCTATTTCCCATGTCAACGACATCTGAATCGACATTGTTTGTCGGTTGTACTTTGTTAGGAATCTTTTGTTCATCAACAATGTTACACAGTTCGAGTACCTTAGCACATGACACATGTTCTTTTACCGGTCTGATATCTGCATCCACATCATGTGTAAGAGTCATTGAACTGTTCGATGTGTCAAGCTTTTCAGTCTCTGATCCTCTGCCTTCGATGATAACTGACCCAGCATTCGATGCTTTGCCCGAATCCACACTACCATCACATGGTTGCCCCCGACATGCCATCACTTTGTCTTCATACTTGTGCTCGTGCTTTGCTCTTTCCATAATGTACTCTTTCACATTACCCATGAGTTGGAGTAGTGTGACTCTGAACACGTCAACTTCAATTCCCGTATGAGTGGCAAAGCTCTTTTTCGTCATTTGACTCTCATGATCATACTCCTCAGTGAATCGTGAATCAATGAACGCTTGGAGTTGATTATTGATCACACAGAATGCAGCCATAGATCTATCTTCAGAAAATTCACCCTTTTCAAGTTGTTGTTGAAGTTGATCTAAGTGTAGAGTCATTTTGACTGTGAAAGTCTCAACATTTTGACCAAAGAGTGTTGCGAATGCACGATTGAAACCTCCCAAGTATCCAGGTTTTGCAAAGAGAACCTTGAGATGTGAATGGAGAGATCGAAAACATTCAATGCGACTATTCATTGCATTATCGGGCAATTTAATTGGCTGATGAAGCACATTATCATTAGAATTCGAGCACGAAGATTCCATATTAGTGATTGTATGTTAAGAGTGGTGATTGTTTGTTTTGACAAGGTTATATGTTGTTTAGTTGTGATCTTGGTTCGGTTGATGCAAGTTTTTACGGTGAAATTTCTTGGTCTGAAAACTTAAAACCTCAATAACTTCACTCCGGAGGTGATTTGGGCCTCGAAAAATTCGTTTCACGACTTTGTCATGAAACCTCACAATATTCAGCCTGTTCCGGACGTTTTGACAGCTAATTCGCTGAAAACGGAGTTACGGTTCAAAAGTTATGACCATTTGAAGTTTCGACGTAAAAGGTCAACTATGGTCAAACAGAGTTAACCGCAGGATCAGGCAAGGTAACCGCAGGTAAGGTAACCACAAGGTGAGTTAACCACAAGGTGAGATAACCGCAAGAAGTGACTAACCGCAGGGAGTAACTAACCGTAGGGAGCAACTAACCGCAGGGAGTTAACCGCAGGAGAGATAACCACAAAGATCTAACCGCAAACCACTTAATCGCAGAAAGCTAACCACAATGAGCTAACCGCAGACCACTTAACCACAGAAAACTAACCACAATGAACTAACCGCAGACCACTTAACCGCATAAAACTAACCGCAGACCACTTAACCGCAGAAAACTAACCACAATGAACTAACCGTAGACCACTTAACCGCAAGAGCTAATCGCAGTATACAAAAATCCAAATCTGTCACTTTCCTTGCGATTTGTTTGTATTCCCAAAATAGTAATCGCAGCAAACTAACCGCAGAAATCAGAAACTAAACGCAGATAAGCAATGCAACAGTAGACTTAACCGCAACTATGAAATACGCCCAAAATCAATTCCAAACTTCAAATAGATTAAAGATATGGTATAGCCAACTGAAACACAATGTTCAACTAACACCTATGATCATAAAAGTACATCACTAACATGTCAAATAACACAAGAAAGATCAAACCAAGCCAAGAACCATTCGAACCAAATAAAGTCACAAAACCAAGCACCAAATTCGAGCACAAACCAATCCCTAGGATGTAACCATGGCTCTTGATACCAATTGTAGGATACTCATAATCTTTAACACGTATGGTTTCTTGTGATTATATGGATCGAATTAGATGAAGAGATTAGAGAGATGTAGAAAGAAAGGTGGGAGCCTTTTTGAGAGAGAAACAATGTGTGTATTAGCTTGAAACTAATGAAAGGTCCAACCCTCTCCACATGTGGAGAGGGGTATTTATAGTTACAATATTACGCCCACTCCCGGGCTGTGGATCAGGCATACAGTGGGTAAAGACCCGTCCTTCTTCCACGGTGTTACTTAAACTAATACTAATTAACTAATAAACAAACTAACTACGAGCTAACTTAATGCTATTACAATCATTAGGTGACCGAGACTTTTACAGGAATATTTGTATTCCTAACATTTTGTTTTTCTGCCGGAATTGTAAAGTTTTGTTAAATATTTAACTTATAAACTCTAGGAATCTGCAAACATTCATTCCACAAGCATTATATCTTTATTTGCTTTTTAGGATTTTATTTTATATAGATTTTACCGCCGATGTTACACTAGGTTTTCTTGTTTGTTTTCTCAGGTTTAACAGGTTATATTGGACAAGAAGATGTACATGGATGGTCAAGTCTTTGAGCATCAAGTTTCAAGTTTTTGGTGTTGCTTTAATCTTAAAGTTGTTACATTCTCTTGGAGGAGGATTTAACCATGTTACCGCATTATCCACACCGAACGAATTAGGGGAGTATTTCATTTTCTTTACTTTTACATCTTTTAATTGAACATTGGGGACAATGTTCAGCTTAAGTGTAAGGGGGAGGGGGTAAATGAAGATACCTTTGAGAATACCATGACACTTGACTTTTGTTTGTTTTATAGTAGATGCGTAATAAAACAGAGAGAAATATTTGTTAGGGCAATTTTGGCACCAAATTAAATTTTTTTTTGCAATATATAGGAGTGAAACTTTAGTCTTAATAAGAGTCTCATGGATAGGAGTTATATGACTAGCACAAAAACCGTATGTAACAACCCACAAAACCTCATTACTATCATTCCCATTACTTGCATGACTCATTATACCTGCTCACGTACCCACACAAGCCAAATAACTCAACACTCACATCCTATAAACCCCTAGTATGTCAAGCATAAGATCACCACAACGCCATAATAAGTAATCTACCAATCTAACACACTAAACATATCACAAAACCCTAATAAACCTTAATTAAACCCTAATTAGGTCTATGTGCTTACTAAACCTTATATGCTTAACTAAACTAGTTTGAAAGTGTCCAAGGATTAAGTATGAGTTACCTTAGGAATATTAGGATACCTTAGGACCTTTAGGCACTAGTACAACCCTTTAGAACTTAGGTACAAGTCCCTTAAGCACAAAACCATAACTAAGTCATAACTTCCTAGAATTAGGTCAAAACTATCCCAAAACTTCGCCATAAGTTACCACCACTTAGTATAAGCCTCTTAGGACCTAGGATTAGTCATTAGGCACTCATAGGACACTAAGCTAGGCACTAAACCATAGGATAAACCCTAATCTCTCACTAAACACAAATAGGTCATTTAGGTCACAAAACTAGGTCAAACCTTCCCAAATCTTTCCCATAAGCTACCAACACTTAGTATAAACCCCTTAGGACTTAGGATTAGTCACTAAACACTCTTAGAAACCTAACCTAGGCACTAAACCTTAGGTAAAACCCTAAACTCTCACTAAGTAAAACTAGGTCTAAACTTAAACCTAAACTAGTAAAACCTAAACATAAGCACCTCAACTAAACACCCTAGCACCTTAGTCACCTTAAGATAGCACCCTAACACCTCTTAAGCTAGCACACAAGTAGGTGATGCACCTACTTGTCACCTACTTGGGTCGCGGCATCATCACCTCCACACAAACCCTAAAACCGACTTATAGCCTCACCACATCACCATGGTAGCTTTCCTTAGTCACCATATTGCTACCGTGAGTCACCTCCCTCACCCTCGACACCTTCTCCTTCCTTTGCTTGCTCTCCACTCCTAAAGCACCCTATAAATAGCTCGACTCCCTCCTCATTTCAAAAGCACACCACTTTTCTTCTTCACCTCAAAACATTCTGTAGTAGTAGTAGTACTCAAGCTATTGTAGGCCTAAGAGTTGAGCAAAGCAAGCCAAGGACGCTTGTCGAGTTGTTTTTCCATCGCTAAAACCCTAAACTTAGGAATACCCCACGTTATACCCTAACTAGTCAACTAAGACTTCATTTCTTGTTCTATTAGCTTTAGTTTAGTCTTAGGATAGTATTAGGATGCCTTAGATCCCCTAGGAACCCTTGCCTAACCCTTGGTCATAATCATTTGCTAGATAAAACCCTAAATACATGCTATAAGTCCTTTTCATAAGCCCTAAGCTAGTTTAGATAATTTAAATAAGCTATTAGTAGTTAACATAAGCTAGGAAACTTTGTTGTTACATAAAAATATAGTTTACATGCATTTAGGACTAGTTTTGCAAAACTTTACATGCATAAGGGTATATATCATAAATTCCTGAAACTATAAAGTCTAGGGACTGTTTTTGATATTTTCTAGAAGTTATAAGTGTAAGGACTCATTTTGCAAAGTATTAAAACCTTAGGATAGAAACTAAAATAAGTTATAAACTAAAAAGGACTAGTTATGTAAATATTATAAAGTTAAAGGTCTAAATGGTAAATATAGAAAACTTATGAGTCTAAGGGTTAATTATGTCATTTTCTAAAAATATAGAAGTCTAGGGACTAATTATGTCAAGTATAAATAGTTATAAGTATAAATAATATAAGTATTATAAGTTTAGGGTAGAAAATGTAAATATATAAACTATAAGGGTATAAAGTGAAAATATATATAAATATAAAACCTAATTAAAGTTAGAAGCATAGCACAATAGTTGGGAGCTTCATGTGAGGAGTACCATGTGGATATTTCGTTTTGACAAGTTTGCTGGGTTTACGAATTAAAGTGCCTGGCTCCTCAAACGATTATTGCATGTACTTCTGGATTATGATGACCCGAACGGTGTTATGATTATAACTTAACTTAATAACAATATAGCTCAATAGTATGGAGCTTCACGTGAGGAGTATTAACTTCTGAATTATGATGGCCCGAACGGTATTATGTTAATAACATAATACAATAGTAGGGAGCTTCATGTGAGGAGTCATATACTTCTGGATAGTGATGGCCCGAAAGGTATTATATTATATCTAAAACATTAACGAACCTAAGAACAATAACTTAAGAAACAAGACAACAAAAGCTTGACATACATCCAACCCTACAACACACTAGGATACGTGAGTAAGGCAGTCTAGTTCCCGAGTCACTTTTTTGCATCAATTAGATTTCCCTAAGCCCAGGTGAGTTCATTCATACTCTTTTTAAAAACTTTCACTCTAAATGCTTTACAAACCCTATAAGGGGGATACATGCTACTTGCTTTACTTAAAACTGAATACAAGTCTTTTTCTTTGGTTGTTGCACGAGTAAACTAACTGCCACCCCTATGATGCGTGGGAATTGCACCAGGCTTTACCTTTAGAGGGATCTCGAGAAGCTTACAACCCCCACCAGGCAGTGTACCTAATCGTTGTAGTATAGTATAGTGACAAGTACCGGGGTATTGATCGTTCAGCTCAGGAATAGTGTCGCTAGGATTAGAAAGCCTAAAAACTAGGTCTAGAGGTGAGGGATGATTCTTTTTGTATTTTTATATTTTATGAAAAGCAAGTAAAAATCCCGGGTATTGGAAGAGTGGGCGGAATTAGTTGCTAGTCAACTAACCCAATAACTAAGACGCAATCAAAATAAAATAACAAAAATGAAAATAAAACTAATTAAACTAGTGGTGTGAACAATTGATTCACCTGAAACGGTCAGATAATTATTGATCAACCACTTGTGAATGGTCAATTATAATAGTCAAACAGCTTAGGCAAATGCTTCCGTGAAATACAGTGTTTTCCCGGGTCGTAATGTCCCAACGAGGTTGTGATGGTATTAAAAACGAATCTGTGATCGAGTGAATGTGAACAGGGATATATGAATAAAGGTGTGTGTGTTTACACTAGGGTTTTATAAAATAAAATAACTTAAATAAACTATTAGAACGATTACGTAAAACCTAAATATCTAAAACGTATAAACGTAAACTCAATTAAAAATCAGACGCGACTGCGTACTGAGAAAAAAGTGAATTTTAAGAAAAATAAACTACAAGGGTTAAAATTGAAAATTCATTAAACTTAAACTTAAAATAAAATTAAATTAAAAAGAAAACTATTTTTTAGATTATTATATTTTTTATTATTAATTATTTAATTAAAAACTTATTTAACTATTTAATTAAGATTAAACTAAAAATGATAAACAATACAAATTAAACTAAAAACTTATAAAAATAATTTCTAAACTTAAGTTAGAACTTGAAGAAAGTATAAAAAATAAAAATAAATATTTTTGTCTTTTTATAAGTTTTTATTAATTAAAAACTATTTATATTAATTTTACTAATTAAACTATTTTAAATTACAAATAATACTAAACTAACTTAGAAAATTATGAAAAAATTTTTAAAACTATTTTATGACTTATAAAAGCTATAAAAAATATAAAAACTAGGTTTTACTTAATAAAAACTAATTATGCTATTTAAAACTAATTATTAATTAATTATAAATAAAACTAAGATTAAATCTAATAAATACTTAATTACAAAATAAAAATCTGAAAAAATTATTATAAATACTTTAATATAATAGGAAATTAATAAAAATATAAAAACACAACTTTCTGAATAAAAATCTAAAAATGAAAATTAAAATTAAATTAAATTAAATAGAAACTATCACTTATTTTTATATTATCTTTTCTGGATTTTTCTTTTACAAAACAATATTATACTTAAAAATAAACAACTTTTGTGAAAACAAATATTTTATAAGCTAATAATAAGCCCTGTGGAAGTTTAATGCTACCACAGTTGACTTTTGTTGACTGAAATGGAAAATAAGCTCAAATGAGCTTATGTGGGACCCACTATGGATGAATCTGGTTCTAATAAGTTGATTGGACTTGTCAAAGCTCAAATTGGTCAAATAAGCTCAGTAGATAAGCTGATAAGCCAGATTAAGCTAATCCAAAACTTAGTTTGAACTCAGAATGGGGACAAACTTGAGGACTTATTCTAGGTGGGGTCCACTGGGTTTCAGGTCAAACAAAAGGTCAATCCTAAGAGTCTACTAGGAGGGGGGTTGTAAGAAACTAGATTTGAGGTCTGGGGCCCACTGAGGTGGTCACAAATCACCACCAAAGTGGTGGTGATGGCTATGGTCTGCTGGTGCAGGGCACACCTTTGCCCTGCAAGTAAGTTTGAGGGGGAGTGGGGCCCAGTGTAAAAATCACAAAAATGTAAAACTTGTTGGAACTTAAAGATGGTTTAGTTGAGTATTACTACAACAAATTTCAAGTCCTAGATCCTTTTCCTAAATTCTAAACAAATCCTTGAAGATTTGAGAAAATCTGAGTTTAGCAATTTTGACTTTTTGATTTGCTATGTAACTTTGACTTTTATGAGATTCTAATCACTACTACTGATTTAATAAGCTGTATTAAGCTAAGATAAAGCTAAATTAACATAAACCTACAACTAACAAGCTAAATTGATGGTTTGTGGATCACAAATCCCTCACAGTTAACTGTGAGGGTTGATCAATGATAATTTTGACTTTCTACTGAATGGTTACTAATTTTTATGACTAATTATTGATACTAGGACCTAATCAAACATGTCAAAATTAGATTTGGCCACTGAATACCACAATTGCACAGCTTACACCCCTGTGCCAAACAACCCTATAACTAACTGTTTTTATGATTTTCAAAGCAAATGATATATTTAACCCACTAAACTGATTCCTAACACTAAATTATAATAATATAAGATCAAATGAACCTGAATTAATCACAACACAAGCATAAAACTCAGATTTGTCAAGAATGAGTTAAACACTGTGAGATTTTCAATTTTTAGAACAAATGAATCCTAAGAACAAGTAACTGATTTTAGTTGATATTATAACTAACAAGTATCCAATAAACACCTAAGAACATTAATCAAACAGTAACAAGCATTATCAAAACAAAAGACATAAAATTGAAATATTTCTTACAATTGGTATCCACTGAGATATGGTGAAACAAGGAACCAGTGACCAGCCTAATACCTCCCAAAAGGTTCTAAACCAGAAACAAACCATTGCTTAACATTTTCCAGCTTCCATTCAACACTAACACTATTTTTTATTTATTTTCTATTTTCTTTGTATTTTTGAGAATTTTCTATTTTTAACTCTATACTAGTTTTTAAGGTTACTAAAGATTATAGAAGCTTTGTCAAGAGCTTGTATTAGCTTAAGAATACAGAACAACAACAATTATCAATGATATAACTAAATAAGATTTTTGAGTAAAACTTGCAAATGGCATAAGCTGAGAAGTGAGCTGAAACTTGAAATTGACTTTAATTAAGGATTGTAATACATGAATTTAACTGAGTTCAAGCTTTTTTAATTGAAAATACAACTGAAATAGTAAATTATACTACCTACGACTAAATTAAACTAAGAATACACTAATTATCTTTTCCCTTGCTTCTTCTTCCTTATGTAGATAATAATTAGGGTTTTGTGGGACCCTCTGACTCTTTCCCAACATATCTGAGCCATTGATTGTGTCTGATTGATCTTGGCCGTTTGAAACTACTTTTCGCGCCAAAAGTCGTGGGGTGTCAGTGTTATGCGTGGAGAAGTTTTTAGGGGTTTTGGAGGTTTGTGGACGTGGAGGGGAGTGGATAGGCAAGTGGGGGTTGAGGTGGAAGGCCAGGTGGTGGGTGGTTTTGGGAGCAGAGGTGGTGAGGGTGGTATTGGAGAAGAAGGGCGGTAAAGCTGGGGTGGTTTTGGTGGTCAAACAAGGGTTTGACCGGGTTTTTATTAAGGGTGGACTGGGCTGGGTAATCTTTGGGCTTGGGGTTTTAATAAAAGGGTTGGGCTAGGGTAGTGTATGGATTTGGTTTGTAGTTTATTAGGATCCGTTTGGTTTTTTAATTAGAAATCACAAGGACCAATTTTGTAAATAGGGAAAAGTTGAGGGACTGACTTTGTGATAATTCCAAAGTTCTCATAAGGACCTAATTTGTCACATGTGAATAGTACAAGAGTATTTTTGATATATTTCATTTTTGAAATACCCGGGGACTATTTTTGCCAATTCACCAAACTTCAGGGACTGATTATGTAATTTTACCAAACTTCACACCAAGGACCATTCCTGCAAAAGATTATTAGTACAAGGACTAAAATTGATTTTCTCAAAGTTTTTACATCCCAGGGACCATTTATGTCAATATCCAAAGTATAGGGACTAAACTTGTAATTTTATGAAACTTTGCACCAAAGGACTAAATATGTAACTTTATGATTAAAAAGGACCTTTGGTGACTTTTTCATGTTTTTAGAATAACCAGGGACTAGTTTTGATAATTTATGAAACTTGAGGGACTGAAACTGCCAATTATGCAAACTTTGTACGATTTTCATCTGTTTTTGCATATTTTGCATTTGAAACATATAAAACACACTTTTATGATATTTTAAGTATTTTGATACATATTTGAGTGTTTTTGTATGTTTTGGCAGCTCAGATTGGTATAAAATGATGAGTATTTAGACACTCATCAATCTCCCACACTAAACTATTGCTAGTCCCTAGCAATCTTTTGAGAAAAACTTAATGGGTTTGAAAAACTCTTTACCAAAAGCCATCACTTCTGGAGTAGCCAGGTGTAAGAACTGTGGCACACCTGATAACCGTGTGATTTTGAGCAAACCACTAGCTGTTAACGGATTTGATTAGTCTTTACCAAAAGCCGTTTGCTTCTGGACTAGCCAACTCTTGATGGAATAGTCAACATCTTGGTGAGCTGATTACAATTATGGTTTTTCCACTGCCTTTACCACAAGCCATAATCTTGCGGGCTAGCCAACTCATTCGCTTTATGGGATATGGGGAGCTGAGGAACCATACAATTTTTGGCAAATTGCAAGCCATAAACGGGTTTGAGTTATCTTTACCAAGAACCGTTTGCTCCTGGATTAGCCAATCCTTATGTGGGTTAGACATGGCGGACTGATAACCATTTATTGCGTTCTAAGTGAGAAAATTTTTTAAAATTTGGGCTAAAATGGAGGTTCTTGATGGAACATGTGTTTAAATTCGTTAGAATAACGAATCTCCCCCCACACTTAGAACTGAATATTGTCCTCAATATTCAAAGTACCGGGTGTTAAACCAACACTTAGAACGTAAGAAGAAAATATTCCTTAGCCTTTATTTAAGATGTATATACATACAATTATTTTTTTAGATAAAATTTCTTAAATAGAAGCTATCACTATATATATATATATATATATATATATATATATATATATATATATATATATATATATATATATATTTTGAATATATATATATATACAACATGTGGGGTATCTCCCCCACACTAGGGTGGTACATACGGGTGAAAACCTATATACATGCTAATGTTTTTGATTACCGAGTCACTAACTTGACTCGACCCCGAATTCATTTGTCCATGGGGAAGCAAGTGGAAGAGACAATCTCATCGGACTTTCATTCAAGAAGTTTGGATAAACATTTGTAGCACGTGAAAGTTCCACACCGATGAGATATAATGACACCCAGCTCATAATTTATAAATGAGAATGCCGGGGTCAAAGATAATGTCCTCACTCCCGAAAGAGTGAAGAACAGGAGAAGCCACGGAATATATGAAGAAAAGAAAGAAAGTCATGATGAAAATCATAACTAACTCCTCATCATCAATAGGAGAATTCATTGTTTCATGAATCTCCTCTTTTAAGCTCGTTTGATCAAGACATATTATGGGTATATCTAGATCAAAATAGAAAGTATCATACTCCGGTGGAGATATGATATGAGTGAGTTCAAAGGAGAACTCCTCGTAATGAGAATCATTCACAAGATGTAAATCTGTGAACTCTTGTTCCTTTGTGGACTCATCACAATCCTCATTCTGAATATCAAAAATTGGATTATCAATCAAAATGAATTCAGATTCGAATTCAAATAGAGGATTGGTGATAGTAGTTTTGAATGCTTCAGGAACAAGGAGATGTAAATCTGTGAATTCTTGTTCCGCTGTGAACTCATCACAATCCTCATTCTGAATATCAAAGATTTGATTATCAGAAATCAAAGTGAATTCAGATTCGAATTCATATAGAGGATTGGTGAGAGTAGTCTTGACTGCTTCGGGAACAAAGTGATTATCATTCTCTTCTTCTGAGTTGACAAGCTCAGAAGGTAATTCCTCCACATAACAGATGTCTCCAGAAGATAAAGAATCTTCATCAGTATGTGAAGTACTAAGCTCGATGTTGGGATTAGAGTTTAAAAGATTTTTAGTTTCTCCCATATCGGCTTCAAAATCAAGAATATCATCATTACTTCCAGATAAAAGTGGAATGATGTGAGTGAGTTCCTCTGTTAAATCCTCAAGAAGAGGATCAACATCAGAATGAGGCAGTGATGCCTCAACATACTCAATGTCTCCATAAGATATATAATCATTACTGGAATTAGAGACATTCTCAATTTGATCATTTGGATTATCAAGGGAGGTAGGAATATCACACATATGATCAAGAATTCCCTGTGACTCACTTGGGATTGGGACAAGGTTCTCAACACTAGACTTTATGAATTCGTCAGATTCCTTTGCAGGAATAGTGTCAAGATGCTCGTCCCCCATGCTCAGAGAGTGAGAGGGAACCTCGGGTGTGATAACATCATACAGAGGGAGCTGAGAAGGACTAGCAGTAATGGAGTCTACAAGTTCCATTATTTCTGCTGCTGGTGATTCAGTTATATTCTTTTCTCCCTGTATTTCCATGGAAGAAGTCTCAACTGATGAACTCGATGAATCTTTTTGAATGATAACAATGTTATCATCATCATCACTATCATCATCGTACTCATAAAAAGCAGCATAGCGAATATTGGCACGTATTTTGGCTACTCTTTGCTCAGCAATTAAATCTTCCATGCTTTTCCCAGAATCTCGTTCTTCAGCAAGTAATTCTGTGATAGATTTATCACGAGAATTTTGAATGAGTGAAAATTATGGAGGTGTGGATGTGTCAAAACCGGAAGGTTGACATTGATCATCATTATGAGGACCCCCACAATATACACAAGAAGAACTTGGAACTTTGTGAGACGACATATTAGCTAACTCCTCTCTAATGTTTTTAAGTTTTTCAAGAACCTCTAGACAAGGGTCTTGCTGGTTTTGAGGAGTTGCTTGGTTCATTTGGTACTGTGGAGGTGGGTCTTGAAACGAATAGTCGTAATTGTTACAAGGAAATGGATTCCTTGTTTGACAATCAGAGCTAAAGTGTGGACCTCCACAGTACTCACAACAGTTAAACTGCTGAGTCTGGCTTGGTGTATTTTGATACGAAGCATCATTGAGATTTGGATAATATGATTCTTGCTCGTATGAATGTGATGGGTAGTTGGAAAAATTTGAGGAGTCGTTGAATGAGTTTTGATTAGGATCATAAGCAAATGAATTACTCGATCCACAAAACAAACAACTCCCGTTTTGAATATCATTACCACATTGTTCACATGTACACCAACGACATGGAAAACCGAAAAGCGGCTTACCACAACCGACAGAAGGAACAAAATCTGGAGGTGGGATAAGTGGTGTGCTCTTAGAGCTAGCAATTTCCACCACTTCTGTTATGGTCTCGGGTTTTGGTTCTTGATAAACGTGAAGATTAGGCAATTCGCTGGTTTCTCGTTCCATTTCCCTCACTGGAGAGGGAATAGGGATAGATGGATCATCATGATCAACACGAATTCTAAGTTTCTCGGACAAGGCTTGATACTTTTCAAGCGTGAATAAGAATTCGGGGTTCATAGATGCCATAAGAATATAGAAGTTAGAATTAAATGGATAGAGGGTAAAGAGCTAAAGAATCAAAAAGGGTAGAAGGGTAAAGATGGATATTTTTATGTTTTGTTTTATAAAAGTATGGATAAAAGATGGTAAATATACAATGGATGTATATCCAGAATCACTAATACGCAAAATCGTTTAAAATAAGCGCACAACCTCCCCGGCAGCGGCGCCAAATTTTGATTCACCTGAAACGGTCAGATAATTATTGATCAACCACTTGTGAATGGTCAATTATAATAGTCAAACAACTTAGGCAAATGCTTCCGTGAAATACAGTGTTTTCCCGGGTCGTAATGTCCCAACGAGGTTGTGATGGTATTAAAAACGAATCTGTGATCGAGTGAATGTGAACAGGGATATATGAATAAAGGTGTGTGTGTTTACACTAGGGTTTTATAAAATAAAATAACTTAAATAAACTATTAGAACGATTACGTAAAACCTAGATATCTAAAACGTATAAACGTAAACTCAATTAAAAATCAGACGCGACTGCGTGCTGAGAAAAAGGTGAATTTTAAGAAAAATAAACTACAAGGGTTAAAATTGAAAATTCTATAAACTTAAACTTAAAATAAAATTAAATTAAAAAGAAAACTATTTTTTAGATTATTATATTATTTATTATTAATTATTTAATTAAAAACTTATTTAACTATTTAATTAAGATTAAACTAAAAATGATAAACAATACAAATTAAACTAAAAACTTATAAAAATAATTTCTAAACTTAAATTAGAACTTGAAGAAAGTATAAAAAATAAAAATAAATATTTTTGTCTTTTTATAAGCTTTTTATTAATTAAAAACTATTTATATTAATTTTACTAATTAAACTATTTTAAATTACAAATAATACTAAACTAACTTAGAAAATTATGAAAAAATTTATAAAACTATTTTATGACTTATAAAAGCTATAAAAAATATAAAAACCTAGGTTTTACTTAATAAAAACTAATTATGCTATTTAAAACTAATTATTAATTAATTATAAATAAAACTAAGATTAAATCTAATAAATACTTAATTACAAAATAAAAATCTGAAAAAATTATTATAAATATTTTAATATAATATGAAATTAATAAAAATATAAAAACACAACTTTCTTAATAAAAATCTAAAAATGAAAATTAAAATTAAATTAAATTAAATAGAAACTATCACTTATTTTTATGTTATCTTTTCTGGATTTTTCTTTTCAAAACAATATTATACTTAAAAATAAACAACTTTTGTGAAAACAAATATTTTATAAGCTAATAATA
The DNA here is from genome assembly GCA_030686995.1 of Artemisia argyi. Lineage (NCBI taxonomy): Eukaryota > Viridiplantae > Streptophyta > Magnoliopsida > Asterales > Asteraceae > Artemisia > Artemisia argyi. The sequence continues at coordinate 76,683,476 of CM060687.1, forward strand.
AGCACTGTGGAAGCTTAATGCTACCACAGTTGACTTTTGTTGACTGAAATGGAAAATAAGCTCAAATGAGCTTATGTGGGACCCACTATGGATGAATCTGGTTCTAATAAGTTGATTGGACTTGTCAAAGCTCAAATTGGTCAAATAAGCTTAGTAGATAAGCTGATAAGCCAGATTAAGCTAATCCAAAACTTAGTTTGAACTCAAAATGGGGACAAACTTGAGGACTTATTCTAGGTGGGGTCCACTGGGTTTCAGGTCAAACAAAAGGTCAATCCTAAGAGTCTACTAGGAGGGGGGTTGTAAGAAACTAGATTTGAGGTCTGGGGCCCACTGAGGTGGTCACAAATCACCACCAAAGTGGTGGTGATGGCTATGGTCTGCTGGTGCAGGGCACACCTTTGCCCTGCAAGTAAGTTTGAGGGGGAGTGGGGCCCAGTGTAAAAATAAAAAAAATGTAAAACTTGTTGGAACTTAAAGATGGTCTGGTAGAGTATTACTACAACAAATTTCAAGTCCTAGATCCTTTTCCTAAATTCTAAACAAATCCTTGAAGATTTGAGAAAATCTGAGTTTAGCAATTTTGACTTTTTGATTTGCTATGGAACTTTGACTTTTATGAGATTCTAATCACTACTACTGATTTAATAAGCTGTATTAAGCTAAGATAAAGCTAAATTAACATAAACCTACAACTAACAAGCTAAATTGATGGTTTGTGGATCACAAATCCCTCACAGTTAACTGTGAGGGTTGATCAATGATAATTTTGACTTTCTACTGAATGGTTACTAATTTTTATGACTAATTAGTGATACTAGGACCTAATCAAACATGTCAAAATTAGATTTGTCCACTGAATACCACAATTGCACAGCTTACACCCCTGTGCCAAACAACCCTATAACTAACTGTTTTTATGATTTTCAAAGCAAATGATATATTTAACCCACTAAACTGCTTCCTAACACTAAATTATAATAATATAAGATCAAATGAACCTGAATTAATCACAACACAAGCATAAAACTCAGATTTGTCAAGAATGAGTTAAACACTGTGAGATTTTCAATTTTTAGAACAAATGAATCCTAAGAACAAGTAATTGATTTTAGTTGATATTATAACTAACAAGTATCCAATAAACACCTAAGAACAATAATCAAACAGTAACAAGCATTATCAAAACAAAAGACATAAAATTGAAATATTTCTTACAATTGGTATCCACTGAGATATGGTGAAACAAGGAACCAATGACCATCCTAATACCTCCCAAAAGGTTCTAAACCAGAAACAAACCATTGCTCATCATTTTCCAGCTTCCATTCATCACTAACACTATTTTTTATTTATTTTCTATTTTCTTTGTATTTTTGAGAATTTTCTATTTTTAACTCTATACTAGTTTTTAAGGTTACTAAAGATTACAAAAGCTTTGTCAAGAGCTTATATTAGCTTAAGAATACAGAACAACAACAATTATCAATGATATAACTAAATAAGATTTTTGAGTAAAACTTGCAAATGGCATAAACTGAGAAGTGAGCTGAAACTTGAAATTGACTTTAATTAAGGATTGTAATACATGAATTTAACTGAGTTCAAGCTTTTTTAATTGAAAATACAACTGAAATAGTAAATTATACTACCTACGACTAAATTAAACTAAGACTACACTAATTATCTTTTCCCTTGCTTCTTCTTCCTTATGTAGATAATAATTAGGGTTTTGTGGGACCCTCTGACTCTTTCCCAACATATCTGAGCCATTGATTGTGTCTGATTGATCTTGGCCGTTTGAAACTACTTTTCGCGCCAAAAGTCGTGGGGTGTCAGTGTTATGCGTGGAGAAGTTTTTAGGGGTTTTGGAGGTTTGTGGACGTGGAGGGGAGTGGATAGGAAAGTGGGGGTTGAGGTGGAAGGCCAGGTGGTGGGTGGTTTTGGTAGCAGAGGTGGTGAGGGTGGTATTGGAGAAGAAGGGCGGTAAAGCTGGGGTGGTTTTGGTGGTCAAACAAGGGTTTGACCGGGTTTTTATTAAGGGTGGACTGGGCTGGGTAATCTTTGGGCTTGGGGTTTTAATAAAAGGGTTGGGCTAGGGTAGTGTATGGATTTGGTTTGTAGTTTATTAGGATCCGTTTGGTTTTTTAATTAGAAATCACAAGGACCAATTTTGTAAATAGGGAAAAGTTGAGGGACTGACTTTGTGATAATTCCAAAGTTCTCATAAGGACCTAATTTGTCACATGTGAATAGTACAAGAGTATTTTTGATATATTTCATTTTTGAAATACCCGGGGACTATTTTTGCCAATTCACCAAACTTCAGGGACTGATTATGTAATTTTACCAAACTTCACACCAAGGACCATTCCTGCAAAAGATTATTAGTACAAGGACTAAAATTGATTTTCTCAAAGTTTTTACATCCCAGGGACCATTTATGTCAGTATCCAAAGTATAGGGACTAAACTTGTAATTTTATGAAACTTTGCACCAAAGGACTAAATATGTAACTTTATGATTAAAAAGGACCTTTTGTGACTTTTTCATGTTTTTAGAATAACCAGGGACTAGTTTTGACAATTTATGAAACTTGAGGGACTGAAACTGCCAATTATGCAAACTTTGTACGATTTTTCATCTGTTTTTGCATATTTTGCATTTGAAACATATAAAACACACTTTTATGATATTTTAAGTATTTTGATACATATTTGAGTATTTTTGTATGTTTTGGCAGCTCAGATTGGTATAAAATGATGAGTATTTAGACACTCATCAACAATAAATGGGAAAATTGTGTTTACTTAGATTTCATTACTCCCTAGATATCTTTTACAGGTTGATAGTTTGTTGCAGTTGCGTGGATGATGGGTTATATTCCTTAATACCATTCGTGGGGTGGCGTACGTACTTCCCCAACTCTATAAGCTCCTACTTCACTCCTATGTCGAGCCTGCAAGAAGCTCCTAACATGGGATCATTAGAATTCGCTCATGCATTAAATACAACCATAAAAACCTAGTACGCATTGGTTCATGTTTCTTAAGACATTCAAGCAAGTTACACTATGGAAGTCTGCTAGTTTTCTTAAGCCTAACATCGAAATCATTCATCCGTAACAACTATAAACAAGCAATCAACCCATAATCAACATCTAGGTTTCACTACATCTAAGCAAATACACAAGAGATCTAGCCTAGCATGTTAAAATCAAGACAAGCGTAAGATATATTCAAACAACACATAGACATATTGAATGAATTGAAAGGATACTTATCTTAATTGAACATGAAAGGTTTCAAAGGGTAAAAACCCTTGAAAATACAGATAAAATCGTGCTAGGGTTTCTCCAAGTTATCCCTCTAATTGTCCTCTCTTAATGAATGAAAATTACAAAACTATATATAGATTTTCCAACGTGACGGCGTCAAGCAGAGAAATCTGACGCCGTCAACCCGCCGCCCATAGAAATATCGGATTGCCTAGATCCAGATCTGACGCCGTCAAGAGCAAATTATCTCTTGGCCGTCACGTATATTGGGACCATGACGGCCTATGGTGACGCCGTCATGCCCCTTAGTGTAAAACTCTCTGGACCGTCACGGACTCTATCCACTTCACCTCTTGTTTTACTCTTGACGCCGTCATGTAGAACTTGGTGACGCCGTCAGGTACTGTTCCCAGCAAGGAAAATTAAGACTTTGCCGTTTTCTTCAGTTTTATGCTCCAAAAACGTCCAAAATGCTTCCTTTTCCAGAATTCACTCCAAAAGTACCTAAAATCACGAAAGGAACGATTTAGGGAAATATTTGATCAAATAAATTCAATTCCAGGCTTAAATGTAACACCCCCTAAATTTCAACTAAAGCAGCGGAAGACTTTGTGGGGTATTACTTAGAGGATCGAAGTCAATATCATAGAAACCGACTCAAAAGAGACGTTTTTGAAGTTATGTTTATCATTCATTAAAAGTAAGTATTCAAGTACAAAGTTGTTCCATTAGTTTTAACATATCATAGAAGATATGAATTATTGAAAGCGAATGACAAAACATTTTATTTAACACCCATGTTAGGGTTTAGTGCCCACTCGTGCCTTGAGCTCCTTCGCATTAGTTTCCTGAGATAAACGCGCTAAAAATCAACAAAAGTTGAGTGATATTCATAGGTTTAAGTTTAGTAGTTGAACACAAGCTATAAGTGATAATTGCATCGAATTACAATTATAAGTTAAAATCAATTGATGTTGCATTAAGCTCATGACACTCATCCGATTAACAGATCTCATCAAATATGATGGATACTAGTAACAATGGCCCTTTGGATAGGTTCTTGCCAGTCACCTATTAGATTTCAAATAAAGTGCGTTTGGTAGCTTTCCTCTAGCGACCAAACGGGGATTGTCAATCCCTAATAGATCTATCCACAATTATTTACGTTCACCCTACAAGTGACTAACGTTCATGATATGAGGGACTTTTGGCAATAAGGTACTTAAGCAATAACAATATCAGGCATAGCATACCAAGAAAAATACCTGTGTTCAGTTTTTATAGCATGTATCTCCCCACGAAAACAGTTATATAAAAGTGGGCTATGAACTCACCTTAGTGGTATAGTGGTAAAAATATCGATACTCAGTTTGCAATAAGGGAACGGCTCCACACACGACCTAGATAATATATGACAAGTTTTAGTGTTTGACAGTCTTAATGGTTTAATTGCGAGTAGTTTTTGAATACGTGAGTTGTTGGTTTAACGATAGCAAAACTTGTGGTTTGATAAAATATCGTAAGTTTAGTTAAGTTATATATATATATATATATATATATATATATATATATATATATATATATATATATATATATATATATATATATATATATATATATAACGTAAAGTTTAATAATAATAATAATAGTCTGAAATAAAATGTAAACGTCGTGATGTGAAATCGTAAAATGAAAAGTAAAAATGAAAATGTTAATTATAGTATATGGCCCTTGTCTTTTCCAAGTTTTTACACTTTTTACCCTAACGGCGTTAGCGTTTCACCGTTAGTCCAAAGTTAAATATATTTACGTTTTACGTCCAAAACTTTATAATTTTTACACTTTTCATCCAAAAGTTTATAAAATCAGTTTTTCATCCTCAAGTATGTAAAATGACAATTTTTACCTCAACTTTATAAACTTGACCCTTTTAACCCGAAATTTATAAAATTTGCAAATTTAGTCCAAAATTCACCAAATTCGAAACTTAGTGTTTTTATTTCTTAATTAAGTTAAAAATAGCTTATTGAACTTTCCAAACTGCTTATTTTACCGAAAGTGCTTATTTATAGCTTAATGGGCTTTTAAACGAGAAAACTAAGGCCCGTTAAGAATTTTAAATCCAATGGGCTTACGAAAGTTTTGGGCTTGGTTTCGGGCTTATTTTTGTGTGATAAATTCATTTCAAAACTGCTTATTACTACAGCTTATACGTTTGGCTTATTTTTGACAGATTGGGCTTTAAGGCCCAATCGGTGGTTATTAGTTTCTAAAACAAGGTTCAAGGTCGATACACTTAGCATTATTTACTAGGTCGAGACGTGAGTATTATTATAAATGTTCTATACGAAAATGATAGTTTGCTTGTCGGTCTAACAGGTTATAAATTAAAATGGTAGGCTCGCTACATAAATTTTAAAGATATACGTTCATTTCTAGGCTGCATGGGACGAATTGTTAAGTAAAAAGACTTAGAATTTTTCTAAGTGTTTCATGACTAGTTTGTTATACGTTAGAAAGGTATCCAAAAATAGTTTATACATGACCTTTATGGTTCAAATCTTTATATACCTTGATTACTAGTGTAGTGAATATATAGACGAAAATATAATACATATGTGTTATTTATTTAGATTACGAGTATTAAGGTGTAAGTGAAAGTGATTTACATGTAAAAATCAAAGAATGCGTTTTAAGTAAGAATGGAAAAAGGTTGTGTGAGACTTACTATACCAAAATGGTGGGGTAAAACGAAACGTAGAGTCGAGGGGAGGGTAGTACGAGAGCGTAGCGTGAGTGTTGACTCGACCAAGGTTCACAAACAACGATTTGTTCCTCCTAGACCCGATTGGAAATACTAGAGTTTTTGCCAAAGCGTTTTGAAGTAGAAAACTATCACTAGGACTTAGTTTTTGTAAAATTTGAATTGCATGTGAGTTGTGAACGAGTGCATGCATGCATGGCGTATAAATATGGACTTTTGAGTATTCTAGTGACCAAAATTAATGAGATGGGATGTTTACGTGTTTACTAAAAGTCTTGAGAGTGTAAGACGCAACATGTTCTCCTCTTTTGTTTCTAGCTATCGACATACTCTTTGTTCAAAAGAAACGTGTGGGTGATCATTATGAAAATGGATCGTACTTGTGAATTTGTTTTAAAAATCATGTAGTACTTTGCCTAGGATCATAAAATATGCATGTGTGTGTGCATGAAAAGAGGGAGTACTCTTTTGTTTTAAAAAAATACATGTCGACTACTTATTTATTTTGTAAACGATTTGCATGTTCGGCTAGGATTGGTGATGAGGGATCAAATGTAATATTTAAACATGATGTTGAGTTAGAAATGATTTTAGAACTTCATAGAAACAAGCGGGGTTCAAAACGGTTTGGTTTTGGATTAGTAGAAATTGTATGAAATCGTTTTTGGACAAAACGTTTTGCCTAGTAAAAATGTTGTTAGACTTGATATGGAAAGCTGAGAATCGACATACTCAAAGTTGGCTAGGTGAGAAAAGAGAATGTGTAATAATATGTGTGAGTCGTGTGTAAGATTTGGGAGCACGAGACGCGTTCTTGGCTTGGTCTAGTCGCATGTTTCAAAACAAGTATAAGAGGTTTGGGCTTAAAATCATGGGCTGTGAATAGTAACAGGCCGAAAAATAATTATTGGGCTTAGGATATAAATAAGGGTCCGGTTAGGTGTAATTAGGATTAGTAAAAATAATTAGTTTGTGATTAGTGAAAGGTTTAGTAAATATTTAGTGAGACGTTTATGTGAGTCCGGAAGTTGTCGAACGCGTTTTGTTAAAATACGTTACATAAGTTCGTATGTGGTAAAAGTTTAATATTATCGCGATTTTTAGACTATAGTGGTACATGTGTGAGCATCGTTCTGAAGAAAATAGGGGATCATAAACATTGTAGTGATTTTGAGTAACATAGCATATTTGATAAACAAAAATTTTGTTATTGGTAAAAACATTATTAATTAACGTAATGATATATTAGTCTTTGATTAACTTTTTCTATTCATAGGGAAAATTACGGGAGATTACAGTACCTACCCCTTATTCTGAATTCCATCCCGGAATTCTAGTCTAAGATGGTTGTCAGGGGTGTCTAGAGAAATAGATGAGGGTACTTGGCGCGAATCTGGTCCTCGCGCTCCCAAGTGTATTCCGGTCCTCGCTTAGAGTTCCATCGAACTTTGACTATGGGAATACGGTTTTGTTTTAATTGTTTGACTTCCCGATCCATGATTTCTACTGGTTCTTCTATAAAGACAAGTTTATCGTCGAGAGATTCATCGGATAAACACTTCTTAAGGTTAGACACGTGGAAGGTAGGGTGTACTCGGCTAAGTTCTTCTGGCAGCTCTAGCTTATATGCTACTGGTCCAATCCGTTCTAGGATGCTAAATGGTCCGATGTATCTAAGGTTTAACTTTCCATGCTTTTCAAAGCGTATCATTCCTTTCCAAGGAGACACTTTCAACATTACTCTATCTCCAACCTGGAATTCCATAGGTTTTCGTCTTATGTCGGCATAGCTCTTATGCCTGTCTCTTGCAGCTTGCTGTCGTTGTTTGATCTTAACTATTTTCTCCGTTGTCTCATGAATGAGTTCGGGCCCGGTGAGTTGTATGTCACCAACTTCGGCCCAAAAATGGGTGATCTGCACTTTCTTCCATACAGTGCTTTGAAGGGTGCTGCCTTAATACTAGTGTGATAACTATTGTTGTAGGAGAATTCTACCAATGGTAAGTGTTTGTCCCAACCTTTTCCGAAGTCAATCACACATGCTCGGAGCATGTCTTCTAAGGTTTGGATGGTTCTTTCACTTGGCCCATCGGTCTGAGGATGGTATGCTGTGCTCATGTCTAATTTAGTACCCAGAACTTTCTGCAATGATTTCCAGAAGTGAGACGTGAATCGACTATCTCGATCAGAGATGATGGAGATAGGCACTCCATGTCGGGTAACAATCTCTTTTAAATACAACTGTGAGAGTGTATTCACTTCGTCGGTTTCTTTGATAGGTAGAAAGTGAGCGGATTTGGTGAGACGATCAACAATGACCCATATGGTATCATATCCTGTTGACGTTTTTGGTAGTTTGGTGATGAAGTCCATCGTAATCCGTTCCCATTTCCACATAGGAAGTTCTGGTTGTACCAACAATCCTGATGGTCTCTGATATTCTGCTTTTACTCTTGCACAAGTTAAACATTATAACACCCCCAAAATCGATCAATACAGCGGAAGACTTATAATGATAACGGAAGACTTTTGGGGTATTATATCGTGGATCTTTGTCACAGTTATAGAAAACGACTCAAGTGAGACGTTTTAAGTTTTATTTAAAATACCAAATATTCATAATTCCAAGAGGTTTCATTATTCAACAACAAGTTTTTATTCAAAGAGAAATAAACGTTTCTTTGTTTGCCCACTTCGTGCCTTTGCCATCCATTCCATTTAGTTACCTGAGATAAACATGCTAAAAGTCAACAAAAGTTGAGTGAAATTCATAGGTTTATAACTAAGAGTTTGAACACAAGAGATATGTGCTTATTGTATATAGATACGAATAAACAAGTTAGAAATCACATTCATTATTGCCTTAAGCTCATGACACTCAACGTTCAACAAACATCAAAATTATCCGTAATAATGATGTGAAATAAATTGCCCCCAAGATAGGTATTTGCCAGTAACCTATGATATTTAAATAAAGTGCATTTGGTAACTTTCCTCTAGCAACCAAATGGGGATTGTCAATCCCTAATAGATCTATTCACAATTATTTACATTCACCCTTCAAGTGATTAAGGTTCTTGATCGAGGGACTTTTGGCAATAGCTACTTAAGCGATAATAATATCAGGAAAAGACTTGTGTTCGGTTTTTGAGCATGTATCCCCCCACAAAAACATGTTAAATGTGGGCTATGAACTTACCTTAGTAGTACAGCAGAATAATCGTAATCTCAACGATGCAAGGCAACGGCTTCACACATAACCTAAAAGATATGGCAAGTTTCAGTTTCTAAGTCTCGTTTTATTGCGAACGTTTATTATTAATTACGAATAATCCATAATGTGCATAGATGATGTGTTACGTCGTAGATAAAATAGATAATGGTTTCGTATTGTTTTATCGTCTAAAATTTAATTATCGTTATATAAATTTTATACGTGTATATATATATATATATATATATATATATATATATATATATATATATATATATATGTATAATTTATTATTTAAAAATCAATATTACTATTTGAGCCTTTAAGTTTCTCAATTTTACACATTTTACCCTTAACGGAAAATATTTACGTCGTTAGTCCAAAGTTATATATATTTACGTTTTAAGTCCAATTATATCAATATTTACATTTTTCAATCCCAAGTTTCAATATTAACTGTTTATACCTTTAGAAAACAGATTTGACACTTTTTACCCAAAGTTTACACGTTTGACACTTTTAGTCCCTAGTTAACAAAATTTTGCAAATTTAGTCCAAAAATTACCAAACTTGAAATTTAACATTTTTATTATTCAAATAAGCTCAGAAGATTCAAAGCAACTTATTTTAACAGCTTATTAGCTTATTTTCCTTATTTTTTACAAAATGGGCTTAACGAGTCCAAAATTAAGGCCCGTTAACATTTTTCGATCCAAAGGGTTTGGGGGAACATTGGGTTTGTCAAAATCCATCATTTTAAGTCCTAACAACATTTCAAAAGAGCTTTTACACCTAGCTTATCGTAATAAGCTAAAACTAGCTTTTTGGGCTTAACGGCCCACGTAAGGTTTTTGTTTTATGAAAAACTTATGAAATCCCGTTTTACTTTAGGCTCGATCAAGCTATCTAATTATGTTGTTAAGTCGAATTAATTGTCATTCTCGTTAGTATACCAGGTAGACAAATAGTTCGTATAAAAATATTAGATGGTCATGTGTCGAATATTAAAATGGCGAGGTCAAAGTGTAAGCCAAAACTCAATACTTAAAAACTTATAAAACTCAAAATAAATCTAAGTCTTTTAGTAAAATCGTATAGGTCCAATGTGACTTAGAAACGTGTGATTTTTATTGTGTATACGTTAATATTAGTTCAAGGTTATTATAGGTTCTCGTTAAGTACATAGCCAAATAATAGTACGACGTATAAAACATATGTGTTGTTTTTATATTTTACGATTTATAGATAGAAAGTGTTTGTGCACAAAATCATACATACGTATATATATATATATATATATATATATATATATATATATATATATATATATATATATATATATATATATATATATATATATATATATATATATATATATATATATATAGAAATAAGGTTTCAAGGCCTCACCTCACCTCTAAATGGTGGTGTAAAATGACGTGTAAGTTCGTGTAATGGTACGAGGGCTTTGTGGTTCACTTCACGTTCCACCAAAGGTTCAAGAGGCTCCAAGCTTGGTCTCCTAGGTTCACTTTGAGACGTGGTACTCTTGGCGATCCGTTTGTCCTTCAACCACTCCTTCTCGTTACTATTTTTGAGAAATGTGGTACGTATGAGTGTATGTGACGTTTTGAGTTTGCATGGGGGTCTTTTATAGTGAGTTTTGAAGGGTAGAAACAAGCTAAGGTCACATGTGTTGGTGTGTGCATGTTAGGCGAATAGTAATGCCTCTCCTTTTGTCCAATCGGGTTTGTACAAAGCTAGGATCTTGTGAGATCTCCTCTATTCATTCCTGACATTTATATGTATGCACATTGTTCGCTTACTTGTCATTGGGGAGCAGGGGAGGCAACAAGGAATGACATGCCACGTTTTGGTCTTATCTTTGCATGGGTTGTTTTGTAGTTCACTTTGGTCATATCCAAGGTAGTAAACGAGCGAGAAAGTGTGTAACGAATATCATTTCTGTTTCTTAGGCACTAGGTGATACGAGATATGTAAAAATATGTGTATATCGTGTATCAAAATCGTAAGAAAATAGGGTGATTTTGGAGCTTGGTCGCGACAGAAAAACAAAGAAAGAAAAGAAAATAATTCAAGGGTGCGTTTGGGCTTGGCCTGTGGGCTTGTGGTTTGTGTCGGCCCAAAGAAAGAAAAAAAGAAAGAAAGGAGTCCATTTGGTTTGTATATTGTTTTCGTGGCCCATTGGGTGTTGGGGGCCTACATGGTGTGTTTCAAATATCGTGTCGAGGTTCAAAAATATTAGTGAGCGTTCTCGGGAAGTTTTGTAGGTTCGGGAAATATATAAATAGTATACGGTATTTAGACGAAATGTATTGTTAAAAATACAAACGTTTTATATATATTTTTAGTTCGCAATAATTATAGGTTACCTAGGTGTGTGTGAGCATCGTTCTTGGGTAAACGCTCAATCACAGTTATCGTAGTGGTTCCAATATCAAGCCATAACATAAAAAAAAAAAATGTTACCCGTAAAAATGGTGTTAAGTTATCATAACATCGTTTTATTCGTTCGTGTGCATTTACTAATTGTAAGGGAAATTTACGAGAGGTTACATTACCTACCTCTTACAGGGAATTCCGTCCCGGAATTCTAGTCTAAGATAGTTGCCAAGGGTGTCTTAGGTGAAGAGATGTGGGTACTTGGAGCGAATCTGATCCTCGCGCTCCCAAGTATATTCCGGTCCTCGCTTGGAGTCCCAACGAACTTTGACCATAGGGATACGGTTTTGCTTGAGTTGTTTAACTTCTCTATCCATGATTTCAATGGGTTCCTCGGTAAAGACAAGGTTATCATCTAGTCGAATTTCTTTCAATGGAATAACGAGAGATTCATCGGATAAACACTTCTTAAGGTTTGACACATGAAAGGTGTCGTGAATCCGACTAAGTTCTTCGGGTAGTTCTAGTTTATAAGCCACGGGTCCTATCCTTTCCAGGATTTTGAATGGACCGATGTATCTTGGGTTCAACTTTCCATGTTTTCCAAATCGTACCATTCCCTTCCAGGGAGATACTTTCAATAAGACTCTATCTCCTATTTGAAATTCCATGGGTTTCCTTCTTATGTCGGCGTAGCTTTTCTGTCGGTCTCGGGCTACTTGTAAGCGTTGCTTAATCTTAATGATTTTCTCAGTGGTTTCCCGAACAAGGTCTGGTCCTATAAGTTGTCTTTCTCCAACTTCTGCCCAACAAACGGGCGATCTGCACTTTCTACCGTACAGTGCTTCGAGTGGTGCTGCTTTTATGCTGGCGTGGTAACTATTGTTGTATGAAAACTCTGCTAATGGTAAGTGCTTATCCCAACCTTTTCCGAAATCAATAACGCATGCTCGGAGCATATCTTCCAAGGTTTGAATAGTTCTTTCACTTTGACCATCAGTTTGAGGGTGGTATGCGGTGCTCATATCTAGTTTAGTTCCTAAGGCTTTTCTGTAATGATTTCCAAAAGTGAGAGGTGAAACGACTATCTCGATCCGAAATGATTGAAATTGGTACTCCATGTCGAGTGACAATTTCCTTCAAATACAGCTGAGCCAGTGTATTCATCTCATCAGTTTCTTTGATGGGTAGAAAATGAGCGGATTTTGTGAGACGATCCACAATAACCCATATTGTGTCGTATCCGGATGAGGTTCTTGGAAGTTTGGTGATGAAGTCCATAGTGATTCGTTCCCATTTCCACATAGGAAGTTCTGGTTGTACAAGTAGACCTGAAGGTTTCTGATGTTCTGCCTTTACTCTTGAACACGTCAAACATTTACCGACATATTCTGCAATGTCAGCCTTCATGTTTGGCCACCAATATAGTTTCTTTAAATCCTGATACATCTTGTCAGAACCTGGGTGAATGGAGTATTTCGACTTGTGGGACTCATACATGATGAGCTCACGAATACCTCCAACCAAAGGGATCCAACTTCTGTCCTTGAAACACAGTATTCCATCAAATTTCTTCACGAAACCATTCTTATTCTCGGGCATACCGTAAATATTTTCCTTGGGTCGGTTTTCTTCTTTAAGTGCTTCATTCTGTGCGGTAAGGATTTGGGATGGAAGGGGTGAGTGAATAGTCATTCCTAGTGATCTAACTCGAAGTGGTTTCAATCGTTCTTTTCGGCTTAACGCATCTGCTACTACATTAGCCTTTCCTGGGTGGTAACGTATCTCGCAATCATAATCGATGAGCAGCTCTAGCCTGCGACGTTGTCTCATATTCAAATCCTTTTGATCCAAAATATGCTGAAGACTCTTGTGGTCTGTGTACACGGTACATTTGGTGCCATATACGTAGTGCCTCCATAACTTGAGCGCAAATACTACAGCTCCTAACTCCAAGTCATGAGTCGTGTAGTTTTCCTCATGTTTCTTCAGTTGTCGGGATGCATAAGCTATCACTTTGCTTCTTTGCATCAAAATTGCTCCTAGTCCATGATAGGATGCGTCGCAATATACTATAAAGTCCTCATTTCCTTCTGGGAGGGCTAATATTGGAGCTTCACAAAGCTTTCGTTTTAACAACTGGAAGGCTGCTTCTTCCTTTTCTTCCCAGATGTACTTCTCGTTCTTTTGGGTTAGCTTAGTCAAGGGTTTTGCAATCTTGGAGAATCCCTCAATAAATCTTCGGTAGTAACCTGCGAGACCTAAAAATTGACGTATCTCCGTGGGGTTTGTAGGAGACGACCAACCTTTTACAGCCTCTATCTTTGCAGGGTCTACGTGAATGCCTTGACTATCTATGATGTGTCCTAAAAATTGTACGGTGCGAATCCAAAAGTCACATTTGGAGAACTTAGCGTACAGTTCTTCTTTCTTGAGCAGTTCTAGAATGATCCGTAAATGTTCCGCGTGTTCCTCTTCGTTGCGAGAATAGATCAAAATATCGTCGATGAATACTATTACAAACTTTTCCAAGTAAGGTTTGCACACTCGATTCATTAAATCCATGAAAACTGCTGGTGCATTGGTAAATCCGAATGGCATTACTTGAAACTCGTAGTGACCATAGTGCGTTCTGAATGCAGTTTTCGGGATATCCTCTTCTCGAACTCTTAGCTGAGGATATCCTGATCTCAGATCAATTTTTGAGTACACACTCGATCCTTGCAATTGATCAAACAGATCATCAATTCGAGGCAATGGGTATCGATTCTTTACCGTAAGTTTATTCAACTCCCGGTAATCGATGCACATTCGAAAGGATCCATCCTTCTTCTTAACAAATAAAACTGGAGCTCCCCGAGGTGATGAGCTTGGTCGAATAAATCCTTTTTCCGACAATTCCCTTAGTTGTTCTGACAATTCTTCCATTTCAGATGGCGCTAGCCTATATGGTGCTTTGGCCACTGGTGCCGCTCTAGGCACTAGTTCAATCTGAAATTCTACTTGACGTGCGGGTGGAATACCAGGTAATTCTTCAGGGAATACCTCAGGAAAATCCCTAACGATAGGAACGTCATCAAGCTGCTTCTCGGATGACTTATTTTCCGTAACTTGAGCCATGAATACCTGACATCCTTCCTTCATGTATTTTATTACTCGCATACATGAGATAATTCCATATCGAGGTTTGCTTTTGTTGCCCTGGACAATGAGTGTTTCATCCTTGAGTGGTATATGGACGGCCTTTTCGTCACAGTGAATCCTAGCATGATGGTGGGATAGCCAATCCATGCCGATGATAGCGTCAAAACTACCAAGTTGAACCGGCATAAGATCAATGGCAAAAGGTTTTTCGGATAGGGTTTGGGTGCAATCTTTCATGATAGTATTGGTATCTATTAAATTTTTGTCAGCCATTTCAACTTCATAGGTGGTGTTTAGCTTAGAGGGGGTGACATTAAGTAAAGGGGCAAACGTATCTGATATAAAACTCTTATTGGTGCCCGAATCAAACAATACTCTAGCATTATGATGGTTTAGTAGAAACGTACCGGTGACTACATCAGGTCCGTTTCCATCTCAGAGAAGGTATACCCTAGCTTGGGCGTTGGCTGGTTCATTTCCTTTTGGGCAGTTCCTCTGGATGTGTCCTACTTCTCCGCATCCACAACAAGTGGGTGATACAACCTGTGTGTTGCTTCCTGTAGCCGGAATCCTACACTTTCTGGTTTGATGACCGATCTTACGACATTTGTCGCACCGGACGGTACAACGACCCTCATAATGAAGTTTGCATCGTTGACATTGGGGTTTCTGTCCGTTGTACCCTACACCTTCCGTGGCAGTGTAGACTCGGGGTTTCTCTTGTCTTTGATTCTGCTGTTGAGTGTTCCGATTGTTGTGATATTGTTGGTGGTTCCGATTATTGTTGCGGTGGTTGTTGTTGCGGTGATGACTGTTGTTGCTTTGTTGGTTGTTGTTGTGATGGTGGGTGGTTCTCTTATCGTCCAATTTCCTTTTAAGCTCATTGTATTTCACTTCTCGGTCTAGAAGTTTCTGAGCAAGTTCCATTGCTGCTTCTAAGGTTGGCGGGTTTGCTGAGGTGACATTTCCTTCAATACTCCTAGGGAGTCCTTCGACATATTTCTCTAATGTCTTTTCATGATCGGGTACCATGGTAGGGCATAGCACTTTGAGTTCTTGAAATCTCCGGTTATAACTTCTCAAATCAACGCCTTTCACTATTAAGGCATGGAACTCATCCTCGAGTTTTCGTAGTTCAGAATGGGGACAATACTTCTTTAGTATTTTAGCCTTGAATTCAATCCAAGTAAGTTGATGTGCTGCCTCTGCTCCTAGTGTTTGAACGGTAGAGTTCCACCAGGATAGAGCGTCTTGCATCAGTGTTCCTGTTGCGAAGCTTACCTTGTTGTTTTCCGAGCATCCACTTCTTTGGAAAACAGTTTCACTTCTTTCAAACCATTGAGCTAATTCCGACACTCCTTCAGTTCCTTTGAAATACGTTGGTTGGCACGCTATAAAGTCCTTATAAGTGCAGTAGCGGGGTGTAGGTGCATTTCCATCTCTATTACGGGCTTGTCCAGCTAAAACGGCATTGACACCATCAGCAATCGCTTGCTGGATCGTTGCCGGGGTCATAACTTCAGGGTTCGTTGGTGTGGCGGTCGTGGTTGTTCTCCTATTTCTAGCCATGTTGCTATTATAAAAGAAGGTATATCATTAGAACATTTATAATAGTCCCATTACGTTGAAATATATATCGAGTAATAAATAGTAAATATAGGTCGTAGTTACAATGATTTGATCATTGAAAAGGTTTAAGTGGTAATTATCGTATGTTGGAATGACACACATAGGAATTACGAATAAGTTTGACCTGCATGAACTAATATATTACGAGAGATTTGCAACGTAAATAATGATAAAATAAATTTCCATAAATCAACGTCAAGGTGTTACAACACTTATTGATACTTGTGCAAATGTTTACAAAACACGACAAGATTCTCTTATTGGTAGGACATTGATTTCACTAACAAGGCGATGGTCTCATGGTTTCCCTAAGGCTTTGTCTAGGCGGTTTTGGAGTTCTTGAATGGCAGTGGACATGGTTTCCATGGTTTGATCTCGAGTCCTTTCCCTTTCTCGAGATTCTAGCAGGGCTCGCCTAAGGCGTAGGTTCTCAGTGTTGATCCTTTCAAGTTCTTGGTCTAAAGTTCCCATCATTATTTCTGTTGAAGTGTTAGCCCCACATAGTGCTCCTATGAATTCCATTGACTCCCAAAATAGAGAATCCAACTTTTCAACCTTATCTTCCATTGCAAGATGACCAATTATGAGACTGTTCATATCATCTTCAAAGGTTTCTAGAAGTTCATGCGGAATCTTGTTGAGTATACCAGCGATGGAATCAAGTCGATCTTCGTGGCGAACCATTCTTGCAGCTAACAATGGTATGGTGTGATGTATGGGTTCCCCAGTGACTGGAAGAATTCGGGAGGTGGAGTAAGAACTTTCCCCAAGTTCCCTTGTTGTTGGTGTTCCTTCTTGAGATCTCCAATATCGCATGATTGGCAACAAGAACGACCATCTATGAGCATCTACTCGCTTGTGGGTCCTTCGGCGTCTGCGGTGAACACAAGATTCTGAGGTGGTTGGGCGGATTGGGTAAGTCCTTTGGTAAGGTGATATTGGGACACTTCGGTAAGGTGCAGGTGGTGATGCTAGTGGAGGAGATGCTATGGGTGATGGTGTTAGTGGCACAGTAGTAGTTTGGCTGTAGAAGATAGTAGGTAGTGGTGGTATCACAGGTGGTGCAGGTGGTGATGGCACAACTGATTCAGGTGGTATGAAAAGAGCTGGTGCTGGTACAGCAGTACTTGCTTCATACGGTTGAAGTTGTCTAATTTGCCTAGATCGGCGAATCGGACCAGATGATGCCAGAGGAGAAGCCTCTGTGTCAGATGCTGGCAAAAATTGCTGGCTTTGCATGTATCTGTCGGTAGCAGGAGACATAGGCATAGGTGAGGTAGTATAGGCTGAAGTAACATCTTCAGTTCCTGAGTTCGATGACAAGCTGATAGGGTGGGTGTTCGAAGACATGACACTGTAATAATTTCCTGATTAGTAAATGTAAGCATAATTATAATCAATTTAAAATGCTATAAACTAAATAATACTTTTTATCAATTATTGGTATGCTCAGGCACGAAGGGCGTAGGATGATATTTTATAAAAGTTTTGTCCCGTTTAAAGTGTAGTTATAGTCCAATGTTCCAAAAACACTTGGTTCACTATAACTGTAGCTCTGATGCCAATCTATAACACCCCCAAAATCGATCAATACAGCGGAAGACTTATAATGACAGCGGAAGACTTTTAGGGTATTACATCGCGGATCTTTGTCACAGTTATAGAAAACGACTCAAGTGAGACGTTTTAAGTTTTATTTAAAATACCAAATATTCATAATTCTAAGAGGTTTCATTATTCAACAACAAGTTTTTATTCAAAGAGAAATAAACGTTTCTTTGTTTGCCCACTTCGTGCCTTTGTCATCCATTCCATTTAGTTACCTGAGATAAACATGCTAAAAGTCAACAAAAGTTGAGTGAAATTCACAGGTTTATAACTAAGAGTTTGAACACAAGAGATAGGTGCTTATTGTATATAGATACGAATAAACAAGTAAGAAATCACATTCATTATTGCCTTAAGCTCATGACACTCAATGTTCAACAGACATCAAAATTATCCGTAATAATGATGTGAAATAAATTGCCCCCAAGATAGGTATTTGCCAGTAACCTATGATATTTAAATAAAGTGCATTTGGTAACTTTCCTCTAGCAACCAAATGGGGATTGTCAATCCCTAATAGATCTGTTCACAATTATTTACGTTCACCCTTCAAGTGATTAAGGTTCATGATCGAGGGACTTTTGGCAATAGCTACTTAAGCAATAATAATATCAGGAAAAGACTTGTGTTCGGTTTTTGAGCATGTATCCCCCCACAAAAACAAGTTAAATGTGGGCTATGAACTCACCTTAGTAGTACAGTAGAATAATCGTAATCTTAACGATGCAAGGCAACGGCTTCACACACAACCTAAAAGATATGGCAAGTTTCAGTTTCTAAGTCTCGTTTTATTGCGAACGTTTATTATAAATTACGAATAATCCATTATGTACATAGGTGATGTGTTACGTCGTAGATAAAATAGATAATGATTTCGTATTGTTTTATCGTCTAAAATTTAATTATCGTTATATAAATTTTATACGTATATATATATATATATATATATATATATATATATATATATATATATATATATATATATATATATATATATAATCTATTATTTAAAAATCAATATTACTATTTGAGCCTTTTAAGTTTCTCAATTTTACACATTTTACCCTTAACGGAAAATATTTACGTCGTTAGTCGAAAGTTATATATATTTACGTTTTAAGTCCAATTATATCAATATTTACATTTTTCAATCCCAAGTTTCAATATTAACTGTTTATACCTTTAGAAAACAGATTTGACACTTTTTACCCAAAGTTTACACGTTTGACACTTTTAGTCCCTAGTTAACGAAATTTTGCAAATTTAGTCCAAAAATTACCAAACTTGAAATTTAACATTTTTATTATTCAAATAAGCTCAGAAGATTCAAAACAACTTATTTTAATAGCTTATCAGCTTATTTTCCTTATTTTTCACAAAATGGGCTTAACGAGTCCAAAATTAAGGCCCGTTAACATTTTTCGATCCAAAGGGTTTGGGGGAACATTGGGTTTGTCAAAATCCATCATTTTAAGTCCTAATAACATTTCAAAAGAGCTTTTACACCTAGCTTATCGTAATAAGCTAAAACTAGCTTTTTGGGCTTAACGGCCCATGTAAGGTTTTTGTTTTATGAAAAACTTATGAAATCCCGTTTTACTTTAGGCTCGATCAAGCTATCTAATTAAGTTGTTAAGTCGAATTAATTGTCATTCTCGTTAGTATACCAGGTAGACAAATAGTTCGTATAAAAATATTAGATGGTCATGTGTCGAATATTAAAATGGCGAGGTCAAAGTGTAAGCCAAAACTCAATACTTAAAAACTTATAAAACTCAAAATAAATCTAAGTCTTTTAGTAAAATCGTAAAGGTCCAATGTGACTTAGAAACGTGTGATTTTTATTGTGTATACGTTAATATTAGTTCAAGGTTATTATAGGTTCTCGTTAAGTACATAGCCAAATAATAGTACGACGTATAAAACATATGTGTTGTTTTTATATTTTACGATTTATAGATAGAAAGTGTTTGTGCACAAAATCATACATACGTGTATATATATATATATATATATATATATATATATATATATATATATATATACATATATATATATATATATATATATATATATATATATATATATATATATATATATATATATATATATATATATATATATATATAGAAATAATGTTTCAAGGCCTCACCTCACCTCTAAAAGGTGGTGTAAAATGACGTATAAGGATCGTGTAATGGTACGAGGGCTTTGTGGTTCACTTCACGTTCCACCAAAGGTTCAAGAGGCTCCAAGCTTGATCTCCTAGGTTCACTTTGAGACATGGTACTCTTGGCAATCCGTTTGTCCTTCAACCACTCCTTCTCGTTACTATTTTTGTGAAATGTGGTACGTATGAGTGTATGTGACGTTTTGAGTTTGCATGGGGGTCTTTTATAGTGAGTTTTAAAGGGTAGAAACAAGCTAAGATCACATGTGTTGGTGTGTGCATGTTAGGCAAATAGTAATGCCTCTCCTTTTGTCGGGTTTGTACAAAGCTAGGATCTTGTGAGATCTCCTCTATTCATTCATGACATTTCATGTATGCACATTGTTCGCTTACTTGTCATTGGAGAGCAGGGGAGGCAACAAGGAATGACATGCCACGTTTTGGTCTTATCTTTGCATGGGGTGTTTTGTAGTTCACTTTGGTCATATCCAAGGTAGTAAACGAGCAAGAAAGTGTGTAACAAATATCATTTCTTTTTCTTGGGCACTAGGTGATACGAGATATGTAAAAATATGTGTATGTCCTGTATCAAAATCGTAAGAAAATAGGGTGGTTTTGGAGCTTGGTCGCGACAGAAAAACAAAGAAAGTAAAGAAAATAACTCAAGGGTGCGTTTGGGCTTGGCCTGTGGGCTTGTGGTTTGTGTCGGCCCAAAGAAAGAAAAAAAGAAGGAAAGGAGTCCGTTTGGTTTGTATATTGTTTTCGTGGCCCATTGGGTGTTGGGGGCCCACATGGTGTGTTTCAAATATCGTGTCGAGGTTCAAAATTATTAGTGAGCGTTCTCAGGAAGTTTCGTAGGTTCGGGAAATATATAAATAGTATACGGTATTTAGACGAAACGTATTGTTATAAATATAAACGTTTTATATATATTTTTAGTTCGCAATAATTATAGGTTACCTAGGTGTGTGTGTGAGCATCGTTCCTGGGTAAACGGTCAATCACAATTATCGTAGTGGTTCCAATATCAAGCCATAACATAAAAAAAAATTTTGTTACCCGTAAAAATGGTTTTAAGTTATCATAACATCGTTTTATTCGTTCGTGTGCATTTACTAATCGTAAGGGAAATTTACGAGAGGTTACAAACATTTTTCGACATACTCTGCTATGTCGGCTTTCATGTTTAGCCACCAATAGAGTTTCTTGAGATCCTGGTACATCTTGTCGGAACCTGGGTGGATGGAGTACTTTGATTTGTGCGACTCATGCATGATGAGGTAACGTATACCTCCATAGAGAGGAACCCAACTTCTTTCATTAAATCAGAGCATTCCGTTCGATCTTTTCACAAAACCATTTGGGTTCTCCGGCATGCCGTAGATTCTTTCATTTGGTCTGTTCTCTTCTCGAAGAGCTTCGGATTGTGCTTGAAGTATTTGCGATGGAAGGGGCGAACAAATCGTCATTCCCAAGGATCGGACCCTGAGAGGTTTTATTCGTTCTTTCCTGCTTAAGGCATCTGCCACAGCGTTTGCCTTTCCTGGATGGTAGCGAATCTCACAATCGTAATCACTAAGCAATTCTAACCATCGGCGTTGCCTCATATTCAACTCCTTCTGATCTAGGATATGTTGAAGACTTTTGTGATCTGTGTATACCGTGCACTTGGTGCCGTATAGATAATGCCTCCATATCTTAAGAGCAAATACTACTGCTCCTAATTCCAAATCATGAGTTGTATAATTCACTTCATGCGTCTTTAGTTGTCGTGAAGCATAAGCTATCACTTTGTCCCTTTACATCAGTACCGCACCTAAACCATGGTATGACGCGTCGCAGTATACCACGAAGTCCTCACTTCCTTCGGGTAGTGATAAAATCGGTGCTTCACAAAGTTTTAGTTTTAACAACTGGAAAGCCGATTCCTGTTTCTCTTCCCAACTGTACTTCTTGTTCTTTTGTGTTAACTCGGTCAAAGGCTTGGCATTTTTGAAAAACCTTCAATAAATCTTCTGTAGTAACCAGCAAGACCTAAGAATTGGCTTATTTCCGTGGGGTTGGTAGGAGATGCCCAATCTTTAACGGCCTCAATTTTTGCCGGATCCGCATGGATGCCTTGACTATCGATAACGTAACCCAGAAATTGTACAGTTCTAATCCAGAAATCACACTTAGAGAACTTGGCATGCAGCTCTTCCTTCTTGAGCAACTATAAGATGATTCTCAAGTGTTCCGCATGTTCTTTCTCATTGCGAGAATAGATTAGGATGTCATCTATGAATACTATCACAAATTTATCCAAGTATGGTTTGCATACTCGATTCATCAAATCCATAAACACTGCAGGTGCATTGGTTAAACCAAATGGCATCACTTGAAATTCGAAATGTCCGTATCGAGTCCTAAAAGCTGTTTTGGTAATATCTTCCTCTTTAACACTTAGTTGATGGTACCCTGACCTTAAGTCGATCTTCGAGTAAACACTCGATCCTTGTAGTTGATCAAACAAATCATCGATCCTGGGTAGTGGATATCGATTTTTCACAGTTAATTTGTTTAATTCTCGGTAGTCAATGCACATTCGGAAAGTTCCGTCTTTCTTTTTAACGAATAGGACTGGAGCTCCCCAAGGTGACGAACTTGGTCGGATGAAACCCTTATCTGACAATTCTTCTAGTTGTTCAGCCAATTCCTTCATTTCGGACGGGGCTAACCTATAAGGTGCTCTTGCCACCGGTCCTGCCCCAGGCACTAGATCTATCTGGAATTCTACTTGGCGGGTAGGTGGAAGGCCGGGTAAATCGTCAGGAAAAACTTCTGGAAACTCCTTGACGACGGGAACGTCTTCAAGTTGTTTTTCCTTCGATTTATCTTCCGTTACTCGAACCATGAATACTTGACAACCTTGATTCATGTATTTCACCGTTCTGATGTACGAGATGATACTGTGTCGTGGTTTACTCTTATCGCCTTGGATAACGAGAGTTTCACCGTTAAATGGAACATGGACTACTTTTTCATCATAGATGATCCTAGCATGGTGTTTGGATAACCAATCCATTCCGACAACTACATCAAAACTACCTAGCTGAGTAGGCAGGAGGTTGATGGGAAAAGGTTCGTTTTGTAAGGTTATGGTGCAATTTTGAATTGCGGTGTCATTGCCAATTAAATCTCTGTTGGCCATTTTGATATCATTGGTAGTATCTAACTTAGAGGGGGTAATGTTAAGTAAGGGGCAAAGGAAGTAGACACAACACTCTTATCGGCTCCGGAGTCAAATAATACTTTAGCACTATGATGATTGAGTAAGAACGTACCCGTAACTACGTCTGGGTTCTGTGGTGCATTTCCTTCTCCCATCACATATGCTCTCCCACGTGCGTTGCTCATCTGACCATTTCCTTTGGTGCATTGGATCCTGAAATGGCCAACTTCTCCACAGGTATAGCATGTTGGTGTCACGGGTTGCAAATTGCTCCCGGTAGCGGGGATCTTGCAATCCTTGGGTTGATGGCCCATTTTTTGACACTTCGTACACTTAATGGTGCACTGCCCATAGTGGTGTAACTTTCACTTGTGGCATTGAGGTTTCGGACCCGCATATCCCCCGCCTCCAGTGGCAGTATATGCTTTGGCAGTTTCTTGCCTATGGTTCTGTTGATTGTTGCGGTTGTTATAGTTGTGGCGGTTTTGATTGTTGTTCCTGTGGTTATTGTTGGAGTTGTTGTTGTAGTGGTTGCCACTGTTGGTGTGAGTGATCCTTTTGTCATCAAGCTTTCGCTTGAGTTCTTTGTTACACTTGACTTCTCGGTCCAACATTCTGAGCGAGGGTCATTGCCACTTCTAGAGTTGGTGGGTTTGATGAGGTAACATCTCCTTCGATGCTCCGAGGAAGTCCTTCGACATACTTTTCCAATGTCCTTTAGAAATCTTGCACCATAGTGGGGCATAGTGCCGATAGTTCTTGGAATCTCCTGTTGTATGTCCTAAGATCAATCCCTTTCACTACCAGTTCGTGAAATTCATCTTCCAGCTTTCTTAGTTCAGCACGGGGGCAATACTTCCTCAGTATCTTTGCTTTGAACTCGGCCCAGGTGAGTTGAAATGCTTCAGTCATCCCCATAGTTTGGGTGATAGAATTCCACCATGACAGGGCATCTTGCAAAAGTGTTCCAGTAGCAAAGGTAACCTTGCAATCTTCCGCACAACCACTCCTTTGAAAGACTGTCTCGGTTCACTTGAACCACTGAGCAAGTCCAGTTACTCCTTCTGTACCCTTGTAGAAAGTTGGTTGACAACCTATAAAATCTTTATAGGTACACTTGCGGGGTACAGAGGTTCCACTTCCTCCTGGTGGTATGCTAGTGCCGCTATTGCGTGCATTTACTTCATTTTGTCTTTCTAAAACAGCGGCGACACCGTCAGCAATTGCTTTCTCGATATCAGCCGAAGTCATAGTTGGTGTGGATGTTTCAGTTACAGGTGTTGCGGTTTCAGGTGTTGTAGTTGCAGTCGCTTTCCTTGTCTTAGCCATGATTCTATCAATATCATATATAACCATGTTATGTTGGGAAAATTATCTCGTAAAATTTATAACATTATAAATAATTATCACGACATGCTTGAATAAATCACAACACACAATAGAAGTATAAATGATTGGTTTGGTTTGTATGGACTGATATTCCCTGTGACAATATATATATATATATATATATATATATATATATATATATATATATATATATATATATATATATATATATATATATATATATATATATATATATATATATGAGAACACAACAACGCATAAGGAAACAACCATAGAAAGATAGATCAACATCAATATATTACAACGTAACTGACAACATAATATTAATAATTTCTCGTTCATTCATTTTACAAAGAAAACATAATAATACAAGATTCCTTTATTAATGCCACATTGGCAGGCTAAGATAGTTCTTAGCTATAATGACATATCCCTGATCTATGGATTCCCTGGTGCATCCTCTAGTCTGCACTGAAGGTCTTTAATCATAGTCATCATGGTCTCTATTGTCAAGTCTCTGGCTCTCTCTCTAGCATGGGAGTCTCTAATCATACTCCTCAGGTTTAGGACCTGAATGCTGATCCTGTCGATCTCGTCATCTTGTGACTCGATCTCTCCTTGCATCATGATAGCAATACCTCCCAAGGTACGTATCGTCTTAATAGCCTCTTGCAGACGAGTGCTCATCAGTTCAAAAGTCTCCTCCATTGCCAACTGACCAATCTCAAGGTTTCCTACATCTTCTCCTATAGCCTCCACCTGCTCTAGTGGGAAATCATCGATAACTCTCACAATGTCATCAAGACGATCCTCATGGCGGGCTAATCTAGCTGCCAGTAAGGGTATGGTGTGGTGGATAGGTTCTTCGGTAACTGGAAGAATCCTAGAAGCAGCTGAGAATGAACTCTCTCCTAGTTCCCTAGCACTAGGAGCACCTTCCTGAGATCTCCAGTATTGAAGGAGTGGAAGTAAGAAATACCATCTTCGAGCATCGACCCTCCTGCGGGTCCTAGGACGGGAAGTAGCCTCAGTTACGGTTTGCTCACCAGGGTCGGATAGAGATGAAACCACAATACGAGGCCTCCTACGAGGTGGAGCTGATAGTAAGGTAATGGTTGGTGAACCAGGTGTTGATAAAGGTACAGTGGTGGTCTGTCGATAAAAGACAGTGGTTGGTGGAACTGGGGATAGCCGTATAGTCCTAGGGTGCTCAAGGGATGAGGACGGTGATGGCCTAATTCCAGTCATAGGTGATGTGGGAAATATCACTGGTGCCGGTGGTACAAATGGAGTAGGTAGGGGTGGAGATGGTGGTGGTATAGGTGGAGTAGGTGTTGCATGCACCCGTTTTCAGGGAGTGTGGTTACAGACAGGACCTCCTCCGTAACGTCGGAAAGGTTGACCAAAGGGTTCTGGCTCATAAATCTGAAATTGACGCACATGCCTATGCCTGCGAATCTGAGCAGGTGTTGGAGGTGGTGGTATTGGGAGAGAAGTCTCCGAGTCCGAGTCAGATGAAAAGGTAATAGGATGAGAAGATGACGACATGGTACTATATTAATCCCGAATAGTAAATGCAAGTCATTAACATAATCATAAACTACGTTAACATTATAAAGAGTTCATATGATAAACAACATTTTCTAACCGTTGTTGGAGATGCGAAGGCACTGAGGGCGTAACGTGACTTTTGTAAAAATGGTCCGTTTTAAAAGCGTAGTTATAGTCCAGTGTTTTTAAAATACACCTGGTTCTCTATAACCTTGGCTCTGATGTCAATCTGTAACACCCCCTAAATTTCAACTAAAGCAGCGGAAGACTTTGTGGGGTATTACTTAGAGGATCGAAGTCAATATCATAGAAAACGACTCAAAAGAGACGTTTTTAATGTTATGTTTATCATTCATTAAAAGCAAGTATTCAAGTACAAAGTTGTTCCATTAGTTTTAACATATCATAGAAGATATGAATTATTGAAAGCGAATGACAAAACATTTTATTTAACACCCATGTTAGGGTTTAGTGCCCACTCCGTGCCTTGAGCTCCTTCGCATTAGTTTCCTGAGATAAACATGCTAAAAATCAACAAAAGTTGAGTGATATTCATAAGTTTAAGTTTAGTAGTTGAACACAAGCTATAAGTGATAATTGCATCGAATTACAATTATAAGTTAAAATCAATTGATGTTGCATTAAGCTCATGACACTCATCCGATTAACAGATCTCATCAAATATGATGGATAATAGTAACAATGGCCCTCTGGATATGTTCTTGCCAGTCACCTATTAGATTTCAAATAAAGTGCGTTTGGTAGCTTTCCTCTAGCGACCAAACGGGGATTGTCAATCCCTAATAGATCTATCCACAATTATTTACGTTCACCCTACAAGTGACTAAGGTTCACGATATGAGGGACTTTTGGCAATAAGGTACTTAAGCAATAACAATATCAAGCATAGCATACCAAGAAAAATACTTGTGTTCAGTTTTTATAGCATGTATCTCCCCACGAAAACAGTTATATAAAAGTGGGCTATGAACTCACCTTAGTGGTATAGTGGTAAAAATATCGATACTCAGTTTGCAATAAGGGAACGGCTCTACACACGACCTAGATAATATATGGCAAGTTTTAGTGTTTGACAGTCTTAATGGTTTAATCGCGAGTAGTTTTTGAATACGTGAGTTGTTGGTTTAACGATAGCAAAACTTGTGGTTTGATGAAATATCGTAAGTTTAGTTAAGTTATATATATATATATATATATATATATATATATATATATATATATATATATATATATATAACGTAAAGTTTAATAATAATAATAGTTTGAAATAAAATGTAAACGTCGTGATGTGAAATCGTAAAATGAAAAGTAAAAATGAAAATGTTAATTATAGTATATGGCCCTTGTCTTTTCCAAGTTTTTACACTAACGGCGTTAGCGTTTCACCGTTAGTCCAAAGTTAAATATATTTACGTTTTACGTCCAAAACTTTATAATTTTTATACTTTTCATCCAAAAATTTATAAAACCAGTTTTTCATCCTCAAGTTTGTAAAATGACAGTTTTTACCTCAACTTTATAAACTTGACACTTTTAACCCGAAATTTATAAAATTTGCAAATTTAGTCCAAAATTCACCAAATTCGAAACTTAGTGTTTTTATTTCTTAATTAAGTTAAAAATAGCTTATTGAACTTTCCAAACTGCTTATTTTACCGAAAGTGCTTATTTATAGCTTAATGGGCTTTTAAACGAGAAAACTAAGGCCCGTTAAGCATTTTAAATCCAATGGGCTTACGAAAGTTTTGGGCTTGGTTTCGGGATTATTTTTGTGTGATAAAATCATTTCAAAACTGCTTATTACTACAGCTTATACGTTTGGCTTATTTTTGACTGATTGGGCTTTAAGGCCCAATCGGTGGTTATTAGTTTCTAAAACAAGGTTCAAGGTCGATACACTTTGCATTATTTACTAGGTCGAGACGTGAGTATTATTATAAATGTTCTATACGAAAATGATAGTTTGCTTGTCGGTCTAACAGGTTATGAATTAAAATGGTAGGCTCGCTACGTAAATTTTAAAGATATACGTTCGTTTCTAGGCTGCATGGGACGAATTGTTAATTAAAAAGACTTAGAATTTTTCTAAGTGTTTCATGACTAGTTTGTTATACGTTAGAAAGGTATCCAAAAATAGTTTATATGTGACCTTTATGGTTCAAATCTTTATATATCTTGATTACTAGTGTAGTGAATATATAGACGAAAATGTAATACATATGTGTTATTTATTAGATTACGAGTATTAAGGTGTAAGTGAAAGTGATTTACACGTAAAAATCAAAGAATGCGTTTTAAGTAAGAATGGAAAAAGGTCGTGTGAGACTTACTATACCAAAATGGTGGGGTAAAATGAAACGTAGAGTTGAGGGGAGGGTAGTACGAGAGCATAGCATGAGTGTTGACTCGACCAAGGTTCACAAACAACGATTTGTTCCTCCTAGAGCCGATTGGAAATACTAGAGTTTTTGCCAAAGCGTTTTGAAGTAGAAAACTATCACTAGGACTTAGTTTTTGTAAAATTTGAATTGCCTGTGAGTTGTGAATGAGTGCATGCATGCATGGCGTATAAATATGGACTTTTGAGTATCTTAGTAACCAAAATTAATGAGATGGGATGTTTACGTATTTACCAAAAGTCTTGAGAGTGTAAGACGCAACATGTTCTCCTCTTTTGTTTCTAGCTATCGACATACTCTTTGTTCAAAAGAAACGTGTGGATGATCATTATAAAAATGGATCGTACTTGTGAATTTGTTTTAAAAATCATGTAGTACTTTGCCTAGGATCATAAAATATGCATGTGTGTGTGCATGAAAAGAGGGAGTACTCTTTTGTTTTAAAAAAATACATGTCGACTACTTATTTATTTTGTAAACGATTTGCATGTTCGGCTAGGATTGGTGATGAGGGATCAAATGTAATATTTAAACATGATGTTGAGTTAGAAATGATTTTAGAACTTCATAGAAACAAGCGGGGTTCAAAACAGTTTGGTTTTGGATTAGTTGAAATTGTATGAAATCGTTTTTGGACAAAACGTTTTGCCTAGTAAAAATGTTGTTAGACTCGATATGGAAAGCTGAGAATCGACATACTCAAAGTTGGCTAGGTGAGAAAAGAGAATGTGTAAAAATATGTGTGAGTCGTGTGTAAGATTTGGGAGCACGAGACGCGTTCTTGGCTTGGTGTAGTCGCATGTTTCAAAACAAGTATAAGAGGTTTGGGCTTAAAATCATGGGCTGTGAATAGTAACAGGCCGAAAAATAATTATTGGGCTTAGGATATAATTAAGGGTCCGGTTAGGTGTAATTAGGATTAGTAAAAATAATTAGTTTGTGATTAGTGAAAGGTTTAGTAAATATTTAGTGTGACGTTTATGTGAGTCCGAAAGTTGTCGAACTCGTTTTGTTAAAATACGTTACGTAAGTTCGTATGTGGTAAAAGTTTAATATTATCGTGATTTTTAGACTATAGTGGTACATGTGTGAGCATCGTTTCGAAGAAAATAGGGGATCATAAACATCGTAGTGATTTTGAGTAACATAGCATATTTGATAAACAAAAATTTTGTTATTGGTAAAAACATTATTAATTAACGTAATGATATATTAGTCTTTGATTAACTTTTACTATTCATAGGGAAAATTACGGGAGATTACATTAAATGACCCCCTAAAAACGGATCATTTTTCGCCTCATTATATACCCTTACACTTGAGATTTGCTTGTCCTCAAGCAAATGCGCTTTTATTCTAATTAAAATACAAGTTAGGGGTCATTTAACGCTAATATAAAAGTAATTACAACAAATAATCGTTCCACTAAAGACCAAAGACAAGCACGGAGGTCATACATTAGCACCTCACAAATAGTGTTTGGATACTCACATCTCTCGGGTGTAATAAAGTATATATCACAATATGGAAATGAAAAACATCTCTCACTACCTGTCATAGCAAAATAGATTACCATAGGCTTGGGAAAGGATCAAACCTCCACCACATGGCGTAAGCACCTTGGATAAACTATCAAAGAGGTCTTTCAAAGGGTTATAACGTTAGGTGTAGGGATATGGAATACACGGTTTTGTTGGATAAAGGCAATCTTTACTGGTGGCGAGTTAATCATCTTGGTTAATTACATGTACAATATGGCGTTGCTAAGCCAAGAATAGACTCGACCTAAGCTAATAAATGAAAAATAACAAAAACATAAAATAAACATACAATGAAACGGGATGGTAGTCCGTATGTTTTTTTTTTCTTTTTTTCTTTTTCTATATAATATATATATTTTTTCTTTTTCTTTCTATTTTTTTTCGATTTTTTTTTATATTTTTTTTCATACACTCTTACCCAACCATCCAAAATAATACATCATAGGGAATGAACATTCCTCTTACACTTGAATTTTTACATACTTTACAATAAATTAATCTAATGACTCGAATCAAGATAATCAAAACACTTGGAGTACTTTTAAGATTAATGCACATATGGGGGTAATAATATGATGTTCTTCCCCATTACTCCATAACACAAGTACTTTACCCATGAGTCCCAATCGTCCCAAAACAATATGTACAAGGATATGACTCGACTTAGCAACCATGTAATCAATTAGATAATTAACTAAGGGTTTAAACAAATAACAATAATGCACTAAAGATGTGTGCATACACGGAAGGCTAAGGCGATTTGGTTGTACATTGAAGTGGGGTGTAACAAATTCTTCCTTTAAGTAAGATGCTTAAAGTTAGAAACGAAAAGATAGGCTCGGAGGGGTGTACTAGGGGTTTCGTGTACTAAAAATGAGTACAACGCTAAGGTGTGGGAAAAATTAACTGACTTAACTAGCCAAGTAGTATAACTTAAATGGTTAAGTAGTTATGATACGGGTTTAACACAAGGGTGATCCTAATGCCTCTTATCATGTAGTAAATCCTACTACACGAATGTAGTCTCACTAGCAGTCTCGGGATGCATCACTAACGCAAGTTCAAGAATCTAAACGCTACCGGTACACTCATAAGCACTAATAGTAAATGCTTTTCCTATCAAATCTAAAGGCGAACCTCACATATTTGGGTGGAAAATTTTTCTGAATAGTACGGTTTTGTGCTAGTCATACAACTCCTATCCATGAGACGCTTGCTAAGGCTAAAGTTTCACTCCTAAATGTTGTAAAAAAATTTAAATTTGGCGCTAAAATTACACTAACAAGTATTTCTCTTAGTTTTATTACACACCTACCATCAAACAAACAAACTCAAGTGAAAGTGTATCCTATAAAGTATCATCATTTACTGTAATAACCCGAAAATTTCAAGTTATTTATTTCCTATAAAACTGAAAAATTTATTATTTAATGAGACCATTTACTTGTTTCACTTATTCTCCTATTTAAATTTTTGCTATCATTATACTATAAAGCGATGACGAATTTTGTCAAATAAATCTTATGGCGAACTCACATTTCACTTTTACCAAAACCACACGCGTACCGACACCGTGATAGTATGGCATAGGAATAATTAAGTACGAGGGCTCAATAAAACACGAGATTCGTTTATTCCCGCTCAAGTGTTACAAAGTCCAAAGTATTTATCACATCTCACTTTTACCTTTTATTTTTGCACTCTTTAAATAAAAATCTAAAACAAATAATACAAATAAATAATAATACATAATGATAATAATAATAATAATAATAATAATAATAATAATAATAATAATAATAATAATAATAATAATAATAATAAAAGATAATAAAATCGTCCTTGTGCTGATCCCTCACAAACCGACACCCCTTTTTACCCCATCTCTTTATCACTCACCCTTATCTCTTTCTCACACACACCTCACACTCCTTGTTTTATCTGCTCCCCCCCCTAACGATTATCACCAAAGCGACAAGATGAGATCAGACATATTAGTCTTCTTCCCAACGTCATCACTATCCCCACATAAACCCAGCAAAGCAGACGCTGTGAAGTTCAGGTTGATCCTCAAGCGCCTCAGGTGGAAAACCGTTGCCTTGTCTACATATTGGAGGTCAACACCACGGGCCAAGAGCTGACTAGATGGTGATGAAGCTTTACCCTTTTTGGCTACTAACCAACCGACCTCAAGGAGAAGTGGAATCAAAACCCACCTTGATTATCTCTTTATGAACCACTCGATCCCCATGGGCTTTCCACACATCATACCACTCTCACAACAAAAATAATTGAAGCTTTTGAGAAGAGAAGTTCCTGGAATTCGAAGGGTGTGTGGATAGCTTGTGGGATCAGATCAAGCCTTGTTTCTTTTAATCTTCCTTGTAATCGACTCCTAGTTGGTAACCCCTTTCTCCTGTGTTCTTTTTATTTTAATTCGAAAAACCTGTAACTATGTTTATTAGTTAGGTTTATATAATCTCGATGTGGGTTACTGGTTTCTGATTCATAATGTCTTGTTGTTTGCCCGTGATAAATCGAACTAGTAAATTTTTATGTTAAATCCTGAAGTTATTATGTTTGTGTGGTATATTAAAGAAAAACTGAAAAACTAAAACAAAGATTGAAACCTTGTCGGCTTGGTTTAGGAAGTGCTTATGTTATCTGCTTTTTGGATGGCCTTTGGTTACTCATTTTGTTAAGACTTTGCGTAGTCAAACCCATTTGGGTAAACTCATGTTAATCTCGCGTAAAAATCACTTAGGCGTAAGGTTGTCATATGTTTGATATGATTGAGTCATGTCGAGTCATACGCTATAACCGCATTAGTCTTAACCATGTTAGTGCTGGTTTTGTTGCAAGTCGAAACCCACTGTGGTCACACCACAGTGGTGAATTTTGTTAAAAGTTTTGGTGATATAAAGTTGGTTTTGTTATAAACTAAATTTGCAAATTGACAATGGAGTGAGTAAATCTTATGATGGTCAAAACGATTTAAGAGGTGCTATGCGTTAATCAATATTAGAAAAGCTCCGCGTGGTAGCAAATTTTTAAACAAGTCGAAGTCGAAACAACTTTGTAAAACAATCTGGTATAAAAGTTTGTGTAGAAATTTTGAGCAAAGCACAGGTCTGCCATTTCTTTGAAGTTACGTAAGTTTCTCTCATGGGCCAAGGCCCACGCGTCTATCAAAGCCATCCAACCAGTTTATCAATCCACTTATTGTCCAAAACTTATCACTAGGCCAAGGCCCATTTAGTCCAAGTGTGT
Organism: Artemisia argyi; assembly: GCA_030686995.1. Classification (NCBI taxonomy): domain Eukaryota; kingdom Viridiplantae; phylum Streptophyta; class Magnoliopsida; order Asterales; family Asteraceae; genus Artemisia; species Artemisia argyi. Next base: position 76,717,028 of record CM060687.1, read on the forward strand.
GTTTGATAGATTTTTTCAAGTCCGTATATACGTTTTTTTTTATAAAATAAATGAAATGGTGAAATAAAAGGTGTACTTGAATTTTATCCTTGTGTGTCCAATCCAAATCGTATGTTCACATCGACTCGTTTCACGACTCATCCTGACTCACACGACACCCACTAACCTATTAAACTCATTCCATCGAACACTAAGATATAACCCATGACCAACGTTATACATATTCGACGCATACAACTATAAAGCATAACATACAAAAACTAGTTAAACAAAAATTATAAATGTTACACGTACGTGTAAAACTATTGATTTACGCCGTCCACTTATGTAACTTGATGCGTTTTATAAAAACTTGTATAAGGTTCATAAATTTTAAAAACTACTAGTTACTTGAAACATATACTTTGTAGTCTATATCTACCACAAGAAATCTGATTTTATAGACACGGGCCATGCCCCATTTTTCTAAAAAGCTTACGTCTAAAATCTATTTAAAACGTATATTATAATTTCAAATTCTTTTAACTTTTAATATAATCCTTACACGCTTTTACTAATAGCTAAAATCTAACTATACTCATAAATACTTAGACTTTTATCCGACCCCGTCTATTATTTACTTACGATTATTTTCCCGTACCTCGTCTTTCGATTACCTTTGAACCAACGACACCTCGTCTTCGATGCACTTCCAAGAGCCAATATTTACAAAACTATTTTCAAACTTAGTACTGCCACACAAGCAACAATAACATAAACATTTTAAAAACTTTTAAACTTATTACCGTTTCATCGAGTCCTAAACAAAATTGTCAACTAAATTAAGCCATACTAATCTAGGTCACGCGTCGGAGCTACCATCTACCATTTGACTCTATTGCATTACTACTATTATTGCTAAGGTGAGTTCATAGTCCCACTTTTTACTATGTTTTCAAATCCCGTGGGGAGATACATGCTATAAATCTGAACACAAGTATTTTTCTGTATGCTATCCTGATTGATATTGCCTAAGTTACCGCTATTGCCAAAAGTCCCTCATATCATGAACCATTAATCACTTGCGAGTGAACACGAATATAGTGAATAGATCTATTGGCAGTTGATGCCCTATTTGAAGTTAGCCTGGAATGGTAACCGAATGCACTATATTCGAATAACTTAGGAAACTGGCAAACTCCTAATTACCCGAGGGCCCTATTACCTGCATCATATTATCATGTGTAGGCCTTTATCCCATAAGATTTTATATATCTCTTATGGCAGCATAACAGTGTTAAGGTTTGCGTGTCATGAGGCTTAGTGTAATATCTTACGTAACGATGTTACTATTTTACAACTATTTGACTTGTGTTCAAACTATTACAATTTAAACACTGTGGATTCACTCAACCTTTATGTTGACCCTTTTAGCATGTTTTATCTCAGGTAACTAATTAGCATCTATGGCACGGAGTGGACCAGGGCACCCTTTGGATTTCACTTAAAAATGTTATCATTCACTTTTATTCAAGACCTTTATTATGTGTATTTCTAAACTTATTAAAACCGTTGTGGCTACTTTAAATTTTATGTCGATGAATGATAACAAATTTTCCAAAAACGACTCTTTTATGTCGTTTTCTATGATTATGGCAATGTATCTATGAAGTAATACCCCGTTTAGTCTTCCGCTGTCTCAGTTCAATTTTCGGGGTGTTACAGATTGGTATCAGAGCCATGGTTATAGAGAACCAAGTGTATTTTCAAAACACTGGACTATAACCACATTTCAAAATAAACTATTTTACATCTTACTACCTTACGCCCTCCGTGCCCACACTTTACGAATATCACCTATAGAGATTTGCTTAGCAGATAATGCATAAGTTATAAACATCATGACTAGTTAATGTTTAACACTATTTAAAAGGCTTATTTATTTTACCTTATTTTATTTTTTGGATGTTACAGTACCATGTCACCCCCAGTCATTATCTTTTCTGACAGTGACGACGCACCCTTGGCATCACCCCATGTCCCTACCACCATACTGTTTGATGTTTCCTTACCTGTTTCCCCTGCTATCCCCTCTGATGTCCCATCTGGGAATGCTTCCGGAGAGACGAAGCCCTTTGAGGAGGGTGAAGTCGTTCCAACACCCCATGACTCATTTGCTGATGGACCACTTTACCGTCCCCTCATTGGACCCATGACCTATGATCAGTACCTCCAGGACCAGTACCTTCAGTCTCAGCAGTTCTTGGCAGCTGATGATTGCCCCGCCCCACTCCCTAGCCATCATTCTGGCTCAGATGCTGACAGTGAGTCATCTGACTCAGATATTGCTGATATTGCTAAATCCACTCCGCCCCCACCACCGCCTGCCCCGGCTCGCCGGCGCAAGCATGTGCGTGTCCTTGAGCCTTTCGAGCCCGAGCCTTTTGGGAAAAGGTTCAAGTAGCATCCAAATGGACCTACCCTCCATTTCACTGCTCGTAAGAGAGCACGTGCTCCACCTGCTGCTATAGCACCACCCCTACCTCTTTCACCACCATCACCATCCTCACCCTCACCACTAGCTTCACCGACATCTCCTTTATCCCTGCCTCCTCCTTACATGCTACCCACCTTTACCACTGAGACTCTCCCACCTATGCCACCACCCACTGTGTTTTACTCTCAGACTACTACTATGCCCATACCACCTCCCACTTCATCTCCTATTCCCACATCCCCAGCTGTTGCCACCGAGACTGTTCCCTCATCTGATACCCATGAGGGGGATGATGCCCAGAGTTGGTCATATCTGCCAGAGGCTATTCGTCGCTGGAGATTTTTGGAGGGATCCCCGAGAGCATCAGAGCTAGGGGAGAGTTCTACACCCGTGCTGCCAGTCACCGGAGAGCCGGTGCATCACACTGTTCCATTACTAGCAGCCAGACTGGTCAGACATGAGGATCAGATTGATGAGATCGTAGGTGTTGTGGAGGAGATTTCTCTTGTGCGGGTAGAGAACATGGAGGAGGAGGTGACTAACCTCGTAGTTCATAGGGTGGCTTTGCAGCAGGTATTTCAGATTATGGGCACTGAGTTGGAGGAGACCATGGATACTGTTACTGAGATGGGCCACATGATGGACGCACAAAGATATGAGATGCAGGATCAGAGAGAGATTTCAGTGATCACGCAGCAGATGCAGGAGCATCAGGCTGAGGAGTTAGCTGCTACTACTGCTACAGTCCATGCACTTAGAAAATCCCTTGAGGAGGTGCGAGCCCGAGAGAGAGCGAGAGATGCAGAGATGCTAGGGATGATTCGGATTATCCGAGACTTGGAGAGGAGGTTAGGAGGCGCACCTGGAGCCCCGTAGATCTGTGACATATCACTACATGCAGAGACATCTGACTTGCCCTGTGCGGCATTGATAATGTTGTATTTTGTTATTTTGAACAATGTACCAGATTATTAAAACCTCGTGTCGGTTATGATTGTACTGTATGGATATTGATTTATGTTGTTCTAGTATTTGATCTTATGTTATGATACTCTCGTGTACCACCATGTTGTGACTCATTATGAATGTCATGTATGTTATGGAATTTTATTTTTCAAGCATGTCGTGATACTTATTATGATTGATATGGTTGTGTTGATGATGACGTACTCATTGTATGATTGAATAGCATTACGACCTCGACTATTATGTGTTTGATTGTGATGGTTCACTATATTGTGTTGATCTTGGTAACAATATTCTCAAGTGTGTACTGTGACTTTCTTTTTAGAAGGATGGCTCCTCGTAAGAAGGCAACAACAACAACCCCTACAACCCCTATGACTCCAGCTGATATTCAAAAGTTGATTGCAAACAGTATTGCGGCTGCATTAGGAGAGCAAGCAGCAGCTATGGCACGTTCCAGCAGCACAAACAGGCCAAATGGAGAGGGCGAGACATCTGGGACACGAAAGTGCACTTACAAGGACTTCATGGCTTTCAAACCTACTTACTTTAAGGGGACTGAGGGAGTAACTGAACTCGCTCGTTGGTTTGAGCGCTCTGAAACAGTATTCTCAAGGAGCAGGTGCTCTAATGACTGCAAGGTCTCGTTTGCTACTGGTACGTTACTAGAAGATGCCTTGTCCTGGTGGAACACTACTGCACAGAACATGGGCATTGAGGAAGCCTACCAGATCACTTGGGCTGACTTCAAGCAAAGGATGCTAAGGAAATACTGCACCCGCACGGAGATTAGGAAACTGGAAGATGAGTTTGATCGTTTGGTAGTAAAAGGGGATGATATTAAGACTTATGATCGAAGGTTTCTGGAACTAGTTGTGCTATGCCCAACCAAAGTGCCAGACCTTGAGAAGACACTGGAAAAGTATGTGAAAGGTCTGCCTAGGAGCATAGAAAGGGATGTCACTGCATCCAAATCTCAGACACTAGAAGAGGCTATGGAAATTGCTCAGAGATTGTTGAAAAGAGATATTAGGTACGGACAGACCCATGACAACAACAATCATAAATGAAAATTTGATGACTGAAGAAACAACCACAACTCCCACAACAATCACAACTCCCACAACAACCACACTCCCCATAACAACAATAACAACAACAACTACAACCGCAACAACAATCAGAATTACCAGAAAAACCGAAACTATCACCACAACCAACAGAATCGCCGGCAGGAAGCTGCCAGGGCTTACGTTGCCGCACCCACTAGAGCTAGAGGCTATGCTGGACTCGCTCCTATGTGTAACCGATGTAAACTACATCACAATGGACCCTGCTATGCTAAGTGCGGGAAATGCCAGAGGACCGGACACCAGACTCGAGACTGTAAGGCCACAGGCGCCAACTTACAACCAGTGGTCGTGGTATGCCATGGATGTGGTGAGAAGGGGCACTACAAGAACCGGTGTCCGAAACAAACTGCCAACCAGAACAACAATGCTCGTGGACGAGTTTATGTGATGGGAGAGGGGAATGACCAGCAAGGCCCCGACATAGTCACGGGTACGTTTCCACTTAAAAACCATCCTGCTAAAGTTTTATTTGATTATGGAGCCGATAGGAGTTTCGTTTGCATTGCATTTGCATCTTTACTTAACCGCACCCCAACCAAGTTAGACACCACTTATGAAATCGAATTAGCCAACGGGGAACTTGAGAGCACTAACACCATAGTCCGAGGTTGTACCTTACTTTTACTTGACCAACCCTTCGAAATTGACCTTATGCCTGTTAAACTTGGTAGTTTCGACGTCGTTATCGGCATGGATTGGTTATCTAAGAACCATGCAAGGATCATTTGTGATGAGAAGGCCGTTCACATTCCGTTTCAAGGTAGCACCCTAATCGTTCGTGGTGAACATAGTAAGACTCGACTCAGCATCATATCCTTCGTCAAGACGGTAAAGTATATCGATAGAGGATGTCACGCCTTTTTGGCATAGGTGACAGAAAAGAAGTCGGAAGAAAAACATCCTGAAGATGTGCCGGTAGTAAGGGACTTTCTTGAGGTATTTCCCGAGGAGTTGCCTGGCCTCCCACCGGTTCGCCAAGTGGAATTTCTGATTGACCTAGTACCAGGAGCCGCGCCGGTGGCGAGAGCACCATATAGGTTGGCGCCGTACGAAATGGAAGAGTTATCTGAACAGTTACGAGAGTTGTCGAAGAAAGGATTTATTCGTCCAAGTTCTTCACCTTGGGGAGCTCCAGTGTTATTCGTTAAGAAGAAGGATGGATCTTTTCGGATGTGCATTGACTACCGTGAGTTGAATAAACTTACCGTGAAGAATCGATATCCATTACCCAGAATCGACGATTTGTTTGACCAGCTACAAGGATCAAGCGTTTACTCGAAGATTGACCTAAGGTCAGGCTATCATCAACTGAGAGTTAGGGAAGAAGATATCCTTAAGACAGCTTTCAGAACACGATATGGTCACTATGAATTCCAAGTAATGCCCTTCGGTTTGACTAACACACCAGCTGTGTTTATGGACCTAATGAACCGAGTGTGCAAACCCTACTTGGACAAGTTTGTAATTGTATTCATTGATGATATCCTCATTTACTCCCGAAGAAAAGAAGAGCACAAGAAACACTTAAGGATCCTCCTGGAATTGCTCAAAGAGGAGAAGCTATATGCAAAATTTTTCAAGTGCGATTTTTGGATTGAGAAAGTACAATTTCTGGGACACGTGATCGACAGTAGAGGTATTCATGTAGACCCCGCAAAGGTTGAAGCGGTTAGGAATTGGGCATCTCCTACAAGTCCTACGGAGATCCGTCAATTCTTGGGTCTTGCTGGATACTACCGGAGATTTATCGAAGGTTTCTCGAAGATCGCCAAACCTTTGACAGAACTGACTCAAAAGAAGAAGAAGTTTGACTGGGGAGAAAAGCAAGAATCGTCATTCCAACTCTTGAAACAAAAACTTTGTGAAGCTCCAATCTTGGCACTACCCGAAGGAAGTGAAGACTTTGTAGTATACTGCGATGCATCGTACCAGGGCTTAGGCGCCGTGTTGATGAAAAGAAGTAAGGTGATCGCGTATGCTTCCCGACAGCTCAAGACTCATGAGAAGAATTACACCACACATGATCTTGAACTAGGAGCGGTAGTATTTGCTCTTAAAATGTGGAGACATTACTTGTATGGCACCAAGTGCACGGTGTATATAGATCACAAGAGTCTCCAGCATATTCTAGGTCAGAAGGAATTGAACATGAGACAACGCCGATGGTTGGAGTCGCTAAGTGACTACGATTGAGAGATTCGCTATCACCCCGGAAAGGCAAATGTCGTAGCGGATGCCTTAAGTCGAAAGGAGCGAATTAGACCCCTTAGAGTCCGATCTTTGGGGATGACAATTAGGTCACCATTACCATCGAAAATCCTGGAAGCTCAGGTCGAAGCCCTCAAAGAGGAAAATCGGCCAAAGGAGAAGATCTATGGTATGCCAGAGAGTGAGAATGGTTTTGTGAAGAAATCAGATGGGAGATTGTGCTTCAAGGACCGAAGCTGGATTCCACTCTATGGGGGGATTCGTGACCTCATCATGCACGAATCTCACAAGTCCAAATACTCCATTCACCCGGGTTCTGACAAGATGTACCAGGATCTCAAGAAACTTTACTGGTGGCCAAACATGAAGGCTGACATCGCCGAATATGTCGGGAAATGTCTGACGTGCTCAAGAGTAAAAGCTGAGCACCAGAAACCATCCAGCCTATTGATACAACCTGAACTTCCAATGTGTAAATAGGAGAGGATTACAATGGACTTCATCACAAAACTACCTAAGACATCAGGAGGATTTGACACCATATGGGTCATAGTGGACCGTCTTACTAAATCCGCACACTTCTTGCCAATCAAAGAGACTGACGATATGGAAATCCTTGCACGGTTATATGTGAAGGAAATAGTCTCGCGACATGGAGTGCCGATTTCCATCATCTCGGATCGAGATAGCCGTTTCACGTCACGCTTTTGGCAGTCATTGCAAAAAGCTTTGGGTACTTAGTTGGATATGAGCACCGCGTATCATCCGCAGACTGATGGGCAAAGTGAGAGAACCATCCAGACCTTAGAAGACATGCTACGAGCATGTGTGATCGATTTCGGGAAAGGATGGGATAAGCACTTACCATTAGTGGAGTTCTCCTACAACAACAGCTACCATGCTAGCATCAAGGCAGCGCCATTTGAAGCACTTTATGGACGAAAGTGCCGATCACCAGTTTGTTGGGCAGAAGTTGGAGATGTTCAACTCTCAGGACCTGAACTTATTCATGAAACCACCGAGAAGATTGTACTGATCAAGCAACGCTTGCAGGCTGCCCGTGACCGGCAAAAGAGCTATGCCAATGTAAGGCGAAAGCCTATGGAGTTTCAAGTTGGGGATAGGGTGTTGTTGAAGGTATCCCCTTGGAAAGGAATGATCAGATTTGGGAAACGTGGAAAGCTCAACCCTAGATACGTGGGATCATTCAAGATCCTGGAAAGAGTTGGTCCAGTAGCATACAAACTTGAACTCCTTGAGGAGCTCAGTAGGGTACACAATACCTTTCATGTGTCCAATCTGAGGAAATGTTTATCTGATGAAACTCTTGTCATCCCATTCAAAGGATTTCGACTCGACGAGAAACTCAACTTTATAGAGGAACCGGTAGAGATCATGGACCGAGATGTGAAACAACTAAAACAAAGCCGTATTCCTATCATCAAGGTTCGTTGGAACTCTAATAGGGGACCAGAATACACATGGGAACGTGAAGACCGAATTCGTGCTAAATACCCCCACCTATTCACCGAGACAACCCCAATAACTACTACGGACTAAGAATTCCGGGACGGAATTCAGAATTATGGGTAGGTACTGTAATAACCCGAAAATTTCAAGTTATTTATTTCCTGTAAGACTGAAAAATTTATTATTTAATGAGACCATTTACTTGTTTCACTTATTCTCATATTAAAATTTTTGCTATCATTATACTATAAAGCGATGACGAATTTTGTCAAACAAATCTTATGGCGAACTCACATTTCACTTTTACCAAAACCACACGCGTACCGACACCGTGATAGTATGGCATAGGAATAATTAAGTACGAGGGCTCAATAAAACACGAGATTCGTTTATTCCCGCTCAAGTGTTACAAAGTCCAAAGTATTTATCACATCTCACTTTTACCTTTTATTTTTGCACTCTTTAAATAAAAATCTAAAACAAATAATACAAATAAATAATAATACATAATGATAATAATAATAATAATAATAATAATAATAATAATAATAATAATAATAATAATAATAATAATAATAATAATAATAATAAAATCGTCCTTGTGCTGATCCTTCACAAACCGACACCCCTTTTTACCCCATCTCTTTATCACTCACCCTTATCTCTTTCTCACACACACCTTACACTCCTTGTTTTATCCGCTCCCCCCCTAACGATTATCACCAAAGCGACAAGATGAGATCAGACATATTAGTCTTCTTCCCAACGTCATCACTATCCCCACATAAACCCAGCAAAGCAGACGCTGTGAAGTTCAGGTTGGTCCTCAAGCGCCTCAGGTGGAAAACCGTTGCCTTGTCTACATATTGGAGGTCAACACCACAGGCCAAGAGCTGACTAGACGGTGATGAAGCTTTACCCTTTTTGGCTACTAACCAACCGACCTCAAGGAGAAGTGGAATCAAAACCCACCTTGATTATCTCTTTATGAACCACTCGATCCCCATGGGCTTTCCACACATCATACCACTCTCACAACAAAAATAATTGAAGCTTTTGAGAAGAGAAGTTCCTGGAATTCGAAGGGTGTGTGGATAGCTTGTGGGATCAGATCGAGCCTTGTTTCTTTTAATCTTCCTTGTAATCGACTCCTAGTTGGTAACCCCTTTCTCCTTTGTTCTTTTTCTTTTAATTCGAAAAACCTGTAACTATGTTTATTAGTTAGGTTTATATAATCTCGATGTGGGTTACTGGTTTCTGATTCATAATGTCTTGTTGTTTGCCCGTGATAAATCGAACTAGTAAATTTTTATGTTAAATCTTGAAGTTATTATGTTTGTGTGGTATATTAAAGAAAAACTGAAAAACTAAAACAAAGATTGAAACCTTGTCGTCTTGGTTTAGGAAGTGCTTATGTTATCTACTTTTTGGATGGCCTTTGGTTACTCATTTTGTTAAGACTTTGCGTAGTCAAACCCATTTGGGTAAACTCATGTTAATCTCGCGTAAAAATCACTTAGGCGTAAGGTTGTCATATGTTTGATATGATTGAGTCATGTCGAGTCATACGCTATAACCGCATTAGTCTTAACCATGTTAGTGCTGGTTTTGTTGCAAGTCGAAACCCACTGTGGTCACACCACAGTGGTGAATTTTGTTAAAAGTTTTGGTGATATAAAGTTGGTTTTGTTATAAACTAAATTTGCAAATTGACAATGGAGTGAGTAAATCTTGTGATGGTCAAAACGATTTAAGAGGTGCTATGCGTTAATCAGTATTAGAAAAGCTCCGCGTGGTAGCAAATTTTTAAACAAGTCGAAGTCAAAACAACTTTGTAAAACAATCTGGTATAAAAGTTTGTGTAGAAATTTTGAGCAAAGCACAGGTCTGCCATTTCTTTGAAGTTGCGTAAGTTTCTGTCATGGGCCAAGGCCCAAGCGTCTATCAAAGCCATCCAACCAGTTTAGCAAGCCACTTATTGTCCAAAACTTATCACTAGGCCAAGGCCCATTTAGTCCAAGTGTGTGTTTGATAGATTTTGTCAAGTCCGTATATACATTTTTTTTTATAAAATAAATGAAATGGTGAAATAAAAGGTGTACTTGAATTTTATCCTTGTGTGTCCAACCCAAATCGTATGTTCACATCGACTCGTTTCATGACTCATCCCGACTCACACGACACCCACTAACCTACTAAACTCGTTCCATCGAACACTAAGATATAACCCACGACCAACGTTATACATATTCGACACATACAACTATAAAGCATAACATACGAAAACTAGTTAAACAAAAATTATAAATGTTGCACGTACGTGTAAAACTATTGATTTACGCCGTCCACTTATGTAACTTGATACGTTTTATAAAAACTTGTATAAGGTTTATAAATTATAAAAACTACTAGTTACTTGAAACATATACTTTGTAGTCTATATCTACCACAAGAAATCTAATTTTATATACACGGGCCATGCCCGATTTTTCTAAAAAGCTTACGTCTAAAATCTATTTAAAATATATATGATAATTTCAAATTCTTTTAACTTTTAATATAATCCTTACACGCTTTTACTAATAAAATCTAACTATACTCATAAATACTTAGACTTTTATCCGATCCTGTCTATTATTTACTTACGATTATTTTCCCGTACCTTGTCTTTCGATTACCTTTGAACCAACGACACCTCGTCTTCGATGCACTTCCAAGAGCCAATATTTACAAAACTATTTTCAAACTTAGTACTGCCACACAAGCAACAATAACATAAACATTTAAAAAACTTTTAAACTTATTACCGTTTCATCGAGTCCTAAACAAAATTGTCAACTAAATTATGCCATACTAATCTAGGTCACGCGTCGGAGCTACCATCTACCATTTGACTCTATTGCATTACTACTATTATTGCTAAGGTGAGTTCATAGTCCCACTTTTTACTAAGTTTTCAAATCCCGCGGGGAGATACATGCTATAAATCTGAACACAAGTATTTTCCTGTATGCTATCCTGATTGATATTGCCTAAGTTACCGCTGTTGCCAAAAGTCCCTCATATCATGAACCATTAATAACTTGTGAGTGAACGCGAATATAGTGAATAGATCTATTAGCAGTTGACGCCCCATTTGAAGTTAGCCTGGAATGGTAACCGAATGCACTATATTCGAATAACTTAGGAAATTGGCAAACTCCTAATTACCCGAGGGACCTATTACCTGCATCATATTATTATGTGTAGGCCTTTATCCCATAAGATTTTATATATCTCTTATGGCAGCATAACAGTGTTAAGGTTTGCGTGTCATGAGGCTTAGTGCAATATCTTATGTAACGATGTTACTATTTTACAACTATTTGACTTGTGTTCAAACTATTACAATTTAAACACTGTGGATTCACTCAACCTTTGTGTTGACCCTTTTAGCATGTTTTATCTCAGGTAACTAATTAGCATCTATGGCACGGAGTGGACCAGGGCACCCTTTGGATTTCACTTAAAAATGTTTTCATTCACTTTTATTTAAGACCTTTATTATGTATTTCTAAACTTATTAAAACCGTTGTGGCTACTTTAAATTTTATGTCGATGAATGATAACAAATTTTCCAAAAAACGACTCTTTTATGTCGTTTTCTATGATTATGGCAATGTATCTATGAAGTAATACCCCGTTTAGTCTTCCGCTGTCTTAGTTCGATTTTCGGGGTGTTACATTTACCCTCCCCTTACACTTAGGATGAACATTGTCCCCAATGTTCAATTAAAGAATGTAAAAGTGAAATAGGTAAAAGAATGAAATCAAATACTCCCCTGATTCGTTCAGTGTGGATAGTGCGATAACAAGGTTAGATCTTCCTCTAAGAAAATGAACAATCAAAGCTTCCCTTCCAGAATATAAATCATCTTCTTGTCATATATAACCTGTTAAACCTGTGAAAACAAACAAGGCAACCTCGCGTAAAATCGGCGGCAATCTATATATACTAATAAATCCTAGAAAACAATGTAAGATATAATGCTTGTGGAATGAATGTTTGCAGATTTCCTGGAGTTTATAAAACTAAAGAATTAACAAAAACTTTAAGACTCCGTTAGAAAAAAAAACTAGCAAAATTTCCTGAATTTTACACATGACACCGTCAGGAATTACTTCCTGACGCCGTCAGAAGTGATCTGCAGAAATCTTTACATTAAGTTTCCGGAAAATTTCTGGAAAAACTTATATCCTACTTCCTGGAAAATCCTGCAAAACATCATTATGACTCGATACAAGCATTTGACTCTAACAAATACGAATATACATGTCCATTTAATATTGTGGAGAACCATGATCAATTTTGTTTCTTAAAAACATATTTGGGGTTTCCCCTTACACTTATCTTTTGCGAAATACCCTTGGATGAAGTTAAGACTAAGTCAAATGACAAAATAAAGTATTTTCACCATTTTATTTTTGAAACATGATCTACCAACAATAAAAATAAAGCATGCATACGGAAATAAATAACAATCAAACAAAAATTAAAAATCACACAAAGCATGGGTTGCCTCCCAAGAAACGCTTTTCTTTATTTACGAGTCTTGTAGCTAGACTCAAGGTCATGGGCAATTACGTGACCACATCGTTGGTCTCACTTTCTAGGTCATCTCCTATATTAGTATCGCTTTCATAGCGCAGGTATTTTGGGTCTTCAAAGTCAAAGACATCTTCCCGATACTTGGACCCAAGTTTATTAACATCCTTAAAGAATCCACATGATAAATCAGAAGTGTTCTTACATCCTCTCTGAACATCTTCATCACATAAGATAAGTTGAGAACCTAGCTTGTCAAGCCCGTCGCAATCGATTCCTTGGAGGTCCTTCCTCTTGTATGGCGTTTGGTATGACACCCTCCTAATTCCATCAGCAAAGGTCATGATTCCATTCCGGTCGTCAACCATTAAATTAGTGATTTCACAAAAGGGCGCTCCGAAAACAACTTGTGACAACCTTGGGTCGACATAGTCCTCAATGTTGTCCACGATCATAAATTCCATTGTGAATGCCATATTCCCTACGAATACCTGGATTTCATGATCTCTACCAACAATGTTTTCTCCTTTATAAATCATTCCCCATCTGCATATATTGTTATAGTGGAATAGAGACATAAAATTCTTAGGTAGGAACACGTTAATGTAGACATTATCGAAATACTTATGACCAATCATACAAGGGATTTTGAGGTTATTCGGATCACGCCGCCTTATCCTCCCCGATCCTCCATCCCTTGATCCATATATATTCCCTTCTAGTGATGGACGGTACTCGTACACCTCCTCATTACCCTTCCGAAAAATTACCTTCCTGACGCCATTGATGTATAAGGCACTACCATCCTTCTCATGGATTACTCCCGACTCATCGACAAATGGTTTACCGAGAACAAGGTTGGTTAATGTTATATTGGTCACTGAGTCTATGTCATCGACTACGGTGATGTCAATGTTATAGACAAATTCTCCAATCATAACTGATAGATTTTTTATAATTCTGGCGTTATCGATTCCTTCATACAATGTACGTTCAGGGAAGGCTTCGTTGTAAAGGGAAAGGGGGATTATGTTGACAGGGAGGTTAGGATCTATATGAGTATCGACTAAGAGCTTCTTCCTAGTAGTGCAGGAAATCTTGAAAACCTTAGAGTTGCTTCCCTCAATCCTATCACTACTCCCTTTAGTCATATCCACCAAATTTTTCTCGGGTTCCTCTATAATAGATTTACCCAAAATTGCTGGATTCTTTGTATGCTCTTTTAGTCTCTCTTTCGCTTTATCCAATTTGCCTGACTCTCGTGTGACGGAGTCCTCGAATGAGTTGGCAGGGCTCTTGGCCAATTCGTGGTCTAGCTCTGAGGTTTCATCCTTAACTTCATGACCCTTATTTCCAGTTGGTTGTTGGCTCTGGTCAGGTGTAGGAGCAGATATGGTGGTGATAGTATTCACAAAGTGGATTGGTCCTAGGGGGTTAACAAGGTCCCTCACGTTCTTTACCTTTGGGGACAGATGTTTAAAGAGTTTACTAGGACTTTTTATTTTCACAGGGGAGGTTGGCTGATTCATGATGGTAACAGATTTGACCTCTTCAGCCTGAATTGGTTTATTAACATCATGCTCTTCAATAGCAGTTAACAGATTACAAATCTTGTTATTCATATCGGCTTGCTGTTGTCTAAATCTGGTCTCGAGCGTAGAGAGCTGTAGTTCTTGAGAGAGAATGAACTTTCGCAAGGCATCTTCATAGCTTTGCCTAGGAGTGCTTTATGGAAAATGCTCGAACCATTCGAGTGGAGGGGAATCATTGAAGGATACGCTCCGAGTTTGGTATCCTCTGAAATTAGGTTTATCCTTCCATGCCTCATAGGCCTCGTCAAAGTTTTGAGGACCTCGATCAACGTGTGACGATGTGAATTCTTTATAAGCATGTTTTGGAAGCTCTATGCAGTTATGAGTTTCATGAGGGCCATTACACAATCTACACGCAGAAGTGATTTTGTTCACTTGGCTTGAAGGCTTAGGAGCTTCGTAAGATTTCATGAGAAACTTGACTTGGTCCTTAAGTTCCATGATCCTACGGTCGGGAGTGCTAGAATTGTTCGAAGGCAAAGATATTGCCTTGACCGATTTGTTCAAATCACAGGGATCATTCAAACTTTCGTTGTCATAGAAAGCAAGATCTTTTATGAGTCCCCATGATTCTTCCGCACTTAGATCACGTAGCTTACCACCGGCCGATTGGTCAATGGTTCGCCTTGTGGAGAGATCGATATGGTCATAGAAGATTTGGACTTGGAGCCAAAGATCTATGCCATGATGAGGGACTTTTTGGAGTAAGTCCTTGAAACGAGTCCATGCTTCATATAGAGTTTCACCTTGACGTTGTTGTAACATCAAGATATCATTTCTAAGCTTGGTAGTTCTCCCCGGCGGGAAGAATTGAGCAAGGAAACGAGTGGTGAGATCATCCCATGAGGTGATGGATCCCGCGGGTAAACGTTCAAGCCATTGACTAGCTTGATCACGTAGAGAGAATTGGAATAGGCGTAATCGGGTCAACTATCTAGTTGTAACATCAAGGTCTATAGAATCTATGATTTTAAGGAAATCCTTGAGGTGTTGGTTAGGATCTTCGGAACGAAGTCCATGGAATGCACATCCGCTTTGCACCAACCGGATGGTGTCGGATCGCAAGGGGGATACATTGGCTCCTTGGGTGAGCTCAATAGTGTTTCGATAACCTTGGTGGCTAGGACGGGAATACTCTCCTAGGGTTCGGGGTCTAAGAGGTTGGTTAACTAGTGGTGGGTCTTGTTGTGGTGGGTTGATGGGTTCAAAGATGTTACCACCTTCCATGATGTCGGATGGTAAAGATTACGAACAAAGACACGAAGAAATAGATAGACTAAAGAAAACCAAAAAATAAAAAATAAAATCTTACTAGAAAGGAATCTAGCAAGTAGACCTAATAAAAAGGATTCCTAACCTAGACAATAACTATTCCCCGGGCTGCGGCGCCAAAAACTTGATGCGTGGGAATTGCACCAGGCTTTACCTCTCGAGGGATCTCGAGAAGCTTACAACCTCCACCAGGCAGTGTACCTGATCGTTGTAGTATAGTATAGTGACAAGTACCGAGGGATTGATCGTTCAACTCAGGAATAGTGTCGCTAGGATTAGAAAGCCTAAAAACTAGGTCTAGAGGTAAGGGATGATTCTTTTTGTAATTTTATATTTTATGAAAAGCAAGTAAAAATCTCGGGTATTGGAAGAGTGGGCGGAATTAGTTGCTAGTCAACTAACCCAATAACTAAGATGCAATCAAAATAAAATAACAAAAATGAAAATAAAGCTAATTAAACTAGTGGTGTGAACAATAAATGGGAAAATTGTGTTTACTTAGATTTCATTACTCCCTAGATATCTTTTACAGGTTGATAGTTTGTTACAGTTGTGTGGATGACGGGTTGTATTCCTTAATACCATTCATGGGGTGACGTACGTACTTCCCCAACTCTATAAGCTCCTACTTCACTCCTATGTCGAGCCTGCAAGAAGCTCCTAACATGGGATCATTAGAATTCGCTCATGCATTAAATACAACAATAAAAACCTAGTACGCATTGGTTCATGTTTCTTAAGACGTTCAAGCAAGTTACACTATGAAGTCTGCCAGTTTTCTTAAGCCTAACATTGAAATCATTCATCCGTAACAACTATAAACAAGCAATCAACCCATAATCAACATCTAGGTTTCACTACATCTAAGCAAACACATAAGAGATCTAGCCTAGCATGTTAAAATCAAGACAAGCATAAAATATATTCAAGACAAGCATAAACACCCTTGAAAATACTGATAAAATCATGCTAGGGTTTCTCCAAGTTATCCCTCTAATTTTCCTCTCTTAATGAATGAAAATTACAAAACTATATATAGATTTTCCAACGTGACGGCGTCAAGCAGAGAAATCTGACGCCGTCAACACTCCGCCCATAGTAATATCGGATTGCCTAGATCCAGATCTGACACCGTCAAGAGCAAATTATCTCTTGGCCGTCACGTGTATTGGGACCATGACGGCCTATGGTGACGCCGTCATGCCCCTTAGTGTAAAACTCTCTGGACCGTCACGGACTCTATCCACTTCACCTCTTGTTTTACTCTTGACGCCGGCATGTAGAACTTGGTGACGCCGTCAGGTACTGTTCCCAGCAAGGAAAATTAAGACTTTGCCCTTTTTTTCACTTTTATGCTCCAAAAACGTCCAAAATGCTTCCTTTTCCAGAATTCACTCCAAAAGTACCTAAAATTACAAAAGGAACGATTTAGGGCAATATTTGATCAAATAAATTCAATTCCTGGCTTAAATGACCCCCTAAAAACGGATCATTTTTCGCCTCATCACCCTACATAACCAAAATTCATGAATCTAATCGTTTGGGATATTTTACCCACGCGAACGCGAAAATAGTTGATATATCTATTAGAGTTTGACAACTCCCGTTGTTATTAACATCTTTAGATGGTACCAATAAGTACTATATTTGAACCCACTGAAGGATTAACTTTGGTAAGTTATCCTTCCCATCCCCTCATGGTTGGGTCTGCAGCCCCCATGACCCGGATTGTTAACGTGTTGTTCATGAGCTTAGTGCAACATACCCCACTCATGATAGTTGTGCATGCATCACAATTATCACACACACTACACTTTCCCAGATGGGTGTAACAACGGAACCCAGGGAACTTGTATTCACTAACACTTAAACCTATGACTCTCACTCAATACCTAGTGTTGACTTTTAAACATGTATTCTAGGTATATCACTTCTACGATGGCAGAAGGAGGCACTGAACTCGGATGACTTTCAAACCGGTTATCATTCAAACATAACCTAACACCTAGACTTTGGGACCTCATTAAAAGTAAAAGTAAATCTTTTACAAATAGGACTCTGATAATTAAATGAATGATAACTAGATTTCTAAAACGTCTCTTTTCGAGTCGTTTTCTATTACTGTAACTATGATTCTATGAAGTAATACCCCAAACACTTAATCCGCTGCGATTAGTGAAAAATGGGGGTGTTACACCGTACCATTCAAAAAAATTTATGAATAAGGTAGTCACCATCCGGGTATTAGATTAATTGACTAACGTGCCAGCGATCTAGTGTATGACTTGGTGACCATCCGTTATGCGAATAACGCGCCAGCGATCCAAGAAGTGCACTAGTGACCATCCGTTAGTTGAAGCGTCAAAGACTCGTGCCAGTGATCTACTAAATTTATACAGGTGAGGTTCGCCCCTAGACTTGTTAGGAAAAGCCTTAGTTCTTGTGAGTGTACCAGTAGCACTTAGATTCTAGAACTTGCGTTAGTGATTGATTCCGAGACCACAAGTGAGACTACATTCGTGTAGTTAGATTTACTACATGATAAGAGGCAATAGGATAACCCATGTTTTTACACCTGTGTTTTATATAATTACATTGACTTCATTGGTCAAGTAATTCTCCCACACCTTTGCGTTGTACTCATTTTTAGTACACGATACCCCTAGTACACCCCTCAGAGCCCATCTTTTCCGTTTCTAACTTTAAGCATTTTACTTATAGATAGAATTTGTTTACAATCCACCCCAAATGTACACCAAAATCGCCTTAGCATTCCTTGTATGCACTCATCTTTAGTGCATTATTGTTATTTGTGTAAACCCTTAGTTAGTTGTCTAATTGATTACATGGTTGCAAATTCGAGTCATATCTTGTACATATTGTTTTGGGACGATTGGGACTCATGGGTAAAGTACTAATGATATGGAGTAATAGGGAAGAACATCAATTATTACCCCCATTTGTGCAAAACGTTTTAAAGTACTCCAAATGTTTTGATTATCTTAATTCGAGTCATTAGATTAGTTACATGTAAAGTATGTAAAAGTTCAAGTGTAAGGGGAGAACCGAGGCCCCTATGATGTATTATTTTGGATGGTAGGGCAAAAGTGTATGCAAAAAAAAAATAGAAAAAGAAAAGAGAAAAACATACGGACTACCATCCCGTTTCTTTCATTTATTTTTATGATTTTGATTAGCTTAAGTTGAGTCGAGTCTTGGCTTAGCAACGCTGCATTGTACATGTAATTGACCTAGATGATTAACTTACCACCAGTAAAATATCCTTTATCCAACAAACCGTGTTTTCCATATCCCTACACCCAACATTATAACCCTTGAAAAGCCCTCTTTAATAGTTTATCTTAGGTGCTTATGCCTAGTGGAGGAGGTTTTGATCCTTTCCCAAGCCCATGGTAATCTAATTGCTATGACGGGTAGTGAGTTATATTTTTCCATTTCCATTAGTTATATATGTTTATAACACCCGAGAAATGAGAGTATCCAAACACTATTTGAGAGGTGCTAGTGTATGATTTCCGTGCTTATTTTGATTAAGGTGGAACGATTATTTGTTGTAATTACTTTCATATTAATGTTAAATGACCCCTAACTTGTATTTTGATTAGAATAAATGCTCATTTGCTTGAGGACAAGCAAATCCCAAGTGTAAGGGTATTTGATGAGACGAAAAGTGTTACGCTTTTAATGGGTCATTTAAGCCTCAAATCATGATTATATGATCAAATATTGCCTAAATCGTTCCTTTTGTCATTTTAGGTACTTTTGAGAGGAATTATGAAAAAGGAAGCATTTTGGACATTTTCGGAGCATAAAAGTGAAGAATACGATAAAGTCTCAAATTATGCTGGAAACAGTACCTGACGGCGTCATGCACCACTAGGTGACGGTGTTACGTGTTGACAAAGGAGTGGATATGAAGTTTACACTTGACGGGCCAGAATGGAATTTTGGAGTTTAAACGTGACGGCGTCACGTTATAATTCATCAAGGACGTCACGTGTTATTACAAAGAGAGACGGCCCAGAACCTTATTCAAGCAGACAGCGTCAAGAGTGGATCTAGGCCATTAAGGAACCCTAAACACAGCGAGGTGACGACGTCACGTCCCATAAGGTGACGCCGTTAAAGTTGTAAAATCTATATATACTCTTCTAATTTTCATTCATTGTGTGTGGAACTTTGGAGAAACTTAGGGTACGAACCCTAGTCGACTTTTGCAGCTATTTTGAGGTTTCTAAACCCTTTTTCTTCCATGATTAATTGAAGATAAGTATTCTATCAATCATTCAATGTATCTATGTGTTGTTTGATTCTATTTTATGCTTATCTTTCTTTTAACATGCTAGGCTAGGTTTGTTTGTGTTTGCTTAAACGTAATGAAACCTAGCTATTGATTATTGATTGATGGTTTGTTATTAATTGTTGTTGGATGAATGATATCAATGTTAGGCTTAAGAAAACTGGCTAATGTCCTATTGGTAACTTGCTTGATGTCTTAAGAAACATGAATCGGATGTGTACTACGATTAATTGGTTGTGTTTCATGCATAAGAGAATATTTATGAGGCCATGATAGGATACTAAACGTGTCGTCATAGGAAGAGATAGGATCTTATAGAGTTGGGGAAGGACGTACATGCCCTTACGATTGGTATTAAGGAATAATACCCGTCATCCACGCAATTGTAACAAATCTATCAATCAATGAAAGATAGCTAGGGAGTAGTGAAACCTAAGTAAACACGCAAGTGTAAAAAATCTATCAATCAATGAATCGGTTTTGTTGGATAAAGGCAATATTTACTTTTGGCGAGTTAATCATCTTTGGCAATTACATGTACAATGTGGCGTTGCTAAGCCAAGACTCGACTCGACTTAAGCTAATCATAAACTAATAAAAACATAAAAGGAAACGGGATGGTAGTTCGTATGTTTTTTCTTTTTTTCTTTTTCTATTTTTTTTTCTTTTTCTTGACTTTTTCTTTTTTATTTTTTTTTTATTTTTTTGTGCATACACTCTTACCCTACCATCCAAAATAATACATCATAGGGAATTTGCATTCCCCTTACTCGTATTAAGATAATCAAAACTCTTGGAGTACTTTTTAAAATATTAACACACATATGGGGGTAATAATTGATGTTCTTCCCCATTACTCCATAACACTTGTACTTTACTTATGAGTCCCAATCGTCCAAAAACAATATGTACAAGATATGACTCGACTTAGAAACCGTGTAATCAATTAGACAATTAACTAAGGGTTTAAACATGTAACAATAATGCACTAAAGATGAGTGCATACACAGAAGGCTAAGGCGATTTGGTTGCACATTTGGGGTGGATTGTAAACAAATTCTTCCTTTAAGTAAAATGCTTAAAGTTAGAAACGAAAAAGATAGGCTCGGAGGGGTGTACTAGGGGTATCGTGTACTACAAATGAGTACAACACAAAGGTGTGGGAAAAATTAATTGACTTTACTAGTCAAGTAATTATGACTTCATTGGTCAAGTAATTATGATACGGGTTTAACACAAGGGTGATCCTAATGCCTCTTATCATATAGTAAATCCTAACTACACGAATGTTGTCTCACTAGCGGTCTCGGGATGAATCACTAACGCAAGTTCTATAATCTAAGTTCTACCGGTACACTCATAAGCATCTTTTTCTAACAAATCTAGGGGCGAACCTCACATATTTGGGGTGGAAAATTTTGAGTGGTACGGTTTTTCGTGCTAGTCATACAACTCCTATACATGAGACGCACATTAAGATTAATGTTTCACTCCTAAATGTTGTAAAAAAATTTAAATTTGGCTTACACACCTACTATTGAACAAACAAACTCAAGTGCAATTGCATTCTCTAAGGTATCATCATTTACCCTCCCCTTACACTTAGGCTGAACATTGTCGCCAATGTTCAATAAAAAGGATGTAAAAGTAATGAAAGTAAAAGAATGAGACAAATACTCCCCTAATTCGTTCGGTGTGGATAATATGGTAACATGGTTAAATCCTCCTCCAAGAAAATGAACGTTGAAAGCTTCCCTCCAGAAATATAAATCATCTTCTTGTCCAATATAACCTGTTAAACCTGAGATAACAATCAAGGCAAACCTCGCGTAAAATCGGCGGCAATATATATATATATATATATATATATATATATATATATATATATATATATATATATATATATATATATATATATAATGCTTGTTGAATGAATGTCTGCAGATTTCCTGGAGTTTATAAAACTAAAGAATTAACAAAAACTTTAAGACTCCGGTAGAAAAAGAAAACTTGCAAAATTTTTCAGATTTTTACACCTGACGCCGTCAGAGTGCTCTAACAGAAATCTTATGTTAAGTTTCCGGAAAATTTCTAGAAAAACTCACGCCTTAATTCTTGGAATTCCTGCAAAACATCATTATGACTCGATACAAGCATTTGACTCAAACAAATACTAATATGCATGTTCATTTAATATTGTTGTTGTCCATGTCCAAGCTCGTTCTTAGAAACAAATTTAGATTTCCCTTACACTTATCTTTTGCGAAATACCTTTGTATGAAGTTAAGACGAAGTTAAACAACAAAATAAAGCATTTTCATAATTTATCTTAAAACGCGAGCCACAAACAATAAAAATAAAACATGCATACGAAAACAAATAAAAACAAACAAACAAACAATTAAACAAATAAAGATTGGGTTGCCTCCCAAGAAGCGCTTTTCTTTATTAACGAGTCTTGTAGCTAGACTCAAGGTCACGGGTATTACGTGACCTCGTCGTTAGTCCCGGTTTCTAGGTTATCTTCAATCTTGGTTTTGTATTCCGGACCTAGTTATAAGCATTCCTTGTAGAAACCAAATATTCTATTCATAACATAGTCTACTCCTCTACGTCTGTCCTCATCATTCCTATAGTAGACCGCTTGCTTGTGTTCCTTTTCGATGTTTGATAAAAGACGAAATTGTTCAATCTTATAGGGCATTTGGTAAGCTATCTCATCGTTCTCATCCTTGAGCCTAACTATCCCTAGAGATGGGTCATGATTCATCTTAGAGATCTCAACAAACGGCCTTCCAAACACTACTTGACTTAGGCAACCATCTATTACCGAACGAATATCTTGTACAATCACAAATTCAGTAACGTAAATGAAGTTTCCTACAAAGACGTGCAATCCTTTTACTCTTCCCACAAAGTTTCTTCTTCATTACCCAATTGTAATGGGTCATAGTCATAATGTTTATGGGAGATCTAAGATCGATGTAGGCTTTCCACACATGCACATGCCCAATGTTGCATGGTATGTTAATGTTAGAGGGATCACCCGCTTTGATGATTGGTGAACCAAGGACGTATGGTGTTTCAGAGTCATCGAATAAATCCCTATGGTATTCCCGTTCTTCCTTGGTAGGTAACCTATCAAAGTATTCCTTTACATTTTCTACTTCCTCAACTTTCTCTTCCTTTTTATCATCAACTATCTTAATCTCATCCGTATCACTTTCTTCCCTATTATTATCGACTGGCTTAATAGTGACTACGTTGACAAAGTAGACGTGTTTAGATGATGAGGGGTCCTTAATTTGGGTTCCGCTACTAGTGTCCCTAGTGTCCTTCCTTGGTGTAGTTAGCACTTGGTTGTTGAGGGCTTTCAACAAATTGTCGATTTTATTGGTCATCTCCGCTTGTTGTTGATTGAATTTGGATTCAAACTTAGCTATACGAGCTTCTTGAGATGCCATAAATTTGGACATCAATCCTTCAAGATTATTGGTACTACCGTAGTTTTTGGAAGGATTGTTGTTGAAAGTAGGGTTAGGGGGTGGACCGTTTGGTTGATAACGATTAGGTGGAGTGAAAGAATTGTTTTGGGGCATGTTTTGGTTTTGTTTCCACCTAAGGTTTGGGTGATTTTTCCAAGAGGGGTTGTATGAATCACCGTAAGGGTTTGGCTCGGGTTTGAAAGTATACCACTTGTCTCCTGCTCCGTCGGTACGCGAGGATGCATAATCCGCAAAAGCTTGTTCGGGGAGTTCTACGCAATCACGAGTGTCGTGGGGACCACTACATAATTCGCATGAAGAAGTGATTTTGTTCACTTGTCTTGAAGGTTTAGGAGCCTCGTAAGATTTCATAAGAAACTTGACTTGGTCTTCAAGTTCCATGATCCTACGGTCGGGAGTGCTTGAATTGTTCGAAGGCAAAAATATTGCCTTGACCGTTTTGTTCAAATCATGGGGATCATTCCAACTTTCGTTGTCATAGAGAGCAAGATCTTCTATGAGTTCCCATGATTCTTTCACACTTAGATCACGTAGCTTGCCACCGGCCGCTTGGTCAATGGTTCGCCTGGTGGAGAGATCGATATGGTCATAAAAAATTTGGACTTGGAGCCAAAGATCTATGCCGTGATGAGGGACGTTATGGAGTAAGTCCTTGAAACGAGTCCATGCTTCATAGAGAGTTTCACCTTGACGTTGTTGGAACATCAAGATGTCATTTCTTAGCTTGGTAGTTCTCCCCGGTGGGAAAAATTGAGCAAGGAAATGAGTGGTGAGATCATCCCAAGAAGTGATGGATCCCGCGGGAAAACGCTCAAGCCATTGACTAGCTTGATCACGTAGAGAGAATTGGAAGAGAGGCAATCGGGTCGTCTCTCGAGTTTCAACATCAAGGTCTATGGAATCAATGATTTTTAGGAAATCCTTGAGATGTTGATTAGGATCTTCGGAACGAAGTCCATGGAATGCACATCCGCTTTTCACCAACCGGATGGTGTCGGATCGCAAGGGAGACACATTGGCTCCTTGAGTGAGCTCAATGGTGTTTCGATAGCCTTGGTGGCTAGGACGGGAGTACTCTCCTAAAGTTCGGGGTCTTGGAGGTTGGTTTGGTTGTGGTGGGTTGATGGGGTCAAAGAGATTATCACCTTCTATGATGGCGGATGGCAACGGTTACGAACAAAGGAAACAAAGGAAAAGATAGACTAAAGAAGACCTATAAAAAAAATAAAAATAAAAATCTTACTAGAAAGGAATCTAGCAAGTAGACCTAATAAAAAGAAATTTCAACCTAGACAATAACTATTCCCCGGCAGCGGCGCCAAAAACTTGATGCGTGGTTTTGCAACCTTGCAAAAGGTTTTACCTCTCGAGGGATCTCGAGAAGCTTGCAATCCCCACCAGGCAGCGTACCTGACCGTTGTAGTATAGTATAGTGGCAAGTACCAGGGGATTGATCGTTCAACTCAAAGAATAGTGTTCGCTAGGGTTAAAATTCAATTAAACTAGGTCTAAAGGTGAGGGAAGATTCTTTTTGTATTTTTATATTTTATGGAAAGCAAGTAAAAATCTCGGGTTTTGGAAGAATGGGCGGAATTTGTTGCTAGTCAACTAACCCAAATAACTATAAATGCAAATAAAATAAAATGACAATAAAGTAAATGTGGAGAAAAACAATAATAAGAGAAAATGTGTTTACTTAGATTTCACTACTCCCTATCTATCTTTTACTGGTTGATTAGTTTGTTACAATTGCATGGATGACTGGTTATATTCCTTAATACCATTCATAGGGCCGTGTACGATCTTCCCTAACTCTATAAGCTTCTAACTCTTCCTATGTCGTGCCGACTACTAGCTCCTAACATGGCCTCCTAAGTAGTTACTTATGCATTAAATATAACCAATTTATCGTAGTACACATCCGATCATGTTTCTTAAGACGTTCAAGCAAGTTACCAATTGGAAGTCTGCCAGTTTTCTTAAGCCTAACATCGAAATCATTCATCCACAACAATTATAAATAAACAACCAACCAATAATCAATAACCAAGTTTCATTACATCTAAGCAAACACAAAGAAAACCTAGCCTAGCATGTTAAAGTAAAGACAAGCATAAGATGGAATCAAACAACACATAGACATATTGAATGATTATTGGAAAACTTATCTTCAATTAAACATTGATGAAACAAGGGTTTGGAACCCTTAAAAATAAGGTAAAATTCATCTAGGGTTTCTCTAAAATTCTCCTCTCAAAGTTGCACACCCAATGAATGAAAAATCAAAACCTATATATAGAGTTTTGAGTCTGACGGCGTCAAGAGTAAATTCTGACGCCGTCAACTCGCCACCATAAATACTATCGTATTGCCTAGATCCAATTCTGACGCCGTCATGTGTAAACTTCCTCTTGGATGTCTCTTGTATTTTGTACGTGACGGCCTTGGTGACGCCGTCACGTGTAAATCTTCCAAAAACATTCTGGCGTGTCACGTGTAACTTGATTATCCACCTCTTTGCCAATGAGTGACGGCGTCACATGCAAATCCTGATGCCGTTAGGTACTGTTTTCAGCATCAATTGGAGACTTTGTCGTTTACTTCACTTTTTTGCTCCAAAAACGTCCAAAATGCTTCCTTTTCCAGATTTCTTCTCAAAAGTACCTAAAATGACAAAAGGAACGATTTCGGGAAATATTTGATCAAATAATCTCGACTTAGGGCTTAAATGACCCCTAAAAGTGGTACACTTTTCGTCTCATCACATATACTGGTAAGTAGAGTGTCGAACACTAAGAATGGAACGTAATATCTAGTTGATTTAATCAATATTTTAATATCTACGTTAGTTTTACAATCCTAATCTAATAAAAAGGGGGTTTAGCCTGAGAGACTAACACATATTTTAATAAACAATAAAAGTGAAACTAATGAGAACAAATCAGCGAATAGCAATCACGTACACAGATAGATAATAGAAACACGTAAGAAGACATGTTCTTATAATTAAGTAGCTTGTCACTTGTTATATTGCTAGTTTTATATGCTTAGTATCGTAATCTAATCTGTCTTGTTGGATCCTATATATCGGCGAGTAAACTCTTAATGATTACTTATGTTTATCCTACCTTCTAGACACTAGATAAGCAGGCGAGGAACAGGTATGGTAGCCCAGAAGACTCAACTAAACACAGAGGTTATCAATGCACAAATATAATTCACCAATAACATCAATCATATAAACTTTAACCGGTGGGAAAACAATTTTAAGGGGAGCAGTATGGTGGCCACAAGCCGATCAATCCTGATCGATTAAAGCTTACTAATACAAAAAACAAAACTACTTAATGAATTACACGCATGCAGGACTGATAACGCTCTAATTATATATTCCTTGAGCATTATATTATATGTTTCATGATCATTTGACATGAACTTTTGGTACTTAATAGCATAAAATGAATGCAGGTTCACTCTTGGATGATCTGAGCATGATACATCTCAAAACCTACTATTTCACCACTTGAAGTAAATAAATAAGAAGTCTTCCATGATTATTTTTCATGCAAGCCAAGTGTGCCGGTTTTCCAGTCATGTGCGCCGCACTTACATCTCGGTCAAAGGAAGTCAAGATAGAATATTTTATGAAAGTGCGCCAGTCTTACAAAATAAAGTGCGCCGTACTTCCTTTGCAATTATGAAACTTTGGCACCAAGATAATAAGACAGTGCGCCGCACTTACAAAGCAAGTGTGTCGTACTTCACCTATCAGAATGCCTATAAATAGAGATCATTTGCAAGCATTTGAACTCTCCACTCTATAACCAATTTCACTAAGTTAAGTTCTGAAGTAATACGTGATCCAGAGCCAATTGCAGAGGTGAACGAACTAGAACAAGGGGTGTTATATACTTGTTGGTGTCGAATTCTTTGTTACTTATGACACTTTTGTAATCATTTGATCAATCCAATCTGTATGTCTCTTATTTACTATTTATTCTTGTTGTTATGAACTCAGTAGCTATGAGAGGCTAAACCTCTTGTGATTGCTTGGATATGATAATATAATAAAGCGACTTATGATTATGTTTTGATCTCTACCAATTTCAAGTTTATATTGTGAACTATTTCATCTCTAGTCTTATTACGTTTATTTGTTGAAACTGGTTAAATATAATATGTTGGGATAGGTCGAAAGAACCAACTTGTTAAACACAATTCTAGGAACTTGTTTGCGTTTCTAGTCTTTGAAAGGAGAAATCCACTTAGAAGAATCAATAATAATCTAGACTTGATATGAAATACTATTTCGAGAGAAATCACTTAATGGGTTGATATGAATCTTGAATTGAACCTACGAGTTATGAAATTGCTCTTTTGACGAAAATAGCTTTCTTATAAGTTGTGCTTCTTTATCAAACTGAGATCAAACATAAGCATTGTTACTTGATTATCTTAGCTATCCAAGCAATCTTTTATTTTAATATTTGAATTCCTTATACTACCATTGTCGTTATTTGTCTTGTTTTACTAATTATTTATACTTAATCCGAACGAACTAAGTCCCTGTGGATACGACCTGGTCTTACCTTAATCTAATACTACCAACGAGGGTTATACTTTACCCGTGTGTTTGGTTTATTAAAATCCGTGAAACTAGTATTATAAATTTAAAGCTTTCCTTACACATCAAAGTTTTTGGCGCCGCTGTCGGGGACTTAAATCTGTTCCTTAAGTATTTTCGAAGTAAACAAAACCAAAAATTTCTTCAAAAACCAGAACATTCTGTTTCTTTTTTCAGAAAGCACGCCGCACAAATACACGTATGTGCCGCACTTGTACACAAAACACACACATACCGCCGTACTTGTCACCAAGTACGACGCACTTACTTCAATCCGTAACGTTTTACTTAAAATTCACAAACCTTTTCATAAAAAAAAAAACAAAAAAAAAGAATAATATTTTCCACCATCTTGTGAGACTAGTCCTCTCAGTAAAAATAACACCGCCGTACTTGTTACCAAGTACGCTGCCGTTAGTAATTTCACACAAGTACGCAGCATACTATTCTGTGTACGTCACACTCATTTACTCAGAAAACGAAATTTGTCACACTGATGTGTGCTTTTTCACACATCTTTTTTAGGCTTAAATCAGACCAAATACACCAAATACTAACCAAATATGCCAAGAGAATGTGTGTTTTTGTATTTGTGTATGTGCAGGTACGGATATGTGAAAAATGAACAAAAACGAAGCCAAAACCGACAAAAACGAGCACGAGAATGGAAAAAGGTCAAAAGCCGGAGCCGGGGAAGCAAAATGATCACAGGAAGCTTAAAAAGTCATTAGAAGTCCTCAAAGAATTTAGAAAGTTGCAAGAATGACCCCTGATCAAAGTTTGAGAAAATGACAACTTTAGTCCCTCAACTTTTAAAGTTTGTCAAATATGGTCCTTTGAGGAAATATTTCAAGAAAAGTTAACAATGGTCCTCCATGAATCAGAGAGTTACAAATTTAGGCCCTTGGAAGAAGGTTTTGAAAAATGGCAGCAAAGGTCCTTGAGATTTCAGAAAATACACCTTTGGTCCCTACATTTCACTAAACTTTAAAATCCTAAACCTTAATAAACCTAACCGGATCCATTATTATTAATCCAACTCTCCTAAGCCCAAAATATATAAAAGCCCAACACCACACCCTTTTTATTACCCGATCCACAACTCCACCCCGGTCAATAAAACCCGATCAACACCCATTTTAATAAAAACAGCCATTTCACTTTTACCCGCCCCCCAATAACAAGCAAACCCAGAAAACTACTGTTACTAGAACCCTAATTCCCACACGTCCCAAATTACCCCATGTTACGAATAATTACCTTATGATTAAAGGTTCTAGAAGCTGACAGCTAGTCAGGGAATGTCAGGACAACACGTGGACCAATGAGAAGATACACGGAGGATCAGTCACATCCATCAATTAATCCAAGGGTCGAGATACATGGATTGGGGACTAAGGTTAATCTGATGGTTGATATTAGCTCAAAGAAACATAGGTCTCACACGGATTGATGAGCTGTATGTGCTAGAAGGATCCAAGAGCATTCCCCCGCTTCCTATATATACCCCTTCCTCATTCAGGAGTATGTGTAGGTTTTTAATAATTTTAAGCTTTCTGTTTTAAGTTTCTTATTGTAATTTTCATTTAAAAAGCTTTGTACTAAGAATTTCAATATTAATAAAATTTCAATTTCTTCTTCAGTTTATTGTTGCTTTATTTTTCAGTTTACTTAGTTATTTAATAATTAGTTAAATCATTAGTTGTTTACTTGTTTCTACAATTTACTCAAATTCCTATTATTGATTTTCATTTATATATATATATATATATATATATATATATATATATATATATATATATATATATATATATATATATATATATATATATATATTTCAAATTAGTTTTTATACATCTGAATTAAGATTCAAATAAGTTTGTTTCTGTTATTACAATCTTATAATATCTATTCAAGCTTACTGTTTCATCAAAATATCAATAAACTAAAAAGTCAAAGGAGTGGTCAACTGTGAGTGCTTATTCATAAGCACAACTTATTTTGGGAGTAAGAGGCAGCCATAAGGAGCTTTGGCCTGTCTAAAAGACAGGCTGGCATAGTGAAACCTCCTCTGTTTGGCTGAGGGGGTATTGGTTTGTAAATATCATTCATTTTAATTCAACTATTGCACAAGTAGATTAATAGTAGTTGAGTTTATTTTATACTGCTTATTTCTGTCATCATTTAGTTTTGGTAGTTTATTTTATAATTACTCTTAGTTTTGTGTGATTTGGATTGCTACTGTTTCATTGCTGCTTGTATCTTTTGGATCTGTGTAATTAAGTGTTTGAGCTTATTTGCAACTGAGATCTGATTTCTGTGTTCATTTGATCATATTGGTAACTTAGACTGAGGTTTGGATCAATTGGTTGGATCTGTGGTGGTATACTGATTTAGGAAGGACACTTAAGGGAGTGTTTGGATAATACTGGTTTGCTGATATAAACATTGTGTCTGAGGTTGTGTTAGGTCTAGGTTAGTTATTTAGGTTGCATTAGACTTAAGTCAGTATAAAAACAGTTGGAATTTACAGAAAAGTCAACATTAACTTGTTTCATAAATTTGTTGCATATTAGTAGTTATTTTAGTTGCATAATCATTAGATTTAGTTGCATTAGGAGTAGAGATTGCTTAATTCATTCATTTCATAGCTTAATACATCTGTAGTAATCATTCAAGTTCATCCAAAATTCAAATTAGTCAAAATCTTAGTCAAAACAAAAAGTCAAAAACAACTTACAACTCAGGTTTTGGTCAGATTTGATTAGAGTTTCTAGGGTTTATTATTATTTGGAAATACCTTTGGCTTGGTAATTTTAGAAGTTTAACAGTCAGAGAAACAGATTTAAAAAGAAAATTGAGGATTGGATTATATCTGCTTATTGATAAGTTAGTATTAAGTTGTCTATATGATCAAGTGATACCCTGCACCACAGTTTTGTCAAGTTTTGAAGGTTACTTTTAGGTTTTTTACTTGGGTTGAAAATCTGTTTTATTGGTGGAATTGAGTTCTCAGCTGGTTAGAAAGTATTTTGCCCCCATAAGTTTACCCCCCCTGAGCTTATTTGCTCAGGATTAAGTGCTTATTTCTTTGAGTAGTTGGATTTGAGATATGAGTTTAGAGTAGGGCTGCAAGTGTCTTTTGGTGGTGGAATTCTAAGTTTGATTGATCATTTGTGTCACTTTAAACTTATTATTGCTATTTGCATTGAGCTTTTACCACTGTTTCATTTGTAGAGCTTATTTGCTTATTCCCTTTTAGCTTATTTGAATTTGTGTGTACCACACCTGTGTTTCTGAGTACTTTCTTGCTTCAATACTATTCCTAAAAGCATATTTGAGTCAATAATACATTTGTTCAAAGTTTGGTCAACCCTGGTCAACACTGCTTATTAATAAGCACTTGGTTCTTAACTGTTTTCAAAGCAAGTAGTATTAGTAGTGCTTAATTTTCAATTTTTATACTTTTCTCAAGTTTAGAATATTAAATTAGAATTTCCCTGAATTTTTCATATTTTTCCAAGTTGATTTGCTATTTTTCTTATTTAATTTTCATTTTTAATCATTTATAAATACTTTTTAATTACTAAAAAATCCAAAAAAATAAAAAAAAAGCCAAGAAAAATCAAAAAATATTTTTAAAATTTATTTTCAATTATTTTAGAATTTTAGAAATTTAATTTGCATTTATCTCATTTATTTTGAATTTTTAATTAGATTTAATAGTTTTTAATTCCCAAAAATTACATAAAAAGCCAAAAAAAATTAGTTTTTAGTTTTAAAATTACTTTTTAGTTATTTTTTAATTTTCAAAATTTATTTTTCATTTTTCTCACCTTATTTGCATTTTCTTTTAATTATTAATTAGTTAATTAGTCTTTAATTCATAAAAAATAAATAAAAAGTCAAAAAAAAATATTTTTCTTTTTCTTAAAATTTTCTTTTATCATTTTTAACTTTTCAAAATTATTTTCAAGTCCGTAGGAGTAGTGTAGCTCAAAATTCATGTTTTATTTCGTACGTTTACGTTTAATTCGCGTTTTAGCGTACGGTTTCGATTTTACGTTACGTTTTTAGTTTCCTTATTTGAAATACGTGCTTAAGTGATTATTTGTGCTTAATTTGCTATTTCATTAGTATAATCTCATCAAAATCACTTTTTACCACTTTCACGACACGTTTCACGAATCGGGAATTGAGAATTCCATTCACCCTTCACACGGACTACGACCTCGGGTTATCCGTATTTCTTTGAGGATCTCTTGAGTAATACTATACTATATATAACTTGATTTTCAAACGAATCACACACTGATTTAAATTTCGGTCTCTATCTTTGAATGCACACTCGTTCAACTGAAACCGAACCCATTTCACCTCTATCAGAACCTCAAAGAACTTTAAACAAAAGAAAACGTAATAACAAAAGAGTTCCTTTTTCTAAAAAAGGCGAAAGACCCGAACAACCTCGTGTTCACCATATGCGATATGTTCGAATACGTAGCTACCGAAACCGAAGCGGTAAGACTCATGATGTTTCCTCTATCTTTAACGGAAGAAGCTAAAACTTGGCTTGACGAACTCGACGAAGGAACCATTGAATCATGGGACGAACTTTGTACTGCTTTCATTAGTAGATATTTTCCACTAGCTTTATTAGATAAACTTCTCAGAGAAATCCGAGGATTCTCACAACATGAACGAGAAACTCTCACCGAAGCTTGGCTTCGAATGAAAGGTTTGCTAAGAAATTGTCATGGACACGGTTTGACAAAAAGCAATATAATCAAAATCTTTTACCACGGTCTTGATGAAATAACTCAAGAAGCTTTAAACGCTGCAGCCGGTGGTATATTCCTTTAATAAACACCAAATCAAGCGTATCAACTCCTCGAAGACAAAGTCTTACTTAAACTAGATTGGGCAAAAGAACAAAAACCAATAACTTCTCTTCGTAAAACTGTTGCTTTCGTTGATGAAGGCAGTAGTAATTCTGATACTGACAAAATTATGGCAAGAATGGATGCCATGACAATTAAAATGGATGCTCAATACAATGAGATAAAAACCAACATGAAAGTTGTAATCATTGTGGCGGAAACCATGCTACCACAAATTGCAGTGATGATGACACACCTATGTCACGTGAAGAAGAAGCTAAATTTATGAATACATTTAGACGCACCCGTTACTACGAGAACTATCGTGATCGTGATCGCGCTCATTATTATGAACGATGGAGACCTAGTGCGAAAAACGAATATAATCAAGAACCTTACAAACGAACAAATACTGATGAAAAACCAGACGTTCAAAAATAATTAGATGATTTTATTAAATCACAAAAATTAACAAACCTATTTGTGAAAGACACATTCATGGACTTAAAAGATAAATTTGAATCAGCTACTCGAAATCACCAAGCCTCAATTCAAAATTTGGAAGCCAAATTTGACAGATTTGCTGAAAAGCAATCCGGTCAAGCTTCTTGTCACACCCCCAAAATACCTGAATGGCAGCGGAATGGAATACCTGGGGGTGACTGTCATAGCACCACAGTTACAGTTATATTGAACGACCTAAAGTGTCG
This sequence comes from Artemisia argyi, assembly GCA_030686995.1. Taxonomy (NCBI): domain Eukaryota; kingdom Viridiplantae; phylum Streptophyta; class Magnoliopsida; order Asterales; family Asteraceae; genus Artemisia; species Artemisia argyi. The sequence continues at coordinate 76,750,771 of CM060687.1, forward strand.
TTTGGAAAAATACATCGTTTGATCATTAAAACATTCAGAATTTACAAAACATAGGTCCCAAAAAGGTGTTGCAAGTTTATAAAAAACAAGTTCAATCCAGATTAAACGTTTCATAAGTGCAGGAAATATATATATGTGAGACACGTCGACTCCGCGACTCCATGAAGATTCAAATGCATGCAAGCAGGAGCTACCTTAATAACCTGAAAATACATTGCTAAAACGTCAACACGAATGTTGGTGAATTCCATAGGTTTGTAAGTTAAATCGTATGTACATTTGCCACAAGTATAAAGTAAACCGACAAAATATCAAAAATGCTACATTATCTCTTAAGCTCATGACCCCGAAGCTAGACATAATATTGTATTGGCCCCAAAGGAGTGTTTACCAGACACTCAAATAGATTAGACATGAAATGCATTCGTACCCGTTGGAGCAACCCAAACACGAATGGAGGTGTCACCCTCGATAGATCTATCCACTCACTCTCGCTTGGCATTATAATTAATGGTCCATGATAATAAAGGGGACTTAACTTGGTAGTAAGGCAACTTAAGCAATGTATGGAATTGAATACTTGGGCATGTACAAAAGTAATTGATGCAATGTATTCTCCCCCGTGGGATTTGAAATCAAATAAGTAATTGAAAACGGGGCTATGAAAACTCACCTGAAGTGATAGTACAATGTGATGAAATAATCGGGACAACAAGACGCGAACACTAGCCGCATCCTAATATGAGTAATAACGATCTACTTTAGATCATGAAATGATGTATTGAATATTCATGCACATGATACCTATACCACTCGTAATTTGAAAATACTTGTTATCGTCAAAGTAGGAAATTTCCATACTTAGGAAAAATAAGTCCAATTAGAAGTATAGAAACTTGTCGTAATATATCGTATATAAAATGTTAGTGTTATATTCCTCGTTTTGAAAACCTTAAAATAACGTCTAGTAGTCGCATAAATAAACCTTGGGTCGTACGTACTTCGTTAGTTAAAAATAAATTCCTTGAATAAGAAATCTAGAAAATATATCATTTAGTACATAGTTATATTATTTCTAGTAGTGACTAAATATATATAGTTTTGACGATTTTAAAACGTGTATAACTTGGTCGTTTTAAGTTCATTTTCCTCGTTCTTTATATCCACGGATTCGTCTTAGTATGTATTAATATATTTTCGATAGCTCGGCTCCTCTAGGTTACGTTTAACGCCTCTATTTGTCCGTCAAAAATTGTCAAACAGCATGCAGTTTTTCAGAAAAATAGTTTTCGTCAATTAACTTGCAAAAATCATAACTTCTTCGTTATAAGCTCGTTTTAATCCGTTCTTTCGCCCACGGCTTCGTTTTTGAAAGTATTTTCTAAATATTTGGTCAAAAATAACCCATCACCTACTGAGTTTCCCACGTTTTAACAATAGTGACAGTAGGTATATGTAATGTTTCAAAAACCATTTCTAGGGTTCCAATCTAGTTCCAACTTCAACCAAACCACTTTCAATCACCACAAAACTAGTCTAATCCTACCATACACCTTCTTAGGGTGTCATGGGTTCCTAAACATTATAAATCAAGCGGATCTAACAAGGATCTAACTATAATCAACTTCTATGGCTCAAAAATTAGATATGTATAAAATGGAGTGGTATAAATAACATATGCATGTAGATCTAGTATATATATCATATGAAACTTGTAAAAACTTGGTAAAATCATAAAAATGAGTTTCATACACTTACTTGAAAGATTAGTGAGCTTATGGAGATGAAAACTTATAAAACCTTGGGTTTTTATCACAAAACCCTATCTAGAAATACATATGAGACTTAATTAACACTTGATCTTGAAAAATTTATAGTTTCTTGCTTGTTTTTGAGCTGTGGTCGAGCACCCCAAGAGAGAAAAAGGAATATGTGTTGCTTTTTAGATCTTGGAAATGAAATGTGTATGAAGTATTCTTGTATATATATTATATATATTGAGTTCAATAATGCATACATAAATGCTAAGGTGATTTTTCAAGTTATGTAAGAAAAGGGGATGGGGGGGCTGCATTTTATGAAAAAAGGGAAGAAAACATGTAGCTAGTGTAAGATAATTGGTATAATTCTTGTATTATTATGTATATATTAATAGTTTTTGGGAATACCGGGTACCGAGTTAACTAAAAATAAATTTTAACGGAGTTAACCGGGACATAATAAAGTCATAAAAATTGTTAAAATATGTTGGGTATAAATATTGAGTGTTTGGATGGTTATTGTTTAGTTTTTACGAAAACTGTCGTAATTAAATTAGGCGTACGATATAAATTAAATAAATTTCCAAAATACCGGGTAAATTAACAATATAATTTATATATTATTAAAATAAATATAAAAATATATTAGGATCATAGTCGGGAGTGTCGGACGTGTTAGTCACATTATTGGTCGCGTGTTAACGTTTATTTAAAAATAAACATACGTAAAAAGTCAATTATACCAAAAATAGAAATTGGAATATCCTACGAGTGGAATAGTATGCAAATACTATTGTAATGATATGTAAGCCATTTCTAGTCCATATGAAGTGTCCCTACTGATGATGCATGAATTCGCAGCTTAACCTGACTGGTTACGCGAATTTAATTATCCGTAAACTAAATTTACGATGAAATGAGTAAAGTACATGAATAGTGTTTTCTCTTCGGAAATGAATAATGCCATGTGAATAGTAAATTTTTTGAACGCTTCTCGAAATCTCAAACTGACACAAAAAATGATGAATAGTGATCGGTGAATAGTAATTGATGAATAGTAACTTTCGAGATGAAAAATGAAATTTCGACATCTGAACAAGGACTTGAAATTACGAATTGTGACAGTCTTCCCCTCTAAAAGGAACTTCGTCCCGAAGTTCAGTTTTGGTTGGTCTCTGAAGTATATTCGGTAAAAAGACGTGGATACTTGAGTTGCATTTGGTCTTCCCGTTCCCAAGTATATTCGGGTTCTTTTCAAGAATTCCAGCGAACTTTCACAATAGGAATTCGACTTTACTTCAATCGTTCGACCTCACGGTCTATGATTTCTACTGGTTCTCCTACCAGATTTAGGTTTGTCATTGGGTTCGATTCCTTCCAATGGAATCATGAGTCACTAATCTGAAAGTCGTTTATTGGGATTTGAAATTGTGAAACATGTTTGTGAAATCTTGCTACTTTCTAACAAGGCTCAAGTCTGAGGGTTACTGGCCTACTCTGTCTGAAATATTAATGGTCCAATGTACATCGAGTTTAACTTTCCGGATTTTTCAGAATGGTATCATGCCTTTCCTAGGCAGAACTTTTAACGTGACCCTACCACCAATTTGAAATTCTAAGGGTTTACAACGTATCGACTTGTAACTGATTCTTGATTTGCAGGAAATTCCTGGTTATTTCATGAGTGCTTACAGGAATAGTGAGTTTGGCTTTTTCCGCGTTCGGTCCATCAATAGATGGTCAGCGCTTCTTGAGGTTTACAATGTGATATTGGTAATATATGTTGCTGAACTCTACCAGAACTCAAATTTGTATGTCAGCTGGTCGATTCTAAAATGAATCTTAAATGGTCCAATATACTAGAGGTTCAATATCTCGTCTTACCAAAATTGTACCATGCCTCTCCTAGGTAAAGCTTTCAACTTAGTTTGTTCTCCCACTTGAATCTAGATGATTTGCTGTTCAGGGATACTCAATCCGCATGATGTGCGTCATGCACCAACCTAACTTCTACCAGTTTCACGTTGATTGTAACTGGTTCTTGACTTGTGAAATTTCCTTTGTTGTTCCATAGTTTAGTTCTAGACCAATGAATTTAACTTTCCGATTTCGGTCTGTAAATGGGTAATTGGTACTTCGACCATAAAGTGCCTCAAATAGTGTAGTCTCTACTCTCGTGCGATAACTATCGTTGCAAACGAATCTGATTTACGATAAATGGTTAGTCCAACCATTTCTAGAGTCAATTGCTCACTCTCTGAGCATATCTTTCCTATGTTTGAATTGTCCTCTCGATCTGACCATTGGTCTGAGGATGATAGGCGGTGTTTACATCAAAAAGGGGTTCCAATGGAAATCTTAAAATGATTGCTAGAAATTTGAGGTGATTCGATCACCTTTATCAGGAATAATGGAAACGGTTACAATGAATCTGGTGACTAATTCTACAATGTTATACTTTTCAAAAAGGGCATTATACGAAGAAGATAGAATATGGGTAACACTTTGATTCCTTGTGTTTTGGTCTAATGGGTTCTAAGACATGTATCTTTCTTTGCCTATTGTGCTTGGTCTCCATTACTGACGTTTGTAATCGATCTATGGTGTTCCTCCTAATTTCCTTCATCACACCTTCTAATATTCCTTATTGTCAAATCGCAAAACCCTAAATGCATAAGAGATCTTGTAAGGTGATTGGTTTTCAAAATTTATCTCGTGATTGTGAGTTTTGGTAGAAATATTTTTCCGAATAAACTAATTTAGAAAATGGAGCAAATGGGTTACTAAGTAATCTCTTTCTTGATGATTAAAAATTCAGTAGTTATAAAAAAATGTGAAACTGTCTTCAAAATATAGTGAATAGGACTGTTTACCAAAGTTTGATATTTATTTATTTCTCATTGTACAATGGTTTTGCAAAATATTGACCAAAAAGGATCGTATTTGTTCAAAATAGGCAATTCAAAAATTATTTTCTACGAGGTATGTGATTTGTATAAACGCAATTTTTAAATCAACTTCATTTAAAAGAGAAACACTAACAAGGATAAAATAGTAGGATAGGTAATGTTCGCATAAATGCATAGATGTCTAATGTTTAGTTCCTGATATTAGAAAATGTCTATTGGCGATTATCTGGCAAAACTACAAGCCTAGGTATTCAACCAACTTAAGTCCTGAAATGGTTTATCGTTGAAATTGTCATCATGTTGGCAAAATGAGGGTGTCCATCGATACTATGTCGATGAATGTCTATTTCATTTCCACATGAAGCTGGGGAGATATGCTTGGGCCTAATGCCTCTCTTGATGTATAGGTGAGGTTATCTAGAATTTCTTGAGGACACAACGCTTTAGGGGAATCTATATCGATATCCATAATTCGAATCAATCATTCTTGGCGTAAACTCACTGCAGGAAAGTTTGCGTTTAGATGAGGCCATGTTTAAATGAATTGCTTTACCATCTCAATTAGGTGCTTGGTTTATTTCTATAGTGTTGTTTAGCGTACCTTCACAATGTGTTCGATCCTGTAGCTCAGTCTTGCTAGTACCTTTGAATGATAGAATTGGACAATTAGGTCAGAGATGGTGGTTCGGATGGTCTGGTGGCATCTTAGAATTGTTGTTGAGTTATAAATTGTCTTGGTGTATACTTCTAGTCTAGGTTAGTAGTTCCGTAACCCTTTTATTGTTTTTCTTGTATCGAATAATCCTCCTAGTACTTGATAGGAAAAGTCTCTCCTAACGAAGTCAATGGAAAGTTCAACTTAATGGCTAAGTGAGTGACAGGTGAGGTAAGTATCCAGGGGAAAGTTTGTCAGAAAGAGACATTTATAAAAGAGTTTACTTGTTTAAAACGCTTTTACATGAAGATTGTTATTAGCAATACTGAAAAAAAAATTATTTACTTCATGGCATAATCCTTCCTGAATTATACATAGGTGATCAGGCTATGTATAATTGAGGACTAATGATGCGATGCTTGATTTAGTCAAAATAGTATTACTTTTCTCAAAAGTTTTAGATGGTGTTCAACGCATTGTTATTAAAAATGGTATCCTGATATTTCCTTTCAAGGTAACATGAAAATTATTTTGCGTAATAATAGTAAATACTTGGTGCAATAACGGAAAAATCAATTTATAGGGTGGTAATAAAATAGTTTCTTTTAATAATTCCGTAAAACAATTTCCCCGTATGGTAGTAAAATAGCTTGAAGTAAAATTCGTGGAATGGTTTATTGGATACATGGGTGAATCTTATGGTATGGTAATAGTCTACTAATTCACTTATTTAAAGAATGTAAGCATCTTAGTTCATAACAGGGCAGTGGTTTATGATTATGAAGTGGTCGAGAATATGGTAGTGATATTGAGAGCGTGAAAGATGAACGTGTCGTTAAGGCATCTACAGTCAATTGAAAAGGATAGTCTATGTATGAAAGGATATAGGGTAGAAATTTGGTGCCAATGATTTGAAGTATTCGAGAATTTATACTAGGTAAAATTCGCAGGTTCAAATGTGTAATCCCTCTAGGCATGACTAAAATGTATAAAGAATGAAAATTGTTGTACGGGTGATCTGAGTCAAGTAGGTATCACATCGAATGATGTTTGATTTTCCATGAATGCAAGCTAAATGTCTTATGGTCAGGTGAAACTTCTCGATATCCTTTCATGAAAATGAGGTCTTGTCCCAATGTGACTAAGCTATATCGATCTCCGAAAAGAATATAAATTTTGTTGAGTAATTGTACCTTGATCTTTTAATACAACGAACTTATACTAGCGTGAGGGTCTTATAATATGGAATGAGCGAAAAAGTCGTAATTTGAAGTATTGGCGTTAAGGCATGGTGTATCAATATTGGCAATCTCTGATAGAGGGGTTTCTTTCGCATCTAAGGTCAAATAGCAAGTAGGTATAGTGGTTGCTTTCGAGATTCGTTCATGAGTTATGCGTGTTCCTTCTTGGACATATGGTTTCTAAAATTACCAACATTTATTTGAGTGAAACATTGTGAAATTTGGTCATAAATGTATCTTGGAGTGACTTTATTTGAAGTTCGTAATGAATATAGTTATGTAAAAGATGTGACTACGAAATATTTTGTATTTTGATAAAAACAATATCTCATATATATATATATATATATATATATATATATATATATATATATGTCTTTGGAAAAAGGGAGTTCAAGAAGATTGTTGCTTAAACAAAAATGAGTTTTAATCCAACCATTGAAAATCAATAATTTGTCGTACTTCGTAAGGTTTGCAAGAAATCTTTTTGTTTGTACAAAAAATTAATTTTACTTTGACTTTCTTGAATTGTTATTATCTCCGAAACACAAAAACTAGGGTAGTCACTTTTATCTTGGTCAACATGACCATCTAATCGTAAAGACATCTTCGTTTTTATTAATCCTATTGTCTTACTTGCATCTTCCCAAAGTTGTAATTACATGTCAAATCTACTAATATGACCACCTTGGTCGGTAGAGTGTTGCTAGAGCGACTAATGATGTAATCATAGGCTTAGAATGTGGTGTAATCAAACTTGATAATAAAGGGAGAGTTGTGATGAGTTCATTATGATGGTATAATACCGTTCAAAGCATCTTGTTGGTTTATTGTGTTATGGTGGTATGAGTCGATCATATCTAAGATAATATAGAGTCCTTGTGATAGATGCCACCCTTGGGCGATTTGTTGCAATTCTTATTGTATTTGTGAGGCTTGTGGTATTATTCAGAGTGTATCATCCAAACACTCGTGGGTAATCTCAAATAATTAGAGATCATCGTCTAACGATGAAGAGTAGTAGGTTGTCAAGCAGTAGAGGTTCTCAAACTCTCACCAACCTCAAACCTATAAGGTGGTGTAACGTGTGGTAGATGGTAATGGTATGTCAAATAGTGGGTGTTTCTTAAGCGGCCTGTCATATATGGGTATAGAGTCTCTGAGATGTGATGGTGCTGGTAGTGCTTTAGATGATGAGAATAAAATTGATGACGATAAGATCCTAGTTGTGAGTTAGGAGTTGATGGGGATAATAGTGAATGGAATACTACCCTCTTTCGCGCTATCTCGCGGCATCTTAGAGGTAAAACTGAAGTACGCATTATGGGACAACCAATAGTGAAATAAGTAGCTGACGGTGGTGGTAGTACCTGAGTAGTAAGCTCCCTACTAGTGAAGGAAAGAAAACATATTATCTTCCTTGCAATAAGCATCCTAATAGGTCCATTAAGATTTAGTCTGAATACTCTACCAAACGGCATTCTATGTATGGGCAGAATAATAGGAAAACCCTGTTCCTATGGCAAATCAATGGTGCTATTGGCGGTGTAAGTGCAACTAGTAGTACAATGGTAGTGGAAGATGACAAGGCATCTTCAATGTTGGAATCCGATGAAAGGATAACAGGGTGGGTATCTGAAGACATGTCACTTGTGAACCAGGACAACATAATCATATATATATATATATATATATGAGTATGGGTATAAATAACTCGTACAATGTGTGCATGAAACAACATGTATAATGAATATGCACCTATGATGAAATGATGAGATGCTATGATGATGTGGTTATAGTCTAGGGTACATGATACATCCTAGTTCGCTATAACCTTAGCTCTGATGCCAATCTGTCACACCTCCAAAATACCTGAATGGCAGCGGAATGGAATACTTGGGGGTGACTGTCATAGCAACACAGTTACAGTTATATTGAACGACCTAAAGTGTCGTTTGAAAAAATACATCGTTTGATCATTAAAACATTCAGAGTTTACAAAACATAGGTCCCAAAAAGGTGTTGCAAGTTTATGAAAAACAAGTTCAATCCAGATCAAACGTTTCATAAGTGAAGGAAATATATATATGTGAGACACGTTGACTCCGCGACTCCATGAAGATTCAAATGCATGCAAGCAGGAGCTACCTTAATAACCTGAAAATACATTGCTAAAACGTCAACACGAATGTTGGTGAATTCCGTAGGTTTGTAAGTTAAATCGTATGTACATTTGCCACAAGTATAAAGTAAACCGACAAAATGTCAAAAATGCTACATTGTCCCTTAAGCTCATGACCCCGAAGCTAGACATAATATTGTATTGGCCCCAAAGGAGTGTTTACCAGACACTCAAATAGATTAGACATGAAATGCATTCGTACCCGTTGGAGCAACCCAAACACAAATGGAGGTGTCACCCTCGATAGATCTATCCACTCACTCTCGCTTGACATTATAATTAACGGTCCATGATAATAAAGGGGACTTAACTTGGTAGTAAGGCAACTTAAGCAATGTATGGAATTGAATACTTGGGCATGTACAAAAGTAATTGATGCAATGTATTCTCCCCCGTGGGATTTGAAATCAAATAAGTAATTGAAAACGGGGCTATGAAAACTCACCTGAAGTGATAGTACAATGTGATGAAATAATCGGGACAACAAGGCGCGAACACTAGCCGCAACCTAATATGAGTAATAACGATCTACTTTAGATCATGAAATGATGTATTGAATATTCATGCACATGATACCTATACCACTCGTAACTTGAAAATACTTGTTATCGTCAAAGTAGGAAATTTCCATACTTAGGAAAAATAAGTCCAATTAGAAGTATAGAAACTTGTCGTAATATATCGTATATAAAATGTTAGTGTTATATTCCTCGTTTTGAAAACCTTAAAATAACGTCTAGTAGTCGCATAAATAAACCTTGGGTCGTACGTACTTCGTTAGTTAAAAATAAACTCCTTGAATAAGAAATCTAGAAAATATATCATTTAGTACGTAGTTATATTATTTCTAGTAGTGACAAAATATATATATAGTTTTGACGATTTTAAAACGTGTATAACTTGGTCGTTTTAAGTTCATTTTTCTCGTTCTTTATATCCATAGATTCGTCTTAGTATGTATTAATATATTTTCGATAGCTCGGCTCCTCTAGGTTACGTTTAATGCCTCTATTTGTCCGTTGAAAATTGTCAAACAGCATGCAGTTTTTCAGAAAAATAGTTTTCGTCAATTAACTTGCAAAAATCATAACTTCTTCGTTATAAGCTCGTTTTAATCCGTTCTTTCGCCCACGGCTTCGTTTTTGAAATTATTTTCTAAATATTTGGTCAAAAATTACCCATCACCTACTGAGTTTCCCACGTTTTAAAAATAGTGACAGTAGGTATATGTAATGTTTCAAAAACCATTTCTAGGGTTCCAATCTAGTTCCAACTTTAACCAAACCACTTTCAATCACCACAAAACTAGTCTAATCCTACCATACACCTTCTTAGGGTGTCATGGGTTCCTAAACATCATAAATCAAGTGGATCTAACAAGGATATAACTATAATCAACTTCTATGGCTCAAAAATTAGATATGTATAAAATGGAGTGGTATAAATAACATATGCATGTAGATCTAGTGTATTTATCATATGAAACTTGTAAAAACTTGGTAAAATCATAAAAATGAGTTTCATACACTTACTTGAAAGATTAGTGAGCTTATGGAGATGAAAACTTATAAAACCTTGGGTTTTTAAGACAAAACCCTAACTAGAAATACATATGAGACTTAATTAACACTTGATCTTGAAAAATTTATGGTTTCTTGCTTGTTTTTGAGCTGAGGTCGAGCACCCCAAGAGAGAAAAAGGAATATGTGTTGCTTTTTAGATCTTGGAAATGAAATGTGTATGAAGTATTCTTGTATATATATTGAGTTCAATAATGCATACATAAATGCTAAGGTAATTTTTCAAGTTATGTAAGAAAAGGGGATGGGGGGCTGCATTTTATGAAAAAGGGAAGAAAACATGTAGCTAGTGTAAGATAGTTGGTATAATTCTTGTATTATTATGTATATATTAATAGTTTTTGGGAATACCGGGTACCGAGTTAACTAAAAATAAATTTTAACGGAGTTAACCGGGATATAATAAAGTCATAAAAATTGTAAACATATGTTGGGTATAAATATTGAGTGTTTGGATGGTTATTGTTTAGTTTTTACGAAAACTGTCGTAATTAAATTAGGCGTACGATATAACTTAAATAAATTTCCAAAATACCGGGTAAATTAATAATATAATTTATATATTATTAAAATGAATATAAAAATATATTAGGATCATAGTCGGGAGTGTCGGACGTGTTAGTCACATTATTGGTCGCGTGTTAACGTTTATTTAAAAATAAAAATACGTAAAAAGTCAATTATACCAAAAATAGAAATTGGAATATCCTACGAGTGGAATAATATGCAAATGCTATTGTAATGATATGTAAGCCATTTCTAGTCCATATGAAGTGTCCCTACTGATGATGCATGAATTCGCAGCTTAACCTGACTGGTTACGCGAATTTAATTATCCGTAAACTAAATTTACGATGAAATGAGTAAAGTACATGAATAGTGTTTTCTCTTCGGAAATGAATAGTTCCATGTGAATAGTAAATTTTTTGAACGCTTCTCGAATTCTCAAACTGACACCAAAAATGATGAATAGTGATCGATGAATAGTAATTGATGAATAGTAACTTCCCGAGATGAAAAATGAAATTTCGACATCTGAACAAGGACTTGAAATTACGAATTGTGACACTTCTGGATCTCTTCCTAGTAACACTCAACCTAATCCTAAAAACAAACCTTATCAACCACCACAAGCTCGACATGAGCATGTGAATGCTATTACCACAAGAAATGGTACTTCTTATGATCCACCAAACGATCATAGTCAAACTCAACAACCTGATGAAGTTTTCACTGATGATGAAGAAGAGGATGAAGTTGTTCCTCGAAGGGAAACTATAACTCCTGAAATACCAGTACCTAAACCCTACAAACCTAGAATTCCATACCCTCAACGCTTAAGAAAAGAGTGGAAGCTCAGTACGGAAAATTTCTTGACGTAATTCGAGCTGTTTGAATTAATGTACCTCTTGTTGATGTTTTAGCCGGAATGTCCAACTATGGGAAATTTCTTAAAGAACTTGTTAGTAACAAAAGCAAGCTTGAACAAATTTCAGTAACTTTCCTTAGTGAAGAATGTTCAGCTATCGTTCAAAACAAAATCCCACCAAAACTCGGAGACCCAGGAAGTTTCCTGATCCCTTGTACTTTCAGTAAAACATTCTCATGCAATGCTTTAGCCGATCTTGGTGCTAGCATTAATTTGATGCCATATTCTCTCTATGCTTAATTATCCATCGAAACACTTAAACCAACTAAGATGAGTGTTAGGTTAGCTGACCGATCTTTCCAATATCATGTTGGAATCTCTGAAAATATGTTAGTTGAAGTTGGAAAATTCACCTTTCCAGTTGATTTTGTTATCCTAGAAATGGAAGAAGATAGCAAAGTACCCCTAATCTTAGGAAGACCTTTTCTCCATACGGCAGATGCAATGATTCAAGTTAAACAGAAATAACTCAATTTAGGAGTTGGTAAAGAAAGAATGATTTTCTCCATAGATAAAGCTATGAAACACTCTTACTCTAATGATGACACATGCTTTAGAATTGATGTTATCGATGAAATTCTGGAGGAAGATTTCGATGAACTGCTAAATGAATTTGACCAATTAGTATACACAGTCGATGGAACAATTCTTGAAGATGAAAATCTGGCCGAATTTGATCAATTCATGGCTATGACTGTCGAAGATAAAAATGAAAGTTCCGATGACGAGGATAATAATGAAGAAGAACCATCATTCGAGAAAATAAACTTTGATACTGAATATAAAGCTAGAAATTCTATTGAAGAACCACCAACTGATCTCATTCTCAAACCACTACCATACCATCTAGAATATGCTTTCTTAGAAAGAGAATCATTACTACCAGTCATAATTTCATCTAAACTTTCTGATAAGAGAAAAGTAAAACTGGTTTCAGTTCTCAAAAACCACAAAAGAGCCTTTGCTGGAAAACTAGTGACATACCTGGAATCTGTTCATCCTTCTATAAACACAAAATTCAGTTATTGGATGATAAGAAACCAGTAGTTCAAAAGCAAATAAGATTTAATCAAAATATGAAAGAAGTTGTGAAAAATGAAGTTGTTAAACTCCTTGACTCAGGAATCATCTACCCTATAGCAGACAGCCCATGGGTAAGTCTTATTCATTGTGTACCAAAGAAATGTGGTATACCAGTAGTAACAAATGAAAATGACGAACTTGTCACAACTAGAACTGTCACTGGTTGGCGCGTATGTATTGACTATAGAAAACTAAATGAAGTTACCGCAAAAGATCATTTTACTCTACCATTCATGGACCAAATGTTAGAAAGACTTGCAGGAAATGAATATTTCTGTTTTCTAGATGGATTCCCCGATTATTTCCAAATACCAATCGATCGAATGGATCAAGAAAAAACAACATTTACATGTCCTTTCGGAACCTTTGCCTATCGACGTATGCCATTTGGTTTATGTAATGCGCCTGCTAATTTTCAAAGGTGTATGATAGATATTTTTCATGATATGATTGAAGAATCCGTGGAAGTTTTCATGGATGATATTTCAGTCTTTGGAAATTCTTTTGATAAATGCCTAAGTAATTTAGATAAAATGCTTCAATGTTGCGAAGACGCAAATCTTGTGCTTAATTGGGAAAAATGCCACTTCATGGTCAAAGAAGGTATTGTGCTCGGACATAAAGTGTCAGGAGCAGGACTTGAAATTGACAAAGCAAAAGTTGATGTAATCTCATAAACTTCCACCTCCTACTACTGTGAAAGGCATTAGAAGTTTTTTAGGACATGCAGGATTCTATCGACGATTTATTAAAGATTTATAAAAAATAGCTCGACCTTTAACTAAACTTCTAGAAAAGGACGTTACCTTTGAATTTGATGACGAATGTAAAAAAGCTTTCGAAGCTCTTAAAGAAAAACTCACATGTACACCAATAATGATAAGTCCAAATTGGAATTTACCATTTGAATTAATGTGCGACGCAAGCGATTTTGCAGTCGGAGCTGTTTTAGGACAAAAAGATGGTAATCATTTCCATCCTATTTATTTGCTAGCAAAACGCTCAACGCTACTCAACAGAACTATACGGTCACTGAAAAAGAACTCATGGCTGTTGTATTTGCATTCGATAAATTCCGCGCATATCTAGTTCTATCTAAAATTGTGGTCTATACAGATCATTCCGCTCTCAAATATTTATTTAAAAAGCAAGATGATGAACCACGTCTCATTCGTTGGGTTTTGCTTTTACAAGAGTTTGATATAGAAATCAAAGACAAAAAAAGTGTTGAAAACGTAGCCGCCGATCATATGTCTTGTTTAGAAAATGAAGAGGAAGAAATAGAAATTGAAATAGATGATAATTTTCTCGATGAAACTATTAATGCAATTAATTCTCCAGACACGCCTTGGTTCACAGACCTTGCAAACTATCTGGCAGGGGATATATTTCGAAAGGGAATGACTCACCAAGAGAAAAGAAAATTCTTCTCAGACGTAAATAATTATTTTTTGGATGAACCCTACTTATTCAAAATATGACCTGACGGAATAATCCGTAGATGTATCTCTGGACTTGAAACTCGTGCTATACTTGATAAATGTCACCATGGACCCACTGGTGGACATTATGGTGCCACCATTACTACTAAAAAAGTATTCGAATCCGGATTCTATTGGCCAACAATTCTGAAAGAAGCACATACTGTAGTTCGCCTTTGCGAGGCATGTCAAAAAACTGGAAACATTTCTAAAAAAGATGAAATGCCCATGAATTACATTCAAGTTTGTGAAATTTTTGACATCTGGGGTATAGACTTTATGGGACCTTTTCCTAAATCATCAAAATTCGAATACATCCTAGTCGCTGTCGACTATGTCTCAAAATGGGCAGAGGCCCAAGCTCTTCAAACAAATAATGCCAAAGTTGTTATAACATTCCTTAAGAAACTATTCTGTCATTTTGGAATACCCAAAGCTCTAATTAGCGACAGAGGCACTCAC